>OY728138.1:286477839-288877839 GCA_963277665.1 Viscum album
GTGGGATATTCCTAATCAGTGCTAGTCTCCAACCCTATCCTATTTGAGGTAGTCTTGGGGTAGTCACATTTCGGGCCACAGTCAGTCGTTTCATGAAAGGTTTGAGGTTCAAGGGAATGATAAGGGGTTTTTGTACCCAATAAGTAGAACCAACTATAGTATTAAGAATTTAAGAGGCACCAGGTACATGGTGGACCTCTAGTAGGTTCCAAATATTCCTAAGTCCACTTTCTATTAAAATAATAAAAAATTAGTATTTTATTTTAAATCCAATTTGAATTTCTTTTTTTATCCTCTAAGCTTAAATTCATCCAACATTATTGGCACTCGCCCTAGGGCCCCTTTGAGTCTCCCACTTTTACTTCTATTTACA
Source organism: Viscum album (assembly GCA_963277665.1). Classification (NCBI taxonomy): domain Eukaryota; kingdom Viridiplantae; phylum Streptophyta; class Magnoliopsida; order Santalales; family Viscaceae; genus Viscum; species Viscum album. Next base: position 286,478,213 of record OY728138.1, read on the forward strand.
TATTGATTCATAGTTGATTACAGATTTCATTCTATTAAAATAGAATGTATCTCATCACTGATCCTCTTTTCTTAACTTACTTCTTCTTCCATTGTAATTTTGTTATTGAAAACCGGTCTCATGATATGAAATTTAACCAGTCATGGTGAAAACCATTCAATGCCTTTCATTCTCCATTATTGGGAAAAATATTATCTAATGGGTGTTTCTCAACAGTTACTCAATATTTTGATAAAATTTCATTACCTAATTATTTTTATGGTTTCATTGTTTTGGGATTTTACATACATATATTTGGGTTGAATATAATTAGTTATTTATATTGATGGATGATTTTATGTTTTTTATTTTTATTTGGTTTTGGATTGGGTTTTCGAGAGTATAAGTATTGTGAATTTAGTTTCATGGGTAATTACTCACAAAGGATTATAGACTATCATTTTATTATTATTAGGTGCATTAATAGAGCTGATAGAGTAGAAGAAAATACTCATCAAGGCTCAGTGAATTTTAGGTGGTTCTGAACCATATTTGAACTCTTAGGATTATTTTTATATTTTATCATTATGTTAATGAATGAATATATTCTTACTTTTAAATCATATGATTTGAGATTTTAAATGAATACAATAATGTTATTCTCATATTCCTATTATTGGAATACAATATCCAATAATCTTAGGTGATATTAAATTAATAGTAAGATTACCGATTATTGTTCTTTTTAAAAGAATAAATATATTATTTTCATTATGTTTTGGGGAAAACATTTGATTTCATTAATATATTTATTATATTTCAACACTTTACACATTATTGATGTTTGAAATCGAACAAAAATTTAATAATTATTTCATTTAATAATAAAATTTTAATCGAGAGTACACCTTACCTTTTAATTAATTAAGAATCTAGTATAAATATATTTTTTATTATTTAATTAATCTAGGAAATAAATATTTTATTTAATTAGTTTTCTAAATATGTTTTTGGTTTTTTGAACCATTATAATTCTTTACATTTGTAAAGTACATCCAATTTTTTACCCATGAGTGTACATAATTTATTTTCATTAACTATCAAAATTTCTTTTGTAAGTGGCTAGAAATCCATTGTTGACCTTCGTGTTATTATCTTTAATGTTGGTAGAATAACAATTAAAATCACAATTATTTAATATTTTCAAAATAAATCATGAAATTTTTGTGTTTTAATTTCATTTAAATATAATTCTTCTTTACTGATTACATAATAATGTAATCAAACTTATCATTATGTTCCTATTTATCTTATATGAGTCACAAGTAAGTGATCCAAAAATAAAATTTGGTAACATGTTTTATCCATTGATAGGTAAAACATGAGCCAATTTGGTGGGTATAAAAAGTATGATTTATAAAAACTGATTGTTTTAATAATTAGGTTATCAGAAAATTGAAGAATGATTTTTTATTAAAACCCAATATTTGTTCTTTCCAAAAACTAAACCTCATTTCATAAAGTGTATGCTGTGATTATTTTCTATTTTATAAAAACTATACATCAAACATTATTTTTATATAAATTCCTCTATTTGAAAACCTAAAAGTAGGATTTAATACAGGGTGTAAGTTCCAATAAAAAAATTCGTAAATAATATTTTCCTAAATAAATAAATAAATTCTCTAATATATAGTATGAGTCATGAATTTTTTTGGAAAATTATTTATAACACATTACTTCAATTCAACACATATTCCTTGTTTAATTATATTATTGGGTTACCATGTATAGGAGTTAGTTATAACCTATACAACCCTTATTCATTTTCCCAGTAGTTATAAGTGTATGCTAGTTACATCACATGCATCAGTTAAATAATAGTTTGGAAGGAATTTTAATAACCCATGAAACTACAATGGAGTCATCATGTGAAATTGTTATAACATGCCTTCTGGTTAATGTGAAAGGAAATGTTGTTTCCTTACCCATGTTATGTTTGAATTGATTCTTATGTACTTTTTTGTTTTATATAATATAATATTCATATATTTCTTACGATTTTATTATATGAGGATCAATATTAATCTTGTTTATATGATAATGAATGTAGTATAGGATAATAGTTTTATCAATTGATTTATTAAGTATGTTGTTTGTTATGTTTTCAATACTATTTTAGCATGATTGCAATCATGTTAAAACATGATCATATTATATTTTTTATATAAATTATAAGAAGGTATGTGGAAACATGATTTAAATGTTATAAGGGATGGAATTTGGGATAGAAATTGCCTAATGTGTTGATTGGATAACAATGAGTTGAATCACTATACCCATTACCCAATTACCTAGGAAGCACATCACGATTTACTGGTTCAAATAAGAATAATTACATTCTATAAGGATTAGTTTTGTGGCTTCTAACTTCCTTTCTGGACATACAATCATATGTGTAGGTTCATTTGTATACATGGGTGATTTATTACAGGTTATTATATTACACCTCATATGGGAGGAATCATGATTATCATATCATATTATTAGGGATTGGGTTAAAGATGGTATATAAAGTATGGATCCTCTTTGTATTGGGAGTTGAGCATTTAGGAAAAAATATATCATGATTTCTGTAGTGATTATTTTTGGTAATTTTAGCGTTAAAATTAATTTTTTATATATGAAAATTATAATATTTATTTTTCACATAAACATTGTTTCATTACTTATGTGTGTAATTGTAGTGGTTTCATACTGATTATTATATGTTCACACCCCATATTTTCACCTCTAGGGACATACAAACTTCATTGTATTATATAAAAGTAACTATAAAGACTAATAGATGTTTGTACTTGTAAACTGTGTGAAAAGGAACTATTGTACAGGTATAGATACACTCGATGGTGTAGTTTGTGGATATATATTGTGTATGGAACTACAAAATAGATGTTATGATATCATAGTTGATTTTTATGTGTTATATTTTGGGTATAATTTTACTATGTTTTGATTCTCTAATTCATACATATAGGTAGTTGTTCTTCCACATTATTATCATCATTATTATTATTGATATTATTATTCTTGTATTTGTATGCTCTTTAGTGGGGAAATAATTCAATAACAATTAATTTGACCCCTTGGTGATACTCACCAGCTCCTCGGTATTGGAGGCCATATAGTGGCCTAGTCCTGTGTTATCTATGTGAATTGAGTCATGATCACTGCACTATTGGTTAACATTCAAGGATTTGGGAGAGTGAAGAGATCCTATTTATAAACATACATAATACAAATAAATTTATTTTCTAGTGAAGTAAAAAATCATCAAATAATTCATTAAATGAAAACCATTTCACATCACTCAAAAATATCAAGGCAATTATACCACCATTAGATGTAATTATTTTGGGTCACCATATCAAGTTAGAGGTTTCTAGTATCTTTTAAAATACATTAATAAAATGATAATGAACTAGTATTAAAATAATAAAAGAATAAAAATAATCCAAAGTACTTTTTTATATAAAACAATTACCAGAATATAAATATTCGATTACAAAAAAAATATAATATTTGTTATATCCATGATTTTAAATTTTACAAATAATATTTTATTAGAAAACTATCATAATAAACGTTTTCTTAAATAAGAAAATAGATTGTTTATATATATTATCTTCATTAGATAAAACTAATCTTTTGAACTAAACAAAAAATAAATAAAAGAAATAATTGAATATAATTTTACAATAATTTTACAAAAAAATATTATTATAAATAAAAAACATGATTTTATACCCCAAATTTATTTTAAATAATCATAAAAAATGTCTTGTCATTAATTTCAAAAAAATATATTAATTTTTTATTAATTTATAAAAAATATAAAAAATATTCATAATCATTAACTTTATATGAAGGAAATATGATAAATATAGAAAATATTTTTATTGTTAAAGATACTAAGAACGGAAAATTATAAATCCTATCATTTTAAATGGTTTTGATGGAAAACTCATTTTCAAATGTGTAGTGGAAACCATTACAATACCCATTATCAATGAAACATTAAATGAAAGGATTTGATGAATAAAACATAAAATATAGAACTTTTATTTTGGTTGATGTTAAATCATTAATTATAATGGTTGATGAATTTCCATTAACGGATATTAAGGACTTCCAATATCTAAAAGTATCCACCACCTATAAAAATCACTATGAAAAATTAATTATTGTATTTCTCACTCTCCCTGGTTATCATGAACGACATTGTTACAGAAATATGATAAATGATATGTATTTTTATTTGAATGATTTGAATTTAATATAAAACATGTGATTCAATAATTAGTTTTATAAGATACCAGGGATAATCTAAGTAGTTAATGAATCAAAATGTTTATCAAATGATATATATGTTAGAACTATTTGCATGAAGTTATGTAATCACTTATTATAAAATTAACTATGACTATTTAACATATAAATATTAAGTTTAATACATCAGTAATCCCTTAAATATTATCATGTGAAATTAATTCAAATGTTTGATTACTTTCTGTAGAAGAATAATGATGAAAATACAAGATATCTTATATTATATAGATATCACTATAATAAATATGTTTTTATTCGTCACTTAAACATACACATTGTGATAATATGACTCCAATAAATATGTTTTTATCATATTTACCACCACAATATCACATGTAATGATGAGACCATATCACTATTTGCGATATAGTTATTTCATGTTAAAAATATCATACAAATTTCTTAGTAAAAATAAAAAAATACTAAACATATTACACGATAAATTTAAAAATCATTAGAAAGAAATGTTTTATGCAATTAATTTTATATGAAAAGTTAATGAAGACATTAAAACATAAAGGTATTAAAAAAATAACAATTCATAATAAAAAAACATAACTTGTATAAAAAAAGTTAAAGACTATAAATTTTAATAATAAAAACGTATTTAATTTTAAAATTCATCAAATAATAATAATACATATGGTATGACTTTTATTTTAATGAAATGAATAATTATTATTTAAAAGTATTAAATAAAATAACATTAAATATATATGTTCCCTAAATATTATATAACAATTATATTTAAAATATAGAATACATATTTGGTTGCAAAAAGAATAACAAATTTGATCTCAAGTAATATGGTGAATTTAAAGAAAAATAATGTTGTTAAATATTTTATATGGTTTATTAAATAGATAAAATAAAATATTTGAGAACTTTCATCAATTCCTTAATATATTATAAAAGAAATACTAAATATTTATTATACTTTTTCTACTATAAAAATATAGAACAAAAACAATCATAATACATGTGTTTTGTATTTAAGAAGCAATAAAATATTTCTAATTGAAGGATAGAAAATAATTTTAAATAAAATAAATAAAAACACAATGATAAATTTTATATATAATTTTTTAATGATATAACCAATATTTATTTTAAATACAATATACCTAAAATACATATTTTATATCATTAATACTAATTAATAAATAAAATTATATTGAAAATACATACATTTTGTATAAAAATTTAAATATATAAAATATATAATATGTTATGCAAGTTTTTTAATTATATAAATAAATTTATTTAAAAATGTGATAATATAATACATAAAATTGGTTTTTTTCTCAAAATTATATAATATTTTATAAAAAATTGAAAAAAATATGTTTTTTAAAAACATTAAGAAAAATTAGAATAACTATTAATTTTTTCCATTAATTTTTTTTAAAAACATATATAAATGAATTAAAAAATATACAACAAAAATATCCTTTCACAATAGAAAGATATTTAAAAATATATCCTAAAATCATATACACACACAACATTTAATATAAATAAACTAAAAAAACACACATTTTATGTTTTTCACCAAATAAAAAACACATTAGCATAATAAATAAAATTCAAATTTAAATGTTTCATGTCATTCATATTAATATATTCTTTTTCATTATAAAGATAAATAAAATAATAAATTAGTTTAACATTATTTTTTACTAATTGCATTATTTTTATTGGATAAAATGGAATAGTGGTAAAATAAAAAAATAAAAAAATATTAAACACTTTATAGGGCCATAAATATTATTTTAATAGTCCTATGATTAATAAGTTACTATTTTTTAGGATCATAATATTGGTTTGTTTTATCTCTCTCATTGGGTCGTGATGATAACATAAAATTAATATTTATAAACACATTTAAAAAAAATTATTATTTTTATGTTATATACATTTTTTGAATAAATATATAATTCATTTGTAATATTAAAAATTATGTACCATTAATTATGATATTTTTATTATATGTAAAATAATCTTGAGTTATATTATATAATTTTTTTATTAATAATCATTTTCTAATTGAATTTTATTTTTATAATTGAAATGTTTATTGTATGAAAAAAATGTATAAAATGTTTTTTTCTTTTTTATTCTTTTAATATTCCTTATTATTTTTGAATATTTTCTAGTTTTTGTATGTTTTTTATTTTTAATGTTAATTGGATGAGAATATACGTTTTGTTTATATCTTTTTGTGGATAAGTAATTGAAATATAGTTTTGTTGTTTTTGTTCATGATTTTTTTTCAAATTATTCTATTAATTAAAAAATTAAATAAAATTATAACATTATTATTATTTGTTATTATTTTATTATTTTGGATAATAAAGTCTAACTTCATTTCAAATATAAGGTATATTATAAGCTCGAAAAAAAAATTATCCATAACCTTTGATGACTCACCCACTTCCAAAAAATAAACATAATATGTTTTACAAACATTAAATATGAAAAAATGACTTCAAGTGTGTTTTTAAGTGATTCACATATGTTTCATAATATTCACAATTGTGATAAATTCAACTTTATCCACCAACCTATACTTGATTCTCATGCTTCGTGCCCAAAATTGAAATACTTAACACTAATAAAACTACACCACACCATAGGAACACTACTTTACGAACTAGAAAATAATAATAACATTACATATTATTATATATAACAATAATTCATTAATATTATCTGAAAAGAATTAATCATTAATGATTAACATCAAATCATTCAGAACAATAAGTTACATCTTATATAGGGATATTCCATCTTTTAAATCATCATTATATTTATATAAATAAATTACATTCAATGATTTAATAGTCTTTTAGGGAATGTTGCATTGTTTTAATTTTTAGAAAAAAATCAATATATAAGAATCATAAATATATAACATTTTAAGGCCTTTTTTGTAAGAGTGTGAATTTTTCAAAAAATATTAATCTCTAGATGATGATTCAAATGTTGAATTCTCATCAACCAAAAATATTTGACATCCATAATTAAGGCCATCAAAATAAACAAAACCTCATTTATCATTTTTCTGATCCCTTGGAGGATCTATCTTATTTTATGACCTCGTTTTATTCATTATCTCAATCAAAGAATAATATTCCATAGGATTTGTTTTCACCAAAATAAAATATTTTTTTATAGATTTAATGTTATTATTGTCTTATTAAACTGACATTTCAAAATAGGAATTTCTTAAAAGACCATCACTAACTAAGAGAACATTAATTAGGTGAATGATCCAACTAAATATGAAAACATACAATAACTTTCACCTTTAAATGATTCATCCATTACAGAAATCTCCATTGAATAAAATTCATTTTTTTATTCATCCTTAAGTTTTAGAAAATTTCAATGAAGAATCATTTTAAACAATGTACCAATAGACAGATAAACAACATGAGCTATTTTATAGGACATCACACCAAATAAAAATGCCATACACAATTAATATTAATGATAACATGAAAATTGTGTATAATGTTTCCTTCAAATGTGGCTTTTGTGACCCATCATCAAAATAAATCTTTAAATTCTTCTTTATTTGAACCCATGCCTGCTTGGATTGTTTTTCATCAGATGATTCTTAATAGAAGCCCAAATATTTTCAAATTAAAAATAAATCATTCATCATATAGATTAAATTTTAATGGAAATTTATTTTCTATTTTCAATCTAAATTTTATTATTAAACTCTTTTAAATGTCCAACTCAATAAAAAATATCATTAGATTAAAGAATCATGAATTTAATTCTAAAATAATTTATTATTCATTTCATAATATATTTGGAAATGTAATCAACATGATTTATTTTGAAGATATGAAATGAAAATAAAATTAATGATATATATATAGGAAAATATTGTATGTCATATCGAATATCCTGGTCTGATGACCATTATTTGATTTTTGACATGAATATAGAGAGTTTATACCATTTTATATCCATAAATTATATAATTCATCATTTTCCTCAACTCAATGTAAAATATTTAAAACATTAAGAAAACAAATAGTCATATTAAAAATTTAATCGACTCTATTTATTCACATTAAAATTATAATTCCCCAACCCCACTAACTCTAAATAGTAAATAGACTAGCCAACTATGTGACATATGGTGAGCCTCCTAAAACACCAAATGCTTCTGATTAGTAGTTTGGGATTAATGAGGTACTTTGGGAAGGATACCCCACCATGAATCATTGACCTTAAAAAATTGAATTAATCATGTATCATACCCAATATATAAAAAAATTTATAACAAAATTTTTAAAAAACAAGGGTTGTAATGAAAAGAAGGGAATGCTATATATTAGATGAATGGTCATGATAAGAAATGATAACATAGAAAAATATCCAATTATGTTGATCAATACCAAAAAAATAAATGAAAAAATAAAAGACAATATGCTTAGATCCTTTTATAAGAAATACCTCCTCACAAATCCATGTACTCATACAAGAAGTCCATCTCAATCATACAAACCCCTAGGGGCCTCAACCCAAACTGTCCCTATAAACAAGTGAGAATATGGTTGGGTAAACAAGTGACATGATGGAATTAGAATGTTGTGAGTACATAAATAAGCATAGAACCACTAATCCAGTCCCACACTATACAAAAAATGTAGTGATATATGCTATAAACATGCTCAGAAAAAAACTATTGAATATAAATAAATAGAAAAACACCAGTACTTATAAAAACCAGTACCATAATTTCTTTAAACATGTTACAAGGACCATTCCACCCCATTGTATAACATGGAACCCAAATGTATATACTAATAAACTTGTGCAGTGAAAAAATTCATAGATCAATCATTCGAGAACTACAATTGAATATACCTTCTTATGCTAGTGTTAGGGTGTATATAAGAAAGTCATGATTACTATGACATCTTTTAAATGAAAAGTGTCTCATGGATATATAGAATAGGTGTTAGAGACATGAAATATGAGATTTTTCTCATCATGGGAATAATACTACAGGTAACATAGACCAACTTGGTTTACTCTCATCCATTCCTATTACAAACCTTCTATAAAAAGTGTTTCTCAACAAGAATCCATGACATACTGAAGTTAATTTTCCAAAAAAAGTATAAAAACCAGGAAAATGGGTGGTTCACAATTAAAATTTATAGACACTATATAATATATCATTTTCTATGTCATAAAAAAGATAAATAGCATGAAAGGGTTGGTTGTACACTGACCCACCAAAACTATAGGGGATCCTACATTGGTTCCCTATACCAATGAACAACCGGAGGCTCTCTACTAGGGTCCCAGCTTCCATCCCATGTCAGTTAGGTCACAAATCACCTCAAGGAGGTCATCATACTTCTCTGAAGTTCGTTAACCAATATACAACCACATAAGAACAATATGTAAGATTTATTCAAATAAATATACAGAGATAAAACACAACCCCTCTCCATATCTTTAGTCATCTTAGGTTAGTCCACACACCCTACCCAAGTCCATCACTCATATTATCTATCAACATAGGACACCCACATATCTAAAAGGAAGGTCCACTCATCCATGTTTTTTCTAATGATTTTAGCTTCCTTAATGTGTTACATTGATAAACATATGGCCCGCATGGCCTATTCATATGAGTTAATTCCACACCTACTCTTGGATGTGTCCATGTGATTTTATTAATGGAAAATATTTCATTGTCATTTTGTATTAAATATTGAGCATCCCTCACTCATGTACAAGGTTCACAGAAATACTCTTTAATTCATAGAACTAGCCATTGACAACTAAGGAAACCAAGATACCGCACATGGGCTAATGCATCCTCAACACATTATTCTATCACTGAAGGAATTCAATATATATGGGAGAAATTTAATATAATTTATTCATGAATACTAATTATTCAATGTAAATTAATTTAGGGGTGATACAAAATATCCACATGAATATAAATAGACTATACTATTCCATATGGGGAGTACCGAGACTAATAACCTCATCTAGATACTTTTCGAGTTAAAGACATTACGTCGGATTTACTGTAAAGCCTCAAACATTAACTCACCCATGATGATCCAACAGTTGAGCATCTGTCCAAATATATAACACCAAAATTATATAATTACTTCCAAATTTTATTTTAATGAAACAATTTTGAACTTATTAGTAAATTATAAATCAAATAATAATTGATAAAAAACCTAGTGGCCTTGCTACATCCAAACCATGGCCAACCATCTACCAGAGGTTTGTGACCTAAATCTGACACTAACCTGAGAAAGGGCCTATGAATCCGAATGATCCATAAATAGTTTAATTAACCATATTTCAAACAATAATAAAAAATCCAAAATGTGACATACCTCTATTGAAAAAAATGCGATAGTGTACAAAACCTTTTCCAGGATATCCTATAGCTAGGTATCACAAATAACATATCATGTTCGGATACTTACACCAAGATCTATTATAATCATCCTTGAAACCTAACCTAGAGGAATAAATATATGAAACTAAGATGAAAGTGAAAAGGAGGAAGGAATAGGAGGAATGTAACCATGAATTATTGAAGAATGCACTCAAAATCACCACAAATATATGGAGATCCAAGGAGAGAGGAGAATCTTAGTCATCTAGGAGTTCATGTGAGATAGAATAAGGAATTATATAGGTTTACATTTAAAACATGAGGTTAAAAATAACAGTTTCCTTCATTTAATGTGATTCATGGTTTGAATTTATGGTTTACAAAACTATTTTCAAACTGTACGGTCAACACTCTCAATGTATACCACATTCGAATGGTTTGTTACCATGGTATACCAAACTGCATTTCTAATATGGAAATCAACAATCCCTTTTTCTACAACATATCATATGTTTTTATGTAATCATTCTCCAACCATGTGATAAGCCCTAGTTATAATTCAACCCACACAATTAATTCTAAAATATTCATGCTTTTCCCTATACTATGTGTTATCTATTCACATAAACTGTTCACTAAAAAGTTATAATTGAAAACCCCCATGCACTCAAGGTGATTCACATTTTCCCTAAAACCATTATCACTAAAAAATTCTCCCAGGGAAAAAAACTAATGAAAATATCAAAAAAAAAAACCATAACCTCCCAATTCCCACTTGATCAACCAAGGTACCTATAAAACATCAATACTTAAAAAAAATTATCATCTTAAGAGTGTAAAAATATCATATTATTTATCCAAATACAAATTCCCAAAATTAATTATCTGAAAAAACATAAATTCAATATCCCTTGTAATTTTCCAACTCATAAGGGATGAGGTTTTACAGCCTCTCTGTCATAACACATGATATCCACAAGAATTATTATCATCCTCCCAACAAAAAAAACCTATTATTTTTTTCCAAAAATGTCAGATCAACTTATTTTGTTCCATCTTCAAATGTAAAATGAGATCTCATTTTATCTATTTTAACATGAGTCCCATCAGTTATTAAGACCTATTCGGCCACCCATAACAACCATTGAAACACTTATTTGATGCTTTGTGACACTCATTTGTCAAAAAACACCACAACGTCACCAATAAACACACCAAAGAGGCTCCTCATCCCTAATTAAAAATTAAATTTGATGAGCCTCGTACATCTTCAATGAAGTCCCATATACACTAGCTTTTCATAAAAAATTCCCCAACCAATTTATAAGGAAAATAAAAAATATCTGAAATGACATTCCCAATTCTGTTTCCAATCCACAATATCCAATCTAATGAAAAATAACAGTGAAAAATCATCTAGAAAACCATTCTAGGAAATTATTGACCATCTTACTATCATACTGTCTCACCACAAGATCAAAATTCCTAAATAATAAATGTAATATTCAAATCATTTAATTCACCCACACTAATGCCTGATCCTTAATCCCATTGTTATTCATTGGTTGGATCCAAAACCAACCAAAACATCCATCATGGTCTCTTCAAAGCAATAAGGCCTTTAAAATCTAACTAACCCTCAGATATTGTCAACACTATTTCAATTTTTATCCTAATTCCCATAATCCATTCATCATTTCATCCAAATCCCAAATTAATATTTAACATTGTGATAGAGAGTTTGGATTCACCATCCAAATATAAACCAGACATTCAACTAAGTTCCCCAATAAAATTTGGTTTATCTGGTCACCTAAATATAATTTATAGAATGATTTTCCATGACTGGTCCTCCACGATCTGGACTATATGACCATTATTCATTAAAACCATGACTCATTTTATTTCCCTAACTTGGAAGTTTACCCATCATTATGTTAGTGGAATATAATGTTTTAAAATCATAACTAATGAACTGCCTATCATAGAACACGATTCATCGATGTTGTCATAGTACTCATACCCAAGTGCCACTCAAATGAAAAACACTACCTATTCAAATCTCACATGGGATCCATCCTCTGTACCAACTGAAATTTATCTAAGGTGAGGGTTACACCACCTAGATTCCTATCATGGATCTCCACCATATGATTATACATATACCACTACATGAACTCCTCCACCATGGTTCTAATGTTCATGTGAATGTTTCTCTTCTCAATCAATTCCCAACCACTTCCAATTTTATACACTATGCATCCCTCAAAATTTGTGTCATGTGCCATAATTTGTTCATCCATACCATGTAACCCAAACCATTTATCATGTCTTCTCTACTATTGATAACATTTCATATCCACACCCAAAAACCAAGATGTTATCTTTATAACAACATATGAGAAGCCCCGGTCCCCATATTGCATGATATTTTTCCCTGATTTATAATTCAATAGGAACTATCCAACTGAACTATAAACTTCCACAATATCAAATAACCACAATGAAGTACAATTCCATACCACATATCCATCAATCTGACATAATTCTCTATGAATTTCATAACATAATAGCTAGGTCCAAAAGTCCTAAAATATAGACATGCTACTTAGTATATTAATCACAAATAACCTGGAGTTCCCACTACTGAAAAATTACCCTATACCAACAGTTTGGAACCGTTGGTATAGGCATTAAAACCCTTGGTATATCCTATAATAACGGTTTGGAGGACCGTGGACATGTAAGCCGTGAGGATAGGTCTATACCAACAGTTTTGGGAATACCATTGGTATAAGTAATATGAAAATCTATACCAATGGTTCCATAAAACCATTGGTATATGTAGTTAAAAAAACAATCAGTGGGATTTGATCCCAGGACCTCTAGTTTAAGATTGAAAGTCCTAACCAATAGCCTAACATGATTTTTGTGAACATAATTTCATAAATATATCAATGTATTATCATAAATATTATAAATTTTTATTTATTTAATGTTCTTCATAAGATGATTCCATTAAAAATACATGTACCTATACCAAAGGTTCTCATAACCATTGGTATAGACCTATACCAATGGTTTTGAGAACCGTTGGAAGAATTCCTTTGATTTTGGGACCTATATCAATGGTTTTGGACAAACCGTTGGTATAGGGGGGGACCAATACCAATGGTTTGACCAAACTGTTGGTATAGGGTCTCTATAATGGACCTATACCAACGGTTTGGACAAAGCATTGGTATAGGTCCATATAAGTGACCTATACCAATGATTTTGGCCAAACCGTCGGTATATGTCCAAATTAATGAACTATACCAATGGTTTTCCCAAAACTGTTGGTGTAAGTCATATTTCTTGTAGTGTCCCTTTGAACTACCTTTATAAAATAACATATCCCACATTCCAATCTTAGCCAAATGATTAGATTCCACCATACATCACTCCAAATGTATAAGAATAAATCAATTCATTATACAATTTTATAATGGGAACCAAAAAACAATGGTTTATAAACTCATATGTTCTTTCCCATCCTAAACTAAACATGACACTATGTCCTGATCACTAAAGGCAGTTAATCCCACAATATCCAAGACGTAACTATGCCCTTATCAAACACATGATGGAACATCCTATGAATCGATCTCAAATCACGGAATATACCCATTCTTTACTACCACTAGGGAACACACATTCATATGTTATACTCCCTCATAGGTTTTCCATGACCATTCAATTCACTATATCCCTAAATTTTTACTGAAATACTAGGGTTTCTAGGTCTCCCACCTAACCCAAAAATGACACCCTATATTTTCATAACTCACATGAAACATATTTTCTTGTCTCAATGATACTATAATAACAATGTTCCAACACCCTCCCAAGGTTTCTCATACAAACATAGTTTTGGAATGTCAATCCATGTATTCATCCTACAATGGTAGGGAGTCTTAATGATCAAACTTGTGTAGGATTTCCCCTGGAGAATCATGATCTTAATCTAGTCCACACATCATCATCCTAAATAGTCTGCATCATGGATCCCCATTCGTCGAGTGCAATTATGTAGATATAAATTACTAGATATATTAAAAAATAACATATTTTTAGTTTTTTGAACACTGAATTACCAAAATACATAACAGGAAACCTATATGGGTTTATCAATAGGGAAATAAATTACTTTATATACCTCTAAATGTTTTTAATCATCCCCTGCTAAAGGAATTGTTTCCCATCATCACAATTTCCCATCCCACCGTAGGATATATAAAACCCACAATTATAAAAAAAATACATTCATAAAAGTTTGACTAACTAAGTAAAATAATACCAATTAATTAAATAAGAATACACCACATGATATGTTGAAAACCCTTTAAATATATGATCCCCAACCAACAGAGACAATAATCACACTAGTATACCTTAAAATCAATCGAATTCTACATTCCTGATATGATGAACAATATGAATATTACCTCAATATTTCTAGATCCAAAATCCATAAGAAAATATTAAATACAAAAATCATGATCATATCCCAAGGTTAAATTAGATAACCATCATAGTAAACATCAAGAACAAAAATACTATCCAGGGTAACATGGACTTCCATTGAGGAATGCATTTACAATAAACCAGAGTGGGTTTAATTACAATCAATGAATAAATCCTATGAATCTGATATACAATTTCATTAAATAGTAATATAACCAAAAATAAATACTATAATACAACATTTTTACCCCCCCATCCCAACACACTATAATTAGTAACCATATTGGACAGCCACATGACATTAGGAACCCCACCCAGAATTTTATAGGCTATCGAGTAGCATCTAGGGTTTATAATGGTTCTATGGGAAGTCTATACAACAAGTATCATAGAGTATTATCAAAATTAACCTAGTATGAAAACCAAAATATAATAAATAGTAAAAAAATATATAAAAAATAATACATTTAAAAATGATAATGAAATGAAACACACAACTCAAAATATCATGATCATAAATAATATGTAAACAGAAATAGATCAACCTATGAGAAAATTGACACACATGGAATAAATTACATAAATGAAATAATAAATGTGACAAGGATCTGCTCCAGCTCTGATTCATACCTCATTACAATGTTAGTGTACTCATGTGAGATACCCTACTCAATCATGAAAAACCCTAGAGACCTTAGTCCAACTTTTCATGTCAAACATGAGAGATTCACTATGGCTACCCAACTGAAATGATGAAATGAGATGAGTGAGAATATATAAATTAATAGGGAACCAATAAAATTTACCCACAATATACTAATAATGTACTAGTACATGCAAGTCACATGTTCGAAACAAATAAATACCAACTAAAAATAAATAAATAAAACAACACTAGTAGCATCGTTTCCTAAAGAGAAAATTGTATCTATGAATATTGTGACAACAATTCGAAAATTTAGTATAAAATAATAAATAGTTAATATACAAAAAAAATTGAATCCCAAATAACTTTATTAATATCAAGGCTATTACCTTGATTTACCATACATTCTTCCGTTATTACTAAGGTATCTCTGAGTACGTCTTGTTCACTAATCCAAACAGTAAATGACTTAAGTCTCCCTAGTATAGAAAAGGCAACATAGGCCTCCCTAATCAGAGTATTCTCAGTAAGGTATTAATCCCACCATTAACAAAGATTTCTTTTGTGTGTGTTTTCTCAGCCAAGATTTTCAAAAGCATTCCCTTCCTAGAGTTTTCATATCATGTATCTAAGAGAGAACCAAAGTCATCTTCCCTTAAAAAAATATAATATATCACAATGTTGTTTCCCAATTAAAATTTATAAAATATCCCAAGTATGATGAAATCTATGTTATAAAAATATTAATAATAAGTAAGTCTGGAATGAACAGAAACCCACCGTAGCCAAGGGGGAATATACTCGTGTTCACCCTTACAATACGAAACTAGAGGTACCTTTATAAGATTCCTAATGACATCTAAAGACAATCATGTCACAAGTCACCTCGTGATGGACATCGTTGTACTTAATAGTGTCATAAAAATCATATGACCAGATATTACTAAGAGTAATTCCCTAACAAAAAAAGGATATTCAATTGGAACACAACCCATCCTTATGTCCTTGGTCAACCTAGGTCAGCATGCTCACTGAATCCAAGACCATTCTGCCTAATTTCGTTTCACCAAGGACTACAAAATATCAAAATTATTGAATGATAAATCATGTACTTAGAAATGATCCCAATATCTATAAAGTGTTAAATGGGTCCTCAAAGGTCCCTCTCGAATTATTCACTTCAATTAATCCCTTAGTTCCTTTGGGAGGTTCCCAAGGGAATATATTCTATGGCCATTATGTTATTATCCATTGACTCTAAATAAGTAACTCCAATTAGTGGTGCCTATGTGTAAATAAAGTACAATTCAGTTAACAAACCTAGCCCTCGTTGGTTGAGGTGACCAATCCATTTCATGAGTGCCATTGTGATCTTAGAACCTTGTTCTCTTACTCGAGACATTGGACTTAGATTAAAAAATATTAAAAGAAAATTTTATTAAAAGTTAATATGTCATTGTGGAATTCCATTTGTGTCTAGTCGACAAATCCAAATATAAATAAAAAGAATTTATTGTTATATAGGATGAGAATCAGGACCACCTACCACATCATAAACCATTTACAATTGAAAACATAGAATTATTGCTAATGCAAATCCATTAAAAATGATTCATCCAAACCCAAGAAATTACCTAAGAAACAACCTCACAATCGAACACCCAAATTATGTAATATTACAAAAATTGAAATTTAATTAAATAATTTGAAATTTAATTCTAAATTATTCTTCTCATCATAAAAAAATTAATCAATGGGCTAATTAAATCCAAATTATGACAGACAATCTATAAGATTTTCATGACCCACTAATATCACAAAACCATGATAAATTACTATGAATCATAACTAACTCCCTAATTAATTTAATTATAATTAATAAAAAACCATAGAAAATTTTCAAATGGTTGAATACCACTATAAAAATGATGATCGAAAAAATATAGCCATTATCTCAGGGATTTCTCTAGCTAGGCTGTGTAGAACACCCATAATATTAGTATGATTCCATCATTATCTAGAGGAATCATCCATAAACCTTAACCCAAAGGTAAAAAATATATACAAATCCAAGAAAAATGTAAAATAAAGAAGGTAGAGGATGCAACCTATCCTCAATCACCAAATAACACAACTAAAATAATAATAAATGATGGTAATCCATGGAGGTATTAGTATATCAGTTGGATTGGTGTGCACATTTCGGCGAAGAAGTAAAAGGTGTTATACCCATTTAAAACAGGAGAGGGAAAAATAGAAAATTTTCTTCTTTTATGAATTCACATGATTTAGCCACATGGTTTACTGAACCATGTGATAATCCTGAAGGTAGAACCATCCATGAAGACCCATTAGTAGGGTTGCACCACAATATTTACAAAACCATGCTCCAACAACGTAAAGCATTACTATATTAATTAGAATCATGTCACATGGTTTGATAGCAATTATCCCCCTATACCCATTTCCAAGGAACCACACACAATTTGAACTAATGTTTTTACTTATTAACATAAATAGTGTGAAAGATATGAACATAGAATTTTTTCATACATATTGAATGAAAAACCACACACTCTCAGGGTGTTATAATGGTTCTTAAAAAAATTCCAACCAAACCATGTACCCTAGAAAAAAATATCTAATAACTCTTAAAACATAAGTTGAAGCTTTTGAGACTCACGTGATAACCTAAAGAACCTCATGGTAATCAAACATTTTGTATAAAAATTACCATACGACATTAATACTTTTATACTTTCAATATGATAACCAATTCTCAAAATTAACAATCCACTAGCTCAAAAAATTCAATTCCTAATGGAAATTACCATCTTGAAATGGATGAGGATTTATAAAAATCATTAAAGGGGGGGGGCATTCCGTGTTGTGACTGAAAAAATAAAATATAAATTAGAATGCATCAAAAAAAACTCATAATATGTAATTTGATCCACTAGATCTCATCAAAAATAGAAAGGATATGTAGAGGGGGAATGATGACTATCCTTTAGGGACATATTCTTTACTACATCAAAAAAATTCAATTATTTACTATTTATATATGACCAAATAAAATATTAAAAAATATCACAAGGTGAAACAAAAATTCAGTATCTATATATGGGGAAATGATTTTAGAATTTTTTAGTTCAATTAATATACAATAATAATCCCATCTATTATTTTAAATTAGACCATGACATTAAAATAATAATAATTATTATTATTGTAACATAAAGTTTTATATATTTTGTTCACTTATTTATAATTTAACTATTAATAATTATATATATATGTATATATATGTATGATATATTATTATTAGTAGTATATGTGACAACCATTTTAATTATTATAATAATGATTTTCAAATAAATTTAGAGTGTCACAATTTCTAAGGTTTGAAATTCCCATGAACACTATTCCCATGGGTAATTGTAAACATATTAATTAATATCTCAAAATATATTTTGTACTGTTTATCCTATAAATTATTTCATTATAATATATTATAAATTAATCTACACCATTGAATATATGTATATTGTGTATATATATTTTATTAAATAAGAAGAAAATTATAACATTAGGATCTATAATTATATATATTATTTATCATAATTTTATCTAATACATTCATTTAAATTGTGTAGTTAAATTCATTATCTATCACCCTCAATTTTAGTCAAAATAATAACTCATTTTCAATCCCTAAAGAGGTCTTGATTTCAAAAATCTCTATGGTTTGAATTATTTTCATGATCGCATTTCGCAATTAGTTTTCAACACTATTTTTTCCCTATTATGCATTGTGAGAAATATAATTTTATCACTATCATATACCAAAACATATTTAAAGAATTATATCAATATAACATTATTAAGATATATATAAAATATTGTGATATTTGACGTATAATACTAACAACCTCTAGAAGATCTCTAATAACTCAAAACAATTAAATTTAACTCAATTCCTAAAAGTGAACAAGATTGTTTATTACTTGTTAATAATAAATGTAGTGTAATTTTGTAAAAATATTATTCATCAAATAATATAATGAACAATACAACAATATTTTTAAATAATGAAAATATTATACAAGTCATATGTCTAAGTGAACATCACTTTTCATTCCATGAACAGAAATGATGAAAAAATATAATCGTCTACTATTTCATTATATACCATGATGATGTTGAGTTTGATTATAATATATATGTTCTAAAAACTTATATAATATAGTTCATATTTTTAATATATATTATATTGTTTTATTTCATTAATCTAATATTTTATATAATACATGTAAAATATATGACTAAAATTAAATATTCATGATGATAAAGATAAATATATTTTATCAATTTTTATCAACTTAATAGGATGAGAATTATAAATTGAATTTTTACGATATTTTCAGGAAGGTATGATATTCAATGGTAAAATAATTTTATTCTATTTCCTAGAGTGAATGAAAATAGTCAATAAAAAATTTCTATTTAATTATCAATGTTTAATGTAAATACACATGATTTTGATTCAAACCATTTTTAAGGTGAATATGATATTTATTTATCATTTTACTTATGCCTAATTTTCATATATTGAAAATAATAATAATAATAATATAATCAGTATAATCGCTTTAGGGGAAATAAGTATTTAATTAGAATAATAAATTATGTATGAAATATTGTTCACTTGAAGCATGATATTAAAATTCTTACAACCCTAATTCCAAAAAACCATGATTCTCTGTCTAATTTTTTACATTGGAATTAAATATAAGAAATCTCATCCCAAGGGAAAAAATATTTTAGTATTACTGGTAAAATAGATACATTCATGAATTTTAAATTTACAAGTGAAAAATACAACATACAACACAATATTTTCTTTGAGATCATAATTTTATTCTATATAATGTCCTTGGAAACAATTTATAGTAAACATACTAGGATCCTTGGAAAATGAAACATATGGAAAGGGTAATAACAGATGCCCAATTTTGGATTTTTATATTAGAATCTATTATGAATAATTATGGGATAATTAAAAATGTTACATAAATAAAAAATGTAATTCAATCTAATTAGTAACATGAGAATGAAATGAATCCCTAAATAATATTAATGATGTAATATCATGGATAATAATAACTATATTCTCAAAGATGAAAATTATTAATGTTATATTGCAGGATATCATAAATCGCGTTATATTTACTATGAGGGCCATGCTTCAAGGAATTTTAATTTATGTGTTAGTATAAACAAAAAAACCCATTTAATACGTCAAATGAATTGGTTTCTCTCATGAGACTTGTCAATGCATCAAGGGGATGCCTATACTAGGCCTCAACCATAAATCCATGTCTAATGAATTACTAATATACTTAATGAACTATATAATTGAAAAAAATATTCCTTAAAAATAAATATTTTTATTGAGTAATGACCCAAAAATAATAATATTTTCAGAGTAAATCAAATAACATTCATAGTAAAACACAATTTATATAAATTATATATGGTTTATGAAATGATAATATATATTATACACATAATATGGATATTTAATAGAAATTTAATATATAATAACAACAATATATTTAATGTTTAATGTTAAAGTTAATGACCACAAAATTAAATTGAGATAAAAGACAACCATCATTTCATCAGAAGTATATATATTTTTACTAAAATAACATCCTTTTTAGAAATGACTAAAATGTATGAGGGAAAATAATATAATACATAACTAGTTATTTTATGATGCAGATACATTAAAAACTGATATAACAAGCTAAATAGTGTAAAATTATCTTGGTGGAAGAATAATCCATTAATTCTGTATATGTTAAAAACATTTTGTGTTATTGTAAAAGAATGTTAAAAATTACCCCTTCATAAAAAATTAAAAAAATTACTTTTATTAATCCAAATATAACATAATACATCCTTAGTAAAAAATTCTAGTGAATATATATTAATTATGTAAAACAATTTGAAAAAATATGGACGAGGATGAAGAATATATCCAATCAATAGAAATGTTAGACCTAATAGCCTCTCTAAACAACCAATAGCTTGATTCATATTCCAAATATAATAAAATATTGAAGAAAACAAGTAAATATCTTTAAATATATTTAGTTTATATATGATATATTATAATATTACTTCAATCAAAATAAGAAAAATCTGGAAAGAAATGAAATTGTAAGATAAGTTCATACCTCTATAATAAATTTTAAACTGTTACATATAGAAAGTGTAAACTAGAATTTTATAATTAATCTTTATGAATATATATTCATTTTTAACAAAAAAATTCAACATTATATTAAATATATAAAATTAAATAGGTTTACAATACGAAATATATCATAATGTAGTGAAAGTTATTAAGAAATCCATTAGAATAATCATATCAGAGAAGTGAAAATTAATCAATAAAGTGATTATGTGTATTAAGTGAAAATCCAAAATAAATAAGGTTAAATCAATAGTAATAAAAAATATGTAATTTCATAGAAAATCATGGAATATAACAGTAAAAAGTATATTTATAACCCAATGAATTGAAAATGATTTAAGAAACCCCTAATTTTAAATAAATATTTCTTCAAAAGTGAACTGACTGCCTGTATAATAAATTTTAATTTATTATAATTAAACAATATTTTTATTTACATACTTATAATATCATATATAATCCACTTGTAATATTTAAACACCAATTTATTAATAATTGTTTAAAAAAATTATCATTTTTTGGGAATTAACAATTTCATTTTTTCACGAGAATTTAGTTCTTCAATTACTGTTCTTTTTATTTGATTATGGATCTATAACGTCCATAATGTTATTCATTATATTAATAACATATATATTAATTATAAATTTTTTTATGCATCTGTAAATGTTGGTGATATGAAAGAGAATTACATTGTTTACAGACATGGTATGATTTACATACGCAAGAACAATGTTTTCACATTTTAACCAATGGAATGAAATAAAGGTAAATAATAATTCAAAATAATATAATAATTATAAAATAATATATATCGTAAATATTAATTTAATATATCCTTATTACAATCCATGTAAGGTGGAAATGGAAAACGGATCACATCGCTTTATGGAGGTGGCATCCCACATGTACAAATAAGCGACATTATAGTTTTGCAATAGATTAGTTGATTAGAATATTGATATGATGTTATAATTATATAATAACAATAATTTTACAAATATAATAAAAATTAATTAGTTTTAAACCTATAAGAATAAAATTAATGTGGGGATGATCAACATGTTACGTCGTTACGTCGAGACGGGAATCCGTACGTATGCACAAATTTTTTTTTTCAGTTTTTATATGATCAAGACGAAATGAAAAATGATTGTACCAAAATCATAAAAACATATAATTACATTAATTATATTTTATTTATTATTTTATTATTTTTATATCAAATTTAATAGGAGTATAATAATAAATAAGCATGAAAGAGTCATTTCATATTATTACATCTTATTTTAGTAGAATTTCAATAGATCCTTTATTAAGGACCATTTTAATGATATTTTAAGAATAAATTCACCATTAATTAATGTAAGGGGTTTTTCATATGATAATTTTTTTTGGCCAAGATAGGTTTCTCAAAATGGAGAAAATAAAATAGATATGGAGTACTATTTTATAAGGGATGGTAGGTGTACTCTTCTAATTATTAAAAGTATTAAATTGATATAAATTAGATTTCATATAATAATGTCACAAAATAAATATAATTTTAACATATTATTAGTACGAGTATAAATAATCACATAAAATTAATTTTTGATAATTTTTGTTATGGTTTCACCCTTATCTCATAGTATTAATCTATATTAATCAATTTTTAGAAATACTAGTATATCAATATTTTTTAATAATTTATTGGTCAAGAAAGTTTTAAAAAATGAAAAGTGAACCATATTTAAAAAATGGTTGATATTTTAAACCAAATCACATTTAATTTGATTAAAATATTTTTTTTATGAATTTTATATCAATTAATTAAATATTTGTTATTACAAAATATCATTATGGTTAATTTAAAAAAAGAAATATTATAATACAATATATGTCTAAATCTTGTAAACTTTTTCCCTAATGACATGTATTAGAATATAATGAGTATAGAATAATTATATAATAGTCAAACCAAATCTGTATAGGTATAGATTTTCGGGTTAATCTAATATCATTGATTAACCCATTCATTAACCATTTTGACCCATAACAATGGTAATAACTATTTTAATATTAAAGTGATATAATTTTGATTATAAGCTGAAAATTTGATCATAAATGGACAATGTATGTAATTTGATACTATATATTAACTTTCATTGACATATTTTAATATTTTTATGATTTTTAAATAATGTAATAAAATAACATTTTAATAAAATATCATTCTTGTCATTTTTGACATAATTCATTGAATTTTAATTTTATGGCATATAGACAGTAAATTAATTTAAATAAAAACTTTCATATTTCCATAAAATGATATTTTGATCTATAAAATTATAAGGACACTATAACTCATTAAAAAAATTTACTTATAGATTTTATAAAAATTATTTACTTGATTTTTCTACTTCATCCACCAGTATTTTGTCAGCGCTGCGTAATTTATTTTTGAAATTCACTCAATACTAAAAATTAAAAATAAATAATAATTATATAAAAGTTAAAAAAAAATTAATATAAAAATTTATAACAAAAATTTTATTGTTCTTTTACATTTCACAAAATATAATGGATATTTAATTCCTGAAAGTGATATTTTTTACTTTATGTTTAGGTTAAATATTATAATGGTCAAAATACAATTTTAATTGGGAAGATTTCATATTTTATAATATTGGAAGATTATGGATGAATTTGACTCATAAAATAAATAATTTTAAAGTGTTTTAAATAATGTAATTCCTTATAGCATTTGTTTTCACCATAATTAACAAATTTTCCGTTTATCAATATCGTATATTTTACCATGTTTATTAATCATAATGCTTAAAAATAAATAAGACATATTTAAAAAAGTGAAACTATATATTCCAAATATATAATACACTTTTTTGAATTTGTTCTCTATAATTTTAAGATGTTAATTTTATAATAATCCCACAGAATTAAATGAAAAATATATTTATAGGAAAAATGATTTCATACATTGAAAAATATTTAGTCTAATAAAAAATAAAACTTTAGTTATAATAAAATTATTTTGATTAATAATAAAATAAATGAAATGAATATACATTAAAAAATTTTGTTAAATAAAATAAATCTTTTTAAATTCTTGAAACAAAAATACAATTTTCAATAAAACTTTTTGAATTCCACTATTAATTAAAAAATAGAAAATATAATAAAATTCAAAAACATCACTCTAACATATTATTAAGATGATTATTTTAAAAAATATATCATTTTGATCAAATGTAATTTCTAAATGTGGCCGAAATTACTTTTAAAATTTTCATAAAAACATAAATATAAACCAGTTTTTAAGAAATCCTAATTTTGACGAATATAATTACATTATTAAAAATTGAGTGATTATTTTATAATAATATGTATAAAAATTATTTATTAGGAAATTTTTATATATTTATTAAAGTTCGTTAACCCCATTCATACCTTCAAATTCAAAATTTTTGTTATAATGTGCATATTTTAATAATAATATTTCTTGGTTCATTTAATCTTGGTGTTGAATATCTTAAAACCCACTAAATATATATATTTTATAAAATTAGGTTATTAAATTCTATCCAAATAAATAAATTTATCCCTCTAAATTTTACCTTAGTAATAAAAGGCTAAACCTTTGTTGAAAACAAATAAAATATAGATGGATAATAAAACTACATTAAAAAAATGGAATGTGGGAAATTAAAAGGTAATATAAAATAAAACATATTCTAGTTACTTGATATAGGGAACACTGGTGGTATGTATGTAATTTTCACGAAAGAGAATAATAACATTGAATGATTAATAGAGACTGATAGAGAACATGATCATGATATATTTAAGGAACAAAAAACCACATATTAGTGTGGGGTAAAAAGACCATACAGCCATCATAAATGATGGTTAAAGAATATTATTTTTATTTGAGGATAATTTCACAAAATTTGAGAGACATTTTTACAATCAATATATAGAACCTGAGAAAATATTATTACATTATTTCAATATATTTTATAAGAACAATTTCATCATTTGGATATGATTTAATACATTTATTCTTTCTCTCATACTCTATGAAGTGAATATTAAAGTTTGTTTTCTCATGCATGAAGCACTAAAAGTAATAGATAATTGATTATAAGATCCATAATATAATTACATGTCATTCCTTATTTATCTAAATAATTTTAAAAACCAAAATGGTTTGGACAATTTATCTAATATGGATAAACATAGTGAATTATTCTCTAAAACCTCAACAGTAACACCTATAGATAATCGTAATACATTCCTTAAATATTTGACCACAATAATCCTCTAATATATTTATGACCAAATTCTAAACTGAAAAATCTGAAACATTTACTCACATATTGTCTTCCAAAATCAAGTTTAACATTTTACCCCAAAGAACATTAAGTACTTCATAATGTCGCATATTAAACAAATGAATTCCTTAAAATTTTATAAAAATATGTATCTTCATAAAACATAAATGAAAACATAACAACATTGAATAATTAAATCTATCCTTATTTTCATATAAAAATACAAATCTTAATATATATTTTGTATATCGAAATATATGTAAACATTACGAAATATAACGTGAATTTATTTTTATAAAATCACTAATAAATCAAATAGTCATCAATATTATCTAGGTTACTATTTGCATAAAAATAATTTAATATCATGGGAATTTAAATATAATTATTTTTTTCAATAGAATATATAATATTCAATGTCAATATTAAATGAACAAGAAATTATTATTATTTAAATGTGACCATTATACAATAATAATAAAATTATTATGACTAATTAGTATTATCCAAATTATTAAATATATATTGGACCTACTCCATTATAATTTATTAATTAATTATTTTAAAATTATAATTTTATTTTTTGATTATGGTCGTTTTATTCTTCAAAATTACATTTTCATTGAAATGGGGTTTCATATTTATTATAAGTTGATATAATAATTAATTCCAATAAATTTTAAACAATA
This sequence comes from Viscum album, assembly GCA_963277665.1. Lineage (NCBI taxonomy): Eukaryota > Viridiplantae > Streptophyta > Magnoliopsida > Santalales > Viscaceae > Viscum > Viscum album. The sequence continues at coordinate 286,505,424 of OY728138.1, forward strand.
TATCTGAAAATATAATTTTATTTGAGAATTAATCATTTTGAAATTATATTAGAATTAATTTTTTAGTATTTTCTAAAATATATTAATTTTTCAATGCATAATGAAAAATAAGTATTTTTATTAAAACTTTTCATTTATCTTTATGTATTGACAATGTTAAATTAGATTTTTTTTAAAATTATTAAAATGTATTTTTTATTTTTTATTTAAAATATTACAATTATATTCTTTGGGATAGATTTTATACTTCAATTTATTATAAAAACAGTTTAAAAATTTTAAATTCTTCTTTATGGAAAAACCATTTTTCATCACGTTTTTTTGGAGTTTTTTAAAATTATTTATGCAAACTATAGGGTTTTAATTTGAAAAATCATTGAATATCTTAAATAATGAAATGTAAATTTGTAAAATAGGTCAATTTTAATTTTAGGGAAAATGTATTCTAGTGTTATTAATTTTTTTTTGACATAGTTAAGGGTAAATAAGTAAATTAATGGTTAAAAATATAATGAAATAGACTATAAAATGACACCAAAACTTGCCGAATTATTTTTGGATGAATCCATTTCGTCAATAATCATCTAATATTTGGTTACATGGAATGTTTTTATTAATTTTTATTTTATTATAACCTTTTTAATAATTTTATTAATGAAAAATATAAATGCCACAATATTATGTTTAATAAAATATAATGTCATTAGCAGAAAGTTAACCTAAAGTTATGTTCATTTATAAATATTATTTTAAAATATAAAATTTTTATTCCATAATTGTAGATTAGTTTTAATTTTTTATAAATAAATAATGAACATAAATATTTATACAATGTTGATGCATTAATTATTGAAATAATGTAAAAATTAAATAAATGACATTAAAAAAATTAAGTGTACTATAATTTGAGATAATTAATTTGATACATGAATTTTAATGATTAAAGTGACATCTTATTAATTTATTAAAATATATTTTTTAAATTTTACTTATTTTCATGATGTTATTAAAATCTTTTTAATGAGTTACTATCAAAATTGGAATTGATTACATGTTATAATAAATAATTTTTTATTAAATGATGTTAACTTCATAAAATTTTATGTCAATACATGTTATTAGTAAATTTTTTTAAATATCAACCATGATCTATTAATGATCCTCCTTTTCATTTATAGTAACTATATTCAACCTCAAAGAGTACAAGTATTTTTTTAACAGTAAGTCATAATGGGTTTAATGAGGTGTTAAAACCAAAATGTACGGGTACAAATATACAAAAATATTTAATTTTTTTCATGAGAGTATTTCGTCCCATAAAAATAATATAATTTGAAAAAATTTGTTTGGAATCATTTTATTTTAATAAATGATTTATATTAATTAAATATTTTGAGAAATCCAAGAGTTCCCCTTACATCTATTATAAAAGGATATATCTCTTTCTCATTAATTGAATCATAACAAACAATTTAGTTTAGATAATACCTTGAAAATATCTTAATATAATCCATACCCTAATTATATAGTTATTTTATGAATGATACTAACCATATAAGGATTATGGTTTCAATAAAAGGATGCATTTTGTAGAATATATACAATTTTTAACTACATGTTTTAGTTTTATTTATTGTTTTGACACCATAAAATATTATTCAAATATGATAAAATATTAACAGAAATATACTACATATAATATAATGTTATTATATTAATAAAATAACTTATATATATATATGTATGTCCATCCACCATCAAATGGGTTATAAATTCACTGTTCATGTATATGAAGGACAACCACCTTGTGAATCGATGCCATTTTTTTCCATAACCGTCTCTCAAGAGTAGTTATAATGATGGAATTACTGATTAAATATTATATTAATGAAATATATATCATTATAAAAAGTTAATATATCATTTACCTTCTTAGAATTCCATTCACTCAAAAATGATAACAGCGTTCATGCGTACATGTGGACTACCACCACTAAAGAGCGATGCAATTCATTTTTTATCCCCACATCACTTGGATGATATATGTAATTATTAATATTGAAATTATATAATCTTTAGGATAATAATTTAATTATATAAATTTAAAATTATTCTAACCTTCTTTACATTACAGTCATTGATAAATGTAACCTTTAATCATGCATATGTATGTCCTACCATCTACAAGATTGCAATGTGGTTCATTTTTCATAACAATTTATAATGGTTTGTATTAAAATTAAAATTTAACCACAGAAGAGTAAATTATTTCATTATTATTAATAATTATATAATTTAATAATAAACTATTTGAACATGGTGAACACACTAAATTGTTTTATTGTTATGGGCCAAACATTCTTAAAACCCCTAATACAGATCTATTTAATTATGAAATTTAATGTGTCATTAAAATAAATGAAATAAATGGATTAAACAATATAAATTATTAATGTAAAAGGTTGTTAATAAATAATAAAATTTGTTATAGTTTATTATAAATATGTTAAAAGAAAATATATTGAATTTATGGACTCAAGGTAATAGATTTCTTCTCAATTTACCTTCTTTGAGGCACATTTTATTACTGTGCACCTAATTTCATTTATGAGGTGTGATAACTACATTAATAGATAATATTTCTTGAATATAGTTATATTTCATGACAGTTAATAACTCATTTTATGTTATTATTTCATGCAATTATGATTGAAAACAATCCATGTGGAAAAGGATTTATACTACAATCTCATTTATTTTCAGGATTGTTTATGTTCCATGTTACATTATGGGAAATAATATTTATTTTTTATTGAACCAAATATATTTTATTTTCATATTCTTATAAATATTTTTTAGATTTTTAATTTCTATTTCCTCTTTTATTGACAAAAGAAACTCCAAGAGAGTCATTTTTTAGTGATACTAGTCTTTTATCTTTTTTTTACCAAGAAATTTTTTATCCCATATCCACGTATTTGAAAATGTCTTAAAAACATTTCTATTGAAAAAATAAATGATTTCTTAATGAAATTTTACTATATCTCTATCCTTATTTTGAAAATTATTTTAAAACGTAATTTCATAATTTTTCTTAAATGGTTCACTTTAGATTTATTTTTAAAAAATGATTCCAAAGAATGATAATTTTAATAAATTAGGACATGAGTGGATTTCCCCACTTTTATGATGGCTCAATTCATTACTAATTACAATACAAAATTACATGTTTATTTTCAAATAAAATATTATCTATAATATGTTTGTAGTTTTTAGTTATTAAAATTGATTCTCGAAGTGAAAATGTTATATTCCTTAAGAAGGTTTTTAGTTATATTTTAATGGTATTTACATTCATCAAAATCAATATCTCTTGATGTTATATACACTCCACAAGGTATATATTATAAATAAACCATCCATATTATATATAGTGATTGATTATAATTATTTCAAATATATTATCAATTAACCCATTTACTTTCCATGGGTTAATCATGTTATAAAAGATATAATTGGTTTTATGAGTTTTATAATTTAATGAATACTCTATGTATTATATTTATGTTGTATTTATTGAAAATTGTTTATATTAGGGATTAACCGCCATTATTTCCCATGTTATATCCCGATTTGGATTATGTGATGGGTATATCTTGATAAACCCATGTGATCCCAATTTAACATATATGATAGGTGCGCCTAGATAGCGCTCCAATATAGTGGTTAATGGATGCCACCCCTATGGTAATTCCAAATATAAGGGTTCTGTAAGGGCTCTAGGATGATGATTTTACTAGGTAAAAAACGTTTTACGTATGATTTCTAAGAGTTATAAAAGTTTCCTTTGATCAATATTGACATCACAAGGATCAAGTTTTTTTGATTCTCATGAACGTGTCCTTTTTTATTGATTTGTGTAATGAAACATGTGGATTGTTATAATTTCAATGGGTATGAGTTCTCTTATGTTATTATCATTCACCTTGATTATGAAATTATACCATTATTGTAAAATAATCCTTCCTATTGTAATTCCATTGAGAATGATTTTTTCCCATAATAATCATTTGATCTAATACATCATATATTTCATTCCCTCATGTTATAAAGAATTATGGAAAATGTCTTCAGACTAAATAGGTTTCATATGTGAAGAAATCTGTGCGAGATGTTGAAGAATTAATATGGAATATGAAAAGCTAGGTATACATGTAGAATTTCTATCTTGAAGTTATGAGTTTTCTCTATATAGGTTTTGGTATGAATTTTCTAAAACATTATTCATAAAACGTCTTATGGTTTTTAGATGATCCAAAATTAATATTTGATATTGTATGATTTGGTTGATAAATATTTTGTTTCCTTTATTTATATTAAATTATAAAATGTAATGTACAACATAGGGTTCTGATAGTTGGTCTTAAAGAATGAGTAAATAATATTAGAGGATGGAATTTTATTGGGTAAAAATATAATATTCCTCTATAACCACAATTGATAGTTTTATTGGGAGAATTATAGTAACTTTTGATAAAGTCAAAGAGTTTTAGATAACCTGAAAAATGATATCTTAGATTTATACAACTTATAATATGGTATATTATGATTTTATTAATACTTTCACACTAAAATTTTTTGTTATAATAAATGGTTGGATCCAACAAAACAAAAGTAGCAATGGATATGATGGAAAATTTGGTGTTTTTATAAATGGAAAACCAAAAAATAGAGAATGTACTAAAAACTCTTAGGGTTATTCTTCCCCACTTATCACGAGTTATGAGAAAAAACATATACCAATGTGTGATTCCAATTACATCAAATAATAGTGAAAATAAACTCTCTGTAGTATCATTATATAATGATCATGATGGAAAAGATTTAATGAATTATGTTATGAATTTTGGAATCATCACTTAAGAAATTTCTTAAAAAGACGGGAAAATGTTTCATATGTGGTAAAGGAGGGAATAATGAAATTACCTTGCAATGAAAAATGTATATTGTTGTTAGATTTATAAAGAGGACTAAATTTTTTCCCTAGGTATCAATTGAATGTTTTAAATGTATAAAGTATGAGAATTATGAAAATCAATGTCCTACTGGGTATTTGAAGATCGATATCAGCATGAACAAATGTTTAGAAATGTCTTATTCCATTACAGTTGAATATTTGTTAACTAAAAATACATATGAAAGATATTTATTATATAATGGATTATATTTTGATACTATTTAATTTTAGTATATTATTCATAATTGTTTATAATACTGATTTTTTAAAGAATAAGATAGAAAATTATGGTTAATTGGTTTGGAATGATTTTTAATGATTAATGTGTCTACATATAGTGATTCAAGTGTTATATGGTAGTGTTATATTTCTATTTTATCATATGTTCATAGTCTTGGACACCCCGTTTATTGTTATTTTGTTATGGGAGCACTATAAAGTTATTTATTTTTCTTTGGTAAATGTTTTAGGTATTTGTAACCCTTATGTTTAACATGAGGGAAATTTATTTGGGGAATAATGATTTTTTCCTTTTGTTGAAATACTTTTAACCATATGGATAACCATTAGGTTTTATATGATATTTAATTTTGAGGTAATTATGTGTTGTTACATTTTTGGGGATGCGGGAATAAGGGTATGAGATAACCGTTGTGAATAAAACATTATTTAGTAATTAATTAATTAATTTTTTTGAGGATATTTATCCCATTTCAAAGAATGTAATAAGGATTATATTATTTTATTTTTAGAAATAATACAACCCATAGTCCAGGTTACAACCCATCACATTTTAAAGGACCATGAGGCTTGAACACGCAACTAAATGGTGTCAACGATGAATCAAATACAACTAGTGTATGTATTGTCCTTGTTTATATGAAATTTTATTTATTTATTTAAATGATATATCCGATAAAAGTAAATTTAATGTTGGAAAATATATGGTTTATTATATAGATAACCATGAATCTAGAAGTGATTTGGTGATTAAGTAATTTTTGGAAAATTTCATTATTTTAGGGACCTTATATGATTAAGCTAAATAAAATATCAAAGGATTTAATTTTTAGAACAATTGTTCAATTATTATTTAAAATAATATATAATTTTAATATGTATTTATGGTGATATATGTTATTTATTTAAATGAATATAATATCTCATAGGTTTTATGATTAGTAAATATAATGTTTATCGTATGATACACTAAAAATGGTTGATGTCATTTGGAGGTAAATATTAAATTAACCTCTAAGGAATAAGTGATAAAAAAATTCTAATATTTGTGTTTCAATATTAGTTTGGAATACTTTACTGAATTCTAAGGTTAGTTATTTATCAAATGATATATGTCAATCATTATGTGTTTCTTAGGCTTTGGTGATTAATGTTTTGTTTCTTCATATTAAGGTTTATTCATTTTAGGAATTATCTTAACTTGTGATAAACATATTGGTTCGGTTTAATTTCCTATAATATAAGGAATAACATATTTTTATTTTATATAATTATCAAATTCATTAAATGTTTATTTAGTTCTTCATTCATGAGTTATTCACTGTGAATACTAATCGTTTTGATATGGAAATGATATTATGGTGGAAATTGATCAAAGTATGGAATTAAACCTATTAAGTAATTATAATTCGATCTAATTTGGGTATATATTATAATAGAATTATTAAAATATCGGAAGAAAATATTGAAATAATTACATTACCTATAAAATTTTGTCCCCAACCAATTCCTGTCACCATCCAACACAATTCCCGGCCGAGTCTCTAGCATAGCCTGAAGGGCATTCCCGATCCCCACGGGCTAGAAACAAGTTATCAAGTTTCAACAATTCACTTGTGAACAATTTGACCCAATTTTATAAACATAAAATAACAAAAAAAATAAACATGCTAAAATTAAAAATGCACAAAAAAACATTGCATAACACTTTCTTCGTTCTATGTTAACAACATGAACAAAACACCAAAAAGGGAACTACAGGGGAACATGACTAGAAGGCTCCCCAAGCCACTACCATCAAACCCCCCCTAGAAAATTCCACTAGAAACCTAACCCACTATCACAGAACACCTTTCCTTTACCTGAGTCAAGTAGAACCAATCAACATACACCCATGGGTGTACACAGGGTGTGAGTCAAATCCTAGTAGGATTCCACCCAATAAAGAATATTCCATGCTACAGTATATAAATATAATTTAACATGCACATTTATGTGAGGTCATTCAAAACATTTTCAATAGAAAAAAATTGAGGGAAACCATACACAAGGAAAACCCTTCTGAAGGGAACCATTTTTAAGAAAACACTTTTATTAATGTAAACTATCACTGAAATGAAATATACTCATGGTGCACTGTATACTGCTGGTGGGAACCTTATCACATAAGCTTCATGTCAGAAGAGAGTACCATGTTTAAATCCCTTGGGTTTATCTAGAACAAGTGAGACCTTGGAACCTCAAACCTATATGAAATGTGGTATAGTACCCACAACAATTAGCGTCCTCATGAACAAGACATTAAAAATAAAAAACATTAAATTTTCTAGTGGTGATCAGTCATCATCATAGTTTTTTCATTATTATTGTCACCAATCCAACAATGTGAAACCAGGACAATACACTTCCGTATAACTAGAATACTTGATCTAGTCTGCCTACCTAGATTCCCGAGATTCCCATATACTCTAGTTCATATTTACATGTCCCACATACCACTACTTTCACTTACATAGAATCACTTCCCACCCCTTTTTCCAGACAATTCACCTTTCATTTTATAGACAACAAAACCATTTTAAAATAAATTTTTAACATAACTTGCGCATTAAAAAAACACATTTTCCCTTGATGAAATAAAAACATATAACCAACTAACCAAAGCCTTGGGATAATTCCCTATGTAAACCCAAACATGGCCAATGAACATTTAATAAACTATACTTTCCCCTTTTTTAAAAAATCATCCAATCATTTCTACGAGATTGCAATAAATCTAACATGTCAAGGTATCAAATTTACCATACAATATATATATCAACATGCATTCTCCCCTAGGTGCCTTTGAAAAAATAGTTCACACCTTCAAAATGACCCATAAAACAATTTTTAAGAATATTTTCATTACTACACACAGAGAACATACCCCTTTCCTTTAATAAAAATCATTTGTAACACATGAACATGATGACCACATAATAAAACAATTCACCCCACATAATTTCTAAATAAAAAATAAATGTACAAATAATCATATTAAAACCATTGAGAAATGCTAAAGTATTAAACCAGGTACCTTATATGAAGAACCTTATGGAAAATGGTGAAAAATACCATCCGCACATCAACCACACGAGAAAGAGCCCAGAAAGAACCATAACCCTGATTATTAGTACCAAAAAACCCATGATCAAAACCCTAATTAGAAACCCTAACAACTAGAGTTATGAAATCCCAAAAAATGAGAAGGGAAACCAAGAATATAGAGAGAAGAAAAGAGAAAGTGGACTTACATTATAGTTTCAGGTATAATCTAGTTGAAAACCATAAGAAGAGGGGATATCTAGAGGATCCAATGATGGTGGAGAATCCTGTTAGTTTGGATTAGTTTGAGGGGGTGAGAAATAGGGGATAGAGGGTTTAAAATTTGGTTGGAATAAAACCTAAAACCCTAAATTTTAATGACCTGGCAGCCGACATGATTAGTCAGGAGAGTTTCTCAGACTGTGTGGCCACATCGCCACCATTTTTATGGAGGAGGTGACCCACATCGTGGGCAATCCATTTGATTTGACTGACAGTGTGGTAGCTATGTGGTCACTACTACCTTTCCCAGATATCACCACACAATTACCTTAGGTGAGGGGCATGATTTCTCTAAAACATGAGCTAATCATGCACTACAATCTGTCTAGTCCAAATTTTATTCATTTCTCCAAAATTTAATAGGAAACCCAGAGCAGGAAGATAGAACTAGGATAAATTGAATGAATATTTTAAATTTTTAAACCTGCCATACCCAGTGCTCTAGAGAAATGGTCGAGAACCCAACCCCAATTAGAATTATGGAAAACATAAAAACCCAATTGTGAAAATTCTCTCCATCATAATTCTTTCTTCCCTAAAAAAGACACAACAAGCTTATAAACAAAACAAAATTGATACCTATTTAGAGTTCAAGGAGATTCCCATGAACATCGAACAATATGAGGACCAAAACACCACAAATGGGAACAATAAAAATTAATTGAACATGGGAGGCCAAAAAGGTCTTTTTGTTATCTGTAACCCACCCACCAAAAGTGAAATCACATCTAGTTGATTTGTAAATTGAAAAGAAACTTCCCACATGGTACCGTCCCATTTCTCAAACCAAAAACCTTATATATTACTAGATATAATCCCACACTAATTGTCTAAAACTAATAAAGTAGATAAAATCCTATTTAGGGAACAATCCCACAACCTTAATTCAATGAAACTGTTGGGGAATATCTATCCCCAACATTTACACAAGGAAGGATCTTAGTGTTATATAGCTCTAAATGAGACCACATACCACCAACCAAACACAAGGAATTCAATAGATGTACTAACACAGGGAGGCCCGAATAGACTCTCCACCAAAAGAAACAACATAACAAGAAACGCGGGACTAAACCACCATTATGGGGAGGCCCAAACAGACTCCCCACCATAACGAATATGATAACCTTAAATTAATCATGGGCGATTTTAGAGAGAGCCACAGTGGTTCTTCCCACCATAAGAACAGACCTGCTAGCTTACCTGACTAGCATGAACTAATGAAGGAAACCAAACATAGGCTAGCTTGGGAGATTACAGTACATTCTAAACTCCCACTGCATGGGACCAAATTATAGAAACTCTAAACCAAATAGAACAACTTATGCTATTTGGCACTCCCACAGGAAATATTATCCTCAGATGTGCCCAACCAAAATAGGTATCAAAGAGGACCAACAAGGCCTTTTATACATGAATAACCACAAGGAGGTTCACACAAACATGTTTATAATAACGAAGGATAAATAAAATTAACAAAAAATTCTTCCTTGTAAACAAGTAAGAACTATTTCATTCAATAGATTAGAACATGGTTGAATTGGATCCCCACATCTCTTTCCACCAAACTAGACCATTCAGGACGAAACAACTGTGTGGGAGGCTTAACTATTTTTACCTCCCATAACTATGGCATGAACTAGACCAGAATCCTTTAACCCCTTGAGGGACCCTAAAAATGTGCAAGCTATACTCTGTGACCTATGGTTTTAGCTCTATTTATTAAAGCATCTCCTTCCTAGTAGTCAGGCACCAAAGACCCCCAAATGAAACTCATTTTTTCTTTTTCCATGAGCATCCATACCATGATCTCAACAACAAAAACTGGAAAAACACACCCATACATCCACTTATTCTGACACAACACTTCAATGAAACAAGGAATTAGAATAGTCAAAAACATAATTTATTGTTACAATGTACAAGATACACCAAGAAGAAGGAAATGTACAAGACACCTTCCACTAATATGGATGAATTGGAATATACCAAAAGAGTTACACTTTGGTCTAAACCAATGTTCATGGAAAATTTGACAACCATCAACCATAAAACCGAATAACAACATGACATCGAAAAATTTCATCAAACATGCCCATTAGGACTGAATGAAAAATTCCATGGAGAGAGAACATAAATCGAGATCCCAACCACAAACGATTCCTACAAAGGGTCATAATGACCGTTTATAACTAGAAATTACACACTCATGGCCTAGAATGATCCCTTTCTTGAATGAGACTAGTGAAAGACCAAAAGGCCATTCAAAATAGAATTCATCCCATGAACACTTCAGAAAGCTTCATGATAGGACATTTGGACACACAGGTGTCACACATCACCTTTGACAACCCAAACAACTCAAGGGAACCAAAGTTTCATACAACTCATCTCGCATCCTCTCTCTCATTGTGAGAAAGCACATGGATGTGGATTCAATTTACAAGACCCATGAATAAGGGCCTTATACTGATTAGTTGGAGGGTCTGCCAATGGATAATCACTTGTGGTCACGATTCAGTAACATGTTAACACTTTATAGGGGCGTACACTATACAATTAGGTAAAAAACCAAATACCAAGACAAAACAGGCAATTATCCAACACATGCAAAAAAACTGAGATCGAACACATAGGATGAAACCAACATAAGTGGTTCCAAAAACACTTCTCAAAAGAAACCACTAACCATGATTTCAAACCAAATCATAAAAAAACACAACAAGAAACATTGTCCAAGAAAGAATGATTCTAAAAATCATAATACCATGAATGTAGTAATCCCAAATCATAAGGTAATACACCACACAACCACATATTATTAAACATCACATACTTTCAATTAAATGAACCTTTTAAAATAAAACAAGATGAGGGGGATTCACATTCACCAATAGTGCCTACTAAATTCTCACACATTCCCTTTCTCATGCCAAACAAGGCAGTAATCCACTCTCCACAAATATTCCATGCATTTTTTCAATCACGATAGTAGTAAAGGTCAAAACAAAAAAAATTATCATCCCAAAATAACATTCAAACTACACATTCATTTCCCCAAAATCAGTAGTCACAAAATCAAAACCCTTTTTTAATCTAAAATATCATTCTCAAAAAATACCAATCATTTAAATAAGAATCCACTCTCTCACCTTACTAATCAATTTCAAAATATTTCAGTTTAGTTAAACACGCACATGGTTTAACAAAACCTTATTTCACCCATACCCACTCATTAATAACCCATTTAATCTAATTCATAAGAATTTTATAAAAATTCATGAAACTTTTTGAAATACCACTAATTACCAAGACAAAATCCATTTTCAAAATCCACACATAAATTCAAAAACATTTAATTCCATTAAAAACACTTTTAAATAGTTCATAAAATATTATTTAACTAATAAAAATTTAATTAGAAACTCATTTTTCTAAATTTGAAACATGCTCCCAAAACGCTTTTGAAATAAATTTCCCTCTTTTTGAACAACTAATTTTTGATAAACCACATGTTTTGGTTATAAAAATACAATCTTGATATTCCGAACCTCATTCACTCTAAACCATTTCCATTTTATGATATAGTTTCCATAATTTTAAAACAAATGTTTTTAGAATAATTCTCAGCAAAAAAGAATATATAGAAGAAATAATGATGGTGTTACTACCGGATAGTGACCTAGATATATGGTTGGTGGCCATACACTAGCCCCAACACCACACAAGAGAGTGTTATTGGACAATGTCCCTAACTACACATGGATATCTATTCCATGTATGCTCACGGAGATCATTGACCCTAATCCCATTTGAGTCCCCAAATAGCGAACAACCACAAAGACCAAAAGACTCTGATGAAGACCAACACTCCAATGTAACATGTGTCCCATCATGAGGTGTGATGGCTAGGCACCCTACTCATAATTATAATGTCAAGTACCAAAAATCCTATCTATATTCTAGCTAGACGATTTCCCAAGGAACATGGATAAAAGAACATGACCTTACCTGATACCATTTTGTCACGAACAAAGTCGGGTGTCCATCCAACACGACGCTTGACCATGTTCATGGCATTTCACAAAGGGAATTAAAAATACCTACATGAGGGAATAAGTTCTAAAGTTTCAAGAATGAACATGGGAAAAATTTTACAGAATTTTATATACACAAATAACCAACAAAATACACAATTTAATACTAAAAATGAACAACCAAAAATGGCATAAAACATTCTAGGATCAAAGTTAACAACATGATAAAAACTCCAAAAAGGGACATACGAAGGGATGAGAAATAAAAATATTATCCAAACCTCATTGAAACAAGATATGCAAACTCCCCAATCCACTACCCTCAATAACCACAAGAAAAGTCCAAAAGAAACATGACCCACTTTCACCAAACTCCTTTATAATACATGAGTCAAGTAGAACATGTCTATAAGAAGTTAAGGGTGTATGCATGGTGTGATCCAAAACCGAGCAGGATTCGACACATGAAGTAGATTTTATTCTATAACATTTGAAGATAAATTAACATGAACATTTTTATAAGGTTCTTGAAAACATTTTTGAAAGAAAAAATATGAAGGAAAACCACAGACAAGGAAAACCCATCTGAAGGGAACAATTTTTTAGAACAACAATTTTATTAATGTAAGCAAGCATTGAAATGAAATAAACTAATGGTAAAATGTATGCCACAGGTGGGAACCTCATCAAAAAAGCATCAATTCACAAGAGATCAACATTGGTAAATCCCTAGAGTTAATATTGATCATGTGGAAACCAACAAACTCGTACCTCGTTGAAAGGTAGCATAGTAACCACAACATTCTGCAACCCGATGCACAATATAATATAGAGGAGAAACATAAACATTTATAGTGGTGATAGATCATCATCATATTTTAGTTATTGTTGTAATCATCAATCCAACTAAGTTAAACTAGGAAAAGACACTTCTACATCACTAGTATACTAGATCTTTTCCACCCACCTTGATACCTAAGATTATGATGTTCTCTAGTTCATATTCAAATGTCCAACATAATACTGCATTAAATAATATATCCAAGCATCTCGTTACTTCTTATAATCAAGAAACCTTTAATTTTATACACAACAAAACCTTTTTAAAATAATATTCTACTATAACATGTACATTTCACAAAAACAAATTTAACATTACTGTAATAAAAACATATTACCAAATAACAAAAAACATGGGATAAGCCCCTTTGAAAACCCATACATTAAAAAGGTCCATTTTAAAAATAAACCTATCCCCTATTTAAATAATTTACCAAAAATATCTAAGAGAGTGTAAAGAAATTCAGTAAGCCTCGGTATTAAAATTTTTATTTAAAATCTACTTCCAAGTCCATTCACCTTGGGTGCATCTGAAAACATTATTCGAACAATCCAAATGACCCATAAAAACCTTTTAAGAATCGTTGAATTAAAAACACACAACACATCCTTATTTACACTATTATAAATCATTTCTAATACCTGAAAAATCCAACCACATAAAAAAACTATTCTCTTTACATACATAATTTATAAATAAAAATTTGATGCATAAACAAGAATATTAAGAATATATAAAACTAATAAAGAAAGAAACCATGAACCTTATATGAATAATATTCTTGAAAATGGTGAAAAATAACATCCCCGCCTAACCACACCACAAAGAGAAATGAAGAAACCAAACCATGAATATTAATCACAAATAATCAAGATCAAAAATCTTATTGGAAACCCCAACCATTGAAGATATCAAATACCAAATAAATGAGAAGGGAACCCAATAAAATATGGAGAAAACAAGAGATAGGGGACTATGATGATAGGTTTTTGAAGAATCTGGATTAAAACCACAGAAATAGGGGAGATCCAGAGGAGCCAAGGAAGGAGGAGGAGCCTCTTAGAGAGGACGAGGATAAGGGGTTGAGAAAGAGGGGAGAGAGGGTTTAAAATCAGGTGGGAATAAAACATGAAACCCTAAATATTAATGACATGGTTGGTCATATGATTATTTGGTACAGTTTTTCAAATAGTTCGGTGATCGTGAGACCTTGTCTCTTAAGGAGGTGACCCACCGCACGAGCAAGCTGTATGGTCTAACTTACCATGTGGTAGTTGTGCAGTCACTAATGGATCAACCAAAAAACACCACACAATTACCTAGGCCCTACAATATATTTTATCTTAACAATGTGCCTACAGTGTCCTGCAATCCTTGTAGACCAAATTTCATACTTTTACCTACAGTTCAAAAGGAAACCCAAAGGGGGAAGCTAGACCAAGGAAAAATAGAAACAATACCCCAATATTTTAAACCTGTCACTCCCAGTTCTTCACAGAAATGGATGAGAACCCAATAAAAATTGGAATAATGGAAAACATTAAAATCAACAATGAAAATTTTTCTTATCATGAAATGAATGGTCTTTTAATGCATCACATATCTAATGTTTGGAAATGATCAAATTTCTCATGATCACATTCTAAATCACTTTCTTTCAGTGTTTAGGTGTTACTTTTTTATTATATGTCATTTTTTTTCACTCCCCACCAATGTTTCTCTACATGAAAACCAACTTCTGTGTCATTCTAGTTGACCTAGGTAAATTAATATTTTTCTTTTCATATGGATGTCATATTAACCATTTTTAAATGCATGACTTAAAAAAAGGAATTTTTAAAATCCAATCACCTAATTTTGATCCCATGATCCAATTATGAGGTTGAAATTTATTATAGGGGAGAATGAATCATCCTATAATTTTTAAAAAAAATACTATGTTCGATAACATATAATATACACAACACTAAGATTAGACTAATAATAAAATATTATTATTTAATTGAGAAAGTAAAAACCTAACCTTTAAATTTGATGAAATGAATATAATTAACCCTATTAAGAAATATGTAATGGCCATATGCAGTTATAATGTATTAATTAATTATTTATAAATTTTCCCTATATTTTTTATTAATGTTGTATTATTTTTAAAAATATGTTATCTTCATAAATGGGTTTTCTTGTTTTTTATGTATGGATATTATAATTAATTACTGGAAATTTTAGAGAATTTATTTTAAAAAATGATTATCAATATTTAATTCAGCATGTAAATATTATATTATGAATCATTTTAAAATATATGCTAAAATGTTGATATTATAATTAATATTCAGAAGTATGAATTTTTATTAAAAATTGAATTTTATTTATAATTATTTAAAAATTAAAACACTAATATGGATTAGTTTTAAATTTTAATTAGTTATTTTTTATTTAAAATAAAAAAATTATTAATTTTCAAATGAATTTTATACATGAATTTACTATTAAAATATTTTATATTTTAAAAATTATTTGTTTAGAAAAAATACGTTTTCCATGCATTTTGGTGGTTTGAAATTAAATTAAAACTTTAAAATTCTATGTTATAGATTTTAAGAAATTTATTAAATATTTGGAATCATAATTTCAAAATTTTTTAAATCAATCAATTTTTTTAGTTTAAACTATTAGAAGTCATAGTATTTTTTTAACTCAGTTTTGAGTAAATTAGGTAATTAATGGTTAAAAGTAAATTGATTAATATAATAAAATGACCTAAAAACATTAATTTTTTTTATAGGATGATTCAATTTCATCCAGAAATATCCTAGAATCAGTTATATGTCATTTCTATTACTTATTGATGTGAATAAAACATTTATAATATTTTATTTAATGAAATGTAAAAAATGTCACACTCATGTTTTTAATGACTATAATATTTCTAACATAGGGTTAACAAGAGTTTATGTTAAATTATAATTTTTTTAAAATATAAATATTTTATATTAATATTTTATTTTAAATTTATTTGAATAAATCAATATGTTAAATATTTACACAATGTAGACATAATATTTATCAAATTAATGGAAAAGTAAAATAAATGATATTAAAATTTTAAAATTTAATATAATTTGATAAAATTTATATTAAAAATTAATTTTATAGATTAATATGATATATTATTATTTTATTAAATATATATATATATATATATATATATATATATAATTTTACGTTTTTTTCATTATGTTATTAAAATCAACGAATTGAATAGTTCTTAAAAATTGATATAAATGATATATTATAATAAATAATACTTTATTAAATGATATAAAATTCCTAATAATCTTTTATTTGGACAAGGTATTATTTTATTGTATAAAATATAAAAAATATTCAATCGATGGTCCTTTTTTCCATTTATAGTAACTATATTGACCCTCAACAAGTAAAAAATAGTGGTTGTCATGCTATGTATGAAATGGGTTAATGAGGGGATAACACACAATGATAAGGGTAATAAAATATAAAACAATCATAAAATATTTATTTCATAAGAATATTTAGACACATATTCATCCTATATTTGAAATATATTATTTTAAACCATTTTTAATTATGCAAATATTTATATTAATTTCATATTTTTAACAATTCTATTAGTGACCCTTATCTATCTTATAAATATACATCATTGCTTCTCTTTAATTCAGTAAAAAATAAAAAATTTTGATCAACCAATTCCTGATAAAATATTTTCCTATAATTCCACCACTAAATATGGAGCACTTTTTTTAGGTATAATGGAAACCCTTGAGCGCTGAAGGTGTTAATCCAATGAAATTTTTCAAAGGAGAGGTAATGTTTTAATCTAATTTTTTAGTTTTATTTACTATTATAACTCCTTCAAATATTCTCCAAACATGATTAAATAAACACACCAGTATATTAAATATACTGATATATTTTTATTTTAAATTAATAACCTTTATTCATCACCATGATCCATAAAATGGGAGAGGAATTTTTTGTTCTTGTGTTCGGAAGACTACCGCCTCACAAACAGTTATAATTAGTTTTTCCAGCACCCCCCCCTAAAGACTAGTCATAATTATTGTGATATTAATGAAATATTTATCATTATAAAATAAAATATTTTATTTACCTTCTTACAATTCAATTCATTGAAAAATGATAACATTGTTTATGTGTATGTGTGGACTACCACTTCCACAAAGCGATGTTTTTTTTATCACCACATTGCATGGATTATATATATAATGACAATTAAATTAATTATTTGATTTTAATATATTTTTTTAACATTATTTCAAGATAAAATTATTCTTACCTTATTTCCATAGTGATGATTAAAAAATGGAGAAGTTTCTCATGTGTATGTATGACATATAGTTGCCATGATTATATCAAATATAATTTTTAAAACCGTATTTAATGGTTATAATTTAAATTAAACATGAAATATTAATATTAAAATTATTTAATTATTATTATTCAAGATATGTTGGAACAATGAACCCTTTCACCATGGTCAACAAACCAAAAATGTTTTGAAATTACGAACCAAACATCCTCCAAACACATGACATAGAAATAATTAATTAAAAAGAAATCATGTCCTCAAAATAAATGAATTTAAATTATTAATTATAATAAAATAATAATATATAGTTTTCTTATGAAATAAAATAATTTATTAGTGTTTATTGTAATGGATTTAAAGGAAATATATGCCCTGTTTGGACTTCAGGTAAGAGATTTCGTCTCAATTTTCATTCATTAAGGAATATTTTATTAGTGTGCACAATGTTTATTTTATGAGGACTATATTTTTTGATTAATATAATGTTTTCTATTTAATGTTATTAAATATAAAATCATTTATTTAAGGGTATCCATTATTGGGAAATCGATATAAGGGGATCTACAAAAGAGGTATTGACAGACTTAAATTTTTAGAAGCCCAATAATTTTAAAAAAATTAGATATCATAAGAATATTATTCATTATATATCATTAAAATCCATCCCATAATTGTAATGGTTTTGTGTATTTTTATTTTTATATTCAAAAACAACTATAAAATAAAAGTTATACATTATCTCACACATAGTTCTTCAATAATAAAATTTCTATTAGACATATCATAAATAAAACCATTCTTCGTATCCATGGGAAAATGAAACATAATAAATGGTGATCTCAGATGCAAATTACAAGTAAATAAGGGAGATATAAATGATAAATTAAGAATAACATGAACATATTGAAATGATAATATGATCATAACATTTTAAAATTATACACATTAATTCACAATGAGTCACGGTATAAATAATTGTATTTTACAAGACTAATAATAAATAAATCCAAGAATATGATCTATGAGATCATAATCATGCCTTAATATAATTAAATAATATTTTCATAAACTATGTAAAAATCATAAAAATAGAAATCATATGTCAAGGATACCCACTAATACATTTATCACTTGTTATATTGGATTAAAAACTATTATACCTACATTAGGATTGGGATAACGTCCCATGTAGCTTATTTTGAGATCTAGATAAACTCACATGTACCCTCTCTTGGGATTGGGATAGCCTCTCATGTACCTTATTTTTGGCATGGGATAACCTCCCAAATACCATTCCATCTCAAAAAACATTAGTATTTACACATTGAAATCGAGGGAAATAACAAACCTACATATCAAAAAACAAAAAATCATTCATATATATTCCATATGATCATGATAAACATTATAATATAATTATATTTTAAACCATGGAATTTAAAATATGTTTTTTTCCAAATTTCATTATCATAACCCTAAACCATGTAAATAAATAATATGTATGGTATTATAGAATCACATCCAATGTGAAGCATATGTAATGTCGAAGGACGTTATCATAGATGAAAAAATTCATTCAAATGTAATTTGAAAATATATTTAAGAAACTACCATTTTTATTTTGATATAAATTATATAAAATATAAAAATTTCCAAAATATTAATTTAAAAACTTTATTTAAATAGATTAATGGATGCTTCAAATGGAAGATTCAATGTATTGACTGGCCATGACATGCAGACATTCCCATCATGTTGTATACATTAAAACAATTAATCCTTTCATATAATTTATAATAACTAAAAAGTATATTATTTTTAAAATGATAAGACAACATGTTTTATAATTTTTTTTAGAATGTAAAATATGGGAAACAATTTTATTAAAATACCAATAAAGAATATCAATAATATTATTGATAATATTTTAATTAAAATTATGCCATGAAAAAAAAGGGTCATGAATAGATAGTAAAAAGATGTTTTTCTATATAATACAATTAGTCACCAAAGTCCATGAAGAGTGTAAAAGGAATGGAAAACATGTAATACCAACAAATAATGATAAATATCATATAATTTCATCATCATAAACTTATGTATAAAAAATCCTGGATAAAATGTGATTGTAACATAAAACGCTAAAAATTGCGGTAACTTTTTAATCATAAGCCCCATGAAATAATAACTTCAATAAAAGAATTAAATACCATATACATAAGGATATTAATTATATAACATGGTAAATGGAAATTATATACATGTTATAAACAAATAAGGGAAAATCATACATTTATTAATTAAACAATATTGATACAAATAACCCTTACATATTTGGTAATATAACTATAAATATATTTCACACTAAGATAACAAATAATAATAGATGAATTTTAATAATATAATATAATTACCCATGCCATAATCATATCATTCTAGGGGATTTCAAAACATGGACAGAAAATAAAATTGTTCATAAGGCATCAATATCATCTCTACCTAATTTTTTATGAACTTAATCCTTTCTTACACATATCATACTCAATACCATTCTTCATAACCCAAGGAAATGAAACATTAAAATGGGTGAGCTCATATTCTCAGTAAGGGTAAAATTTAAGATTTTAATTATCATATAAGCATAACATGAGAAAATGGGTACGAGAACATGATCTTGACATTTGAAAACTAAACCATGCGTATCAAATAACATAATAAAATGTCATGAAATAAATAATGGTAGTTCAAAAGACATGAATCATAATGTAATTAAATAATATGATCCATTATATCATATATTTTTGATACAAAATTTATTTGGGGAAGGAAAACATGTATAGAAAAAAATTTCCATCTTATCAAGGATCATTGCCAAGACTATGAATTTGGAATGTTTTCACTTCCAAAATCATCACAGTAGTTATGGTTCGCTTCTAGAACTATCATAGAGGAAAAATTACCTTAATGAATTGCATTCTCTCTCCATTCCAATCATATTTATTTCAATAAATATACATGATTACCCAATGCATTGTACGGATATATATTTCTAGTCCCTACCATCACATAATTAAAATCACAAAAATGTATTTCAAAATATCATGAAACATTAATAATATCAAAACCAAAAAAATATATGAGATTCATAAAATTTTTACTAGGATATAACACATGAAAAATAAATGGGTTTCATAATTATTTATTCAATTCAGCATACATTTACCCTTGGAAAAAATACGTATCATAAAAATCATTTTATAATAATCATAAACCTTCCAGAGAATGAATATAGAGTAAATAAATTGATATTATCCCCATTAAGGATTTGGAAACATCAATAGATGCCAAGTTATATAGAAAATGACTTTGAAGGATCACATGGATGATTACTTGAGGAAAATATCTTTACCACTTTGAAATCAAGTACTTAAAATAAAAAAAACTAACATATTTATGAAAATATTTAATTGAAAATAAGCTTGGAAACATGTGATGTACGTTTCAAATAATTGAGAGGTTATGATGAGGGAAAATATTGTTTATGATGTGCATTTTAACCCAATGTTTTCATTAATATTTTCAACAAAAGGTTATAGAATTAAACTCATTCATAAAAGGAAAATATGATACCTTTATTTTTTAAAATAAATAATATTTGGTTAAATAATTATTTATAGAATAATTATAAAATAATCAAAAAATAAATAATAAATTTTTAGAAATCATAGAAAAAGAAGAGAAATGACTTTCGATTGATGAGTGAAATAATGTCATTATTCCATAAAAATATTATTTCAGAATAATGATTTCATAAATTGAGGAAAATGAAATAAAAAACATTAAATATCAATAAATTACCATATGATTATAAAATTTAGGAGTTTTTTGGGGGACAGATCATAATATTTCATCACATTAAATGTAATTATAAACAATTATGATAAATAAAGATATTATAACCTAAAATTATTTCCATAGGTATGAATTTAATTGTAATATTTAGAAAAAAATTTATAATAAATTTTGGTTTATTATAAATATATTAATGAACCCTAATAATATATATCATTATATAAATGATATATTTATAAAATTTTATCACCAGTTGATTAATAATACATTATTAAACTCGTTATTCTAGGTGGTAACTCCTCTGTTTTCCTATTATGATTTGGTTTGGTAGTTTTCCTACTTGTAATATGATTATGGATCCATTATATACATAAAATTAATATGTATTTAAATAACTTATGTATTAAATTAATATATATATAGGGTTATCCCATAAGTTTATATATAGAAAAATAAATTACCCAGTTCATGGAGGCGATATATCGTATGTAAAAGGAACACTGTTTACATTTTTGGATGTGTCAAATAAAATAAAGGAAATAAATAAATAAAATTTAAATTGTTATTATTATATCATATAAATAATATATATTCATAAAATCAACAATATTTATAATCCATATAAATAATATATATTCATAAAATCAACAATATTTATAATATTAAATTCTTTTTTATAAAAACTATATATTTTTTCTTAAAAATTGTTTAATCACATTTATCCCACAATGATTAGAATTAATTTTTCCAATTTTATATAATTTATTATTAATTTTTAACGTAATTTTTTGAAATGAAAATTTCTAATTTATATTACACTAGAACTTTATAAATTTTTTAAAAAATAATTCTTTTTCAATGAATAATTAAAAATACTGATTTTCATTAAAAATAGTCTTTTCATGAAAGAATTTATAAGATCCATTTGGATTTAAGATGGTTTTAAAATAAAAGTTATCTAAATTTATATAGTTTTCAAAATATATTTTATTACTATTCATACCCATCCATTTAACTTCTTATTTATAATTTTTTATTATATTTAATTTTATATAGACATGGGGTTGCGTGTATCACAACCTATCAAAGTGGTCAAAATAATTTTATAAAAATATATTTTCGAAGATATCCATGTGTAACATTATAACCCCATTAAAATGAATACCTCCCAAAAACTCCTTTCAATTTTTATAAAAAAATTATCTTGTTGTCATTTCATTTCATCCACTTCTTCTTATGTTTCTTCTTTGAATTTAGGGTTCCACTAGACAACTTTTTCCTAGTGAGTATTCTTATTCTATAGAACTGTGTCTCTACTTCCCCATATATATATTTTTTGTTCTTCATATGAAATTTAACAATCTATTTATATAAACTCTGAATTCTATACATCTAATGGATTAGCTATGTACCTACTAATAAGAGATATATAGAACACAGATGGACTTGAGAGAGGTTCAGTGGTAGTGATACATGATAAACTACCATCTTGACTAGATCAAAAATCTTGATGGGGACAATATTTGAATGGTTCAACTATACCTTCTTCCAAAATCTCATAAACTTATTCCATAGGGAATCTCTAAGAAACCCCTTCAAAAAAACATCAAATTCCAGATTACATTGATGATTGTAAAATTTACCCTTTTATCAACTTTGAACCACCATGATGTCTTGTTGAATGGATATAACTTATTATTCCATTTACTTATTTAACTCACGTCTTTATTGACTTGCTTCCTAAATTTCACCCAATAATTATATATTTTTATACTTATTTTATAGTGGGAGTTATAAGGACCCATCTGAATTTGTGATTGAAATATATTGTTATAAGAAAAATCGACTAGCGTATGGTGTTGATCCCCACCACATTCTAAATACGTATAACAATATATAAAAATAACCTTTATGGTAATAGTGGTTCACTTATAAGAAACACCTATATCAGCATAATAAGATATTATAAAACTGAAATCTGCATCAACAGTTTATTTATGACATTATCAGAACATCTTGTTAAACCTCATATTTTGATCAGTTAAAATAGAATATGGTAATACATTAAACCATACAACATTATTAATGAATATTTTAGAATTCTAGTCAAGCGATAAATCAGATGTAATCACAATGATGTATGTTGACTTCAAAACGTGAATGACTACAACCCAAATAGTGTTATAGCCTATAAACATTATAGGTTGTTTGATGAAAAAATCCACGGTGATGTGTTACCCATTCAATTCTGGTTTTGGTAATGGATAAAATAACCACTATAATTTGGTGTCTTAAAATTAACCATCTAACCTGCCAATCATTAATATATATACTTTTCTATATCTGTCTTCATTTTTTTAAATATAAAATACTCATTTATATTTCAACACAAATTCATACTTCTAGGACAAATATAGAATGATGAACTACGGTCCTCATCCTAAAAATCAATTTCTAAATCTAGTATAGAAAGATGATTCACATTGTTCTTAAACAATATCATTCATTATTAATCAATATTGTACCACAGAATATCTCTAACATACTTATACAGTTCCACAACATATTTTTATTCCTCTTTAATCCTCATATAGATATATGTATGAAAACTCATCTATAAAGATAATTTTGACCCCCTTATTTAAATATTTAAAAATCCATCCAATTAAAATCTATAAAAATTGGATCAATTTTTATCCTAATTATGGATAATTTAGAATGATCCTTTTGACTCACAGCATCTACCACCTTGTTCCTCCTCCTCAAATATCATTTTTTTGAATTTTCTAAAATCCACTTTGTGGTTAATGTTAACTGGGCATCAAGATTAAAAAAATCGAATTTTTTTATTCTAAATTCAAAATTTAAACCAAACAAGATCTAGGGAAAAGGGTGATAATTTACCACCTTGTTTGATTTCCATGGGTGATAACTAATTGAGTAGTTATAATCATTAATTAGTTCAAATAATATTATTTGGACAATATTTAACTCTTTTTGTGTGAATATATAGTTTTTAAATTTCTGATATATATATATATATATCACGCGGTTCTCCGTAATGATAATGAATCCATAGAATAATGGAAAAAAATTTAACAATTAACTCGAAATCACGAGTTTGGTAAATATTTTTCCTGAACCTTCAATTTTAATGGGGAATAAATAATAACCATATGATTCATCATGATAATGTTTCCCAATACCTTCTTCAATAAATCACTATTTAATAAAAATAACTCTTTATTATGGGTTAATGTAGGTAGAGGTGAACATAATAACCCTCTATTTAGTACCTTGAAATTATCTTCACATTCATTTTTCTAAAAGAACATGTATCTTTTCTTAGTTGATTTTGTGATTGCACTATAAATTCATGAGAAATTTTCCAATAAACCATAAAGTATAGAATAAACAATAAAAATTTAGACCTCTATTATAGTGGTAGGTCGGGTCCAATGTTCAATAACATTGGTCTTTGACGAATCCACATATATACCCTCTCTTGAGATAATGTGACAAAAACATGAAAACATTTGTATCTATAATCCAAAATTGGTAGTTTTTTTATACAAACATTCATTCCCCAGTGTCTTCAATATAGTTATCTAGTGATATTCATGACATTCCATGATCTTTGATGATTTGAGAATATCATCAATAATGACTTCCACAAACCTATTAAGGTAATACGTAATGTAATGTCTCTGGAAAATGATGAATATGATAGTGAAATAAGTAAGATGAAATAGACTCAATATATATTCACTATGTGAATATATTGTAAATAATATTATATTAGGTTTTTTTACCCTCAATTAACGATTTAAAAAAATAATGTTCAATCATGGAAAATTATTGACCTCCATATAGGTGATAAAAAAAGTCACCAATATAGGGTTTGTAATATTTGTTTGTGACCGTGATATTATTTAGTTCCTGATAATAAATGTATCGTCACAACAATGCATCATTATTTTAAAAAAAATAATACCTTCACCCCATGGGGACATATTTTAATGAATAAATCATTTTCAAGATCCTTTTAGAGATTATTCTTCAATTTATTATCTCAATTTGGGTAAATATATATATGAAGTCTTTAAAATATGTGTAACACCAGGTTTGAAATATATTGAAAACTTTTATTCATAATTTTGTGGAATTCATGGAAAATCAATTCAAAGACATCAATAAACTCCCTCACAATATGTATATCTTCAATGTCTAGTTTGTCCCTAATCATATGAGATAACACATTATGAATTGGAATCATGACCCAAAAAATGGACTCAATTTCAATTAGAAGTTCATATTTATCATCACACTAATAGATGACCATAAGTTGTTTTAGAATATAAAACTTGACTACCCATCATTAATATGAGAAATAAAATACTTGTATACAATAACGAAAAATTCATATATAGGCAGAATAACAGGATTAGTTGGAATCAAATTCACAAAAACATAAATTAGGGAATAATTATATAAATTATATGTGATCATACCATCAGTGGTTTTAAAATATAATTCAATATATAATTTTTGGGATATCATTTTTATACCCTTGGAAAATTGTTCAGATATAAAAGTGTGATCAGATCTGTAGTCAAATAATACCATTGCAATTCCAGGGCTAATAAAATGAGTACCATTAAACATGATGTTATCACACCCTCATTAAAAAGAGTGACCATGTGAGATTTATCATTTTTTTAGGATTAAGAGGTTTCTGATATCAATCATCATTATTAAGATCTGGAAGTTAGAACTGGTCAGAAAAATTCTTATACTCCTTTCATTTGAAACACTAGAGTGTGGGTGGTGCATTATGAGTAGATTTTTCTCTATTCACATGATAATATAAATATTCCCATCACATCAGCATTTTATTTCCCGATGAAGATCCATTCCACACATAAAACATCTAAAATTCACCTTTATACCATGTCCTTCATTCTTCCTTCCAAAATACAATTATAAATAAAATATCTTCTTTATCTCTCAAGGATTTTTATAATTTCCATTGATTTAAAAATGTTGATTCCAATGAAGACAATGATATGGATTAGTAACTCGAATATCAATTTACACCTTAAAAGAACATAGAAAATTTAATCATAGATACTAAATATCTTTATGGATAACACCCTTCAAAGACATGGTTTTATGTCATTGAAGAATCGACCAAGCCTAGTTTTTATTTGGATGATAATACCATAAACATACCACACATGTGTGGTTAAATTTTACTTAATGGTACCACTAGATTTATAATCCTTTTGCTTTAGATTATGGAACCCATTCTCAATTTTCATTGAAACATTCATTTATTTTACTTATTTAAAAATAATCTCTTATACTCATCTAACTCCATAGATTTAATTTATTACTCTTTCCTCATATTAGTGAAAAGAGTCCACCATTTATATGATTCACTTTACAAATGATTGACATATAAAATGAAAATTTCATGCTCCAATCACTAGAGAATAGAAAATATCTATCCAATGGTACTAAAACATTTCTCAGAAACTATTAGACTAGCGGAATCACTAAATAAAGTGGAACATGTCACGACCCGTCCTCGGGGCCCGTGCCGTGACTACCCCAAGCCCGCCTTCCATAGGCCAGGGGCTGGCGACTAGCACCAAGGCGTAAAATCCCAGTAAACAGGGAAGGCATTGCCTTTGTAAGTAACAACCACACAGAGTCAGCAAGCGGAAAGTAAAGTGCAGAAAAGTAAAGGGGGCCGGAAATACAAGCCCAACTGTAAAGTACAACTGAAAAGTAAAGTACAGTAACTGTAGAAAAGACGGCGGCCTCGTGTCGTCCACTGGCAATCCCACCTGAAGGGTGGGTACAGATAGCCTCCAGGCTCCTCGGGTCCCACGTCCGCTCCGAGCACGTCCCGCCCAGTGGTCCACCTCCAGGTACCGTCCTGCTCCACGCCCCAACCGTGATCAGCGCTGTCCGTCGTCTGCAACCAACACAACAAGGTGCGGGCATAGCCCGTGCAGGGGTGAGTACAACTACTCAGTAAGGACCCCGAGACCCCCGAAGGTCTCCCGAAATCCACAAAGGATATAGCACAAAAGAAAGATGCAATCACGAAGTAACATCTGACTCGACTTAGGTATATGCCCATACACATACCTAAGTCCCCAATTCTAGCTCTGCTCACGAGCTCAAGAACAACTCAATCCACAAAGGAAGCAAGACTCAAATCCACAAGGAGAGTAACAGTAAATCCACATAGGATAGTTCAACACAATCCACAAAGGAGAGTAACAGTAAATCCACATAGGATAGTTCAACACAATCCACAAAGGAGAGTAACAGTAAATCCACATAGGATAGTTCAACACAATCCACAAAGGAGAGTAACATAAGATTCAGCTCAACCAGGATTTTCATTATCGAAACCGTAAATGTTGAAGAGCCCCATCTCTGAAGTGTACAGTGGTCCTGTCATGACTCCGAGGTACTGCTCACTAACCTAAGACTGCTGAAGTACTCCTCCTGTCGAGTACCGCGGGTCTGCTGCCAACTACCGGGCGCTCCGTCAGCTGAGGGTCTGCTGCCAAATACCGGGCGCTCACCCAGATAGCCTACTGAGGTACTCCTCCTGTCGAGTACCGCGGGTTTGCCGCCAACTACCAGGCGCTCCGTCCGCCGTGGGTCTGCTGCCAACTACTGGGCGCTCCGTCCACTGGGCTAGTCGACTCACTCCAAGTCGAGTCGGTCAAGCAGTCGTCAGGTCTCAGTCATCTACACGGTCTCCGTACTCCGCACGCACGTCTCCACCGTCGCGGGTCTGTCGCTACAACCAAGCGCACACACTCCGTAGAGTATCGCGGGTCTGCCGCTACAACCAAGCGCTCCACTGCCAAGGGTCTGTTGCTGCATCCAAGCGCACCACCACTGTCAAGTACCACGGGTCCGCCGCTACACCCAAGCGCTCCACCGCTCAAAGTAAAAAGAAGATTCAGCTCACACAGGTTCGGTAGCACTGTTCCACGTAGGATCGCTGAGTGCAGTAGTCGACGCAGTCCACGGAGGATCTCTGCACAGTCGTCGCCGCAGTCCACGAAGGATCTCTGCTCTGCCGTCGTCGCAGTCCACGGAGGATCTCTGCTCTGCCGTCGTCGCAGTCCACGGAGGATCTCTGCTCTGCCGTCGAAGTCACAGCCAGCACTAGGGTTCCCGCACATAGCGAGCTCGTTAGGAGGGTCCGCTCCACGAGCCAAGAGGCTGATACATCAACTGACACGTAGTCCGAAGTTGATGTATCCAAAAGTTCCGTATCGACAACAGGATCTCAACGCAACAGACGGCGCGTCAATCGGACGCACGGTCTGAGAGTTATTGGCATTTTCGTCCCAGGGGCCCGGTTGGTTTTTTAGGGCAAAACCAACCCGACCGTACTCCGCCTGTGTCCGATCCTCGGGCGGGGTATGCCAAATGTTCCGTCTCACTTAGAGGAAACTACCACAGCTGACGGTACGTCGATCGGACGTCCGTAGCTCAAGTTATGAGCGTTTCCGCTCCGAGGGCCCGGTTGGTTTCGTGTACGAACCAACCCGGCCGAACCCAAAGTCTTCCGAAACCTTGAGTGTAATATACCGAAACGACCGTCTCGATCCAAGGATCGCGTAGCCGCTGACGGTTCGTCAATCGGAGGTCCCTGGCCCAAGATATGGGCGAAAGACCGAAGAAGGCCCGAAACGGGGGTTCTGGGCCCGGGGCGACCCGGCCCGAACCCCCCCCTTGGGTCGGCCCGACCCGGGTCGGCCCGAACCGGCCCGAACCGGCTCGGCCGGGTCCGGTCCGGCCTGGGCGCGGCCCGGCCGACCGGACCGGCCGGCTCGGCTTCGGCCGAGCGGCCGAGCAGGCCGCCGCCGCGGGTTTGACCCGCGGCATTTGGAGAAACGCGGCCCCCGCGGGGGGCCGCCTGTCACGCGGACGCGGCCGGGCCGCCGCGTCCGTTCCCGGTTCCGCGCGGCCGCGGAACCGGCCACTGCCGCCGCGGCTTCAGCCGCGGCGGGAGATCTCCACGGCGGCGCGCCGGGCGCCGCCGCCTCCGGTTGCCGGCGCCGCCGCGCCGTCGACCCGCGCCGCCGCCTCCTTCCGCGGGCCGCCGGAGTTGCTCCGGTGGCCCATTTTGCCTCCCGTCTGCGCCATTGTTCCTCCCGGGACGCGTCCTCCACTGCGGAATCAACAAATGGCCCTTGCGTCGTGCTTTTTCCGTCGCCCGCCAAATCCGCACAAAAAGGAAGATCGGCGGAGGGTTGCCGGGTCTTGTTCGTTAGACCCGCTCCCTCCGCGTTAATCGTAAACAACGGGAGAAAAGAATAAGATGATCAACACATGATCCAACAATTTTATTTAAAGATAAAATTGTTCGCTTGAAACCGGCTTTTTAAATTTTCAAGAACGTTCACGAGAAAATTTAAAAGGGGTAACTTTTCCAAAATAAATCCCTACCTCGAAGTCGTCGTCGGACGAGAGGTCGTCGCGGAATCGCTCGTCGCGGAAGAAGGAGATCGTCACGTCGTCGCGGTATCCGGCGTCGTGTCGCCAATCTCCGGATCAAGAACAAACGGATTTAATTAATTAAATCCGTTGTTATTGAAATTAAGAAGGGAGAATTTAGATGTTTCGATTCTCACCTTTAACCGCCGATCGCAGGTTCGCCGTGGAAGAAGAGGCACCGAAGAAGAAGAAGGTCGCGGAAAAGCTGTTGACGTCGCGGATCGTGCGTCGTCGGATTCCGGTTCCGGCGTTCTTCGCGTTCTTCGCGTTCTTCGCGTTCTTCGCGGAGAGGGTGGAGGAACGAAGATTCTCTCAAATCCTTTCCAAGGATTTTTAGGTTGGTCTTATTTTATAAACATGCCAACACGAAACCGGTTAAGAAACGATCCATCAATTCGAAAGAAACGACCCATTTAATTCACGAAGAAACAGTCCATTTAATTTACGAAATAAACCGCCCAATTAAATGGTCTGTTAAGAATTAAAGAAAACGCGTCGGTTGACTTTTCAGTTACTTTGACGGGTTTTCGCGGGTGCGTTACTTAGCGAAAGAAACGGCGGGGCTCGTGCGGGTCCCACCGCACAAATATCCTACCAAGGGGTAGGATATTTCTGGATAGCATCCTATCCAGTTCAACTCAGTTCAAGCCGCCTTTAAGTGACTTTAAGTGGCTTCCAAGCAGTTTAAGTGAAATAAAATAAAGTTGTCGCACAACTTTATTTTATTCTGACTTAAAGCCGCAAAATTTAAAAACCACGTCTTGAGCAAACGCAACTCCGGAAGAGGCGTTTCTAAGCAAATACCGGCGCTGCGATTTCATCGGTGCCCTCAGAATTCGATTCCGGGCACCGGTTCAAAAGATAGAAAAACCCGCTCGTCCGTTCACTGAACGTACCCGAGCCAAACTTCGGAAATTGATTCCGGGCACACCGGGCCTCGGAATCAGGTGCCGTCTAAAGCTGCGCTCTTGTAAAATTCCAAAGAAAATTAAGAAAAAAATTTCCTTGAAATTTGCGGGTCTTTACATTACTCCCACCTCAGGGCTTTACGTCCCCGTAAAGATACATCAAAAACTAGGGGAACAAATGGGGGTACTCAGCACGCATCTGAGCCTCCCGCTCCCAAGTGCTCTCCTGGAGGTTCCCGTGCTGCCATCTGACGCGCACAAGAGGAATCGACCGCCCACATAGGACCCGCTCCTGTCGATCCTCGATCTCCACTGGGACCTCCGCAAAAGTCGCCCCATCGTCCATGTCCAGCTCCCCAAAGTCGATGATGTGCGTCGGGTCGTGCACGTATCTCCTCAGCTGAGACACGTGAACGACATCGTGCACCCGGTGCAACTGAGGTGGTAGAGCCAGGCGATAAGCCACCTCTCCTATCCTGCTGAGGTCCTGGAAAGGCCCATCGAACTTCGGAGATAACCTGCCGCCTCGGCCACATCTCCGAAACCTCATCGGGTTGAGACCGTATAAGAACGTGTTCGTCCCCCTCGAATTCAAGAGGTTTCCCTTTTTAGGTTAGAACTGAAACTCAAAACTCCTGCTGCCACAAGGGTAGGGTTGACCAACTCAAGAGTGATCGGCCACACCCTCTTATGCCTGAGTTTAACATGTGCTGCCCAGGGTTTCCTTTTCGCCGACCAAGGAAAACCCATTCCGACGTTTGCCTAAAACAGTCAACCGGGGTATGATTTGTGAATCATACCCAGATCAACGTCGTAAGGACTCTACGCTGCCACCAAGAGATTCCAACCGAAACTCTCTCCTCGAGGTCAAATCACACCGTCGGCGTAAGTGTGATTATCGAGTCTCCTCCCAAAGGTATCTCCAGACGTGAGGGTCAAGTCTACGGCTTACCCGGAACCTCTAGGTCTGGGACATGATTCGTGGAAGGGTTGAATGATCGGTTCCTATGTCTATAGATATGGCAGCTCGTAGTAGACATAATTCGTACCCCGAATCATTCTTAGAGTTCCTGGGTCACACTCCTTGACAGCAATGCAGCTACTCTCCTCCCCAGCCCTCCTGCTCCCTGAGCCTGGCGGGGACTACTATGTCGGGTGGTCGTAACATGTCGAAATGTACACCACCACATGCTGCTCTCTAAGCTCCGCTTCCACGTCTGCTACCCTGCAGATTCATCTGTCCTTAGCACTTCCTCCTCCTGAAACATTTTACACGCCCGAGTCTCTGAGACTGGCGCTAGTTTCCTGCCTTTCACTGCTAACGTTCACAACCACAAAGGTTCTCTCTAGCATCCTAGCATAGGTAGAAATGCATAGAGGAAAAGTAATGGTTCGGATTTCCCTTAGACACACTTCGCTCAGAAGTTCGAGTCTAAGGAACTGATCACAACGTAACCAACGAGTACTACGATTGATTGGTAAGCCACGATGAGTGCTCTGCTTCCGACATGTCGTACTGTTGAAGCTCTATTAGCTCCAGAAAACTCACAACCACCTCCTCAAGCCAGTCCTCAGCCGCCTACGAGTCAGGCTCACCTCGAAACTTGAGGGATATCTGGTGCTAAAACATATGTAAAGCACTAAGCCTGTGATTCTCTGCTACCGGTACCGCCGGGTAGTGTCTACTGACCAACAGGTAGTGACATAGCTGGCGCACTACCCGTAGGTACTATCCCAGGTATCGGTTCGCGTACCGAAGCCTCATTACTATAAGAACCAACCTCATGGTCACTCACTGGAAACAACAGAAGCTAAGATCGTCATCCGCTCTACTAGTATCCAAGCTAGGCGTAGAACTCTAGCAACCGCCTCCATCCAGTCCACTGCTGCCTGGGAAATCTGTCTCGCCTCGTATCCTCAGAGGCCTCTACTGCTGGAACTCGTGCATCGCGCTCTGCTAGCGTGCACTGTCAGCTAGTGGCATCCTCTGCCTAACGGGTGGTGGTGCTGCTGGTACACCACCCGAAGGTGCCAACACTGAAAAAGGGCCCTGCACCGGAGTCTCGCTGCTCGGTGGGCCATCATCGAGAACTCTCTCGGAACTCCAGCTAACTATCTGCATGGTGACATCCTGAACAGTTGTGTCACGGTCAACGATTTATACCTGGTGAGCTGACCTGGTTTGAGCTGACTTTAAACCTTTTGGGAAACACACACGCAATCAGTGTTTTCGTGCATTAAGTTGGAAATCAGAAGTCAGGGTCCTGGTGTACGGATACGTCGGCCGCCGCACCAACACTGGGCTCCCTGAACTGATAACCACACTCAATACACTAAACACTATTGCTTCACATAGAAAGAAAGGACGATCAGAGTCCGCGGTAGAACCGACCACCTCTGATACCAATTTGTCACGACCCGTCCTCGGGGCCCGTGCCGTGACTACCCCAAGCCCGCCTTCCATAGGCCAGGGGCTGGCGACTAGCACCAAGGCGTAAAATCCCAGTAAACAGGGAAGGCATTGCCTTTGTAAGTAACAACCACACAGAGTCAGCAAGCGGAAAGTAAAGTGCAGAAAAGTAAAGGGGGCCGGAAATACAAGCCCAACTGTAAAGTACAACTGAAAAGTAAAGTACAGTAACTGTAGAAAAGACGGCGGCCTCGTGTCGTCCACTGGCAATCCCACCTGAAGGGTGGGTACAGATAGCCTCCAGGCTCCTCGGGTCCCACGTCCGCTCCGAGCACGTCCCGCCCAGTGGTCCACCTCCAGGTACCGTCCTGCTCCACGCCCCAACCGTGATCAGCGCTGTCCGTCGTCTGCAACCAACACAACAAGGTGCGGGCATAGCCCGTGCAGGGGTGAGTACAACTACTCAGTAAGGACCCCGAGACCCCCGAAGGTCTCCCGAAATCCACAAAGGATATAGCACAAAAGAAAGATGCAATCACGAAGTAACATCTGACTCGACTTAGGTATATGCCCATACACATACCTAAGTCCCCAATTCTAGCTCTGCTCACGAGCTCAAGAACAACTCAATCCACAAAGGAAGCAAGACTCAAATCCACAAGGAGAGTAACAGTAAATCCACATAGGATAGTTCAACACAATCCACAAAGGAGAGTAACAGTAAATCCACATAGGATAGTTCAACACAATCCACAAAGGAGAGTAACAGTAAATCCACATAGGATAGTTCAACACAATCCACAAAGGAGAGTAACATAAGATTCAGCTCAACCAGGATTTTCATTATCGAAACCGTAAATGTTGAAGAGCCCCATCTCTGAAGTGTACAGTGGTCCTGTCACGACTCCGAGGTACTGCTCACTAACCTAAGACTGCTGAAGTACTCCTCCTGTCGAGTACCGCGGGTCTGCTGCCAACTACCGGGCGCTCCGTCCGCTGAGGGTCTGCTGCCAAATACCGGGCGCTCACCCAGATAGCCTACTGAGGTACTCCTCCTGTCGAGTACCGCGGGTTTGCCGCCAACTACCAGGCGCTCCGTCCGCCGTGGGTCTGCTGCCAACTACTGGGCGCTCCGTCCACTGGGCTAGTCGACTCACTCCAAGTCGAGTCGGTCAAGCAGTCGTCAGGTCTCAGTCATCTACACGGTCTCCGTACTCCGCACGCACGTCTCCACCGTCGCGGGTCTGTCGCTACAACCAAGCGCACACACTCCGTAGAGTATCGCGGGTCTGCCGCTACAACCAAGCGCTCCACCGCCAAGGGTCTGTTGCTGCATCCAAGCGCACCACCACTGTCAAGTACCACGGGTCCGCCGCTACACCCAAGCGCTCCACCGCTCAAGGTAAAAAGAAGATTCAGCTCACACAGGTTCGGTAGCACTGTTCCACGTAGGATCGCTGAGTGCAGTAGTCGACGCAGTCCACGGAGGATCTCTGCACAGTCGTCGCCGCAGTCCACGAAGGATCTCTGCTCTGCCGTCGTCGCAGTCCACGGAGGATCTCTGCTCTGCCGTCGTCGCAGTCCACGGAGGATCTCTGCTCTGCCGTCGAAGTCACAGCCAGCACTAGGGTTCCCGCACATAGCGAGCTCGTTAGGAGGGTCCGCTCCACGAGTCGAGAGGCTGATACATCAACTGACACGTAGTCCGAAGTTGATGTATCCAAAAGTTCCGTATCGACAACAGGATCTCAACGCAACAGACGGCGTGTCAATCGGACGCACGGTCTGAGAGTTATTGGCATTTTCGTCCCAGGGGCCCGGTTGGTTTTTTAGGGCAAAACCAACCCGACCGTACTCCGCCTGTGTCCGATCCTCGGGCGGGGTATGCCAAAAGTTCCGTCTCACTTAGAGGAAACTACCACAGCTGACGGTACGTCGATCGGACGTCCGTAGCTCAAGTTATGAGCGTTTCCGCTCCGAGGGCCCGGTTGGTTTCGTGTACGAACCAACCCGGCCGAACCCAAAGTCTTCCGAAACCTTGAGTGTAATATACCGAAACGACCGTCTCGATCCAAGGATCGCGTAGCCGCTGACGGTTCGTCAATCGGAGGTCCCTGGCCCAAGATATGGGCGAAAGACCGAAGAAGGCCCGAAACGGGGGTTCTAGGCCCGGGGCGACCCGACCCGAACCCCCCCCTTGGGTCGGCCGAACCGGGTCGGCCCGACCCGGGTCGGCCCGAACCGGCCCGAACCGGCTCGGCCGGGTCCGGTCCGGCCTGGGCGCGGCCCGGCCGACCGGACCGGCCGGCTCGGCTTCGGCCGAGCGGCCGAGCAGGCCGCCGCCGCGGGTTTGACCCGCGGCATTTGGAGAAACGCGGAACCCGCGGGGGGCCGCCTGTCACGCGGACGCGGCCGGGCCGCCGCGTCCGTTCCCGGTTCCGCGCGGCCGCGGAACCGGCCGCCGCCGCCGCGGCTTCAGCCGCGGCGGGAGATCTCCACGGCGGCGCGCCGGGCGCCGCCGCCTCCGGTTGCCGGCGCCGCCGCGCCGTCGACCCGCGCCGCCGCCTCCTTCCGCGGGCCGCCGGAGTTGCTCCGGTGGCCCGTTTTGCCTCCCGTCTACGCCATTGTTCCTCCCGGGACGCGTCCTCCACTGCGGAATCAACAAATGGCCCTTGCGTCGTGCTTTTGCTGTCGCCCGCCAAATCCGCACAAAAAGGAAGATCGGCGGAGGGTTGCCGGGTCTTGTTCGTTAGACCCGCTCCCTCCGCGTTAATTGTAAACAACGGGAGAAAAGAATAAGATGATCAACACATGATCCAACAATTTTATTTAAAGATAAAATTGTTCGCTTGAAACCGGCTTTTTAAATTTTCAAGAACGTTCACGAGAAAATTTAAAAGGGGTAACTTTTCCAAAATAAATCCCTACCTCGAAGTCGTCGTCGGACGAGAGGTCGTCGCGGAATCGCTCGTCGCGGAAGAAGGAGATCGTCGCGTCGTCGCGGTATCCGGCGTCGCGTCGCCAATCTCCGGATCAAGAACAAACGGATTTAATTAATTAAATCCGTTGTTATTGAAATTAAGAAGGGAGAATTTAGAAGTTTCGATTCTCACCTTTAACCGCCGATCGCAGGTTCGCCGCGGAAGAAGAGGCACCGAAGAAGAAGAAGGTCGCGGAAAAGCTGTTGACGTCGCGGATCGTGCGTCGTCGGATTCCGGTTCCGGCGTTCTTCGCGTTCTTCGCGTTCTTCGCGTTCTTCGCGTTCTTCGCGGAGAGGGTGGAGGAACGAAGATTCTCTCAAATCCTTTCCAAGGATTTTTAGGTTGGTCTTATTTTATAAACATGCCAACACGAAACCGGTTAAGAAACGATCCATCAATTCGAAAGAAACGACCCATTTAATTCACGAAGAAACAGTCCATTTAATTTACGAAATAAACCGCCCAATTAAATGGTCTGTTAAGAATTAAAGAAAACGCGTCGGTTGACTTTTCAGTTACTTTGACGGGTTTTCGCGGGTGCGTTACTTAGCGAAAGAAACGGCGGGGCTCGTGCGGGTTCCACCGCACAAATATCCTACCAAGGGGTAGGATATTTCTGGATAGCATCCTATCCAGTTCAACTCAGTTCAAGCCGCCTTTAAGTGACTTTAAGTGGCTTCCAAGCAGTTTAAGTGAAATAAAATAAAGTTGTCGCACAACTTTATTTTATTCTGACTTAAAGCCGCAAAATTTAAAAACCACGTCTTGAGCAAACGCAACTCCGGAAGAGGCGTTTCTAAGCAAATACCGGCGCTGCGATTTCATCGGTGCCCTCAGAATTCGATTCCGGGCACCGGTTCAAAAGATAGAAAAACCCGCTCGTCCGTTCACTGAACGTACCCGAGCCAAACTTCGGAAATTGATTCCGGGCACACCGGGCCTCGGAATCAGGTGCCGTCTAAAGCTGCGCTCTTGTAAAATTCCAAAGAAAATTAAGAAAAAAATTTCCTTGAAATTTGCGGGTCTTTACAGAACATCACTTAATGATGGAATGAAAATAACTTCATTCCTTCCGCCTCCTTTTAGGAAGTTTTAGCATGCTTCATGACATAAAAGAGTTATGTAATCATATCTTCATAATTATTCATTCCATATCCCATAAAAATTGGTTTCTAAGGAGGAAAATCATTTCAATTTCAATAACATTAATATTATCATAGTTACATTAGATTCAATCCATTGACTAAAACCAAAAATAAGAGGGTGAAATAATAATTGTAGCATGAAACCCAAAAATACATATTTTTTAAAGATGAATAAATGATGACAGCTTATATCCAATATATGATACCATAGGAAAGACCTAGGTTATTAGTAGTAATTTTTTATTCAAATATGTCATGATTGTTTATAATTTTTTTTAATTAATATAAAAATAACCTAGTTGAGTTTCAAATTAGGTGAGTACTAATGGAAAACACATCATGCGTCATAATGATGGACTGGCTATTTTGGTGGTTCTGTTGGGAACACATTGTGTATGAAGATTGTATTTGTTGTCAATAATTGTCAATACTCATGAAAATGAAGAAGGAGATGAATATGGACTAAATATTTATTGAATATTGACTAAAGTGAGGCTGAATGGAGAAATTTTATGGAATCATTGCATTGGATGTCATACTAGAGAAATTCTCCAAGAAGACCGATTCAGACGATTGTTGAACTGATACTATGTTCAAAGAACCTATGTCAAAGGTGACACATAGTTTACAACAATGAAGAATGGTAATGTATCATCCATCTAAGGATGACTTAAGAAGAATGAGTATTTAAAGAATAAAATGCAATGCTTCAAAAATATATGAGAACCATAGAAGATCTTACTTTAAGAAAAGAATAATATGATTCGAATGAAGTATAGAATGATGGATGAAGAAGAAGATAGAGTGTGTAAGGGCCCGACATTCTAATAAGGTCATGAATTACACGTTTCCTTGAAATCAGATGATTGTTGTAATATTCTTAATGTTTCAAATACATTTATCAAAGGTGATATGTTGTCTACAACATTGAAAGTATTTGAAGAAGCTTCAAGCCTCCACTTTTGGATGAAGATAGATGATTAGAGTTATTTGGAATTAACACTCCAAAATGAATTGATGATTTCAATTGTGGATGAAGAATTAAATTGTAATTAATATTCCATAAATAATATAAAAAACTATGATGATGCTTTGCTGATTTGTATTTCAAAAATATCATAAGTTGGAGAACTTGTGATGCAAGCCTTATAAAGTGTAGAGGGAGTAAAGAAGTGATTTTGGAAAAGGAAAGAAAGTGGACTGCAAGTCAAGAGTGGCGTGCAAGTATTGGAGCAAAAGTATTGGCGCACAAGTATTGTAGTGAAAGTATTGGAATGAATGTATATGTGGCGCGCACGTCATATTTCATGATCATCAAATCAAAATTTGACAAAGGAAATAAAATGTCGTGCTAGTTAAAGATTGGCGTGCAAGTCAAAAAGTGGCACGCAAGTGTGGAGTGAAAGTATAAGTGGCACACAAGTGGGGTGCAAAAGTATAAGTGTCGGCCAAGTGTATGTTCCGCGCTAGTCATATTCCAACATCATCATTTCAAAATATGTCAAAGGAATGAAAGTGTCGCGGTAGTGATGGCAGGGTGCACAAGTGATGGAGCATCTCACAAGTGATGAAGCGGCACGAAAGTAGGAATGTCACACAAGTGTATATGGCGCAAAATTCCCCAAAATTCCTATAAAGAGATGACTATCCTTCTAAATTTTAAAGGCTCAACACTTAAAATGAAAATTAGAACTTTTATCGCGCAAGTATCATAGGGCGGCGCACAAGAAGAAGTGGCACGCAAGTTGAGGAATATTTATAAGGCGTGCAAGTTTTGTCGTGAAAGTTTTGTCGTGCATGTTTTGTCAACCAAGTTTTTTCGTGCATGTTTTGACGCACAAGTTTTTCCACGCATGTTTCTCCGCACAAGTTTTTCCGTGCATTTTTTTTCTCACAAGTTTCCAGAGGGACGCAAGAAGGGAGGTGCTTTGAAGAAGTGGCATGTGTATAAGCCAAAGGTGTCGCCAAAGTTGTGAATTGTGCTCAATGGTGGTGCACAAGCAGTGAGGCACACAAGCAGGTGGCGGGGAAAGCAGTGAGGCTCACAAGCAGGTGGTGTGCAATTAGGAGGTGGGAAATATGGGTGATGCGCAAGCAGGGAGGCACGCAAGCAGGGAGTGGCGCACAAGTGGCGCACAAGCCGAGTGGCGCGCAAACAGGTGACGTGCAAGCAGGGAGTTACACAAGAATGTGGACCACTTGATTTGTTCATGCATACACTCATGTGAATACATTAAAAACATTCAAATCAAGTGAGAAATAAGAATAGAAAGGCGAAGAAGAATGAAAAGAGTCCAAATACATGCCATATGCATGATCACATGCATTTATGAACAAGAGAAGAACTCACTTTGATGATGCCAAGTAAGAAGATCTTCGTTGCCCAAATAATAACACAGGTATATGTGATTCTTGATAAGAAAGGAGAAGTGTTAGTGCATTCTGTTATAGAACTAAAGAATAAGAAGTCCTAGTGTAGCTGGTTTTTCACTAGTGAAGAAGAAAAGAAGAATTGATTGCTTACTACTTTGCAAGTAATCAAGTGAGGAGCTCTGAAGAAGATCAAGAGCAGAACCTACATTTTAAAGATGGATGAGGACTATATCCATAATCATTATAATTAACCATCTAGACGCTATATGTTGGGCTAGGTCATCACCAGTCCAGGGAAGAGGATTGTTTCCCACCCCCTCTGAATTTTAGGTACTCACACTAGCTAGAGGATTGTTTTCCTAGCCACTCCACTGTAATATAATATCACATCATAGGTGAGAATCCATGAACTAGTCATATCCATGCATGTAAAGGACGTAGATACTCTTATTGAGGGGTGAACCTTGTAAAAATTTCTTGTGAATATTTTTACCGCTTTCTATTATTGCATGTGACAGGAAAAATAGAATAAGAGAATCAAGATCCTAGAAGGTCAAGAGGTATAAGGATAAAAGTTCCAATTTATATAAAAATTACCCAACACTGATTCACCCCCCTCTCAGTTTTAGGTATATCCCAAACTGGTTGTCTTAGGTTCTTACCCCTAGATAGTTCTATGCTAAAACAACATCCACTTATAATATCTAGTGATGGTTTTTTACTAGTATAAGCTAAATCCATTCTTTAATATAAAATAGAATTTTATTGTAGACTTAGTGTCATATAAAGGAATCTTAATAAGTTTTTCTCATCTTCTTTTCCTTTTTTTACTAAAAATTGATCTAATAGTAACTATAGTAACTCGTAATTTTCAAAGATAGATATCAAATTTTAATAGAATAATATTAACTACATGATATAATAATCAACACTAGAATCAGATATGTATAGTTAGATTAGAATATTGGACACATAAGAAAAATTTCATAGGGTAGTTATATCATCTCTCACTAAGTAATTCATAACTAACACCCTTTTTAGAAATATCATACATAATAATTTTATTCCAAATCTAGCTAAAGGATTCCTAAGAATGGGTGAGCTCAGATGCTTAGTTAGGGTAAACAAGAGAGATATGAATGATAAGATAAGAATAAAAAGATCCTAAGGGTATTAGAACATGAGATTAATGTTTTAAAATCATTACCTATATAAAAAAGTTCCTAAATATTAACAATGTAATAATTTATGGTTTTTTAGAAGATATGAATCATAAAAAAATTATGACAACCCTTAGGAATATTACATAACAACATAGAAAATAAAACCCCAAGGAAAATTACATAATAACTTAAAGAAAATTATGGGGGAGGTTTTAAATCATTCCCAAACATTAATAATTGAAAATAAATGGTCATAAAAATATCATGAAACTTTGATAAAATGAGAAAGGAATTAATCCCTTATTTGGAAGTGTTATCCCAAAGGCTTCAGAGTGTCTTGAAAGAGGCTTCATGAGAGATTGGGGGTCCTCGGAAGGATTATAGAGATAATAGGTCTGAGGTTGGTCAATCTCCATGGGATTTGAGTGATGCGGAAGAGGGAGACTGGGTGTTCTTATATAGGAGAGGAGAGGGGAATCTTCATTATTTAGGTTTTGCAAGCTATACATTAAAATAATCAAAACCACAAACCATCTCATGGGTGTTCACACATTTTTCTCTAATGGGGAGTGGAAAAAAATATTTTATTAGTCCAATTTAATAAATTCTTAAAATGTTTGTCTTGTTTATGTGGAGGTGAATCACAGTCTCAGGGAAATCATTTTAAAAAGGTAAACTGTTTTATAAGTCTTGTAGGGTCCACTAAGGCTTTGAAAAATAATTACAATAAAACTAAAATAAAATTATTTTAATTTTAAAACATATATTTTCCTAACATAATGTTTATAGTATTTTATTCCATAACTATTCGGTCATTTTGATTTCATAAAACACATTATATATTGAAATTGTATTTAATTTTTACAAAAAAATTCAAATTTCTCAGAATATTATGAAAAATTCACTGTTGGATAATTTCAATATACTGATTATAAAAATAATATTCATTTTATCTAAATAATTTTATAAATACATCAATTTTTAATTTTAAAATAAAAATCGCCATTTATCGAAAATCCCTAGGTTTTCACAAAACAACTTTCATAACTTAATAAAAAATGTATTCACCAAAATTATATGATCATTTATATTTAAAAATTAATTTATTAATAATAATTTATTATCATATTATTTAATTTAAGAATCCATTAATTTATAAAAATATATTTCTTAATTAAATATTAATTAAAAATAATATTTCTTCTTTAAAATCATTTAAATGGTAAAAACAATAAAATGAATGTGTATTCTTTATTATATACAAAAATGACGGACAAAATCATAGTGCTAAGGTCTTGTTACCTAGTCCTTTATAACACCTGAATAAGACTAAAGGGTAAGGTGTGCGAAGGTGACATACTCTTTGGTTGGCTCAGATAACATCACTTGGGTAGTAATCTCCACCAACATCCACTTCTCCCGTAGGCGGTTTTGCTCGAGCTTAACATGTTGAAGCTCAGCTTGGGCATGGTCAAGAGTGAATCCCAATTACAAAAACTCCTTTATGAGGTCCGAAAAATGAGTTTTGTGCGGGGTAATTCTGTTGGATGAGGCCATCTTTTACTTTTTCGGAGTAAAATGGATTTGTTAAAGCCCTATATTAATAATAATCATGTGATCACTATTCCATGACTATATTAGCAATGGTAAAAACGCATAATGGTATTTTGAAATTAAAAAACATAAAACCATGGAAGTGCATATTTTATATAACTATTTTTCATAATAACACATATAATTAGATAAAGATTAATTTTCATTGATAAAAGGTTGGGTCATTACAATTCCTCCCCCCACATAAGAAATTTTTTGCTTAAAATTTATTTTTCCCACACTTAAATAGGTGTGGGTATCTCTTCTTCATCAATTCCACTGGTTCCCACATTGCCTCTTCAAACATGCAGTTACACCACAACACCTTGATGAGGCGCATTGTCTTATTTCATAGAAAATTTTACCTAGATCTAAGATCTTCGTTGGTTGCTCCTTATAAGAAAGATCATCCTCTAACTATACTACCTCTAAAGAGAGTACATGTGAGAAATATGGTATGTACATCTTTAAGAGGGATACAGGGAAGACATCATGTTATGTGTCCATTATAAGTGTAAGTTCTAGTTGATAGGCCACATCCATGACATGATCAAGAATCTTGAACGGGCCGATGTACCTAGGACATAACTTCCATCTCTATCGAAACCTCATGAATTTATTCAACGAAGATATGAATAGAAATACCATGTATCCAACATTTAACTGAATGTATAATCAAAGGTTATATTTATAACTCTTATATCATCTTTGGGATGGCTTCATATGTCGTTAAATGGTTTTCACATTCTAGACCATTAATTCAACCATTTCAGGTCCTAGAATCTTACGCTCACTAAATTTATCCCAACACACTCGTGTTCTGTACCTTTTCCCATAAATGGATTCATATGGTGCCATTCTGATGCGGAAGTGGAAACTGTTATTGTTAAAGAATTCAAACAGTGGAAGATGTTGGTCCCATCATCCTTTGAAGTCCACATAAAAATATCTTCACATATCTTTTAGTGTATGAATAGTTTTCTTATATTGGACATTAGTTTGAGGATGATTGGCCGTACTGATGTTCATTTCAGTGCTTAGAACATTTTAGAGACTTTTCTAGAACTTTGAGATGAATCTAGGATCACATTCCGATACACTAGATAGTTGTACTTTAAGAATACTTACCACTTCATTGATATTAATCCATTCTATTTGACCCAATTAAAAGCCCTCTTGAATTGTGATTATGTGAGATGTTTTAGTAAGATGATCCACAACGACCCATATAACATTGTTTCCTTAGGATGTCCTTGGATGCCTGGTGACCAAGTCCATGGTAATGTTCTCCCACTTCTATATGGGTATGGGTAGTGTTTTCATCACCCCCTTATAATTTTTCCTCTCTGCCTTCACTTATAGACAAACCAGGCACTTTGATGTATATTCAACAACCTACCTTTTTATATTGTCCAACCAAGAGTTATCTAGGAGATCACAATACGTCTTTTTTCTCCCTGGCTGAGTAGAGAAGGTTCAGATATGCGTGTCATTAAGAATATCCTTCTATATCACTAGATTGAAGGGTACATATAATCATGACCCAAATCACACAATTCCATCCTTCTAAACCACGAACTCTTAGGATTTCCCATTTCTAATAGCATCCAACCTTTTCAGAATTTCTACATCCTTTGTTTGAGAACCCATTATTTTCTCCATGAGTTATGGTTGAGAAATCATCAGAGAAAGGATTGATTATTACCCTCCCCTAATGATTACCATGTCCATC
This sequence comes from Viscum album, assembly GCA_963277665.1. Classification (NCBI taxonomy): domain Eukaryota; kingdom Viridiplantae; phylum Streptophyta; class Magnoliopsida; order Santalales; family Viscaceae; genus Viscum; species Viscum album. Next base: position 286,549,998 of record OY728138.1, read on the forward strand.
CTCTACAAATCTATGAATATTGGCTCCATTTCAATTCTCATCACTGATAAAGATGCATGATTCATTCTACTTAGAGCATCTTCCACCTTGTTCTCCTTAATGGGATGGTAGTGGATTGAGAATTCATAATCCATGATGTTCTCTGTCTATATTTTTTTAGCGCATATTATGGTATTTTTGTGTGAATATATACTTGAGGCTCTGGTGATCAGCATATCTCTCACACTTCTCACCATAGAGATAATGCTGCCCGATTTTCAATGCAATGATCATAGTCACCAACTCCACGTCATACGTGGGATAGTTTTTCTCATGTATTTTCTTATTTCCTCAAGTCATAGGCCGTCACCATATCATTTTTCATTAGCACATAGCCAAAACCCCTCTTCGAAGAATCACTATACACTACAAAGAGTTCTCCACTTATTGGGAGTGTGAGTACTAGTGCAGTGATAAGCCTCATTTTTAACTCCATGAAGATCTCGTCACTTTAATCAACCAATATAACTTTACTCCCTTACGAGTTTTATTGGTAATATGGTTGGAAACTCACAAGAAATTTATCACAAAACAGTGAAAACATATATGTAATCCCATGAAGCTACGGATATCCATTACAAATATTGGCCTCAAACATCACTAAATTGTAGCTGTCTTGGAGGGATCCATAGATATCCCATTGCCTGTGATGATATGACCCATGAATGAGACTACCCTCAATAAGAACTCACACTTTCTATACATTTCATAGAGATTATCCTTTCACAATGTCTCTAATATAGTTTCTAGATGCTCCTCGTGCTCCTCGTTGGGTTTATAGAAAATTTGAATACCATCTATAAAGAATACCGCAATTTTTTCTAAGTAACATCTAAATATTCTATTCATCAAGTCTATGAATATTTCTGCATAATTAGTGAGTCTTAAAGGAACTACTATGAATTCATTTAGCATGTACCTTGTACAAAAAGTAGTCTAGGGGATATCATCCTTCATTACCCTTACATGGTAATATCCTAACTGCAAATCCACCATGGAGAAGTATTGTGCTCCACAAAGATGATCGAACAAGTCATCAAATCAAGGTAGAGGATACTTTTTCATTATCATGATTTTGTTGAGTTCATGATAATCAATAAAAGGCTTATTGACCCATCCTTCTTCTTGGCGAAGAGAACTGGAGCACCCAATGGTGAAGTAGCTGGGAGTATAAACCCATTATCTAGATTCTCTATTAGTTTTTTCGTTAGATCCTCATGCTCCACAACAACTATTCTATATAAATTATATGATATTGGGAATGCCCTAGGTATAAGGTCAATTAATAATTCAACATTTCTTCTAGGAGTAAGACCACACAATTCATTGGGAAACACTTCAGTGAATTCCATCACAATAGTCATGTCTTTAAGGATGGTTGCTTCCTTAGACTCAATCATCTGGCCAGATACACATGCTCATAGGGTAGTAATATCTACACTTGAGATGATGGTGCTAATGAAGATTCATCTTCATCCTTGTACTTGTATAGAATCTGGGGTCGATTCTCCTTATGTATAGTGATTTCTCTCTCACAACAATTTATGTTGGATCTATATAAGGAATGCCAATCCATGCTGTGAATTACATCAAATTCCACCAGAGGGAGTATGATGATGTTTTTAGGGAATTTCACTCCACAAATAATGATAGGGGGGGTTATATTCATGGGATTATATGTTTTCCCCATTTTTCATACTCACTGAAATCTTTACTTCCATGTTTTTTTGGTGGTGTTAGTATTGTTCTAGTAAACATTCGAGATAAAAAAGAATGAATAGAACCAGAATCAAAAAGTATGTTCACTATTCATGAATAAATAACTAGCGTACCTATCACCATTTCATGTACGGGGTTCACTTCAGTGGTAGTGATGGAAAAAGATCTCCCTTTCTGCCTTGGTGGTTGTTGGTTACCTCCAAAAACCCTTGGATTAGGGCAGTGATTTGAAAGGTGACATCGTTAATTGTAGTTGAGGTAATGAACAACACGTTGTGGGTAGAATGAAGTGTTCCTATCCTATATCGCATCTGTGGGTTTCTCATATCAGCAGTGGGTGACTAGGTTCTCTTCGCTTATATGCATAAATCCTTTCCTCATCCCCTTTAGGAAATTTCCAGGGTTCTTCTTTCCGCATCGTTGTTTAGTGGGGTGCTGAGTTTTCATAGCACTGTTGGATTTATCCATCTGACTTCTTGAATTGAATTCCATCGTATACTTTTTATCCCCATGATACCCATGAGATTCTCCAATCATTATTTTGACTTTGAGGGCACATCAGAAAATTTTGTCATAGCTATCGAAGTCACAGATCACCAGGTCTTTCTGTAGGCCAAGTTTCCACCCCCCTACCCAAAGAAGTGGTCAACCTTGCATTTTGGGGTAACTATAAAGGTGAAGGAGTATCATGTAATCCTTTTGAAATTTGCCTCATATGCTCCGATGGATTCATCTTCTTTTATATTGAGGGAATGAAAGTCTCTTTCCATTATAAGTTTGAGGGTGTGTGGAAAATATTTATCAAAAAACATTTTCTAGAAATCCTATTATTCCAATACCTCAATCTCCCACTCAAGATTCGTATTTTTGATCAATGTCAACCATTAACCAGCTTCACATTCCATTTGATATGGATCCTGAAGAACCATCACTTTTTCGGAGCATTGATGTATGGAGAAGTTTATTTCAATGGAGTTGATCCATTATTTGGAAATTAAGGGATCATATGATCCATTAAAAGTAGGAGGCCTTTGTCTCATGAACCACTCAATTGAAAATTGTTCGTTATTACAGGGGCGAATTTTCCTCTTGACCCATGTTTCTATTAAAATATTGAGTTAAATGAGATAGTATCATTACGACGTTCACAATTTCTGATCCCATCGGATTTATAATCGCATTATAACAGTCATCACATTGATCTCTACATTGTTTGTTCTCCCGAGTCCTCCTATACCAGCCATTGAATGAAAGAAATTGAAAGTTAGGGGTAACACATAAAAGGTAATCCACATACAAAAAACGGATGACTTATAAATAACATTAATTTCTATAACTTATGAATCAATATGCTTCAATCTATGTTATCCATGATCGACTTTCTACAATATATTCTTAGAGGCATTTTTTTTAATTGCCTTAATAATGGATCATACTAAAATTGTGAATTTTCCCAAAAATGTCTCCCAAAAGTGTCGTAACCAAGAGTATAGTAAGGCCCATTGTTGTGTACCATGATACCTCAGGTCATGCTTGAAACTCTTTAGTGGCGTTTTCACTCCTAGGTATATCTGTGCCTGAGCCACCTCTACCTACTCGTATCCAGACATGGATGTATTTGTTTGATAATACACTTACTCAATTATCATCAAAATTTAGGGATGTTCTTATTATACTTAGTCTTATCCATTAGTCATTCACTTGGGTTTTCTTATCCAAATCCCAAAAATAACTATACTTATCCTCTAATACAAACTATGACAACCCTATTCTTTTATGACACACATAAACATGATTTATTACATAAAATTAACATGGTAAAATATAAAAATATTGAGATGTATAGTGTCTTAGGGGCTTAGGAACATTAAATAACAACTTAGAAAATAATACAAACAACATATTTATTGAAAAGTTATTTTGCATAACCATAACATTCCATCGTACTTAGCATTGCATGGAATAACCTAAGGACGTACATGTGAAATGGTGAGCTATAAATCCTAGTAATGGATTAAATAGGAAAAAATATGAAGAATAAAATACATGTTAGGAAATAAAAATATCAATGGAGCATAAGAGAAACATGGAAAAAATGGCAATATATAGTATGATTGTCATAACAGGGAAATGTGGTGAAAACACTTAACATGGTAATAATAGGATTCAAGTCTCATTGCACATGGATCATGAGTAAACCATCATTGAATGTTAATTAGCATTATTAAATATTCATCTCACATGAAATATCATTATTAAACCATCATTGTACTTAACATATCACGATACTAATCTTTAACCAATGATTTGTCTCACTATTAGGGCGCACCCTTCTTAATCATTTCATTTCATGGATAAGTGTGCCACATGGATAATACAAATGGAATAATTATCATCATTTATTCCACAATAAAGGGAATTGGAATAAAAACATGAATCTTCATAATAAATAAGTAAAAATTAATAAATGTGAATACCCTTGATAGAGAAATGAGTATGGTGTTCACTACACAATGACATTGGCTTGGAAAATCAGTGCAATTTCAGTAGTGTAACGGTGTGACATAAGAATTCATTAAAATGGTTGATGAGAGAGAAAGGGGCATAAAATAATATTTATATTAAATGGATAGTAAGGGGGTCAAATAGATACATTTCCCACTATATATAATGTAGTTTATATCCATAATAAAAAAAGAATTTCTTTATTGTAAATGAGGAGAGGGAAATACCTTACGGAATTTCGGCATAGTAACAAGTGTATATGGGAGGAATTAATGAGAGATAAAAGGGGTATCTCATTATTCAATTATAAATAGTGAAGTATGGTGGAGGTGGAAAATCATAACCCAACATTTATAATTGAAAATAAAAGTGCATAACAATATTAAGAAACTTGAATAAAACGAGAAAGGAAGAATCCTTTACATGGATGTGTGATCCCAAAGGCTTAGGAGGGGCTTGAGAGAGAATTATTGGGATCTTGGGGCACATTGGGAGAATTATAGAGAGTGGAAGTAAGAGTTGGTCAAGATCCAAGGTATTTGAGTGAAGATGAAGAATGAGCTTGGGTGAGTTTATATAGTAAAAGGGAGGGAATTCTTTGTTATTTAGGTTTTAGACCCTATACATTAAACAAATGAAAACAACAAACCATACCATGGTATTTTAACAAGATTTTTTCCAAATATAATTGGAAAAAAATGTTTTATAGGGAAAATGTCATAACTTCTTAAAATATTAGTCTTTCCTATGTAGAGGTGAGTCACACTCTGAAGGAAATAATTTTAATAGGATAAAATGTTTTATATGTCTTGGAGGGTCCACTAAGGCTTTGTAAATTATATAAAATAAACCTAAAATCAAATTATTTTAATGGTAAAACATATATTTCCATAACATAATGTCTATAGTATTTTATTACATCACTATAAGGCCATTATGATTTCCTAAAACAAATTATATATTTAAACGAAATATAATTTTATTAAAAAATTCAACTGTCTCAGAAAATTTTAAAAATTTCACCATTGACTAATTTCGATGTCTTGATTCTAAAAATAATATTAATTTTATCTAAATATTTTTTTTAAATAAGATAATGTTTACTTTTAAAATAAAAATTGACATTTATTGAAAATTCACGGGTTTTGACAAAAACAGCTTTCAAACCTTAATTAAAATTTCAATTGTATTCATAAAATTTATATAATCATTTATCTTTATAAAGTAATTTATTAGTAATATTTTATTAAATCTATATTTAATTATAAATTCCATTAAATCATCCAAATATATTTCTTAATTAAATATTAATTAAAAATACTATATATCCCTTAAAAACATTTACAATGTAACAACTATAAAATGAATATATATTCTTTATTATATACAAAACTAATGCACATAATCATAGAGATATGTATTGTTACATAACCCCTTATAACACCCACATAATACCAAAGGTTAAGGTGTGTTATGGTGACAGACTCCTGGGGTGGCTTGGATAACATTGCCCATGTTATAATCTCTATCAACTTCCACTTCTCCCATAGGTGGTTTTTCTTGAGCTTAACTTCTTGAAGCTCATCCAGGGCTTGGTCACGAGCGTAGACAAATGACGCCACCTCGTTTACGAGCTCCGAAAAATGGAATTATTATGGGGAAAGTCTACTATATGAGGCCATATCTTCCTTTTTCTGAGTAATTTGGAATTGTTAAAGCCCTATATTTATAATAATAATGTGATCACTGTTCAACAGCTATATTAGAAATGGTAAGAATTGATAATAGTATTTTTAAATAAAAAAGATAAAACAAAAGAAGATAATTTTTTATATAACAATTTTGCATAATAAGACATTTAATTTGATGAAGATTAATTTTCATCAATAAAATATTAGTTCACTACAAGAATAAATGAATAAGACCCTTTATAACATAACATTTTCATATGAAATAGATTAATGGAATAAAAAGAGTGAATAAAATCATTTAATTATTCATCAAGTATTACATCCAAGTAAATCATATTGGAATGAGTTTACAGCCTAAACCATTTAAGTTGCCAAGGTTTACTCCCAAGATTATTATAGTTTATATAGTCTCATTCCGAACTAGTTTGACTCCTTATTCGTGTCATATTTATCTACTGGGATATCCATCTTTACCCATTTCATGGAATGTAAATGATATTCCATGTCCACCTGTCGCATATTGAGAATCAAATATATGTATTCAAAAATATTAAAAAGGAGTCGTCATATAATAATTCATGAAAATAATTGTGTTTTATAAAAATTTAATCAGGACAAAACTCATAAATATGAGACGGGTTTAAGAATCATTTCATCAATTCACCAAAGTATGACATGTGGAAAAGGAATGGGTTTTAAAAACATCTTATCAAAATTTTCATAATAATACATATAAATAAAATGTAAAATACGATGGATCATACGACAATAAAATATTAGTAAACATATATAGATGTAATTATAGTTGTAAAATTATTTTAAAACATCACATAGAACATTTCTTGAGAAAAATTTAATTTACACATTTAAATGACTTACTAAAACCAAATATTTTCCCTAAATATAGAAGAAAACATTTTATCATAATTAAATCATGGAAGATATAAAATTATTATTCAAATAGCTGAGAGATCATGATGGTGGAAATTTATATTCATGTAGGGTAAGTTAAAACAATGTTTCCTTGACATTTTTGGTAAAAATTCCGAAAGTACCTCATTTAGAAAATTAAAAGGAGATTCATTTTAATTTTTTTTTTAAAAAGTATCAAATGGGTAAAAATAACATTAATAAATAATTATATAATTTTAAAAAAATTATATAAATTATTTATATAATAAACGAACATGGAAGAAAATATAATTTTGACCAAAGAGATAAATAATGTCATTTTTCCTTAAAAATAATATTTTAGTCTCATGAGTTCTTAAATAGTTGAAAATGAAAGGAAAATAATGAAATATTCATAAAAGAATAAATCATTATAAAATAAAAGAGTTTATTATGAGATATATCATGTCATTTCATTATCATAAACATAATCATAAACAAACACTATAAACAATTAGATTGTAACATAAAATGCTTACGTTATGTACTAATTCATTCAAATGTGTTCGAAAAAACATTATATTAAATATAGTATATAGTATATACATATATATACATATATCCTCTTACAATACTCACATATATGATACCATATATTATTTTAATACAACATTTTATTAACTTTTTTATTAACAATTTCTCACTATCTAGTGGAAAAAGGATTTTTACCCACACGCCTTTACCCACACTTTAAAAAATACATGGGTATAAATGGTATGTTTTGACCAATACACATGTTTTTATCAAAACTGTAGGTATACTAACACCAATTCTAACTTTTTATTAGGATCATCTTCCAAATTTACCATTTCCACCCCCACATCTCCCCCAAACCCTAGTTTCTTCACCATCCCCTTCCCTCCCCGACCATAACCTCCTACTCTCGCCTTCACCTACGGGCCTTCACCTCCCTCTATCCACCTTCTTTCCTCCATTGTTTCCTCCTCCTCTACCGCTCGTCCCCACCTCTTCCTCCCTTCCCTGTCCTCCACCTCCACCTCCACCACCTTCCTGTCGTGGTTGCCATTGCCTCCGCCTCTTCTCCCTCACCTCCTCCTCCTGACCGTCACCTCTCGATCTATGGAAGCCTCTGCCTTTGGCTCCTCCCAGTCGTGACCTCCTCCACCTCAACCTAATTTGATCTAGTTATAAAGGATCCATATGTATCGATTCAACAATTTTCTCCACGCATTTCATGGGTTCTTTGGTTATAGTATGGTATTTCAAGGCTATATTCTCGATTCTATTTTACTTATTGTCATGCCTTTTCAACCAAATCTGTACTGAAATTTTATCCAAAACCTAGGTCTGTGTTTTTAAAAATCTATAATGGTTATTGATTTTAGGGTGTATTGATTGTTTTATTGGTCGTCCTCTTATCATATCCAATGGATTTTTATCACTTTTGTCCATATTGAATTTTTTTTCTCCATTCATGACACTTAGTAGTTAAAAACATGATTCCTTGAAATTGAAAACATAATATTTTAATAGATAATGATATTTAGTATGTTTTTTAAATATTATTTTTCAAAAAATAATCTATTTTACAATGTATATCATAGATTCAATGAGGGTTTCTTTTATGATTTTTTTTAAATTTTTTTTATTTTTCTTATACCCATGTAATGTTTTTTATAATTTAATTTTGACTCATTAATTATGGTTTGTAATCCCTAAAGGGTGTTTTTTGTTTAAAGAAACAATAAATTCCAATAAATATAGCCATGTTCGTATCTATGATTATTAAATATTGTTTTTCGGATTCTTGTATGATTATACATTTTGACTTTTAATGTAAATATTAATATTTTAGTTTTAAATGTATTTTTCATATTTAATATTAAATATTATAAATTTAATTAAAGGGATGTTGTGGTTAATATTATTTTAAAAAAACCATGTCAATGATTTGAGCTGTATTGGTTTAAAAATTAATTGAATGATATGTTAATTTCAAAGAGTTAACTAGGTCTTTTTGGCACTTTACAGAAGTGTTTTAGATCATTCTGTTATTTTTTTGCTTGATGTTTGAATAAATAATGGGTTCTCATATAAGGGATAACCCATAGAAGATGTGAGTTGGGTTATTATATATTCTTGATTATTTATATGAATTATCTTATTTTATATATTTTCATCACTACAATGTTGGTTCAGGAAACCAGGGAACATGGATTAGGAATCCTAGACCCAACTTGGATTTTTCTACTCATCATCTATGTCTCTATGAATAGTGACAAAGTATAAAAAACAACAAAATCTAAATAGTGATGTTTCTGTATCATAATTATATTTGGTGAGGGTTTTCCTAATCTAGTGAATTAATTTGACCACATAAACACTGCCTAAATTTTTCTATATCCACTCAGATAATGTTATCTAATTGTAGTTATTTGTTTTATATATTATTATTTATTTACATTGTGTTCCATCTTTTAATTTAGTGAATGATGTCCCTATATTTATTTTATATTTTATTCCCTATTACTTATTGCTATTATAATTGGTTATTTACATGTCATATAATTAGTGTCACCACTATTCTAAATGTGTGATAACCATGTTTTGGATTGTGTTGAATGTGAATTTGTAAAAAAGTGTTTTTAAATTGTGTTGCTAATATTTTTTTGTTATCAATTAAATTTTAATATTTTCCTTTAAAATGGACCTAGTTGTGTTTCTCTAGTAAATTTGTGTTGGTTCAAAAATAATGCAGTTTAAATATATAAATTAAAAAACAATATTTTAATTAGGTGTTTTTGTTTTCGTAAATGATAAAATGGACCAAAATTCATAAATATTCTTTAAAACAAGGAGAAAAGGTTTTAATGATTAATGAGAATATATGGGGTGTAATGAGGATACCACTTAAGAATTTATATGATTGTGCCTATATAAATTTTAGGTCATTCTCATTTATAAGAGGGGTTCTCATTTTTTAACATATATCTACTAGATTCATCTTCTTTGATAATAGTGTAAAGTCATGAAGGGGACCATGGGTTTTGTGGAAAATAATAGTTTAGTGCTGGAACATTTTTTTATTATGTACTGTGTATGTATTATTCACTTTGTCCTTATTATATATCCTAAATATACACTGATTTTTCTCATATATTTTATGTTATATATTACATAAATGTTAATATATATGGTTGTTACATGTTACTTATGTTTCATATTTGGAAACTATTTATTTGTTTTGAATGACTCTTCAAATTACCAAAGGGTTATACTATATTATCATCATAATTATATTATTTATTTTATTAAGATAATTAGGTGAAATCATTCCTACAAGAATATATTTAATTCCTTAGTTATTTTTTATGGTTCATGGTGATGGACAACATGCTTCAGATTATATCACAGGTAATCTCATGTTCTAGATTGGAAGGTTCCCCAGATTTGTTCATGATGGACATAATTTGTGTACATCAATGTTATATATTTTGACTATATAGAATATATTAATGGAAAATATGGTAGTTTATAAACCTTTTCATTATTTACTTTAGAATCAACCCAATATACTATTTTTCCATAAGATATGTTTACAAATTTGACACAGAACATGTCTAATGTTATAATTGTAAGCATTTTTTATGTTTTATATAGAGAACATTTTTGGGATTTTTCTTTAGGTTGATTCTTCATGTTTAGGGATCTTGGTTCTGAATGGCCTTTATAAAATAATTTTTCCATGTTCAAGGAAAAAAACCAAAACAAACCCAAGAAAATTGGTAACTCTCCAAACAGAACAGACGTGTATAAACCCATGTTATCCTGACATGAACCAATTAGAACCAAACCATGTTGAATGGAATAAATTTGAATTATTATAACATGATCCATAATGTATATATAAAAATAAATAAAAATATAATGAAACTATTTTAAAAGAATAAAAAAAATGTAACTGTAATAAATGTAAATTAGATTTAACAAAATAGATCTGAATGATCAAAATTAATAAAATATAATTAAACTAGAAAAAAAATTTAATAAAAATAAATTTCACTATGTAAAACTTTTCTAAATTGAAATAATCTTATATTACAAATGAAGAATCAAAATGGACAAAATATAATGAATTCAAACAAATACGACATCAAATGAAATAAACTAAATCATACTAAACCAAACAGAAATGAAAAAAATATAATAAAATTGATTCAATTAGAACCAAAATCAATTAAATTGTTCAAGATAAAATAAATAAGAATAAGATAAATTAAATCTATTTAAAATATCTCCAAAATTCATGTATTGAATAAAATAAAAATATTCTTAAACTCAAGACAATCTGATTATATATGATTAATAAAAAGAGTAATTATTAATTAATTGGAATATACAATGTGAAAGTAAAATTTTGAACATTGGATAAATTTACCCTTGCTTTTAAGAACATGATTGGACCCATGGGGATTTTTGGTTCTTATATATTGGGTCGTGACATGTTTAATCATGGAAGACATGTATGTTGTAGTTTAGTTTATAATTTATTTTGATTATCGAATTGACCAATAAGGCATTCTATCACTTTATATGGATGGATGGTACATATATTTTGTGAAGGGGGCTTGAAGGGAACTGGGGGGAGCTACACAGTTATCTTTTTAGAGAACAAATATTGGGGTAGTTGAGAGATTAATTGTGTGTTTAACTTTTTGTTTTCTTGTACTATGTTTCTTTTGATTATCTTCTTTTCCTTTGGCATGGACATATGACATATGGATGGGTCATGTGGAAATTTTATTTATTTTACACAGTTTTAAATACTTATTTTTGGGAGGAATAATTTCTATGAGGTAATTCCAAAACTGGATCTCATGAGAGATTCCAAAATAAAACTGACCTTGAATGATCAAACCATCAACCAAATTCAGGGGTCTAAACTGATACAACCAATACCCATTTGGTATTTTTTTCTTGAATGATCAAAACATATTAAGGGAATGGATTAACACATTATCCCTCCAATTTTTGAGATTTACCTCTTGAAATTTCTTTACTACAGTGTGATCTGTAGTAGACTCAGACATTACATTGTTCACTTTTTTGTGACACTAGGAGAATGATTTATAGAGTAGAAACCAAACTATTTAACATCTACACGAATTTACGACAAGATTTAGGGATTCCCAAATAATTAAAATATTCATCTAATTTGGATCTATATTTTATTAATAATGTTATTCATATTCAAAGGATTAAAAAAGTTAAGCTCAAACACGAATTCTAAAAATTTAGATCTTCAAAATAAAAAATTTCAAAAGTTTCTCCTCTCCCATGTCTATGTAATCATCTACCATATATATATAATCTCACTAGATCAGGTAAAAATTATCAAAACATAATTCAATCACTATCTACATCCCTAATATCAACTTCATCGAGTTGAGATATTTCTCCTCAAATGTTCGAAAAAGAATAGGCTTCAACCCACTGATTATTTTAATTTGGGAAAATGTAACTAGTATATATTAAATGTCTAATAAAATTATTATTAAACACTACTAAGGAAATACATTCTAATATAATAAATTTTAATAAATTCCAGGGAAGAACTATTTCTCTTTCCATAAATCATTGAAATTTTTTATTCAACTCTCTTGGAAGATTCATTGAACATAATTTTCCTAGTCGATCCTACACAATAAATCACAGTTATAATGATACATAAAAGAATATTTTATATACCTACAGTATAGAAAATCCCATAAGATTTTTGGATCGATGATTTCATATTCCTTTTCTCAACTATTTTCGAATGTATGTGTCACCCACAATTTCATTATTTTTTATATGATAAAAAAATACCTATTGTAAAATGACAAGAGATCCTATATAATTTTCACTCCCATGTTTCATTGTTATAAATTTATCTAGACTATTAAAACATGCCTCCATATTCTTATATTATTTTTAAATATATTTCTAGTAAAATATGAAAAACTCATTTTCTAAAAATATATGAAAACGATATAGTTTCAAACTTCCTCCATGTAATCTCATCAAACCTATAAAAAATTATCGTGAATCTGAAAATATGATATGTTATATCAGAATACTCTTATTTATCTCTATAAAGATTAAATCACATCTAATTTGTGATATCCTGATCAATTTTAGACTATAATAAACCCTATCTCATTTGATCATCTTTATTTAACTAATCTATAAAGTTTGCAATATAATAATTAATATCACATAAATTAATCTTAAACATGATCACTTTTATAATAAACTCAAATATTTTATTCTCTCTCAATAAATATTTGATCATAATTTATTTTTGGATTTATTGTTCATTTAGATTCAACACTTTCATTATAATATTTAATTTTCAGTATAATAAAATAATTTTGGAAACTCAATTTTTATACTTGAAATGTCTCTCAAACATATATGACATTGGTATTATATTTTCTCCTTTTAATGATCAGATTATCGTAATTAAAATATTTTATCACATTTAATATATTATATTTTGATCTAGAAAAATTATTACAATAATTATCCCATTAATTTTCTCCTTGGAAAATAAATTCAGGAAATTCCTATAAATTTTTTCACATGCCTAGAACCATATAAGGTGTTTGAACCTTAATAGGAACTAGAATGAACCATCAGAAGGACTTCTCTAAACCTTATAAGTATATGTTTCAACCTTACACTCTCTTTTCCATATCCTTCGGAGGTCCCATAATAAGGTTCGTTGTACCTCAGAAGCCTTTCTAATCCTTGCAGTGATGGTTGTATCAACCATATAGTGGATTTTCTAAACCATATTTGTTGTTTTTCCAACCTTATAACCAATATTTCTCAAACTTTTTAAAATTGTTTTCTTATACTTATGAGTTCTAAACTTATTTATATTTCATAAATAGAATATAATAACATATAGACATCCTCAAAATATCTTATAATATCTTCTATACTTTAAATAAACCTCAAAACATTAGTAATATGTTAAACCATATTAGAATTTCTCATTACAACTTCTAAGATGTTTAAGTGTATTAAATATCCATGATATCCGAACTAAAATTCATTTCCAAATTTTACTCAAGTATCTCCATCCTAATTTCATATTATATTTACAAATAAATATTGCATCCAAAAACCCTAGTAACACTAGGATGGGTTGCTTCACATATCATCACTTCAATCTCTTCATTGGAGCTATATACTAACTTCTTAAAGAAGAACATTGTTTGTTTTACATTAGTTAGTGTCATGAAACTCTTCAAAGATACATCTCTTCCATCTTTACTCATCATTTATTAACATGTTTTAGATAGTGTTCCCATAAGAATCAACACTTGACTTCAACATGAGGATCATATCTTTAATCACATGAAGTTTGTTATGATTTCCAAAATAGCATTATGATCATCGCATTTACCCATGATATATGAGAATAAACTCGAACTCTTTATAAGGGTACATTCCCACTTCAAACCCCATTACTCTATAAACATAAAATTTTACATTTCAAAAAAATTTATTGAAAAACAATTCAACTACCGTATTCTAAATCCATTAGTGTACTTCAAACCCCTTATTGATTTGTTTTAAACACCCAATATGCTTCCATTTTCAATGTAACACTTCCTACTATAATTGAAAATAACTACAATGGGGAAATGTTTTTCTCCTAATTATCATACCAATAATTATAGGGGAAAGACATATCCTCTATTAAAATTTCATTGACAAAATAACATATTAACCCCTAATTGGTCACTTATTTTAACTATAGAAGTATGTAACCATAATATTTGTATTAATTAGCCTTAATAATGTATATTTTGTATGACTATATGGTTTAACTCCATGTATACAATAAGAGAATATTTTCCACAACCTCATTTTTTTCATGTATATCATTCAATGTGATACGTAATTTGAATTCACTTTATTGGGGATGAATAAATGATTTTGAAAATATTTTATAAAACTGAACCAGAAATAAGAAAACACATAAAAATCATTCAAGTAAAACTAAATTTTTACAAATCATTTACTAAAATTCCACCCCATAATATGCTGATTAACCATAATCAGAATTGTGATTTAAGGAGTGAAATCATACCTCATATTATGATATTTCAAAGGTTGTTCATAATTCATATTATATAATAATTTTTTATACAATTGTTTCTCCATAATAGCTGAAATATATCATGTGTTGTGATATAAGATGAAATAAACAAACCAAATGAAATTTTCACCATGTAGATCGATTTTCTAGAAATATAAATATCAAGTCCTTCTAAAACTTCTCTATTTCATGAATCACCTTCAATCCCATTTTTTTCTAGATGAAAAATAAATAAAAATGAGAATAAGGTGGGAATTTCATAATTTATTTAGTTGTAGAAATATGTCTAAGAATTTTCTTTCAACTTAAGACTTATTTTCTTTGTAACATTGAATTGACTAGACTTTCTCATGCCTACTTTATTCATGAGTCTATAGATATATCGAGGTTTTGGATATTATAGTTTACTTTTTTATCTTCTTTTTTTCTAGATATGGACATTTTCATTAATAATCAAGTCAATTTCATTCCATTATAGTTATTCCATTAGTTTAGATTCTTCTAACCAGACATGACTTATAATCAAACATTCATTTTTTCCCAGGATGATTCATACTACACTAATTTCATACACTTACTAGTTCTCAAAAATTTCAATTATGGTGGTGATCATTCCCATAGTAAAATTTTCAGGTCTTATCCCCCAAATATGTTATTTTATCATGATTCAATATTCCTTCCTAATTATTATACATTAGTCCCCAAAACACTAATATATTTTATATTCTACCTTCTATTAATTACTCTAGATATATCATTACTTCGTGTATAATGTGGTAAATAGATCTTATTGAACATCAATAACACGAAGATACCTATCTAGTAAAATCATAGCCTTAGATGAATCATTTTTGTCATCCAAATTTTCCTCTTGGACCTAGTGAATTCATAGGATATCCTCAATAAATAATAAATTCATAATTGATAATTCTGATTAATTTATGAGAGTTTATTTTGTAGAGTCAAAATATAAATTCATTGTAACTATGTTCAGGAATCTAACATTATCAACACATATACTCTATCATGACCCACTCCTTGGGATCATTATATAAATAGTTAAATGCATTAAACAAATTTATGTGGATGAAGTAAATATTCATTGAATAGAAATAGTTCAATATAATTTCACTGGCCAATTTTTGAGGAGAGACTCTTATGGATTATGTAAGTCACATTGTTCACTACTTCAAACCAAAAAACGTGAAGCCCCCCTCTTGAATCTGTTGTCTTTTTTACTTATATACTAGTATGTAGTTCACTATTTCTAAAATTCCATCAAGTTCTAGTGTCCATGGAATTAAAATTTCAAAAATTATATACAATTTCTCTAGTATATCCACTTTAACCATTTTGTTGATACTCCCAAACATTTTTTAACCATAATCATCTTGCACTGCATTTGACCTCTTTTTCTATGATATCCGATTATTATATGATGATTCCACTAATCTAATATTTAACCCTGATGAATTTAACCCAAACATTGAATGTTTTATCACTAATAAATTCCTCATATAAGATCGATCCACCATGATAATGAAAAGGATTCATCCAGAATACGATTTTGTGAACCAAATCTAAATTATTATTTTTTTGAACTATAGTTGTTTAAAAATGATGGATTTTTACAACCTGATCTGATAAGGATAATGTTTGGGATGAATTATTGTGGCATTTACTATACACCAGACCCCATGTTTTATGCTATGATCTCCTCATCGAGCTCATTGGGGGTTGTAGTGGGAAACACGCCACTACTTTGGGGGTATGAGGGCTAAAGGGGCCCGACAAAAATTTCGGGTTACTGTAGAAACCTTGTACTGTGGTTTTTTATTTTTTTACAGGTCAAGGATGAATGAAATGCTATATTTTTTTATAGGTTTAGGATCTATACCAAAGGTTATTGAACCATGGGTATATTGGGTATGGTGTGATAGTCTATACCCATGGTTTCATGATCTATGGGTACAGATGTATGCCCATTGTCTAAATAAAACAGTGCGTGTTATCGAAATGTCATGGGTTATACCCACTATTTCTATAAAACCGTGTGTATAGCACTATAATGATGCCTAGGTATACCGTGGTCTATGTAATTTTGGGTATATCATATACCGATCGTTTTAGGGTATATACATACGGTTTCAAACCATGGGTATAAGTGATTTTCCAATAGGTTGTTTTTATGTATGTTTTGGTTCGGTAGTTTTGTTACATATAAATTTATTTTATTTTGATCATATCCAAAATTTTAATAATTATTTAAATACTGTATATATTAATTTTATACATATTTACATTCATCCAAACACACTATATATAGAAATATGGATTACAATATTCATGGAGACTGTAGGCCAAAGGTATACAAGATTGTTTTCATTTCCAACAAATGAAATTAATGAAACTTAATACATGATTTTCCTTTAATTAATTATTAGTATATAATTTAAATAATTTATATTTATCAAATTAATAATAATTTCTATCAATTTATATTAGAAATAAAATACAAATCGCAACACATTGTTGATGTTGTAGTCCCAACATATGCAAATGCAACATTATCATTTCAAACTGATTGGAATGTTAGAAGGTAGATGTGATATTATAATTTCAAAAGTATAATTATGTCATAAATTATTATATATACATCAAATCCATCATTATATTCATATGAGAAAGGTGGTGATGTAAAATTAATTACAACGGTTTGTGAGGTGATAATTTTTCGTTCACATGATTGGTGATTTCCCCTCAGATTTGTTGCAAGATTTGATCGACATTTGTTATTAAATTAACATAATTACATATAAAAACATCATTGAACCCAATTTTATTATTTCATAATATTTGTATAATATTTTAATGATATATAATAAGAAATTAAATAATAATTCATGGTTAAGAACTATATAACTTCTTTAGACAACCTCTTTATGTTTGAACATAAAGCCTTCCTATAGTGGGATGAAAATAAATATAGGGAAATTATGTCACCATTAATGATTAATTAATTGGATTGGGTAGTAATTGGATGATCAAATTTCCTCTTGATTTGTGAACATGAGAGGATAGGGAGTGAATTTTTATTAGAGGAGGTGAATAAAAACATGGAATTTTTGAAAAGAATCAAACAATTCAATATCCTATTCCAAAAAATTACTAAAAAATTAGAAATTATAGAAATTATCACAATATATTGTATAAATATGTCTATTAAAGTGAACTTATACAAGTTTTTATGTAATTTAAATCCTTATATATTTCGTGTAACCCCCAATAAATCAATTTTAACGATAATCATGAATTTTTTTTAACCATTCACAATTAATAATATAGAATTGAGATTATTAATGAATATTAATTATTATTATTAAAAATATATAATTTTCTTAACATAATAAATAAATATAATTTATTAAATTTAATTTAATATTAATCAAGAAAACGTGGTGGAATGCACGTTTCAAATGAAAACATTTTCTTAGTTTAAAGAGATTTCATATTAAAATATAACATAAAATTGATTTCAATGACTTGAATTGTATTAATGATATTATTATTGATCTTATGTTACCTATAAATATTTCTTTAAACAAAATTGAACTTCTAAATTAATTAAATAAAATTGAAATTTTCAATGAAAATTAGTATTTTCAAAATTTATAAAAAATAATTATTTTCATAAAATTATAAAAGATTCACTCTAAAATATTTTTAAAATTTTTCTTTTAAAAATAATGTCCATATTTTTAAATATTTTTCTAAAATAGGAAAAAATTAATTTAAAGATAAGTAAAAAAATGTGACAAAACTAGGTTTTAGTAAAAATGTAGTTTTTAAGTGTAAAACCATATTTATTCTCACCTAATGCCTTGAAAAAATATTAGATGAATGATAAAATATGTTTTATTTATAATATATAAATTTCATTCAAATAATTCTCCAATAGCGATTAATCTAATTTATTAATATAAAAAACATTATAAAGATTTAAATAGTTCTTTAGAATAATATTTCTATTATTTTCAAATGATTTCATTTATTTTCATTCCCAGTTAATTAATTACCAATGAATTTATTCTATAGGTTTGTAACACATATAATTTTCATTACATAGTTTTTACAAATCACACCTACCAATTTAATGACTATTTTATAATGTTATACTATATTACAATTCATTTTCCCTTAGTATTGTGTGTCACCCAAACAATCAAAGAGATGAAATTTATTTAAAAAAACACATCATAAAATATCATAGTGTTATACGTAATATATGAATAAAAAATTAAATACAAACATAATTTAATATATTAAATCAGCACATATATTATGAAAATATTCATAATATATATTTCTGTGTAGTACATAAACTACAAAATAAAAACTAGTTGTAAATATGGAATATGTATCATAGAAATGAAAATGAGGTGAGAAATAATTACCTCATTATTGGTTTAAATTGTATGTTATCTAACTGCATGGAAAATAAATTTAAGTTCCTTATAATTATATACTCATAAAAAATACATACATATTATATTGTATATAATCCAATTATAACATTACAAAAACCATCTATTAAAAATAGATTATTTAAATCATCATTTTTGGGTGATAATAGTTTTTTTCATGTAGCGTTCAGTCTAGAAGTTTCATTCCTTGTACTTTCATCATGGTTTCATTTTAATATCCCCTATTTTGGGATAGATTAAATTCTCTAACGATATTTTATTTTTTATTTGGTGTATAGTAAAATTCATAAGCCTTGTATCGAAATGTAATTTTGAGAGTTGGAACATATGAATGTTTTATTTTTGGATGTGTTTTAAGGATTAGGTGGGTTCTCATAAGCATTGAAATGTTTTGGGAGTGTTGTTCTTATATTATACAATTTCGAGAGATCCATCCTCAAATGTATGATTGTGCATTCTTAATATTGACCATGTTGATCAACTACATTGCCTATTTTAATAAGGAACGTTGATTGTATAAACTATAGAGGATGCCCCAAAAAATGGGGTTGTATTCTGAGTGTGTCACATTGTCTATAAAGATATGCATATAAGGTCTCAAGAATATTTTTTATTCCCAAAGAAAATTTCCCAAGGATTTACATGGTGGGAACATGATTAGTAAATAGTATGTGAAAGCAATGAAACATGGTGGGTGCTTCGAAAGTGTTACTATGATGTTGGTTCAATATGTTCTAAGGCATGCTACCATGCCCTCTGGCTCATAAATATATTTGTAAATCATAATTTTTATCTTATTCCTCTTAAATAAAAATCACCCTTCATTCAACACTATTCCTAAAGACCAACAGCTACTTGATCCCCTCTGTCTCTTCTCTTTTTTCACTCCAAAAATATTTTTTTTAATTTCAGAATAATCTCTTTTGTATGGATTATGATTACTAAAACAATTAGGGAAAAAACAAATATTACATAAAACCCCAAAAAAGTTAAAATTTCAAAAATCCATCCAATTAAATCACACCAAAACTAAATTCAATTCATCATAAACATATGACAGTAGACCACCATGAGTTGTATACTGCTAACATCATCATCGGTCACCACAATGAATAGTATCAAACATAATAAAGAGGAAACATTATCTCATCAAACGAGTGACTCCACTACACCATCACTAGTGAAAACCATAATAAAAATAATGAAATAAAAATTCACCATCTAGGAAAAATCACTTCCGAAAAAAATGATTAAACATAGGACAATGGACTCTATCCCACCACCACTCCCACCACGATATTCCCAAACCGTTCTATTAAAACCAACACACCTGAATGAGATGGGTTTGTTTGTGTTGGACCAGACTATCAGAGTAGGGGTGAGATAGAACGAGATGTATCCACTCCATAGATTTGAAAATCCATCACAGAATAGTTTTTGTTGAGGTTGAAAACAAAAAAATACCCAACCTACAATGCCAAAAAGACAGTCCCACCACATCATTGCACTTCATAGAACACCGATGGGCCAACCAAGCAACACTTCCAAAATAGATTAGTATGAACCTATTTAAATGGACCACATCCAATTCCAGTTACACCAAATCCAACATCATCATCGGAATAGTACCCCACACCAAAATATACAAATCATAATCTCAAGCAGCAGAAGAAAAAACACTAAAATGAAAGGAAACCCGTCTAAATATACGGTCAAAATAGAGAGACAACCGCCGCAAAATCCAGGGGAAGAGCTATCAGGGGAGGTAAAAGGATGAAAGGGGGATCGAGGGAGGATATATAGGGAAAACTATATTCCTACAGAGGGAGAAGGATGTAATGGGGTAGGAGATGAGGAATCCCTATAGATTGAGAGAGTAGAGGAATAAAGGGAGGAATGGGGGTGGAGAGAAACCCATCGAGATGGTGGGAGGAGAATAAAACTCTATTCTATGAGAGATGTTACATCACCACATGAAGAGACCACATGAAACACTAGAAAGTTGAGGGATGGAGAGAGACTGAGGGAAAGAGCTCCAAAAGATTGGGGAATGTATGACCCACGTCTTCCCCTCTTTTGGAATTGTTTTATCTCCCTCTTTTGGGGTCGGAATTGATCACTCTTGGTTACATTGGATCAAAAATGGCTAGACAATAATTCCCCTTGATTATTTTATTATCTTATCTCACCATCATTCATGATATTTCCATACATGCTTATATACCATATTTTTTAGAAGTTTTTCTGTGTCATATAATTTCTCTCATTTCAGGTTGCATCAAAGTCGATATTGGAAGTTTGATGCTTTCATTCCATGATATAATAGGAATATTTTATTTACCTAAAAGTATATAATGTATTTTTCCCTATATAGGACTTTCGGAACATTACCCTAAAATATTGAATACTTTTGATTAATCACATTATCCATATTTGAAAATTACTGTATGTGGTTTTTCATGGAAGGAGGGTTATGAGCTCAACCTAAACCACCCCACGGGTGGATTTGATAATATTTCATGATGATAATTATCCTTATGACTAAAACAAAACTAAGGTGTGTTTGGATTTTACATGTTTAATAATGATACTAAATGACTATGTTAAAGTATAAATTAAAAATAAATTGAATTGTACCAAATAATTCCCTATGATAAACTATGAAGTACTCACATGGATAAAAATAGAATTGACAGATATGTGAGACTCCATTAATTAAATTTCATCGACCATTTTTTATAGGTAACCTAAAAAACCTCCCAAGGAGTTTTGGATAATATATAATGATTAAATGAAATAAATTATGTGTAAATAGTTTTGACCTTCCATTTATGCTTGGAACCATTTAAATGGTGGTCATGTAAGATTGACCCTATTCTAACTTCTGAGTGGTTTTACTAAATAAGTGAACATAATGATGTGGGGGTGTGAGTGAACATGATAAAGTGTAATATGGAATTAATATTCACATAATACACTTTGTTATAAATAAGCGGGGTTTCATACCCAATAATCATAATGAATCAAATTGTTTTATAGTTATTCCATTTTATCAATGATTAATTATTTTATAGTATTCCATTGACTGACTCATAAGGAACATAAAAATTAATGAATTGAAATTTTTTAAGGAGTGTTTGGCTTGTCACTCATCACTATTTTGTTGTAAATGTTGGGCATATAATTCAATTTAATTATTTCTCCTATTATAATTTTTCTCATTATCATTAATATTACAAGTATATGGGAATGATTCCCATATCCGTACTTATCATATTGTTATTCATGATTCCACATTTTTTAAATTATTTGATTATTGGGAATGGGGAGACATTTTAGTATGTATTGAATTTTAGAGAATGTAGAATTATATCATTACATATTTAGTTAATAGTTTTGAATGCATTATCATTAAGTAATGTTGACCATGTTGGACATATATTCCATTTTTTTTATTATTATTATTATTATTGTCGGTTCAATGGTTGGACATGTTCCCCTTATCAATCATTGAGATGTGTTAGGAATGATTTCCCATTAATTTAGATTAGATATTTTGAAAATGATCATTAATTAATTATGAAACCCATTATCCTTATAAGGGTTTAGGGATCCCTCAGTTATTTACCATATGTTTTGGTTATATTTATAAAAAATGTACATGTTCAACAAAAGTTAATCATAGGATTAGTAGATGGTTTCAGATGGGTATCTCTTCTGGAACCCGATCTGAGAAGGTCTACTTATTTTACTTCTTACATTATTATACATAAACATTATAAAATTACACACTTACAGGCTTTATATGAATTATATTTCATTCGTGGTGTCCTATTAATTTTTACTCACACCCGGTTTAGGCTACTAATTGGTAACTAGATAGATCTCATGATTGCATGAGAAGATTTTTGTCATGCTTATTTTTTTTTTCCACATATGAGAATAAGACATACCATAGATTTGGAGGGAAATGAGTGTACTCAAGATTCCAATAGGAGATGGTACTTTTATTTATTTTTCCTTCATTTAGTTTATCATTATATAAATTTTACCTTTTTTATATTGATTGTTTGAATTTATGACTCAGTGTGTTCATGCATGATTAGTTATATTGGCACTCGTCAGGGAGACATATATTTATTGTTTTTCATTTATTATTATTTTAAACTAAACATCATTTTTCATTATTCCACTAGATTTATTACTAATCTATATTTCATAGGTTCCCTACTATATAACATGTATACCCTCATTTTTTATCATCATCCTTTGGCATAGGGGGAGGCACACTTATGGTGTCACCGTAAACTGTCTCGTGGCACCAATTTAGTGTCTCCCTAGTTGTGATGTGAAACCATTATCTATTTTATTATTATAATTTCATAAGTATTATAAGTAATAATTATATAACTCTTTACAAATATTATCTAAATTAAAGATGAAAAATTTAATTACATCACTTCATGGAGATAGTAGTTTGTATGTACCCACACTTGATGTTTTGATTTTTATATGAATTGAATGAAAAAAAGTTAATATAAAATCACATTTATAGAACCATAATATATATATATATATATTATATAATTATAAATTTATATGTGTGTTGGTGATGAAAATGAATTATATCGCATCATGGAGGTGGTAGTCTACCTGTATGCATAAATGATACTTTCATTTCACAATTGGTGGAAGAAGGAGAAAAATAAAATGCTAGAATTAACATTAAAATACCTCAGTATGTGGTAGAAACATATGATATTATATTGGAATGAATAAGACATAATTCAAGGAGGTATAAGATGATGTTAAATGAAAATTTCTGGTTAATATAATTACATTACATTTGATTAACCTCTATTTGATATCTTCTTAAGGACCCTAGGGATGGTCTTATAAGAAGAAAAATCGTCTATAATATAGCTAATGAATGTAATAATAGGTTTTGGTAGGGGTTTTCTATGATAATTGGCATAAGAAGTGTGAGAAATAGAGAAGATGTGGTGTCCTTATATAAGATATGAGAGGGGTTCCCTTAAACTTATTTAAAATATAGATTTAATATATGTTAATTTTACATTTCATAAGGAAAAAGGGATATATTTTGAATATATTATTAATTTTATTCAAAATCATCTCATACAAAAAAGTTGAAATGTTTAGGTGACATTTTAACCCTTATATTGATGTTTTAACCCCAAATAACCATTGTTATGATTACTATGATATCAAATATTTCTGAAAGTTTAGGTTCAAGAATTCTAATATTAAAAGAAAAGCGTCAAAAATTTTGAAAATAAATAATATTATCAAATATTTAAAATTCAAATACCTAGATATATTTTTTTATGAATTTTAATACATTAAAGAAAATATTATCTAAAATAAGATACCAATAAATATATTTTAATGACTATTCACACATATGAATTATTAAAAAAATATAGTAATGTAATTAAACAATTAAATTTTTATACATCACCCATACATTATATGAATCCAAAAATTTCGTTTAAGGGAATAACACAACAAAATATATTAATTTTTAATTAATTATATATCATTTAATGGGGTTTTCTTCTACTTGTATAAGTATTGTGTCCACATTTTGTAACTGTTGAATGAAATTTTTTCATCCCAAAAAAAATTCCATCAATTTATTTTATTAATCTCTGAAACAAATTTTTATATAATTTCACAACATTATTTTATGTCTATAATAATATTATAGATATTAAAAGAATAAAATATACATTATTGGAATTTTCCTTCACTGAAAATAATATAAAGATATTTATCAAATGATATTTCACTAAAAGTACTCATTTTATATGATTTGAAGGGGTTAGTAAAATTAAACTCATCAAATAAAATACAGTTAAGTGGATGGATTAATATAATGAATTATCTCATATTTAACCCTTATTATACCTAATTTACCCTTACTATGGTGACAATGAAGGTAACTATTCATTATGAGAAAAAATAAAGTTCAAAAATTTACAAAATTTTAAAATTATGATTCCAAATATGGAATAAATATTATAAAATTAAATCATTTTAACCAATACAAATAACTGTTAAAATTGACCCAAAAAATTTATGAATTTCTTTTTGAAAAATACTTTTTTATATATACAAAATGTTTATATATAAATAATTAATTATATTATATCATCCAATGACACTAAATGGATTATAAATACAAAAAATTTATCATATGTATATAAGAAAATTGGAGATTTTAAATAAATTTATTGAAAACATTAATTTCTAAAAAATTAGTTTCCTTCCATTATTCCTTGAGAAATTATTCTTTTCTGAAAAGTAAAAAAGAAACATAAGATAATTTTAATATTAAAATTTAAAAAATGATATATTTTTCATAAAATATAATTAGTAAAAGTGTACAAAAAATATTATAATATTTTACCATAATAAAAACCAATTTTAAAGAGTGATTATTTTTGAATCATAAGCTATCTTCAACAAAAAATGAGTTATTTTTTTGGAAGTATTAATCAAAAAAATTTAATTCAGTAAGAATATTATACATATATGACATTATTTGGTTAATCCTATTCATACCAACTAATTCCACATAGAGGATATATTAGTTATATTAATATAATAAAATTTTTCATAGTATATCATAATTCTTTTAAAGATCAATGTTTCATGTTAAGAATGTTGTCAAACATATTATTATTTTAATCTAAATTTTAAGTGGTCACATTATCCCCCCTTCAACAAATTTCATCATCATAATTTTAGATCAGCCTTAAATGATAAAATATTTGATAATTCCTTTATTGAAATCCCAAATAATACGAAGGGATAATGATAATTCCATTGAAATTGTGGAGTGGGAAACCTAAAGGTTTTATAAAATAAAACCAAATTAGGTCCAAAGATAAGGAGAACATTTTAATGAGGATTAAATATATACATGTTAGATAAAAATAATGTATAAGGACTTATATAGAATTATTGAGAACATATCAATGATAAATTTAATGACTAAAACACCATAAATCAAAAATATGTTGAAACACCATCAATTCCTAAGAAAGGAATGTACGAGAATTTTGTTTTTCAAGAAATTTTTCCAAAATTTTTGAGATACATTTATTATCAAGATTGAGAATGCAATAATATACACTTGATTTATTTATATTTTATAAGAATAATATTTACTTTTTTTATTATATAAATTTACACATCATATCTTACCCTACGAAATAAATATTCAAGATGAATTTTTCACACCTAAAGTAATAAAATTAAAATTTAGTGGATCATTGGATATATAAAAGTATGACAATTTATTCCTATTATATTTATATATATTCTATAAAAATTATCACAGTTTAATCTATATTTATAAATATTTATATGATGAAATAATACATTAACATATAAAACCAAAGGAATAGAACATGAAGTTTAACATAAGAAATTATTTAATTAGTTAATCTTACGACTCCTCCAAAATATGCCTCACAAAAATCAAAACCAAAAAAATTAGATATAAGGTTACTAAATTCCCAAAACCAACTTAACTCATATCCTCAAACAATATAATGTAGATCCTTATGTCAGGCACCACAAAATGAATACCATGATCATATATTATCTTATAACAATCTAATCCATTCTTGAAATCACCAGAATCTTTATAAGACAATAATGGAAACATAATATCATTAGAAAACGTAACTCTATCATTATTTTTAAATTAAATCATATATTATAAATAAAATTATATAAATCATAAAAGGTAATAAAAATCATCGATGATAACCTATATCACTTTTCCATCAAATCAATTATCATTTTATGGTTCCAAATTCTATATCATTTTATTTGCCACCATCAATTGTCTCTCAATCCAAACTAATTAGTATTATATCAATAGTATGAACATGTTAGGGGGTTTCATTCCCTTAATATAGCTTCTTCATGAAATACCATTTTACTATTAAATAACTTTTCTTATTTATCAGTATCATTCGAACTATTTTTGAATTTACATAAATAAAAACTAATAAATAACAATTCCAGATCATTCATGATTCATGAAACCAAAATATCATTCATAAAACAAATATGTAACATATTATTAAATATGAAAAATAAACTCTTCACTCCTACAATTTCAATGAATGGCATAGAATAGGCTCGTCCAAGGTCTAGGAGTTAACCCTAATATTAATTAATTGAATTAGTTAATTCCTAAGATATAAAAAAATTAAGAAATTAAAATATAAATTGTACATTATAATGTACTTTTTTCCATCCCTTGATGACATCATTTTTTCGTAGTAATTACTTACATTGTTTCATTATTTTCTATAAATAATTTTTTTTCATTCCGTTGAGACATTTACTTGGGTGTTTCATACCACATAATTGAGATATAAAAATATGAATTCTGACCCATCCATGAACATAATAAACTAAAATCCCAAAAAATTACATTTTTAATTATTAATTGTGATTGGAAAGTCAACTATGTGGAGGTTATTAATCACATAAAAATATTTCTTATTACTCATAATCACTAAGATTCTTATTCTTCATCTGATTTCATTTTGTTGTTCATGAGAAAATAATTTCATTTTTTATGAAATCTAGTATTAACAAAACTCCTTCTAGTTCAAACCAATGAAAAAAATCATTGTTTAATAAATAGTTATCGTAGTGAGAAATCATATAATCAAGAAGAACCATTCATAGATTGTCTAAATCAGGAAACCATATTATTAATCTATGAAAATTTATGTTATAACTTTGTTATTAATGGTTATAATATATCCAAATAATTAATAATGGTTCATATTGAAAATAAAAATTAAGAGAAGAATATTTCCTAAGAGGGTCTAAATATTTGTCTAGCCTTTTTGACACTCATCTTGCATCATTGATGACCGAGTTAATACCCAATCAACTGCTTTGAGAGCCCCCCCTTTCATATATACCACAACCATATCCACATGGTACTATCCATAAGTGATGCATTTTTTAAGAAATGGACACTCTTTTAATTAATATACATTATTATGTTGTCATATACATATGATATTACTAAGGGTTATAAATTGTTTTTTATAATAGTTATTAAAAATATGTAGACCTTACTTTGATACCTGGTATATAAACCATGCCGTAAATACATAAATATTCCATCTTTTTATATTTATATCCACTAAAATCCATTAATATTTATTTTATAGTTGAAAAGGTTTAATTTATTTACTAACATGGATAGATAAACTAATGGCACCTAAAATTTCCACATTATCTCCAACATAGATCTTCACAACATGCAACTATCTTTGAAAAATCATTCTCAAAACCGTTATTCATATCCCAAGGAAAAATAAAAAATAAAAAATGGTGATTTCTGATTCATTGTAAAAAAATATTCATATCAATGATCATTAAATAATAACCTGAGTTAAATTGTATAAAAATATGAGCTCACATTAAAAAATCATTACAAGTACTTCATAGATCAAAATCACGAGTCATGAAATGAATCTTAGAAGTTTGTAAGACAAGATTCATAATGAAATAAAATAACATGATCAATGAGGATATAAAATAAGAGAAAGATCGCTTAATAAAAGGGTGACATACATTTTGGCATCATAATAATCATATAAATAATATATCAAGGCTACACAGTAATGCATTAATAAAATGTTATGCTTTATCTTGTCACCTATGTTCCTACTCTTAGCTTTGGAAAACCACACTTGTACCCTTTTAAGGATTAACATAACCTCCTATGTACATTGATCATGTTTTAATTAACATAATAATGTAATTTTTGTCACGAGTATCCGATATAATCATTAAATCCCTGGGTGTTGAAATTTTATAATTGGATTATATTATATATTATAAGTATGTGTGTGGTTCAAGATAAAACATATATGAAAATTAAATTTATTATTAATCACTAGAGAATTAATTTTTCTAGTGATCTATCATTTCTTAATGTAGGGATCATTATTTTGTGGATTTTCAAACTTTAAATAAGTTTATGAGCATGAATTTATATCTTGTTTTATTTTCTGGTGATGTTCATTGTCTGCATGATATTGAGTTCAAATTGTGTTCATGAAACTATCTATTTATCTTATGTTCTTATTATTTCACCCATATCTATCCACACTATTGTCGTCGAGTAGGATTATATAAGTGAAATTTGTTTTCACCTCATTTGTTTTATTTTTTCATAATAATTATTCATGTTCATTATAATTAACACATGCGGTGAGAAATTCAACATTGTTGGGATAGATTGGAGAAGGATAAAAACCCTAGATTTATAGAGGTTGTGAGTGTTATTAAAGTATCAGGTTATTAAAAATGGATTGAGTAATGCATCGGGATGTTTGAGATGAAATCGTGGTTTGGGAACCCTATAAAGTGATAAGAGGCATGACTGCTCTCCCATGATAATAAAGAGTTCTGATTTCTGGTCACATATGGCTATGAATAAATTATATTATTTTACAAATTTTATCTCAGAACGGGTTTTTAATGAGTGGTAATTATGGTTGGAAATTTGGTTCGTGTTTTCTTGTGATGTAAAATAACATATTGGGAAATACCTTACGCACGACATGTAGTTTATAAGAACACATGTAGTGTAGTCCCCTTACTGTACTAGTTATGGTTTTACCAAAAAATACATATCAAATATTTTGTGGGATGAACACCCATAGTGTAATATAATTCTATAGTCTTAGTTTTTACTCTAGGGGTACATGGGAAGGGGTATTTCTATGTATGCAGGCATGGATAGAGTACACAATCATGTGCCAGAGTGAATGAGAATCAGCTAAGATATCATGAGCATACACTATAATGCCATGAATATCCATGTAATACATGTACATTCATTATAAATGAAAATTGATAGATAATCATCATGAAGGTGGGGACAATCCTATGTGTCTCGGAGAGGTCATACTCTTTTGGATCCTACACACTCTATATTCTTTTTTACGGGGTATCTTCCAATTGTATGTCATTCATATAGACATTTGTTTTGGCCCACAAGTAGCCTTTACTATTTAATTTTACACATTTAATGTGATTATTCTCTTTTTATTGGTAGTAGAGATATGATATTTGGTAATACTAGTGAGACTCTTAACACAAATTCCCAACTCATGGCTTTGATCGGGTGTGATAATCCAAGTGTTACAGGGGTGGTACTCCCCTATCAATCTCCAACTGATGTGCCCCCATATCATTCCAAATGGAGTAGAAGTAAAATCCCCACAATATATAGGGTGAGGGTCCTTTTTATATGGAGTGGAATCCCTTTATTGAGCTCAGGCAGTGAGTGGGTCCTTTATTAGAGTCGTGCCCCTTGTATGTGCTAGATCGTATAAAAGTGTGTGGAATATATATTCTTGAGATTTGACATGTGTGAATTGGATATGATATAGGACATTTGGATCCCTAGTAAAACACTTCATTATTATCCAATTTGGATGACGGGGATCCCCTTTTTTCCATTACATGGGTTTCATCTAAGAATGTCTAATGTAAGGATCCCTTTACCTAATTATTCAAAGGTTGAGAAGACTACTTTTTATTCCTATTAATTCCCCATATTTTATGCATGGTAGCCTAATGGGTATCTATATACTCAAAACATCTTGGAATTTTACCAATTTTTTTTCTTATTCATACAACAAGATGATCAGAGGAGACCTTGGTCGGCCTGGTATTAGTGGAGAACAGTTGGTGTTAATAATCACTATTTTTGGTGGATGGTATTATAGATTTTTATCTAGGATTTCTTCATTTTTTTCCATTTATTATGCAGTAATATTGGGGCATCATTTTCGTTTGGACATATATTTATCCCCATTTTATCTGTTGTGTTATTCTATATTACTTTGATACCTTCCTTGAGGTTATTTCATGCATGGTTTACAATCAAGACGTTCAGTAATTGTTTATATCCCTACAGTATTTCATTGAGATGATTATTTTAATGTGAATAGGTAATTATGATACTTGATAATAATTTTGTATTATTTATTTTCAGCACATGTTATCAACCCCTGGACTAATGAGCTAGAGTTGAAATGTCACTCAGATTATGACAAGTCAGATGGGCCTTAGTGGGTCAACTCATGACAATGTTGAATCCAATGTTTTTTCCAATATTTCAGTGTTTAGAGTTATACCTTGCTGTTTGAATTTGTTTCAGATCATAAGGAAATGATGTTAATGTGTGTTAATTTATGCTCTTAGACCAGGGAACCCAATATTTGGTTTGACAACCAATGTATCCATACAATAAGAATATGAATACTTTCTAGTTGGCATAACATACCAATGAATTGTTTGAGGGGATAAAATGTCACATGAAAAATATGGTATTGAGTCTTTTGAATTTAATATCCTTCATGATTAATTTATCATATCTTGGTAATCTAACTGTGTTACCTATTGTAAAATCTATATTTTTTGTCATGATGACAACCAGTTAGGATATCGATATATGATCATAATGATGACTATTTGGGTGATGTGGCATTAGTTTGGGGACCCATTCAAGAGACTTCTTCTTTGAGTAGGAACAAATTAGTGTTATCACCAATTTGGAAATGAATGGATCTGCATCTAGTGGTTCTGGTGGTTGATTGTCAACATGGTGGGTAGTTGATTACTCCAGCAAGTTAGGATGACAATACATGAAGGAAATTTTCACTAATAGAGGCTCTTATGTTCGTGGTGAGAAAGACCATACAGTAGTGGAACATTGGATTGAGGCTATTTTCTACATTTTTAGGGTTGTTCGTACCCGTTTCAATCATATAGTTTCTCTTGTAGCTGACCTTCAGGGAGTTGTAGGTGGCTATGGGGCCAAATCACTCAGACCCATGATGAGATGATGATGTCGTGGTAAAACATCTAATAGAGATTCCATGATGTGTAATAACCTATAATATCGATGTCTTTGTGAATGTAGGATATTCTTATACAACTATTTATTGATGCCTTAGTATATTAATATGATTAATTATTTACTGACATCAAACATCTATATCAAGATATGGTGCAGGACGGATAGTTTTAGTTGTAGATGTTTGAAAGGGGCCTTCATATAGACACCCATACTATCATGGTATCCGTATAAATTATAAATTATGTTGGAGTTCCAGTACATGATTTAGTCATATTGAACATCATAGTAGAGGAATGTTGAGCAGTGGGGGATGGAGGTTGATATCATTACGTTGAGTCCTATATAATAGCCATCAAATTTTGGTCATAATAGTATTAGTATAGGATGCATACTCATTCCATGACTCATACACACCAATAAATGAAATCGGTTTCATGAACAAGATCTAGACAACTAAATGAGGGATGATTCTATGATTTGTTTTGGGTGAGGTCACTTGGTTCGTGACTGTCTGACCCAATATGATGAGGAAAGTAAGAAATCTGTGTAGATACATCCATGAATGAGGATAATTTATGATCAAGGATTTCCAAGCATGGTTATAGAGGCCACTTTAGAGGAGGTGATAGTAGAGTAATTGATAGAGATCTAGGGGAAGGAGGTATGGGTGTAGTGTGGTGCTATGAGCTACTTTCAACACTATCACCTGGTGGCCCCTGATAGGATAAGAGGGATAGTATGCGTGGGTTGGGGAAGTTTTTGTGTATAAAGGGATATTATCATGCTACTCATGTGATGATTTGAGGTATGATATATTTCATTTCTACATTGTCTCTAGAACTTATATATATAGGTGTAGTTGATTCCTTTTTTCTCTATAACAATTATAGTAGTGGAACAGTTTTTAGTTGATTATTTACCATAGTATCTATAGATAAAGGTTTCTAAAAGGAGAACTTCTTATATATCAAACATTTATTGACAATGTGGGTTGGATTTTTGTAATGATATTTTCTCATAGGACCTATTGGGCATTGTGATGAATCCTAACGACATCATATTGTGCGTGTAGTTATTGTCCATGGTGCATTCCTAGATAGACTATCACTGTAGTAGTGTAATATTCTTTTGTACATTTCGTAATAATTTATCCTTCGTGACTGAGAGTGAAATTATGGAATAGTGATTAGGACTCATTAATTTGATGTTTCAACCTATCACCCATTAGTTTTTGAATTTATCCATTGGTTTAGTGGGATGTTCTAGAATTTTGTTTCCATCCCTAATGGATGTTTATATTAACTTCCTTCTCGAAGACACTACTTAAATACCTCCATGGAGGGAGATTGACTAGTATATTGAATAAAACCCCAAGAACACAAAAATATATCATATAACACATCAGATGGACCCCATTGAGTTTCGGGAGATGATTGTGAACTTGGAAGTCATTTAAGATAATAGATATATTAGTCATAGTGTGCCCCCCTAGGTGATTATTTTTTGTGAAATATACTAATAAGAGTTTGAGGATTTGTGTCAACTATAATACGTAGAGTTAGGCATCTATAAAGAAAAAATACCCATCTGTGAGGAGTAATGGTATTGTTTTCTTATTGATAGGTAATATTTGGTTTTCTAGGACCTATATTTGGTACAAAAATCATCTGTTTAGGGTTCATGAGGATGATATTCTAAATATTATGTTTTGAGGTCACTAAGGACACTATAAGTTCCTAGTGATACCTTTCAGTGTATCTAATACCCTTATAGTGACATGGATAATATCAACTAAATCATCCATCCATACATGGAAAAATTCGTGGTTATCATTATTGATGAAATTATCATATAATCTACACAAGGGTGATGTTGACATTTGAGAATGGTCCTAGATTAACAAAGGGAGAATGTGATTTATAGGTTACTCTAGGAGTATATTTTTTGGATATTGTAGGTTCACATTCTAGGGTTTTTCATTTAAAATCATGGATTATTTATCAAATAAGTGAATATTGATTTAGTGGATTTTTGGGAACCACCCAAGAGTATGTTAGAGTTTGATAGTTTCCTTAGTTTGATTGTTTACTACTAAAGGATTGTAATAGAATTTTATAGGATATAATCCCCATTTAATACATTTATGTAGAAGGGAAACTATTTACATTTATTGGAAAGTGTTAGAAAGCATTTTTGGAGTTGAGGAAGAGGTTGACCAGTGATTCGATTTTGAAGCTATCAAAGGATGGTGTTGACTACATAGTGTTTTTCAATTTCTATATTGATTGGAGTTATTTCATATTTTTTTAGAGGTAGGATGTGATCAATTATAGGTGGAGGTAGTTGAGACCCCATGAGAAGAATTATGCAGAACATTCCTTAGATTTAGTAGTGGTCGTCTTTTCCAAGAATATGTGGAAGCATTATCATTTGGGTGAATTTTTATTGTTTACATGGACCACTAAAGTCTCACATAAATCATTATTGATAGAGATATCAACAAGATATATAAAAAATAGTTAGAGTTATCACAAGACTATAAATTTGAGATATTCTATACACCATTTAATGTTAATGTAGTGGTATATTCCCTTAGCAGTAAATGTTATTCTCATATGGTGGAGGAGAAATCTAAGTAGTTTAGTTTAATGAAGATAATCATAGTGAAGGAGAGGGAAACATCATATCCTTGGTAGATCATAGTGAATCCACCACTTCTTAGACATGGGAGATAGTCCTAGTTTGGATATACTATTTATAGGGTTTCCATGACAAAATTTCCACAAAATATACACTAGATGTATTTTTGATGAATGGGAGAACATCATACTTTTCCTAGGATGGATGGTAGTTCTAGATACACGTCACGAGGATGTGTTCATCGAGGTTCATAATCCCCCTTATCTATAAATCTTGGTGTAGTGAAGTTGTATAATGACCTTAATCATCATGATTGGTGTGATAGCATGAGGGGGAGTGTTGTTGATTTTCCTCTAGCTGTCCCACATGTCAACAAGTAAAGGTTGTACCTCATATTCTTGCAGGTTTGAATAAAACTTTATAGATCATTGAATGGGATTGGGAAGGAATTATGAAATATTTTTAGTGGTTTTTACATGTAAAGGAAATGTTCATGATGTTATCTTATTGATTTATGACCAACATATAAATTTAGGGCAATTTATTTCCATCATGGAGCAGTATTTAGTTGACATTTTGGGGAAGTTATACATGCATGAGATCAAATAGAATCAAGGGGATCCAATTAATATTGTCTGTGAATGTGATTATTGGTTCATTTAATTTTTTTTATTAATGAATACATGAGGTTTCTAGGTTTTAGTTTTGGATGGGAACAATGCTACACCCCTAGATTAATGGGAAGACTATAAAGTCTATCCAGTATTTGGAGGATATACTTAGAGAAAACATGTTAGAATAAAGAAGAAGCTGTGATGATCAATTTTTTGTCGTCAAGATTACTTATAATTTAATCTATCAATATACTATTATAATTTCACGTTTTGAGTCTATTTATAGAAGTGCCTACATGTAAAACTTTTTGGGGTATGAGATTTGTGAGAAACCACATATTGGGACAACCCTACTGAAGGCAACGACATTGAAAGTTTAGTTTATATGTGAGAATATGATTGTAGGATAGATATTATAGAAATATTATGCAGATCTATATCAAATACACATAGATCTAATGTAGTGATACCATGATCTCTTAAGAGTCTCCACATGATGAGGATTAGGGACACTGGGTAGGGAAATTACGAAATCCATGAGAATCATCATGTTTTTTAAGATCATATGGATGGTCAAAGTGGTATCCGACCCCATATAATTCCCTCACAATTGACATAAGTTCTTCATGTATTCCATACTATATATATGACAAGATACGTGCACAAAAATACTCATGTTTTTGGCTAGGGTGAGCTAGACATTGAGTATGGAACCAAATCTGTATAGAACCTAATGACAATCAAGGAATGATAGGATATGATGTTAAATTCATGCACTATTCATATTGTTTGAGTGCTTTGATTACATGGTAAGATACAGCTGAGGTCCTAGGAACATGGGAGTTATATGTGAACTCAAAACCCCCAAAATTTTGTGTAACAAAAACTTTTTGGGTGAAAGTAATTAAAGGAGGGAATAATATAACAACACTTTTTTTATTGTCTAATTATTATATTTTTTTAAATCTATATATTTTTTACCAATGCTGTTATTTTGTTTGGGTGTCTCTATACCCTAAAATTAACATATTTAAAACATTAATATATATATATATATATATTAATGAATGTGTGTTCATGTTTTCTGAATAAATGGTTTCAATATTTATAGAGACCGAAAATTGAAAATCTAAGTTGATTGTTTTTCTTCAAAACATGTGGTATACCATAATTTTGAAACAATGATGGCTAATGTCATATTTTTTGAAGAAGATAACTATTGGATTGTGATGTAAGAAATTTTTTTTTATTTTATTTATGTATTTAATGGTAATGTGGTAAGACTTCTCAATTTATATTGAATTGTATAAAATATATATGGTTATCCACATAATCTTAGAAGATTATATCGGAGGATAGGTTCATTGGAATTGGAAGAAAACAATTGAGGACGAATAATGAATGATCATTGGGGTTCATGAGATGGACAATAAATGTAGTGGGATCTTATAATTAACCACCAGTGGACCTATTCATCACCAGTAATCAATCAATTAATGAGGTAGGGACCATTATTTTAATTATTTATTCACAATGAATTATTTTATGAGAATTGATTAATTTTTAATTTTTTATGGGTGACTTTTTTTTCTTTTCAGTTGCATGAATTAAAAAAATTCTTGGACCTATCTATTTTAGGTCATGCTCAAAATATTTTACCCTCGTTTTTCTACTTGATGATCATTGGTGTTGATCTCATTGGATGATAAATTTCTCACCTTGTTATTGTGATCTTCTAACCACCATTCATATCATTCTTCATCACTAGCCCACAAGGTCAGTGATTTGACATATTGGATCGTATTCAACATCGATTGAACCCATGTATTAATGTAGGATGACTGTGTGAATTAATTATTTATGTTTTTAGAATGGATAATGGTGTGTTAATGGATGCATGAGATGAAATCATGCATCCAAACCCCCTATCATTGATGGGAAGCACGATAGATCTTCTTTGAAGGAATGATGTTTCAATTTATGGTTAGAAGTGGATGATAATCAATGATTAGTGGCCCCGCAATTAAATTTTATAAAAATTTTGGAATACAAATAGTTGTAAATATTGTGTAATTGGATTAACTTGAATCCACATTTAATAAACATGGTTTCTAGAAAATAATAATATACATTGAATGTGCTTTGAAAAAATATGTGATGTGTAGTCTCCCTAATGAGATATCTAGGGTTTCATGGAAAATTAAAATTAAATAACTTTTTGGGAGTTCCACACCTAATGTTATCCTTTTCTAGTGGCTTGTAATGTACCCCTATGGTATACAAGCTTGGGAATGACCATATACATGGGAATGACCACTGTAAAGGTGTATATACTATATTAAACATGCATGGGTTGGGGGTACATGGGATACCCTTAGCTACACTGGAATTTCATTTACTCCATGTTCATTTCTTGTATATACACATGGATATCCAATCCATGTGATGGAAAGGTCACACCAATCTTTCCAGGAGAGATCACACACCATGATACCCTATGTTCACACCTTGTACTATTTGATTAGAATTATACCGTGGGTGCCTCCTTCTCTAAGACATGTTTTTGGGCCCACAAATATTCGATCCTATGTAGATTTTTGTGTTGAAATTTTTATTGAAATTCATTTTTATTATTTGATACAATAAAAGGTGATTATAAAATGATCATTCTTAGTGGAACTTACTCAGTGGAAGTGATTGTGTGTGATCATCTCAGTGTTAATGAAGCTGGTACACCCCTTTATGTCTCTATATAGAAGGACCTACATATTACTCACAGAAGTTGATAAAAATATCCCCTAGTCATATAAGGAACATGTCCTCTATCTATAGAGTGGAATCCCAATCTTAATCTCAAGTGGGGAGAAATCCCTCCATTAGAGTGGTGTTCCATCAATAGTAATACAAAGTTATGAGGTTTGGTGCCTCCATATTGATGATACTTGATTCATGATAATTTTTAATGACATGGGAAAAATTGATATGTAGGAAGAATCTTAAATCATATTTAGTTATGGATATGGATATCCACATTATATCATCAATTAGGTTTCTTATGGTAAATCCTTTTGTTGGGTTTCATTTAACCTCTTTCTAATCAGTAGAGTTGAATTGTTCATATTTTTATTTATTAAATTTCAAGGTTTTCAGGTCATCCTATGGGGTTTTTATGGACTCACCACTACATGATATTTTCCAACATGTGTTTTTATTATATATATGGAAAACAAATTAGTTATGACCATGGTAGAACTAGTTTCACTAATGCATAGTTGTTCTTAGTGATGACCTTGTTTGATGTATGGTCATATATATTATGAGTTTTCACATCATTAGTTTTCCCTTTTCCATTTTTTTTGATGTTGATACCTCATTTCTTGTTGCATATGTATTTTTTCACATTTTATCCATTGTGTTATTATTATATACATGATTCTTTCATAAATGTTGTTTAATGCACGATTTACACTATATATGTTCTATCATTAATCATATATATACACTATTGTATAGATTTGGTTTTGTGTATGCATACATGTATATACAATAAAGAGTTCTATTTTAGTATTATTTTATATCAGTTATTTCCACTAGTCCTAATCCTATTTATGGTGGGTGTGAGGTGTCACACTCGTCTTACCATTGTCCATGAAAGATACAATGGGTTGGGTCGTGAATAATAATTTAATTTCTCATTTGATGAGTCTAGGATAAGAATAATGTTATAAAATTTACATAATACAATCATATAATATAGTAGATATATAGGTTATTATATTGGAATGGTTTGGATGGAAATAGAGGTGGTAGAATATTAAGTAAAATAAAAACGTATGATTAATATGATTACCTCATTTGATGAATATTCTTTGGATATCTCCTTCATAACACTGGGGATTTTGTTTTAACAAAAAAAAACAACAAGAATTTATCTCATGAATTCTTCAATTTTTTTAATGGAATGATAAAGATAAGTGGCTCATGATGTGTGCGGGATAGGGGACAATTGGTATCCTTTTATAAGAGAAGACTGGGGAACCCATGGAATTATATAAAATATTAAACTAAAATTCATCAATTATTAGGTTCTATCATATCCAAGTTGATATTTTTTGAATATATAAATATTGTTATTCTAGATCACCTCATAAAAGAATATATAGATAATTTTTGGTGAATTTTTAATCTTATCTCTTAGTCTTAACCTCCATCAAACCTTTCTAAAATTACCATTAAATAATTTCCAATTTCAATTTAGGGGTCAAAAGGTTAATATAAAAGAGAATGTAACCAATAAGTTGAAAATAAATGATATTAAAAAACATGATCTATTAAAATTGTCTAGGATACTATTTTTTAGGAATTTTAATTCATTTCTTAAATTATTATTCAAAATAAGATACAATTAATTCCATTTTCATTACTATTAAAAAAGTTAACTATTAAAAAATCATTAAAATAATGTAATTAAAATATAAACTTCTAATATAAATATATAATATATATATTTTCAAGAAAAAAATAGCTACACTATATATAAATAGAGAAATATTACTTTTTTAGGTTTCAAAATCATTTATATTTTTTTTATAGATTTCACATGCACTATGTTGACGTTGCGTAATCATTTAAGGAATTTTTTTCATCACAGAACAGTCACCATCATAAAAAATTTATTCACATTAAAAATTATCTTTTAACCAATTTATAACATGTTTTCATCTATGTAAAAAATTATTATATAAATTAAAAATAAAAATTATACATTTTTGAACATTACTTTTTTCAAGATATTATAAATGTATCTACCAATTTTAGCTATACAGTAGTGACTAAATTTTCCTAAAATTTTGTACTCGTTTTCATGAAAAATAAAGTTCAACTATTTAATTTTTTTCATATTATTATTAAAAATATTCAAAAATATTTATAAAATTTAATCTCTACTACTGTAATAATGTATTTTAAAAAAAAACCAAAAATGGTTTTGATGAATAATGAGTTTATATAAAAATACATTTTATGTATAAAATTTGCGTTATAGGAAGATTTACCATACTATTGATTTCAATGAAATTAATTTGATTATGATTAATAAATAAGAGCTCATGAAATTTAAAAATAAATTCAAAATAAAATTTTAATTTTCAAAAACATGAATTGAGAAGACATTTTTCTATATATATATATTTACTATTCAGTAAACATTAAATTTTATAAAAAATAGCATTAAGATAATATTAATATAAGAGTGTAAAAAATTATATCATTATTATAGAAAATAATTTATATTTGTGGCATAAATTATGTGAAATACATTCTCTTAATAATGAACAATTTTTATGAAAAATTAATTTTGAAGTACAATGTGAATTCATAAAAATAGATTACTTATTTATTTAGTATTAATCATTATATTTGTATTTATAATAAAAATTATAAATATATTTAATAATTTTATTACTAATATTCATTCCCTTTATCATAATATCTAATTTATAACTATCATTTTTAAATAGTAATATTTTTATTATAATTAACAATTCTCTTAATGATATGGTGTTTCATGTAATGAAAGTTAAAAAACATATTATTATTTTAATGAAAATCCTAGTGGTGTTACCTTATACACCTTAAATAAATTGAATCCTAAAAATTATATTTCAGTAATCCAAGGTTCCAAATTTGAAAACATATTTCTTGATGACCCACATAATACAAAGGGATAATATAAATTCCATTTAAATGGGGTATTGAGAAAAATAAAGGGTACGTAAAATAACACATAATCAGGTTCTTGGATAATGAGAAAATTGGGGGAATGTTAATATATAGACTTTTAGGAGAAAAATAATGGTAAATGACTAATAGATATAGATAAGGATGATGTTTACGTCAATGTTAATTACTTCAAATACATTCAATAGTGAGGGGAAGAAAGACTATACATTCAACGGAAATAAAGGTAGAATAATTGATGTTTTAGTTTTGGATTGTGTTCCTAATGTTGAGATATTATATTAGTATCATGATAAAAAACATTCGATATTATAATTACATTATTTATTTCTATTTCATAAAAAAATATAATCATTTTGTTATTATTTTATCAATTTGGCCTTCATCTATTACTCCCAAAAATGTATATTCAAGATGAATTTATCATGTTAAAAGAACTAAAAGTAACTTTTAACAAATCATAAGATTGGAAAATTAAGTATAAGTCATTCCTTCTATCAATATATATGTACCAAAATGGTGATCAAAAGTTACCTAGTATGGATTATTTATCATATAATGATATAATACATTTATCTCTAAAACAAAAACAATAACACCTAGGGATGAACATAAATCATTATATATGCACATAACCATAAGTGTCCACCAAAATATGGATGAAAACATTTAAAACCCTAAAAATTAGAAGGAATATCACTAAACAACAAAAGATGAACTTTATATTAGTCCTCGAACAACATAAAGTAGCTCACAAATACAGACAACCAGTTGGTGACATCCATGACCATCTATTCACTCAAAAATGAACATCCTTTTTTAAAATGACCTGAATCACATAACAAATAAAAAAGTTAAAATTTCCTCTAAAATTAACACCTTCATTATTCTATAAATAAAATCATATCATTTTGAATATATTCCATAAATATATAACTATTGTACTCATTATAAAATAAACATATATCAGTTTTTCATTAAATCACTAATCATTATCAAGGCCCCCAATAGTATCCAATTTTCTTCATCAACAAAAATAATCTCTTTATCCAGTCGAAATATTATTATATCATAATCCAAAAAAATATATATATATTTTAGACTTGTGTTTTCCAAAAATACCACTTTACAACTAAGTCCCTTTTCTAGGTTATCAATAAAATTAAACACATGATTGATAATCCATAATGGAAAACAAATGTAGAATAATACTTATATGTTATAGGATACTTAAATCTTGAATATAAATGATAAAAAAGTTATATTGAAAAATTATCATATCCCAATTTATAAAAACATTAATCCTTGGACATTAATTATTATAATATCATAGCACATTCATTGATCTATAAGTTATCCCTCAGAATAGGGAATTGAACCAAATAATTTCAATAATCCCCAAACAAATAACATTTAATTATAAATGGTACATTACAATACAAATTATTTACAACATTTTTATGCATCATTTTACCATGTAATCACTTTATCTATTGAATTATTTTTCACAAATAAGACACCCTCATTCCTTTGAGTCATTTCCCTAGGATATTCTTCCAATATACATGACACATGGGAAGATGAATCTTATTCCGTAATGTATTTCTCTTCTAAACTACCTTGAATATACAATTATATTTTATTAAGGGTATTAGGAAACTGAACCATATTGAGTTAATTTATCATATAACAAGATATACAATTAGGCATAATTACAAGGATTCACATTCCAACTCATGTTTCATTTAGTTTTTCATGGAGACAATCCATCCATTTCCATTAACAGTTAGTGTATACACAAATCATAATATTTATAACTAGTGAATAAATAAAAAAAATATTGTGAGAAATGCTAATTATGGTGAGAAAATATATTATCATCAAAGGTCATTCAAAGGATATCAAATCTTCACACATCTATTTCAAACTATGAAACCTTATGTTTAATGTAGTTCATTCATGGTCATTATCGATTCAAATAGTTTATAGTGGTTCATAAATTAAATGTTGAATTACCTTAAAATACCCCTTTGGAGGGTATAACATGGTGAATATTTTTAGGAAAACTCATTGTGACATGATGAAGCATAATTAATTAACCAATGTTAGCCATAGAGAGTAATTTTCCCCTGGTGTGTATGTTCCATAGTCGCATCCACATGGTATTACCATGATTAATGTTTGGGTGATCCTTGAAGGAGTTGTCATATATGATATACCACATTAGAGTTTGTTACCATGTATTTGGATTTATGTAATGAAAAATTAGAAAGGAGAGGGGATCAATTTAATATTGAACATATATAGGGATCCAGAGATGAAGATAAATTTAATAGTGATCATGTAAAGGGATTTATTATAGATTCATAAATGAAAGAGGACACATCCTTGTGTCATCTATGTAAGGGTTCCATGTAACCGTTATTAACATATGTAAATCTGTAATGCCCCATGTATTACATATAAAAATATTAAAAATCATTAGATTGTTATAAATTATATGTCATTAATAATTATGAATGAATAATAAATATTTTGTGCCTTTTTAAAATTTTATACGTAAAAAATGGTTCATAAACGTTTTACATCATCTCGAACATAGTTCATCACAAATAAAACCCTTCTTAGACATATTGTACATCAAAAGTATCATCATATCCCATGAAAAACATAATAAATCGTGAGATAATATTTTCATTAAGGATTATAAAGTTGGTTAACAATGAACATTTATGTGTAACATAAGAATAAAAGTATGATAAAATAATCTAAATATTTGTAAATCAAACCAAAGAATTTATAGATTATAAGAATGGGACATGGAATAAATCATGATATTTTACAAGACATGAATCATAAATAAATCAAATAACACAATCCATGAGAGAATAATATTTACCAATGATTATAGATTCCCTATCATTTTACACATACAATTAAATGATTTTACAAATAATAAAACATCATATTAGAAGCCAAGGATCGTAAAGTCTAGTGTCTTGGCAGACTAGGTTCAT
This sequence comes from Viscum album, assembly GCA_963277665.1. Classification (NCBI taxonomy): domain Eukaryota; kingdom Viridiplantae; phylum Streptophyta; class Magnoliopsida; order Santalales; family Viscaceae; genus Viscum; species Viscum album. The sequence goes on from OY728138.1 coordinate 286,594,459, forward strand.
AATAATGAAAATGTGGGACTAAATAATATCTTTATTTAATCTTATGGAATATATCTTAACATTGATTTTTCTTATATATCATAATAGGGTATCCTCGGGATAACTTGATCAACGTGATGAGTTAGATGCCAAGTTATGGAAAAATCATAGTAATAAATCATTAGCACATGGGTTAGAGGGTGTCCAATATGATATAAAAAGGAACAGAACATGATAAATTATAACATATAAATATGGGGTCATATAAACACGGATTCATAATAATGTGGTAGCCAAAAAAAACATTACATTATCACGAGTCAGGGCTCATTGAACATACATGAGGACATGTCATGGTTAACCACCAAGACTGTTTCACATGGTAGCATAAGTATAGTATAACTGTCGAGACTATTTCCCATTATGTCTCATGAGAATCAACATTACCTACTTAATTTAATAACAATCTAGGAACACACATCTTAACAGGTTCATGAATATACATTCCACATAATGAATCATACATAAACATAAAGGTACCCATGAATGAAATGGGTATAATAGTCATGTCATAAATCATGATGCATCTACATATCATAAAATTTTCTATATAAGAAATTATTAAAAAATTACTGGAAATTAATAAGTTAAAATAATAACATGTCAAGGTTTGTTATTTCAAATAGAAGAGACAACATGTAAAAAAGGTATTTAAGAAATTTTAGCAATAACATATTTTTGACTGATTTTGAGGAAAAGGATATAATATTTTATATAAAACATGAATATAACCAAGAAATTATTAATAATAAAATGGGTGTTTTTAAAAGGCAATATGGAGGATTTTAAGAGATTATTTAGTGCTTTTTAAATTGAGTAACAATTTGAGAATTTTAATTAATACAAGTTTTCTTAACGGGAAGTATGGTGGATGAAATCACTTAAAAGAATGTATGTCCCTAAAAGAGAATGATTAGTGGATATTTATATATGATTTTTGAAATATAAACATAAATTAATATATATATATATAAACATAAAATTGGATTTTATTTTGGAAAAAATAGAGTTAGAATAACACAATGAAATAATGGAGGTTAGGGTAGAATCCCTAAACATATGTACAAAGGTGTGATCCAAATGATATTAATGAGGATAATAATAAAATTTGGTTCATTAATTAATATTTAAAAAACCTATGTTATATGTACTAGATTTATTATAACCTTTTTGAGTCCATTTATACAATTTTTGATTGGTTATGAGGTTCAATTTCATTGTTTGGGTCTGTTGGTTTCATGATTGGATTACATATATACATGAACAGATAATCATGTAAAACATGGATGGTTTTATATAATTGGAGTTATATTTTTTTATTGAAAATTTAAATTGTTATAGTGTTTTAAATTTCATTTTCATTATTTGGACTGAATACGAATCATCATATAAAAAATTAGTGATAACCTTTTGGGTTAATTGGTTGTTTATGATCACAAAGAAAATATTTTGTTTTAGAAATAAAAATAATATGTAAAAAATATTACAGAACAACATATGAGAAGTAATACATATATTCTTGTATTTTTAACCATAATAATGGTATCTTTAAATTAATTGAGGGCAATAATTGAAATTTAAAACCAATCAACCTTAAATGCGGTAAATTAACACAACTTAGATGGTATTTTTACTACAAGTATAAAATAATGGTAAATGTGATACAATGATTACATATTCCATTATCATAACAAAATTCTATTACATAGAAGATATTTTAGTTTTCATTACATTTGGATGAGGGTAGGTAATGATAGAAAATAAAACAAATGAACTATAAAGGAAAGTAAAATAATTGAAAAGATGAGTTTTCTTGTTAAATTAATCATCCCGGAGATCCTATTAAGTGGGGAATATTTGAAATTTGAAGATACCAAGGGATTTTGGAATTGGGGTATGATTTTGGGGAGATATTTTATCGGAATGTATCAAAGGAACAATGCTTGAGAAGAGTGAAGATAAGAGGGGAGTATGGGTTTTTTATAGTGGAGGGGATGAGGGTTTTTTTAATTTTCTAATAATTGGTTTATTATTTATCCATAAGAAAAGAATAAGTGTTGATAATATGACACAAAATAGTAATAAGTTCATGTGAGTTCTAACTAATGGTCATTTACATCATCGATGACTCAAGCATGATGCAACAATTTATATTTGAGCACTTATAGTAAATTATCTGATTTTACTAATCATAAAAAAATCATGTATTTCAAAAAAATCAATAAAAATATCCCAAATAATTTATTGATGTGTAGAATCCAAAAATGAACTCCATTTTTTAAAAATAATATTTTATATATATTAAATTTAATTTTTAAATAAAATCATCATTTACTTTAAAAATACATATTTTAAAAGTATAATAGATTTTATAATATTTGGAACAAATAACTAAGGTCTCATAAATTCAATTTATAATTATAATAATTCGTAAGAATAAATTATTAATATATTTTATGAAACTACCATTTCTATTAAATTATTATATTATTGAGAAATTTTAAATTAAATATTTATGACATATAAAAATACCAATACTATCATATTTTCACTTATAATATGGATAACTTTTATTTATACTCATTAGTATTGTAACTATTTACTTTATTGAATAATTATTCTTAAAGGGCATATTAATATTCATTAGGGTGACATTACTATTCATAAGGGCCAATTACTATTCACAAAAAATTATGGTTTTCTTCTCAGACTAAAAAAATATTACTGATCTCAATCGTGTATGTCTGATATGGGAAATTCAAATCATATAAGTGACAATATTATGTTTAAAGGTAACATAGTACTTTTTACTTCATTGTGTTGTGACTTCATGTGATTATACGAAATAATTATAAGAAGGTAACTTCTATTGATATATCATTGGGTCATTAAATTCATCCCCCTTTATGAAATTTTTCCCTTGAAATTTCCTTTTACATTCTAAGACATAAATAGGTGTGGGTACTTCCCCTTTATCGTCTCCGCAAGTTCCCTTTCATTCCACTTTTTGCTTGCTGTTTTGCCATAGTACATTGACCAAAAAAGTATTCATGTTATGTTGAACATTATCTTTACGATCTAATATATTCACTAGAAGCTCATCTTAATAATGACCATTCTCCAACTATACCACCTCTGAAGAGAGTACATGCGAAGGATCTGGTATCTACCACTTTAAGAAGGATTCATGGAAGAAATCATGTACTTTAGACATGGTAGGTGGATGTTCAAGTAGATAGTCTACATCCTTACATGATTAAGAATCTTGAAGGGGATGACATACCTGGGAGTTAGCTTTTCTTTCATCCCACACCACATGACCTTCTTCCGTGGTGATATAAGGAGGAATATTGTGTCTGCATCGTTGAACTCATGTTCACATCTATGATTATACTCAAAACTCTTATATCATCTTTGGGATACCTTGATGTGATTCAAAATGGTTTTCCACTTCACCAACATTTCATTGAACAATTTAGGTCCTAGTATATTATGCTCACAAACTTTATCCCATCATGCCGGTGTTCTGCATATTTTCCCATAAAGGGCTTTATAGGTACCATTCAGATGCTTGAGTGGAAACTGTTATTATATGAAAATTAAATTAGTTGAAGATGTTGTTTCCACCTTCCTTTGAAGTCCATTGAACACATTCTCATCATTTATTCCAGTTTTTGAATAATTCTCTCAGATTTTACATCAGTTTTAGGATATAGGTCATACTAAAGTTTAGATTAGGGCTTAGAACATTTTAAAGACTATTCCAGAACATCAAGGTGAATCTCAAATCTCTGTCATATAAAATAGATAGTGTTACTCCATGTAGCCTTTCCACCTCATTGATATATATATTCAGGAATGTTGATCCAATGAGAAGTCCTCTCAAATTTAGATAAAGTGAGTTGTCTTTGTAAGATGATCAAAAATAACCCATATAGCATTGTTTCCTTAAGATTTCTTTGGATGTCCAGTGACAAAGTCCATGGTGATGTTCTACCACATCCATGCAAGTATGTTTAGTGGTTGAATTATCCACTTAGACTTCTATCTTTAAAAGTTCACTTGTGGGAATACTAGGAACATCGATGTATACTCACCAATATCATCCTTCATATTGTCCCACTATAAGTTCTATCAGATATCTTTATATATCATTATGCTCCCTAGGTGAATAGACATGGTCCAACTATGCACGCCATTCAAAATTACCTTCATTATATGTGGATTAGATGGTACACATAATCATTCCCCAAATTTTACAATTCCTTCCTCATCAATCTTGAACTTAGAGGATTTAACATTTTTAATGGATTCCACCCTTTTCTAAATTTCCACATATTTTCGTTGACCATACTTTATTTTCTCCATGAGGGATGGATGAAAAATCATTTGATAATTGATTGATGATGTTCCTCCCTTAATGGTTCCCATGTCCATCCTCTGCAAATCCTCAAAGATGGTATACTTTTCAACTATAATTATTGATAAACATGCAATACCCTTTCTTCTTAGAGCATCCTCTATCATATTTTCCTTATAGGGATGGCATCGGATTGATCAATCACAATACTTGATGACATCAAATCATCTTTAATGGCACAAATTAAGTACTTTTCATGTGAATATATATTTGGGACTCTTTTTATTAGTATATATCTCACACTTATCCCCATAGAGATATTTCCATCATATTCTCAACACAAAGATCACAACAACCAACTATATATCATGAGTAGTATGGTTTTCTTCAATGATATTAACCTTCATTGAGGCGCAGGATATCACTTTATGTTTTCTTATCCGCACACATCAAGAAACCTTTTTTTACGAATGACTGTACACCACATAAATTTCTCCACTTATTGAGACTGTGAGTAATGGCATAGTGATAAGTCTCTTTTTCAATAACTTAATGCAGTCTTCACATTATTGAGTCAAAACAAAACATCACCCCTACCATGTCAGATTGGTCATTGGGTTTGAAAATCAATAGATGTTATTCAAATTTCATCGATATTACCCAGCTAGACCTAAAAAATTATAGATCTCCTTTATTGATGATGTCTTAGGCCACTCTTCAATTGCCATTGTCAAGGAAGGGTCTACAAACGTCCCTTTGCTAGAGATAACATGGCCCAACAATGATACTTCCACCATCATGAAGTCACATTTATTGTATGTTTCGAATAGTTTATCCCATGACAAAGTCTTTAGCACAGTATTCAAATGCTCCTCTTTTTATTACTAAATTTTGGAGTATATTATAATATCATCTATAAATACTACCCAAAATTTTTTGAGTTAATATCTGAAGACACTATTCATTAAATCCATGAAAATTGGTGGAGAATTAGTGAGTCCCAAGGTCATCACTCTGAACTCATTGTAACATCCCAGGTAAGTAATGAATATTACATTTTTATATTTATTAATATTTGTGAATAAAATTTTAATATTAATTTAAAGGGAATGCTATGCTCGATGGCGTACCCAATATGCAAAACAAGTTTCTTGGAAATCTTACGTTACACACTAATAATAAAATAATATTATTTTAAATGGTACTTAACACCTAACTGTTGTAATGGAGGGAATGAATAGAACTAACTAAAAAATGATTATATATGTTTGTAAAATATTTTTACTTTTATCCAAGAAATGTTAGAGGCTTAAAATGCGAATGAATCCAATTTTTTGGCGTAAATATTCTAATATTCACTAAAGGTCGATTTATCACCTTTTGATGGAGAACCCTCATTAAAAAAAGTTTTGGGGAGTCTTATAAATTCTATTAGACAAAATAAAATCCTTCTTTAGAATCGGGACACAAAAATTTACTTTGTGTATGTTTTTGTTTTGTTTTTTTCGATAAAGTTCATTTTTAATGAATAAATGAAAAATGTTGTATTTTAATTCAAAACATCATTTTAATATAATTTGTTTATATTATTAGATAATATTTTGATTTGGTTTTAAATTGAAATTAGAATATATTTTTACCATTTAATCCTATGGTGTTCATTGAAATTAATTTCACTTTGAAATTGGACTTAAATTAGTGTTAATCTTTTAATAGATTGTGTTTCTTAAAAAATGCTATTTGTATTGATATAGGGAATTGTTTATTAAATTAATTAATCAAAAATATATGTTTTTAATTTTTTAAAATAGAAATTATTTTAGAATTTGGAATATCAAATATATCTTAGGGTTATTTTTCGGTATTTTTTTGATAAACTTCAATTTTTGATGAATAGTGAAACCACTAAGTGGTAGTTAAACAAACTGATTTTTTCATTAAAATTAAATTTTACTACTTCTGTATATTGAATTTAAAAAATCCAACATACATGGTTGTCATTAGTATGTAAACAGTGGTTCAATGGGATTAAAATATTTTTTTTGGTGAATAGTAACTTTTGAGTTTTGTTAACCGTGATTAGAGGTAATTACTGTAATTTAAGACAAAAATGATAATATAAAAATATAAAAAATGTCATGAAACATGTGCTAACCTTATTGGTTGAGTCATTTCCGACCAATTAAAACCATGGGTCAATTTGTCAGACCCCATGGAGCCACATGGGGTGATAATGACATTAATACCTTTTATTTAAAGTAAAATTAAAAATATCACAAACATGTATTCTTTTACTAAAACAATTTTTACATGGGGTTATATATGCTATATTTTTTTACTATAAATACTCATTAGAAAGATAAAAATATTTCCTACAACATGTTTAAATTATTATATTTTTAAGACATCAAAAAAATAAAATTATTTATGACACAATGATGATGCAGTGTTTAAGTTATTAATGAATGATTTAAATAAATAAGAAGATAAGGTTAAAAATAATATCCAACACTTGTCCAATTCTTATTTGATGATTTTATTTCAAACATGTACTACATTATCTTCGACATTAATGAATTATGATGCTTTATAATCCGAATTTCATTTTATAATAAAATAATAATTTCAAGATTTCCAAAAGAGCCCCTCCTCTCCCTTATAAAAAGGCCCCACTTCCTACCCATCTCCCACAATTTTCAATCCCTTTGGATCATCCAAACTCTACTCAAATAAGCTCCCAATATCCCTATATTCATCCTAGAAGCCTTACTTTGGGCACAATACTTTCCAAGGAAGCCTTTGGGCTCAAATCAAAAAGAGTTACCCGATTTAAAGGTAATGTCCAATCTTATGTTCTTTTGATTTATTTTGCTTCTCCAAACCCCTAAACACTTTTTATTACTTTTTTGTAACAAAAACACTATCTTCAATATACTAGGATGTTTTTATATGAAGTATTAGAGCTACACTTACACACACGTACATCTAATAATTAAAGAACATGCTGTTTCCGTGGATGGCGAATTTCTTCCTCACGAAATGATGATTATTCTATATTCAATTAACACCTTAAAAGGTGGAAATTAAGTTGTAACTATATTTATATATGATATATAATATGTTTATGTTTTCCTTAAGCTTCTTTATTTTTCATTTATTTAATACCTTTATGGTTTCCATTATTGGTAAATGCGATATCTTCATTTTAGGAAGTGCGGACTACCGCCCCCTCATAGTGATTTGATTCGTTAATACAATACGTGGAACATGTAAAGGATGGAGTAAAAAATATTACATATGATATTATACTGGAATTATAATATACCTTTACATAATTATGATTTCATTCCATTAAATATGAAATAGAAATGAAAGTAGCGTTCATGCGTACGTACGACTTACCATCTCAATGAACGGTGCATCTCATTTCTTACCTCTAAATGTAATGTAATATTATAAATTCATGTATATGATTGATATATATAATATATATGATATATAAATCATGAATATAATTCTGGATATAATGGATATTTTACCACATTAACAACTCTTAATTATAAGGAGTTTATTTTTGACTCAAATACCAATGATCGACAAAACAACCGTAATTAACTTAAATAATTAAAAAGTGTTAATAACTTGGTAATAAGTGATATAAAATGAATAATGAACTTGAAAAAGGTTCTTAAGAAAGTATAAATTTACTCGAGTTTATTATTCAGGAGATTAAACAATGATTGAGTCAAGTCGAACACGAGGTAAGGGATCTTACCTCTCTCTTTCTTTTTATGAACTCTCATTCATGTAATTTCTTTTAAGCTCCTATTTATTATATTGGGGGATATTATTTTATATTCCTCGTACTGTAAATTTTATGTTCATATGACGAGAGAACCTATTTGATCTCGTCAGTCCATTTTTTGGAAGTTCTATGTGGCGCCGTTAGGCTGCCCAGTTTTCGTAAGGGATTATTCATCTCACTTTTATTCTAGTGATATTTATGCTACATTTTCAACTATTTACATTTAGTGGTGTATGTACTTACCATTATTATAATCTTTGTGTAATATACTTTATTTTATGAGTATTTACATCAATGTTGTATATTCCTTCTTTCATGGGGTGTACGTTTCGAAAGTTACCCAAGTCGGTAAGGGAACCTTTCACCCTCCTCTTTTTAAAAGACTTCTTTTGTTAGGTATTTTAATTTACATATTATTATGTGATATACGTTCTTATATATCCTTATTGATGTAAAATTTATTTCCAAGCGATTATATACCCTTTTTGTCTCATCAACTCTTTTTCTTTTAATTTTTGAGTGATGCCGTTTGGCTGTCAAGGGAACTTGTTAACCCAATTTCGATTTCATTAGGTTCAACTTGTAGTTATTGATTATGTAATTATATGAATATGTGTGAATGACTATGATTGTTTTACAATTTCTATCCACTTATTTTGGGTGTATTTATATTTGTCACAAATAATTATGTAATTGATTTATCCTTAATCTATGGATACCATCTTTGTACGGAACCTCGTCTCAATCTCCTTTCATTGAGGCATATTTTGTTTTATACACAACTTTCTTTTATACGGTGTATAAACCCCCTTTGAATTTTACTTTTATTCAAAAGGAATATTTTTATACGAAGAGTTTTACTAAATGACAAAGGGAATGTTTTTATCTTACGTATGCGGCGACAATGACTTCTCCGCCGTCGTGACCATTATTTGAGTTTCATCTTCCTCTAAAAGACATAACATTTTAAATGAAAAATAAATACCATATACCCTTTTATGTATTTTTGTATTGAAAATGTATTTTGATAATGTTTGGACTATATAAATGTGTTCTATTGATATCTTGTGATTGAAATGTAGAAATGTTATGTTTCCTTTAAGCATGTTTTATAAGATACGATTATGGTATGGTTCTTCGGCGTTGTTTATGAAATCGGGTGGTTCCGTGAAAGAATAAGTGCAAGTGAGCCCGAGATAGCTCCCCAATGAAATGGGTAACGTGAAAGAGGTAAACGTTAATGTTTCTCCTAAGAGATTTATGGAATATACTGTGATGGGTATTCCAAATGTGACTCCCTATATAGCTGTGATTGCTTCAATGTATGTATGTTATATATGCATCAAGTTACCTTCATGTATTATTATTTCTATGAGTTATTCATAAATCTTATGATTTCATGAGGTATGTTAAATTTCATATTTTTTATGAGTAAAGTGCGTTTTCATTGATTTTTATGTATACATGGACTAATGATTCCTTACCGTATTTTTATATCCCTTACTGAGCTTTTTGTGCTCATCCCATGTTTTTGAAATGTTTCTCCACATGACATAAAGTGGAATACGGTCAAGGCTGGGATCCAGGAAATGTCATGATGTCTAAAACATGGAACTAGACATTACTTTTTTTGTTAAAGAGTTAATATTTCTATGAAAAAAATCGAGACTGAGTAGATGTGTCTACCTTGTAATCTTTGAGATGTAATAGTTATGTCCTAATTCTCTAAAACTCTAAACCTGAAAAGAAACTCAATGTGAATTATTCATTTAATTCAAGAATATGTATTGTAATAAGGTCGGGTCCTTATAGTTGCTATCAAAGGGAGGTTTAGATAACTTTAGAGGTTAGAGTGTTGTTTAAGCATAAGTGACAAGTTGTGTATAACCACAATGGTTATTATATTAGATAGAGTCATTGTTATTTATGACAGTTGGAATGAGTTTGAGATAACTTGGATAATTATATCTTAGTGTTTATCTTCCTCTTTAGTACATGATGATTTTGATGATATACTCACACTGACCTTTTTGGATTTAGTAAATGAATGGATCTAGAAGGCACCAATGTGACAATGGGTTTGAAGGAAACTGTGGTGGTTCTCTGATTAAGAGACTGGATGAAATGGGGGATTGTATGAGAAATCTCTTGGTTATTATAAACCAACTATCAGGAGTTGTGATCAACCACTTGAACCTTGGTGGGTTCTCTAATTCATCATTTACGAGAGAACAAACTTGATGTGGATGTTCAGTTAATAATTATAAAGGTAACCATTAGGGTTTATATGAGCCTTACATTTGTGGTAATCATGGGTTACTATATGTTATGATGGAATATGAATGTCTTGAGATAAACTTGAGGTTAAATTATGTTATGGTTATTTTTGAAGATTTTATCACTTTTTGGGGAATGTTATAAGAATTATGTAGTTTTGGAAAAAAGACAACACACAGACTGTGTGACAACCCATCGCGTCGGACAAAGCTGCGTGAATCAAACACACAACCAAAGTGCGACTGGTCTTTATTACCTACCACTGGACTACATGAAGTCCCTGGTTGGTTTGATTAATTATTTTTAGTTAGATTATTTTATGAATCAAGATTAAGTTTATATTGGGTTATCAATGGAAATTATTGACCTATCATGAAGGATATATGATTAGGTTAGTTTAATTTCAATATGAGACTTTAAGAGAAGCTAATGTTATTTGGAGATAAATGTTAAGATTTACCTCAGAAGACTATGTGATTAAATCCTTTAGAGATTTGGGTTTCAATATTAGTTATGTTTTCTTTCAAGAATTTTATGGATAGATGTTTATTGAATGGTATTTGCTGATCTTTAGGTACTGTTTGGAAATTTTTGGAGATTATGAGTAGTTTTTCTTTTTGTAAAAAAATTATCATTTTTGGGGATTATCTAATCTTATACTAAAATTTTTGGTTTTGGATTTGGTTAAGGTATAAAGTTACGGGAATTATATAGTTCTCTTTGGTGGATTAAGTGATTCTATGGAAGTTGATTTTAGCACTTTTGATGTGAACACATCATCCTAATTACTCGTCTTTTGGAGAAACAAAACATGAGTTTGTGTAAGAAATATAGTAAGTGATGAAAGTATACACGACAGGTATGCATGTTTCCTTGTGATTTAGTTAAGTTCATAAATAAATTCCTCAATGAAATGTAACTTAAAACTAAAATGTTTTCTGTTAACTTTTCCTACTGGGGAATCAAATACCGTTTAACCCGTGAAAAGTTTCTGATTTACTTGTGGTTAACTTTATAATAATCATGATTTCCATCACACTTCATCAGAACATGACCCTTTTTTTCTCTTCCATGTCCATGTTTTTCTACATGGAATCCTAGTATTGGTTAACTTGGGTGACCTTTGTACTTCTCTTTATTTATTTTAAAGTGATAGTTTTACTGACTCATTTTTCGATGTGGTATTTTCAATGAATTTTCCAATCCCAAATTTAAAATAGCGAAGAGGAAATTCCAAAAAGGGGGGAAGGATGTAACATCCTAGGTAAGTAAAATATATTACATTCTTATATTTATCCATATTTTTGAATAAAAATGTAAATATTAATTTAAAGGGAACTCTATGCTCGATGGCGTACCCAATACCAAACAACGAGTTTCTTAGAAATCTTACGTTGCACTCTAATAATAAAATAATATTATTTTAAATGGTAGTTTACGCATATCCGTTGTAATGGAGGGAATGAATATAACTAACTAAAAAAATTATTATATATGTTTGTCAAATATTTTTACTTTTATCCAATAAATGTTAGAGGCTTAAAATGCGAATGAATCCAATTTCTAAGCGTAAATATTCTAATATTCACTAAAAGCTCTATTTATCGCCTTTTGATAGAGAACACTAGATCAAAATAGTTTTGGCCACTCTTATACATTCTATTAGACCAAATAAAATCCTTCTTCAGAATCAGGACATCAAAATTTACTTTGTGTATGTTTTTGTTTTGTTTTTTCGATAATGGTCATTTTTAATGAATAAGTGAAAAATGTTGTATTTTAATTCAAAAACTCTTTTTAATATAATTTATATGTATGATTAGATCATATTTTTATTTGTATTTAAAGTGAAATTAGAATATATTTTTACCATTTAATCCAATGGTTTTCATTGAAATTAATTTCACTTTGAAATTAGACTTAAACTAGTGTCAATCTTTTAATAGATATTGTTTCTTAAGAACACGATATTTGTTTTGCCTACGGGAATTAATTATTAAATTATTTAATTCAACTTATATGTTTTGGATTTTTTAATATATACATTATTTTTGAATTTGGAATATCAAATATAGATTTGGGTAAATTTTTGGTATTTTTCTAAAAATCTTCAATTTTTAATGAATAGTTAAACCAGTAAGTGGAAGTTAAACAAACTGATTTTTTGTTTAAATGAAAGTTTACTGCTTCTGTGTATTGAATTTAAAAAATCCGACATACATGGTTGTCATTAGTAAGTAAAATTTGGTTCAATGGGATTAAAATATTTTTTTTGGTGAATATTAACTTTTGAGTTTTGTTAACCGCAATTAGAGGTAATTAGTGTAATTTATGATAAAAATGATATTATAAAAACATAAAAAATATCATTAAACATTTCCTAAACTTATTGGTTGAGTCATGGACGACTAATACAAACCATGGGTCGGCTTTGGGGACCCCATGGAGCCACATGGGGTGATAAGAACATTAATACCTTTTATTTAAAGTAAAAATAAAAATACCACAAACATGTATTGTTTTAATAAAATAATTTTTACATTGGGTTATATATGTTATATTATTTACTATAAATACTCTATAGAAATATAAAAATATTTCCTAAAACATGGTAATTTTTTTATATTTTTTAGACATCAAAAAAATAGAATTATTTATGACATAATGATGATGTAGTGTTTACGTCATTAATGAATGATTTAAATAAATAAGAAGATAATGTTTTAAATAATATCCAACACTTGTCCAATTCTTATTGGATGATTTTATTTAAAACATGGACCAGATTATATTCTAATTTAATTAATTTTGGAGCTTCATAAACCTAATTTCATTTTGTAATAAAATAATAATTTCAAGATTTCCAAAAGAGCCCCTCCTCTCACTTATAAATAAGTCCCCACTTCCTGCCCATCTCTCACACTTCTCAATCCCTTTTTATCGTCCAAAATCTACTCCAATAAGCTCAAAATATCCCTCTATTCATCCTATAAGCCTCACATTGGGAAGAATACTTTCCAAAGAATCCTTTGGGCTCAAATCAAAAAGAGTTACCCTATTTAAAGGTAATGTCTTCTCTTATGTTCTTTTGTTTTATTTTGCTTCTCCAACCCACTAAACTCTTCTTATTCCTTTCTTTTGTAACAAAACCATTATATTCAATATACTAGGATGTTTTTATAAGATGGATTTGAGCTAAACTTACACACACCTACGTCTATTGGTTAAAGAACATATTGTATTCGTGGATGGCGAATTTCTGCCTCACAAAATGATGATTATTCAATATTCTTTTAACACCTTCAAAGGTGGCCATTAAGATGTCACTCTATTTATATATGATATATAATATTTTTATGTTTTCCTTAAGCTTATGTATTTTTCATTTATGGAATACCTTTATTGTTTCCATTATGGGTAAACGTGATATATTCATTTTAGGAAGTGCGGATTACCGCCCCCTCAAAGTCATTTGATTCCCTAATACCATATGTGGGACGTGTAGAAGATGGAGTTAAATACTAAATAGAAATGAATGTAGCATTCATGCGTATGTATGGAATACTGCCTCCATGAATGGGGCATTTCATTTCTTACCTCTAAATGTTATGTAATATTATAAATGCATGTATATAATAGATATATATAATATATATGATATATACATCATGAATATAATTCTGGATATAATTGATATTTTTCCACATGAACAACTTGTAATTATAAGGAGTTTATTTTTGACTCAAGTACCAATGATCGACAAAACAATCTTTATTAACATAAATAATTACAAATTGTTCATAACATGGTAATAATTGATATAAAATGAATAATTAACTTGAAAAAGGTTCTTAAGGAAGTATAAATTAACTCATGTTTATTATTCAGGAGATTAAATAATGATCGAGTCAAGTCGGACACGAGGTAAGGGATCATACCTCTCTCTTTCTTTTTAAGAACACTCTTTCATGTCATTTATTTTAAGCTCCTCTTTATTATATTGGGGGATGTTATTTTATGTTCCTATTACTGTAAATTTTATGTTCATATGATGAGAGACCCAATTTAATCTCGTCAATCAATTTTTTGGATCTTTTATGTGGTGCCGTTAGGATGCCGAGTTTTCATAAGGGATTATTCATCTCACTTTTATTCTAGTGAGATTTATTCTACATTTTCCATTATTTACTTTGAGTGCTATATCTAATTACCATTATTCTACTATTTGTGTAATATAATTTAATTTATGAGTATTTACATCAATGTTTTATCGTCCTTATTTCATGGGGTGTACGTTACGAAAGTTACCCAAGTCGGTAAGGGAACCTTTCACCCTCCTCTTTTTAAAAGACTTATTTTGTCAGGTGTTTTAATTTAAATCTTATTATGTTGAGATATGTTCTTATATATCCTAATTGATGTAAAATTTATTTCCAAGTGATGAGATACCCTTTTTGTCTCAAAAACTCATTTTCATTGAATTTTAATGTTACACTGTTAGGCTATCAAGGGAACTTCTTAACCCAATTTTGATTTCATTGGGATCAACTTGTAGTTATTGATTATGTCATTATATGAATATGTGTGAATGAATCTGATTGTTTGACACTTAATATTCACTTATATTAGGTGTATTTATTTTTGTCACAGACAATTATGTAATTGATTTATCCTTAATCTAAGGATACCATCTTTGTACTGAACCTCGTCTCAATATCCTTTCATTGAGGCATATTTTGTTTTATACACAACTTTCTTTTATATGATTTATAAAACCCTTTTAAAGTTACTTTTATTCAAAAGGAATCTGTTTATACAAAGCGTTTTACTAAATGACAATGGGAATGTTTTTATCATATGTATGCGGAAACAACGACTTCTCCGCCACCGTGACCATTATTTGAGTTTCAGCTTCCTCTACAAGCCATAACTTTTTAAATGAAAACAAATATCATATAATCATTTATGTATTTTGGTATTGAAAATGGATTTTGATAATGTTTGGATTATATCAATGTGTTGTGTTGATATCTTGTGATTGAAATGTGGAAAAGTTACGTTTCCTTTAAGCATGTTTTATGAGATACAATTATGTTATGGTTCTTGGGCATTGTTTATGAAATCAGGTGGTTCCATGATAGACTAAGGGAGGGTGAGCCCGAGATAGCTCTCCAGTGCATTGGGTAACATGATGGAGGTAAACATTAATGTTTATCCAAATAGATTTAGGGAATATACTGTGATGAGTATTCCAAATGTGACTCCCCAAGTATCCATGATATCTACAATGTATTTATGTTATGTATACCTCAAGTTACCTTCATGTCTTATGATTTCTATGATTTATTCATAAATATTATGATTTCATGAGGTATGTTAAATTTCTTATGTTTTATGAGTAAAGTTTGTTTTCATTGATTCTTATGTATACGTGGACAAATGTTTCCTTCCTATATTTTTATATCCTTTACTGATCTTTTTGTGCTCATCCCATGTTTTTGAAATGATTCTCCACATTACATAAAGTGGAATACAGTCAAGGATGGGATCCAGGAAATGTCATGATGTCTAAAACATGGAACTAGACATGAATTTTTTGTTCAAGAGTTTATATTTTTGTGAAAAAATGGAGACTGACTAGATGTTTCTAGCTTGTAATCTTTGAGATGTAATAGTTATGTCCTAATTCTCTAAAAATATAAACCTAAAAAGATCCACAATGTGAATTATTCATTTAATTAAAGAATATGTATTGTAATAAGGCCGGGTCGTTATACTCATAGTGTCCATTCCTCATTCGAATGAATGCCTAGGTAATATCTTCATTCTTCACCATTAATTGGTGATATCCTGACCGAAGGTCTACCTCAGAGAAATTGCAGGCCCTAGAAAGGTGATCGAACATGTCATATATATGTTACATGGTATAATTTTTATTTATATTGATTTTATTGATCTCACGATAACAAAGTTATAGGTGCATTGATCCATCCATATTGTTGGTGAAGAGGACTGACACAACCCATGGTGAAGTACACAGGGGCATAAAACACTTCTATGGATTCTACAATAACTGCTTCTTCTACTCTTCCAACTCTATGGTAACCATTATATAAGGTGTCTTTGATATAGGTGGCGATCCAACAATAAGTTCAATTGATAACTCAACCTCCCAATCATGAGGAAGACTAGGAAACACTTTTCAATAATTGAATGATGCTTTGGGATTTAAAGAATGATCTCCCATTCCTGATAGTTGACGCTGGATTTGTATAAAGATAGACAATCCATGCCCATGATAACATTGAACACCACTAAAGGACGAATGAAAAGATTTTCTAGGAGGTTTATTCCAAAAACATTTATAAAGGAGGAGTTATAACCCTTGAAGGAAATAATTGACCCATTCATTGTTCTCATAGATAACACAACCTCAAATTTGTAGGTGGTGTTTGAATGGTTATAATAATCATTAATGATATAAAGGAATGCATAAAACCAGAATCAAATATTAGGTTCCGTATTCTTGAATGAATAACTATATTACCTATCACTACATTCTTTTTTGGCTCCACCTTAGTAGTAGTGATAGAGTAAGCCCTTGTATGTTTCCATGGAGGTTGTTATTGATTTCCTCTCACAACCACTGGGTTAGGGAAATTTTTCTCATAGTGACCATGCTCCTTGTAGTTGTAACAATGCACCACAAGATGAGAATTTAACTTAACCATCATTTCCTTTTCAACATTAGTGGGATTCTTTATATCCCTTTGGTATATCTTTACTATATTTCGCATATTTCCACATTTTATGTAATTATTGGTAGCATTTAGATAGTTCCTAGGATACTGCTTCCCACAATTTTTACTTGTGGGATGTTATATATTCCTTCCATCACTGGATTAATTTTTCGAACAACATATATAAGACTCCATATTAATATTTTTTCCACTGATACAACAAGACCTGTGGGAGTCTATGATTTCTATTTCAACTATGAGGGAGAAATGAACAATCTCATCATAACCATCAATGTCTTGAATCGCTAATTCTTTTCGTAGAAAAATATTTATTCCACTAAAGAATAAATCCACCTTTCTTTCAGTGTCATGACAAAGCCATAGGCACATCTTTCATGAATTGTGATGTTTTTTTCATAGGCCCTGATGGACACATCATCCTTTTTCTTGATTCTGAGTAACTCTATTTCCATCTTGAGGAGGACGGTTCATGGAAGATATTTAATGTTTTTTTTCATGAATTCCTCATAATACATGGGTTCAATTTCATCATGGGTCATAATATTCATGATCCGTGTCTAGAACTGATCAGCTTCCCCATCGAAATGATAGACTATCAGTAAATCATTATCTTTTTTTGATAACTAGAGGACCTAGAATATCATTTCAATGGAGCTAATCTACTATTACATGATGAGGGGATAAAAATATCCACTAATCTTGGGGGGCCTTTTACATATAAAGGATTAAATGGAAATATTCTCTTTACATGGGGGAGGAGAGCATTCCACATAATTCAGGTTATTATTCATAACTAGAGCCAGTTGAGAATTTACTATCATGATGTTTTGAGAACAAATTCCCATCATATTTGGAATATCATTTGGTTAATCTTCACATTATTTGTGACATTTATTGTTGTAACATGTTATTATATTACCCACCATCTAATAAGAAAAATAACATACAATTAGTGGGCTTGAATACTTAGCTATTAAGCATAAAAAGGAAGCATTGAACATAAAAGTATAAATTTTAATGGAGTAGTAGAGCCAAAAATGTGATTCTATAGGTTTAAATAAAGTTTATCCATGATCTATTTCTAAACTTATATTCTTATGGGATATTTTTTTATTCCATTAATAATGGTTTGTACCATTCTCATGAATTTACCAAATCTTTTCCTCTAAGAGTGTCAATCCAAGTGTGCAACAAGGATTATTGTTGCTCACCAGTTCCCATTAGATTCTAGCTCAAAGTAGTCTTTTTAGATTTTACCCCATGATACATCAATGACAGATCTAGATATACCTATTTGTATCCATAAAAGGAAGTACTTTCTTGATAAACCACTCACTCTATACTTGACAAAATTTAGTAATGTTTTCTTATACATAACCTCATCCTTAAGGTTCTAACTAAATTTCTCTATTAAAAATCTCTATATATAACTAGACCATACTCTAAAACGAACTATAGTTACCATATATTTTTACACATATCATTACATGATTTTAATCATAATGAAAAAAATCATATTACAAGAAAAGGATCGTGAAGTCCAGTGTCTTGGAAGACTGGATACATAAAACTGAAAACATAGGACTATGAAAACAATTTCTTAATTAATATTAATAATGAATTCCTAAATTACACTATTATCGTACATCTAAATAGGGTAAAAAGGGGATAATATGAACAAAGGGATGATCTAAAATCCCAATAATGGAAAAATCTTAGTAATAAATCCTCATCACATGAGTTAGAAGGGATCGAATAATGATATAAAAAGGCACGGAACATCGGATATCATAAAATATAATTATGGGATCATATAAACATGGAATAAAAACAATGTATTAAAAACCTAAAACATGACATTATCATGAGGTAAGGCTTGTTTCATAGAGAGTAGCAAAAGTCATGCTTAACCACCAAGTTCGTCACACATAGTAGCACGATTCAAGGCTAAACGCCAAAGAAATTACACATAATATCTCATGAGACTCAAATTTACCCAATGAATTAAATCACTATATAGGTTCACCAATATTAACTTGTAAATGAATATTATTTCCACATAAATATAATGTTACCCAGGGAAAAAATGGGTATCATAGACTTGTTAGAATGCTCAATGAATCTGTGTATCACTCAAGTATCCATGTAAGAAAATAATTAAAATGTACATGGAAATTGATAAGGAAATATAAGAACATATCATGGTAAGTTATTTCAAACATAAGTTAAAACATTTAATATGATCATTTTATAAAGTTTAGCATTAAAATATTTTAGCACGATTTTAATGAAAATACTATAGATATTTTTAAATATAAATGTGAATAATATTTTATATAAAACCAGAATTGAACAAATAAGGATTTCATAATTTTTTTTGTTTTACATAATATATGATGGCTTAATAATATATTATAGAGTGCACTAAAAATTAATTAAGAATTCGGGAAGTTCCCATAAAATGGGTTTCATTATTGGGAAGTATTGAGGGCGGAATCACTTAAAAGAAGGTATATCCCTGAAATAAAATTAATAATAGATATTGATAAATTAATTTGGACACATAAAAATAAACTACATAATTTATAGATTAAAAATATAGTATTTCATTTAGGTAACAAGAGATTAAGTGTAACTCAAAAGAATAATGGAGGTTCGGGTAGAATCCCATACCTTACAACTGAAGGTGTTATACACTTGATATTATTGACATGAATAATCAGATTATGTCAATAATTAATAATTCATAAACTTATTTTACTATTAATTTATTTTTTATAACCTTTTTGAGTTTATTAATAACGTTTTTGATTGGTTATGAGGTTTAATTTCATTTTCATGCCCATTTGTTTATGATCGGATTACTTATATACATGAACAGATAATCATGTAAATTGAGGATGGTTGTCTAGAATTTGATTTATATTTTATTATTTAAAATTTAAAAGTTTACATTTTTATGAATTTCATTTCATTTCAAAGAGTGAATATAATTCAATATATACAACATTAGTGATAACCTTTTGGGTTAATTAGTGGTTTTGATCATAGTGAACATAATTTGTTTTATAAATCAAAATCATGTGTAAAAAAGATTATAGAACCAATGATGAGACAAAATAAATATATTATAGTTTCATTCAACCATAATAAGGGTATTAGGACCATTATTTAATATGGTATTGGAAATTGAAAACCCAACGTCCCTGAATGTGATAAATTAACACATATCAAATGGTGTTTTTTACTACTTGTATAAATTAATGGTAAAGGATAGATGATAATATATTATTCATTTATCATAAAAAAATCCAGTACACCTACTGTACTAGAGTTTTCATAACATTCTGATAAGGATTAGTAAGGATAGAATAGAAAACAGAGGAACTTGAAAGGAAAGTGAAAGAATTGAAAATATGAGTTTACCACTTAAATTAATTTTCCTTGAGAGACTCTTAAGGGGGAGGATTTGGTCTTTGAAGACACCAAGGGGTGATAGATGTTTGGGATGATCTTTTGGAGATATTTCAGTAGATTTTAGAAAAGGCACAAGTCTTGATTGGAATTATTAGAATAAGAGAGTGTTAGTGGGTTTTATAGTGGAGTGGAAGAGGGGTTTCATAATATTATTTTCATTAGTTTATTATTTACCTATCAAAAAATAATCAGTGATGTTTCCATGGCCTAAAATAGAAATGCGTGCTTGTGATATTGAACCAATGGCCATTTATATCAACCATGAATCAAGAATAATGCCTAAAATAAGGTTTTTTCACTTATCGTAAATTATTCTATTTCACTATTCATAAAAAATCATGTATTTTTGAAAAACACAAATAACTCATGAAAAAAATCCATTAATATCTAGAATCCAAAAATTGAATCCATTTTATGAATTTTTTTTATAAATAAGAGAAATTTAATTTTTAAATAAAAGAATCATTTACTTAGAAAATACATATTTTAAAATAACAACTGATTTTATAATACTTTGAAAATTTTATAAAGTATCATAAAATTATCCTATAATTATGTGAACTAAAAACAATAATTTATGAATACATTTTATGAAAATACATATTCTTTTTTAATTATTAATTTTTTCATAAATATTTAATGAAATACTAATTACTTTAAAAAAACCAACACTATCATATTGTCACTTATAAAATAGAAATTTTTTAATTATACTCTCATTGGAAAGGTTAGTATTTACTCTCCTGATTTACTATTCATATTGGTCATATTACTATTCATAAGGGTTGTATTACTATTCATAAGGTTCAATTACTATTCAAAAAATATTATGTTCATCTTATGGGACTCCAAACATCTTACAGATCACAACTATGTATGTCATATTTTTTAAATTAAAATCCAACAATTGACAATATTATGTTTAATGGTAAAATATAGCTTACTAGTTCATTTTTTTAATTTCATGTGATTATATGACATAATTATAAGAAGGGTATTTCTAATGATAAAAAATTGGGTCGTTACAAATATCATGTCCTAAAAGAGTGAAATAAAGTGTGGTATGGTCATAATTATAATCATTGATATCTTATGTGAATTATACCCTCCATGATATTCATTACATGTTAGAAATGGGATAACCACCCATGTATCTACTTCATGATTGGGATAAACTCCCATTTACCCTATTTTATGATTGAGATAACCTCTTATGATTCCAATATTGGTCTTTAGATAACATCTAATGAACCATTTAATCTTATATAACACTAATATTTACATAATGTATCATACGAATATAAAAGACCCACCTATCACATAATAATAATATATTCCTATATATGCCACAAGATAATGAAAACATATATAATTTTTTTATATCTAAAATCTAAGAATAAAATGAAGGTTTAATCAAGATTTCATCATCATAACCATAATAAATATATTGATGGAATGCATAATGTTTCATAGAATCATATCCCTAGTGAAGCATAAGTAATAAGAAATGATATTGTCTTATATGAAAAATTATTTTTTAAGATGATTGAAATATTCAATAAGGAATATATCATTTTAATTTTGAAATAATATATTAGAAATATAAAAAGCATAAAAATATTAAGGAATACATTTTAATTCATAGTGACCATGTAAACAAGAAAATTAATTTTCAAGGAATTGAATGGTTTTGATGGGGGAAAATATCATTCATGTTTTCTATGCTAAAACTATGATTCCTATCACATTATGGATAAGAAGTAAAAAGTCACTAGTCTGTAAAATGATATGATTATTATTTATTAATAATTTATAAAAAATAATAAATGGATAAAAATTAATTAAATATATTATAAGAGAGTAGTAAAACATTATTGACATCATTTTAATGAAAACACACACAAGAAATGAAAAATTCCTCACCAACTCTTAAAACAATGTCAGGATTCATTAAAATAATTCATTCATTGTATTGAGTACATAAAGAGAATATAATTAATGGAGAATATTAAATCTTTATAAATAAACACAGGGTTGTAATATAAATATGATTGTAGAGGGAAATATCATATACATTCCTCATTGTAAATTTTACAATAAAAAATCTTGGTGATAAACAGTCTTGTTAATTTATGTTTACAATAATTATCTACTATAAAAATATAAATACTTTTAATATCATATAGAAACCATTTTAAATATTTCAACACCCATTCGTTAATAATTGTTTATTAAAATCCTCATTTCATGGTGTTAAATTGTTTATTTTTCATATAAGATATGGTTGAACTATTCTAGTATTTTTTCTTTGATCGTGATTCCATAATATATAGAATTATAATCATTCAACAGTAGAATATGATATAATTATATAAATTTTCAAAAATACTCATATAAATCATTGATGAATAAAATGAAATACATCACTTCATGGAGATAGTAATTTATACGTATGAATGAGTGATGGTTATATTTTCCATGGATAGAATAAAAGAATGGAAAATGGTTATAAAACATTAAAAAATTATAATAATATAATATATATTTATTACTCAAATACCTATAAGAATTTTTGTGATGAAATTATGAAAAATGAATCATATTGATTCTTGGAGTTTGTAGTCCAGAACTATGCACGAGAAATTATTTCATTTCACATATGATAGAAAATAGAGATTAATTGGTTTTAGAATTAATAAAAAGATATATTAGTAAATGGAGGATAATTTATTTTTTATATTGGAATGATTAGGATAAAATTCAATGAGGTATAAGAATATTTAAAAATGAAACTAATCAGTTAAAAAAATTAACTTCCCCCATTTGGATTTCTCCATAAGTATCCTAAGGATAATCTACTAGAAATAAAAGAACTATTAAAACTTATCTAAGGAAGTTAAAAAGATTTTTTTTCAAGGATATATCAAGATAAGTGGCTCAATAAGTGATAGGAAGTTAAGATAGGACGTTTTTGTGTATAAAAGATTAGAGGGATGTCCTTCGAATAATGAAAAATATTCTAATAGTATAAAACGATTTTAATTTTACGGTTCTATTAAATTGATATATTTTTAATATCGGATGATTATGACTCGCAATTATCTTTGAAAAAATATTTACACAAATTTTCATGATGTTTTAGACCTTATCTCTTTGTTTTAACCCATCATTAACCCATTGGAATATTATTGTGATTTCAAGGGTTTTTACTCTTAGAGGTCAAGAATATGTATATAAAATGAATTGTGACATATATGTAGGAAATTTTTTATATTATAGTACAAAGCCCATTCATGTGGTCAAATGGTTGTTTTATAGAAATATGAATTAATTTTAAAAAACACTATTTTACATAAGATGCATTCATAGTGTTTTTCATCAGTATTCACATAGTAGTCTTTTCGTAAAAATAAATGTAGTTTTGTAATTCGATTCTAAAATATTATTTCATAAAAAATATTTATTTTTATTCAAAAAATTCATAGAAATACCAAAAATAAAACAAAAAATATTACTTTTTATGTCCGTAAAATCATTTATTATATTTTACTATTTTATGCACAAGCATTGGGTCAGTACTATGTAAGAATTTAAGTAAACTATTTCATATCTAAAAATTATAAATATATATTCAAAATGATATATTTTATTGATATGAAAAATTACGTTTTATAACCTTTAATAATTTTTTATCAATAATACATAATATTATATTTTTTAAAGGAATAAAAGAGCCATATTAGATTTTTCATTTACTAAATATATTATAAATTTTTCTATTAAATACTAATGGAAACAATGTTTCATGTTTTAATATATTTTATTGTGTTATTAATATTAAACTTAATTACGGAAATATATTAACGTTTATGAATGATTTTAATTCCTTATATCATACTTCTAACATTTTTAACCATTTCACATTTATTGTAGTGCCAATTTGTTTCCCATATTACTATTACTTTTGATTAAAAATAATGTTAAAAAATTTTCAAAATATATAATTTATAATTGAAAATATGGAATTAGTTTTACGAAATTAAATACCTATATGTGAAAATTATTACATTTAATATAATCATAGAAAATATGATGGAAGACTATTTTTTATGAAAAATTCTTATTTTAGTAGAACAAAAATTTCATATCAAAATTAAGAAAAATATTGATTATAAATAATTAATAAAATAGGTTTAATTATTAGGAACTAATGATATTTTTTAATAAATTCAAAATGAAATGGAAAATTTTAAGTATTATAATGGAAAATATAGTTTTCCATAAAATCGATATATTTTTCACAATCCTTACAGAAATTAATCATTTTAAAAAAATCCTGAAATATTATCTTTAGATTATTTTGATATAACCATTTAAAAAATGATTTCATTTTCACAATATATATTTTCTAAAACAATTATAAAATAATTTTAATATTTTAGCATAATAAAACCCATTTTTGATGAAATATTATTTTTGAAAAATAAATTTTCTTCAATGAAATGATTGGGTTTATTTCATATGTATTATTAAAAACGTTTGACCATTATAAAAATATTTCATGATGCATTTACTCAGAGTCTTAACATATAATTCAATGAATTTTTTTATAATGATGAAATTAAAATAATAATATTTTTATAGTATGTCATAAATCACTTAAAGGTCAATGTAGTTTATTAAATATTCTATTAAGGATATTATTATTTTAAAATAAATTTTACTGGTAATAAAATATATAAGAAAAAAGTTATTTTAGGAAATCATATTCTTAATATGAAAATTTTTCATATATACCTCTACATATTATGATGGGATGAATGGTTGATATAATACATCAAAATATTAGTTTTATTATATGAAATTAATGAGATTTACAAGATCGTAGAATTATGGAATGAATTATACCACAGAATGAGAATAATCCTAATGATTCTTATGCACTGGTGTTCAAATAAATTCAATACCATAATGATATTGAAATTTATTTTTATTCGAGTTTAGTAATAGTAATCAAACTGATGATGAATCATTGTTTGGTTAAAGAGGATGAAACCATGTCAAATAGGGAAATTCTTTATCTCAGTGAACTGTTCCTTGCATATATAGAAGATTTTAAAAAGAATTAAAATTTCTGGTTTTGTGGAAGAATTGATGCTGGGATATTATTTTCTTCATATAGAGAGGGGAAACAAGAAGAATATTAATTAGAATTAAAATAAGGATCTTGAATTGTTTCAAATGAGTATTAATTTACAAAATATCATTTCCCAATAATAAGGGACATTTTTATAAATCATTAATGACATAATATTTTAAATTGTATGAACATTAAATAGTAGGAAACATATATGAAATAGATTGAATTTTAAGATATTACATAACACTGTATTACTTAAAGAAGGTCTATTTTGTAAAAAGTAAGGATAAATGACTATATTCAGGAACAACATTATAATAAAAGAATAAGGATAAGGATGAAATTGCTATTGTTGTAATGTTGATGAGAGGGAAATGGTGATAACGAGAAATACCTTCTTGCATCCTAAGATATGTACTTCAAGAGGTTCTGTTATAATGGGTAACAAGTCCAAATGAATATATGGAAGAAATTAATTGAATAAAAATAAGGATTTATACACACTATACCATAAGAGAGGATCTTTCAAAGACATATAAAAAGGATTTGTTTAGGAGGACCCTTGAATAAATGTTATGAGGTAGTATAAAGACCACATCAGGAGATGATAAAGAATATTTTAAGGAGATATCATATATTGGAGGGACTAGTATAATGAACCCATTAGGATATAAATGTTGTATTCACATGGCGAAACCGTGTCTCAAAAATCAACATATACCTATATTAGAGTCGTATTTCTAGGAAAACCCATGTATATCACTTATTTTCCTTCCATTATTTAACACATCCCTTGATTAAAGATAATAAATTTAGTGCAATGAACCATCATAGGTTTCCATTAAAGAATTAACATGAATAGGAAAAATATTGGACTAAGGGAGGATCATGATCCCTATAGGATGGTGACATGTTTTGGCGAATCAATAATAATCATTGGGAATAATTTTTCCCTCAAATATATGTATAACCATGGAAAAAATTATCCTAAAAATCTTTCATCACCCATCAATAAGTCAAAAACCCTTGGTAAATAGTTATGTAGAATAAAACATAGGTAAGAGAAGTAGTGATATAAAATGAACTCACTTATAACTCTATAATGACCTACCCTATTGAAACAACCACATGAAGATGAATATCCTAGTCCACCATAATATCAGTACACCTACAACTATAGAAAGAAGAAAATGAAAATATAGTAATGCAAATTATTTAAAGGGACACATTATGAACACTCTATGAGAATTAATAAAATTATAAGAAATAATATAGTATGAACTCTTGGATGATTGGGATACAATACAATTAATATCAATGCACAAATTTTTCAATACTTTGAGAGTAGTTAAAATATGCTACTAAACATGAAACTAAGATACAATACAGGTATCTACACAAAATCACTTTTTAGTCCACCACCCACATTTTTAAATGAATAAACCATAATATAAGATTTATTTCAAATTAAATTGAAAAATAAATTTACAAAATATGGTTTCAATAATCATTTATATCAAAATAACATCACATCAATGTTGTGAAAATTCATTTTCAATAATTTTATTAAATGAAAATAATTACTCAAAAAATCATTTAAAATTTATAAATACCACATTTTCAATGACCAATATTTAAACCACAATGAAAATCAATGATAAAATTCATTACATTAATATATTTTCTAATACCACTTTAAAATACAATTTAATGAAAAGAAACAATGAAGTACACAGAATAAAGAATTCTAAAAAAAGAAAACAATAAAAATAATATAATAAAAATAACAAAGAGAAGCTTCCCCAATCAATGCATAGAAAATTTATAATGGTCAAAAAATGAAATATATATTTTATTGATAATACATTGATCTATAATGATGTGTTATGGGCTCTAATGTAGGCCCCATTATAAAACATTCAAAACTGAAAACATGATTTCCTTGGCCTACAATAAGAACCTGTCCTTCCCTGGTATCACCATCGAGTTTTTTGGGTGCTAACAATCCATCCCAAAATGACATTGATTCATTTTACACAAGAACCATCACAATATATATTTACTCTATCCATGAACCTCAGCAATGTTTGCACACAGTCCACACATTTTCTTTCACTCATCTTGAATAATTG
Source organism: Viscum album (assembly GCA_963277665.1). Classification (NCBI taxonomy): domain Eukaryota; kingdom Viridiplantae; phylum Streptophyta; class Magnoliopsida; order Santalales; family Viscaceae; genus Viscum; species Viscum album. The sequence continues at coordinate 286,622,450 of OY728138.1, forward strand.
AGTTACCTAAGATAACAAGCTATAATGACATGGGGGGAAATAATTAACCAATATACAAGTATATATAAAATACTATAATAAATAATATCTCCCAAAAAAAATCACCCAATTAATATTTCAAACAATAACCACATATAAATAAGCATCACACCATTGAAAAAATTTGGGAAACTAGGAGGTACACACATGCCCAAACCATTATGGACTATTTAAAATTTCCAAACGGTCCTTAAAACATTCTATAAAATAGATATACATAGATATATACCTATATATATAAACAAATATATACACATATATACATATATGTACACATATATCCATATATACATATACACACACACACACACATATATATATATATATATGTATATATGTACACGCACATATATAACGTTCCGTTAAAACATCATTCTATGAATCCCCATGAAAAAAAAAATTGAAAACCGAATTCAAATTTCAATAAAAAAGTTCCAATATTTATATTATCATTATACCCATAATCTCATCACAATATAAAAATTAACACAACATAGTGTGAATCTATACATAATCAGATCTATATACATATATTAATTTTTTAGCAATATTAAATATGACATAAAAGAATTTAACATGATCTTCTAGCAGAAAAAAATATAATGAAACATACCAACTAAATTAGACAACACAATAATATATATGAAAAATACAAACAAACATAAGTGACATTAAATTCTTAATTTTCATTTAAAATTCAATAAAAATATATTTTTCGGGATGAGGTAAAATTTATTTTACAAATATGGAATCATCTAAGGGTACAATCCATCAGAAACAGATTTGAAATCTTATTTCTTCATTAAAAATTAAATATATATGATCAAAACATATTTTAGATAGTTCTAACTCAAAAATATGAAACAATAAATCAATGGTAAAAAATAGAAGAATATTAAATAAATAGAACTTACCATAAAATTTTGGAATGGGATTTCATGATTCCAAAAGTTACTACCATCAATTACAATGTTCCAAATAAGAAAGAGGAGGTCCCAAAAAACACTAACCACCCAAGGGTAAAATTTTTGAAATAGTTTTAAAACCTAAATCATGGCTAGAAAGTTCATAGGGTTTCACCCATAGGGTGTTTCACACTGGAATTTAAGAAAAATTATAATTAATAGAAAATTATGTAAGATAAAGAGGGTAAACACTCATATTGAACAAAGATACTTGAAATCATATGATGTAACATAAAACATTAATGATGAAATAGAAAAAGAGGTGTGTGTTATAGGGTCTTGGTGAAGTGGATGTCTGAAAAGGGAGAGATCTGGGAGGGATATGTAATGTGATGGGTGTGGTCCACCATTTTCTATTATTTTTTTAAATTTTTAATTTTTAATTTTTAGCATTTTAAATATATATATATATTGATTATTAACAATTATTTAACACCATTGTTAATATATATATATATATATATATATATATTTCAAAAATGAATCCAAAATAATTTTATTTAAATAAATTGTATCCCACTTGAAATATAGAGTATTACAATCTCCCCCAAATCATTAATTTTCCAGAAAAAGCATTGGGATAAAATAGAAGTAAAAAATATGGGAATACATTTCACCTATATCTAAAAATGGATAATAATCCCATCTCTAACTACAATTTATAATTATATTAAATTATTAGATAAGAAACTATAATATATGAATATGATCATCTATAATGATCTGGTCACAGACCGAAAAGATAAAAACCATAATAAACCATCTATATATTAGTTCAACCAAATGATTCTAATGAAATAAAATTAAGGATTAAAAGTGATAAAGTGAACCTAAATCATTCACATTGGGCCCTCAGTTGTTAGATAAACCTCTATGAACTGTAATCATACTTTCTTTGGTCTATTCTAGAAGACCCCAAATAATGGTTACCACAAAAATTGAATCATATTCAAACATATAAGAAATAACTATCATTGGAATTGCGAGAATTTCTACAAGAATGTAATGATGATTGTGCCAAAATATTACCTTGATTACTCCATGTTCATGAATAATAATCATTATTGAACTTTGGGACCACAAACCAGATGAAACCAACATACATAGGCCAATGCTGTGTAGTTTCAGAGCAAATCACTATCAATTTACAACCATAGTATCATGACCTCATCAATGGGAGATTTCCAAACCACCATATATGGTGTTTAATTCATGGACTACCACAAGGGGGGGGGGTATTTAATAATTCATGAAACCCCTATTGCTTTTATTAAATTTACCTAGACCACACCAAATATTGGTTTTCATTATTATCATGGACCACACCAAAGGTAGTTTACATTATACTATTATAGAACACCCTGAATCGGTGTAGTAATTATAATCACATACCCCCCCAAAAATGATACTTTCTTTAAATTATCATAGTCCACCACGAAAGAGGTATTTTCATTGGTATCATATACCACGTTGAAGGACATTTATTTAGACAACCACAAACCACCTTAAATGATGGGGATTCCATAGTATAATGGACAACATCAAAGGGTGTTTTCATTAATGTATCATAGACCACCATAAATTGGGGTTTTATTTAGTATCATAGACCACCCAAAAGAATATTTTATTTAGAGTTTCATGGACTACAGTGAAGGGTGTTTTATTTAATGTATTACAAACCACACCAACAGGGTTACTTTCTATAGTATCACAAACCAAACTATTCTATTTTTAATTATATTATCATACACCTCCCCAATGGAATGAATTATTAAATATTGTGGATCACTCCCATTGGTGGTTTCATTATAATATAATAAACCCCCAGAAATGGTGATTAATTTTGTATCACTGACAACCCTAAAGGGTGTTTTCACATTCATACCACATACCACTCTAAAAGTGTGATTTGTTTATTATCAAGAACTACGTCAAAAGTTGTTTTCCCTATAGTATCATAGAGTATCCTATATGGGTGTTTTCATTAGTCACCGAGACCACCCCAAAAGGGTGGTTTTTAGTATCACAGACAAACCCAAAACAGTGTTTTCTATAGTATTAAGACGAACTCAAGGGATGTTTCCTCTAGGTAGTATCATGATCTCCTTGATTAGAATTTTTAAATCAATAATTAAATAATATGCTTAACGTTTAGAAAATACTATTCATTTGCAATACCATGTATCAAGTATTTTACTTTCATTAAATAAATTTATAATTCCAATTTAATTCAAAATAATCTTTTACAAAGTCATCGTCTACCATTTACATAATATTTTCTGTCTTTTTTCCATTTCACAATTTATGAAATTAGGTCACATCTCAATTTTCACTTTTCAAATTTACCATACAAATTATGTAACATCAAGTTATGTTTCTATCAATGTACTCCCCTTATGATCACCCACAACATTTCTCATGAACAAATTTAATTAAAAATATGATTAATATAGAAATATATTTGAAAAAATTAATTAAATTTACAGTTAATGCTGGTAAAACAAATGACACCACATGACCCCCATAATTATTATTAATGGAAAAATAATGGGGAATTTTTGGGATCACCTACCTCAATTAATCAATTCCAATTTAGTTAATTGTCCTACCCTTACATCATAGGATAATCAAAGTTCCAACTTCATCCCGGGGGTTTGGGTTAACATGTTCCACTGATGTGATGAACAAATATAGATGAAATATCTATAACACACCAGAAACATGATCCTTCCTAATTCCTAAATAACGCAGCCCAAACAATTAATAAAAAAAATTAATTTTAATAAAATTAACCCCCAAGAGGCCAGACAAAGATCCATTCTAGACTCTCTAGTGCACCAGTGGGCCAACAATTTACCGGTGGTTATAGGATGCTGAATTGTTACATCCTAGAAAAACCACCCCTTTATTAACACTTAATTATCATTAGAGCTAACTCTTAAGAACAATAATATGTTACGAGTCAACATTTTGAGGTGTTTAAACTCATATACATACTAAATTAGGTTCAATAATTATAATGATCCATTAGCGAATGACGATTTTCATAAAAAAAATAATCCATTAAAAATAATCTAGTATTTGTGACCAATTTAATAAAACTAATATCATCCCCAAAAAAAAATTTAAAATTAATTTGTTTTTGAAAGTGGTTTTAAAAATAATTCTAAAATTTTTATATTTTTTTAAAAAAAAACAAAAAATACATGAGTTATCTCAATTATAATATCATTAAAAATCACATATACATGCCTAATACTAACAAAAGAGTTTTACTTTTCAAATAATGGGATTTATTAGAAATAAAAAATATCATAATTCATTTTCATATAGTGTCTAAGTAATGCATCCAATGGAATCAACCAATATGTTTATTAAAAATCACCATAGATCCATTATTAATATAATAATACTTTATAAAATATCAGTGGAATCTCCATTTATATATTTAATTTTATTCAATTAATAATGGAACTCAATTATGAATCTTTATGTTTCAATATGATTTTATAAACATATAATATAGGAAACCTTGGTTATCTTCCAATTTTAATTCCCACTAGAGGAAATCCAAAATAGAATTTATATGTATAAAAACAATCATAGGATGTGGAATCATGTACAATATGGAGACATATTGATCTTCCATATTCCAAGAATACATCAATTCCTAAAATGGATTAAAAACCAAGTGTTTCATTGTTACATGGTTCATTGGTCCATGAAATACAACCATAGAAACTTGAATTTTTCTCAATTTATATCTCATAAATAATATGGATGCACAATAAATCTATATATTCAAACAAGGACTTAATTGAATCACAAAAAATCAAATTTCAAGCAATAATTAAAATAAAAAATAATTCAAAATCCCAACTTATTTTAGAAAAATCGAGGTTCTGATTATAAAATAGGATGCAAGAATATCCATAAAAAATAGAACTCTAGCCCCGATGGTCCAAATAAAATAATTTTAGTATTTATTGAATAATAAAAGGGTCGTTGATAAAATATTTAACATAATAACATGTGTTTCCATCCGAACTGACAACTAAACCAACCAACCAATGGACAGAATAGAATTCATGATCCCCTTGGATCCCAACAAGCTATATGTAAATAAAAAACATCTACTAGGAATGATTTATCACTAAAAATGATTAATAATAATAAATTTCTCTATAAATTCAATCATGGACGATCCTTAAGTTGAACATCAACTTTAAAATAGATATGAAAAATAAAAAATAAATCATAGTAGATTCAGATATGAATTAAACTCTTAAACAAGTCACCAAACAACCAAACCAATATAAATGACCTATAGTGTATCCCTAACCTCGTCCATGAATATAATTGTACTTGTACAACTGTAGAAAGTAGTAAAATTAATATATGCTAGTTGTAAATCATTTAAATTGCTGCACACTAGAAATTCAATACAAATAATGGTATCTCAAGAAAATAATTTAATGGAAACATTGTTCTGAATAACATAAAATAAAACAAATATCAAAGAGAAAATCAATCAACACTATAAGAGTGGTTAGAAGTCCAAGAAAAACCAGAAACTAAGATATAATATAGTAATAATATCCCATGAACATAGTAGGCTATCACCCATCCTCTCGTATGAGAAATCGTTAATATATGTTTTATTTTCTATGAATTTACTATTTTTCTGAAGAATTGTATCAGTGAACATTTACATAAAAGAAACAATAATACATTTTAGATTTTAACAGTCATTTTCCATTTTCAATAAAAAAATAACATAATAACAATTAAAAATTGAATAAACACTATTTTATAATTAATAACATTGAAACCAATTTGAAAATTTAAGATAAATACACATACATGGAAACTGGTTCTAAAACCTCTTAAAAATTTTTATGAAAAAACCGAACATAAAGAAGCGTGAAATATACCATAAAAGAACCACAAGTAGACGAAAAATAATAAAGTGAACAAAATTTAATTTCTCAATAAATAAAATAAATAGTTCTAGCATTCAATAATAATATATAATTTTCTAATATGAACCACTGATAAAGAAAGAGGTGGGATAAGCTCTAATCTAGGTCACAATGTATCCCCACTGGAAATGATGATATTTTTTTAATATGAATAAACTAAGTACATTTCCTATTATAATAAACCCATTATCCATACATTTGTTAACAAATCACCCCAAAATCACACCAATTCAAAGGCATTGTGGAAACTCTTGTTTCCTTTTTCAATATATTGAGTAGCCTTACCATAGTTTCCATATAATCAACAATTTGGATTTCACTAATATGGACATTCCTTGTATCCAAGGCTCCCATGAACAAATAAAATGGAGGTTAGTCAATTTTCAATCAAAATTAAAATATAAAAAATCAGAAAAAATAATTGTTCCCCTACCCCAAATAAATCACATATAATTACATATAAGAATTACATATAAATTGTAATCCCAATATGGCGCAACATATATATTGTAAACCAATAGGGTTATACACACCCAAAAAATTTATAACCCATTAATGGTTCCAAAAATGTATTATAACATACTAATATTTATATATACATGTTTACATATTTATACATTTATTGAAAGATAATTATAAAACTACGCTTGAAATATAATATTTAACACAATATTCTAGCTTCATGATATATGTTATAACATTTATATTAATTTTATACCCATATTCATTTTAATATATGGATACTACTATTACAATAAACACATTTAAACATCCTAGAATGAAATGAGCCGATTAATATCTATATAAATAGATGAATATAGTATAAATATTAAAGACGGTCTAGAAGAAATGACTATGTGATTCTAGTAAAAAAATTTATAAAAAAATTATCTTAATAAAATCAATTAAGAATGCAAAGAAAAATAATAGAAAAAATCAGGTGAAATTATTATAAAAATTTACCTTTTTAAAAGAATCACATACATTTTTCATAGTAGTAGTGGAACATAATTTACAATTGGAGTGGCTACCAATGGTAGAATCTAGTGTAAACTGATTTGAAATCTAATTTCAATGTTTGAAATTAATTAATAATGATTAATACTAACATTAGGTAAATAAACTCACTATTAGTGAAGAAGAAATTATTAGTTAAAATTTAAATATGATAACATGAGGAGATCATTCCTAAAAATTATGGAATTAGATTTACATGGGCCTAAAGTGCTCCACATTCAACGATGATTAACCCAACAAACAAGAAGAGGCCTTGAAAAACCCTAAACCACAATGATTTGAATATTTATAACCCTTTGATGAACTTAAATCAAAAATGAAAAACCAACAAGGATTTTTCTATATGGTGTGTTACAGAGGGTGGTATGAATCCCAAAAAAGAAGTGAATTAATTGAATGATTAGTAAGAGAAACCATCTCCTAGAATAATAATACATTGTATCATGTGAATAACTGGCAGAAATTGGAGATGTGTCAAAAAGAGTGGTACTCATAGAAGTGGCTTATCCATGTTAGTGTATGGTGTGGTGGCTTGCGAGGGAGGGAGGGTGATCCCCCATATTATTATTATTATTATTATTATTATTACCCCATATAGTGTAGTTCAATGGTTATAACCTACTATACCTATAGAGACATCTTGATGGAGTTCTAGTTTTTGTCATTATCATCTGCATCATTTTTTCCTTTGTACCACCACTATAGAAACATTATAATAATAGTATTAATATATATTTTATATAATTTACTACCATAATTATAATATTTTTAATTCATTATTGATAATTATTAATCTCCATGATTTAGATAATTTAATGAAAATATATTTAATTAACTCATAAATAATGTATGATAAATGAATAAAATAATAACTAAAATTTGAGGTATTTCACACAAAAGTGAGACGATCATACCTTAAATACTTATAGAGGATGGTTTAAAGTGAATGAAATCAAAAAAAAAGTTCCTTAATTCACCCTCCCACTCTTTTGGATCTCAAATGACCTGGGAACGACAAGTGGTATTTGAGAAAATGATGTTCTTTATTAAATATATAATATTTACTAATGATTTATGGATTCCTAAATCAATGAATTGAATGAAAGTACTGGAAATTTTAAAAATAATGGTTTTAAATTAGTATAATGATGTATGAAAGTATTCATGTACAAAATCTATTATGAGTGATCCTTTCCATGAAACCAGTTCAATCTATTGAGAGTATGATGTGGATATGACCACAGAAATAGCTGAATCCTCTACTTCAAAGAAGAAAAATATATTAATAAAATTCTCATTGAATTTTTCAATGACACATTTAGGTATGCCAAGGGAATTATTATTGATAGGATAAGGGTAAAATAAGAGGTAAAAGAGATTAATGATTCTTTATAAAAGAAGTTTCAAAAGTGTATATCCCTCACACAACCTATCAACTATAAAGAAAATTATAAATCCATTTTATTTTAATGTTTTTTCTTTATACAGGAATAATATTAATGGTATATTTTTGAGAAATTGGTTTCTGAAATAATATTTTTAGGAGTAATCAAGGAATTGGAAAATCAATAAAAAATATCAATGAATGTCAAAGATAATCAATTGGAGGTCAAGTAAAAAAGAGTAAGTGATCTTAAAAAATCTATAGAAGAAGAACGTAAAATTAATGAGGATTTAATTGAGGAGAAGAGGTAATATTGGTAATATATTTTTAGGTTTGTTATGGGTGAAAAGATATCCCTTAATATGATGTGCCATAAAATTTATTTGAGGTTAAATATATGTAATCAATTTGAGATATGACATCACATATACATTAGATTAACTGTGTTTCCACAAAAACATCAAAGAATATTCTATTCATAATGGTTCTCATGGATCTGAGAAAATAGATTGAGGTCATCTTAGAAAAATATATATCAATCTCTTGGGAAATTTATCACATTACACTAATATTTATTTCATCAATAATGTTGTTTCGTGGGGATTTGAATGTTCCAATATAAAAAATTGAAAAAACCGGTGGATAAAAATGATTATAAATTCATGAAAACATAAAAGGTGAATTTTTTAATATATTATAACAAGATATCTCCAAATTTAAGTGAAAGTACTGGTGATAATTCCCAAAAAAAATAATGAAATTAATTATGGATAAAATTAAACTATACGAAAAATGAGACGGTTTATCGATCATTTTAGGTGATGTTAGATCTTCTAGCATAACTCTAAAGAATATTATAATAATTTTTCAATTTATAGAGCTTATAAATTCTAATTAATATTGTAATAATTATGTGATGTGGAGATAATATAGTATATTCAAGAAACATGCACAAAATAAAAATAGCTATTTACCAATGGAAGGTTATAGTTTAGGGATTACTTCTATCATTATTACTGTATGGTATGTAATGATACTGAATTGTGATGATATGTACTAAATAAGAAAATAATATATATTCTAATGTAAAAGTAAGGCTAAATCAGGAAATTAAATATAGAGAGAAGGAAAGAGGAATCACTGCTTGGGAGAAAAATAACATAAAAATGATATTAGTAGAAGATAAAATTTTATCAAAACACTCCTATGAAGTATAATATTAAGGTTAAAAATGATTTATCGAAAAAATCAATATGGTTATACATGGTTTTATGGGATATCCTATGGAGCATTTTAAATAGGTTATGTATGCATTGATAAAGGGAAACAAATATAATCCTTGAATAGAATTAATACAAGAGAGAAAAAATATGAATGATTTATTGTTTTCCATCCCATAATAAATTATGAACGAATGTTCTTAGAAAGGAATTTTTTTTTGAAGAAAACATGTAAAACCACTAATAGATCCTTGAATTTCAAGAGGTAGAGTCTATCTATTTGTGTAGACAAATCGAAAAGGGTAAACATGTGGAATATGAATAATAATGTTCCTAATGAAAACAAGTTGTGTAAAATGATGAAGAAGTTATGTTTCATGAAATTGTTTTCTATGTCAGATGGCCCAAAAGATCAAAAAGGGTTATATAGAAGGTGTATATAATATTTTCATATTTTTGATAATTTCATGATAATTATTCCAGCTCATAAGTAAGTGCTAAAGAAGATTGATACAAAAGGAAATACACACTTGGAAAATATCTCATTATTATAATTGGTGAAAAAATCAAGCACAAACAAATAAAATGATCTAAAGAACATGAAATAAATATTGACTATGGAAATTAATATTATCAAAAGTTAAAGGAATGCAAACATTAAAAGTTATCTCAATGCTAATGTTTGAAATAATTAAAGATCTTGTGTGTGAGATAACTCTAATACTTGTTTCTATTACTAAGGAGAGAGAAACATCTCTTTGTTACCTTTAATATATATATTTTAAAATACCTAGGAGTTGAATGAAACAAATAAAGGTGAATAAGGATGTGGATTTCCCTATTATAAATCAATATAATTTTATATTCATGGAGTGTCCTAACATTCATGACCAAGATAAATTTTGTTCATCCCTTATGGGTGAGAAAAAACGAAGAAGTTTACTCCATATCAGATTCATTCAAGAAATCATAGAATTTCTAGAAAACATAGAAATTTTCAATATTTAGGTTTTTTAATGAAATATTTTAACATCATTTTTACTATATTAAACATGATTATAGGAGGGGGTTCTTGGTGATTATAAAAAGGGGAAATGGGAGTTAAAAAATGAAAAATAGAACTATTTTGATGCATTTACGGATCTATGTTTATAATATATATTTAATTACAAATATGTTTAAAAGAACCTAGAAAATAAAATAAGGGGAATTATATGCATGTTTAATGGCTATCTGAATAGGTTTTTCTAATGCAGTCACAGTGTTTAGTAACTAAAGTCTCATGGATAGGAAAGCATGTAAATCTATAACTCTCACTATATTTGAAAGAGGATTTAATAATAAATAAAAGTGGGAGAAGAAGTTTGTTGAAATTATAAAATGAAAAAATGATTGAGACATAACCCGTACATAGACATTTAATTTATTATGAACAAAGGGATAATAAAATGATCTGTTAATTATACATATTAAAATAGAAGGAATTTAATGGTATTTCCAACAAATATAAAGGGTGACATTGATGTTCCCATGAATAGATTTTATTATTTTTCAACAAGCATATATGATATTATATAGAGAAGTTATCAACATATGTTGTTTATTTTTTAGGATATGAGTGAGTTGATGTTATAATAAATTGAAAATTTAATTAAGGTTACTACTTTGAGAGATTTCTTTGATAGAATTAATTTATATCACATATATGTGATTATTTTTTGTTATATTCTCCATTTTACTAAAATTTATCGATGCCAAGAGAAATTTATACAACATCTAATGAAATTTAGAATTATCCCAACAATGGGGATATTAAATAATGATTATATTAAAGGTGAAGGTTTACCAGAAGATGATGAAACCATCCAATGAGTATTGTGCATGGATGATACTGTATCAGATAATGGAATAATTCATGGTGATGTTCTTAAAATATTTTAATCCATTTAGAATTCTTCGACATGAATTTAAGGAGCTCTGGTTCAAATTGAGTGATATTCAAAAAATGGATAAGTCTAGATTTCATTTTGGGTGATCCAAGGTAGAGTACACATGTAAGAGTTATTATGTAAGAGACTATAACCACATATGGGAATAACTATAAGGATAACTAATATAGTATTGGTTCTCTATGTAATAGTGAAAACATATATAGATCTATTGTTGGACATCGATGTAAGGGTGAACATATAAGTTCATTCATCATAGAAAAATCATCATAAGGGGTTTGATCACCAAGTCATCGATGTAATGTTATCTTTGTGATAGTTCTTAATTTATGAAAATTCTTTTATGAAAACCTATTAATATGATTAATTTTTTTACAATTTACATCAATGTATGATGATAGGGATGAGAACAAAAGATGAGAATCCAAAATATTTGTTTTTATCTTATAAAATAAATGACATTTTAAAATACTGAGAATTCCAAAATGATTTATTTTATATCGTAAGAGTAAATCAAACTATTCTTATGAAAGTATCTTCAAATGAATTAAACATCATAATGATATTGAAACTCAATGTCATTTATTGTAACAATCAAGCAACAAACCAATTGTGATACTTTTCTCGGATATAGTGTTGGCTTCCACACTATAAAGGTGATTTTCTATGTCAGACATCATATAATTTTTCATATGTGGGATATTTTATTAAAAATTTAAATGCAAGGATTTTTCGATAGAAATGTAGATGTGAAATTTTAAATGAAACATGGAGAGGGGAATGATGAGTCTTAATCAGAATTAAATAGAGGAAATTGACTCGATACAAATGAGTTTTAATATTGAGTAATACTATATCATAAAAATAACTAATTTTTTAATAATAATTTAAGGAATGATATTCATAATTATATTAATGTTAAATTATAGGGAATTATTAATAGAGTGAGATATTTTTGATAGATACCCCAATAATAGGTAGTAACACCACATGTTTTAGGTAATATACCATTATTTTATAAATTTTCATATTATCTAAATCATTTTATATATTGGGAGATATTGTAATAGGGGATGGAATATTTTGGTTGTTTTTAGAGGTATATGGGTTTCACACAGTTTCCAGAAACTCAGCACAATCTCTAGGAAACCATACATCTTGGTTTGGGAGTCAAAGAGATGGTTTACTATTGGAGCATTATTTTCCAAACTAAGTGCATGCTAAGGGAAACCATGAAATAAGAGGAATTGATAAAGGTGTGGTTAGTGAAAAGTTTTTAAAACCATGAAATCAAACCAAGAAAGTGATGTTCTAATGATTGAATCACTAAATGAGTGGCACACAATTTTCTAAATTGTCAGACTCTCTAGACCATATCCAGTAGCACAAGCATAGTTGGTGAACATTTGAAAATATGTTTTACCTGGCCGTGTGAAGTGTTGTTAAATCCATGAAATTTTATGATTTAATTCATATTAATGTTATGAATCCCCATTAGTCTTTTATTTTTCATGTATCACAAATTATTCTTCCTCCCAAGGCTACCTTGTCAATGCATTTTGATAGAGAATGGTAATTTAGGTGAACCAAAGTTTGTTGGAGTTCCAAAATCATGAGTAATAATTACATCATATTTTTTCTATTAGATATAATTTTATACTCTCTCTCATATAAATTAATATATTATTTCATGAATATATCTATCTATTATGATGTGAATCAGGATTATATCATGTTGAATTTTTTGATGGGAATGTTTTTTATACATATCTATTGAATTTCAAAATTACATTATTCTTTTTAACATTTTGTTGAGAGGTTGTTTACTACTCTCTAATATCCAATATTCTATAACATGAATTCCCATTTTTTATATGTTTTTTGTGGATTTTTTATTTAAAAATTGTTTGATGTTGGTGAGAAAAAGCTTTTATTCTCTGTTTTTAGATATCTAGAAAAATTCCTCCACTTAGAAAACCCCCATTGTTTATAAATTTGAAATTATGATTTCATAATTTTGTTTTTTATTTTAAGAATGTGAAATATTTAATTAAATCATATCAAATGGAAAAGTGTTTTATTTTAAATTTACTAGAATGTAATTTTGAATTAATGGGTTTAAGTGTAATCAATGAGGATGGGTATAGTTGGAAGTGACACTAGAAGGTTAGATAGGTTACACTCATAGAGTACCACCATACAAAGTAACACCAAACATGAGTTAATTTCAAATTTATGGATTTTATATGTGTTTGTGAACATGTATAAGTTTATGAAAAATATAAATGAATGAAAATAAGTATGAAATCAATTTTCTAACATGGAATTAGTTTATGTATTTTTATGAACTATATTTTTTTTTTACAATTTTATATAAAATGTGGTAAACTTTTCATATTCTCATGTTGTGTGTTCAGACATCTCTAAAAAATTAAGTTAAATTTTATAATAGTCCCCTACTTGGGAACCTCAGTGAATTTGTAGATTTCATTTATATAGATATAATGATGAGAAATATGGCTCAATTTTCATACTCTAAACCCTAATATAATAGGCATATCATTTCGTGTTGGTGCATGAATCGAGTTTTGGTTGTTTCAAAATCCGGCACCTTGATGTATTGAGTCTTATTCGATTTTGGTTTTGTCAGTTCATATCACATGTTCTACAATATATCTAATATTATTATATTTTTCGTTATTATATGGATTATTTTCCTCATACTCATGCATCACCGAGGATGATTTGAGGCTTAATTCTGATTTTTTTGGATTTGATTAAATTATAAATTAGAAAATCATCCCAAATGTGTTAATATGATGCTTTAGATTTCTACCAACATTGGTGTGTTTGTGATATCACCTAAGGTTAGTGGAACTCAATATCTTCTCAAGCCAATGAGTTGGATTAGTATCTAAAAAAATCATATGAGACTTTTTAGTCCTTCACTTTCATGGGATGGTATATTGGACATAGAAATTTTGAAACGTAAAATGTATAATAGAAAAAGTCATAGCTAATCTTTTTATGTTGACATCATGTTACCATGTTGGTTTATGTAAACTATTGTTCTAATACACTTCTAGGTATTATTTTCAAATCATCGTGGGTTTATGTAATGATTATTCTATACCATGAATTATTATTGAGGCATCTCAATACGACGGAATACGATATCTTAACATGATAAATTTATAGAAATGTAAAATTGATAAATTTTAGAAAAGTATCATTATAACGATTTTTTATTATTGTATAATTTTAATTTTTATTCTTCTAAGACATTATTTTCTACTGAATAATTACTAAATGGATTTTTGTTCTAGTTTTTGTAGTAATGTAAGTTGGAAGGTGACATAATACACATCTAGTGGTTGCAACTGAAAATATGTCTACACCTAAAACACTAGTGACTCAACATCTAGTCTAAATAGTTGATCATGATTTCATGATATAGAAATAGGAAATTTGAATGATGATTTTAGAAAAGAGTACAACAAGGCTCAGTATAAAAACCATAATCCACTAATCATTTTGAGATATAATGAACTTTAAATATAAAATATCTATTTGAATCAGATGCACAAAATCATTGATTTTTTTAGGATCCCCGATCTTGTCGAAATTTATGTTTTATACATATATCCTAGAGGATCATTCAAACCGATCTTGGAATTTAGATTTCCATGATATAGCCTACACAGTTATTACAATAGAGGACTTTGGAGATTTTTTCATCAAAAACATTTACCCACAATCATTAAAAAATAAAAAAATAAACTATTTTCGTAAGAAAAATATAAGATATAATATTTATAAAATAGTATGTGTCTATGTTCATGAAATTTATTCACCTTTCCTTAGAAGTAGATTTTAGTGTGTTCATGAAGGAAAGATTCATTGAATCTGGTATATAACCATATATTCACTCTAATGTTGATACTCAATGTATTAAGAAATATACAAAGATGGAAAATATAAAAAAATTATTAGAAATAGATATTTCTAGAAATTCAGTTATAGGGCGTATGTTTATCACCGTAGGAACATGTGGTATCTCAAATAATAGGAACATGAATAATAGAGTAAAATACATCTGAGATGGTGAAGCATATATGAATCATACCCTTGGAACATTTAATTTCCCACCATATCTCAATATAGATCATGGTTGATTCAAATGTGGATCTACTTCCTACAAGAGGAGAGATAGTATAAAACCATCTCAAAATTTCCAAAACTATAATGACATGGTACACCTTCATCATAAATTTCATAACACAACGATTTATTGTGTGGGACATACATCTCTTATTTTCTAGAAATCATATGCTTTAATTAGGTGATTACATCAGAATAATTTCCACCCTCAAATCCATGAAATTCAAGGTGATTCTAGGAACACCATGACTCCTCAGGTTATGTAACCTTAGTATAAATGAACCAATTGGGGGGGTCTAGTAAGTAACAATATTATACTGATTAGATGATCGTTGATGATAAATTTGGAACATCGATGTGTGAGGTTTGGTTCTTATAATTCCTACCACAATGGAATATTTTTATGATATTTGTGAAACCAAATTTTTTATCTCTTCCCATGTTGACAATCATACAGGTTTTCATGATAAAATAATTCCTTCTCATTTGAAATGTCCAAAACCACTAGGACAATGAGAGAGTCACGATTTGAAATGTATAACTAGTTTGGTAGAAATAGATGGGGTTTAACTAGATTTGGATTTCACTATTATTGATATGTAAATATATGACATGATGTTGGGAATGGATTAGTTGATATCATTAAATCCCTCATACATTGTAATTCCTAACGAGTGTGTTTCACATTTTAGGATGGAGTTAAACATAACATTAAATAATATTGGGCTACAAATGAATATAAAGTTAGACCCTCGATATAAGTGGTTAGGAATATGTCTTATTAGTTGGTAGTGATTACATTTTATGCTTTTTATGAGATTATAAATAGATATTTTCCTAATTCAGTTGACCAATTTCATAAATGTTTTCAAGAATCTTATTGTAGGTTTCCACTCACAAGATATGAGGAATTTCAGATTGTTCTCTAACAATGGTACAATTATATTTTACTTCCATCTTATAGGAAGGAATAGATGGAATTAATTTAATTGAATGTCCATTTAGAATGGATGAATGAAAAATTTCATGTTTGACTATGCACATCCATTTGGGTTTTATTAGTTATTTAGTGAAGAATATTGACTAAACTCTTTGATTTTTAGGGATTATCATCAATTCAACTATGTTACAATAAATAATTCGAATCCATTTCTAATAATATATGATATATTTGATCAATTAATAGGATCCCAGTGGTTCTTTAAAGTTTCCTTATAGTTGGGGTATCAACAACTATAAGTTTAGAAGAAGTGTATTATGATCAAATCTATCAGAAGCTATTATTGAGAAATTGAAATGTGTTTACGCCCATCAATAATACGAATAAACAAAAAATATTTATATAATTTCTGATTCAGTTATCTTATAGGTACATTGATTACATTGTTGTGGTGTCTCTTGATGATATTCTAGTATATTCCAGGTCTATGGAAGATCATGACCAACAAATGGATATAGTGTAGGGCTTCATATTATAATATCAACTCTATTATAAACATCCAATGTGTGATTCTAGGATACAAGTTGTTTCTTTCCTTGATCATGAAATTTCAAAGATATGAATTTCATTAGATCCTATAATAATTGAATTTTTTATCTCATGGAAATGGCTGATGAATGTTATTGAGATATATAGATACATTGGGTTATAAGCTTATAATCAATTATTGGATCATGATTTTTCAAGAACTAAATAATTAATGATAGAATCATCATGAAATGGGTTTTCATTCCATTAGAGTAATGAGATTCCTAAATACTTTCACAAATATATGGTTCAGATTATTTTATAACATATTAAAATATTTCTAGATTCTAGACAAAGGTTTGTTGTATATTATTATTCATCAAGATATGGGATGATAATTGTTCTCATGTTGGGAGTTGAAAATTTTTATTATGTTTATTTAATATCATGTGAAAAATAGAAGAAATATAGATCACATGATTTGGTTTTTGTTATTTTATTTCATGAAATAAATAATTTCCATCATTTTCTTTCTGTAGAGAAATTCAAAATTTTTACCGATCAAAAAATCCTAAAACAAATTTTCCCTTATAGGGATTTGAATCGGTCATAACGGGGATGGAATGAATATCTGAAAATGTTTGACTTTGAATTGATGTATACATGATTAAAAAATAATTATATAGATAATACATTGAGAATTAAGTCATATAATTAGTTGGATAAAGAGGATTCACAAAAAATGGAAGCTAATGTCAGTAATAGATGATATGCATTTGGAATGTGCTGAATAAGGTGACACTGTAGTTTCCATTACAATTTCTCTCATTCCTGATCTGGTTTATTATTTTAGATATGCTCTAGTATCAAATCCCATGTGATTAACCCTGAGGTCAATGCCTAATGGAGGGGAGACCATTGAGTGATGGAATCTAGAAGGGATGTTTGTGATGTGGTTTAGCTGTCACATAATGGTTCCTCCAAATTATCAATAACATCATCTATTTTTTTCACCATTTTATTTGGGTCTTCTACAATTGATTCTAGAAGATGTATAATGTTCTTAGAGAATATTTTTGGTGGGGTGGAATGAAAAGGAGAGTGTTGGGGATTGTCTTCATAAGCCTCACTTCTTAGTAGGTCAAGGTAACTAATCAATGACTAAATGGTATGCTATAATCAATACTGATTCACATATTGAAATTAAAGTTGATATTTATTTATTTTTGGATAGGTATACCAAGAATATTTATTAAACAAGGGTTTATATGGGTGATTTTTGATCGACTAATAATGATGTCCCACTTCACCCCACATCGCGATTCCAATATAGTGGATGATTTTTCGATACTCTATATTTATTATGTTGTAAAGATGTATGATATTCATATTCCAATTGTATTTGACTAGGACCCTGGGTTCATGCCTTAGTTTGGATTGTCCTTACAATAATCCCTTGAAACACAATTCACAATGAGTACAACATTTAATCATCAATTGTATGGTCACCTGAAATGGAAAATGAAAGCAATGAAAAACATTATTAGAGCTTATGTAATGAATTTTAGAGGCTTATGGGAGGATCACATACTATTAATAGAGTTATTATATAATAGTTTTTTATACATCGATACATATGGATACTATAATTGGATTATATGGTCCTCATTTCCATTCTCCCAATTATTGGGGGGTGAGTGAAACATTACTTATCAGACCTAGAATTATCATTGATACAATATAAAAAATTATATTTATTAGAAAAAGAATTCAAATGGACCATTGTTATCATAAATTTTATGTATATCATCATTTATAACCATTATCAATAATTTTTATCCATTATTTTTACTTATAATTTCATTATGGATAAGTCATCATCATTATGATAAATAAGAAATGTTGTATCCAGAATACATACATCTTTTTCAGATATATAGAAAAGTGTATTATGTGTCTTATCAGCTATATTTACCACTAAAGTTCAGTTCTATGCATAATGTGTTCCATGTATCTCAATTGTAGAAGTACCAACATAATTCTGATCATGTGTATAAAATCTATGTTATTTATTACACATTAATTCATGATTTATTTAATAAAAGTACACATTATGAAACCCAAAATATCGATAATTCTTGTTCATTTTTTAATTTGGTGCATAGAATAATATCTTGAACATGGGATACAACAACATTATTGAAAACTTCCTCAACATGCTTCTAAAATTCATGGTCTTTTAAAACTTCATGGGAAAACCTGGGAAGAAACTTAAGAAAGGGTAGAGATATAAAGCCTAGTAAGTAAATAAACATGGTATAACGTCAATAGAATAATCCTTTATATAAAATAGTAATACCAATGGGGCATAATAAGAGTAGTAATCATAAACATGATAATGAGACAAGATATGACATGATAATCATAACATGTGAAATCAAGAAATAACTTAAAACACCATAACAGAAACATAGGTCAATGATAACTTGTAAAGACATCGTGGTGTGAAATGATCCATAAAAGAACTAGGTTCACACCCTGTACTAACATTATTTCCAATGAGACCAAAAATTACCCAATTCATTAGATCCCTATATAATTTCAGACGCACACATCACATTCATTTCATTCTCATGGTTAAGTGTTCCACATTGATCATAAAACATGGATTGGTTCATCATCTTAATTTATTCCACAATAAATTATATTGGATTAATATATTTAACTCCCAAATAAAAATGTAAATGTTCATAAATGTGAACTTCCTTGAAAGAATAGGTGTATGATATTCATTACACAACTGTTTTGACATGGAAATTCAGGTTTCAAATATTGAAACATAATGATGTCACTTAAAGATTCATAAAAATTTTATGAGGAGAAATAATGGGAGATAAAATCAAATTAAAATAAATTGGGAAGTAATAGGGTCATGGAAAAATATATCCCAACATTATAAATTAGAAATATAGGGAATAAGTTACTTTAGAAACATGAATAAGTAACAACTCCTAATTATATTTCGACATGGTATCAGGTGTACAACAAATATAATATGAGGATTAATCACAGTAAAAGGTGATCTAAAAGATTATAATTTAAATGGACAGTGTCTAGAATATGGATGAACATATCCCAATATAATAAAATGTAATTTAAGAGACATAACATAAAAGATGTTCTATAATGAAAATAAGAAGAAGGAAATCCCTTAGTTGAGTGTGTGGCTTCAAATGTTTGGGAGGGGATTATTGAGGGCTTGGGGCCACCTTAGTAAGAATATATAAAGTGTATGTATGATTATAGATGTTTTATAAGGAGATTTAGTGAATATAATTTGGATAATTGGTGGGTTTATATAGGGAAAGATGGGGATTTCATCATTATTTAGGTTTTTGACACTACCTAATAAAATAACCAAAAACACAAACCACACCTAGAGTTTTCCCATGGTTTCTACCAAATGGGATTTTTTATCATTATTTTAATTCTACAAGGGCATATCATAATAATATAGTTCCCTTTATTATGTAGAGATGGGTCAAACTCTTAAAGAAATCATTATAAAATCATAAAAAATATTAATGGTTCTGTAATATTAATAAGGGATTTATAGAATTAATCACATAAACATAAAAAATAATATTAAATTAAAGACACATGCTTCATAATTTATACAAATTATAGTAATTTCTAAATCATTTTTTGGTCATTATGATTTCATTATTCATAAAGAATATTTATATGGTATTAAATTTTGACATGAAAAATCAACAGTTTAGGAAACATTTCAAAAATTAACAGCTAAGTAATTATGAATTTAAATTTGAAAAATATTATTCATTTTATATAAACAATTTTAAAAATATGGAAATTTTAGATTTTAAAATAATAATCTATATTTATTAAGAAATGCTATGGTTTTTTACAATAACAGTTTTCAAACATTCATTAAAATTACATTTGATTCCATAATAATGATACGATATTATGTATATAATAAAAATTATTCAATAATAATATTTTATTAAAATATTATTTATTTAAAAAATAATCTATTTCATCAAAATAAATCCCCTTACTTGTATTTTAATATTGCAAAAAACTATTGATGTTTTATTGTTTGAAAATAAAAATCATTTGTAATGTAATAACAATAGGATGAAAATATATTTATTATTAAATTAAAAAATAATTTATATTATAATATATCTAGGGTAATTATATATACATCATTAAAACACTATAAAAACTCCAAGGGTAAGGTTCATGATCACGAGACTTTCAAGTGTGGATCAACTTACATGGTTTGGGCCATGATATCGATATGCTTGAAAATATCTTGTAAACAGTTTTTCCCACACATAAGTTGTCGCATAATAGAGTGGTATTGAAAAATTTTAAATCATAGAGACAATATATGTAACATCCTATTATCTGGTTATTAGGTACACCCTTAACCTCATCGTGGTTTCCCAATCCTTTGAGATTGGGAGGATACCTATAATAGTGAAGTCAGAGATTTATTGGACATTCAAACTTCTACATATTATTTTTTAGGACGTATAATAATTTCATACCATGTAACTAGGTTACATTCCATGTAATTTTTTATGTACAAGTTGTGAATGGGGACTAACACAATGAAAGATTACAGGTCCTGATTGATGGTTTCACATCGTGAATGTTTTAAAAAATGGATTTTTAGTCATAGCTGAAGTATATTAAGTGTATTTTTACAATATGGATTTCACAGAAAGAATCTATATTAACCATTGTGAAACAACCCCCATCTAATTTTGTTAAATTAAATTTTAGGTGATTGTTTTATTGATAATACCGTTGAAAATATTTACGCAATGTGTAATCATGTTACAAAATGTGTAAATGAGGGGCCATCTATTTTAAGTAAGTTGTCTAGCAGAATTATGATATGATTCCACTATAGCTCCTCTCTTCATGACTATATATCATTCTTTAGAAATTTGGTGAGTTCCAACATACTTTCCAGATGTTCCTTTTTTATCTTCAATCCTATGTAAGTCCTTGGCGATTTTTCTTCTCTATTCCCTTCGGTTCTCCAGCCATTTTAGTGAAATCCTTTGGATGATTTCATTGTTGGGTTTGATATTTATCCATTTTTATCTAACAACATATTTCTAATAATGAAAACATTATTTCCAATGTAATTTTTCATTCGGATCAATTTTTTGATTGTTTGTTAAAGTTAGGGGTCAAAATCATAACCCTATGGTTGGATAATTATCAAGTTTCTTCAATATTGTGATATCTCCGACATAGCAGGCACCCAAATTATTTGAAAATAGATGAATTTAATAATTTATTAATGTATGTTTATCATGAAATGTGACCAAGGGTTATTTATTGTTATATAATCCTTCAATTGTGGATTATTTGTTATTGATATAATTGTTAATATATGTTGAATTGAATTTCCAAGTGTAAAATGCATGAATAATAATAATTTGTATAATTAAAAATAAATATATGTGATTTATATTGTTATATCCATGCAATATTATAGCGATTTTGTTCTATTTTGAGAGGCTTATATAACATGAATATCCCAAGAACTTACACATGTATATTCTGTAAGGATTATAGAATGTGATCTTAGCCTAATCCCATTTTGTAATGATTATAAGGATTTTACTAGAAATATGGTAATGATTATAGGGATTCAACCAAGATGATTATTTTAACTATTCCAAGAATTTTTAGTGATGACTGGCATTGTTCTAAGACATGATCATCAATATTTTTTCATGGCACGGAAGTAGGTTGTTTACCTTTGTTGATTGTTGTGGTTGGCCAGGTCATAAGACATTCTCGGTGATATTCTAGCAGGGATCCAATGTAGTTGATGTTTGTATTATCTTATTTGTTGATTTAATTAATACCCATGTTTATCACCAGATTGCATGCTCATCATAACATAATTTTTTTGTTTAGACATGATTTTATTGACATATAGAGTTATACACACACACTACTCAGGTTGTCATTTGGTACCCAATAAGACTGTATGGATCCAATTTTTGACAAAGGAAAATTACCTTATAGTTGATTTCTTGTTTTTAGTTGGGTGGGATATTACAGTTAGGGTAGATTTGGGATTATAGACCTTGGATATTGAGTCTTTTATTTGTGTCTTTTATCCATATTCTTATATTTTTTATAATGACATTTAGTTACATTTTTTCATGTCATTACATTATTACAATATTATTAATATATTATTCAGTTGGATTTTATTATTTACTTACTCTATGTATTTTATTTTATTATTTTTCCCATATTATTATGAATTGTTCTGCTTCTATGAAACATCACAATAGTTGTTAACATCACCAAATTATACTTCTCGAACCCCCATTTTTAGTAACAATCCACTATAATCTGAGGTACTGCTTTTTATGTCTCATAAGAAAACCTTTTCAACCACCTGAGATAGTTATATATTGAGGGATCATACAATGTGGAATTAAAGAGAATGTTTTATATTCTTATGACTTAAATTTCTAGAATAGGGAAAAATAATTCTTGGATGTGTTAAGATTGGGTAATGATCTTGTGCATGGGATTTGTTAACCCATGTATGAAGGAAAATATGAGTACTCAGGGATGAGATTGATGTTTCTGTTGTGTTCTTGTTTTCATTGATGTTATTTCATCAAGGAAAACTAACATGTTGTGTGAGGTTATTGTTTTATGATTTTATTGTTCCTGGAAATTTGTACCCATGGCCTTGTATGATGTGATATGAGAATACATCCATCATAATAGGTAGATATTGATATATTGACATGCATTTCTCATAATAGGGGCTTATCTATTTTTTCATGTGATATATACTTTCATGTGGAACTGTAATATGAGATATTTTTTAACTACACAAATGAAATGTTTTTCATGCCATGTTAAAATATTTGTAAGGAATACCTAGAGAGACAATGAGGTATTAGTTCTCTTTTTCATAACCTTTTAGGATTACCTTATTTCTTGAAAGATCTCTATGGTGTGTGTTTATCTTGTAGAGAAAATCCCCCCTCGTTGCCTTCAAATTGAGTAGAGGAGAGTAGAAATAAAAAAAGTCTTAACAAAGATGGATTTTAACTTTATATAGATCCTAATGAGTGTATGGTTGTTCAACTTTGTGAAAGTTTCATGATGGGAATGTGATTCATGGAGAGAGAGACTATTTGTACCATTCCATTTATTTTTTAGAAGAAAAGAGAGTTTGAACCACGAAATCATCCATTGTTTACTTGTGAATGAAAAAACTAGGTAGATGTGTTATAGATTGAGTTAGTCCATAAAATATTTTAGAAGATCTGGACACCTGAGGATAAGAGCGTGATTCTTGCTATGTATATTCTTCAGGGATCTACCAAGAATTGGTGGTACATTTTGGAGGAAATTCGGGATCTAGATAAGAAATCATGGAAGGTCATCGAGATGATATTACTGATAAAATTAAACCAAATAACCTATTGGGATGAAAAAATAGTTCTAGTTCATGAATTTGATGTATGAGGTTTTTTCTGAGGGAATATATTTTATGTTTTACCAACATACAGGGCCTTACGCCGTCATTGGAAGCTAATGAGATCTCTAGGGAGAGATGTTTCCAAAAAAAAATTTATTATGATATTGGTTTATAGGTAAAAGTTTCCCATTTAAGAATCATTGACGGAATGATAAATTAGAGAGTCATCATAAAGGGAAATCTAAGAGAGGCCCTGTGTAGTGGCCAGTCCATTTCCATAAGGAAATCTAGGAATTATTCTATATGTTGTATGAAGAGTGATAATTATAGTTTCAACCAATTTAATAGTGTGTAGACTTGTTAGGGATGTAGAAAACAATCTCAAGACTGTCTTCCTTTATAGTTCCATCAGTTTCACAAATTTTGTCACAAGATACCATAATGTCCATACCCTACAGTCGAGTATCATATGTACGACAGACTGGTTCATCATCAAAGGCTCTGTTCAATTTTTCCACAACAGACCAGTGGTAAAGGATCAGGATAAGAACTAGAATTGGGATGGGGCTCATCTACCTGTCATTAAGAAGGTAGTTAGTTATCCAGAGTCTTTTCATGATGAGTTTGGGGATGTTGTACTGTATTTCAAGAATAATAATACCATGTAAGGGACATAGCTCAGGGTTGATAGACTACAACCATATACTAAGGGAAAAGTCAGTTTTATGTGATGCAAACTACCCCATCTAATGTGGATGTAGGGCCATCTACCTTCATAGGAACAATTATAGTATCATCTACTTTATATTGTGTTTTCTTTGATATAAAATAATCAAATTATTTTCTATATTAATTTTTTCAAAAGGGTTCATATGGGATTTGAAACTTTTATATGTGTTTTCAACCATTCACACAACTTTGGGAGAGCGGTTAGAGATTATCAATGATTTCATGGGTGTTATCTAGATATTAGTTGTTGAAAATTATTTTGGGAACTGTTCATGCTTGAAATTATTATCTTCACTTGATTCATAGTGTGGACTAGTTAGTTCAATACCAAGATCAATTTAATTTTATAGGAGGTGAGTTACATTCCTATATCTATAAGGAAGCATCAATTATCCCTAGGGAGTGTGGGATCTATATGATGGTCATAGAGGAAAACGTCAGTAATGATGTTATTGTATAAAAAATGATAGCAATGGTATTTCTATATATAATTGTGGAATGAAACAATATTCATTTCCTCTAGTGATAGACCACTTTCATGATGTTTTCCCTAATGAGTTCTATGTCTTACCACCCGAGCGAGAAACCAAGTTCACAATCGAGATGGTGGTGAGAAAAGAACCAGATTCTATCATGCCTTAATGAATTTAACTAGTAGATATTCAAGAGTTAAATGGTGAGATGAAATATCAAGAATATAGTAGATTCATACAACCTATTGCATCACCTTTCGATTATCTAGTTCTCTTGACCAAAAGGCAAATGGATCTTTGCACTATGTGTGGATTAACATAGGTAGAACCAGATAATGGTTAATAAGTAGTATCCTATTCAGTGAATTGATGATCATTTCGATTAGTTGAGATGTGAAAATATCCTCTTCAAGATTTATTTTAGTTTTATATATCAACAGTTAAATGTAAGACTATTAGACATTCGTACGACCACTTTTATGTGCAGGAATTCCATGTACGAATTCTTTTTGATGCCATTTGGGTTAAAAAATGATCCGGTAGTTTTCATATCCTTAATGAATAGAATCTATGATCATTTATTAGATTAATGTTCGATGGTTTTTGGTAATGATGTCTTTGTGTACTCATAATGAGTAGATGATCTTTCAATACATTTTTAAATCACCCTTCTTACATTGAGAGGGAATCTTCTTAAAACCAAGATAACTAAATTTGGTTTATAGATAATGGAAGTGCACTTCTTTGTTTATGTCATCTCAGAGGTAGGAGTGTCAGTTGAACCATAGAATGGACCAACCATGATATCTTGGGAATATCCCAAGAAATTATACTAAATTTATATATTTATTGGTTTATAAAGTTTTTACTAGCATTTAATCAAAGATTTCTCTTTTTTTGAAGTATAATGTCTGGGATGACTGTGAATGAGGAAAAGTTTGTTTTTTTAATGCTTGTGAGAGATATTCTGAAGTGATTAATAGTAAGATGAACTTACCACCAATCCTTTATTTTCCCAGGCCAAGTAAAGCACATACCATGTACTGCGGCACTTCCAGTGTTTGAATCAATGATTTTCTAATAGAGGAGGATCATGCTTTTGTTTATAGTTCCAAGATGCTGATACCACATGATAGCAATTACCATACTGCCGATATGGAGTAAATAGATTTGGTAAATTCCAAAACATATTGGAGAAACAATCTCATGGGTGAGAGGATTGTGGTAATCATGGATTATAAGAATATAAAGTACATATTTTCAAAGAGAGAGATGAAACATCATTATAAGATGTGGGTTGAGAATACATAGTATTTTTAATTTGAATTGGATTATAAAAATGGTAAGGGAAACAAAATCATAGTCATTATTATCCAAAATACACTAAAAGTGGAAGTACAAGAGTCTTTTGATGAGTAGTAGATAACTTCCATCCGGTGTACATGATACTGAATGTTTATGAAACTCAGGGGTGAGTAGATTTGAAATCAACATCTATTATAAATGGTATTTTGTTCCTGATTCAGATTGAGTAGTTATATGATCCATATATATTAGTGATGAGAGAAAATATATATGGCGGGGAGACACCATCAGGACAGTCTCTCAGAAGTATAAATTCTTTTCATTCTAAGGTGGTGTATGAGTTCCTATAGAATTGTGTGAGGAGGTGATGAGGAAGTTTCATGCTTCTTAAATGGTACATGCACCCTGGTTTAACATATATGTATCATGAAATACATAGATAGTACTCGTGGTTTGGTATTAAAAAGGAGGTGGTGATATATGTTGAAAAATTATTACTTGTTAGTATGTGAAAGAAGAGCATCAAAGGACACTAAAGATTTTTCATAATTTACCCATCTTGATGTTGAAATGGGATGATTTCATGATTGATTTTGTTATAGGACTACCCAAAAAGACAAATAAGAGTGACACTATATGGGTTTTTTGAATTTAATGACAATGGTAACCCACCTTTTACCAATTCAGGAAATCATCATAGTTGATGAGCTGGGAAATCCTTACCTATAGGTAGTGGTTCAGTTGTAAGGTGTTCCAAGAAGTATTATTTCATACAGAGATCCCCATTTCACATCATTTTTCTTGCAGGGTAATCAGATAACCCTTGGATAATGATATCTTTTAATCACATCATATAATCTATAAAATAATGTTCAATTATTGTGGACTATTTATGCTCTATATGATATTCCATGAGCCTGTGTATTAGATTTTGGTAGTTTATGGGAGAAACATATGGTAGTCATAAAGATTAAATATAATAATATCTTCAATAAATCGATCCAAATGGATCTATTTGAGGACATGTATAGGAGGTGATGTCGATGACCTATTTGTTGCTGGTGGTAGGTGAGTCTGCACATGTTTGGCTAGGTATTGTACCAAATACATCTAATCTGGTTCATTTGATTAGAAATTGGTTGGTGAATGTGTAGAGAATGTAGAAATCATATGATGACCACAAAATATGTCTTCTAGAATTCAAGGTTAGTAATTATTTTTTCCCTCAAGATTACCCTGGGTTGGGGAAACATTATGTCAAGAAATAGAAAAAACTAGCGACCAGTTTATTTGTACCATTAGAAATAGTGGAAACGGTTGGTCCAATGGAAACTCATTTATAACATAAACATAATTATAGTGTTTTCTATAACGTGTTACTTGTGTTGTAACTTTTAATATATCATAAAGACCCATCCCATGTGATATATATTACAAACATCAAGGTTTTTCATGATGTTTCCTTTTAGGAGCATCAGATATGAGTTGTGGATAGTTGTGAGTAATATACATTGGGAAGGGATATAAAAGTTGTTCAATTTTCATAGAAACATATGATAATTAATGGAGATACCAATGAGAGGGAGTCTAATATGAAAAAAAGTGTCCAAAATATTCCTCTGAGTCCTGATATTGATACTTAAGCAGCTTTTGGATGAGCTTCTATATGGTGGGGAGGTTGTGAGATCCCATCTTTTTTCAAAGTAAATTTATCTAAGAGTTTTTAATTTTACAAATGGTGGTTGAGTCTTTTTTGGAGACGGAGCTCCATTATTGATGAAAATCATCTAAAGATCATGGATGTTTTTATATTTTAATAAATAGAGTATAGGATTGATTTGATTCAGTGTTTTATAGGTTCTTGGGATGCTGAGAAGCATTAAAGGGGGTTCAGGTTGTTTACAAAGAGAATGGACTGAAAAATCAACTATAAATCATTTGCATATCGTGTAAAGGGATTACGTGTTCTGTACTATTTCATCGGTTTTAATCAATTAAATTTTATGTGACAGGTTTTTCATAGAATACCACAAAAAAAATTATATGATATGTAGTCATGTTAAATAATGTTTAAATGCCCAAACATCTATTTTAATCTTGCTGTTCAGATGAATTTTGATTTTTTTTTTCTACAAGTCCTCTCCTCTCGACCCTAAATAATTATCCATTAGATTTTGGAGTAAAAAATTCCCTTATAGATGTTCCATTCTCATATGAAATTCATGGTATGTTCATTTTTTAGGTTTATTTCTTCTACCATTTGATTCTCTAACTGTTACAGCGAAATCCTTTGGATAATGGAATTGTTTGTTTTGATCTTGATCATTTATGATCTAGGAACCTATTATAAATCATCTGATACTTCATTCACATTGAAGATGTCTATTTGAAAAAAATTTGGATTGTAGATTACAGGTAGGGGGTTTTAATCATAACCCTATGGTTTGATAACTACTATGGTTATTCAATATTGTGATAGATCAAATATAAGGTGCACCCAAATTTATTCAAAATAAATGAAATGTATAATAGATTAATGTATTTTTAGAATGACAAGTATCCTAGAGTGATTTAATGTTATTTAATCATTAAATAATGAATTATTGATTTTTTATATAATTTTCAATCAATATAGAATTGAATTTCAATGTTTCATATCAAAGAATAATGGTAATTCAAATAATTATCCATTGAGATATGGAATGTGATATTGTTATTTCCCTGCTTTATAATATAGATTTTGTTCCTTATAGAGATGATTATATAATGGCCTATGCCCAGGTATTTGAACACATATATGCTATAATACTTATAGATGCAGGGCTAATACTAAACACATGTTTTATTGTTTATGGGGATTTGACTTCGAAATGTTGTAATTCTTATGAGACATTGACCTAGATTGATTGTTGTGATTATACCATTTTTATATGGTGATCATTGGCATGGTTCTATGATATGATCAGAAATATTCCTATGTTGTGAAAAAATTAGTTTTTATATCTTGGTTATAATGTTTTGGATTTCATGGTCATAATAAATTCTCAAAGATAGTCATGATCAGAGCCAAAATAAGTTATAGATGAATTTTATTTATTTTTTAATTGACTAAAACACATGTATATTTCTTTATTATATAAAATTCTTATTAGAATTGTTTTTTAGACATGATGGAATCAACCTACTGAGTTATACTAACTTCATATTCATTTTTTCGTTTGGAACCCGGGCATATTATATAGATACAAGATTGGACAAGGCAAAAGGATATCGGTGTTGATTGCATGTTTATTGTTGGGTTGGAGTTATGTAGATGGGATATATGTTTGATTCATGACATGGGATATGAGTCTCTTATTTTAGTATTCTATCCTTTTTCTTGGAATTTCCTATTATGAAATTTAGTTATATTCTATCCCATCACTACATTATTCCTTTATTATTATTGGATTATTCAATTGTCTTTTATTTTTTCCTCTCCTATGTCATTATTTTAATTATTATTTCCATTTAATTATTAATTGTTATAAAAGTATGATACATCATACCAATGGGTATAGTCTCAATACTATACATTTAACATCCACCCTTCTAATAGACATACTCTGGTATTTGGGGAGGTGTGCTTGAGGTCTCACAACCAACCCTTTCTTGCCATGTGATAATGTTCTAGATTGGTGGACATTACAAACATCACACATGAACACGTCTATACTATGTGTATTTATCGAAAACATCACCCCACTAGCTTTAACCACTAAAGGTTTTTTCATCTCACTCATGTATCATAGAACCATCTACAACCCGTAACCCCACTTGACTAAATTTAGATAGAATGCCACATAGTCATAACAACACACATCACAAGTCAACCAATAAATTCATATCATTTACATTCATCCATAAAAATTAATAAAAGGTAATATCTTTGACTAAGATTTACACCATGCATAAAAAATAATATGAATTAAATATGGTTTAACAAGCATATTAATAAAATCCATTTTAAGTAGATCAAAATTGAAATATCAAAATATAGGCCCGGTGAAGCATTTACAAACATTAAAATCCAATTTTAATAATATGTTTAATTTTTTTTGGAAAACATATTTTAATAAAATTTATAAAGAATAATGATAACCCCATATTTTAATTTTTTTTTTGATACAACTCTTTTTTATCATTTTTAATAGATTATAAAAACCAAAAATTAGTCATGTTGACAACCTTATTGGGGTTAAAATATTTTCCAAAAACCAAATTCTATTTCAATGATTCCATTAATAAATTACCCTTATCATATGGGAACAATGTTCCATGAATTTATAAATAAAATGATTTGGTTTTGGAAACAACCATGAATACAACCAATGGAAGGATGTATCAATCTATAAACCCATTTTAGAAAGTGAATTTCCACTTTTTATTCATCAGTTTGAATGCTAAAACAAAAACAATATGAGAAAAATAATACAAAGAATAAACATACAAACCATACATGGGTCAAGTATATATCACTAACACCTTGGTGTTAGTCAAAATAACACACACAAACACACACTTACATAGACACACATGTATATGTGTGTGTGTGTAAGAGTTCATAACATGCCTAAATTATCAATCGTAGGAATCTAGAGCATAAAATATGATCCTATGTGCATATTAGTGATGCAAATATCACCTATTATTTTTAATAAGACTAATATATACTATTATAATCATAGATCCAAAAATGGGTTTCATCATTTAAGGTGAAATCAATAAACAATAAAAACGAATAGAAAAAAAATCAATCCCATCCATGAAAATATGAAATCTGAATGTATGTTGGATAGATACTCATAGAAATGAGTTCTATATCTCGTACCTACAATATCATTTATCTTTTCAACCTTTCTCAAATAACAAGTCAAAAGGAATACTACATTGAAATGTTTTTTAACACCCTATCTTGATTCACTAGGTCTAGGAAAAGGTAACACTTGACATTGTGAATTACTACCCGTATGAAGAAGATTTCAAAAAAGTGGTGTCAACAATGAAACACTATGAAGAGACTATTCACTTTATAATAGACAAATATAAGAGTTTTTATTAATGAAAATATAATCATAGTCAGAATTGAATACAAATTTATAATAAATAACAATAATAACATCCCATGCTATATCATATGACATACAATGACCATTACGTAGACAATAATATCCCCCCATATGGAATATCAATATATGGTATACATGTGGTAAAAAAATAATTATGAATTAATACAAATGATCCTAGTTTTTGTCTTGAAATAACCTTAATAAAAATAATCCTCATATACAGTTTCCATTTTTCAGGCTACTAAATTTATCTGAAATCTTTGTCAAGGATTCTTCTTGATTAATTAGATTCTTATTCATGGTGTTAGTGTAAAACCTAGTAAGAAACCACCAATTAATACTTAACATAAGTTAATATATATATATATATATATATGTATTCCATGACTATAAATAATTTTTTAATAAAAATCATATATTGAGTCATCATACACAAACCATGATACCACAAACATTGGCTTTACCTGCTTCATTACAAAGCCACAAGGAAGATCAAAAGTTATAATTTCATTTAATAGATCATGAAAAATAGTATACATGATAGCTCTACACACACAACCAAAATCCTTATATCTATATTCCACGTTCTGGGAATAATTGGAATCTATTCACGCTAGAAGATCCTGGTTCCATAAATCTATCCACAAGGAAACCATATATGCATCTAGACACAATGAAGAATATAGAAACAAATAAATTTTTTAAACCATGCATGGTTCTATGGGATAGATAAGCACCCATAGGAAACAAAAATCATAAAGGATCTCATGGGATAAACCTGAACCCATATTCATATCATTATAATAATGGATATCATATGATATGCACCCACCCAGATGTATATCACAACAAAAAAGGGTTTAATGGGACAAAACCATATCCACATAAAAAATAAATAAAAAATTGACTCATGGGGTAAATGTATACCCACCTGTATATAATAAAATGAAATAGTATCATTGGATACACATACAACCACATGCACAAGAAAGTAAGAAAGGCTTTATTAGGGAACACATACAACCATATATGAATCATATCATGAAAGGGTCTCATTTCCTACTAATTTGTGAATAAAATTTCATATAAATTCATTCAAATTCCATAAATAAAATGTAATTATAACCTTAAGAGTATCGGTTCTTGATTCCAAAAAAAAATCTACTTGGATGAAGCCCATGAAATGTTTTATCCTAGGATACAAACTCTAACTAATAGATTTATATCCGATCTAGTTATAGATGGCACTCAAAAATATATAATTAATTGATGTTTTAATTATCCAACAATTCTATACTATATCTTTTCTTAATGAATATATCTATCCAAATAATTCTTAATCTTCGACATTATATAATAGAAATAGACATATTTTGATTTAATGGTCAAATCTTACTAACTGAGAGTGAGTAGATCAATCAGATATTCCAAATAGGGAGAATATAGGATATCTTTTCCAATTTTTCCCAGACAGAGTCCATCCACTCATTTTGGGTGAATGAGGGTTAAAATATGTGTGAGATACAAAATCTCATAAAAATACACAACCCACTTGATGATTAAGTGACATATTTAACCATTTTATAAAAAAATGAATTGTTATCGCCATGGTGTGGTGATTCCCATGGTGGACATGGTGGATTTAGTCACACCATTCATATAGAATCCACCACGATGATCTGCCATAATATAATGTATTTTCATTTTCCATATTACATATCACCAGAATATCCATCTCTCACCCAACCCTAGATCCACTAAAACCTATCATAAAATGTGTATGTCTTACAATTTCCAATAGGAGGAATTCTAATCCAGGTCTCTCTAGAATATAGACATTTCGACCTACTGATTTCATCTAAGAAGGATTCTAGTGCAATATGAAGACAAAAATTGTAATTTAACTAACTCTGATGGTACCCCAAATGACCAAACTCCATTTTCTATCCTCAAAATAATCTTCTAAATCTATAATCTCAGAACACAAACACCTTTTACAAATCCAAAAATCTTATCAATAGTAAACCAATACACACCAAAATAAAAAAAAAATACTGCTTGAAATTCAATTGTGGTATATTGGGAATATCAGATAAGACATGATGATTCCTTTTCTATATGGAATGAATATATTATGAAATGAGATATTAGGGGAATGGCTTCTACCATGTATTAAAAAATGGGTTCCATCAATTTTCAATATTTGGGATGATTTATTTATTGAAATACCGACATTTTATGATTGTCGAAACATTCCAATATTATAAAAGAACTAATTAAATTGTGTTCTAATTGCTCACATTGACTATAAAGCATTCAGAATGGATTCTAAATCTCTTTTATTGAATAAATGGCTCCTATATAGAGTATTAGATCCACCTAATTGTATCTATGTTAAACTATCTGGACCAAGTTAAAGATTAATTCTCTATCACTTCTTTATTCATATTTAGAATGGAAGTACTATTACACAATTGTTTTTATTAGGACCCACTCAAAGGTTCATGTGATTTTAGTTTTCAATATACCACCCATAGAGATAATATTCCATCATCAAATTCTTAATGACCTCTATTAACCATACTCCATTTATATAGATCATTCAAAAATAGAGGTAAAACTAATTTTTTAATTATTAAATAGATTCAATTGTATAAGATCATGCATTATCTTAGGTTTTTTAAACTGTAATAATAATACCCTATGATTTTAGTTTATATTTTCTTTTTCAATAAAACTATGTGGGATAATATATACCATACATAACCACATGCATAAAAGAACCACAAAATAATATTATTTAAATTTAGATATTATAACCTTACAGTTGAATTGGTAGTTATGAATTAGAAAATCAATAATTTGAAGTATATGTATTAGAATTTTTTGATAATACAAATAATTAATTCTATAATTAATGTTAACATTCATCTAATTTTTATAATAATTAAATAATAAAGAATAAATTATTTTTTTGATTTTGAAAAACATTTCATACAAAAATGGTTTATAAACATTTTATACATATATTATTATGATTTATTTATAAAATTTCTAGTAATTTAAATTTTCAAAGTTTTCATCATTTATTGAATCATTATTTCAAATTTATCTTTTTTTTAATTTATGTAATGTTTTGGAAATGATATATTTTTTTAGGTGAATATTGAAAAGTGATGGTTTGTGTGAAAAATATAAAGTATTTACTTTTAATTAAAAACCTCTATTCTATTTTAGATTTAATTGAAATTAATATTGTATCATATTATTCACCATAATACAATTATTTCAATTTAAATAAATATTATACTTGATTCTGGTGTAATATATTTTTTATGTTCGAATGGGTATTACTCAAAAAACTGCGTTCAATGTGTTTTGTGAATTTATATTAATAGTAATTTATTTTAATTCGTGGTATTATATACAGAAAAAATGGTTTTCATATTTAGATAATTTAGGTTTAACATTTGTAATTATGTTTATTTCATTTTTCTTCATAATTATTAGTAAAAATATCTAAAATTGCTCATTTGGATAAAGGATAAAATATGTCATATAGGGTTAAATCTATGGGTTAATGCCTCAAGATTTCTAGAAGACATGAATTTATTTTATTGGATGGGTTTATTTCGACCAAACTCATCTCATATTCCAATATAGGTAATTTTCTCCATTATTCATTGATAATGAATTTTATATTACATTAAAGTAATGAATAAATAAAAAATGTCCCTTTCATTGATTTGATATATATAATTTGTTATGATTGAGAATTTAATGAGTATTTTATGGGTATTAAATGTTATATTTAATATTAATAAATTATTTTTATTATATTAATTTATTTTTTATTTTATTGATGGTATAATAACCAAACATTCATGGATAACACCGACTCAATTCTTGTGAAAAGTAGTAGAAGAATAATCTAAATAATTTTACAAACCCTGAAATCAAAATATTTAAAATGAATTATAGTGTTCCCAAAATTTCATGAATAATTAAATTGGATTATATTTTTTTAATGTATTAAATTCAAATTTGACTATTTATCACGATTCTTTAAAAGACCAATTTATGAATTGTCTATGAAATGAAGTTAAATGGTATTTAATGTTTGAAAATAATATTTTAATATAAATAACGTAATAAAAATCTAATAATTACGCAATTTTATAGTAAAATCTCTCACAATTCACGAATTCTCTAATTATGTGCCATTTTAAAATATTAAAATTTCTTTCATGACCCTTATGGATTGAAATGATTGTCAGCATAGTTGAGGCCAAATGGGGTAAATGAAGGGGTTAAACCAAAAGATAAGGTTCGAAATGCAACATGAACTTATATAAATTTAATTTTTTGAATTTATTTCAAGATTTTAATCGTTATATTTTAATATATGGCAATTGTTACCCAATTTACATTAGTTAGGCACAAATTAAATATTAATATCCAATCTATTTACAAGAGACCAACCCACCACACTTTTTAATGGGAACTCCCTCTCCTCTCATACTCACACTTCATAACATTCTTAATGTAATGAATACATACAATAATAACCAAAATTATTCCATATCTTCACATAAAGTTTCTATTATTCATCTAATACCATTATAATAAACCATATAGTCATATCTAATGGATGTTTCCAAAGAAGTGGTGTGACTATTAACCACGTTCTTTCATTTTATTTCATATTCTAACTCAATAAATTCAACCCTAACCATTCTGATTAAATAATAAAATTATATTAAATATAATTAACCGTTATTATATTTATAAAACAATACTTACTCTTTTATTTATATTTACAACTAAAAATGAAATAAGTTCTCATGCGTACATATTGAATAACATCTCTATGTGGAGATATGTTCCATTTTTTTCCATTCATGGATGATTATAAATATTTTGTTTAATGTATACATATGATAATTATATCATAATTAATATATTTCATATTATTATGTCATTACCAATATTATAGTCCTGAATCTATTTAACCAAAACCTACATAAAAAATTGAATAATTAACATATGGGATGATGATTCTAATAAAGAATTATTTTTTGAAAAAATTATATTATTCATTCATATATAGTAAGAAAAATATTAAAATGGTTATTTTATAGAGTTATAAAAAAATATAAATGTATTATAAATGAGGATAAATATGTATAAAAAGCATATTATATTCGAGTTAAGGAAAATTTCATCTCATTTCAACATCAATAAATCATGTTTTACATTATGCACCTAATTTATTTTATATGCGGTATATATTGAATATTTTAAATGTTATATAATGTATTATTATTTTCACATGGTATTTAATTTTTTCTATTAGTGTTCTATATTTTAGGTTATTTTTATTCATATTTTATCAAATTAATAAGGATTTATTTTATTTTCCAATTTTTAATCAAGATTTATTATGTTCAAATATTTGTTAAAATAATTATTTGAACTATTATAGTAAAAAACTATTTTTTAAAATATTATGTTTTTTTATTGGGATTTTATTTATTAATTCATTCTATCTTCTCCATGGTACTTAATATGATCTGGATATGTTTTATAACGAAGGTCATCCTTATTTACTATTTGGTCAACAAATGTTTCCTTCCATTTCAATATTATTTAAAATGATTCCATAAATGTTATTTTCTATGATGAAATAATTATTTAATGTTATTACCAAAATTATTTAACTTTAATTTCATGTTTTAAAAAGGAATAATCTTATCACATTTTAAATTGTAAAATTTTGGATTTATTTCCATAATTTTTGAAAGGAATTATATTTTTTATTATTTACTGAATGAATGGGATTTCTCAACCTAATGTACACTATTTTATTTGAAACATACCTAATGTGATTCAATAGTTGTTTTTAAGGAAAAAATAATTCCCAATTTTCATTAATTTATTTTATAATACTAAAAAAATATTTTTTTTCCTATTTTTTAATTAAATGTTTAAATGTTCTATTAATTGTATTTTTCATCTTTGCCAACATCGTTTGATGTTTCTTAGAATTCACTCAGAATAAGATTTAATTATGAAATCGATGTTATTTCCCTATAATAATTATGATTATATGATATTGAAATAACTATTATTCATTTCCTTTGTGCATGGTATATTTTATGATGAATTGGTGGTCTTCTTCATGCATATCTGATTCATGATTTTGGTGTCATTCTCTTTATCCTGATCAAATTCATTATCACTATCTATAATTTCATTGGATATTATTTTCTCCTACATTTCCATATTTATAGAATAATGGATTTATATGGTAATTTGTTTATATATTAATTTCATATTCACCTAATTCCAATTATATATAATTTACCAGCTGAAGGAAGCTTATTACAAAAATTATTTCATCTACTAGGAAAATAATGATGTCTTTTATTCTTGATTCAATACAGCTATTTATTTATTAATAAATAATATTTATTAGTTATTATATGAATAATTTACTTAACATATGTGATTTATTGGTGGGTCCCAAATATAGATAGCCTATCGACAGATCAACTGGTCTCATGAGACAAAACAAGGGAGCATGATTTATTATCTGAGGTAGTATGATCATATCATAATAGTTGAGAATTGTTTGTATCTATTACCTACAAATATAATATTTTTTGGTTGAGTGGAATTAAATATATTTAATATTTAATAGATTATAGGATTTTATAGTAAGATCAGGATTATCATACATTATGCATTTCCTTGTTTAAAATTTCAGTTATCTTTATCCCTATGTTTTGTCATTTTCATTGGATTTATTTTAAAGGTCATGTTGTGGAATAAATTTAATATGTATTGATTATTGACACATTTATTTATTTTTCCTTAAATACATATGATAGCTTCAAAAGTGCATATTCCCTGATTGAGTGATTTTTATCACCTTTTGTTTTGGTTTCTATTCTATATGATATAAAGAATAGATATTCAAATTTAATTTGTGGATGAAAGAATGATTTTTTCTATAATATGTTTTTTAATTCCAATTTAATATGGGAGAAATTTATTTATATTTTTCAAAAAGTCATTTATAATGATCGCTCCTTAATGGTATGATCCTTTTAATCTTTTACGGTTTTGTTTAATAAGCATATTCCCTTGGGAATTTGAGTTTGGTGAATTCATTTTATATTGGATGAATTTCAATATGACCCTTAGGACAAAGAAATTATTATAAAAATTATAACATGAGTATAATTTTAATCCCTTAAATTATTTGAGATATTTTTTTGGTTTTTATTCCATGAATGGATATTCAATATGATTTAGGGATGATTATGTGTGTTTCCATTAATTGTTATCGTTATTACATGTGTTAAGTGAATCAACAACCATGATGAATGTAGGTATTATACTACTAAGAATTACAATAAATGTGGACTTGGAGTACCAAGATCATGGAACTAGTTGGGGAACTGAATCAATTAATGATTAATATCATGTCTCAAATAGAGATCCCAAGAAATAATGAATATGGAGTGAAGGATCTTAAAAATATTCCGAGAAACTACCATAAGTTTTGAAAAAAATATTAACCTAGATTAAGATAAAAATATATGAAATAAGTGAACAGTGGAATGTCCTGGATGTTTATTTGATAAAGACCAGAGAACATAAAATATTTATTACCATTCCATTTAAGAGTATGGGAAGAAGAAATTTTGTATATTGTTAAGGGGAATGAGTTTTGTTACATATTTAGAGAAACATTTCATCATGCATCTAAATGAAAAGTCTAAAATAGAATCTAACAATTTCCATTGAATTAAATGAAAGTGATGGGCGATTATGAAATCTAATTTCCAAAGAATCATGGACTACACTAATAATTTTTTTGGTATCTATCACTGATATCCAAAAATAACCTCAGTAATTTAAAGAGAATGAAAATTAATTTAGAATAAATATTGTGAAAAATGTTCAAATATGAGATATATGGTATGTGTGAGTACTAATTTTGGGATATTTCTTTTCAAGGAAATATTATCTCCATGGATGTAATATCAGTTGATCATTATAAGAAAAAAAATGAAAAAATGAAATAACTCGCATGAATAAATTTTAAATTAAATGATTTTGGATCATGCTAATTATGGACAATTGTATAATATATCATAATTATGTATATGTACTGTTTTTTTTGTTATATATTATGTGAAA
Source organism: Viscum album (assembly GCA_963277665.1). Lineage (NCBI taxonomy): Eukaryota > Viridiplantae > Streptophyta > Magnoliopsida > Santalales > Viscaceae > Viscum > Viscum album. The sequence goes on from OY728138.1 coordinate 286,662,971, forward strand.
ACATCATAATATTTTTCTCTTATTATTTTCTTATAAGTAATATTTTGAAAATATTAATTTTGGAATCATATTTTGAATGGTGTCAATTACCCTGAGAATTAATTTTTATAGAAATATAATTTTTTTAAAAGAAAGTACAGCTGAATAGTAATATTACTATTTTGATATGGAAAGGTTATCCGTGGGGAATATTAATATATAATTTTTAGTTTATATCATGAGAATTCATGTCATTTTGAAAAATAAAATTATTCAATATTTATTTTAGGCATATATATATTCGAGTAGGATATTGTATAAGTGATATATATATTATTGGGATAAAATGGTGAATAAGTGATCAATCCATTTTATTTTTTGGATCAAATTGAATCAATAATATTTTATGATTTTTTTGTTTATATTTGGTAATTATTCTATCTTGTGATAACCATTTCAATTTTAAGTATGAGGAATAAATTTTTTCCATTAATTGGATGTTATGGTTGAATAAATTTTTTTTGGTATCACGAATTAAAATATCATAATGATAAAGATGATGAAAAATAATGGATGTAATCATGATAATATAATGGAAAGAACCCTATACCTAAATTTTATCATAATTTATATCCTAATAGTATATGAATTTATCAAACTCTAGTTAACTAAAGATAAATCATTCAAGTCATGTGTTGAAAGTAAAATTCATATACCATAGTTCATTTTTAGAATCCTATTTTAAAGTATGATTATTATAGAGGTACATTCACAATAAGTTTTAGGGTTATAACATAGAAAGAAAACGTTATGATTAAATCTATAAAATATTTTAAAACAATGTTATCATATTATAATTTTGAAAATAAGTTTTAAAAAATTTAGTATAAAATTTTTTATGATGGGGAGAATTTAATACCCATATTTCTCTATATTTTAATTTAAATTAACACTAGGTTTGTTATCGGATTCCACAAATAACCACAAGTTTAAACAAATGTCAATACAATGTTATTTAAATAGATTCTTAGAAACTAGACACTGGGTTGGTGGGTATGTATTTAAATAAAAAAATATGATATATATTTAGGATAATTATTCCTTAATAAAAATAATTAATTCAATCTAAAATGTTAAAATTAATGTATGTTTTATTACATGGTAAGGAATAGAAAACAATTTATGGAGAAAATTATTTTCGTTTGAAAATGAAATGTTTTTTATATGCAGGTAATTAAAAATAATTTATAAAAATTTTAGAATTTTTGTATAAAATAATTTTTTTTAAATTAGATCATCAAAATTATCTTATGGTGATTTTTTGTAAATTTATTAAAAGATTTATTTTTTGGTGAATAAAAAAATACCAATTTTGAAAAAAAATAAATTATTTATTAATAATTAAAAATTTTCAATATGTTTTAGATTAGATTGGAATTTAAATAATACTATTTTTTAAAAAATAACAAAATTTTGTTTTTGTGAATCGGAATTTTACTTATTTTTTGTGGAAAATCATATTTATTTTTAACAATGTATTTTTCATTTAATATTTTTTGATTATTTTCTCATAATTATAATCATTTTAAATAATAATAGAAATATAATATTTATAATATTTATTTATTATTTAAAACCATGATGATAAATTTTTTAATTGATAAATTGCATTTCTGGTCAAAATGAATTGTAAATATAGTAAAATTGAGTCATTGCGTTAAAGGATATAATAGATTAAATGAGGATAGAACTGTTTTTAATGGCTTAAATATCACTCTATCACTTGACTATATTTTATATTATGAGATAATTTATCCATTCGCATCCTATATACATATATAAAGAATTTCAGTTTTATTTTCTTTTGAAAATGACATTTATACAACAGTAATAATGTATAAATACAGAACGTCACTCTCATTATTTGAATATATCTAATATGTTTTCATTAATGTTGAATGATTTTATGAAAATTTACAAGTATTTATATTGAATATGAATAAATTATATATGTATCGAAGTAATAAATTTTTATTTTTTAGTTATTTTATAGTTTTATAGAGTATTTACACAACAGTAACACAGTGCTTGTGCAAAGTAGTAGAAAACAAAGTAATTCCTTTTAGAAAATTAAATGTAACACGATTTAGATGAAGTATTTTGTTTTAAAATTATCCAAAATATTAAAAATGTTCTACCACTGTTGAAATTTTTATATTCAAATTTCATTTTAATAATTATTTCGTTAAAAAATTGTTTTTGAATGGTTCTAAAACATTTCGTTAAATACCATTAAATGTTTTAATACTATATTCAAATAAATATATAATATAAAAATAGTATATAATAAATAAAATGGATGTCAAATTTTATATAATATGATGAATTATCAATGTATGATCCACTTACTGTTTTTAAAATTAATTTTGAAGACCCTTTAGTATTGAAAAACATGTTACCAAATTTGTGGTTAAATTATGTCAACATAGGGGTTAAACAAAATGAATACATTATATACGCCCCATAAAATGATATTAATTTGATTTTACGAATTTATTTATAGATTTTACACCACATATTAGATTATACGGTGCTTTATATAAATTATTAATAAGTTAGACACATATTATATACTAATATTTCATAAATTTATATTATTTCCATCCACATAACATATAAAAGGGAATCAAAACTCCAATTTTCTTCACAATTTATTTACCAATTATATCAAACAATACATACACAAATAACAAACTATATTACCTCCCTAATTACTGTATCATATTAAATTTTAATAATACCATCCTATGAAGGCATAAATTATAATCCGAATGAGAATTTCTAAATATTAGTGATTCTTAATCGAGTTGTTTCATTTTATTTCTGATCATACCTCCTTCAATTACATTAAAAAAATATTATATAATTCAATATTTTAATTCCATAAGATTTATTATTATTATATTTATGAAACTCCCCTTATTCATTTCCTATCTTATTAAATGAAAAATGAAAGCAACACGCATGTATTTGTACCGACTACCATCCCTACGTAGCGACATGTTTCATTTTTAATATATGGATTTCATGGATGATACTAAATTTTTATTTTATTTATAAATATGTTATTTATTAAAATATACATATTAAATATATTAAAAAATCATGACCAATATTAAAGTGTTCAAACTACTGAACCAAAACATACATGAATAAGTTAATACTTAACACTCGTGGTGATGATTTTATTAAAGGATTGATAATAAATGGGTCATAGAATGTATTAATTGAATAATAAATGTTATTATATTTGTGAATATTGTTTTGTTATATATTTATAATAAATATAAATTTATTATTAATTAGTTTATATGATCATATGAATCAATATGAACTTGTGGTATGGTTAATTTTATATAATATCCTCTTCAGTGAGACATGTTTTCCATTATATAACTACATTTTATACATAGTTTATATTATACCCCAATGAAATTATATATTAATATTTAATCAATATTCATGGTATGAAAATTTATTGGTTCTTTTTCCCCTTTTATGTGTCTTTGATTCAATATAAACCAATATAGTAAGGATTTATTTCACAATCTCATTTTCAATCGAGACTAATTTTTCATAAACATTTATGGAACGAATTTTAGGTCAGAATCTACATAAATCATATATATTTCAATATATTATGGTTATTTATGGGGTTTTATTTATTCATCCATGTTTTACTCTCTTTAGAAACCATGATGACAAATGACATTTTTTTACCAAAGGTAGACCATATTTTCTATTTGGCCGATAAGAGTTTCATTTCATGTCTATGTTATATATTACATAATTAATGTAATTTTATATTATTAAATGATTATCTAAATTCATTGAATTCTATATTCAATTGTTTTAATGTTTTAAATGGAATCATCATATCTTCTTCGATATGATGTTCTTATAGTATTTTACCAAAAGTGTAAAACGAATATTTTTTAGACATTACTGAATGTACTGTCTTACCATCCACCATGACCATTTGATGCTTTGGAAAATAATTTACATGTTTCCATTTTTATTTTCATAGAAATTATTTTCTAAAAATTATATAAATTTTTATTTTTTTTAAATCAAAAATGGAAACAGTTTTTCCCTATTTTAAACTAAAATAATTTAACATTGATTTAATGGTATTTTTAATATATGATTATATGCTTTGATGATTATTATACTTCAGTGAGTTTAATATTTAAATATACCAATGTAGTTATAAATCTATATTTATTATTAGTATGTGATGTTGACATATTTATAAAACCTATTTCTCTCCCATGGGTTTTGCATTGATGAATTGATGGTATTATGTTATCATTTACTAGTTCTTGATTTTGTGGTCATTATCTTTCTCATGATCACATTCCTTATAAATATCCTGCATTTCATTAAAAATTATTTTCATCCCCATGTTCATGACTTATTTACCATAGATTTATATGGTATCGTTTCCTTTACATTGATGTTGTCTTAATCGTATGTCAATTATATATACTATATTACTTTAAGGAATTTTATTAAGAATGTTATTTAATTTTCTATGGAAATATTGATATTCGATATTATTTGTTCAATATAGATATTAATTTTTTTTCTAGATTTAATGATTATTTATTTGATTTTTAAATCAATATAATAGGAATGCATTCAAAAAATATATGTCATTGGTGGGTGCTAGTAATATATAACTCCTTGATGTCTCAATAACTCTCAGGAGATAAAAAATAATGGAGTAATTTATAATATAAGGATATATGATCATTTTATTATAGTTGAGTTTCTATTTAATTAAATACCATTCCAAATAATATTTATTGGTAGTTATTTATTTAAAATATTCAATATATAATTATTAATAGATATAGAAAGCAAAATCATGAATTTATTACATGATGAAATTTATTCATTAATGTTTAATTTATCATTATCTATATAATTATATTATATTATAGGGATATATTTTGAGACTCAAGAAACAGATTAAATGGAATATTTAGTTATTACTTAATATAGTTTTTTTTTATTTCTTATTTAATCTTGATTATTTTCATCGCACTCTTTTCCTTACTGAGTGTGTGCACTAACCACTTATTTTTTCTCTTTATCATGGTCCATGAAGATGGGTCCTTTGAATTATAATAAGGGATAATAAAAGTTTTATCATTAATTTTATTTATATTTTCGATGTTATGCTGGAGTCATGTTTTATCCTTTATTCCAAGATATATAAAATAATCTATCCTACATGGTGATATCCCTTGAATCATTTACCAATGTAATAAGTAATAATTGGATATAGGGAATGATATTTAGGCCAATTTAATAATGATGTTGTAATGATCTTTCAAAACCCATAACGTATCCCTTATATGAATAATTCATTTATAATGTGTTGAGAAATGGTTTGATTAAACACATGAGTTGTGTGGGAGAACTAATTATATAAAATCATTATTCAAAATGGATAGACCATAAGGAATATATTTTTCCCATTAATAGAAAAATGATTTATGGACAAAAATACTTATTTTAACATATTATCCATGTATTGTGACCAGTACAAGAGAAATTATGAGGTCTTCATAAATAATATTGATAATTAATCTAAATTTTTGAATGCATTAATAATCATCAATTAAAATCGATTCTGAGTTATGTCAACATTAAAATAATATTTTAAATCTATTAATGAAATATTTTATGTGCTCAGTACATAATGTTTAAGATTCATTATCCGAAGTAATAGTACTATTCAATGTTGATGGGATTATTTTTGAAATTTTAGTCATTATGATAATAATGAATACAATATCTATGAATTATTCCGTTGATGGTTAAAAAATCCAAAAGTACATAATAATTTTTTTAATTCATCACCAAATCAAAGAAATTAAAAATTTTATTGAACTAAATAAAATTTATAATATATAACCATTCGTAGGAGGAAGAATATTAAATCGATGTTTTTTATAAATCGATGAATATATATTAATCATTTTGTTATAAAGTAGTTCAAAATAACATAAAAATATATGAATATTTTATGAATTAAATGGAATATCATACAATCAAATTCAAATTAATTATATTTTATTTTTGAAATAAATTATCTAGAAGTTGAAATTTTATATTTTGGATCCATTTTTAAATATTTATTAAAATATTGTAATTGAATAATTGAATATCCTACATTTATGAATGGACCTTTTCTCATATATGTGGATAGAAAATAAATTAATTTTCCTTATGTAATAAAATGTAAACTGATCATTATTTATCGTTAAATGATATACATGTACATATTCACATGAAACATGATAATAATAAGAGGCATTATTATAATGAATTTTATACATGGTATGGTTCCACTACTACTCATTGATTTTTTTTGGGTTATAAATGATTAACTATTCCAAAAAAGTAATAATAAAAAATGGTTGATTATGACAATTCAATATTTTTCTCTAATATATAAACAAATAAGATATCGAAACAAATTGATATTCATATATGTTAAAAATTTAAGTTCATAAAATTTTAAATATTAAACCATTTATACTAGCTCTATAAATCATTTTATGTTATTTGAGATCCATGAGGCATGTAAATAATGTTTTTTGTTGAGTTGATTTATTCATCACATCCAAAACCAATATGGGGAAAAACTATGATGAAATACCAACTAGTTTATATAAATATAGTTCTTCATATATAGTGAAATAAAAAAGAGTATATAAAAAAGGGGGATAGGTTAAACCATGTCTCATAAGAAATTATTTATAAAAATTAGATTTAATATAATGCGGAGATACTTATTCCATAAGTAAGACAATAAAATAATCTTATAGATTGTGTTCATATAAGAATTGGGATTTATTTGACAAGATTATATATAAAATGTTATGAAAAACCGAACAATATTTCACGAATAGATTTGTGGGATATGGAAATGTTGTTCTTATTTTTCCATCATTTATTTTTTCCTTTTAGGTTACCTAGATATTTTTTTAACAAAACCAATAAAAATATATAAAAATTAACATGTCATCACTAGTTATTCCAAAATGGGGTTTTTAGGGATGGTAAAATAATATTCCATGAAATTGATAAAATCCAATGAACTAAGTGGATAAATAAATGTGGATTTTCTTAATTTCCACGATTAGTGGTTCCCATGGTTTTTTTTCAAATGCGTTATTATTATGATGTATATTAATCTCAAAAATACGAAACCCATATCATTGTTCATAATTACTATTAATTTTTTTAGATTATAGGAATTATTTCACATTATTTATTATATGAATAATCTTACAATATATATGGTAATATAATAATTATATGAAACTTTGGATTTTATTATTCTCTATATTATATGTCTTCATTTTCACTCATATTTTCATCGATATTATGTAAATATTTTCATTTTAAATAATAATATATTTATTGGTATAAAAATTCTTTTAAAATTGACAACAAGATTAGTATTTTTAAATAATTCATGGTTTCAATTAGATTCATGATATCATTTCAAAAAACTGCAATATTAACATAATAGTACTACTATTATTATTTTAATTATCAATTATTTTATGTCTCGTATGTATTTTATTTATTTATTTTATTAAATAGTGGTATATGCAACAATATATTATTATTGTTATTAATTATAATATATAATTAATTTATATAACTATAATTCACTTTCAACCACACAAAAATAATATTTGTAGAATTTTATTATTTAATAAAATTAAATATTATTATTACTTTATGTATATTTAGTAAACTACATAGTAAAACCCATGTGTCGGAGAAGGCATGGGAGGTCACCACTTTTGAAATCTAGCTATAAAAAGTAGAATAGGTTCCACAATAACATAGAATAAATTTTATGAAAAATAATAAGGAAATTATATCCTTTCTTCAGATACAACTTGGTTGATCGGAATTGTATTGTATCTTTAATATTTTGTATTCAGGGTCCATCGATCCATTTTACACAAACATGATCTATTTCTATTTCATGAAAACATAAATAATATTTATTAGTTTACTATTTGAATAAATTTTGAGAAAAAAAGATAATGAAAAGAGAATATTAAAATGGTATTTGGATATGTACAATTTCATAGTTGTCATTAGTGTTTATTTTTATGATTGAAGGGATTTTTACCTCACCAATAGTTTTCAATTGGCGTAGTGTAAAATAGGTAAAATAATATTATTGATTTTCTATGTCTATCAAAACATCATTTTTTATTTCCCTAAACCATTTTTTATGTCAGAAAACTTTTCTCTATTTGTTAAATTAAAAGATAAATAACATGACACAAAAATATTAAATAACACTATTAATATTTCATAGGGCAATAATCTTGATAATACCTTTATTTTAAAATTTATTTTTTTGTTGCGGGTTTTTAAATATGTTTTTTATATGTTTGTATATTAGGGTTAGTTAAGAAAGAGCGCAATTGAGTTTTTAATTAAAATATTATTTTGGGGATAAATTCTAATTTTTCATTTTAAATATAATGTTTTTTGAAAATTCATGGAAGAACGTATGATTCAATTTTTCACACCAATTATACAGTCATATGTATGAAATAAAAACACAAATATTGATTTAAATATGTAACATACATAATTTTTATTAATGTGAAAATTATTATGTATCAATAATAAATTTTTTATTGTATAATATATGTTATGAATGAGTTTATATTAATAACATATTACATATTTCAAAATTATTAATTTCTGTAATTTTGGTAAACTATAAAATATAACACATGTGATAAAACCACACACATTGGGAAAATATATTACCATATGGAAAATAAATTATTTACTGAATTTTTCCAAAGGTAAATATATTTTGTATGCTATAAATTTATTATGTATCATTTTTGTTAAAAATTAAAATATATTTTTCATTTAATTAACTACTATATTGAAATATTTTTAATGGAAATTATCTCAAATGTGAAATTAAATATTATTAAATATTTTAATATATTTTAAATATTTAACTATTTACTAAATAAATAGATTTTTTAATGAATATATTACATATTTGGGATGACTTTACCATAACAGATTCTTGATTCATAAAAATATCTTACTCATATCCTTTAGTTATTGTATCTTGTAACATCTTGACCCGGATCACCTCTAAGACGAGGGCCGGATCGGTGGTTCACATAACGTCAAGTGCATCGCCCTAAATGCCAGCGGGGGCCATATAGTATTGAGGGCCCTTTTTGTGTCTCTAGGGGGAGACTATGCTTTCATAAGTAATAGATAATATGACACTGAATGTAAACAACAACAAATAACATATAGTAGAATAATGGGAATAAATAAACAACAGCGGATGAAATATAAATTCTCCAATTGAAGAATAAAAATCAAGTTGGAAGATCACCGAAAGATGGCATGCCATGATGTAGGTCTAAACTGAATGTATGGAAAATAGAACTCACACACACAATTAACTAAAAGAAAATGGCTCAAAGTAGTAGCTTAATCATGAGTAAGGAATGTCCCTCTTACCCAGTATCCATCCTAAGCAGTAAAGAATAATCAAGCATTGTATGCAGCACAATTCCCCTTACCAATACTTGCAATCATGTAATCTTATTGGGAGTCAACGACGCCTGAGGAGGGTTTGAGATAAAATACAATTAGGCTGGAACCCATGGTGTCTAAATCTTTCCATTTCGTGTAACAATAAAAATGCAGTGTTCCATTACATAACTATTTCATATAATTATTTTAGGTGACATGAAATATATAGGTCGGCCCAGGTTCCCAATGGAATTTGTGCCTAATTACTTGCTTCAGCATAAGATGGTAGTCTGAAAGGGTGCCTATCAGTAGAAGGCATGTACATGTGTGTGTGTGTGTGTATATAATCCATAAATAAAGGTAATACAATGAGTAAGTATACCCTATTCTAGTGCTTTAACTTGTGGTATAAGTCAAGTGTCAACCAGGTTCACTTCCACATATTAGAAGATTATCTCAATTCTCAAGAGGCTCAAATGGAAATAATATAATCCTTAACTGCATCACTATTGAGGTTCAGGTTGAGAGTTAGAGTCTGATCCCATATTGAAGGTTTGACAATAGAATATCTTTCAATTTATCCAATACCACTAAGCTCGAAAAAGCCAATATTTTGAACGACCAAGTATCGCTCGAGGCATGGATTTACCATGAGTCTATCCTGATCTCCCAAAAAGGGGTCGATTATAATCTGAAGCTGGATTGGCTACATTTCTAATGGATCCATACCAATGGTCCCTTTTGGAACCAGTATCACTCATTAGTATTAGAGAGCTGGGAGAAGTCTCTGTCCTGCAGAGCCAATGACACCGCCCCAAGCACATAAGGGTAACGAGTCATGAATTGAATGTCAAAGAATAGCCCTTTATATTGGACGCACCTCCTTTACCCATAATGAATTTAATTAATTTTTTTACTACATCAGATATTACAAAATCAGCATATAAAGTCGCTACTTGAAAACTAACCAGATACACCCGTGCATCACAAGGTATAAATTTAACATTACCGCATAACAACATACAAGGTAATATATATCTAATAAACACATACATAAAATTAAAATTTTAAAATAAATAAATACTTCAGAAAAAAAAGTTTCAATGACCCAACAGTTCATGTTAATGTTCAAAGCAACTATTTATTTTATTTAATCTAAGTAAAAAGGGCTGCACAACACCTAAAATTAATTAAACTATAACTCAGCTAACAGAAAAATATGCCAACCATGTCATCACGCCCAAATGGGCATCTGACCTTGTTGAAACAAATAAAAATAATAAATTAAGATTATTATGGCTACAACTATTAGGCGAATCAATTAAATTAATTAAATAGGGAAAAATTGTAGAAATCCGGTAGGCAACATCTAACAGCACAATAATTCATTTTTATAAACCGCAACAAAACGGAGGGAAAGAAAGTAGGAACACTAACTTATAGTCATAGATGACTCTTAGATCCACGATAAGCATTTATTTGACCTAAAAGGGATGAAAATGCAAGATTTTTGAAAAACCCCAAAATATGGTAAAAATATTCAGCGACGAACTGCGTACATAATACTCAACGGAATCGAACGATTCCACTTCTGAAAATGTTATACATTACTATAATTTTACTTCGCACCTAATAGATAAGAGAGAAGATGACAGCTGGAGAAGATATGGCCTTCCGATGAGGGTGAGGGGGTGCGCCACCTAGGGGAAGAGAGGTGCGATCTGAGGGAAGGGAGAGGGAGAGAGGAGAGGGAAAAAATAAAAGAAATAAATGAAATAAAAATAAGAGAAAAATTAAAATATAAGGTAAATATGAAATAAAATAAACGAATAAAATAAAATAAAAGGATGGAATGGAAAAAAGATAAAATATAATTATAAATGGAAATCCCCCATTTTAATTATTTTTATTTTTCCCGTAGCGCCCTTTTTTATTTTATTTAAAAATTTATTTTTATCCTTACTTGCATTTATTTAATTATTCATTAAATCTCTTATTACTCTTTTCAATTCTTAATTTCTTATTTTAAATCCCGAACACCGTACTAATGCACAATATAACATTTTCTATTAAATGCCTTTAGTTATTTAAATTAATTAAAAATATTCCCGGGACCCATATCTAGGTGTGCAGAAGCGCATTCCAGGTCGCTTAATTTATTAGACTACAAAAAATTAAAAACGGTATGTACCTGCTTAAGAATGGGATGCTACTTCATCCCCTCTTTAAGACAACTCATCCATGAGTTTCCCTTCTGAGAGTAGTGGAACGTCGCCAGAGAAAAGTTCTGGCCAATGTGCATGTACATTCGTCTCTCGCTCCCAGGTCTCATCCAGAACACATCCATGTTGTGACAACACCCGGACCAGAGGGACTGACATACCTAAATGTACTTTCATGTTACGGCCGAAAATACATATCGGATACTCCATAAAAGACACATCAGCTTCAAGCTCGATGTCTTTAGGGTCAATAGAATGAGACGAGTCCAGATGATATTTTTGGAGATGAGATACTTGGAAAGTGCCATGCATGGCATGGTACCTCTGAGGTAGAAGTAACCGATTGACTACCAGCCCTACTCTCTCCACTATCTCGAACCACTCGACGTATCTCAGTTATAACTTCCTCTGCCTCCTGATCTGTCGGTGACCCACCATCGGTGAAACACGCAGAAAGACTTGATGTACCACCTCAAACTTTCGAGGTCTACAGTGATGATCAGTATATGAATTTTTTCTGGACTTAACTTTATCCATAAACTTCTAAATCAGCATAACATGCTCAAAAACTTCTAAACGAGATGAGGACCCAACAAAACTGTGCCACCTGCTTTGAACTAGCATAATGGTGAACGACACGGCCTTCCACAGAGGGCCTCATACGGTGACATTTGAATTGCCTCTTGGAAGCTTTTATTATAAGAAAACTCAAAAAAGGTATAAGCCTCTACCAGGAACATCCAAAATCAAGGAAACATGCGCATAACAAATCCTCTAACACTTGTATAGTTATCTCAGATTTCCCATCAGTCTGAGGGTGATATGAAGTACTAAGAAGTACCTGTGATCCCAATGCCTTTTGAAACCCTTTCTAGAACCATGAAGTTAATTGGCATCTGGTTCTAAGACAATAGAATGAGGTACACCATGTAGTCTCACAATATTCCATATATACAGCCTTCCCAACTCATCAATCATAATGGTCTCTCAGATAGGAAAGAAGTGTGCAACATTGGTCAACCTATCGACAACCAACCATACTACATCACAACCTCGAGTTTCTATTTGCAATTATATAATGAAATCCATGCTGATGTCATTCCATTTCCATTCAGGAAGGGATAGAGGATGTATGAGTCTAGAAGGTCGCTGATGCTCTGCCTTCACCCATTGGTAGGTGGAGCACTGAGTGATGAAACCTTCTATCTACTTTTTCTTACAAGGAGACCAACATTATCGACACATGTCTCCGTAAATCAAGGTTATCCCAGGTGGAATTTCCGAAACGGAGGTGTGATATTCCTTCATCATCTTTTCCCGTATACCTAAAGGTACCCATATATCGCCACAATAAAGGAGAGTTTCACTGCCATCAACAACCCAACCATGAGGTGGGTTCTTTCTTGTAACTCATTCCCTCAAAATAATCCCCTCATGATCAGTCAACTGTTTCCTGTGGACTTTATCCATACGAGAGTATGTCACTATAATTGCTGCTAGAATTGGTTGGCCACTCTTCTCTTGATCCACCAGATGCATCTATGAAAACAATTTCATCATCTGCCCCTCGCAGCTGGCTACCTGCTCAACCTGTGTCTGTGTCTTTCGGCTAAAAGTGTTCACCACAACATTACCCTTACCAGGGGTATAAGAAATCTCAATGTCGAACGACTGTATGTATTTGACCCACCTGCATTTCCATAATTTCAATTATTGTTGAGTGGAGATATACTTAAGCTTTTATGATCCATGTAATCAAAGAATATATCACCCAATATATAGTGTTCCCAACAACATAGAGAATGAACCACAGCTTCCAACTCACGGTCATGGGTATGATAGTTCTGCTCTTGATGTCTCAACTAGCAGGATCTGTAAGCCACACTCAAGCACCCGGCATGAAAACTGCATGCAGTCTGATTCCTAAAGAATCACAATAAACTGTATAGGTATTACCATGTTCATTAAGATTCAAGGATATGGCTGAGGTTTATCTTCCTTTAATTTCATGAAAATACATTTCACAAGATTATTACCACTTGAACTGTACACCTTTCTTAGTCAAGGTCGTACGAGGTGATGCAAACATGTAGAAATCCTGGAAGAAATGATTTTAATAGCCAGCTGTCGCCATGAAACTATGGATGTCGAAGACACTTTGGGGATACTCCAATAAAATCATGGTGCTCACTTACTCTTGTCCAAATGATACCCATGATTCAGATATTATGTGACCCAAGAAGTGTACCTCATCAATCCAGAAGTGGCATTTATTAATCTTATCATATAGTCGGTGCTAACTCAGTGTACCCAGAATGATCTCAAGAAGGGTTTCATGGTCATGTCTGGAATGCGAATAAACTAAGATGGCATCCACGAAGACTACCACAAAAGAATCCAGACACAAATTAAAACACCGGTTCAATAGAGCCATGAATACTATTAGTGAACTTTTGAGGCTGAAAGTCATAACGAGAAAATCATAAAGTCGTACTAGCTTTGGAATGCCATATGTGGTATGTCAGATGGTCTCACACACACCTAGTGATATCCCGACCTCAGATCAATCCTAGAGAAAACAATTTCTTCCCAGATCTGGCCAAATAGATCATCTATATGAGGCAATGTATATCGATTCTTTAAAGTTAGCTGGATGAGTTGACAATAATCCATGCATAACTTGAGGGTATCGTCTACCTTCTTGGAAACAAATACAGGTGAACCCCACGATGATGTGCTAGGTCAATTGAAACACTTAGCCTCATGGTCCTCAAGCTGATTTTTGTGTTCCTATAGATCTGTTAGTGCCATCCTATAAGGGGGAGTAGACATTGTTTCCGCACCTGGAACGAGATCGATAGTGAACTCTATGTCACTCATATGATGTAATATAGAGAAATCGTCAGGCATGATGTCCCTGAAATGGTCCCCCACTAGAGGTAATACAACTAGTTGTGTTCACTAATCTCTCTTGAAGAGACTTGACAACTGGGTTGAAACTCTACCCAACCCTACATATTTAGGATTAGGTTGGTCTGCCTACATATCCCATTCTCCTTTGTAAAGATATGTGTCGCCCTCAGAGGATGTAAAGGACACTTGACTTCTATAGCAATCCAATTGGGCACAATAAAGAGAATTCCAGTTCATACCAAGAATGACATCGATGCCAGATTTATCGAGGACATAGAAATTAAACACCAAATGATAACCACCTATCTCGAGGGGTTACTCTTGGAACTGGCATATGCCCTCTACCCTGACATCGAGCAGAGTGGATTTCGTTAAGGTACTCAATCGGAAAACCAAAGTATTAATCAATAGTAGCATATATAAAGGAGTGATATTCGCTAGTATCAAAAAGAGAAGAAACTAAGGTATATGATACTAGAAGAGCACCTCGAACTATAAGTGGTCATGTACTCTGCTCCTCCGGTGATGGTTGCACTCCATACATGAGACCCGATCCATGACCCTGACACGCCGCCTGGTTGGCTAGGGCAGGTCCACCCTTCTAATGTTGAAAATCAGAAAAATGATTTCCTCAACCACTAACTCCACCATTACCTTATCCTGATCGACCAGTGCAAAAAGAACTTCCATCGTACTATGGAGTAATAGATCCCATACCTGATGGAGGTACAGGTGTGGATCCTCTACCACTAGATGCTGAAGAGAAGGAATGATAGAAACCCTAATGGTGACCCATGCTGAAGCAAGCTCATCTCTCATTCAGATCACTTATGCACTGCGACTTCTTGTGATCTTCCCTGGTCAAATGATAAAAAGTGATAGAGAAATCAATACGTGTCGTTTGGCTAGGATTTCCCCCACTTGAACTTTAAAAATGATGTTTCCTACTGCAAGAAGATCCATCATCCTGTCTCAAAACTAAACAACCATGGCTCACAGGTTTAGCATCCCTAACAATTCACTCTAAGATCAGAGCCATATTCGCAATCTCTATAACAGTGGTCAAACAGAATATGTTCACTTGCAAGTGGATGGTATACTCAAGTCCTTCCTCAAAATTCCCTGTAGTAGTCTATGCGTCGCCAGTCACAGATGGGGGAAAACAATAAAGTTATGTGAAATGAGTATAATACTATAACAGAGTCATATATCCCTACTAGAGATGTAGGAACTCCCACGCACGATCATCTCTCAGGGTCTGTGGGAAAAAGTAGTCATAGAAGGCTACATGGAAGTCAGCCCAAGCCATGTCACTAGTCTTCTCATCCTGAGAAACAATATCCCACTAGCTCTTGGCGGAGTCATGGAGCATGTATACTACAATGTTGCCCCTCTGCTATGGAATCATCTCAAGGTGGTCAAAGATAGATCTTATATCTTCTATCCATGACTATGCAGCTTGATGGCTGCCACTCACCTAGAAGGTGGGAGGGTGTTGATGCAGAAGTTTCCACGTGAGGTATGTCATATACAAGGCAAGTATGGGGTTATTCTGAACTAATTATATAAACCTAAGGAGACTATCCCTGAACTAATCACCAGGGTCCCTCATAAGATCAACAGGAGGTAGTTCCATAAGAGGCTCTACGAGAGGTACCACTGGTGGTTCAGTACCCACAATCTCTAGAATGTGATCATTTCCACTCTCCTGAGGCACGACACAAATACGTCAGGATTTCAATTGTCTACAATAGCCAATACACACACCATTAGACAAGAAGTAAAGAAGGTGAAAAAGCACAAGTAAGGTGAAAAAGAGGATAGGTAAAAATACTGCCTCTGAACACTAAACAAAAGAAAACCCACCACAATGGTTGGGTTTCAATATGGAAAAGGAAACTCAAAAGGATTACTAAACATTTTCTACAATCCCCCCCCCCCATGGTTAAGTTAGGCTAACATCTAATAGACTATAAAAAAAATTATATTCCACAAACCACCATTTCAAAATTTCACCACTAGGCACAACAGTACTCACATGCCCACAAGAAAATGCACACTAAAAGTACATATGACATGGCAATATGTATGGAATTTAAATCCTATAGTTCCTATTATGGTTCATGGAATGTATTGCCCTCATATCATCAGGCTGCAATGGTAAACCCATTATCTCAATAATACAAACACAATAACAACACAATACAAGTGAGTCACCCAATGGTGAAATCATATCAAACTAGCTTAATCAATAACTACAATCCTAACCCATGAATTTGAGTTTACCCTATTCATGGGTTAGCTACATCCAAGCACAAAGTTCATCATAAATCCCTATATCCTAGTCTACTGCCTAGACAAAACAGTAATATGAATGGAAAAAACCGCTCTAATACAACTTAGTAACATCCCAACCCAGCTCAAAACTAAGACAATGGTAAACTGTTGGGTAACAAACCCTCAAGTGAATCTCCACGAACTCCAGAGGCTGCGGACTAGTAGCGAGTGATCTTTTTTTGTCTGTGGGGGAGACTATTCCCCCATAGGTAATAAGTAGTATCACACAGATGTAAACCACAAAAAATAATAAATATCAGATGCTTGTGAATAAATAAACTACAGTAGAAGAAATATAAATAATCCAATTGAAGGATACTAATCATGTGTGGATGCTCATAGAAAGATGTAATGCCATGATGTAGGTCTAAACTGAAAGTACATAAAAAAGAACTCAAACACACAATCCACTAAATGAAAAGGGATCAAAGTAATAGATGCATCACGAGCAAGGCCGGGTCCTCTGCCCCAATCTCCATCCAACGTAGTAAAGAACAATCAAGCATTGGAAGCAACACAATTACCCTTGTCCATACATGCGAGCATGTAATCTACTCGGGTGTCAAAGACGCCCGAGCATGGTGTGAGATAAAATCCTAGTAGACCAGCACCCAAGGTGTCTAAACCTTTCCATTTCATGCACCAATAAAAATACAGTGTGCCATTACATTACTATTTTAGATAATTAATTTAGGTTCAATGAAATAAATAGGTCAGCCGGTTTCCAAACGAAACCCACGGCTAATCACCTGCTTCAGCCTATGCTGGTAGCCTGAAAGGGTACCTATCAGAAAAATGCATGTACACCTATATATAGATATATATAAAAACCCAGAAAGCAAGGTAAAACAATTAATATGTATTCACCTACCTTTTTCAATAACTTGGGGTTTATGTCAAGTGTCAACTAGGTGTACTTCCACATATCAGCAGATTATCTCAAATCTCAAAAGACTCAAATGAAAATAATACAATCCTTAAGTGCATCATTATTAATGTAACATCCTGATATTTTATAAGAAGTATATTTTTTTTATGTCTTATGTTATACGCAACATCAAAGGAATATTTCACTACACATAACACTAGCTTGGCTTTCTTTACACGCAATCACGACCTTCCATGATAGCCTATGTTATATGCAATACCGAGTTCTACTAAACAGCGATATGCTATTAAAATATTATATAAACTAGCCGTTATGAATAGTAATACAAAATGTTTTAAATTTTTTAAAATTTATCTTTCAAAATGAACTTCATTTTTGGATTCATAATATCAAAATTAGCCTAGGGGAAATTTTTTTATTTTTATGAAAACGTTCAATTTTTGATGAATAGTGAAAACACTGAGTTATTAGTCAAAACTGACTTCTTATTTAAATAATCATTTATTTTATTTAAATTTATTTTAGGTCAAATAGATATCTAATACTTATATAAGTTCAATGTAATTCACTGGAGTCATTTTATAATAATTTAAATATATATAAATTTTATTGAACTTTTCACCATATTTTACCCACCTCATAGGAGAATTTGTAATTGTACATAAAACTTAATCTTACCGCTTCTGTGAGTTGAATTTCGAAAATCCGAGAGACACGGCTAATATCAAGGTGTAAAATGTGGTTCAATAAAATAAAAATAATTTTTGGTGAATAGTAACTTTTTACTTTTATTTACCATAGTTAAAAGTAAATAGTGTAATTAAGGATAAATATGATTTTATTATTACACTAACACATGTCCTAATTATATTGGATAACTGTAATTAGAAAAATAACAACCTTAGGAAAAAATATTACCCTTTAGGTCCACTTGGATTAGATTAGGATATTTATTATTATTTTATTTAAAGAAATGTTAAAATAATTAAAATCAATGTTTAATAACTAAAAACAATTTTAATGTGAGGTTATTCATAAGATAAATTCGACTATAAATATAAATTATAAAGCTAAAAATATTTCCTACATAATGGTATTTTATTTATAATTTTTAGACATTATATATTTTAATTTATTTATGACACAATGATGATGTTGTAATTACCTTATTTATAAAATATTAACATAATTGGATTTATAAATACCAAAATAAATGTTATTTGAGAATTTTTATTAATTAAAAAAAATTTATAGGTTAATATTACATGTTATAATTGATTTAATTAATGTTTTTTGAACTAATCATGCTGTTATGATTTTTACAAAAATCAATTACCAAATAGTGTCAAAATTGACATAAAATAGTTTTTTTTAAAAAAATTTATATTATTAATTGTTATTCTATTCTTAAATATCTATGGATCGTCCAAATAAAATATATAAGGTTATATATATTAATAATTAACCACTTGGGGTTCTTTTTTCTTGTTATAATATGTTTATTAACCATATATTGTAAGAAAACAAGAAGACACGGTAGAAGTTGAAATATTTAACTTAGAGTTAAATCTAAATGATAAGGTTAAAAACTAACATAAACTTGTCTAAAACATATTTTTTGAGATTATTTATACCCATACCCTCTTTATATTCTAAATAAATCAATTTTGAGCTATTATAAACCGAATGTGACTTTATTATAAAATAATATTTCTTGTTCTTCCTATGGTGCCCCTCTCCTCCCTTATTAAAGGGAACCTCCTCCCTCTCCTCATCGCACAATTTTGAGACTTATAGCTCATCCAAACCCTGACCATTTCCATTATAAAAATCCCTAGAAACATAATAGTGGTCCTGGTATTCTTCAAAGTACAATATTAGTGCCCTAAAAGGAGGTTTTAAAGATGCGTGTTGAAGAAGAGGTAATATCCGTTACCGATTGTTTCATATTTCTTTCTTCTTATACTTCCTCTAATTTAGTTGTTTAATTATTGATTAATAACATCTGTATCACTCATATAATTATATTTCATTATAAATATTAAACAACCCTATTTCACCTACTATCCATCCTATGGAAAACGAAATCACCGCGCGTGCGTACATATGGAATACTGTCTCCACGCTGTGGTGTAATCTATTTTCCCCCACCACTTTACTTGGGTGGGAATAATGGTGTAAATAATAACTATATATTATTATTTTAATGTGATATTGATTCTTAAATATTTTACATACACTTCAATAAAATTCCACGATCATGGGAATAATATCATCACTCGTGCGTACGTACGACCTACCATCTCCACAATGTGATGAGACTCGTTCAACATGATCTTCATTGAATAATGACTATATAAATAATTTTAATGAATAAATATGATATATATTACACTAATACCATTATGGGAATAAGGTATCTATAACCTAAAAAGATGAATAAGAATTTATTTGACAAAACATGCATAAGAACATAAAGTAATGAACACCCGAATAACAAGTAGAAATGAAATATTACTAATAAAAAGATAAGAATATTACCATATATGATATCATAACAATGAATATGATTCTGTAATAATTCAATGAAATTATTAAAATAATTATACCGGAGGTTCATATATATACGAAGCAAATCAGACCGAAGGTAATGGAAAATCTCGTAATCTCATATTTATCTAAGATTGTTTACACTTCAGAATTTACTGGGGAATATTAATCAATCACATCCCTGTTTCCTCAATATGTAATATTATTTATATCCTCCTAAAATTGTTTAAATACAATTTTACCCATTTTTTGAGTTTTTAGTAATATATATGAAAGTAATATTTTGTCGGTTTTAGTACGAGGTACTTTTTGACTTTTCCAGCTAAATTACGAGAAAAATGTTTTTTTAACTTATACGGAAAGAATGTATTTTTTTGATTTCATAGAACATTATTTCCATGAAGCTTCCTTTTTATGTTTTCAATTTTATTTTTAATCATCTTCTTTTAGTTTAAAATTTTATGACATTTTAAGAAAGGAAAAATGTTTTTGAGGTAGAAAGGATATTTTTTTCAAGAATGGAGTTCAAGTGTTTTATCAAAATTATTTTCCATATATGATAATATAGGGTTCTATTTCTATCAATATTTTTACATTTATTAGATTATTTTATGATGGAATTAATTTTATGATGTCCTTTTATCTTATACGGATCATGTTATGAAGACATGATGTTTTAGAATCCCATTTTTATTACATGGGTTATGCTATGATGTATGATTTATTACTTTTGTGGAAAAATAAGAATGGTATCATTATGAGATTAGTGAGACCTATATCTCCCTAAAATTCATTGTGTAAAGATTTATATCTCATGAGATAGACATGGCTGGAACGACATGATAATCTGGTTCCGTGATACAGGACTGGAAGGAGGAGTGAACTCGATTCAGTATTGGATTTTGTCCGCTATGACGGTCTTGGAAAAGAGCCTTGAATAAAATGAAATGGTTTTCTATGATTATGTGGGTATGCCACAATGTTTCATGTTATATGTTATGATCATTGGGATTACATTTCACTGCTATGATTTATCCCATTTTATGACATTATGATCTCTTTTTCAGGTTAAGATATTCAAAATGTTATGTTCTTATGAATAAGATATGATTGATATTTCTTTTGTTTACCATTACTGAGCATTTTAGCTCACCCATTTGTATGTTTTCTTTTCCCCAGGTCAGGAAGAAGGGTATTAAGTTGTATATTCCAAAAGGGACTCTTCATATGATGAAATAAACAAGAGACAATGTAAATGATTTATGAACCAGTTTTTTATGTTTCCCAGTTTCTAATGACCGTATACCTTTACGGTCCTATAATGGTTTTGTTATATGTTGTAATAAGTATGATTCAATTCCGATTTAATAACCATGTATGTAAAGTATAATTCATTATAGTTTGTATCAAAGGAAGGGTATTGTCAACCTTTGAAACTAGGATGTGAAATCCTTAGTAAGAACCCTAAGGATATGTCTAATCATGGAACACAATATTAGTGTTTCGGAAATGTCCATGAACAACCAATGATAAGACCTAAATTGTGAGATTTTATTCTTGATTATGTGATTTTCTTGTTATGATTATTGTTTCTCACACTATGAATCTGGGTTTTAGTCAATGGTTGGAACCCTAAGGAACTGTGTTAATACTGAATGCGACGGGAAATGCAATGATTATCCCCATGATCAACCAAACGTTATGGGAACTAGAATGAAAAATCTTGTAGCCATGCTCATACAACTTTCTCATGATATGAATCATGCAGGACTTCCAAACGAGAAAAGTAAGGAGAAACATTTTGTTGAATCCATCATGAGGTAGCATCCACCTTCATTCAGTGGGTCGTCTGATCCATTAATGGTTGAAAAATGGATCAGTACAACTAAAAAGATATTTTCAGTCATGCAATGTTCTGTACATGATAAATTTTTCTTAGCAGTATATTGTTTGGAAGGTGAATCTAATAAATGGTGGTATCTTTTTAAGATTACGAGCCAAAGGGATGAAATTGAGTCCATGGAATGGGACGAGTTCAAGAACTTATTTTTCAATAAGTACCTCCTTCGTATTCTTTGAACAAATATGGAGAAGGAGTTTCTTGAACTGAAGAAAAAGGATGATGAATTAATTGGTACCTACAAATTTTTTTTACAAGACTTGAAAGGTACGCTTTTGGAATTATTATACAACCAGAAAGTAAGATCGATCGATTCTTTAGTGGCTTAAAACCAATTCTTCGAAGGATGTTAGAAATAAGGGACATCAATAGCTATGAGGAAATTGTTTGATGTGCTCTCAAGGTTGAGATTGAGATTTGAGTAACCCATCAGTTATATGGGTTTGATAAGAAGAGGAAAATGTATTTCATGGGAAAATCGAAAGACCACACAGAAAAAAAAAAGATGAGTTTTCCTTTATTCTCAATGTGTTGAAAGAAACATGGAGGGAATTGTCTTAAAGGGACAAGTAAATGTTCTAAGTGTGGAAAAGAGGGTCATCAGGCAGTTGAATGTCGAAATAATGTGAAGAAGATGTCTAATGATGCGAATAAAGAAAGGGATACACAGAATGCACATCCTACACTTCAATGTTTCAAGTGCAAGGAAATGTGGCATTATACCAATCAATGCCCTAATCCAAGGGTTGTTGATGATGATAGACATCAACAAACTCTTCAGTCCAAAGACAAAGGAAAGTCACATGGGATTTCTATCAGCGAAGTGGTGTATGATAACGAAGTGGTGGAAGGTACACTTACCATCCACTCTAAAGTATAAAATGTTTTATTTGATTCGAGATCCACCCACTGTTTTATTTCTTAAGAATTTTCTAAGGGTATCTCCATGTTACCTCAGCAGTTAGATATTGAGTTAGCTGTGACAACCCCTAATTGCACAATAGTCGCATCGAAAGTTTACAATTCTTCTCCGATTGAAGTTTATGGGAATGTGCTCCCTGCAAATCTTGTGATCCTTCATATAGTGTAATTTGATGTGATTCTTGGAAAGGATTGTATTTCTTTATTCAGAGCTCATATAAATTTCCAAATAAGGTAAATCACATTTAATATTCCTGATCAATCTACTATTATCTATTGATGCAAGGATGAATATAACCTTCTAGTGGAAATTTATTCCATCTTATGGGTCTTGATAAATTAAGGTTATTTATCTCAAATGGTTTGAGAGAAACTCATGATTATGAATATGCCCATTGTACGGGAGTTTGATGGTGTCTTTCCAGAGGAATTTCCAGGTCTTCCACCAAATCGTGAAGTTGAGTTTTCAATAGAACTCATACCGGGTTCTATGCCCATTTCAAAGACACCATATAGAATGGCCCCAATTGGGTTGCAGGAATTGAATAATAAAATGCAAGAAAATCTTGATAAAGGATTCATACGCCCTTGTGCGTCACCATGGGGAGAACCTTTTCTCTTTTCTAAGAAAAAATATGGCTCAATGAGACTTTGCATTAATTATCATGAACTTAACCAGATCACTATGAAGAAAAAAATATCCTCTCCCATGTATTGATGACTTATTTGACCAACTACATGGAGCTCAATACTTTTCCAAGATTGATCTTCGTTCAGGGTGTCATCAATTAGGGGTCAAGAAGGAGGATATACCAAAGACAACATTTCATAAAAGGTATTGACACTATGAATTTATAGTGATGCCATTTGGTCTTACTAATACCCTAGTTATCTTGAAGGATCTGATGAATAGAGTCTTTAGAGACTATCTTAATCAGTTTTTGGTAGTCTTTATATATGATATTCTTGTCTTTTCAAAAAGAAAGGAAGAAATGAATATCATTTGAGAATTTTATTAAAGAATATAAGAAAGGAGATGATTCATTCCAAATTTACCGAGGGTGAATTTTGGCTTAAAAAAGGTTCATTTTGGGGTCACATAATCTCAAAAGAGGGGATATCTGTGGATTAAGCAAAAACAGAGGACATTGAAAGAAGGTCGAGACCAACGATAGTAACTGAGATCAGATGTTTTCATGATCTGGCTAGATATTATTGACATTTTGGGAAATATTTTTCATGGTTATCTAATTCACTCACTAGGTTGACTCGAAAAAGAGTTAAGTTTTTGTGGGCATAGGAGTGTGAAGAGAATTTCAATGAGTTAAAATGAATGTTATCTAGTGAACCTGTTCTCACACTTCCATGTAGTGGAGAAAGGTTTGTGATCTACAGTGATGCATCCAAGAAGGGACTGGGGTGTGTTCTCATGCAAAATGATATGGTGATAGCTTATGCCTCATGATAGTTGGATATCCATGAGGAAAATTACCCAACTCATGATTTAGAGTTAGCCGCGGTAATCTTTGCATTAAAAATATAGATGCATTATCTTTATGGTGAAATGTGTGATATTTCTACTGATCATAAAAGTTTAAACTATATTTTCAGACAAAAGATGATGAATATGCGCCAAAAAAGATGGTTAGAGCTAATTAAGGATTACGACTGCTCAATTAATTATCACCATGAGAAAGAAAAAAAGGTGGCAGACACATTAAGTTGACAAGACCATGATAGCATATCCATAATGAGGATCACAAAAGATCCAATATTTGTGGATTTACAAAGGATGGATCTCTGGATTATAATGAAAGGGGAAAAAATATTATCTTTCTCAATTGAATGTTCAACCATCTATACATGTGAAGATTAAAGAGGCACAAAAATAAGATGTAGGGTTACAAAATAAGGTGAAAAGTGTTCCTGAATTCAACCTTGATTGTGATGGGATAATAAGTTTCAGGAATCAGGATTGTGTTCCTCCCATCCCCGAATTAAAGAAGGAGCTTCTGGATGAGGCTCATTGTTCTTCATTCTCTATTCATCCCGGATGCACGAAAATGTAAAGGGACCTGAAAGATTACTTCTGGTGGGATGGCATGAAAAGAGATGTTACTGAATATGTCTCTTAATGCATGGTTTGTCAGAAGTTAAAGTTGAGAGACAGAAGTCTAAGGGGATGTTAAACCATTACCCATACCCAAATGGAAATGGAAAACATCACTATGGACTTTGTCACTAGACATCCTAAAACATCCAAAGGCAATAATGCTATCTGGGTCATAGTTGATCATCTTACGATGTCGGCACACTTCATTGCTATTAGAGAATATTTATCTTTGGATCATCTTGCTAGGATATATGTAAAGGAAGTGGTAAGATTTCATGGAGTACCACTTTCCATTATATCTGATCGGGAACCAAGGTTTACCTCGAAGTTCTGTAGAAGTCTTCAGCATACTTTAGATACAGAGTTGAGTGTCAGCACTGCTTATCATCCTCAGACAGATGGATAGTCAAAGAGAAAAATTCAAACTCTAGAAGATATGTTAAGAGCTTGGTCTATAGATTTCAAAGGTGGTTGTGATCAACACCTACCCTAGTAGAATGTTTTTTATAATAATAACTTTCACTCAAGTATTTAGATGGGTCCTTATGAAGCTCTCTATGGAAAGAAATTCAGGACTCCAACTAGCTGGGATAAATTTTGGTCAACAAAGCTATTAGGACCTGATCTTGTTGATGAGATGGTAGAAAATGACAAATCTATTCAACAAAACATAAGAGCAGCTCAAAGTCGAGAAAAAAGTTATGTCGACAACCAAATAAAAGACCTAGAGTTGTAAGTGGGTGATAAATTGTTCTTACAAATATCTCCTTGGAAGAGAGTAATGAGATATGGAAAGAAGGGAAAGATAATCCTTAGGTATATCGGTCCTTTCGAAATACTTGATCGTGTTGGGAAGGTAGCTTACTAATTGGCGTGTCCACCAAATATCTCTCAAGTTCACGATGTGTTCCATGTATCTCTCTAGAGAATATACATACCTGATCCATCACATGTACTAAGCTCTGATGTTGTACCGTTGGAGAAAGATCTTTCTCATGAATAACAACCGATAGAGATTCTGGATCATAGCGAAACAGTTCTACGGAACAATACCACTCTCTTGGTGAACATTTTATGGAAAAAATACCAATTATAAGAAGTTATATGGGAGCTTGAGGATATGATGAGAGAGAGGTATCCTCATCTTTTCGTTATGACGTGGTGAATTTCGAGGGTGAAATTTATTTTAAGGTGGGTAGAATGTAACACCCTGATATTTTATGAGAAGTATATTTTTTTATTTCTTATGTTATACATAACATCAAAGGAATCTTTCACTACACACAACACTAGATTGGTTTTCTTTCCATGCAATCATGACCTTCCACGATAGCATGTGTTGTACGCAATACCGAGTTTCAATAAACAACGAAATGCTATTAAAATATTATATAAACCAGCCATTATAAATGGTAATACCTACTTTTTGAAATTTTAGAAATTTTACCTTTCAAAATGGACTTAATTTTTGGATTTAGAATATCGAAATTAGCCTAGGTTGAAATTTGTGTATTTTTCTGAAAACATTCAATTTTGATGAATAGTGAAAACACTGAGTTATTGGTTAAAAGAAAATTTTTATTTATATAATCATTTATTTTATTTAAATTTATTTTAGGTCAAAATAGATACATATTAATTATATATGATCAATGTTATTCATTGGGGTCATTTTATAATAATTTTAGATATATAAAAATTTTATTGAACTTTTCACTGTCTTTTACCCACCTCATAGGAGCATTTGTAATTGTACATAAAACATAATTTTATTGCTTCTGTGAGTTGAATTTTGAAAATCTGAGAGACACGATTAATATCATGGAGTAAAATGTGTTTTCAATAAGATAAAATTAGTTTTTGGTGAATAGTAACTTTTTTACTTTTATTTACCACAGTTAAAAGTTAAAACGGTAATTAAGGGTAAATATGATATTATTATTACCCTAACACATGTCCTAATCATATTGGATAAGTTTAATTTGACCAAAAACAACATTAAGAATAAAATTTTACCCTTTAGGTCCACTTGGATTAAATTAGGACATTTTTTATTATTTTATTTAAAGAAGTGTTAAAATAGTTAAAATCAAGGTTTAATAACTAAAAACATTTTTAATGCAGGGTTATACATAAGATAAATTCGACTATATATATTAAATAGAAATATAAAAAGATTTCCTACATAATGATTTTTTATTTATAATTTTTAGACTTTAAATAATTTAATTTATTTATGACACAATGAGGATGTAGTAATTACCTTATTTATGAAATATTAACATAATTGATATTATAAATAAACAAATAAATGTTAATTGATAATTTTTATGAATTTAAATAATTTTCTAGGTTAATATTACATCTTATTATTGATTTAATTAACTTTTCTTAACTAATAAAGCTGTTTGAGTTTTACAAAAAAACAATTACCAAATGGTGTCAAAATTTATATAAATTAGTTTTTAAAACAAATATTATATTATTAATTTCTATTCTATTCATAAAAATATAAGGTTCGGAAAAATGACTTATATAAGTATATATATATTAATAATTAACCACTTGGGGTTCTTTTGGCTTGTTATAGAATCTGTATTAACCATATAGTGTAAGAAAACAATAAGACACGGTAAAAGTTAAAATATTTAACTTTGAGTTAAATCTAAATGATAAGGTTAAAATAGTAACCTAAACTTGTCTAAAACCTATTGGATGAGGGGATTTCGACCAATACCCACTTTATCTTCTAAATAAATCAATTTTGAGCTATTATAATCCCAATATGACTTTATTATAAAATAATATTTTATGTTTTTCCTAAGGTTCCCTCTCGTCCCTTATAAATGGGAACCTCCTCCCTCTCCTCCTCAAAAAATTTTGAGCCTTAAATCTCGGCCAACCCCTGCCAATTTCCCATCTCAACATCCCTAGAAACATACTAGAGGTCCTGGTCTTCTTCAAAGACCAATTTTAGTGCCTTATAATAAGGTTTCAAAAGGCGTGTTGAAGAAGAGGTAATATCTGTTTCCGATTCATTCATATTTATTTCTTCTTCTACATACTCCTATGTAGTTGTTTCATTTGGAAGAAATAAAATTGGTATCACTCATATACAAATATGTTATTATAAATATGAAACAAAGCTATTTCACCTTCTATCCATCCTATGGAAAACAAAATCATCGCGCGTGCGTACGAACGGAATACCCTCTCCAAGCCGTGGTGTAATCTATTTTCCACCACCACCTTACTTGGATGGGTATAATGGTGTAAAGAATAACTATATATCATTTTTTTAAAGTTATATTAATTCTGAAATAGTATACATACACTTCAATACAATTCCACGATCATGGGAACGATATCATCGCTCGTGCGTACGTACGACCTACCGTCTTCACGATGTGATGCGACTCGTTCTACATGATCTTCATTGAATAATGATTATATAAATTAATTGAATAAATAAATATGATATATATTACACTAATACAATTCTGTAAATGGGATATCTATTACCTAAAAATAATAATATGAATTTATTCGACAAAACATGCATAAGAATATAAACCAATGAACACCCGAATAACAAGTAGCAATGAAATATTACTAATATGAATATAAGAATATGACCATATATGATACCATAAAAATGAATATGATTCTGTAATAAGTAAATGAAATTATTTAAATCACTATACCGGAGGATCAGATACGTACGAAGCAAATCGGACCTATTGTAAGGGAAAATGTCACAATCTCATTTTTATCTGAGATTGTTTACACTTCAGAATTTACTGGGGAATATTTATCATCCACATCCATGTTTCCTAAATATTTAATATTATTTCTATTCTCCTAAAAATTTTTAAATCTAATTTTTCCCATTGTTGAGTTTTTAGTAAAATATATTAAAGGAATATTTTGTTGTTTTTAGTACGAGGTACTTTTGGACTTTTCCGGCCAAAGTACGAGAAGAATGTTTTTTTAACTTATACAACATGAATGGATTTTTATGATTTCATAGAACGTAATTTCCATGAAAATTTATTTACAAGTTTTCCAGAATATTTTTAATAAACTTATTTTAGTTTAAAATAGTATGACATGTTAATAAAGGAAAAAAAAATTGAAGTAGAAAGGATATTTTCCTCAAGAATGGAGTTCAAGTGTTTTATCCACATTATTTTCCATATAATATAATACAGGGTTCTGTTTATATCCCTATTTTTACATTGATTTTATTATGTTATGATGGTATTAATTTTATGATTCCATTTTATATTATATGGATTATGTTATGATGGTCTGATGTTTAAGAATCCCATTTTCATTACATGGGTTATGCTATAATGTATGATTTATGATTTTGTGGAACACATAATAATGGTTTCATTATGAGATTGGTGGGACCTATATCTCCCTCCAATTCATTGGGTAAAGATTTATATCTCATGAGATAGACATGGCTGGAATGAAAAGTTAATCCAATTCAGTGATACAGGACTCAAACGAGGAGTGAACTCGGTTTAGTAATGGACTTTTTCCCCTATGATGGTCTTTTCAAAGATCCTTGACTAATATGAAATGATTTTATATGATTATGTGTGTATTCCACAGTGTTTCATGTTATATATTATGATCATTGTGATTACATTTCACTACTATGATTTGTCCCATGTTATGATATTATGATCTCTTTTGCAGGTTATGATATTCAAAATGTTATGTTCTTATAAATATGATATAATTGATATTTCTTTTGTTTACCCTTGGTGAGCATTTGAGGTCACCCTTTTGTATGTTTTCTTTTCCCAGGTCAGGAAGAAGGGTATTATGTAGGTTATTATAAAAGGGACTCTATATATGATGAAATAAACTGGAGACAATTTAGATGATTTATGAACTAGTTGTTTATTTTTCCCAGTTTCTAAAGACATTATACCTATACAGTCATATCATGGTTTTGTTATATGTTGTAATAAGTGTGATTCAATTCTGAAGTAATAATGTTTTATGTAATTTATGGGTCATTATAATTAAGGTTCATGTTAAGAGTTGGAGTCTGAGCCCGTCCCAAATGTATCGCTATGGAACATATGTCAATTTATCCAATACCACTGATCCCATCCATTGAAATATTTTGAAATACCATGTATCGCTTGAGGCATGGCTTTACCCTGAGTCCGTCTCGATCACAGAAAAAATGGTTGAGTATTATCCGAGGCTGGCTTGACCACATTGCCAATGTATCCGTTCCGATGGTCCATTTTTGAAGCCAGTATCACTCATTTGTAATAGAAATCCTGAGGAAGTCTCGGTCTAGCAAAGCCGATTACACACCCCCCCCCCAATAAAAAAGAGGTAACCAGTTAGGAATGTAGGGTCTAAGAATGGCCCTTAATACGAGACCCACCTCATTTCCCCACCCTGAATTAAATTAATGTTTTCAATGTAGTAGATAAGACATAATCAGTATATAATTTCGGAGCTTGTAAACCAACCAGATACACCCATGCATTATAATGTATAAATTTAACATTACAACATAAAAACATACAATGAAATATCTATCGTATCAACATTAACAGATAATTTAATTTTTTAAATAAATAAACAGTTTAGAAAACTATGTTCCAATTATCCAATAGTTCAAGTTCATGTTCAAAGAAAATATTTATTTAATATAATCTCAGTAAAAAGGGCTTCACAATACCTGCAATTAATTAAACTATAACCCGACTAATAGAAAAATACCCCGAACATGTTGTCACAACAACAGGGGTATCTGAAATTGTTATAAAAAATAAAACAAATTAATTTAAAATGATTATGGATACAATAATTTGGCAAAACAATCAAATTAATTAAATTGGGTAAAATTGCACAATGTCAGTAGGCACTGACCAACGGTACAACGATACATTTTTATAAACTTAAATGAAATGGAGGGAATGTGAGTAGGCACCCTACCTTATAGTTTTGTATGACTCTAAGATCCGTGGTAGGATTTGATTTGACCTAAAATGGAAGAAAATGATGGATTTTAGAAAAACCCTATAATTGGGTACAAAATTCTTGCAAAGAACTTCTCGCAGAATACACAATGTGATTGGAAGGGTCCACTTGCGCAAGGTTAGCCTTGCCCTATGGTTTACTAGTCACCTGACAGTGAAGTGATCAGACAATGGACAGAAGAGCTACGACCTTCTGATGGGGGGTGAGTGGGTGAGCTACCTAGAGGGGGAGGGAGGTGCGATGTGATGGAAGAGAGAGGTAGAGTAGAGTGGATAAAAAAGAAAATGAAGAATATAAAAATAAAAATAAGAGATAAAATAAGAGATAAGAAAAAAATAAAATAAATGAAAAGAATAAAATAAAATAAAAGGATGGAATGGAAAAAAGTAAAAATTATTTAAAAATAGAAATCCCCCAATTCAATTATTTTTATTTTTCCCGTAGACCCCTTTCTATTTTATTTCATAATTTCATTTTATACTTTCATTGTTTCTTTTAAGTCTTCATGGAATCTATTATTACTCTTTTCAATTATTAATTAATTATTTTAAATCCTGAACACCATGCCAACACATGACTTAATATTTTTCATTAAATGCCTACAGTTTTTTAAATTAATTAAAAAGGTGCTCGGGACCCACAGTGAGGTGCATATGTTCGCGCCCCAGGTTACATAATTTATTAGACTGAAATAAATTAAAAAATGGTCTCTACCTTATTAAGTCCAAGATGTGGCATAGTGTAAAGTTATATTTCATATTGGCTCATATTTAATGATTAATAATTTAATTATTAATCATAAAATCTTAAAAACATTTTGGATTATTTTACATAAAATAAATAACTTTTCAATTTATATATATACATATTGATTTTTAGAAAACTGATTATCAGTATACATTGGTGATAAACACATTAGAGATTTAATTCCTAAAAATGATTTTAGAGTGTTAACTCTATTCCATAGAAAGGGGTGTTCCCTGGAGTGTTTTGATGTGATTGATGTGTATAATTTTTTTTATAAAATAGGATGAGGTTCAATCTATCATATTATAAATAGTAAAGAAGACCACTTATGATATATAGAAACAGATGGAACCCATTAAAATCCAACAGGAAGAGGCTTCAAAGAAGTAATAACAAAATGGCATATTGGTACTATGTTTCCAATGGATAGAAAACCAAAAATATAAGAAAGAGATGATGTAACAGTCCCAATTGTCAAATGGGATAGAAAATTCAATATAATAAAGGTAATAAGTCCCATTTCCCCTATCAAAAAAATGAAACACTAAAATCCATATATGATAATTCGTCACCCCCTACTATAATGTTATTCCATAACAGACTTACACAACTTTACAAAATACTACTCCAATCCATAGGAACATGTGGAGGGAGTACCAAATGATACGTTTCAGCACCCCAATATCTATTTCAAGTTTCCCACATGAATATTCATGTCATCGACTCAATGGATTTCCAAATATATACAACATAACACATGGAAGATAACACTATGAAAAATAAATATTAGGGTATCCATCCATCCAACCATAAGGGTAAAAATAGATGAATGACGATTTTCAGCACACATATCCCTAATTTGAGGCCACCCACTAAGAAATATAAGAAAGAAGCTACACATTGATCCAAATGAAATGAGATAGAATCCACTTCTCACAATGACATCTGTAACCTAATCAAACAAACAATCAAAAAAATAAGATGGATTCCAACTAAACCCTTCATAAAAACATTATATAAAATCCTTAGGTGGAGAAATAATCTAATGCCACTAAACCTAAAACCCAATTCCAACTGAA
Organism: Viscum album; assembly: GCA_963277665.1. Lineage (NCBI taxonomy): Eukaryota > Viridiplantae > Streptophyta > Magnoliopsida > Santalales > Viscaceae > Viscum > Viscum album. Next base: position 286,696,269 of record OY728138.1, read on the forward strand.
ATTTATTAGTATCCCTGTTACAAAACCATCATCCACCTGAACCTACGCTGACATTCATTAAGATCACCATGACAAGATATGTACCACCCCACTGTCACCTTAGGACCATCCATTTCCTAACCACCAATATCACTACCTGAAGGCATCCAATATTCTTCCAAGAACACCACTAATTGAGAAGAATGTGCTCAATGATATACCTCACGACATCCATCTTTAAAATATGAGATATCCTTTATATAAAATAGATCCAGTAATATGGTTATCTATGGAGGATTGACAACAAGTGAAAAATCTACGACTCCCAAGAATGATTTAGAGGAAAAGAAGGAAGTGAAAAAATCATGAAATAATAATAGTTAACGAAAAAAATAATTGAACATCTAAATAATAACCAGTAAATAAATCCACTATCAAAACATCCAACTTCAAATCAAAGAGCAGATGCCCGATGCTGCACATGAAATCAAAAAACACTATAAGTGGATGTCAAGTCCACTATAATATTTTGAGCCATAAAAAACATGAATCAAAATTATTATTTATTTATTGTATTAATTTTTACATACGTTAACCATAATTCTTCCCTAAATAAGTCTATATAGGCTAATTCATTATGTTTTGCTTGTTTTTTGATGTAAATGAATGCAGGGATGATTGGTGGAGCTTCCTTTCAAATTATCCACTGCTTCACTATAGCTTCCTTGACTTGAAATTTCCCAAATAACTTCAATTAGGTGAATTATACATTAATTAATTTTTATCATATATAATTTCAGTTTCCTATCATACTATGAGTCATGTGAAGCATTTTTTGAAAACCATAAAAGCCCTTCGATTTTCATCCCTATGAATTTAACAGCCTAAACTATTAACTTATAACATGAATTGTAATCCACATTGAAATATAGGAAGTGAGTAATCATCATCCATAATTATTGAAAACCTCTTTTTTAACCACATAATTTTTTCTTCCTATAATGAGAAATAATTTTTTTATTCAACCATGGGGACACCCCATAGAATAAGGTATGTTTATGACTCTCTCCTTGGGTTCTAAGAAGATAGATAGTCTAGTGGTTTTCATTTTTATTTATTCATATATTGCATTATTAAACTCGTCACATTTGTATTGTAATGATATCTTAGCCTAGGTTATGGAGTTATTATATTCTTCTTTTCCCATTGTAATACACCATGGTTTTTTGTCATGTATTGTTTGGTATAGTTTTTTACTATTTCCATGATTTTTTTCTTAGATTATTATTTCCCTTAAATCCTATTATTATGATGAATAAAGAATATATGTGTGTTGTTGTAAAATCATGTCACCCTATGTGAGAAAGGGGAATTATATTTCTATTTAAATTAAAAGGGATAAATCAAAATTTCCAATAAATGTTAGAAATAATGGATATTATTCAATGTTATTCCACCCTTATCGATCGTATATAAATTACTATGTTATATTTTTTATATAATAATCAAATATATTTTTTGACATATAAACTATTTTTTAAAACTAAAAATAACATTCTATCTTGCCTATATGTTTGTTGACATTCCTTTTTGTCACATTGTCTGAAAAATGGAAAGGGAAAAGACTTAGCACAAACTGATTCATCCTTTGAATAAAATCAACAAAAATCAACAAAGGAATGAAAAAGGAGTCAAAGGACCTAGGGGCACGCAAGTTCTCTTACTATCGCTCAAGTATACTTGGACGCCGCCTAATGGTCGCCCAGGTGACTTGCGCACCCTAAGTGATAACCACTCGGGGTCTTCTCCAGCCTATAAATACCCCAAGTGGGCCCCCCATTTAAGGATGCTTTTTTTCAAGAATTCAGATACAGAGATGTGAACGCCCAAGTATTTTCTTCAGGTATTCTGATCACTTATAAGTTAATTCTTTACCTAGAATGGAAGGTCTAAACAAGAGGAGTAAGGTCTAAGTGTTATAATTCACTAACACTTGCATGCCAAAGTGTTTTACCCTTAAGGGAAATGGACACACTTGCACATCGCCTTACTTATTTACCAGAACATGCGTCCCATCTTCTGGAAATCCTCTAGGGATAATACCAAGGGTTTGAGGCAAGTCTCGCCCATGTATTACCCTAAGGGATGAAAATCACGCAAGTACCTATGTGCAGTGCAGGTATACCTATGCGGTCAGGGACTTGAGCGCCCACGTTGTAACGACCCTAAGTATCATTAATGGAAATCCCTCTTGATATAATTAAATGTCTCTTTATGTTTATATAAAATGTCAAATTCTTTGGTTTTATGTTACGAATTTTGACCGTTGCTAATATAGTCATTGAAAAGTGATCACATGATTAGTATAAATATAGGACTGTAACAAATCCAATTTACTCAGACAAAGGAAGTGATGGCCTCATCCAATAGAATTGACCCATACGAAGCACATTTTTCGGAGCTCGGAAAAGTGGTGGCGTCATTGGGCTTCACCCTTGACCAAGACCAAGTTGAGATTCATCATGTCAAGCTCGAACGTGACTGTCTACGGGAAAAGTGGAAGTTTATTGAAATTACCACTCGAGCGATGTTATCCGAGCCACCCCAAGAGTCTGTCACCATCGCACACCATACCCCTAGGTCTTATGGCACTGTTTTAAGGGGTTATGTAACAAATAATTAGTTCTATGTTCTTGTACATTATTTTTGTATATAATAATGAATATAATTATTAGTCATTTTTGATAAATTGTAAATAGTTTTTAAAGTAAAAAATAGTGTTTTTAGTTATTATTTAATTAAGAATTCTATTTTATAAAATTAAGGGATTTTTTAATTTTATAATAGTTTAATAAAATATTATTATTAAATTTATTTCTATAATATATAAATGATCTTATAATTTTATGAATGCAATTATAATTTTTATTAAGGTTTGAAAGCCATTTCTGTCAAAACCCGTGAATTTTCGATAAATATCAGTTTTTATTTTAAAAGTTAAAATTAACATATTTAGAAAATTATTTGGGTAAAATTAATGCCATTTCTGGAATCAGGACGTCGAAATTATCCAACGGTGAATTTTTCATAATTTTCTGAGAGTCAAATTTTAGGGTAAAAATTAAATACTGTTTAAATATATAATGTGTTTTATGACATAATAATAGCCCAATAGTGATGTCATAAAATACTATAATCTTTATGTTCGGCCAATATATGTTTTACCATTAAAATAATGTGATTTTTTCATTTGTTTGACTTACTTTTCAAATCATTAATGGACCCCTCAAGACATATTCAACACCTTGCATTTTTAAATTAATTTCCATAGGAGTGAGACTCACCTCCACATAAGCAACCATAATATTTTAAGATGTTCGGACTTTTTCCTTATAAAAGATAGTTTTTTTCTTCCCCTTTCCAAAAAACATGGGCAAAAACGATGGGATGGTTTGTGGATTGGATTAATTTAATGTAAGGGGACCCAAACCTAAATAATAAAGAATTCCCTCACCTTTCCTATATAAACCCACCCATGCTCCCACTTCCTCCTCAATCAAACCCCTTTGGAGTTAATCCAACCTCTGGAAAACTCTCTCTAGAATCCTCCCAAGGTTCCCCAAGCTCCCAAGAAGCCTCTCACAAGCCTCTCTCTAGCCTTTGTAAGCACACTTCCAAGTAAGGGTTTTTTCTTCCTTTCTTCTTTTTATCATTTTTCTTTAAGTTGTATTTCCCTTTTAATTTCAATTATAAATTTTGGGGTATGGTTTAAAACCTCCCTCATACCACACTTTTTAGGTTTGAATTATGGTAGACCCTTTCTCTCTCATTAAATGCCTCCCATGTACACCCGTTACTCTGCAGAACTTCCGAAAGGAACTTCTCTCGTCTCTTTTACATTTAAGCAATACTTTTGTATCATTAATCTAAATTCCATTACAATTTTTGGGACATGTATCTATATGACCTACTTTCTGTCCATTACTTTTAAATGTTATTAGTAACCCCTTTCTCTCCCATCAACCATTTTTATGAATTCTTACGTCTTGCCGTTACGCTGCTGAAATCGCACCGATTTTCTAAGCCAATGCCATTGTGTAGTGAATACCATGCCCATTTCTCCATCAAGAGTATTCACCTTTATTCACATTTACTTATTGAATATAATGTTTCATGTATTAATTCCACATTCCTTCATCATGGAATAAATGATTATGTTTTTTGAATCGATGTTTTATGATCCATGTGGCACACTTATGCATGAAATGAAATGTTTAAGAAGGGTGTGCCCTTATAGCACTCCAATGCATTGGGTAAAGTATAGTGTCATGATACGTCATGTGCAATGAGTTTTGACTAATGCTAATTCAAGTGCAATGAGGGTTTACTCGTGCTTTATGTAAAATGAGGATTTACTCATGCTCCATGTGCAATGAGGCTTGGCTCATGCTAACTCCATGTTATGTGTTGTTTCCACATTTCCATGTTACGATTATCATGCTTTAGCATGCCTTTATGTTCTTGTTTTTCTTCTGCACTATTGATTTTCCTATTGTCTAACATGTATTGTACTCCTCATTTTATTCCATGTGTACTCCCTTACTGGGCTTTATAGCTTACCCTTTTCTTATACATGTCCTCAGGTTATCACATGTCATGCTAAGTACAAGGGAGTGTAGTGGTCATGTAAAGGAAGATTTCAATAAAGATGTTATATTTCATGTTTTATGTTTTTATGTAATGATCATAAGCCCCAAAGACACAAAACCTCTCAATATTCATTGTTGTATCATGTGAATTTTTATGTAATAAATCATGATAATGTTGTAATAAAAAGCAGGGTTATCATAGTTGGTAACAGAGGAAGGTTTAGTTATTTTTGAGATTAATAAACCCTAGTAAAGACTTAGATACAATACTATGTATAATAAAAACAACCCTATGTTTTGGTAAGTTCTGAGTAAGTGGTTTATCAAAAAAATACATCCATGTCTGGATACGATCAGGTAGAGGCGGCTCTGGCACAGATGTATCCTAGGCGTAAAACCTGAAAACCCCGTTTTGAGCTAGACTCGAATGGGAACTGGTGCACGACAATGGGCCTTGCTTTACTCTTGGTTATGACACTCCTGGGGGTTATTTTCTGATAAATTCAAAATCCTAGTATGAACCCATATTAATGGAATTAAAAAAATGCCTCTACGAATATATGTTAGAAAGTAGATCATGAAAATCCTAGATTTAAGCCTATAGACTCTTGAGTAAGGGAATAAAACTTTATTTTTAAGTCATCAACTTTTTTATTTGCATTAACCTTTATGTGTTACCCCTAAAATTCCTTATATTCCAGCCAATGGATGGTAATAGGAGGACTCAGGCTAAAAACCATTGTGAAGATCAGTGTGATGACTGTACTAATGAGATGCCCAATCCAATGGGAGCGGGAATCACGAACTTTGTCACGCTTCTCTCTCAGATAACTCAAGTTTTGAATAGAAACACGGGTCAAGAGTAATGTCCAAACCCCCCTAATAAGTAACAAGTCTCTATCGGGATCTTCATGTGGCAAAGGCCTCCTACTTTTAGTGGATCATCTGATCCCACGATCGCTGAACAATGGATCAACTCCATTGAAAATATATTATTGATCCTTCAATGATCTAAACAAGAGAAGGTTCTCTCGGCTACTTATCGTATGGAGGGTGAAGCTGATCAATGGTGGACGTTGATAAAAAATACGAAGCCTGAGGAGGAGATCGAGGAGTTGGAATAGAAGGATTTATGGAAGATTTTTTTCGATTAATATTTTCCGCGCACCCTCTGGCTTAATATGGAAAGGGAATTCATTTCCATCAAGAAAAAAGATGAAGAATCTATTGGACCGTATGAGGAAAACTTCAAAAGGCTTGCACGATACGCTTCCGTCTTTGTCGTTACCCCCGCATGCAAAGTTGACCGCTTCTTTAGGGGGTTGAAGCCTAGCTTGCGGAAAGGATTAGTGATCCATGACTTCGACAGCTATGAGGAAATTGTCCGATGTGCCCTCAAGGTCGAAATGGAGATCAGGAAATCATAACTGTATCATGGGGACAAGAAGCGTAAGGTGGACGCAATTCTGGCGGTCCTATTGATAAATCCATCGGTGCTAAGAATATACAGCACCCCACTCGCCAAAAGTGCCGGAAGAAGCACCCTAGAAATTTCCATAAGGGGACGAGGAAATCCTTCAGGTGTGGAAGAGAAGGGAACCTGGCTGTTAATTGATGGAAAGAAAGACATGCGGCTGCGACAGAGGAGAGTAACAGTCCATTCAAACCTCAACGTCTTGTCCAATGCTACAAATGCAAAGAACTGGGTCATTTTTCAAATCAGTTCCCTAATCCATGGGTTTTCGGAGACAACCAACAACCTCCATGGTAGCAATGAAGAGCTTTTTCCATCACTTCTGCTGAAGTGAACCCCGACAACGAAGTGGTGACAGGTACGCTAGTTATTCATTCATAAATAGCGAACGTACTTTTTGGTTCAGGTTCTACACATTCTTTTATATCTCGATAGTTTAGTAGAACAATCCCAGCACCACCAAAAATTATGGAAGTAAAGATATCGCTGATTATGGAAAATGGGGAAATCATTTCATCCCATGAATATAAGTCCTCCCCTATTACCGTTTGTAGAATGAATTTCCCAGAGAACCTCCTCATACTCCCTCTGGAGGAATTTGATGCAATTTTTGGCATGGATTGGATTTCCTAATATAGATCCAACATAAATTTTCGAGAGAGGAAAATCACACTCCATATAGAGAATCGACCCCCGATTATTTACAAGTGTCAGGAGAAAGATGAATATCCTTTAGCTCCATCATCTCAATCATGTATATTACTACCCTATGAGCACGCGTATCTAGCTCAGATGATTGAGTCCAAGGAAGAAACCATTCTTGAAGAAATGTCTGTTGTGAGGGAATTCGCTGAAGTGTTTCTCGAGGAACTGCCTGGTCTTCCTCCAAGAAGAGATGTTGAGTTCTCAATTGAACTTATAGCTAGGGTGCTACAAATATCCCAGACTCCATATAGAATGGCTTGTGTAGAGATTGAAGAGATGAATAAACAACTAAAGGAGAATCTGGATAAAGGGTTTATACGCCCATGTGTTTCACCATGGGTTGCACCAGTCCTCTTTGTCAAGAAGAAGGATGGTTCAATACAGCTTTGTATAGATTATCGTGAACTTATCAAAATCATGATATAGAACAAGTATCCACTCCCAATAATCTATGACTTGTTTGATCAGCTGCGTGGAGCACAATACTTCTCAAAGGTGGATTTGTGGTCGGGATATTATCAAGTAAGGGTGAAGAAGGATGATGTCCCCAAGACTACTTTTCGTACAAGGTTCGGGCACTATAAATTCATAGTAATGACTTTCGGACTCACCAATACTCCAGAAATATTCATGGACTTGATGAATAGGGTCGTTAGAGTTACCTTGAAAAATTTGTGGTAGTCTTTATAGATGATATTATAATATACTCCAAAACCAAGGAGGATCATGATGAGCATTTAAGAACTGTACTAGAGACATTGCGCAAGGAGAAGGTCTATGAAAAGTACAACAAGTGTGATTTCTGGTTGAAGGAGATCTCATTCTTGGGCCATATCATCATAAGAAATGGGATATCTGTGGACCCCTATAAAACAAATGCAATTGAGGGTTGGTCGAGGCCAACATCAGTGACAGATATCTGTAGCTTCTTGGGGTTAGTAGGATATTATCGACGATTTGTGAGAAATTTCTCACAATTGTCCAACCCTCTTACCAATCTAACTTGAAAGGGATTAATGTTTTCTTGGAGTGATGAATGCGAAGACAGCTTCATGGAGTTGAAAAGGAGGCTTATCACTGCGCCTGTGCTCACTTAACCCACAAGTGGGGAACTTTTTGTTGTTTTCAGTGTGGGTTCAAAGAAGGGCTTAGGTTGTGTGCTGATGAAGAATGATAATGTTATATCCTATGACTCAAGGCAGTTGAAAATCCATGAGAGAAACTATCCAACACATGATCTGGAGTTGGCGGTGGTGATCATTGCCTTGAAAATCTGGCGACATTGTCTCTATGGAGAGAAATGTGAGATATACACTGACCACAAGAGTCTTAAATATATATTCACACAGAAAGAGATTAATATGCGCCATAGAATATGGATAGAGCTCCTCAAGGATTATGATTTTTGAATACATTAACACCCTGGGAAAGAGAACAAGGTGGCAGATTCCCTATGTAGAAAGGACCCATCAATTCTATCAATGATGAGAATTGAGAAGGATACAATCTTCTTATACTTGATGAAGATGGACGTGGGAATCATAATGAAGGGAACACCATCAATCCTTTCACAAATTATTGCTCAACCATCTCTTTTGGAAAGGTTAAAAGAAGCTCAAAAGGATGATGTGGGAATTCAGGAAAAAGTGTAAGCTATCAAAAAAGGGAAATTCTCAGAGTCTAATGTTTAATGAAGAAGGAATTGTGCGGTTTGGGAAAAGACTATGTGTTCCATCATGTTAGGAGCTGAAGAAGGATCTTTTGGATAATGCACATTGTTCAAATTTCTCTATTCATCCAGGGAACACAAAGATGTATCGAGATCTCTGAGAAAACTTTTGGTGGGATAATATGAAGAAGGAGATCGCTAAATATACATCAATGTTCCTGGTGTGTCAGCAAGTGAAGGCAGAGAGGCAGAAGTCTAAGGGGATGATGAAAAAATTTCCCATACCAGAATGGAAATGGGAGAACATCACCATGGACTTTTTCACAGGAAATCTGAGGGAATCCAAAGGAAACAATGCAATCTGGGTTGTTGTGGATCGTCTTACAAATACTGCACACTTAATTTCTATTTGGGAGGATTTCTCTTTGGATCAACTGGCACATATTTATATTAGGGAAGTGGTAAGGCTGCATGGACTACCACTATATATTGTTTCTAATAGAGATCCAAGATTCACCTCTATGTTTTGGAAGAGTCTTCAACATGCTCTGAATACTAAACTGAACTTTAGTACGACATATCATCCTCAAACTGATGGCCAATCTGAGTGGACAATCCAAACAATTGAGTATATATTGAGAGTGTGCTCAATGGACTTTAAAGGATGATGGGATCAACATATTCCTCTGGTTGAGTTCTATTATAATAATAGTTTACACTGAAGCATCCAAATGGAACCATATGAATCCCTGTATGGGAAAAGGTGCAGAACATCGGCATGTTGGAATGAGGTCGGTGAACGTAATCTGCTTGGACCAGAAATGGTCGAGGAAATGGTGGAGAAGGTGAAAACCATTCAGCAGCATATGAAGGTATCCCAGAGTCGACAGAAGAGTTATGTAGATAATCGTCGATGAGACCTTGAGTTTAATGTTGGAGACATGGTTTTTCTACATATATCTCCGTGGAATAAGGTCATGGGGTTTGGAATGAAAGGTATGTTAAGTCCAAGGTTCATTTTCCCCTTCGAGATTCTTGATCATGTCGGGGCTGTGTCATATCGACTATCACTTCCGCCTACTATGACCAAAGTACATGATGTATTTCATGTATCCCTCTTAAGGAAGTACATACCAGACCCTTCACATGTACTCTCGTCTAAGGTGGTACAACTGGAAGACGATCTTTATTATAAGGAGCAACCATTGAAAATAATAGATTGTAGAGAAAAAGTTATATGAAATAAGACAATGCACCTCATCAAGGTGTTGTGGAGAAACAACAAGTTCGAAGAAGCAACTTGGGAATCAGAGGATATGATGAAGCTGAGTTGCACACATTTGTTTCATTGTGGGAAAAGGAAAATTTCGCGGGCGAAATTTCTTAAGGGGGGAATATTGTAATGACCATAAGTTTCATTAATGGAAATCCCTCTTGATCTAATTAAATGTCTCTTTATTTTTATATAAAATGTGAACTTCTTTGGTTTTATGTTAGTAATTTTGACCGTTGCTAATATAGCCGTTGAACATTGATCACATGATTAGTATAAATATAGGACTTTAACAAATCCAATTTACTCAGACAAAGGAAGCGATGGCCTCATCTAGTAGAATTGCCCCATAGAAAGCCCATTTTTCATAGTTCGGAAAAGAAGTGGCATCTTTGGGCTTCGCCCTTGACCAAGGCCAAGCTGAGATTCATCATGTCAAGCTCGAATGTGACCGTCTATGGGAAAAGTGGAATTTGATTGAAATTATCACTCGAGCGATGCTATCCGAGCCACCCCAAGAGTCTGTCACCATCGCACACCTTACCCTTAGGTCTTATGCGGCTGTTTGAAGGGGTTGTGTAACAAATATATAGTACTATGTTCATGGAAATTATTTCTGTATATAATAAGGAATATAATTTCTATTCTTGTTTTATACATTGTAAATGGTTTTTAAAGTAAAAATAGTCTTTTAGTTATTATTTAATTAAGAATTATATTTTATTAATTTAAGGGAATTTTGAATTAAATAATATTTTAATAAAATATTATTATTAAATTATACTTATTAAATATAAATGATCTTATAATTTTATGAATGCAATTATAATTTTTATTAAAGTTTGAATGCCATTTCTGTCAAAATGCATGAATTTTCGATAAATGTCGGTTTTTATTTTAAAAGTGAAAATTAACATATTTAGAAAATTATTTTGGTAAAATAAATTTCATTTTTGGAATCAGGACATCAAAATTATCTGACGGTGAATTTTTCATAATTTTCTGAGACAGTCAAATTTTTGGGTAAAAATTAAATACCGTTTAAATATATAATGTATTTTATGACATCGTAATGACCCAATAGTGATGTCATAAAATACTATAATCTTTATTTTTGGCAAATATATGTTTTAAAATTAAAATAATGTTATTTTGGGTTTGTTTGACTTACTTTTAAAATCATTAATGGACCCCTCAAGATATATTCAACACCTTGCCTTTTTAAATTAATTTCCATGTGAGTGTGACTCACCTCCATATAAGAAACCCTAATATTTTAAGAAGTTAGGAATTTGGTCTTATAAAATATTTTTTTCCACTTCTCTTTTCCGAAACCCATGGGAAAAACCATGGGATGGTTTGTGGTTTGGATTAATTTAATGTAAGGAGACCCAAACCTAAACAATAAATAATTCCCTCACATTTCGTATATAAACCCACCCAAGGTCCCACTTCCTCATCACTCAAAGCCCTTTGGAGTTCATCCAACCTCATCCCTACTCTCTATAAAATCCTCCCAAGGTTCCACAAGCTCCCAAGAAGCCTCTCACATGCCTCTCTCTAGCCTTTGGAAGCACACTTCTAAGTAAGGGTTTTTTTCTTCCTTTCTCATTTTTGTCAATTTTCATTAAGTTGTATTTCCCTTTTAATTTCAATTATAAATGTTGGGGTATGTTTTCAAACCTCCCTCATACGTCCCTCTTTATGTTTGAATTATGGTATACCCTTTATCTCTCATTAAATGCCTCCCATGTACACGCGTTACTATGCTGAAATTCCGAAAGGATCTTCTCTCTCCTCTTTTACATTCAACAAATACTTTTGTATCATGAATCTAAATTACATTATTATTTTTGGGACATGTATCTATATGGATTAAATACTATCCATTACATGTAAATATGATGAGTAACCCTTTCTCTCTCATCAACCATTTTTATGAATTCTTATGTCACGCTGTTACGCTGCCAAAATCACACAGATTTTCAAAGCCAATGCCATTGTGTAGTGAATACGATGCCCATTTCTCCATAAAGATTATTCACCTTTATTCACATTTACTTATTGATAATAAAGATTCATGTATGAATTCCCCATTCCTTCATCGTGGAATAAATGATTATGTTTTATGAATCTATGTTTTATGATCCATGTGGCACACTTATGCATGAAATGAAATGTTTAAAAAGGGTGCGCCCTTATTGTGCTCCAATGCATTGGGTAAAGTATAGTATCATGATACGTCATGTGAAATGAGTGTTGAATCATGATAATTCAAGTGAAATGAGGGTTTACTCGTGATTTATGTGCAATGAGGATTTACTCATGCTCCATGTGCAATGAGGCTTGGCTCATGCTAATTCCATGTTATGTGTTGTTTCCACATTTCCATGTTATGATTATCATGCTTTATCATGACATTATGTTCATGTTATTCTTATGCTCTATTTATATGCCTATTGTCTAACATGTATTGTACTCCTCATTTTATTCCATGTGTACACCCTTACTAGGATTTATATCTCACCCTTTTCTTATGCATGTCCTCAGGTTATCCCATGCAATGCTAAGTATGAGGGAATGTAGTGGTCATGTAATGGAAGTTTCCAATAAAGATGTTGTATTTACTATTTTACGTTTTTATGTAATGATCCTAATCCCAAAAGACACTAATTCTCTCAATCTTATTTGTTGTATCAAGTGAATTTTTATGTAATAAATCATGTTTAAGATGTAATAAAAAGCAGGGTTTTCATACACAGAGTACCTGCGCGCCTACCAGGACTTGCGTGCCCCTATCTTTTTGGGTGCCTTTTCTACACATTTAACCCCTCTTAGGCCATTATACCTCTCCTATTTAAGATTAAGTCTTCAAGACACTCTTCAAATCCATTTACGGCATGATTTCTTGATTTTACTTCCTTATCTGAAAGGAACTTCTTGGAAAAACTCTCAAAACCTAGTGATTTACAAATCTTTATGTCAATAATGATTGAGATTTCATCCATTCAACCTCATCTTTTAAGATAAAAGAACCCCTTAACATGGGCCTCCTTTTCAAGAATAACCCCCAGTCATAATTCCCATTAAATATGGGCATCCTCGTTAGGAGAAATCCACAAGTCCTCAAATCTGGGCATCCTACTTAGGAGTAAGCCCCAACCATAATTCTCTTAACCTGGGGTTCCTTTTCAGGAGTAATCCCAAGTCTCAAATATGGGCATCCTCCTTAGGAGTAATCCCCAAGTCCTCTAATCTGGGCTTCCTCTTTAGGAGTAAGCCCCAACCATAATTCTCTTATCCTGGGCTTCCTTTTCATGAGTAAGCCCCAACCTCAAATATGGGCCTCCTCCTTAGGAGTAATCCCCAAGTCCTCTAATCTGGGAATCCTCCATAGGAATAAACCCCAACCATAATTCTCTTAACCTGGGATTCCTTTTCAGTAGTAAGCCACAGTCTCAAATATGGGCCTCTTCCTTAGGAGTAAGCCCCAATTCCTCTGATATGGGAATCCTCCTTAAGAGTAATCCCCAATCATAATTCTCTTAACCTGGGATTCCTTTTCAAGAGCAAGCCCCAGTCTCAGATATGGGCCTCCTCCTTAAGAGTAAGCCCCAAGTCCCTTTAATTTTCAAATCCCTTTAAACTGGTCCTCTTTTTTAGGAGTAAGCCCCAATCTTAATTTCCTTTTGATCTGGGCATCCTTCTCAGGAGTAAAACCAAATCATCAGTCCCCTCCTAACATGGGAATCTTCCTTAGGAGTAAGCCCCGTGATTAGAGTATCCAAATCTCCATGAAGCACATATACATTTATAGACCCTTTTCCTGGATTTCTTCCCTGAAGTAAATCTTAATCATCATCTATTTGGGAAGTCATACACACATAAGCCCCACATCATTGCATATTTCATGGAACAATGGTCAGGTTTCACCTATACCTCTTGTTTCTCACACCGAGCATGACTCACGTGAGTTTAGAGTCTAAAAGTAATCATGACATCCTTCATTGAGCCATCAATCATGCGTAAAAATCATACTCCCTTACTTGAACTACGTGGGTTCTGATTCCTTTTCCAAAACAAAGGATACATAGGTAGCTCATCTGCGGGTATGATCCCAACTATGAAATAATCCTTGTCTTTCCAAATGACAATAGACATCAAGTGCCCCTTTGAGTGGCTTTAAAACCAGTATGGTCATCATAATGACTAAGATACTTTTTTGTATTGAAGGATACCATTGGCTATGTATATCCAAACAAATACAGATGATTCTCTATCGATGAAGAACCTCAAATACATATAAAATTTCTTTAAATTTCTTACATATAAATCCTTGATTGTCAGATATAAAGGAAATCTCATTTTATACTAGGTAATATAATAAGGATTCACGAACATAACTTAAATATATAAAGAGAGTCCCGAAGTAGACAATAATTCCCCTAAAAAAGGTTTGATGAGTCTGACCACCCATCCTTTTGACCAACGCAAATTCCTAAGCCTCATCAGTCCACAAAAAATGAGAGCCTACATTTGGAAAATAGGTTCAAATGGATATGGAATCATTGGATGTTTCCGGTTCTACGAACAAACCCGTTAGAAGCCACTTGGAATGTTTGAATCTTAAATCAATGAGATCATCCCCAATTCTAGAGGGAAGCAGAAAAATGGTGAACCCAATGTGAATCCTTCACCAAGTTAAAATGATAGTTTACCTACTTGTTAGGCCCCTATTTAAAACTCAATGAGAGGGCCAACAAGACAATCAATAACATATGTGTTCATCTAAAAGATGTAGTGGCCATACTTATCTTGATTATGTATGTTATATCAAACATGAACCCTTTTCCAAGATCTTCTGTATTTCCAAAATGGCTTCTCTTAAGTTTACACCCGTGAATACGTGTGTGAAAACCTCTAATGTGAATTCGACTACTGCTACTCCTGCTGGATCGTCGTCCGCTCTAAGGACGAAATCACCTACTCAGCGTCTTCAACGCTGGGTATCAAACACGCTGGTTAAGGAGTTCTGTCAAAACGGTACTATTCCAACTACGGAGGCTAACCGAAAAGCCCTCCAAGTTAACAATTCACCCTGGTTGTCCGAACAACGACGACCAGTGATCAAGAAGTAGGTCGTGCTAACCACCGTCTCAAACCGTTTTGGGTCATTATCCACTGAACACAATCACCATTCACTCCCATATTCTGATGAGGTGAATGATCAGGTCCCTCAGCGCCTTAATACAAAGAAACATGAGTTCTTCCCAAGGGTTCTTATCAATAATCACCGCCAGACTCATTCGACAGTGCGCCCTCAACATGATGAGGGTATCGTCTCCCGGCATTCGGCTCAGTTTCCTCAAACCCGAGCAGGCAAGAAGAATCACCAGAGGCGACATCCGGTTAACAGTGAGCAGGATCTTGTCTCTGCCATTTCCGTAGAAGTCCACCAACCTAACTTGGTTGCAAGCAACAAGCGGGAACATACAGTTGACCGTTTTAATTCCACTATCCTGCAGACTCATCTAGAAGGATCACGGCAATCCCACTAGGAAATTATGGTGGAGTACTATAGGCAGGAACATATACCTGTTTATACAACATCATCTAGTTAGCAGGCTCATCTGACTACATATAATGGAGCTCGTCAACCACGTTCGGCGAAGTGAAATTATTAGGCACATAAACCTACTATTATTGATCAAGCCTACCAACAGTCTCGCTTGGTAGCATTTGGAGAAGTCAATCAAAAATCTCCGGTGAAAAACAGGGGGAAGACTCAACTCTCTGCACCCACACTTGATTATTGTCAGGAAAAGGAGGACCTAAGAAGGCACATACACCTACTCCAAGCACGGTATGGATGTATATCCCCATTCCGGTAGTTTATGTCCCCAAGAATATTCTATCAATGGTGAATGAGCAGAAGAAAATCCCTGCTCATATTCTGGATGCTTTCCAGGATATTATAACAGCTTCAGCGGCATCTCAGGGAAAGACCCAAAAATCTATCCCTACTAGTGGAGTGACACATCAACAGTTAACTCTGGAATAGACAGACATATCTTTTCTAGTCCAAGAGTGGTTTGGGAAATACTCCCCCATATCATACGGAAAACCAAGTTAGACACATACACCTTATTTGAGTAGAGATCGTCAGCCTAACCTGGCCATCTCTCTGGATCAGGCACATACACCTGCTCAGAGTATCCACTTTCATCAATACATGGTTTCCTAGGCGTGTAAGAAGGTGTCTAAGGAAAAATACCCTCCCAACAGAGTCAAGAGATCAAGATCCAATCTATAACAAGCCCTTGCTTGATGCTGGAGTTCTTGAAGCCCTCAGACAGTTATCTGTTGGAATTCAAGATTCTACTCCCTCATTTCCCAATAGTGGGAACCTTAATTTTGAATGTCTTCAATAGAAACATCCTCATGAAGGCTTGCTTCATGAAAATTCGGTCGATCTCGATGTTTTATCTTCAGATGAGAGATATTGGAACCCTCTGTGTGGTCAGAATATCAAGGAGCAAGAGATCAAATCTTTTGTTGTAACCCACCATGGTGGTCCTCCCGATGATGATGAATTTCGTTGCGAAAGTCCTCTCCACAATAGTGATGCACATTTCCCGTAAAATTCTCTAGTTGAAAATGTAGTGCCGAGAAAGCCCTCTAATCTCGAGGAACTTTCAAAGGAGAAACCAGTAATGTCTGATGCTTCATCGCTAGGAGGTGAAATAATTTATCAATTGGAAGATAGCCGAAGGTGTAGGTCATTCTCTGAACCACCCCTAAGTCATGCATCTTCTAGTTTGATCAGTGATTTCTCTACGAATCGTTTTGAATCCGATGAAGCAACAAGGAAGCTCCAGATCTTGTCAAATTAGGTAGAAGAATATTCATTGAATGAAAAATAGGAAATGTTGAACATGAGAAAAAAATGGTGAATGGTGAAGTTCCAGTCATGTTTTGGTCTCTTGCTGACTATCAGTATGACATTCCAGAGATGTTGATGGAAGATGGAATTCATGATATTCGTCTCATCATATGGAAAACACTTTGTCAGTTGAAAAATAAAGTATTATCTTTTTATGAGTATGAAAATCATGTTAAGATAATAGAAGGGTTACAACGTCAGATTGATTTGGCATCTCTATCAGTCTCTTGATATCCGAAGGCTGAAAAGTAGTAGAGAGACCTTCAGCGTTCATGAATTGGCGCACTAAGAAGATTGTGCCAGTTAATTGGAAATGCCTCATCTGGTATTCATGTCAGAGGATGGGGTGTTCATGGAGCACTACATTTCACTATACTCTCTAGTCTGCAAAGCCCACCAAAAATGGTCAATGCAATGTTATTGCCCGTGGACAGCCATATTCAATGGGTTTTGTTTGTAATCAAAATCTTTCCCAAGAAAAGGCCTCAACAAGATCTTCTAAAAATCAGGAAAACAGAGCAAAAGTTGTTGAATTACTCCTGCATCAAGAAAACGAGAATATTGAACATGCCTCTCATATCAAGAATGCACATCATCATGTGATAGAAGTGTCAGAAATCATACAACGGTCTTTCGAGTGGGGTGATAAAAGTGGATGTCGATTGATGCATCCAGCTAATTTCCGGACTAAGGTCCGCAAGATCAGGAGAGATTTTATGAAAGTATCATACATTGCATGTCAAGAGCCACCCCAGCTCGCCAGACTGGGGACTCTTTTAACCCAACCATCAGAATCAATGAATATGATTCGAGGAGTTGAGTAAAGATTGCAGGAACAGCCCCAGTCCACCGGACTGGGGAGTTTTCCAAATCATCAACCCCCTCCTTAGAGAAAGTAGTTCTTTTCTCGATTGGGGAAGAAGCCTCAAGAGGAACAAAGAGCCAAATTATCAATAGATTCTATCCAAATTACGGTTCACCAATAATTTCCTGAGGGATCAAACCAATAAAAGTTAATGTACTGTTAGGGGAATGGAAGAAGACAATATCACATAAATGCTGATGGAAGTGATGCAATGCATTATGCATCAATTAATGTCATCAATTCCGTTTTTGCTGATCCACCAGATAAGGCTCACTCATAGGGATCAGATAAAGAGGTTCATGTTCAAGAAGTTGTACGCACAGACACAAATGAAGAATTTGTACATACACGAAATCAATGGATTACCCAAAATATTGGTGTTCCTTCAAATAACCCACTTCCCCCTCTCTTAAAGGGATCAAACAAGGGTAAGGGAACGAATCAGGTTACATATCCTTCCTCTAGAGAAGGTCAATCTCTCTCACTAGAGAAAATATTAGCCCAACAGGAGGAAGAAATGAAGGAATCGAGGAGGATGAATGCAGAACTACTTCAGGGTAGTCTTCCACCTAAACATGATGGAGTCAGTCAGCCACGAGAGTTTGTTGCAGCTACTGAGATTGATAAAGAATATCCTCCTTTATCATTACACCCTCATAGGTCTAATCCTATGGGTCATGTGCAACCACAATTGGCAGTGCTGCCATTAGATGCAATACCAGCTATCATACCTTTCCAAGCTCTAGTCAGTGCACCTGTTCAGATTAAAGATCAACCAAATGTTTCTCAAAAGTTAATAACTACCATTGAGTCATTAATAGCTCGGTTTGAGACTATGGATGGAAAGCGTGCGCAAGTTCAACTAGAAAAAAAATCTTTCTCTGAATGGGTAGATTCAATCTCTCCCCCATCACGTTTCGAGAACCCTGTATTCCATATTTTCAATGGATCAGGCGACCCTGAACCACATTTTACTCATTATGTGTCTTGTTGCGATCCTATGATGGGAACTCCAGAGCAGCAAGAAGCAGTGAAAGTGAGATGCTTCGTGTGAACCTTGCAAGGACCAGCTTTTGTCTAGTATACAAGCTTGCAATCCCGGTCAATTACCGGATGGGAGGATCTTCTCCAAAGATTCCTTCCCCAATTCAGCTCAACGTTTCCAAAGACAACAGTTTTTGATCTTACAAACTATAAGCAAAGGGAGAATGAAAGGGCCTCATATTTCATTGCCTTATAAAAGGTATTAACATATTCCCTAAGCATAACACTCCCTCAATGGGAACTATTGCCAATCTGTGTGGAAAATCTACGTGACGAATTACGCACACCGCTAATCCTTGTGAAATACATAGGACTGTTTCGAGACCTTACTTCAATCACTCAATAGATTGAAGATTCTATATAAACACTGATGCTAAATCTCGTGTATTTCTATCAGCTCTAAGAAAGAGAATGGGTAAATCAGAGACTGCTACAGTTATGCTTAAACAAACACCTTTACATACATCTACCTCAAAACCTTCATCTTCTCGAAGGGCTCCACCTCCTGAGCATCAACAATAGAAGCTGTTTCGTCAAGACGATCAAAGAGATCAATGACAGAAAAAATTGGATGAATTTAAGAGTAAATTTTATTCTTTCCGAAATGAACATGTTCCTAGTTACTTCATTTCAGCCCTGGAGAATAATTTGGTTCAGCTGCCGAGGCCCACGAGGCCAAACAAGGAATGAGATGAAGACCGTCCCAATTTTTACCATTTCATAAGATGTTGGGGAATCCCATCAAGAAGCGTTTTGTATTCAATGACGATCTCCAAAATATGGTGACTCGGGACAAGTCAAACTGAATGGTTCTTCAGCTCAGGTATCATGTGTTAATGTTATAGTTCCAGAGGAGGAAGGCGAATGACAAGAAGTCAAAAGAAAAAATGAACAAAAAAATGATGATTGGATGGTCAGAAAAATGATTGACCGAACTCATGCCATTTTGAGAACGAAATTGAAGAAACCAATTGTGCCTTCTTCCATGAATGCCACATCAAAACCCTCTTCATCAGAGGGAAAATCCACAAAGAAACGCAAAAATTCCAAGAAAGAGGAAAAATCAGAAGAAGATAAGTATGTGTCAAAGCCTAAGTTGTCTTTGACTCTGGCATATTTCATGCCTTCTACTTCGATGATACGTGCACCATTCCACCAAACGGCATAGCCTAAACATGCTAATCAGGCAGAGTTTTCATCGGATGATGAGTTGATTTTCAGTTCTGTTAATATGATTCAATTAACAGATCCATATGCCAGTTGCAGTTTCAATTTTGATGAGCCCAAATTCCCTATATCAAAGAGAGGAATTAGAGGAAGTTCTATAGGATTAGGATACATGGGAAGACGTGGATCCTTCAGAAGCCACTATTCCAATTATACCCCTTCTAGAACTGTGTATGCAGTAGAAACTCATGGAAGAGCCCTCCAGCAAGCTCAACAAGAACAAACAAGTTTTTCCACCAATAGAAAATTCAGTCCTGGCACAATTATTCTGGAAGACCAGTTGAAGGTTCCATCTTCATCCTCTCAACAAGGAAATGGATGTAATCAGTCTAATCATCAAAATCCAGGAATATTGCCAACTAATATCCAGATATATGATGCATCAACTTCCAAAGCATCAACTTCCTAGACACCTTCTAAACCACATGTTCCTGTTGGGAAACACAGACCTTTGGATCAAAAGTAAGATATATTGAAACACCTGGCCCATGTACCAGCCAATTTATCAATTCTGGATTCCTTGAATTTATCAAAAGATCTTCAGGAGGCACTCTTTGAGGCTTTGTCATGTCCAGAGGAGTTTGAAACTGAAATTGTTGCAGCTGAAGTCTATCACATAGAGAATAATCCTGCAGAATGCCATGCAGTAATATCATTTACTGATGAAGATGAAGTTGATGTCATGCATGGAAATATTAGACCTTTGTACTTATCTGGAAAGGTCAATGGCATAGACGTATGAAGAGCCTTCATTGATAATGGTTCAGGAGTAATCCTCATGCCCATTCATAAACATTGTCGATTGGGCATCATGGAATGTGATTTGTCTCCTTCTACCATGATGTTACAAGGATATGATAAAAATTAACAAGAACCACTGGGTGATATTACACTTAGAACTCATTTTGGAGATCTTGTATCCAATTCATATTTCATGGTTGTTGATCAAGACTCAGCCTTCAACATCTTGCTTGAAAGACCCTGGCTTCATCAACATGCGGCCATCTCTTCATCATACCATCAATGTCTCAAATATTGTTTCGATGGTCATGTTGGGACATTTTATGGTGATAAGGCCCCGTTCAAGACATGTGAATCTCAATAAATTGTGGCGAAATTCTATCACATTAAGGGAAGGGAGAAATCCACAACAAAGGAGATTACCAATGTTAATGCTCCATATGTTTTGAACAATAATCCAGTAAATCCATATACACATGTGAGTACAGATTATGTGTTTCTTATCATTAAAATTGATAAGATAGACCCAAATCAAAATACTCTTTTTGAAAGATCCATAATGTCAATTACGGCAATCGATCCAGAAAACCTGGGAGAAATTGGTAACCCACCATGTAGTGATGAAATCCCAAATGGTGACATCATCATTTCATCTTCGAAAATCCAACAAGTCTATACTTCTCCAATCCGGCCAGGAGATGTTATAGCAACATTGGAGGTGATCAATGTTGTTGATTATCAATCCATCATCTCCTCTTTATTTCCCAAGGAAGACCATTTATCATAAATCGGGTCAGAAATGGAAGCTTCTTCTTCTAGATGTACAAATTTTAACATCTCTTCTGATCATGGAAATTCAGCATTATCATCTACTATGCAAGTAGAAATAGAAAATTAACACATGTTGAAGAAGAAGAAGAAGATCTCAGGGATGCTCCTCGATCATTTTAAGAGGGTATCTCTACCACCATGGATGAACTCAGCGAAATAAATCTGGGTACAAAAGAAGATCCACGCCCTACTTTAATCAGTGTGGCCATGACTCTTGAAGAGAAAGATATTTATATTTACTTCCTAAAGCAAAATCAAGATATATTTTCTTGGAACTATACAGAGATGCCCACGCTTGATCCTGATGTTGCTACTCATCATTTGGTTTTACCAGAAGAACATCGAGGATTTAAGCAAGATGTGAGAAGAACACACCCAACTTATGATTCCAATATTGAAGCAGAAGTGGATAATCTTATCAATGCTAACTTCATGAGAGAATTTCAATATCCCATGTGGTCGGCTAATAATTTCCTTTTGATGAAGAAGAACATACAAATTAGTGTTTTCATCGATTTCAGAGATCTTAATAGGCATTGTCCTATGGATGATTTCCCAGTTCCGATTAAAGAACATTTAATTGATGCAACAGCTAGATATGAAGCACTTTCCTTCATGGATGTATATTATGGATAAACTAAAATCCTAATGGCCCCAAAAGACAAGGAATCCACAACCTTCGAGACCCTCAGGGTGTGTTTCGCTACTGGGTAATGCTCTTTGGCTTAATGAATGCAGGAACAACATATTAGTGTTCCATGCATCGTATCATCAAACCCTTTTTATGGATGTTTTTTAAATGCTATGTGGACGATTTAGTGTTCAAATCCAAACAACTTTCTAATCACTTGTCTGATATAGAAGTCATATTCCATAGGCTTCGACAACATAATTTGAATATGAACCCCTTAAAATGTGCTTTTGGGGTAACCTCCGGAAAATTTCTCAGCTTTTTTGTATGCCATCATGGTATTGAAGTCGATCCTGAGAAGAAAAAGAAAATCCTTGGTATGTCACCTCGAAATTTGAAAGAATTAAGAGGAGTTCAATGACACTTAGCCTATATTTGGCATTTCATCGCCAATTTGGCAAGAAAATGTTTACCCTTCACCAAATTGATGAAGAAGGGAGTTACTTACCAGTGGACTGAATAAAGTCAAGAATCATTCGATATTCTCAAGAAATACCTCTTGACTCCACCGATAATCTTGCCACCTATTGAAGGAAGACAACTTATCCTCTACATGATAGCTTTAGAGTGATCATTGGGTAACTTTATTGCTCATAAGAATGATAATGGGAATGAAAACGACCTCTACTACCTCAGTCAGACGATGCTTGAAGCAGAAACCCGGTATTCAAGTATTGAGAAGTGCTACATGGCATTAATATTTTCAGTTCAGAAGTTGAGACAGTACTTGCAACATCACGAGGTCCAATTGATATCTCGCAATAACCCGCTCAAATTTATCCTTAGTCGTCCAATGCTTACAGAACGTCTGGAAAGGTGGGCAGTTATTTTGCAGCAATTCGACATTCAGTATGTGTCTCAAAAGACAACAAAGGGCCAAGATCTGGCTGATTTTCTGGAAGAACACCCTTCAGTGGAAGACACATCTTCAGATATTGCACTCCCTGATGAGGAAGTCTTCTCTATTCAAGAAAGTCCTCAGGCATGGGAAATGTATTTTGATTGTGCTTCTAGAATTCCAATAGGGGGGAAAATGGAAAATCCTAAATTAAACAAAGTTGGATTAGGAATTATGCTCATTTCTCCAGAAAAGGCAGTGATACCTTATTATTTCTTAATGTGGGAAGGTGGTACCAATAAAGAAGCAGAATACCAATCTCTCATCATAGGCTTGGAATTGGAGATTCAAGCACAAGTGAATCACTTAATGGTGAAATGTGATTCAGACCTAGTAATAAAACAAGTCAATGGGGATTACGCCATCAGAAAAGAAGAAAAAATACCTTTGTATGATTACGTCAAAGATTTAATGGTGGAATTCCCTTCAAAATCGACATTTTCTAATGTCCCAAGATCAAAAAATGCTCAAGCTGATGCACTGGCTAATATATTCACATCTCTGGAAGATCCAAATCGGGATGAGACAACCCTTAGTATTGCCCACTGTCGTGCAATTTCAATTTATGTTCGAATCAGAGTAGAGGAAATTAATGAAATTAGTCACTTTCATGAACTGTATGGTCATACTATAGGATGGATGTCACCTATCTGAGAATATCTTCAAAATGGAAGACTTCCACCTGATAGAGTCGAGAAAGAACAAATCTGGTGACTTGTGGTCAATTTTACTCTTTATGATACCCAGATCACCTAGAGAAAATTCTTTACAAGCGTGGTTTTGATGGAGTTCTCTTCAGATAAATTAATGGTGAAGAGACAACGACTCTCATGAAAGAAGTGCATGCAGGAGTCTGTGGTGCCCACCAGTCTAGACATAGACTGTCTGATCAAATTCGAAGGCTTGGATACTTTTGGCCTTCAATAATACAATATTGTGTTGATTTCAAAAAGAAGTGTCATTCATTCCAAGTACATTCCAACTTCATTCATCAACCTTTAGTGTTTCTTCATACAGCTAAATACTCGTGGCCATTTGCCACATGGGGAATGGATGTGGTGGGACCTTACCCTTCAGCTACGACCAATAAGTTTAAGTATATCCTTACTGCTACTGATTTCATTTCCAAATTGGAAGAGGTAATACCTCTTAAGGAATTCAGTTCTAAATTCATTGTTAGAATAATCAAGTCTAACATCATTAGTAGATTTGGTGTCCCTCATTCCATATTGACAGACAATGGCACCAACTTCTGTTTATCCGAGGTGAAGAAGTTGTATCATGAATACAACATCAAATCCATCCATTCATCTCAGTATCATGTAGCGGAAAAAGGCCAGATAGATGCCTTTAATAAGACTCTTTCAAATATACTGCAAAAGATGGTAGATAAAGATAAGAAGTCATGTCCTGATAAACTCTTTCATGCTTTATGGGTTTATCGAACTACCACCCGCACTGTAGCGCGGTCAACTCCATACTCATTGGTATATGGAATGGAAGCAGTCTTTCTAATTGAGGTTCAATTACTCTCACTCTGAGTAGCCATTTGTGATCAGTCATTTACAGATGAACAATCTCAAAAGAGATTGAATGAATTGGAATGGTTAGATGAGAAGAGATTTTGCACGTTACACCACTTTGAAGTCTATCAGAATCGAATAGCACGAGCTTTCCACAAAAAAAGTTCGTCTTCATTCACTCATTCAGGGAGAATTGGTATTAGTTCCCAGAACTCCAATTATACCAAGAAAAAAACCTCCCAAACTTGAGCCAAAATGGGAAGGACCTTACTCAATACATAAGGTCTACTCTAACAGATATTATTCTTTAATCTCAATGGGTGTAGAACTCATCACTACTCCAACCAATGCTAGATTTCTGAAGAAATATTTTCTATGAACACAAAATACAGTTACGGTCCATGCATACGACCTTAAACTATTTTCATGTCCCTTACGTCCATCATGATGTTAAACTGCACCATCCAGGGTCAATGCATATGACCTTAAAATATTCTCACTTTCTTCCAACATGACCTTAAACTATATACCCCTTCATCATCCTTGCTATATGACATTAAACTATATAAGATCCCCTTGTGTCCAGCAAGACGTTAAACTGCATAACCAACGGTCCATGCATACCACCTTAAACTATTGGAACTTACGTCCAACATGACACTAAACTGTATCGTCCCTTTTTCGTCCAACATGACGTTAAACTATGAAATATTCCCTAATACATCCAACATGACGTTAAATGGTGTACTCTTTTGTCTTCACTACATGACATTAAACTGCACAGTCCCCCTTGTGTCCAACATGACATTAAAACTGCATAGTCCCTTTATATGTCCTACATGACATTAAACCGTGCATCGTTAGGGTTGTTGATACCTCTTTTTTCTCACACTGAGTATGACTCACGTGATCTTAGAAAAAACATCAACCATAACACTATCTCTGGGATACTAACCATGTGTATTTCCCAACACTATGTTTTAGGTCGTTGTCCCTAAGGACAACTTGATCACTAATTCATTCTTTAATTGAACTACGTGGACTTTGATCCTTGCCTTCCAGGATGGGTATGTTGGAAACCTCCCAAGGTCCAAGTCCAAAACCAATCTCTTCAAAGAGGTTCATCTCCATCTCATATGATGTTGAGTCGTGAACCGCCCCCAAAATCAATATATTTACATTGGTTCACCTTCACCCTTGATATACGACGTTAAAATGTACAATACTTTTGTCATGTACGACAATAAACCATAATATTCTTTGACACCCTTTCCTGAGAGGGAATCATCAATTAAATTTATTTTCAATCATGTTTCATTTCAAATACAACACGCATACATAGAAATGCTTGAACCTTTTATCTTGGGTTAAACCATCATTGTACTATGGTCCCCTTTCATCCTTCATATGTACAAACCAAATTTGTACAGAGGGTATTTCAAGAACTACATGGGTTTGATTCCCATCCTTATGGGATATGTAGGAACATTTGAGTGTCCCTCGAATCTAGCCCCATGTCTTTTTGGGCCTAACCCCTAATTCCTCTTTCAGTCCCCTGGCTGAAATGTCCCTATGAAAACTCACACTATGTAATTCTTATAATCGTCCAAGCTCTAGGAACCAAAACTAAGATCTCCAATCCTTTTGTCCCACAGGACATTAAACTATAGTTCATGAACTATGTATAGCTTGATTCCCATCCTTATGGGATACATAGTGAAGTCAAACATTTCCATTCAGGACCCAGTCACAACATGATAATGGTTAGCATTGATCTATGTTACTCTTCATATATTGGAAAATACCCATATTTATGTGTCATAATCCTAACCTTAAATATTTTAAGAACTTCATAACCCTTTTCTTCACTTCTAATCACAAAAGGCCTGAAATTCTGAGAGTTCTTTTGCCGGACCATGCAGCACGTGTCCTTAGGCAACCTTGAATAAACAATCTACATAATAGACCTATCAGCAAAAAGATGCTATTATTTGACTATGCATTCAATTCCCTTAGGGGGCCGTTCATAATTCAACCCCCTAATAGGTTTGTTAAATAGTGGTAACGTCATTCTTTAGAGGAAAGCTTCTTTTTTCTTTATTTTTCTTGATAATATGTAGGGATCCGCAAAAATAGCCATCCTTAACATATTTCCCCCATATCCCTTTTCATGATCTGAATGTATTCAAGTCAATGGATTATATTCTCGTTCCCTACATTTGGGTCAGACCTTCGTAGGAGTGATATCCACCCAGTTCTTCGATAATCTTGTTTGGAAATATCTTCTCTATATTCAAGTACCTCTTTCCATACAGCAAACACTATAATTTGGAAAATTTGAATCTCCATAAACTTTCACTGACTTTTTAGCACTAGGAGAGTAAATTTCTGAGAGTTATTTTTCCTGACTATACAACACGTTCCCTTAGGTGGACTTGCATAAGTGTCTACATAATGGACCTGTCAGCCAAAAGATGTTATTTAATTGACTATGCAGCCAATGCCCATTGGCGACCCTACATAATTCAACCCCCTAACGGGTTTGTTAAATAATGGTAACTTCATTCTTGGGAACTACTTCTTCTAATGCCTTTCAGATCTTTTCCATATCATTCCTCGGATTCAAATATTCTTAAGTCATAGTTTACATATTTTCCCACATACTTGAGTATGGTAATATTTTTTCAAATAAATTGTCAAGGAATTGAGTCAATTTTAACCATTTCAGTCAAAGCTATTTTGACCTTAAACATTAGCCTCTTTATGTCCGACGTGCTTGACTTTAAACTGCCCAAAAAAGACAAAGGAACTCTGAATAAAAGTCATGTTCCAGCTCACTAAACATACATTTTGTATGATTTAGGTAATATTGAGCAATTAAAAGATTCAACGTTTTTTGGGTTATTTACATTAATCCTAGTAAAAAAATTAAAACAATTCTTACTAGGACCATTGGCTTAGGTAAAATTTAATGAAGGTAGCGAAAGAATACAAGAATAAATTATCAAAGATATAATTACTCTCCATTGATGCATAAGAATTAGAGGTACATCCACAGATTGGAGCCACTTCTATTTTTCAAGAAATTACAAAAGACTGTCAACATAAGTCTTCACTTGATGTACAACATCTCGATCTTCATCATCAGCTACTTGAAGCTCGTGCACTCGACCAACTTCACTCTTATCGGCATGATGGAGTACCTTCTTGGAATCTTTAATGGCTTTCATACCATTCGTTTGAGCTCCCTCCAATGAATTATTGAGCTGGTCAAGTTCCCCAGTAACAGCATCTAACTATTGCTGGAGCCGCACCTGCTGGATGACTTTTTCTTTGATATTATGCTTCAGCTCCTTCATCTTGGCATCATAGTCAGCCTCAGCTCGGGATACCGCAGCCTCAAATTTGCCGATGATGAATGAATGTTTCTCCCTGGTTAGATCTTCGCGACACTTTTGCTCCTGCTACCTTCTTAAGATGACTTGTTTCACCACTGTATAGATCTATTGGTATCAAAAACCGCCATGTCCTAGAATGACAAAATGGGATGACAATCAAGGGATATTCGATGATAGATCTTCTAAAGGCACCTCAGATATGATTTTCCATATGTTGTTCCATGCCTTACGTCATGAAAAGATAATCTCCTTAAGCACCTCTGGGTCTGATACAACATCATCATCACACGGGGGCATGTAATCTGAGATTAATGCACTTAAAGAAGTGCCCTATTCTACTCCTTCCCCCCTGACCCTGGTAGCTTCACCTTATACTACTGTTTGAGCGGAGGTTGAGAAATCACCTCCAATTCTAGCCATAGAAGTTGATATCCCTGTTTGATCAATTAAAAGTATGGTTAGTTTCATAGAATAATGGAAGTTGGTTGTCTATCTTGAAAACTCAATACAATCATTACATGACAGTAGATCATCAGCTTGAGAATACTCCTCCCCATCTATCCCAGTTTCAACAGGATCTTCAAGATGGGTCTCAGGAGGGTTTACCAGGTATAGCTCCACTTGAGCTAATGTTTCTGCAACGGTAGGGTTGACATCAATGTCCACACCCTCTTCAGGCATTGGTAGTTCAGAAGATTCTATGGATGGAACTGCATATTATTTTCAATCATGATTTAAAGTGTAAATTATAAGAAAATTTACTGGATGAAGGATAACACTCACGACCAAGGCCTTCTGAATCAAATGATAAT
This sequence comes from Viscum album, assembly GCA_963277665.1. Classification (NCBI taxonomy): domain Eukaryota; kingdom Viridiplantae; phylum Streptophyta; class Magnoliopsida; order Santalales; family Viscaceae; genus Viscum; species Viscum album. The sequence goes on from OY728138.1 coordinate 286,724,991, forward strand.
TTATAATGATCATAAAATTCTTTGAAATACATGCCATAATTCATCATTTCATACAATGATATTTCATAATACTGGTTAGTCTCACCAATGGGAGAATTTGGTGTGTCCTCTTGGCGACCCTCAATCTTTGGCCCCTGACCCTAGACAGCTTCTTCAGGAAGGATGGCAGATTCAGTTGCCGCAGCTGCCAATGATTCTGGTGCAGGTTCTTCTCTACTTATAGCAGCAGCAGGAGCAGTACAGGGAATAGATGTTGGCTCTTTTTCAGGAGCAGCCAAGTCAGCCTGAATTTTCATTTGTTCCACAGCACCCTCTGTGGTCCTCAAAGGAAGATCAGTACTTTCCCTCATATTCTAAATTGAAGAAGCTCTTACAATCCCAAGGGAAATGGGCAATCTTTTTCATGGATTAAAATTCATGATTATCCGAAGGACTTACCCCTACTGATAAAGCGTTTAGAAGTGGACTTCCTCCTTCCTCGCCTTTGTCCTTTTGGGTTTTTGGGAGTGTCGGTAGTATCCCTTATTGGAACCTAAATTGGAGAATAGAAGGCCATGTCTAACTCCTCATTCATGGCCTGTTGTCCTAGAGATATCTCACCCAGTTCACGAGGAGATTCATAAGCAGCCCTGATGACAGTACAACCCGGGCTATAATGTGGTGAAGGAAACTCAGTAGTTCCTTGATTTTCAAGATGAGAGATGATGAAAATAACATCCTTATGTAATAAAGCTTCGAATAGAATCAAGTTGCAAAGCAAATAAGGAATGAAAACTTACATCTTTAGGAGCCACATATTCATGCCACTCCTCATCTCTAGAACCACCAATCACTTCATTGGAGCCCCGATAAATCATTTCCTTCACCCGCCTGGTGACAGGACCGGACTAATCAGTTGCATATATGAGAATATCCATCTCTCTGATGTAATCCCACACTTCATTGGGGTTATCCTCATATTGGATATCTGTTGAATCCAGAAGATTCCCTATTCCAGGAAGTTCTATGCCCTCACAAAAATCCAGCAAGGAAGTCTCAGTACCACAGTATAAAGTCTGCCATATCTGGACAACCTCTGGTCTAAGATATGATTGTTGTGAGGAAGGTCCTACAATATTTGATTTCAGTTTCTTCCCAGCTTCTGCATCTACAGATAGAGAATAAGAAAATAAGACTTATTTCTTTAGAAAGTAGTAGTGATTAATGTACCCCAATGAAGTAACTCAGTAGGAGTTGATGGAGTGGGTCTTTTGATTCTGACTGGAGGATTATATCGGGCACGAGGACACTTTTCCACTTGTTGGGCCTCATCATTCCCATCATGGGAATCTGGTGTATCAATTGTAGAGGTGGAATCTGGAGAATCTGCTTCAGGTGGGGAAGCATCACCTTCATGATGGAGGGTTTCTTTCTATAAAGTCTTCTTCCTTTTCCCCACCTGATAAACTGGGTTATTCATCACCCCTTTAGGTTATGATGCTATCTAGTGCTTGGCATACCATGTAGTCAAGTTATGTGCCGATTTTTCAACTGGTAGATCAAATACCACCCCAGTCTTCTCCCTTGACGTCATCAGCCACAGTTGCCGAGCAACCATCAGATGTTGATCTATCTTGACATGTACTTGGGGAGATATAGAAATCTATTGCAGACAATTTAATTGATGTGAAAATCTATACAGAGCATAGGCCTCGCATATAATTTCTCCGTCAATCTTGGAAACTAGCACACCATCTCTGCAAGCCAGTATGTATGCCCTTAAATCCAAGTGGGCTGTTCCATCATCAAAAAACCGCACGGTTGGAGGGATTCCATATGGAAAAAAAGATGAATTCCTTAAACATTCTCAGCCTTAATTTCATTTCATAGGCATTAAGATCTAATGGATAAACTCTAGAGAATGCTTGCACTGATGGATTGAAAGAACCTCCAGGAATTTGTACTCCATTTCATACATTAGAAGTCTCGAAGTGAGTGGCGATCCGTCCCCATAAAACATGGAATGGTCCCACTATTCTCAAAAGAGATTTACCCATGAAGACATGACGTAAACTACTTTGATTATTTTCTAAAATTCGGGTAGACATCCCAACCATTTTTTCCTCAGCCAACTTTTCCGCAATAATGAAGGTCATTGGCCTGACTCCACCCTTCGAGTCCTTGACTGGAAAGAGGTAAAAGTTGAGCCACAAAGCTAAGAAGCCCGCCAGATGAGTCTTAATTGGGATCCTTTGATTCACCTCATATCCCCATTTCTCAAATGCTCCTACTTCTAGAGTAGGCTAAAATTTTCCAAGAGCACCCCTCTTCTCAGGTTTCAGACAGGTGGTAGCACAGGTGGGCATCTTATCCTTGGATTTCTTTTTGTTTGATCCTTTCTCCTTCGGCTCCTTCTCCTTTGGTTCCTTCTCTTTCTTATAATTAAGAAATGTATTCACCCACTCCTATGGATGAATATCCTTTCTAGAATGAGTTAACGAGGACTATGAACTTTTAATCCTATGGAAGATTTTAAATAATTCCTGATCTAAAGCATGAGTCTTCTGTTAATCATTCGAAGTCACATTAGGAGGAATGAATTCATCATACATGTCACCCAATATTAGAGCCCCTGAGATCTTGTGGTCATCCCACAGACTGAAGCCTACATCTCCAGGATTCAGGTGAAATGAATTGGTTTATGGGCTCTAGTGGCCGAGTATCTCCGACACGAATTTATCATTTCGGTAAACATATGTTATCCCAACCCAGACAGCTTCGTATATCGCCACTCCTTTCAAATCCTCGACAAACTCTACACAGGTTTGTCTCACACAGTATGCCCACATCCATGTTGGCTTCACACCTCCCCCAGGACGGATGTATCAACTTTTCTTCCAGCCTTTGGATTGATCCATTTGAGCATTTCAGAAGATTTAGGGATGACAATGTGGTTGCAGCTCGGGCTTATGAGGTTTCAGATCTGGCGTACAAGGGCTGTGATGCATCATATGGGCCTTCTCCACTTTTCTAGGATTTATAAATCCTCCTCCACATGAAATATTTGCTGAAGAAATGTTGGTATAATTCTGAATCCAAGAAATTGGGAGATAGTTCTTTGTTTCTGGAATAGTGACTTCTCGCAGATGACCATAGCCATACAAAGGCAGATAAATGCGTTGGTGGAAGTCACGATGATATCTCTTCAGATACTTGGAAAAATCCGAAAGAGTGCTATTTTTGATGGTATAATAATCGCAGCCAATGATATACATCATATCATCAAGTTGTTTGTTTTCCAGTACATCAGCTATTCCGATTCTCCTGAGAGCCATTGATTCTGCACAAAAATTGAATAAATAACTCTTTAGTAAGTTGATTTTTCATAAAATTTATGAGGGAATTCAGAAAAAATGGCAATATAATTAAGGCGCGCAAGTATAATGTGTCGTGCAAGTATTTGGTGTGCATGTATCACCACGCAGGTCCAGATACCTTGACAACAGTGTGACAACAATGTAAAAGCGGAAAAGAGAGAAACTTGCGTGGCGGAGATGACCTGAGCGGCGAAAGCACAAATATCCGAAGTTCTGTGCAATGTGAGACAAATGAGCGCATATATATAGGCCAGGCCGGCCACTTGCGCACCTACAGCCAGAGTGCACCAGCCCTGCGTGACTCGCACCTGCACGATGATGGTTGCGCGGTGAACACCTACGCGCCTCTTTCCCATTGGTTTTCATCTTTTCCTCAGAGTCACATCCTTATTCATTTGGATCCAACATTGAAGGGGTAATTTTGTTGACGCTCCTTTTCTTCATGTTGCCTAAAAGAATGGAATGGGAAAAGACTTAGCACAAAGTGGTTCATCCTTTGAAGAAAAACATAAAAAATCGATAAAGGAACGATAAAAGGAGTCAAAGGACCTAGGGGCGCACAAGTTCCATTAATGTCGTGAAAGTATACTTGCGTGCTGCCTAATGGTCGTGCAAATGACTTGCGCGCCCTAAGTGATAACCGCCCTGGGTCTTCTACAGCCGATAAATACCCCCGGTGGGCCCCCCATTTGAAGAGGATTTTTTCCAGAATTCAGATACAGAGCACTGAACACCCATGTCTCTTCTTCAGGTCTTCCAAACACTTATAATGTAATTATTTACCTATAATGGAAGGTATAAACAAGAGGATTAAAGTGTAAGTGTTAGAATTAACTAAAAATTGTGCGCATAAGTGTTTTACCCTTAAGGGAAATGGACACACTTGCGTGTCGCCTTACTTCTTCACCAGAACTTGCACACCATCTTCTAGAAAGCCTCTAGGGATAATACCAAGGGTTTGAGCCAAGTTTTGCCCAATTATTACCCTAAGGGCTGCAAATCGTGCAAGTACCCATGTTCCGCGTAGGTATACCTACGCGCCCAGGGACTTGTGTGCCCACGCAGTACCTGCGTGCCAGCCAGAAATTTCGCGCCACTATATTTTAGGGTGCCTTTCCTTCCCATTTCACCCCTCTTATGCCATTACACCTATCCTATTCAAGCTTCAGCCTTCAAGACACTCTTCAAATCCATTTATGGCATGATTTCTTGATTTTACTTCCTTATCTGAAAGGAACTTCGTGGAACATCTCTTAAAACCTAGTGATTTACACATTTGTATGCCACTAAAGATTGAGATTTCATTCATTCAACCTCATCATTTAAGATGAGAGAACCCATTAACCTGGGCCTCTATTTCAAGAATAAGCCCCAGTCATAATTCCCATTAAATATGGTCATCCTCCTTAGGAGTAATCCCCACATCCTCTAATCTGGGCATCCTTTTTAGCAGTAATCCCCAACAATAATTCTATTAACCTGGACTTCCTTTTTAGGAGTAATCCCCAGTATCAAATATGGGCATCCTCTTTAGGAGTATGCCCCAAGTCCTATAATCTAGGCATCCTCCTTAAGAGTAAGCCCAAACCATAATTCTCTTAACATGGGCTTCCTTTTCAAGAGTATGCCCCAGTCTCAAATATGGGCCTCCTCCTTAGGAGTAATCCCCAAGTCCTCTAATCTGGGAATCCTCTTTAGGAGTAAGCCCCAACCATAATTCTCATAACTTGGGATTCCTTTTCAAGAGTACGCCTTCGTCTCAAATATGGGCCTCCTCCTTAAGAGTAAGCCCCAATCCTCTGATATGGGTATCCTCTTTAGGAGTAAGCCCCAGTCATAATTCTCTTAACCTGGGCTTTCTTTTCAAGAGCAAGACCCAGTCTCAAATATGGGCCTCCTCCTTAGGAGTAAGCCCTAAGTCCCTTTAATTTTAAAATCCTATTAAACTGGGCCTCCTTTTCAGGAGTAAGCCCCAGTCTTAATTTCCTTTTGATCTGGGATTCCTTCTTAGGAGTAAAACCCAATCATAAGTCCCCTATTAAATTGGGCATCTTCCTTAAGAGTATTCCCCAAGATTAGAGTATCAAAATCTCCATAAAGCACATATACCTTTATGCACCCTGTTCCTGGATTTCTTTCTTGAAGTAAATCTTAATCCGCATCTATTTGGGAAGTCATACACACATAATCCCCACAACATTGCATCTTTCGTAGCCTAATTTTGTTGTTTCACCAATACCTCTTGTTTCTCACACCGAGCATGACTCAAATGAGCTAAAAGTGTAAAAGTAACCATGACATCTTTTTTTTGAGCCATCAATCATGCGTAAACATCATACACCCTTATCCAAAATACATGGGTTCTGATTCCTTTTCAAAAACAAAGGATACATAGGTATCCCATCTGTGGGTACGATCCCAACTCTGAAATAATCCATGTCCTTCTGAATGAAAATAAACTTCAAGTGCCCCACTGAGTGGATTTAAAACTAGTATGGTCATCATAATGACCAAGATACTTTTAGGTATTGAAGGATACCATTGGCTATGAATCTATAAACAAATACAGATGATTCTCTGTCGATGAAGGACCTAGAATACATATAAAATATTTTCTAAATTTTCTACATATCAATCATTGATTGTCAGATCTAAAGGAAATCTTATTTCATACTAGGTTATATAATATGGATTAACGAACATAACTTAAATTTATAAAGAGAGTCCCAGAGTAGACAATAATTCCCCTAAAAAAGGTGTGATGAGTCCGACCTCCCATCCTCTCGACCAATGCATATTCCTAACCCTCATCAGTCCACAACTAATGAGCACCTACCTTTGGAAAGTAGGTTCAAATGGTTACGGAATCATTAGATGTTTACTGTTCTACGAAAAAAACTGTTAGAAACCGCTTTGAATGTTTGCATCATAAATCAATGAGATCATCCCCAATTCCAGAGGGAAACAATGTGTTAGAAGAAGTGTTCTGTTGATGATTCCACATTAAAATCATATATTGAATTAGGAAATGATTAACGAGATAATATCATAATAATAGAATGTATCTATGGGTTTTCAATGAAATCTATAATGTAAAAACAATAATATATATTAATTAAATTTATATGTAATTTCCTTATCATGAATAGAATGTATATTGATATATTAGGTATTAATGTATACATGGAATGTTATTTATATATTGAAATATAATAAATATTAAAAAAAATCCCTAGAATTAATGATTAATAATTTAGGAAGTTTTATTTAGGTCTGCTTATTCATTGTGGTATATTAAGGTTAATGTTTTATTCGGAAGGTAGTGTATGAGGTTGTGATATTTTGTTCTTCCAAAGGTCATCATATATAGGTAATTACATTAAATTATCGTAGTATTATTTGTATTGTTTATTAATCAAATTATCAAAGATGTAAGTTATATATTGACAAGGTTGTGGTGGAAATTTTTTGTAGACATTTATTGTATGTTGTGATATTGATTGTGAGATCATTGATGCCTTTAATTGTTTATAATCTATCACATTAATGACGATTCTTATCATATGGGGATATTGCATATACTATTATTTTATGTGATTACATACTCAATTGATTTATTATGTGTCTATTTATTTTATTTTTTATTACTATTTGTTATCTTATTTTTCAATGAATCTATTATACGATATTGGTAGGTTATGATATAATTTAGTTAGGTGAATACCAGCATGGGATATAATTTCATATACTATAGTGTACTAATAAATGGACTATATTATTTAAGGAATATTATACATATAATCAGTCTATTCACTAATATATTACAATTATTTCATGCATTTATCTACGTAACCAAGTATTAATTCCATTAAGTGAACTGTACATATATATATATATATATATTTAGTGGTGGGGGATGTAATGACTTATGGTTTGAACACATGCTTCTATTTATAGGTTGTGAAGCCTTATTATCATAACATGTACATATTTACCTTGTATTTTAGAGATTATGGACATGTAATGTTGTGGCACTATGATGGATGAAGGTTATAATAGGATTTGATGGGATAATGATTTTATGATAGTGATGTGGTGTAACGGCCCAATGTTTTATTAAATAAATTATTTTTGTAAAAGATAAATTCCTTATTAAATAATGAAATTAAGGAAAAGACATTCACTGATTTTGTTATTTTAGACCATTATATGTTATATAATGTGAGGTTTAACAGGCCATCACACATAATAACCATTTTTAATATAGCCATTGTATAGTGATCATTGGGTTTTTCTATATAAAGGGTTTTGATATATAAAACGAAATGAAATGAAAGAAGATATGACCTCAACCAGTGGGATTTTACACAACGAGGCTAATTTATTAGAGCTTATTTAAGAGATAACATCACTGGAATTTTCCTTTGACATAGCCCATGTTGATAATAAACAACTAAAACCCAATAAAAAATAATTATGGTAGAAGTTTAATCCCATCGAAATCAAGACCAAAACAATGTTAACCAAAACCACCCCATGAAACTATCACAAACATATACCAAAACCATTCAAGGATGCATTGGTGTAATAAAATGGAATGTACCAAAACCATATAAACATGAATTTATGTATTTCTTTTTATATAAAATACTTATTATATATATTCCATTTTATTACAACTTTATAAAATATTTAATAATAATTTTTGTTAAAAGTATGTTTTGATATGAAGGAAAAAATTTATATATTTGGAAAATATATAGTATCAATTAAATAATAATTTTTTGCTGAATTAAATATTTTTAAAACAAAAAGTTTGTTTTTAAAATATTATAATCAAATAATATTAATTAAATAAATATGATAATAAAAACTTATAATATCAATTGAAATATTCGTAATTGTTAGAGAGGAATTATTGTAAAACCATTATTTGTAATTAAAACGGGAATTTTATTTAAATGTGTAAATATTAATATTTAATTAATTATATTGATAAAATAAATTGTATTTTTTAAATTAGTATGTAGAAATTATATAGTTGTGAAATTTTCATTAATTTCTGAGGTTGTAATGTTTTTACATAAAACATAAATATTATATAATTATAGAAAATATATTATAACATCAAAAAGTCCCAAATGTTATCTAATAAAAGTATAATGAGTATCCATGACTAAAATTATGTTTCCCCCTTAAAATAACATGTTTCTGAAGTTATTTTTTTAATTTTATAAACCCTTAATGAAGCCTCTAATACTGATATTATATTTCACGGATTTAAACATAATTTAGTACTAACATGAATCACTTAAAAACCACCAAGAGATTAATTTAAAGTATTTTAGATATTTTTATTATAAGATATTGAAATTCACTCCTCTATGGATGAACCCATAGTCAAATACCCATGGGATGGTTTGTGGTGTTGATTATATTATCATACACAGTCCAAACCCAATGTTTTCATATTGATAATGAATCTCCCTACTTTTTTCAATATAAAACCAAAAAAATCATAGATTACTATTAATAAAAAAATAAAAAATCACAATAGTGGAAAACACATAAAATACGAAATTCATTTTTCATGTCTGAAATGATTAATTTCAAATGAAAAAACAGGAGAGTCCTCCTTATTCGATCATGATACATAAAAAGGAGCACGAGAATTAAATAATATTTTAGATCTCCATTAAACATATAAACTGAGGTTATATGCACTAATACCATACATCTACTGATCACTTAACATTATTGAATCCTTTTCCACTCATAGACATTAATTCCATAATTGTCAAAATTTCTTACACGCTGCCACCAAAATAATGTTTACCATACCATTGAGATAATATCAAACCAAAAAAATAGTAATAGAAAACTCTATAGCCAATAGAATACTAAATAACCACCATCTTCAAGAAATACCATCAGCACCAAAGCATCTTGGTCGATGTCTAAGAAGAATAATAAAACCACTATATCCATACGATCTAAAAATTAGAGAAAAATAAAAACACTAAGGTAGAATAAAACCAAATATGTATGAACCTTAGGTGTCAATAATGAATTCTTAACCTTAAAATTTAAACCATATATAAAAATTAATACACTTGTCCATAGAGGCATCAAATGTGGTACATCTGGTTGTAAGGGTAGTGGTTGGGGTAAATTAATATATGATCATTAAAAATATATCTGATGCAACAAAAACATGTAATGTCTTGGGGGACACATGATAATGAAATTGGGAATGGGCTTCCTGATCACAACCCATTCCATTACCAACAATATCAGACTGCACCAATATAGAGTCTAGTGTGATAAGAAAAATAGAATGATACAGAGGAGTTGAATGTGAAAAATGCCTACATAGGAGAAACACATAAAATCTTGAATGTATACATTGACAATGAAAACCATCACATCCCATTCACCCATGAATTATATAATCATAAAAAAATAAACAAAAAATATTTAATCGATAAAGTAAAATCAAACAAACTATCCCAAAATATTTCATTTAAGTAATAAATCAGGTATATTAAATGGAAAAGAAACCTCAAAATATATTAGATGTATGTTTAAAGTTATTTCTGATAAATAAATTTAATTATCGGTGATGTTATAATTGTCATAAAATTATAAAACATCTCACAAAATAAAATTACCATAAGGATATTGAAAATACGTAATTCTTCCACTGAATATTCAATCAAATTATTATTTATCTATTTCCTAGTTAATTTAAAAAACTAAATAAATACTATCACATTTGAAATAACATTATCTTACAAACTCATACTATACCTTACTAAAGAAAATTATCCAATATATTTTAAAATGAGTAAACAAATTTGAATTACAGTTCATAAATTATTAGATTTTTATTCTAGGGTTTCTTTTAATCATAATCACATTACAATAATAAAATAATTTTCAATTTTTATATTAAAATATATTTTAGTAACATACATATTCAGTTTTTAATAAACAATTTGATGAGAAACATTATGCATTCAAATTAATCATTACCTTCCTTAATCCATTTTTAATTATGGATATTCTTTTTGTTATTTTGATACTTTCATTTCCACCATTCCGAAATATGACATATTATTCAAAGATATAATCATCCACAAAAAAATATAAAAATAAAAATGTGATCTAGAATGTTATTATTATTTTAACACTATAGATGATATATGACAAAATATATTTATGAAAACTATAAAATTATGAAAAAATGCACATAAACTAAATAAGAAAGCATAACATTAATTCAAATCCATTGATTATTAATATCAATTCCACCTTATATATAACAGTTTTTATCTAATCTATATGAAATATCCCACTTATCTCATGGAATAATTTTATATAATAGTAGAACACACATATTTCTTATTTAATATAACTAACATATTTGAAGATAATTTCATTCTGTGTAGAAATAGAAGAGAAGTAAAAGAATTATAAAAATAATGACATGATAAAAGTATACAACATAGTAATATAAAGGGTAAACCAAACATAAAATTAACCCTTCTACAATATTTATATAACCTTAAATAGCCTTAGAGAGCATATTAATAATAGAATTCATAAATAGGTAATATAACATCCCTGATGATCTGTTATCTTCTATATAAAAGGGGAGAGAGGGGTAACCATACAATGTTATTTGGGGTTCAGAAATGGTAGATTAAAAAATTGTTTGATCTATATAAAAATTCATATAAAAATAAATAAAATAATGGGGTTTCATTAAAATTTAATGACGATGACTCCCTTTTATTCATTTCTATGAAACATTAAATTTTAGTTGAATGATGATTATTCAAATATTTAAATAATAGGGTAATATAATCAAAGTTATTGAATGGTTAATCAAGAATGGGTTAAAAAAACTCCCATTATTCATTTTAATATACATTAAAAATGAAACAATGATGTTGTTTAGAAATCCATAACCTCAACTCTATTAAGAGATTCTACGTTGAGGATGTTGTAACTGATCAATACTTTTTTAAGAATCATCAACAATCATATTCACATATATTAACCTAAAAAACATCCACCTAAAAAATCGATCATGAAACAATTTAAAATGAATATGAATGTTGAAGGGATAAAAATATAACAACTTGAATTAATAATAATAAATATTCTTGAATCACATCGTAGAACACAAGATGTATCCCTTTCATTGAAATTGTTTCAACCCTCTTCAATTTATTTATACAAACAAATCCATGCTGCGTTGATCATCTTGACATCATGATAAATTGTTGTTGCAAAAAATAAATTCATAAATATATAAAAAATGGATGGAAATTACTTTTCATAGTAAAAAACCTCAATTATTAAAAATAACAATAAAATTAGGATGTTTAAAATTTTTTACATAATAAAATCGAGCATTCCACATCCAAAACAATGGGATATAGTTAACATATTTTTCAGAATCAATAATAAACTAAGGGAATGTCATCTATGATGTTTAATTCTTTCATTAAATAATATATTTTGAAGGAAAATAATGTCAAATTTTAATATAGGAATTTCTCCTAAAAATATGTATAATACGTAGTTTCACACACATAAAAGTGTCATTTTAAAACAATTAAATTCTACGATATTTTAAATAATAATATGTTTACAATGTAAAAAATATTAATATGCATGAATTTTAGAGAATACATGAAATATTTACATTGGAAAGAATTTTAAATGTTTCATAGATTCCATTACCTAATAATTTAGACAATACATAATGTTTTATCCCATGGGTTAGATTGTAAACTTTACCAAAATCCTTATAAGTAATATTTTTGAAATTTTTTTCTTAATATATTTCATTATGTAATAAATATTCTAAAATTCATAATATGATTTTGATATATATATATATTTCCATTTAATAAAATTTATATATATAACATATTTAAATCAATACAGAAGTATTTTTCATAATGTGTTCATTTTGGAACACAGAGTAACGAACTAATTTTTTTTTCTGACATTGCCAATCATTCTGGATAAAATGAAATCTTAATAGAACCCAAAAAATATATATTTATGTAAAAATATATCAGAACTCAATACTAACACTCCCCAATTTATAAAAATACTATAAAATAACCCCCAATTACCCAAACATAAAAGAAATGTTTAATTCAATGGTTTTTATAAATCCAGGTCACTACAACAGATACCTATCAAAAAATAATGACCCATTATAATTGAAATTAATCCCATTTAAAAGTAAATATATCATATATAATGGATAGAGATATACAATTATTTATATGAAATAAATCTATTCTAATTCTCATCCTCTTGAATCCAAAACCAAATTAAAAAAAATGTTCATAGATTAATATGCACTAGGTTAAGATGCCTCTTTAATTGAATGAACACACTACCAACACATCCTTGGGAAAGAGTTATGAAATTACTCCAATTTTTTTTCATACGATAATATATGGATAATCACCAAGTCTCCACTCCTTATAATAAATTATTATTAAATCTCTAGCATTTCTATTTCTCTCTAACAAAACAACTCAAAAAATTATAGATGGGTGGGAACATGGGTGTACGTGGAAGGAAAATACCTCTTAAAAATTCAAAATATACGTGGAATAAATGTACTAGGTTGTTAATGCATGAAATTAACTATAGGGACACAAGGGTTAATTATCAATAGTTGATAAAAATGTATAAAATTTAAAAATATAATTACCCTTTATTTTATATTTATTCTTGTTACTTATTTCATCATAACATTTTGATATCTTAGTATAAGCATGAAAATGGTTTTTTCAAACCTCAGTATTCATCTAAAAATAAAGATAATCCGAGAATCAAGAAACTTTGAATAAATTCTTCAATTAAGATTGATTTAATAATTTAATAGGTTGGAATAAATGTGGATGATATCAGGTTTCATGAAATATTAATATAATAAATAATGTCCTGAAAATAATGACCACTCAAAAATTATTTAGAATCAGTATTATATGTAATAATTATAGCCATTTAATTTAAAATTTAATCATGTGTGACTATTAAAATGGTTATGAAATTCATATCACAAACACATCCATATCATTATAGAATCAACATCCACATATCCCATAACACTATACCCACATAATCACTTCCATATATCTCCATAGATACATCATCACATCCCTACGCCACCACATCCACATTTGAAAATCCATATTTTAGTGCACCTTATTCCAAAATATATTTATAAAATATACCCCTAATACTACCACAAAAGATAATTTAGACATGTGTATTTTGGAAATTAGGAATATAATATAACAATAAGGAATATAAATAAAAAATCATTATTTACAAACTCCATAACATGAGCTTATAATCCATGGTTCATCTACAACTCCACAAGATTACCAGGGACCATGAAAAAGAAAGGAAAGAGATATAAAGACCAATAATTGAATAATAATTAGATTAACATAAGGTAAATAATTAAATTTCTGTCAAATGGTATATCAAGATGACATGTATTGGTAGAGAATCACAATATTGATCAATGAGGCTTGATATAACATGATAAAATTAAGAGAACAAAGTAACATGGAAATAACATAAAACAGGAAATGATAAAAATATGTCAAGGATAACAACCAGGATATCGTCGATAATTATGGTTAGGTTAATCTCCAATGAAGCATGAATTTAATCTAACTATTTAAAAAAAATCCCCAATGCATTGGAGGAAAAGACAATTCAGGTTCCACCTGATACATTCATAACATGTACATGCATAAGTGTTCCACATAAATCCTTTAAAATATAGATTTCATTCATCTATTTTAATCCCAAATTTTAGGAATATGGGTTAAATAAATCTAATTTCCCATGAAATGATATATGAGAATAAATTCAAGTGGAAATGAGGATGGTTATTCACTAAAAAATGGTTTTTTAGGAAATATTTCAAGAATAATTCAGGTATAACAATATGGGTACATAAAGAACCATAGAAGGTTTAAATGTGTGTGAAATGGATCTATCCTGTTCTGGAATTCATATTTACAATAATAGGTATATGTGAAACATATCATAAAAAGAAATATTGGAAATAAAATCCATAATAAATTTTTTTTGAATAAAGTATATAATGAGATGGTCCCTTGCCTTAAAGGGGAACATTAGAATGTTTTGGAGGAGATTATTATAATCATGGGGGACTATCAGAGATCTATAGAGGGTAACATGTATACTAAGATCATGATCTAATTATTTTTATAGAATATAAATCGGAAATAGTTTGGGGTTATATAGTAAAATAGAGGATATATATTTATTAATTTTAAAACATGGGTTTTGGACTCTATATGATAATGTAATCAAAACCACATACCATTCCGTGAGTTTTCCGATGTTTTAAAAAAAGGTGACCTTATTTATTTATTATATATATCTTTCAACCAAAATCATTTATATAATACCCCCAATGATGTGTGTGTGATCAATTTTTATAATGATATTTTTTAAAAAAATTGATCATAATATAGTTGGTGGAGGATACATTAAGGGATTATAAAATTAATAAAATAACATAAAAAAATTATTTTAAATGGGAACATAATTTTCATCATGTATACTATTTATTGTATTTATTATATCACTTTTGTGCATTTTTGATTCCATAATATATATTGCATAATTATATAATATTTTATTTTTACCCAAAAAAACAATTGTCTTAGAAAACTATGAAAAATTTACCATTAAATATTTTGGAAGTTCTGGTTTTAAAAATAATATTTACATTATCACAATCATTCTCAAAAATATTCTAATGTAATTATTTATATTAAAATACTAATTTATTTAAAACAATCGTTTATTTACAATAAAAGTTCTCTTACCTTTATAAAATGACATTTGACTTCATAAGGCATTTTTATAATTTATATTTAGTAATTATTTTTAGTAATAATATATTATGTGAATATAATTTAAATTTAAAAATTAAAAATTTGAAAAAATATTTTATTTAATGAAACAAAATATTTCCTACAAATATAAGTTGTTATTAAACATTTTATAATCAAATTAGCATCAATATTATTATTTAATTATTTAAAAAGTAGCAATAAAAAGTAATAAAAGTAATATTAATTTTATTTATTAGAATTTATAAGAATTAAAATTATAAGGGGAAATATACATATAACATTATTACACTAGTGGATGATGTAAAGGTATGGTATACGATGGTGAGATTTTCATCAGGTGGTTTGGTCTGCTTCTTAATATTGATGATCATGATCTTCTCTCATAAAAAGTTTCACTAATACTTTAGTTTTTGAATACTAGATTGGTATTTTTCATGGGAAAATATTTTTGATTTTATATCCATAAAAATCTATGATAAATAGGCTTCATGGTGTTTTATTGTACGAGTCATAGAGATAGATTCTTTCAACTATGTCAATTAGATATATCATAACCCTTAATATATATTAATAATAATGATCATCTCATTCATCTATATTATAATTGGATATGATGTGTAATAATATTTAAATTTGACTAGAAATAACATATAATTTTCCATAAAAAGAAAAGTGGAGTTTCTATTTTCTATGAGTTCATTAATTCATATTTCGTTAATTAATTTTGGGATGGGATTTATTATGAAAAATCCAGGATGTTATAGTCATACCCACATTAGAAATGTATCCCTTTACATTTTTAGTTCATACTGTATGATATATGAGGGTATTTATATATCATTGTCTCTCTTGGTTCCTAGGTTGGTTATTAGAGCATGTGGTTCCCCCAAAACACTTTAACCAGGTGATTTTATCGGTTTTGTAGAAATGTATATCTATTTTATATGATCTTCAATGGTTTCACTTTATATTAGAGGTCATTCTCAGATAGGACCACCACTAGATTTAGTACATGTGTGGTTTTTGGTATGAGATTCCGCAAGTGGGATACATGTAAGACATCATTTAATAAAGAGATTTTGTTTTGGAGTTATAGTCATTAATACTAAACTATAATTTGATTGAGGATCTCAAAGAGGATAATGTATCTTGGATTAATCCTTCCCTTCTTCCCAAACCCCTTGAATTTCTTCCATAATGATATATAATGGGACAAATTATCTATAACCTCATAATACCAACCACAAAGATGATTATCTTCATTTCTTTTATATATGTTTTGTGAGGATTCCATATGATGATAAATGGTTTAGAACATCTAAATCATTTATTGGATAAGACCATGTCATATGGTTTACTCTTTCCAACATCATCCACGAATGTAGGAGTCCAATTCCACTTTCAATACAGATCCTCATAAGGATCCATTTCAATGATAAGATCTATTGTTATATTATAACTCTACTTGGAGAAGGTATAGATCCCAACATTATTGAAAATCCATTGAATATTATATAAAGATATCCTCTAGATTTTTTATTGTTCTATCATACTAAAGATCTATTTGAGGGTGATATGAATTACAAGACCCATCTCTATATGAAATGATTGCTGATGTATTCTCTATAATCTTGTGCTAAACCAAAAATATTGATTAGACATAATGGAAAGCTGAAATACATGTATACTTATCACATCACATATATATATTTCTTATTGAGTTGGCCAAAATAAAAATATCACTTAATAGAAATTAAATTAAATGACTTAGTAATCTAATAGACTACCCCTAGATGGTGTTACATACTTTAGGGATCCTAGAGAGTCCTATGATAAATTATTTTTCAATTTTTCAATTTTCCATAGTGGTATGAGGAATAGTTTCATCATATTAATGTAGCAATATCATTTATCCTTTACTTTTCATCATATAAAGCATTAAGATAAAAATTCTATAGTGTCTCTCTTCATGTCCTACCACCATATTTGTTTTCATCAAATATACATATATCATAGAGAATAATTTATTAGTATATATGGTTGAGTTATTTTAATTATCCAAAAAATTCATATTTAGTTGTGGTTTTGATTGGACACTCTTGTTGGTTCAAAACATTATAACTCCATATTTAGAAAAGATGAACTCTAGAGTATTATATATTTTTTTACAGCACAATATTATCTTTCTAGGCTTTTATGATCACTAAATAATGGATGGTTTAGTAGTTATTTTAGTAGAGTAATATTAATATCTTTTATTATTCCTATGTATATTATCTATGTATATAAGAGAATTATTTCCCTTTTAATAATTTTCATATATATAGTTGTGAGATACTATTTACTCATAGAATATTCCACTTTGTTTTAATTCCCATGATGGTAATGGATTGAACATTAATAGTCCTTGATTAGCGCTAACAACCTATATTGTCAAATATTGATATCCTTTTGTGAGAATATATATTATAGGATTTTATGGTTTTTGTATGTCTGAAACATCACCCCAAAGATGTAATTTCTGTAAATAATACACATAAAGATCACCACAACCATTTCCAGATCATGTTTTGGGTAGTTAAACCAATGGTTATTTAATTTGAGGGAGGCATATACAATTACATTTTAATATTTGATGAGTACATAACACAATTACTTTTGGACGCATCATTATAGATTTAAAATCATTCAATACAAGTGGGTAATATGAGCACAAGTATAGTGATTGCGCTATTCATAAAATGTTTAATGCTGTCTTCACATTCTTTAGTCTAGAAAAACATCACACCATTCCGAGTTATCTTCATTAGTGGGATTGAAAATCATGTTAATTTTTATAGAAATCAAAAATAGTTACCATATAATATATGTAAATAATTGATTTCCATCAAAGATTTTAGTATGATCCATTATTTAATTAACTTTGTTTTTTAAGGATATGATAATATCAATTTTTTAGTGATAACATTCCACAAAATAATACACATAATTATTGTACATTGAAAATAACTTTTCCTTTTGAAAATTCATTTCCCCCACATTCATATTCTCCTTAAATTTTTTTTTTGAGTAGATAAGAATATCAAGGGGATAAAAAATTATTTATTTATTTAACCCCTGAAGACTATATTCATAATGTTTTTGATGATATCTGGAGCATTAGTGAGTCATAATGGAGTAACTATGAACTCATACTATTCACACCTCTTATGAAAATCCGGTTTAGAGTAATCATCATTTTCACCTTTACTCGTTAATATCCCAAAGTAATATTCAACTTATGTTAGTACTAATATCAATGTATCTAGTTGAAAAATTCATCATTCTATGTATGAGAAAACTTTTTCATTATCGTGATATCTTTTTATATAGTGATAATAAATGTCAATGTTCATTGAACCATCCTACTTTTTGATGAAGGGGGCTAGTGCATCCCATTGTGAAGCACTTGGCCATATAAACCATTTATCATGATTCTCCCAAAGATTCTTATTTATATAAATAATTCACTAAAGTTAATTTGATAGAGATTATTAGATATTGGAATAGATATTTGTATATGTTTTATTGATAACTTAACCTATAATCTTGGTTTAATACATGTAATTTCTTTTGGAAACACATTAATGACTTCCTTTACACTAGACACATCACAAAAGATGATTCTCTATTTAGTCAGAATCATTATATCTATATAATATTTATTAGATGTTAGTAATATTAATGATTTAGATGATGATACCAAATAAGATTTATCCTTCTCTTCTCAATTTTGTTGAATGAGAGGGCAATTTATGAAACAAAGGGTGATTTAATTATTTCGGAAATTAATCTTGTATCTATAAATGGAATGCCAATCCATGATTATAATAACACTATATTATGATAAAGAGTGTATTAGAAGGTTTTCAAATAAATTTATAATATAATTTTTTTAGGATTTGATTTATATTATTGGGATGAAATAATTTTTCACTTTTCCATCTTAATCAATAAGTAGAATTCCAATTTTGTGGTGGTGTTTGAATCTTTCTACTAAACTAATCTGATATGAAAAAAATTTTTGAACAATAATATTATGTTAAATTATATATAATTGTATGAATAACTAACATATATATCTCTACATTATCATAGGTATCCACCCCAGTAGTTGTGAAGACATAAATTCAAAATTTCACTCATGATCTTATAGGTTGTTATTATTAGTTATCATCGACAACCCACAGATTAGTGCATTGATTCAAACAATTTTCTTATTTACTGTTTGTTTTAGATTTTTATAATAGATTGTGAATTTATTGGATAATTTCTTTTTTAAATTCATATTTTGGGTTTGTCTTAATAGTAATTGCTGATAAATTCCATTCCATCCCATAGCTAAAGCATTACCTTTTCTGCTTTATTTTATTTGGGATTCTTATTCCCACACTATTAGAAAGTGATATGATGAAATTTATTTCCACCATGAGTTTTATCCCACACACCACAAATATTAAAATTCATTCCGCAAATCCAATTTACAGACCCTTGAGATTTACTAATCTCTATTACATCTATGAGGGATCATAAATAATTTTTTTCATAGTTATTAATGTCCTAAATTGTTGAACCCTATAAAAGTCTTGGATTTAGACCACCAATAAACCAATTAATAACATATTCAGGGAGATGAAAGATCATGTGGAATATTTGGATATTATATTGAATTTTTACTCTTACTCCCTAATGGATTCACCATCTTTTTATTTATGGTAATATAAATCTCTCTCAATTTTGGAAATATAGTGCATGAAAATTATTTATCAAGAAACATTTCTTGAAATTCATATCACTCCTTCACATTGATTTACAGCTTGAGATTTATATTTTTGAACAATTTCAAACATTAATTACAATTTACTTCAATATTATAAATACCCATCATAGCCTTATTTTTCTCATATCCATTATGGATAGATTAGTTCCTTTATATAGAGTTGATACATTTTCCCCAATTAAGGGGTCATTAGATCCACTGAGTCTTAGATTCGATTGTTGAAAAACAGTCTCCATTAAAACATTTTCTTCATTTGGGGGATTCATTCATTCCTCGGGATTCATAATTTAGTTCTAAACTTGAGTTAGTTGAGAAAGTATTATCATGAGGTTTCCGACTCCTGAACCCTCAAGGGGGTGGGGGGTAGATTTTTGTGGGGATAATTCAAGTGCCTTGGAGGTATTGGATTCATAGTAGGGGATTGTTTATTCTAAGATCACATAATAAGATTTTTTTTGGATATTCTAGTTTCAACACATGTTTTATATTAAGTTTAGATTTCTAACCTACTAAAATCATATCTAGAGAGACTGTCCTGACTTCCATTCTCATTGATAATAGTGTATTGATCTTGAAACATCTTAACTGATATTTTTAACATTTTTCCTTAGTTTTTTCGAATATTTTATTCCATTTTATTGTTTTATTCATGAGTGTATTAATGTTATAATTTCTAATTTATTATTCTATGTATGATTTAATTTTACATTAAATTAAATGATGGTTGGTGCATATGTATTTTATAAATTGAATTAAAATTTAATAAAATTTATTAATTTATTATTTATGATTAATTAGATTAAAATTTTATTTTAATTATGAGTTAAATTACTCACATTTGGTAAAAAACATATTATTGGAGGAAAGAATAATATGAGATAAAATAATTAAACAACAAATAGTGCATTTAGATTTTTACGATTCACAACATCATTAGAATTTGAATAAATTTAATGAGTATTTTATGCTCACCTATTGATTAAAATCATTTGTTATTAAACATTGGAGGACAAGTGCTCATTAATGTAATGAATTGAAATTTATTGAGAGAAATAAGTCATGAAATATATAAAATGTTTGAGGCAATTATCTCATGACAAATAATGATTTTCTTATTTTAAAATATCTATTTATAATTAAAATATATGATTTAAATTTGGATAAATTTATTATATTTATAAAAAACTATAAATTATTGTGGATATAATGTTTTTGAAATTAATATCATTAATAAATCTAATAAAATAGCTATAAGTTGTACTAGAATTTATAAAAAAGTTAAAATTACTATTTTTAAGGGAAAATTATCCATGAATATTGATTATTTTTATTGATGATTTTTTAAATTAATTCATTTAATTAGTATAGGATATTAAAATATTAATTCTGGAAATGTTTAGTTGATCTATTATTGGGGTATACACTATCATTATAAAGATGCATATTTCTCATGGGATTGGTCTCAAATGTAAAAAAAAATAGATATTTTGGGATTATGTGATTTTGAGTTAAAAAAATTCAAAACATTGATAATATCCCAAGGGGTAGATTATTGTAATCTTTTGATGTTTTTTTGAACCATTGTCAAGGTATAAAAAAACAAGAATTGATAAAATTTTTAGTTTATTAAATAATCAGCATTATTATTAATTTATAATTATTTTTTATATTCATAATTTTGTTAGGAAAGATGGAAGAATTATTTTAATGGAGATCTAATAACTATCGCATTGTTATTGATTAGGTCAAGAGGGTGGCAACAATAAATTTCTTAATAATGATTTTTATATTTTTCTAGAAATGATAATTTAATAACATACAAACTCAATAATATACTGATCAATATATTTAAGGATATCATAATTTTAAAAAACTAATAAATATAAAAATATATTAATCTATATTCTTAACCATATAAAAGATAATTTCGGATTTTGTGAATAAGAGAGGAAGAATTTACAACAATAAAAAAATTTCATTGAAATAAAAGTTCATAAATTAAATTGTATCCAATGAATCTAAGAACAACGATGAAGATGAAATTATCCAAAAATTATTTTTATTAATAAATAATTTAAAGGAAATATAATTAAACTTGTTTTAAAAAATTAATGAAATTGACAATGTAGTGGGTCGATAATGGTGTGATGAGATGTTTTAAGAAGAAACTATTTAATATAAAGACAATGATATGATGTTCATTTAACGAAAAAAATGAATTAATGTGAAAATATGAAGATAAGATTTTCCATTACTGATAAATTTAAAAATAGATATAAGGATAAAACTATTATAATTCTAAAAAACCAGAAAATAAATTTATATAAATTTTATGAATCATTGAAAAAGTTGAATTAATGTTACATGATTCAGATAAAGTGGAATAATATCCTGTTTGGTTAGTCCAAGAGTTAATTATTAATTCCCTAGGTCTTACTAAAATTTACTAATCACAATAATGATATTACAAAACACTATTGTAATAGTGTAGTAGATAAAATTTTTTAAATGAGTAGAATTAAAAATAAATGTTAAATCCCCATTATGTTAATATTTTCCATTCTCATATAACATAATGCTTGACGAGCTGTGGTTTAGCTAAAAAACTGACAACAAGGGTATTTATTGATGTAACCCCTTTTTTCATGTTTATTTCATAGAAATTATATTGAAATATTATTTTTTAAATTCTATAATATATTTAATTCACCTTAAATCCCAAAATGATTGTGGAGAATGTACATTTACGTCTATAATTTTCTAATTTAATTTTTTAGGATTATATGATGAAAGAGGCATAAGGAAAATAATGAATAAGCAAAAAAGATGGAAATTCGCATGAAGAGAAGTATTTATTTAACTTTAATATATTTTTTACATTCCATTAATTCCAAAATTTTCGATTTAATTTAGGTATATCTTTACACTTTATGTTCAATTATTATCTTTTTGAAAAAGATAAATAGTGAATTTGTTTAAATTTATTATATTATAAATGTTGATGATGTTTTTTAAAATTATTGAATATATTTTAAAAATAAAAAATATATTAACCATAAATTATTTAGAGATTTTTTCAATGTATAGATTAATATACAATGAAAAATGATTAAAATACACTAGGGAAACATAATATGGACAATGAGGAAATATAAGGGAAGATATTTATTTTTTCCACTTTATTTCAAGAATATCGAGATCATATCATTTAAATCTCATTCACATTAATTCAAAAATTGAGAAAATTGTTTTATCTAAAGTAAGAGAAGAGTTATATGTAACAATTAATCAATAGTATTATAATAATTTATCTCAATGATATAATCCCCATTAAATAGTATTATGAAATTTTTTTAAAAAAATTACAAATCATTATGACAATACATAAGTGTTTCAGCAGGGATAACATTTATCCAAAAAAATAATGACTAATAACAAACCAAAACATAAATCTATATGATATTACATTTTTATCTAATTAAATTGAATAAAGAATAAGGATATTTTTACCTTTCATGTTTATCATTCGGCCCATCAAATCTTTAAACCAGCATTCGATCCAGTTCACTGAGGGGAAAGCAATGGGGTTATCCCTCTTATAGTATCTATAATTCATTGGAGTATCCAAAATCTAGGGAAGGATATCTCTCTTCACTATGATATTATAAAATCTTTTTAAATCATTGGAGATAAACACAAACAATATTAATTTATCCTTGAGGAGTTCTAAGGATTATAAATATGGATGAGGATCAAGAAAGTTTTTTAAAGCATAAAAAAAATTATATCCTTTCCCATATTTATGATATATTTTTAAAATAAATTCTCAATAATTCCAAATTTATCAACATCTATTTTAAATCAAAATTATAATGTTTTAAAAATAATCATTTATTTTACATATCAAAAATCTCCATAAAATTAATTTTATGATGATCATCCATGAAAGATAAAATTTGAACTAGATAAATGAAGATGACTATGATATCTCACAGAACATGAAAATGAGATTGAATTGAACCAAAACATAACAACCTTATGAATTATTTGGATAGTTTTTATAAATACCATGACATTTTATATTATGTACTCAAATATATTTTAGTGAATATTTCAAACAGTATCCCACTATCATTAAAATCCCAATAGACATAATTCTCATTCAAATTTTGTCACATAATATAAAAATTCTCATGAATATATATGTAAAACTCTATTATAAATATTTTCAATCCCATTTTATAAAAAATATAATTTAATTTCACCACATGTATTATAATAATTAAGAATCCACCCATAATTTTATTATGATATCAACTAATTCTTTTTGTGTAAATCACAACATTTCATAAAAATGAATCTCCTTTTCATAGTGAAAATATTTTACACCATATGACTTGATATAAGTTAAACTGATACTTAATTATTGATTATTTAAAATTTATAAAGTAGAATACTTTAGAAAAGTGTCGATTATATTTACATTTCAAATAGATATTGAATGATATCTTTCATAACATGTATCTTCAAACTTTCTCCCACATATTGTATCATATCCAAGTACGAAACACAATATAATCACTTTTACTATGAAATATAGTGAATATGAGTGTTGGAGTATGTCAATCACATTAAAATAATCTTGCATATAAGATTCCTTTAGTATAAATAGACAAAGTTGATGAATACAACACATTCCATTCATCTATATAGGTGATTGCATCTCAGGACCCTCATCCATGTAAATAATCATATCAAATGTAACTTTTCAAAATTTTCCATAAATTAACATAGACTATATCAATAATGGTTGAATATTGTATAATAATCATATCAGATGAAAAAAATGCCATCTTGTGTGAGGCTGAAGTTATGACATGATCTACTACATATCAAACCACCGTTTATTATACAATCCTTAAAAAATTTCATAGAATGGGGTCAATGTATGGAGGTTATCAAGATATTTATCCTTTCAAACTCAGTTATGAGGATTAGATATTAATTATTATCCCCTATAATTCCATGAACATAGGGGATTGAACTCCATGTTGTAACCATAGTGGGACATGCAGCATACAAAACTCATTCTTCCCAATGAGTAAACTACATATCCCTATACAAAATGAGACATTTTATGACTTTAATTATCATCAGGAATGGTAATAATACATGGTATAAATCCATTACTGAGTTTTCAGTGTCATACATAATAGTTAAATTATCATTTCCATTCTTGTAATATACAAAACAAACAAGAATGGTTGATAATGTGGATACAATCTTTTATATAACATTATACATTTAATACTCATAACCAATTTTAATAACACTTAAAAATCCATACATAAGAACCCATTAGATTATATCACATCTTATAGGACACTATATAGTTCAAATTTTCTCATCGCATTTATGATATTGTTTACACTCATTAAATTAATATGTAATTCTTAACACATCTGGATTTGGATATCGGATATAACAGTACAACAAGCATCATTAATGAGAAACATCTATAAAAAATGTATTTTTTTTAATAATACTGGAATATATGAATCATATTCCTAATGTTAAATTACATAAATATAATATTCAATGACTTTAACATAACATCATTAAATTTTATAACAATATTTAGTTCTGTTGTCTACATAAAAAAATTGTAACATCATCATCATATAACATAGAAACATTCATTACAAATTTTCATTGAGATTAGTTTTTGTTACTAAATATAACTATTTAGAGTAATTTAATTCCATAAAAATCAATGTTAATAACTATTTAGATATAATGATATATTAAATTAATCATTATCACAAGGTGGAAAAAGTTTCATTATTCTTTTACTAACATACTCTAAACTACATAAGTATATTAAGTGACATTTACAAAGAATATAAATAGTTTAATCATTTTTTATTATAATTTAAACATTATTTTGTTTAACTATAGATCTATTATTCTCATATAAACTATATTCTCTCCAAAATATGACTGTAAGATACACAAAGTCTTTTGAGATAATAAAAAACTCTTAACCATTTTTGTGGGAATAATTAAGAAACATTACCTATAAAATAATTAGTATTTGATGTGTTTGGAGAATTATTATAAGAATAATAATTTCTTATTTCAAATATTCTACTCAATTTATTGTGAACACATTCCATCATATTTTAAGAAAATATAAAATAAAATCATTTTTCCAAGATAAACCTCATTTATACATGTTTCATTATTCATCTTATGTTATATAATTAGATCAAACTTAACCATGTGTATTAAACCAATCATCTTGAATTTTCAATTAAAAAATATATTATTTTAAAATATATCGTATCATATTAGAGAAAACATGTTGATGATACTCTATATGTATTTCTAATCATTCGTAACATTATATTAACCAATTACATATAGATCATTGATGTAGAAACACCTTTATACATCACTTGAATGTATAATCTAAGAGTTATCCTTCACTTCGCTCAATTTTTTACACTAACACATTTAACCAACATTAGAAACACACATTTGGCATCATATATCCTTCAAAAGATTATAATTTATTTTTACACTATTGTACCTTATGGAGAATCTATAAATATTTTCTTCCACCATTTCGTGTATTAAAAAAATTCCTCTTCAATTCTTAGCCTTTCCATAGATGAAACATCTCCCTTTATTAGAAGACCATTTCATTTTTTTAGAAGTCTATATGGAATCTCCATGACCTCATTTAATTTTACATTCAAAAAAACAAATACCATCCCCATTCAATACCATTATCAAATAACCTAATCATGGACCTCACATGTTTTTCCATGAAATTCTAAAAATATTAAAGAGATTTGGAAATTCATATTTAATTCATTTTACATATAGTTAAAATAAACTATTTAATACTTTCCAACAATGATGGTAGAATAAATTCCAAGTCTATATCCATTATAAATTGTGACCCCGGTCCCTCCAAGCCATTTACATACCCAATAATATTATTTACATGAGTTAATATTAATTTAGTATCATCCATCTTACATAGAAAGAGTTATTTAGAAACATCATATATTTATTTATTATATTTCTCTTGATATAACCTATCCAGGTTATCTATCAACCTTTATGAATCAGTGGTTTCCTATTTCATTGTAATTTTAGACTCTATTGAGAATATAATTATGGTCTATGAATATATTAAATCCCACTTATATTTTAATAAACATTTTTTTACCTCTTTATATTATTACTGATAATGAATTAACATAGAATATTTTTTATCTAAGACATAAAATATTTGTTTTTTTCTTGAGAAATTTTATCATGTTTTTTTACTAGTAAAATAAGATGCATCCATTATGATATTATTTCTCTCATATTAATATAAAAGTAACTCTTGATTTCTTATCCATTATAACTCTAACCAAATATGTTATTTAATAAGTATCATGTTTTATATTCATTTATTAAATTTAATCCCACATAAATGATAATTTCCTTTAAGTGACAAATCCCTTAGTGGTCCAGGATACATTTTTTACTATTCAATGAGTCTAATTTAGGATTCAACTCACAAAATAGTTATCCTGGTATATTATCATTCTAATCATAATATATATGATTCTTTAATGATTTAATATTTTTTTATTTAAATCTATAATATATATAAACTCAACAATAGTCAAATAATACCATTCTAGTGGTTTTCCTATATATGTTTAACTCAAATAAAATTACAAACAATTAGGCACATAAATTATAGGATAACACACTTTTGTTATGTTTATTATTGATGATAATTCAGTAGCACCATACATTGGTATAACATAACCCATTGGATGATCAAGGGTATGATATTTGTTTAGTTTGAATTAAATCTAACACACAATAGTTCAAAATGTTAATTTTTCGAACCATATTATCTTATATATTCAATTTAGATGTATAAATTTTTATTTTGATTTATTTTGGAATCCCTATTATTTCCACCTAATGAATTCATATAAAACATAATAATATATAAAATTCTAAATAACTCACACTATTTTATAATAATTAAAATTAAAATTCATCTGCGTACACACATATCCAAATACATCCCATGCATTATTTATAGGTTTAAAACATACATCATGTTAGAATTAATTAATATTTAATTAATTTAAAAAAACATGACATTTTTGAAATATTTGATGGATATGAACTAATTTATAATTTATTTAATTATATATTGAAATTTAATGTTTACACATGGATGTAGATGGTATTTAGGCATAGTTTTTGGTTAAATTGATTGTATAGGAGTTTAGGTTATCTTCAGGGTGGTGGAACCTATAGTTATAAGAGTAGATGTTGAACTACGTACCCAATTAGGATGATTGATTAGTGGATAGTGGCATGCATGGGGGTTATATAGAGAAACTAGTTCCCCAATGGAAGGTACAAAAAATTCCCATGAATAATTTCATTTAGAAGATGTAATTTTTCATCTACAATCAAATACATTTTTACCAATATTCTTCCACAATTGATTTTATTTCATCTCAGATGTTTGAATCATTATCTTATATTTATCATTGGGTTCTTCCATCCCCTAATTTCCCTAACTCTAATCTATGGTATATAATAATAGTTTATCATCACCAAATAAAGGGTTATCTCCCCCTTATATTCTTTCACTATTTATATTCATATATAATGTTACATAATTTTTATGGATTCAATGATGAATTACCCAATATCATGGTTGATGTAATAAATATCACTGAGGATTCAGATTATACTTTTTTAATAATGTTATTAGAATTAATTTCCCATTAGTTATTTAATACATTTTAAGAGGCAAATCATTTATGGTTTTCATCAAGGGGTTTCCTTGAATTTAAAATGAAATAAGAGGATGATTATATTATATTAATTATATAGTTTAAACTATGTATTATTGAATGGATTTCTGAGAATTTTTCACATATGTTTTACATTTAATATTGATCAGTATAATATAGTGTTCAAAATACAAAAAATTATTTCCATATTGAATTTTTTTAATTTTTAACAGGTCCTACTCATAAACCATTAATATTGTGGAATCTTACCAATGGATAGTGTATGGTGTTCTATGTACTTTAGTAAATTTCATGTCTATAATGTATTTTCTCTATCACTATATTTCCAATGTCAACAAATCCTAGACATTATATTTTGAAAAAAATGGATATTTTCATTTGATGTTAGAATATTGAGTGGAAAACATTATGTTGGATTTTTAAGAGGTTATATAATGGTTTAAAAATTATTATGGTTTATTTAAAAATCAATAGACTTATTTTTGTGAAAATATCCCGTTAATAAAATTCATCAATTAGTACGTTTATGTTGTAACATGTAACGTTATATATGGATCTGTTTTATTTTTTTGACAAATATTTCATTAAATTATTTATAGAGTTTCATGATCTTAACCACCATCTTTGTTTTTGATTTATATTTACATTATTTTTTCTTTATTCCCAGAAACCCTATTAGAGGTGATTAAGGTTGTATGATGTAATAAAGGTTATCCATGATATGCCAGCTTAAATTGCAAATATTGATTAAGTCACAACCATAATAATGAAAAATCATTATCTTAACCATGTTATAATAAGACATATCCCTATATGCCTTTACATTGTATTCGTAAGGTTCTCACTTCATTTTAGTCATTCTTGAATGACTTTTAATTAAATAAACCAAATATATCTCATCAAAATATTTAACTTTTTGAAGAGGTAATCTAGGTTACTTATTAGTAAGAAGAAGTTATATGATTCATTTTTATATATGGTTTATTAAACCTCATTATTACCTAATTAAAACATAGTGTTTTTAAATAATAAAATTTTACATTGTTGTAAAGTGTGAATCCTTATTTTGGATTCCCATTATCTTAAGCTTGTAATATGATTACCGAATCATCACTTCATTTGGAACATATAATATATGATATTTTGGAAAATGATATATTTTCTCATAATCTAAATATATCTCACTTTATATAAAATGTGTTTTAAATGGGAATCTTTATATCACTACAATATTTTTCAATAATGAAACATTGTTAAATATGATTCAAATATGGAAACATTTTTTTAATGAAAATACTTTTAAACTGTAATATGATACATCTCTTTTACCTAATTCAAATTTCTATATGAGTCACTATGAGCATGTATTGATAATATCAAATAGTATACAAAATTTTTTTATTGGTTATTCAGTAGGGTATATCAGTTTTTATCCTTAACATGATTAAGTCCTTGTTTAATTAAAAATTAATGAATCCTTAATTCTTATATATACCATAGATTATTTTAAACATCACCTATTGCTAAAATTACCTATAGGGAATGTTTTTATATAACAGGGTCATTGTTTATGTTGTATCTTGTGTACCTTATTGGAATCTAAGAAATAATAACCTCATAATGTTGTCATCTTATTATATGATTATATGTATCATATAATAATGATATATTGATTATATTACTAGTTTTATATATGGAATCAAATATATTTACATAATTTATTTATCATGATGTATGTAATGATTGAGAGTTACATAGACATCAGTTCTACCAAAACATATTGATAAAGATTGAATTTATATATTATATTTTAAGGTTTCGTATGATTTTATTATGACTTAACTAGGTTAATTATAACATATACATATTGATATTTTGAAAATATATACCAATTTCCCATTTCAATAGGATATAATATATTCCCGACTCCTATATAAACCAGCCATTTCCGTAGGATGCAGGTTTCCATTGACTCAGTGGAATATATTCTATGAACATAGTTTGATTTGATTTAAATTATGGATACACTGACATGGTCATCAAAAATTATAATCATTATGATTGAAAAATGTATGGAATATGTGGATCGTAATGGTATATTGTTTTAATTGTGATAGGTAGTATACTTTTATAGGATTTTAACTACTTTTTATTTCTATGTTGTGCTGGTTACCTATAACATTTTAGTATATTTATGTTATTGTGTAGATAAGTTCATGTATAAAGTTGTTTATTCAGAGTTGAATTGAGTAATGATGGTGGTTCACTAAGATTTATATATATTCTCACACTCTATATGGATACTGAAATTGATATGTAGCCACATATTTTGCGTTTTAGTACCTCGTTAATAGTATGATTTTCATGGAGATATTAGTTTCTCGTGTCATAATATCATGACTCTTATAGAGTCCAGATCAATGGTATATTCATTTAGACCTATAGGTTTATGTGTGAAGTAGATTCATAGTTTTTTATAATATCATTCACAAAGTGGTTCCACTAATGAAACCAAATTTTGGAGTCCTTTACATATAAAATTGATTACATTATATGTGTATATTAAGATATGGTCAACATCCCACAGTGTTTTGTTTTTTTTTTGTTTTTTTTTAGAAAAATTTTATTTTTATGATTTTTTATATAGTTTCTTATTTATTATTTATGTGTCATGATGAGTAGGTACACTGATGGTGGGAAATTATTTTCATTGTATGTATGTCTAACGACTCAAAGGGTCTTATTGAATTTTTTTTGGGAAAATTGAATTAATGATTTTTCATACCATGTTGGAAACCATATCCCACATATAGGTTACTTGAAACCAAGGGTTTACTAGAAAATTTGGTGATTACGAGGTATGATTGAGGTGTTTTGATTATTTCATATCTGAAGGTACTTTGTATTCATATCCCAAATTTTACAAAACGGAAAATCGAGACCCACTAAGAGATCATGCATATCTGATCGAGAGAATCTAATAGATATGGTTGTCAGGGTACTAGAGGCATCCCATTAATAAACATTTATAGTGTATTTATGGTGGAATCCTATGTTCATAGGTGTTTTTTGGTGTTTAGTAAATTCATTAGAGATTTTTTTGAGGCCTTGTATGATGTGTCTCAAATAATAATTTGGAAACACTGGGGATTGATATTATACTGATCAATCAATAGCCACTCTAATTAGTTTCTGCATCACAAGTTATAGTGCAAAATTTTGAAGTGAATAATTTATTATACAATGATTATCATATATGAAATTAAAAATTGAATTAAATTAAATTATAGTTAATAATGTAATACATGAATTCTGGATTACCTTATTAGGGGACATCTAATTATTTAATGTTTTTCACATATGGTTCTTTTTGAAATGGATGATCTATTTACCATTTAACAACATATTATATAAATCTTCAATGATTAGGTTCTATTTGAATGGAAATATTATTTTTTAGTAGTCTTCTCCAAATAATGCAACATATTCTTTCTATGTGTTTCCTCTAATGCGTGTAACTTTTTTGTATTCCCTGAATTATCACTATTATGATTTTATATTCTAATAATGTTATAAACACTTTTTTTGAGATGTATGTTATAATTTTAAATTAGTTTTATGGAAATTTTTAGTAGTCTCAATATACGAAACGTTTTTTACATTGTGTTTAAATAATAGGGTGTCATTTAAAATTTATCATTCATAAAAAAATATTATTTTTTTATTAATAATTGATAGAATGTATTTTACCATTTAACTTATAAAAAATATATGATTCTGAAAAAATAATATTTTTTTAAAATAATTTAATATTAAAATGTGAATCTATAAGGGGTTTTTATTAAAAAGATTTATAATATGAGAATTATATTGAAATATTGGTATTTCTAATGTTGAGATTTAATATATTCTATGAATTAATTTTCATCCAACAAAACCATTCTATTTGGGGAACTATTTTAATCAACATGAATGTAGTGGAAAAGTATGAATGAAAAGAAAATATAATATTAATATTTATTAGATAACTATATAATTGAGCGTACTATATTCTCTAACAATCTTTTTTCTCTCGAAAAAAATAGAATTATATTTGATTATATAAAGGATGTGTAACACCAAGATTAAACAACCTGTGATATATATAATATTTATAAACATGCCATTACATTAGAGGGTATGAATAATACCAAATATATTTTCAAAAATATATAGTTAAGAAATAAATAAAACCCATACTTATTGGTTAAAATAAAATATGAATCATTTAAAAGAAAGTTAAATACATTCAAAAAAAACTATATTTATATAAAAGAAGGTTTAATTACACAAGTTTTACATAAATTAAAATTATTTTTGAACACATTTGGAAAAATTGTTTTAAAAACAATTAATTTTTGAAATAAAAAAATATATATTTGGGTAATTTGTTTTTATTTTTCTAAAATGTTTAATTTTTTATGAATAATGAAAAATAATAAATCTTAATTGAAAACACCATTTTCATTTAAATAATAAAAAGTTTAAAATTATAGATATAATTAGATTTAATGTAATATTATATCAATTTTATGTCGACTAATTGAATTTATTTCATTGGAATCATTCGTATTTCTTATTTTGATATAAAAATATTATAATCTTGTGAACATTTTCGAATTAAAGATAAGATTTTCATAAAAAATTCAATATTAATTTTAAATTAAAATTTTGTAGTTAAGTGAATTGTATTTGAAAAAATGTATTACATATTTTCAATCATCATAATAGATATTTTATAATAATATATACTTAATGTATGACTAATTTGAATAGTGAAAATAGGCAAAATAATTATTTACCATGTTTAAGGTAAAAATTTGTTTATCGAGGGCCAAACTAAAATGATAAGAGTGGAAATAAATGAAAACGTCATCTTTATTTATTTTTATGAGTATAGTTATACATTTAACATTATATTATATATAATATGGAAATGAATTTACACTTCCCTTTGAATATGACCCATAAAATGTATATGTAATTAAAATAATAAAAATAACCTCCCTAACTTTTAAAAACATTAAAGCTTCATGATTGGGGAAAAGCATAGGTTCCATTATATTATTTATTTTAAAATATATGTGTGCCTTTTTATATTATTAATTTATCATTAATTTTTAGACATTAAATTAATACATAAAATTATTTTGAATTTCTAATGTTGTAATTACATTGTTTGTAATAAAATAAAATAAATGAAACTAAATATATTACAAATAATGTAAAAATATTGAGTTATTATGTTAAATTAATTTTTAAGAGGTATATATCATTTTATAATTTTTTGAAAATATTATATATCAATTCCATCATTGTATTAGTTTTTTTATATTCAAATTAAATGAGTAATGTCAAAATTAGAATTAATATTATTTTATAATAGATTTATTTTATTCTGCGATTTAATATTCATAAAAATGACATATTAGTAATATTTATTTTCATGTTCTAAAAAATCTAAAATGTTTTTTATTAACACATTGGTTATTATTTTACATTTATTACATTTAACCCTAAATAGTAAACACACATTTTTCACTGTTAATGTTAAAACATTGTTTTTTCACGTTACATGCATTTCTGTTGAAATTCTTTTTTAATCCCATTGGTAATTTTTATTCATAAAATCGGAAATAAAATTTATAATAAATGGGTAAAAAATATATAATAAGGATCATTTAACTTATTCTTAAAATATAAATTATATATTTTTTAAAACATGATACAATAGTGGAAAAAGATAACATTACAAAAATAAGGGAACATATATGTTAAGGAAAAAATGGTTAAAACATGTGTATTTTTCAGTGGGGTTTTTTATCAACTATATAATATATAAAAACATTAAATTGTCAATTATTGAGCCCTTTTGGGTAACATTGATCTTTCGATAGTGAATACCTTTGGGTATTTATAGAAGTTCTACTGCCCATCAACTATAAACGGAAACTCACATCCCCTACTTATTTAAAAAAAATGAATCCCTTTAGATTTGAAAATACCCATCCAAATAAATTCATGGAATCTATCTCCTCATAATATAAGTATTTTTTTTCAAAAATTCCTCCAAGGAAGGAATTTTTTCAAACCTATGGAGGATACCCGAAGTGGAGGTAATGATATTCAACAAGAATCTATATTTAATTTAATTTTCCACCTCATTAAATTATTATTAATCCATTATCATATAAAAACATATCATATTACTTATAATTGGTATTTATTATAAAATTTTAATTAAATTAAACCATATCACCTTCCATAAATGGTATACAAAATCTTTATTCGTGTGGATGACAGACAACTGCACCATGAGATGATGTTGTTCATTTTTTCATTACCACATCTAATAGCTTTGTATGCTGATGTATAATATATATATATGATATTTATAACTTAATTATATTTCAGGATAAATTATATCCTACATAAATTATTTAATTTCCATTTAATTGGTTGTATTATAACTTTAGTCGTGTGTATAAAAGACTACTCCCACACGAAGCGATGTGATTAATGTTCCACCAATAGATTAAATGGAAAGTAAAAAGTGTCAAAATAACGAATTTCTGTTATATAAATGTAATAATATTTATATTTGTGAAATATTTATTTTTATGAAAATATAATATATATTTTTTTTCTTTTACCTTTTCACCCATTGAAAAAGAGATAGTGTCATTCATCTACGTGTGAACTACTACCTTCATGAAGCGATGTGACACTATTTTGTTCACCAAACAAAAATAACAAAATATATTAGTATATATAAGTAAAAATATAGTATCTATGATATAATTATGATCATATAAAAATTAAATATTATTAACATTCTTTGTATAATTATAATTGAAAAATAGATACGTTACTCAGGCATATGTATGATCTACTGGCTCGATGATCATAACATCAGTTCATTTTTCTTAAGAATATTTCAGAATTTATTTTAAAGGATTAGTTAACATATAAATATGATAATTATTTCATTATTATTAATCTGGTGATGATGGAACTATATTATATCCATAATTAATATAATTAATATAATTAAGCACATATGATAAAACATGGAAACTAACACCCTAAATAGTGAAAATAGTAAAGTATTATTAATGAATGGGTGAAAATATATTACCAATGGATCATATATGATATTATAATTATTAATATATTTGTCAAATAATTTAATAATATGTTTAAATATAATATAATGGAATTTAAATCACATTTATCCAAATATAAGTCAGAGGGGAGAGTTTTCTAGTATCACTTTTATTTCAGTGAGATATATACAATATTTTCCCCTTATTTTTTAAAGGGTATAGTAAATTTCCTTGAATTTATGTAAATATTATTAAAGATAAAAATATTTATTTTTAAATATTCTTGTTAGTAATTATCATTTCTGTGGATTATGGATTCAAAGTCACCAATAAGGGAAGGGACTTTATCTCAATTTTATTTATTTCGGACAATGTTATATTATACACGTATCTTCTTTTTTTTGAGGTGTAAAAACTTTCCCATCAATATTTTATATCATGAATATCCTTATTTTAATAACTTTTTTTGATTAATTTAATTATTTTATTACATGGTAATTTCAATTAGATGGTTTTAATGGGGTAGTATTCTTATGTTACAATCTCACAATTTTTTAGGATTTTTTTACAATAATGCTTCCAATAATGATATATTATGATAAATATCTCTCAAAACAAATGATATTTTTCTCCTCTGGTGTTTCATGATATTTAAAAGTAATAGAAAAATTTGGACAAATTTTTTTACGTAAAATAAATGTTAAAATATTTTTAAGAAAATTTTTCATTCTTTCTCTCTTCAGCCAAAACCCCTTTTTCTTTCAAATACATGATTTCTGAAAATACATTCATAAATGTATTTAGAATTATTAGAATGGTTTTTAAATATTCCTTTCAATGTTTTCTAGGTTATTTTAAATTTATAATATTTTTTAATTTTTATAAACTTGTTTTCCAAAATGAATTGGGAATTTTCCTCATGAAATCTTCCAAATAATTTTTAAAAAACAATGTTTCCATGTTTCCAAGTTCATTTTAAAAGAAATATATATTGATAATGTTTTATGAATATATATGTTTTTAAGTTATTTCAAAATGATAATTTATTTTTTTAATAATTTTTTTGTTGATATTTTAATGGTATTTACATGCATCACCATTAACAACCTTTTTTGTTACTTATACTTCATTGAGGATATTTTGTAATGATAACATGATATATTTATATAGATGTAGTAATATTGTATAAAATATATTTTTATGGATCTCATTTCTTTTCTATGAGTTAATCGTGTTTCAATGAGATTTTTATAGACGCCATTTCTTTTCCAGGGGTTAATAATTATTTAAAGAGAATGTTATAGAACCATTTTATTTCCACTATTTAATCATGTTTCAATGATATTTTTATGGATCAAAATTTTTTTCCATGAGTTAATCATGCATCAAATAGGTGGCAATTATTTTCATTTCTTTTCTATTAATTAATTGGGTTTTACAAGAAAAATGATTGTTTTGGTAAATTTTATGATTAATTATACATATTCTTTATTCATGTTGTTTTTCATGGAAATTATATACAATGAGTGTACATATATACCATTGAGTGTTCCCATTATATCATTTATAATGGTTAAAATAAGATATCCCTCAAAAATATTGGGATATGATTATGTTTTAAAATAATTAAATTGGATATAAGTCGTACAGTAATTCCAATTGTAGGGTTTATGAATGGGTTTTTATGTGTTTTATGATGATGATGTTATATGATACCAACGCATTTTATCTACGATTTCCATGAGAATATAATGTTTTGATTGATCATGCTTGATATCACATGGATCATTATTAACGATTCTTATGACGATTTCTTCTGTTAAATCCTTATTCCATGAATCACTATTAATGAATCATATCTTTAAGGTGTTGAGTTATTTTATGATCCACTCATCCACTCTAATTATATCATCACACACTTATGTACATATCATAATCATTTATGACATTCAATTCCGAATACTTATTTTTATCCTTTCAGAGAATTTGATTTCACCATACTTATGTTTCATATACCCCTAGGATAGAAATAATGAGGTTGAAAAAATTATGTCTAGAAGGTAAATCAATTGGATAGTGATATTGACTTATTTTGAAATAAGAAATGTATAGTTAAGTGAGAGAAATTTTCATTTAAAATCATGTTAATATTTTTTAGGAGTTTTTCCTAATTCTCTAAAACAATAAATCTAAGAGTCCATTAATTATGTATGAAGTATTTTTTCTTTTTGATGTTGAGAAATATATCGAGCATTATATTATTATTGTATATACAATGAATATACTAGTCAAGAATATGTATTAATGGTGAATAGTTTTTTACTTTTTGTATCCAATTTTTTTGTACTTATAATTTTAATTTATCTGGAAGATCATGATTTAGGGAGGAGATAATGAATTGGGTGTCATAATGGCGTTTTTGTTGTTGGTATTTTTTTAATAAATTTTTTTCTTTTTTGAGATTTAATTGAATTCAGGATTCATACATTGAAAAAATTGGTGGTGGTTTAGGATAAAAATTTACAATTTTTGAATAACTCATGGATTTAGAGTCATGATGATATCATTAATGAATAATTTTTATTGTTGGGGAATATATTTTTTATAGATGATAGGTTTTAAAAACTCATGTCCTAATATATATAATTTATGTTTAATTAGTTGATGAAAACAATGGTTTATTTAGTTCCATTATTTTGGATGAGATATCATTTATGGTTTTTCAAATAAATCTTGAATCATATTGATTAGGGAATGATTTTGAGGTTTTTATTGAATGGTTTGTGGGTTTTTATATAGTTCATTAGTATTATTTATGATTATGTTTGTGTCACTTTCAGTTCTAGGAATACAGGTGGCATGAGAAGTCTAGTTGGAGGTTCTGAGTTCCCAGTCAGCTTAGTCGAATGGTGGGTTGTGACTCAGATCACCAATTACTTTTTGAGGGGTTCACATAAGACGTTATTCATGTATTATGATTAAATAATTTATACCAACTAATCTCCAGGGCCTAATATTCATCGTTGGGAGAATATTCCCTCGGTAATAAAAATGATTAGAGAACACATTAATTGAAAAGTAAATTTGTGTAATGAAATATACATAAAATGAAAAATAAATTTAAATAACATCCCATGGTACATAAAATGGCTTATAATTTCCATTATAATATGTTAAAGAGATACCCAAAGGGATATTTTTATTTTAAATAATAAATAAATGGAAAAATAAAATAAATTAGAATCTCCCATGCTGATCCTAGAGTCTATCAAGGAATAATATTGACCAAAATGTTGCTCCTATAAAAATACCATCAGAATAGTCCTTTCCATAATCCATATACATGTCCATAAAAACTATATGATCACTTTTATTCCTATCAATGGTGTAATTATAATCCTAGTAGAAACCACAGGTTCATTCATATAAAATGTGTTATATTTATATAATTTTTATGAGATGATAGAAAATAAAAACACAATTAAGCATCTAACCCATCTGGGGATCATGCACTAACTAAGGCATTGTGAAAATAAACCCTATATTGTTCATAATATTTAGATAAAATCTGTATTTTATAAAATAAGTGACATATAACACACAATATGTTCTAGATCATATATTTCATGACATTATCAGGCACCCCAACCCATCCATGTTAACTCTACAGTGATCAGGACATGCATAATATCCCACCACCGCAAACTTACAGTGGTCACAATCAAGTCCCACTGACTAATGACTATGGATTCCTAGTAGGTCCCGTCAATCACACCACCCCATCCCCAAAAATAATAGTGAGGTCAAATATCACAAACCAAACTAGCCTCATAGACTATGGGGAGGTCGAATATTACAAAATTATCCATCATTATAGATTATAGGGAAGTCATAAAAATCTCACTTATCCATTCCATGGGACTCTAGTTGGGCCAATAATACACAAATACCTATCCCCACAGACTATAGACATGTCTTAAAGCTCTATCCCAAGAATATAAATCAAGATTCGCATAGTCTCACAAGTTTGGGAAACTTGAAAATTCACGACCAAGCCCAACACCTCACTCATGATGATCATCAACATCAAAACTGGTACTACATGTATCACTTATGGACATCCTCACATCAAATTTCAAACTATTTCATATTACAATCATTGTGGTCACATCACTATATTAACCCAAGAATCATTGTACAAAATCACACTATTCATTATCAATCCCAGATAATTATTTTGAAGACAAACTACCCAATATATATTTTTAGTCTTATACTGTAGTATAAGGTTATATATTTTCAATTCCAAAGAAATTGAAAAA
The DNA here is from genome assembly GCA_963277665.1 of Viscum album. NCBI lineage: Eukaryota > Viridiplantae > Streptophyta > Magnoliopsida > Santalales > Viscaceae > Viscum > Viscum album. Next base: position 286,765,430 of record OY728138.1, read on the forward strand.
TTCGAATCATTAGATGAACTCATTTTTCATTCACCCCAGACATACTAGTTTCATCTGAGCCCAAAAAATTCATTACAATCGCATTTCCTAATTGAAAATTTATTTCATTATATATAATAATAGTCTCATATTCATAATTTTGACAGCTCACAATCCGCTCCCCCATCCCATGAAGGTAAAATCTACATCAATTCTGATTTTCACATGCTCACATTGACAAAAAATGAATCAATCTAACTTTGATACAAATAAACTATCAAAAAAATAAAACAATAAATTTTAATACTAAATATGTACAATGGTAAGGAAATCTTACATCAAACATGACTGATCCCAGTCATCTGGAATAACTACCCGATTTAATACCAACAAATTAGTTATAAAAAATCCTTAAAATTTTTATTTTAGGGTTTTATATATATAAAACAAAAAAATAATGAATCATAGATCTAAGAAATACAAATGATTAATCATACCAACATGGGACTTTCATAATGAGAGAAACACTGATATTTTATAGAACATGTTTAGGTGATCCCCTAAATGAATGACTTCACTAAAACATGAAGGGAAAGCTAATGTGGAATAAATCAGTGGGATCCAGGATGAGTCCTCTAATTTAATATTTTTAAAACACTACCTAAGAGAAATTCACATCATGAAACAACATTTTACATCATAAATGAATTAAAAAACACCACTTGAACTCCCACAACAATAAATAATGGTGTTACAAAGTATTTTACATTATGAATGTCTTCAAGAACATGAAAAAAACTATAGGTCCAACCCATTCCTCCGAAATGTTCATTAAAACATCCCCAAATCATTATCATAATAAATGAGTAGATTACATTTGTATTGAGAAAAATTAAATTGTATCATTACTCCAAAATCATTGGGTGTTAATGACACCCCTTTAATAAATTACCATCATTAAGAATCCGTTGGGGGTGTCCTCTAACGATCCTGACCACTTAGCCTAAACATAAACCTCCCTCTCTCAAACTTGTTTACCAAGAAGATTTCCATTCTTTAAAATCATTTTAATGAGTTGTTCTACATATACCTATATATATTTATTCACATCAACATACACAACACGTTAAACAATCCTCAAAATAAACACCACCTTCTAACCCAACATTTCCACTGACACCCCACCGACATGGTCCTTCTTGTATCCCTAATAAATGGTACCAACTTTTGATTATACCCAAAAATATGGATTCTTTGAATAAACATCATATATGGTCCATTGTATTACTCACCCTCTGAAGCGTAGGAAAAATAATGATCACCCCCGAAACATGTACCAAATTGGATCCCACCCAAAAAACATGTCATGCACTAGAGTTTACCCAATAAAACATGTAATAAATCATGATTTTCCCCCAAACATTATCTCCAACTGAAATTCATCCCATTAATCAACCTATGAGAAAAATATGTTAAAATGAAATCATATCTATTGCATGATTTCATGGTCCACATGTAGATTCCATTAACACAAACCTAACTAACTCTTATCGATACCAACACAAGGGTACCCCTCATTTACCAAATTTAATCATCCACCTGACTGAACATACTGCTATTAGTCAACTAAATTCAAGTTTTATGTTCAAATTGAATCTAATTCAGATATTTTCGATGGAATTTTCATTCCTACTATTTTAAATGAAAAACATACCTTGTTATCCGTTGAACAATGATAATCTCCAGAAACAATGAATTTTTTCTTAAAAAGACTCACCAATTCTTATAAAAATATTTCAAATCTCTCTTATAGCATTGACCATAATCTCTAGTTCATTTACAAACATCCTTGCAGATGCCTCATCTCATTCATTTGTATATAATGATTCCAGTGTGTCATCAATCAAACCATCCCACATTTCTCCCTTGAATAATTTCATTAAATGTTACAAATGATAACTAACCTTCTAGTCACCAAACTCACTAGTCTCCTCATCCACTACCACTAAACCATTAGCTGTGAAGAAATATTCGGAAAAAAAACTTATATTAGAATATCCTGATAAAAATAACCAACACCAAATTTATATAAAACCTCATTTTAACTTAATTTGATGATGATATCTCCCATTTATATATAAGTGAAATATAAACTCATAGTTTCACTATGATAGAACCATCCCACCTGGGATGAATATTTCACAAAGGTTCATCCAAAAAAATCATTTCCAATAATTCTTAATAACCTCTATACAAGGCCATAATACTATGTTTTACAACAACACTCACCCTTTTAATCCCCAGTCATAACCACAAAAGAACAATACATGCCAAATATTATAAAAACCTGAAATATAGAGAAAAATTAAATAACCACAACATCCCTCAAATTTAAATTTCAGTTTGAATGCCTTAATGTGAAAACTGGTGCTGAAAAAACATAATCACCAACAAGAAATAACCAAATGTGTTCCCCATTAGGTTAAGAACATCAATTAACCTATCATAAACTGATGACACAATGCCTCATAGAGGCTTCACTATCCATTTTAATGAACCACCACAATGGATACCCTTCCATTGAGGTAACTGCTTGACCATTGATTTATCAATGTTAACTAAATGTGTTATACTCTTTGAATTTAACTTGACACATACTATTTTATGGAAATATGGAAAAATTACACATACACATCCATGAAATTCTCTATTACATGTCAATTTACTAAGGAACTACCCATTATAGGAATATTCAACCACACCCAATGCAATAAGAATAATAACCCCCCAATATTTCATGAAAAACTAAATCTAATCACAAAGAAAATGATTCAAGGACCCTTGTGGAAACAAAATGTACCATGAACCTTGAAACCTAGGGTGATATATAATTTAAACACATTTCTCAATGTAAAAAACCTATTATCAAGATCGAAGACCACCATGTTTTACATGGTCTCCCCCTACCAAGGAAGAATAGTGGACTATAAGGATCATATTTAGTTTCCAAGAATAACAAAAATAGATTCACCCACCTTATTCATAATAACACTAAAAAAAGATCTATCCATGCTTAATTTCATGGATTTTATACAACTTTTATTTGGTGAACCACAATAGATAACAATATATCAGTAAAAATTTATTCAATTTTTTATAAGAAAGCCGCTCATGAATATCTCCCAAAGGCCCATGAAATAAAAAATAGACCATGATATTAGTCATATTTTGATTGATCATCACCAACAAGGACTCAATAACAAATTTCACTCACTACCACAACATTTTATCTATAAACATCCCTCCCAATTTTCACTCATGTCAATGAGACCAACCTATTCATATACCCCACAAGAACAATGAAGGCTGATCATCACACTGACTGATAGATAACTAATGGAGGAAAAGGGAATATATTAAACTATAATACTATTAACCCATCCCTATTACCTAGATTCATATCTTGATAGTCTAGAGTGACACCACACAATAAACCATCTAACATGGGGAACTTTACCAAAAACCACAACCCACTAGCCTAATCACTTGAGGGTTCACATATAACTCAAGGGCACTCACAACCACCTTCTTACAAAATCAATATCTTATATCTCTAAAGAAAGTAATAAATAAATCACAATGAAGAATCACATTCTCGCAGGCCCTATTTATGTTGTCCTTCACTAACTAATTCCATGAAAAATAAAACAACCACCCTTGATTGCATACCTTAAATGTTAGATATTATCTAAAAAACACACAATAATAAGTTATATCTCTTAATAGGGTCTCACAAGAACATCATTGAAATAAGGTTTAAAATTTTTTGATGAAGGAAAAATACCAAAATGGTACACTGAGCAATTTACAAATTTCGAAATATCATTCCAAAAAATATATTCTATGAGAATATTTAGGGAACCACATTCATAATATTCGAGAACATAAAAAACCATTTTCATTTTAAATAAATTATTCAAAAAATGGGCATTGAAAATTCCCACCATCGATTTCTTTTAAAAAATCCCATTAGATACCAAAAACATTGATAAAAATTAATATATTTTCATTCACAATGCATATCACTTTTAAAATCAATTAGATAACTGAGGAAGAAAACTTATTAAAAAGTGAAAGAGAACATGAAAAATAAAGGCCCTCACTAAGGGTCAGAGTCCATATCATATGCTTCTAATGTTTGTCACAATCAGACGTAAACAATATATTATGAATTATCTATATTAATTTTATATCACTAATAGTATAATTTTTAAAACAAATAACATATTTTTATTGGATTTTAATTAATTTTAATATATATCATCCATAGAAAGAAATCACATGACATGTGAATCTAAATCCCTCTCCATGATCCATAAACACAACCACTCTTTCAAATCATGCTAAGAGAAAATACTATAAATCTGAAATATGAACATCATGTGCATCACACCAGGAGAGAGTGGTAAATTGTAAAACAGAAATCAAGACCATCAATCGTATCCATAGTAACTAGGAGTTCCCTCATACATGGGTTATATTATCCCCAAAATTAGTATCATACCATTACAACAATACACTCTATCTAATATGAAAACGTATTTAATAGTAATAAAAAATAAAAAATTATCTATTACCATTTTTTGAAGCCTCAAAATGAATCACATAGCCTAGGTGATGGGATGCTACATGATCTCATTCTAGTCTCTCCACATGTAAGAGGATTCCAACTTTCATTGAAGGCCTATGAAACCTAAAAGGATACTATTCAGTCAGTAACAGATAATAAATATAGTAAACAATAATAAAATTAAGGACTATAGAAAAGTATAAGAAATAAAATTTGAAAATAATAAAAATAACATCCCCTTATATATTAAAATGATATACAATATCCAGTATTACCATTCAAATAGATCCCCACATATGGTGGATATTTATAAATAAAAAAAAATAAAAATTAAAATAAAGTGGATTGTCCTCAACCAATCATATAATTTATCCATATAATGAATCAATATCTCACTATATATATTCCATCAATAAATAATATTTTAGATAGTATGGTCCACACATATGAAAAAAACTAAAATGAAAACTAAGATATATTTAGATAATATAGAAATATTACATATGAACTTACAAATATCACCATTGAATTTTTGGGTATGAATAAGAATAACTAGAATATTAATTTTTTGTATAATGAAAATAAAAAATACTTTTAATACTAATAAAATGAAATTATTATAGCCAATCCAACAAGAAAATCATTTTTTTTCGAAAAATTTATTTCCCTAAATTTGGAATTTTATATCAAGGAATTTTTTATATTATGATTAAATAATAAGAAAAAATATTTATAAAATGAATAATTTATTTCCAATAACTAATAAGTTATTTAGATAAAATGTAATTAAAAAATTATTTACCAATGAAAAATTTATTTTCTAATATGAATAGGTTTCCACAATTTATTTGGATTTTCTTTAAATATAAAATAATCAAATTTTTAGAAATCAATTTCCAAATATTAGAATATTTTTATATTATTAATAATAATATATTATTTTGATTATTTTTTTTTGTTTTTTTAATTATTTCAGTATTCAGTGAATAATGAAATATAATTTTTTTTTAATATGATGAATTCTATTACATTTTTAGTATGTAATTGTGTAATATAACTTTATAAAATATTTTTAAATTGAAAAATATATATTTATTAATTGGAATGACTCATTTTAATATGTGTATTATAGTCTATAGACATTTTATTCATATTTTATAACTCATGTAATATTTCTCTTAAAATTGAATTAATATATCATACATTTATTACGTTGAATGTTAATTTTTACGTAACATTATATTACAATGATTGGGTAATTTTTCCCTTTTTATATGTCCCCATTTGATTTAGTATCTTTAGAAGTGGTTTTCTAGATTTTCTCAAGGTTGTTGATCTGGAACACATCGTGTACCTGAGGTACACATTGTGTACTGGCTGTTGTGTAAAAGTCGTGATATGGGAGATCATGTTGTGAACTGGTACGCATCTTGAATGATAGATATACATTGTTCAGGGTTTAAATGATGTATTTTAAACCCAAGACGATGAATGTTTTTTATAACTTATATAGTGTGGACTACACGTTGTCGCCCTTGGGTACACGTCATGACCCGACCCGCAAACATCATTAAGTCATGCATTTTGAATTTTCTCTCAGTTTATTCTTTCCAGACCTTATAACTCTCAAACCAGAACCCTTCTTAGGCATTTTTAGAGGCTCCCCTCCAACCATATTGATCCGATCATATTTGGATCATTGTTATGTCTGGGGTGTATCTCTTTCGGTAAGTGTTCTTCTACATCATTCCGTGCGGTTGATCGCCATAGCGCCCTAGATTTTTGGTGTCATAATCTTTGATTTGAGTTGGATGTTTCTTCTTGGTTTCGTCGAGATCCATCATGTGATCTCATTTTGGAGGCCTTTTTCATCATTGGTCATCATACGATGGGTTTTTATCCTTTTTGTTTTTGGGATTCCTCTCTCCCATTGACCTCTTGTGTTTAGATTAGGATCAATCCTAAGAAGTGGGTATTTCATTCACGGGAATCATTGGCATTCTGGGTTCTAATTTTTGGTGAACTCCATTTTAGGAGGGAGCGACCCGAGAATTGAGTTAGGGGGCCCCATCCCGATTTGGGAAATTTAATTACAATTGTGTTTCTTGATTTATTTATATTGCTAATTTAAATAAATTTTCATAAATTTGATTTTAATTTAATTTATAAAACCCAATTCCAGTGTTTTGAGGGATTTGAAATGATTGAGGCACATAAATTTTGAAAACATATAATAAAATTGAATTGGGGTGGATTTGTGGGAATTGGTTTATTTAAATTGTTGAAATATAATTATGGATATTATAGAAATATTTACAAATATATTATTGAATTAAATTTTTGAAATTAATTGTGGAAGGATGGAATTGGTTTGTAATGGATATAAAACTCATGAAAATGGGTTAAAATTATATTTGAGAAACATAGTGGTTTTATCATGTGAAGATGCATGTTTTTGAAGAAAAAAAACATGTTTGGGTTTAAATGGAATGAAATTGGAATTTTTGAAATTGAAGAATGGGATTTATTGTTTTTTGGGCAGCCATGAAATAAATTTACCTCCATGTAAGAGAACATTCAAGACTAAGGTGGTCGGTGAGTTATTTTGATACATTCAATGCTATTACAATATTCTAAAACATACCTATGGTGGGTCACATCCCTAATGGGAGGGTGACGAGTCACCTCTTTCTAATGTTAGGGGAATTGAGTATGCTCCTTTTACTGTGTCCACTTAGAGTGTGAGGAATATTATAGCCAATTATTACTATCATACCTTTTGGTAGATGACCATGTTTCTCACTTGTTTTTTATATTTCAGATATAAATGCATGCCAATGTTGTTTGAAACACTTAACATGCCAGAATAAATTGTATAAAATGTTTTGATAAATATTTTATAGTATCCATTATTTTAGAAATGTTCTATCATTTGGAATGAAAAAAATGTGCTTTAAAAGAATCATTCCATCATTTTTAAAATGTATATCATGTTTTTTTTATTAAGATTTTGATTTCCCAAAAAGGTTTACCTTGAAAATTTGAGAGCTTCTATTTGTATAAATTATATATTTAATCTATTATGGAATCTTCAGGGGTATCCTACTAGGATAAAGCTCAAATCATACTTTTTTCCTTCATGTGTTTCTAGGATTTCTTCATACAAGTTTGAGAAAAAATAAGGGACTCCTTGGAGCCAGATTTAGCTACTGAACTATGGTCTCTCTTAGTTGTGTCCATAAGGATATTTTGGATGTTTCCCGTATTTTAGTGATTTGGGTTGTAGTACTTATGCTTCTATTCCTTATTGTCTTATGGTATTTTAATCCTAGTGGATTTTTCATTTTATTTGACTACTATATTTATTCTTTACTTCCGCTATGTTTTGTAGAAAATATGTTCCCACTTGGCTGTTGTATGCAACAAGGTGCTAGTCGTCAACCTTCCTAGATTGGGAATTTGCTTCGGGCCATTTTAGGATCAGCTCAGTTCTCAGTTTACTAGGGTAACTGGGATGGTTAATGAAAAATTAGTATCAAAGGAGGCTTTTAAACATCTTACATTGATGAAATTATGAATTTGAGTATTCTTTTGAGGACTTAGGATGTATTTTTGATTGAGTGCCTATCGATTTGTCTCCATAATGAACCTTATGTTTCGAGTGGTGGATAGGGAAAGACGTCTTGTGGATTAGTTCCAGCCTTTTCCCTATTAATATTTGGATAGAGTGAAATTCAAATCTTATTGTTTCTTATGTAGAAAATATTTTTCTCTTGTTAATAAGTTGGAGTGTTAGTCAAATGTGTTATTCAGATTCATTTTCAAGATTTTTGTCGCTACAAGATACGAAATATTAAGGGATCCACTAAACCATAGAACATTGAGGACTGGAAATCCATGATAGAATATCTATTTGAGTTCTTGGAGACCCCTTACTTGATCAGTGCGAAGTGTTCCACCTTCATGCTGGACAGACCGACAAAAAGATGGTGGGAAATTGTAGTGAACGTAGGGAATCATAAGGGATTAGAGTGGAAAGACATCAATGTTCTTTTCACAGACTAGTTCTATCCAGATTCAATGGTGTTCTCTAAGGCTTTAGAGTTCTTCAAGCATGAGTGGTCTAATAAAACAATGACTATGTATTCAAATTGATTTTTTGAGATGGTGTAGTTTTCTCTTGAGATAGTATCTAGAGGGGGATGAATTCTATATGGTTTTAATTGTGACTTCGATTGGATATCAGTTCTTAGGTATTCATACTAATGAATCCCAATCATACTGATGTGTTGGATTGGGTGATAATGGTTTTGATGGACCTGTTTATAAAGTTAGGGTTAATGGGAGTTCCCTTTCCTCCTACTGGTAGCACTAGTTCATGAAAAATAAAATATAAGCATGATGATTTTCATGGTAGTTCTTTATGGTAGAGTCATTTAAGACCTCCAACAACTCAAATAGAAAGTTAATTTTTTTCTATCAGTATGGAATTCTTGGAAACTCAATGAGGGTTTTAATTGAGGCACCCACGGTTTATATTTCCTTTGGTCATTCAGGACTTTTAAATAGGTTCTTCTAACACTTCTCAACTCCTCATAGTAGGAAAAATATAAAAAATCCTCCTAAAAATATGCGGAAATAAAATTCTTCATATTCAAAAGGGTTCTAGCCATAGGCATCTAGAATAATGCTTCTTAACAGGGTTGATGAGTTTCCATAGAAAGTATGCATGGTTCCAGCGACTAAGAGAGGTACCATTACTATAACATCATCATTAGAGACTTCAATTTTTGATAATAGTAAATCTCACTATTTTATTTCAACACATATCTTTAATCTTCGATATCTTGATGTGGAGAAATTATCATGTGAAAGGAATATTACTACACCACATGGTATAAAGAGAGATAGGGGTCTTCGTAGTCGTACTTGTTTCTTATCTATGTCATATTTGGATGTATCTTAATATTTTTTAGGTCTTGATATGAAATCTATTGACATCACATTTGAAAGGGATTGTCTCATTTCCATAAAAACTAAAATTGATTGTTATCTTCGATAGATCAACTTTACTATACCTAGTGGTGTGCCTCTTTTTTTTAAAAAGATTGGGACCCATGGTTGATAATAATTGGACCTTTTTATCTAGAATTGGGGGAAGTGATATAAGAATTTTCATTTAATCTGGAGTTGGGTTCAATGATTGGTTATCTACCTCATGTATTATTTTTGTTTTCTAACTATTTCCATTTGGATCTCTCTCTTCGGCCACAAGTGAGAGAGGTTGTCTTTAATATTAACTTAATTCATGGAACTCAACTAGTCTCTACCCACTCTAACTGAATGTCTCCATCTAAATTGAAAGCGATAATGTCCTAGTTGGATGATCTTATTAGGAAAGGCTTTATTCATCCCAGTGTGTCATCTTGGTCAGTTCTTGATTACATCACCAAGAAAGTTGATGGTTCTCTTCAAATATGTGTCGATTATCAAAAGATCAACCGAGTTATGATAAATAAAATGTATCTATTTCCAAAAATTGATGATTTTTTGATCAGTAGAATGTTGAAAAGTGGTTTTGGAAGTTTGATCTTAAATGTAGTTATCATTAGTTGAGGGTAAAAGAATCTAACATTAAAAAAAATCAAAAATCAGAGTAGGTATAACCATTATGAGTACCTTGTTATACCCTTTGGTTTAAAAATTTATCTTTTAGTTTTCATGTCCTTAATGAAAAAGATTTTTCATGATAATTTTGATTCCTTTGTGGTGGTCTTTTTGAATGAAATTTTTATCCACACCATGTTCAAGGATATCATGTAAAACATCTACGAATAGTCACACGTCTATTGATAAATCACCTCCTTTATTATAATCTTTCAACATGTGATTTATAGATTTAAGAAGTGAAATTATGAGGACAAGTGGTGTCTGAATAGGGTATATCAGTTTATCCTAATATGGTGCGGGTGTCATGAATTGGGAACAACCATGAAATGTCATTGTGATCCGTATCTTCTTGGGCATAGCCGGATATTATCACAGGTTTTTGAATGTCTTCCCAATGATATCTTATCCGATGACTACTATGCCTCGAAATGAAAAATGTTTGTGTCGAATGATAAATGGCATATTTCTTTTGTTGTTTTGAAATGTGTGTTGACTATTGTGCCTATATAGATTCATCCTTAATCCTAGTAGGGATTTGTGATTTTTTTTCATGATGCATCAAGTATAGGCTTGGGATACGTTCTTAAGCAGGGTTATCATGAAGTAGCATATGGATATCTTCATCTTAGGACACAGAAGAAGAATTATCCATCACCTGACTTGGAACATGTAGTAGGGACGGACATGCTTAACAGTTGCTGTGACTTCCATTTTGGTGAAATGTTTACAGGGTATTCCGACAAAAAAATCATGAGTTATATCTTCTCACAAAATGATTTGAATATTTGGTTGAGGAATTTGGTGGAGTACCTACAGTCTTTCGATTTTGACATTCCATATACCCCAAGTAATTGGGATGTCATTGTAGATTCTTTGAGAGGGAAACAACCAACCCACGAAGTGAATAATCATTAGAAGAGTGTAATTTGATGGATTTATTTTCACATTTTCATATTGGAGTTCCGAAGGAAGGGGATAAAGTTTATTAAGACAGCATTGAGTTGACTTATTCCCTTATCAAGTTGATTCTTCATGAACAAAATCATGATGATGTGTTCTATATAATTAGAGTATCCCTTTGTGGCGGGGAGAGATTCGGCCTTTGGTTGTTCTCCAAAGAGGGTGTTTGATGTTATTGGAAATGATTTGTTGTGTGACTTTTAGTATGTTAGGCTATGCTGGGATATTTATATAACTCCCAATGGGTTGTGAACCGAAGAAGAAAAAAATGTTCTATGATATCTAGAAGAAGTTCTGGTGGAAGGGAATGAGACAAGATATTTCTCAGTTTTTCCCTCATTCCTATAGGTTCCATGAGGTTAAGGCCATGCATCCAAAAACATCTTATTTTCATTAGACACTTCTAGTACATACATGACAGTGGGATGATATCTATATCGAATTTTTGGTTGGGTTTCCACAGACTGTGAGAAAGAATAATGAAATTTGGGTTATGATCAACATGCTGACCATGTCGGAACACTTTATACCAATACGAGATGAAAACATGGTTTAAGAGTTTGAAATTACGTATTTGAAAGATGTTGTTCATTTTCAGGGAGTCATATATTCTATAGTCTCTGATAGGGATCCTCATTTTAAATTTTTTTGGAGAGGTCTTTAGGATACACTGGGATCTCATGTTCATTAGGGAATGGACAAATATCTATATATATATATATGGATAGATAGAAATAGATATACATATTATTGAGGATATGCATCACACTTATGTTCTCAACACTGGTGGGGCATGATATGATCACATAGGACTGGTTTTGTTTTCATTTAACAATAGTTACCAGTCTATGATCAGAATGGCACCTTCTAAGTCCTTGTATGGGTAGCCTTGTAAATCAACACTGTGTTGGTAAAAGGTTGTTGAAAGTTCTATGGTTAGGACAAGAATGGTTCAAGAGATGAAAACTATGATTCAGCTGATTCATTAGTGGATATAGAAAGTATATATCCAATGTACGTCCTATGATGATAATCGTTGTAGACCTTTGGAATTTTTAGTTGGTGATCAGCTGTTCTTGAATGTTTCACCCCAGTTGGTTCATTGATGGATTGGGAAACAAGGGATACATAATCCTCTCTTTGTGGGACAATTCAAGGTTATTGAATAGGTTGGAAAGATTGAGTACCATTGGTAATATCCACAACAGTTAACATAAATACAAAATTTATTCCTTGTACCAAAACTGAGAAAGTATAAATCTGAACTATATCATATTTGTAGATAGAGTGATCGTGAGGTCAATCCTGATATCTCTTTAATTGAGCCACTGGTCATAAAAGTTGATTCTGAGGCCAATTTACTTCATCAGAGGATGATACCTTTGGTTTTTGTACTATGGAAGCATGTATCTGATGGTCATGAGTCGTGGGAATGTGGGGAACATATGATGGAGAAATTCCCACATCTAATTGGAATGAAATATTCTTCATAGGATTTCATGGAGAAGATTGTTTTTTTGGTGGGGAGGTTGTAAGATCCTGTTACAATGATCAGGTATGTTTCCAATTTTTCTATGATCCCTTTTTGTTCAAATTCCTTTGATGTGTTTTTCTTGTTTTTTTGACTACAGAACCGGTACATTTTAGGTACTGGAGGTACACATCGTGTACTGGGTATTGTGTACAAGTCGTTATATGGGAGATCATTTCATTAATTTGTACACATCAATAATGGTGGTTATACATCGTGTAGGGTTTAAATGATGAAATTTTAACTCTAGGTGAAAGGGTTTTTGGTGTAACATGACCATCATGGACTACACATCATGACCCTTGGGTACACAACATTACTCGAAACATTCCACACATTAAGTCATTTGTTTTGAAATCTCTCTTAGTGTTTTATTTTCAAACCTCTTGTCTCTCAAACCAAAACCCTTCCAAGCCATTTTTCAAAGACACCCCTCATTCTAGAATGATCTGATCAACATTGGATCAGCATTATGCCTACGGTGAATCTTTTTTGTTAAGTGTTATTCTTCGTTCTTCATTGTGCTTGTTCACAATAGATCCCTATCATTGCGGTGTCAGGTCTTTTGATCTTTGATGGATGTTCAATCTTTATTTCGTTTAGATCTGTCATTTTATCTTGTTCTGGAGGAATTTTACTTCATCAGTCATGATATGGTGGGTGTTCGTTTTCATGTTATGTGGGGTTTCTCTCTCGTGTCGACCTCTTGTGTTTATATTTGGATCAATCATATCATGTGGGGATATGATTCTAGGTCCTTCGTTGGCATTGTGTTCTCTTAATACTGGTGAAATTTATTGTGGGAGGTTGCGACCTGAGCATTGAGGTAGGTGGTTCCCTTCTTATTTGTATAATTAGAATGACATTTTATTTTATGATTTTTTTCAATTTTTGATTTAAATTCGATTTCTTGAACAAGATTTCTATTTCTAGGATAATAACCAATTCATGGGAATTGGGGTATTTGAAATTGTTCGGGCATGAAAATTTGGAAAACACCTAATTCCATTGAATTGAGGTGGATTTCTTGAATTTTTTTATTTAAATTGTTGAATTTAAATTTAGTATTAGATGGAAAATATTTCAATAAATTTTTTGAATTTAATTGTAGAAATTAATTGCATAATGGAAGGAATTGGTTTTGAATGGATTTCAAACTCATGAAAATATTATCAAAATGAATTGATAGAAACCATGGGTATTTTCTTGTGAAAGAGGAATGTTTTTATATATATTTTATTTGGGTTTTAAATAGAATGAAACTAGAAGTTTTGAAATTGATGAATGGTATTAGTTGTATTTTAATGAGTCTTAAATTTTTTTTACCATAATGTAAGAGAAAATGAAAGACTTACATGGTTTTGTGAGTTATTTGGATACAATATACTCAATTAAAACGTTCTAAACATACTTATTCGTCGCCACATCCCGTGTGGGAGAGAGATGTGTCACCTCTGGCCAATGTCAGGGGCATGAGTCTAATCATTTTGCAGTGTCCACATAGATAGTTCCAAATCCTTTAGCTGGTAAATACTGCCATACCTTCTGGTAGCTGACCATGTTGCTCTCTTGTTTATTTATATTTGAGATATAAATGTATTCCAATGATGTTTGATCTGATTTAAATTCCTGCTAAATTTATATAAATTATTATATTTTTTTTACTTAAACCATTTTTAAGGAATTTTCTATCATTTTTAATGAAAATCAATTTCTTTAAAAGTATATATCCATCATTTTGAAAATGTATAACATGTTTTATAAATATTATGTTGACTTATAAATCATGTTTACATTGAAGATTTGAATGCATCACATTGGGTAATCTAAATTTGGCATCTGTTATGGAATATTTTGTGGAATCCTATTAGACATTAGCTCACACAATACTTTTACGTTCAGGTGTCTGTAGACATTCATCTTTGGGATTCTAGAAAAGGTAACAGATTATTTGGAGTTTGATCAAGGTACTGAAACTTGGTCTTAGTGATTTGTGTCCTTACAAACCTTGGGGATGTTTTTCCCTATCTTAGTTCTTCGATTCAAAGCGGCTTGGTGTTTATTCCTTGTAATAATTTATTTTACTCCCAGTAAATATGTCTCTTGATATGCGTATTGTCTTGATTATTTATTACCACTATGTTTTATGGAAAATCCATTACAAAATTCATGTTCTATGATTCTAGGTGCTTGGTACCAACCTGTGGGGTTCCCGAATTCCCTTCGAACCATGTTAGGGCCAACTCAGTTTAAAGGTTACTAGGGTACCCGGGATAGTTCGTGACATTTTAAAACATTTAGAAATAAAATAGAAGAAATATATTTAACATTTAGAATCATTAATCCAAAATTATATTATACAAAAAAAATTAATTTTATTGATAAATTTTATATTATATTGGGAAAATATTTATTACCTCACTAAAACATATATTTCTCAAAGAACAATATTTTTTTTAAATATTGCCTATTTTTTTATAAAATAATGGTTCTATTTTAAATTATGACAACAATATGTTATTTCAATATATTTAAATATTTATTAAAACTCATTTAATTTTTTATCAATTTGTAATATTATTAATAAGAGTTAATGATTACACTAACACATTTGTATAAAAACCGTTTTCAACATATTATATATTTTATTTTAAAAAAAAATTTATCATATTTAAAAAATTAATTAGGGAAAATAGAGTCCAAATTTGGATTCATCTGTTAAAATATTTTAAAGAAGAGACATCTAATATAATTTTTAATAAAATAATTACAATGATTAGTTTTTAATCAAGACTAATAAGGTAAAAAGGGTTGTGTAATGCTCCTCAAATTTTACTAATTAAAAAGACACATAATACCTCTATAAATAATTTTATATTATTAAATACATACCCACATATCACCTGTAATATTCATCTATATAATTCACATATGTTATCAACACCTCCAAATATTTTTGTGATTCCATTTTAACCCCTTTCCCAAACCAAATTTTCTACGAAAATTACCCATGGTTTCAAATATAAAATGAGCTCACTAGAACAATTTCTATCATCCAACTCCTTACATACATCCCTGGTCATTAATTTACCATCCCCCTCCCTCTATATATCCATCAATTGATGTTAATATGGTTCCAATTATTCATCCTAAGCATTAAGATGGTACTTTTCAAGGTAAGGGTTCTCCTCCACTTTTTGATTGAAGTACATCATTTATGACAAGTCCGTTGACATTTAATTTTTTCGTCATTCATATTTATAAAATAATCCATATACTATGAAAATTATTCAAATTTTTTGACATAACACCCTTCACAATCATTTATCTTAGTAAATAAAAATGTTTTTTATAACCCTTCTTCCAACAATATCATTCCTTGATTCTCTTCATCCTCATATAAATAAATTTTATTCATTTGTTATTAGAATTCATGTTTACATGTGATTATTCCTATAAATATTAATAATCTATCATTTAATTTAGAAATGTTTTCTTATTAATGATTAAATACCTATATTACTAATTATACCTATTTCAAAATAAATTTTTTATAGTTGTCATGCTCTGAAGATCAATCCTGGATTTTCTATCATCATGTTCTGAATACTCAACTATAATAACATTCAAGGGTATCCATAAAAATAATTTCTAAAAATATTTATGGATACTAAAAAGGTTATATAATTTGTGACTAATATTGTACTATTTTTTAGATATTAAGATAGAGTGCTATAACAAAGAAATAATTCAAGATAAGGGTTTCATATAAAAATTTATTTATTTCAGATACATTTTATTTTATTATACTAACTTATTTAAGTAATGTGTATCATACAATAAGTTACATAATATCATTTAAAATATATATTAATGATTATTTATCTTCAACAAAGTGATCTCTCACTATAAATAGTTTTTATTAAAACGTTTCATATGCTGTAAGCATGTTTTGTCTCAAATTATCCTCATTGATAACGGTTTTAATGTTATTGAACAATTGGATATCTCCATGCTGTATATACCAAAAAATAACTAATTTTGGAATAATATATGATATAACTCCTGGTATTTATATATAAATATGATTTCATTTTTCAAATATTTCTAATTCAAAACTAGATAAAACTATAATGGTTTCGATAGCTTCATTACGATTAAATGAGTGATACTCGTCATTGTTTAACCTTATCCTTAAAAGGTGGTTATAATCATCCCGATGATGATATTATGATATAAAATCATTTTGTTTTATCTTCAATTATTTTTTATATACTTTTATTCTTTTATAATTATTTCTTTTATAATATGTGATATTGAAATGAATAATTCTTATATTTTCTAATGAACTATTATTTTCCATGATCATATTTTTCACATTACTCTATTTATTTCTCATTAATTGGAAAAATATTTAGTTTTACCTTTTATTAACATAATATTTATTATTAATACAATTTTATATTAAATTTTTTAACTCTTATATGAAGGTGGGTTTTAACAAAAAAAAATTACTATATAAGTGTTCTTAGTTTCGAGAAAAAATAATATAATCTAAAACACATTTCCTTAAAAAACATAACATTTACATTATAAATAATTTCACTAGATCCTTTTTTAAATTTAACTTTGAATCATCATTATTATTTTTAATTTACTTTAGAATACATTTTACAAAAAAAATTATAATGGATTTAACAAAATACTGTATAAAATATTTTGCTTCTAAACTCTTTACTACTTCTATTTTTTTTTTGTAAAATATAGTTTTGTTTCAAGGTTCATGTCATATTCTATCTTATAATATATTTCATTTTTTTAACATGGGTCGGTATCCTGTGATGTTATATTTTATTTTATTTTATGTGATACCATATAATAATTTTATGAAACCCATTTCAAATCAATGAGTTCTTTTTATATGATAATTAGGAAATAACATGAATCAATGTTTATGTTTATGGAACATTTGATAATATTGTTTTTCATTTGGAAGAAAATGTATGGATTTTTAGATGAGTGGGTACTATATCTCCTTATAATTATTTGGGTAATGTATTATTTTTTCATGAGATATAAATGTTATGTGAACTAGTTGGAAAGTAGCTAGGTTTAAAATGGGTGAGTTTGAAGAGTTTAGATCTTCCAACAATTTTACATATGAATATGTTAGTGAGTAGATATCTATATAATGAATGACCATGGTGCAATGTTTCTCTAAATAGTTATTTTTTTAATATTTTTACTGGTATACAACTTCATAATGATAAAAAATCATATGTTTTTATTGCGCTATATTATTTACTATATTTTATGGATCATGATATATACATAATTTGTTTTTTGAAATGAAATGGTGAAAATATTATAGTTTGAGATTATGTGTATTTGTTTTATTCTCATGGTTAGCACTTATTGATTTATCTTCTTTTAAAAATAATATTTTTCTTTATTCATGATTTCCCTCATTTTTATGATCTGACCATTATAATTTTTGATATGTTATCCATTACGGAGTGTTTGAGGTCACACAATCTTATGTTATCCCTTACCTTGGATTTGAATATGATTATATCATATTAAATGAATATTAGTGGATTATGTTTACATGGAAATGTTCACAACATGTGGAAGATGTGTTTTGATGTTTGCATTCTCAATGACACTAAACATTTATATCCTCAGGTTCTATGAATATTTATGTGATGTATTAATTAAAACCTATTATCAATGTATTATTTATGAAATTTTATATCAGATCACTTTGGTGTCAGATAAAAGACTTGTAATTTATGGAGACTAGTATGAGGGAACATTAGTGATAATCCTAAGGATTAGTATAATAAAACATTTTTATATTTTTGTATGTCATATATTATATTATATTACTTGCATATAAATTCTTATCTGGATACTGGTATGTAGATGAAGGCTCTAGAATAGTTTTACCTGGGGTTAATATCCATTAAGAGTGTATGTTTGGAAGTGAATCAACCGAGACCTAGTGAACAACAATGATTCTCTAAATGAATTCATGTAAAGAAACTCCCAAGGGATAAGATATTATTTATCACATGATTATTAAAAATATCAAGAAAGAATTTCATACCTATTCATATTGAGATATTATGTTCACAAGTATAAAATAAACAAACCAAAATTAACGTAGGTTAAACTATGATCTAAATATGTTAAACTAAAGAAACTATAAGACCACACTGAAATATAAATGAACAATTTATTTCATGTTAGAATGTCTGATTATGATAATGATAATTCCATGGAATTGTTAATCATTATTCATTCATGTTAATCAATTCTGGTTTTAGTAATGGATCTAATTAAAAGGAACAACGAGTGTGAGTGTAAATTCAAATATTACCTTAATGAATAACCAATCATGGAATGATCCGAAATGAGAAACAAATGATTATATAAGGCTATCAATCATGTAATACGATTTACAACATGAAGATGTTTGAATTCCCAAAGACAAAAAATAAGATGAATATTTACTCTCTTGAATTAACAAGTGACAATGAATACGATGAAATATTTTCAATTTCCTATATTTCAAAAATGTGGTAAGAAGTACTAAAGAAATTGACTCAACGAGGCTGGAATATTTGTTATATGTGGAAGAGGGGGTATCAAAAAAAAATCATTGGAAGAATAATGAATATGGAAATGTGATTAAAATAAGTAGACTTCATCCAAAGGTACCATTAATAATTCAATGTCTTATATATGGAGAACATTAGAGTTATCAAATTCAATGTCATAATATAAGGTCTAATGTAAGATATGGGCATCACTGACCACCATGACCAAGAGGACAACAAAATTATAATTAAATAATTACCCATGATTTTTATTTTCCATTTAATTCACATATATTGTCCAATATATTGATGTATATATATTTTTGGAATTTGATTTTAGAAACTATTGTGTTTTTATGACGTTTTCTAGGATCATTAAATTAGTACCTTGATGATATGATTTTCTATTAATTATTCTACTCGTAAAATTACTACATTTCATATTAAATAATATTTGAATACTCCTTAAGGAAAAAATATTATTATTCATTTCTAAAAATTTTACAAGATTTTAGTTATGAATTAATTTCCACCACATAATGGAAAATCTATCCAGTGTACAGAAAATAATTTTCATATTAACCAATGATATATTATAAAACGATTGAAAAACAAAATATAATAAAAAACTAGTTAATGTGTGTCTTGATACTAAGTAATCCTATACTATAGACATAAATAATTGCTTAAAAACAAAACATTTGGGATAACCCTCTTATTAGGAAATAGATGTGTTCTCCATACTTTCATGGTTGATATCCCTTTATAAATAATATCTCATTGTTATCTCTATAATTTAGATTGCCTTATCTGTTTTCATTAGTCTGTGATAATTAACATTTTAAGGGAATAATATTTTTTATTTGGGTGGGGGTAATGTAATGAACAGATATTTCACTGTTTATTTTTGATAAATAAATACATTTTCAAATGGCTTTATCCACATGAATATGCAAACTAGAATAACAAAATTGATATATTTAGGACATAAATAAACAAAATAATACCATTTAAACCGGAATGACTAATTAAAAGTTATGAAGATCAGTAACCAAATTTTAAATTTGAGTGTAATGAATATAAAAACTATAATTAATATTAATTTAATTCTAATAGTATTGTTAAAAAAATAATTTTATTCACAGATATATTTTCTAAAAATGTGTTTTCATTTCATAGATGTATGCATATTGTGATTAAATAATAATACATTATATTAATATTATTATAAATTAATTAATAATAATATAATTATTCATTCATATGACATAACAATAAAAAAATCACATTTTAACAATCTATTTTCCTATATGAAAAATTTTCCCCTTTATTTTTTATTATTTTTGAAATATTGAATTTTTTAATTTTTTAAATTAATAATAAAAAATAACATAATTTTTTGAATAAGTATAATAATATAATACTTATATGATTCTTAAACTTTTTTGTAAATTTATTTTAATAATGCAATATGTTATTTTTACAAAAACAACTATTTTATGAAATTATTTTTATACATGTATGATATATAAATGTATGATTACTTTTTCATAATATCCTTTTTAATTTATAAATTAATTTATATTATTTTGAAAATTAATTATATATTACAAAAAATTTATCTCTATTTTATAGCCCATATAATATTTTTCTGAAAAATTATTATAATACATTTTAAATTTTTTAAATTAAAATTTATTGTTATAACATTTATAAATTCAATCAGAAAAAATATTGTTATAACATTGAATAATTAGGATAATATTTTTTAATATGGAACACATAATTTATAGTTATAAGGATTATGATACCTTGGATATTTATTAGTAACCTTGTTAAAATAATAGTTTTTCATACAATAATACTTTTATGAAAATTATGAATATTTCAAAAATTAAATGGGTATATTTTAAATTAAGACAATATTATGAAGTCTAATCATATATAAAAATTATAAACACTAATTTTATTATTAATAAATTTCATATAATATTAATAAAACTTATTGATTAAAATAACAATTTTGTTCGAAAATAGTTATTAGCACATTATAAGTTTCAATTAAAAAATAATAGTTTAATATATTTACAAATTGAATTAGGCTAAATATAAGCCAAATTTGTATTCAAACAAACAATATTTTTATGAAGAGTCATAATATATTATTAGTAAAGAAATAATTACCATGATAAAATTTTAATCATTAATAATAAGGGTAAAAAAGGGTAAGTAAATTATCATGAATGTTATTAATTAAAAGGGAACTTACACCATATAGAACGGGTTTATAAGTAATTAATTCATACCCACATGTCTCAGCTACCATTTATTCACCTAATTCACTAAACACATGAAACCCACATAATGACCATATGATTCCATTCTTACCCTATACCACACACTAGTCTTCGATGAAAATCCCCTATATTTCTTTCCTATAAAAAAATATCACCCATTATTTATCTCATCGCACACTACCAAAAATACTAAAATCAATATTTTTTATTGAATATCCTATTTGGAATGATCTAAATGATTTCACAAGTTTCAGTTTTTTCATCCCAATATTTATGAATATACATTTTATATTTAGGGTTTTACTCTTTCATTTTACAATTCAAGTAATTATTTTATAATAAATCAATTTAATTAAAATTTAATATATATTATTTTGTTAATAAACAATTATTTAATATAATAAAAATTCCCATTTTATGGGAGACAACCTTTTTCATTCATTAAAAATTTTTTATAATAATTTTTTTCATAGCCGTTATATTGTTGAAATCAATTAATGCTTTTCTCCTCCATCCTTTAAATTCAAGGAAATCCATTAATATAAAACATTTTTCTAATAATTATACATTACCATGGTCATAATAAATCATTTATTATCCAAATTATATCATATTAATTATATACTATCTTTCTCACTCATTAAACTGATTTCATAATCCCTTTTGTATGGTCGTCATAGTTCCAAATATTTTTCGTCTTTATGTTGTGAAAACTCAACATAATGTAATTCAATGTCATCAAGATAAATGACATTTATAAATGATTACAGGTACCAAAAAATCTATTCAATAGGTGATAATTATATTTATATATTATTATTCAATAGGATATTGTGTAATCTACTAAGAGTGGATTCAAAGTATTGGTTTAATCTCAAAATTCCCTTACATAAGAATCATATTTTTATACGAATATAACAACTTTAAATGGTATCAATAATTAAAATTTGATATATATATTTATATATACTCATGTATTAAAATTATTCATGTTATCTAAACCTCAACATGAATTTGCCTCTCTTCTAGGTGGAATTTATTAGAAAGTTTATTAACCCATACATGTTTTTCATCTCAATTTTTCTTTATTGGGGTAGGTTTTACTATTATGCACGATTTTATTATATATTTGTGGTTTATACATTCAAATAATTTATTTAATCTCAATCCATGGTTTTTTAATATTATTTATAGATTCTTACAATTTTCATTTTTCTTATTACATTTGACTAAAAATTTTCTAAACTCATAATGGTTTTTATAAATCAATTAACATTCATCAGGTTATATTTTTATTTATTGAACTTTAAAATTTAAATTTAGTTCTAATTATCTTGAGGATGATATTATATAATAAAAAATATTTATTTTTTCGAAATTATGTTTTATATCAATTTATTCTTCTATGATGATTTCATTAATATATTATGTGGTTGAAAAGAGTAATTATTGTATTTTTAAATGAATTTTTCTTTTCCATTTCAATATTTTCCCATTCCTCAAAAAATTTCTTTTTTATATAAATATATATTATTTTTATATCTCTTTTCCACTATATTTCTAATTTATAATTTTTAAAAGAAATTTTCTAACTGATAAAAATATTTAGTTTTCAATAAAAAGATATATTTTTTATAAAAATGTGGTTTTAATTTCACGAAATTTTCCCTTATTCTAACCCAAATTATACTATACCAAAATTTTATTCTCAAGTTATTTTATATTTCCATAGATAGATTTTTTAAATTAACCTTGATACATTATAAAAAATATTTTTAATATTTTTAGATTTTTTTTAAACCAAATTGAAAGTATTTTAAATAATTATTTTTTACAATGTTTTTATTATATTTTTTATGCACCAAAATTTAATTTTTTATTAAAACCATTTTTAGGGAAAATGGGAAACCAATGTTCACAAAAGGCACCCACTACTACTGAATGAGATCAAGAACTGATTAAACACAATGCTAAAATTACTGGACCCAACTATTCAATAAAGATCCTAGTGCTGCGAACTAACCTGAATAGCTGGGTCTTCTCTGATAAGCTCTTCAAAATGGGAGATCATTCATTCCATTGTCTGAATAAATTCCGCTGAGTTAATTTTTCTCTGATTGAAGCCTTAGGCCAGAATTCTATATTGCTTATCAAACCATAGTTATTTCTCCTTTATTGGATCCAATTGTATCGTTCGTTCATAAATCCGTTTGATTTCCTCTGCTTAGATGTGGGGTCGTATGTGTTGCTCAAGCATAACATCCTTGGAGTGAAGATTTAGTTCCACACACTCCCCATCCTTTTCTTTTCCATATCATTTGTACCTAATTATTCCTTCACTTTCTCGCTTCTGTAGGACTATGCTTTCTTTGTTCCATCCCTTCTTGGCTGACCGAGTTTCCATAGGTTTTTTCAAGTAAGAGTAATCCTTGCATTACTTTGGATTTTTCCCCTGGACCAGTATACATTTTTCTGTATCTCTGATGCATTTTTCATTTTCTTTCTACGAGGGCAATGTGGGCCTTTCTTTGACACTGGACCAGACTATCCACTGAAGGAAACATATAACTGTCATCCCATGACGAGTCATCCTCCACATTAAATGGAGGTTCCTAGAATTTAATCCACCAAAGTGGTTCCCAATATTTATCTTTAGGTAAACATTGAGGGGCCTCTTCTTACTTAGATACTCCTATTTACCTGCCATATTATCCCATCCAAATATCATCCCCCAAACCCAAACATCATATGTCCCAAGGTGTTTGGATCTAAGGCCCTCAATGAGTTTCCATCATTAAGCTTCCTTTTACCATTTTGAAATGTTGAATCTGATAAGTAAAATTTTTGCAACACCAGTTCTGATCTAGTGAATTGCACATAACCTCGCTCCATAAATTGTTGTTGCTTATTAGTGTCCTCCCAACCTCTATTTTGAGAGCCACCGAGACTATGTACCTCACTCCCAGTTGCTTTCATCTCACCCTCCTCCTAATTGGATGTATATGTTTGGATTACCGAGGACACTGCTAAGGGACTCTCCCATTCAACTCCAAGGATACCCAAGTCATACTTCAACCAGGTGAAGATGTCCTCAACCCATGTTCCAACCTCCTCATGACTTATTTTCTTCGCATCCACTGTGGACACTAGGGGAATTTTCTGCTTCGTATCCTCCCCATTATTGGCCTCCAAAACTAAAGTGCCAAGGTACCTGATGTAAGAACCCGGTTCTTGTTCATGAGGTACAAGTTTCTTCTTTTGATTTTTTTCCTAAGTTTTTATTAGAAAATAAGGATCATGGGGAGAAATCATAAATTTCGGGAGTACACACTGTGTACTTTACCGCACGCCGTGTATTTTGGCAGTGTGGGATGAGTACACATGGCGTGTAGTCCTGTCAGTGATGAAGGGTGTAAAAACCGACTACACACCATGTACTTGGAATTTACACTCCATGTAATCAGTCAGCAGGTGAACATTATGGTGGTGGAAGTAGCTTCTAGTTGAGCGAAAGTACACACTCTGTATTTGGAAACACATGTTCTGTACTCATGTCGACAGATGAACAGTGTGGTGGTGAGAAGCAGCCTCTAGGGGAACAATTAAATGATAAAAAGTACACACTATGTACATGAAAGTACACTCCATGTTGTTTTTTTCACATAAAATGGGTAGTAGTCTCCTCATTTGGAAGAGGAAGCAGTGAACCCATTTGGCGCTCGGGAGGAGAGGGCAGAGCATTGAGGAGTTCCTGATCGGATGCTGGGAATCTGTTTCTTCCGTCGTCGATCTTGTTTGATCCATGTGGGTAATACCTCCCTTCTCCTTGCACCGTTCATACAAATGTTTTCTTGAGGGGAAGTTTTTTGAGGTTGAACGTGTAGTTTTTTATTCCAGATCTATTCCATTCTCGGTTGTTTGGGGATGCGTCGTTCACATATATCGATCAGGGGAGATCGTGGTTGGTGGTCAGATGTTTAATTCCAACTGTATTATTGTTTTTGTGTACCATTGTGCAACCAGCCCATGTTTAGGGTGTTGTATGGATGAAGCCCTAATTAATTAAAAACCTATAATTGCATAGGTAATTTAATGAATATGTACAACTACTGTTTGGGATCATTGAATGGATCCAGGTCCACCCCGTGGGTGCGTTCCCCTGTTTATCCCTTTGGCCAGCTTACCTAAGGGTATGCCGTGATTTAGCATGCTTTGAGTTTTCTTGAGAGAAAATGTTTATAATTGCTTTCTTATCTGTTGGGATTGGCCCGATTACCTATTTAGCCCGAGGGAAGTGTTTTTTAAGCCTGAGGGCAGCGTTCTATTTATCCCGAGGTCAACGTTTCATATGTCTAAGTACAATACTTCCATGCCTGAGAGAAATACTTCGTGCCTAAGGGCAATATTTGTTATGCCTTTGGGAAATCACCTACAGGTTTTGATTCTGATTAACTGAGGGTACAGATTTTCATGTCTGTGGACAATGATCATTTTTCATATTCACTATGGTGATTTTACATTTCATACCTACCAACCTAAAGAACATGCATGGTATTGTATTACCTTGTTCTTCTTATATAGCTTGTTATAGTTTTACTGTGACACTGTTAGGGAGACTGTATATTGAGGATGAGTCTCAGAAACATATAATTAAATTATATTGAATTGTTAAATAATAATTAAATGAAAATGGAACTAGTAAGAATGTTTACTTTTTAGTACTTCTTGGTTTACTGAATTTTATTACTGCACACTGCTGTTTCACAAACTCAGTAATAGTTGGGCACAGACATTTGGTGGTTGTCTACTGGGATTTGCTTCTCACACCCTTCTTGGGTCATTTCTTGGGCCCAGACAGATTATATTGCTACAGGTGTTGATATACGAAACAATCCATATACAGATACTTGATTGTTGTTGAGGAGTGGGAGATCATGGGACTGAGCTTAGGCTCGTGATGCGATTGAGTTCCTACTACACTGTATTGTTTCTTTACTATACTTGTACTTTTTATTGTATTTTTCTAGATTTTTTTGTATCATGTTATGGACCTTTTCTAGACTTAGATACATAATGAATCATTAAATATATATGACTATTGTTATCTTTTACTTCTGTATTGTTATGCATTTCAGTTGGGTATTGTTTACTGCTTCCACTTTGGTTATGTTTATATTTTCCACTGCGCTACACTTTCAAAAATGAGGGAATAGTTTCCCCACTATCAGACCTAGGTCCTCTCTTTTAGTCGGCAGCCTCTGGCATTTAGGGAAATGCGCTTGATGTCATGTGACCAACTGGGTTCGAAGCACCCGTTGAGTGGGACCCAGATCTGGGATGTTACAATGTGTTATCATAGTGGTTTCTTTTCTCTTAATATAATATTTGGTTCTTATAGCCAGGGATAGGATGGAATAGGTACTTGGTAATATGTTGTGCCCAGGAGTAGCTAACTCCTATATAGGGAAAAGCCAATTTATGTCGTGTTGCAATTTTTCTAATTTTGTAGCTGATTTGATTTTCACCATTGGGTGACGCAGTTTTGGTGTGCTGTTATATTTTTATTACTGGGTTCAATTTAGTTGCAACCCGAGGAGATGTGGGTATTACATCTCATGATTCATTGACACGCATTTTATAATTGCATGTCATGCATAGTTTCCATGACATATAGGTGAATTAGAAATTGCATGTTTTTGTGAGAGATGTTGTGATAGAAAATGAAAGTTGTTGTGATAGATGCCTTGATAAAATACCTACTATTGGATAAGGTATTGTTATGTAAGGTTCTGATAATGATCTCCAAATATTGGTTTTTGGGGAGTATGGGCCCTCATCAACTAGAATTTGGTGGATCATCGACCTGTTTACTTTTTTATAACATGTATAAGATGCCAAGATTTGATTCGCGGGGACTTTGGGCCCTCAAAGATCAGAATTTGGAACATAGGTGATGGTTTCAGTAATTTTATGGGCTTCATAGAAGTTTATAAGGCTTACTGTCTAGAAAACTCAGAATACACACTCTGTAGCTTGACTACATCCCATGTAGTCTTCTATTCGGGGAGAAAAGAAAAAAAATTATGTACACACCGTGTACCCTAAGTACACGTTGTGTAGTATCTAATTGTGTCATAGGCCATGTGGGAAGAGACACGGGATGGGGAAGTTCTAGAGGGCACACGCTGTGTACCGATTGTACACGTCATGTTGTGTTGACCCTGTGTCCGCCGTGTAACTAACAACTCAGATGGGGAAATATGAGCTTATACACATCGTGCCAATGACAAACCCGCTATGTACTGTAAATTGGTGTTCCATCTATGTAACTATCAAACATGTGTCGGTGTTACCTATTCATGGGAACTTCATGTACCTGTGGGACATACCGTGTAGTCTTGAACAGTGATAGACCATGTGGACTTGGCCGTTTGGAGGAGGAAACAGGGTGGTTTACATTCCATGTGCGAGTGTAACATGTCGGGTAGTTTCAGCCGAGTGGCTGGCCTTATCACTAACAACACGGGCATTTGGAATTTAAGCCGTACATGTCGTGTAGATGTTATATGCACTGTGTAGTCCTGTTTAAAGTAGAGCAGTGTAGCTAAGCCATGTGAATGGACTCTGGATTGGGAATAAAATTCACATACACTCCTTGAGTATGTACAACACGCCGTGTGTTTGGTGTGTTACACAACTAGTTTTGGCAGAGTACACACCCAAGTGAAAGACTTGAGGAAACATGCAGTGTGGTTATTATACACGCCATGTAGTCTTGTTTAGTAAAACATAACGTTATCTTTTCCTTGTTCCATCCTTATTCTTTTAGTTCGTTGTCCTTAATAATCTTCTTCTAAGGCATGTTTTTGACCTTGTACAATCATGACACAAAGACGGCCTCGAGTTGTTCTCCAGGAGAGAGGCAATGAGTATACTCCAGTGACGGTAGGCCGTGGGCAACCGATTCATCCTCTAGCAGAGACAGATGCAGCGCCATCTATTATACCTGGCACAAGCGCTGATACAGAGTTCTGTGAAGGCTTCATTCAGTTTATACAGACCTTCCAGGGAGCACCGTCGGCTGCCACATCTATGGCAGAGTTGACACATTTATTTTAGTAGAAGCATCCGCTAATGTTTTCTGGGAATAACGGACCCTAGGCTGTGGAGTCTTGGATGGGCTCTATGTAGACTGTCTTCGAGCATTAGGAGACGCCTCTAGGGAGTAGGGTCAAGATCGCTAAATTGATGCTGTGTGATTCCTCCAAGAGATGGTGGGGTGTTACCACCGAGACTGAGCATCAGAGAGACATGGCGTGTGATTATTTTTAGGTGGTATTTTCTGACTTTTTCTTTTTAGAGACGCTGAGGGAAGATCATGCTTGAGAGTTCAAGAATCTACAGCAGAGCGCTATGTCAGTGATGGATTAGTCTGCCCGCTTCACTGAGATACAGTTTTTTTCACCTGTTCTGGTGGGTGATGAGATATTAAGGGCTCTACACATTGAGGATGGTCTTTGATGGAAAATCTGGGCAGTAGTGAATGTTTTCAGGTTTCCTACAGTGCATGCTATTATGAACCAGCCACTGATCACTGATCAGAACCTGTGGGTAGCTAGTGGTATAGGCCCGGGTTGTTCGGCACCAGTTTCTAGTACTATTTCTATCGGTAATAGGAAGAGGCATATGGATTTATCTCATGGTGGCAGTACAATCCAGAATATTTTTTTATGTGTCCTGGTCATGCGCTACCAGTGTGGTTGAGAGGGGCACAAGAGACCTCAGTGTCCACGTCACCTATTGGAGTGCCGATCTTGCGGAAATATGGGTCATCTATGGCACAAATGCAAGGAATTTCCACCAGTGGCTAGTGAGAAAGGTTCTGTGTAGACTCCACGTGCGGGAACAGGGCCAGTAGCTTTCTACCAGTTAGGAAATTGGGATACGTCAGGACATACAGGCAGAGGTGGTGGTCTTGGATGTGGTAGCCAGAAACCAGGATCTCAAAGACTGCAGGGTGGGTCAGCTCAGGGTAGCCAGGCTGTGTCGTAGGGCTGTGACACTGGGCAAGCATATGTAGTGCAATAGACCCAATAGGGGTAGGATCCTGAACCTTCCACAGTCAGAGGTACTATTCTAGTTTCATCTGTTTTATCTTCTGTACTTTTCGATACGGGTGCTACACAAAGATTTATATTTGTACCCATTGCAAAGAGCCTTGGGATCTGTGTTTCTTCTTAATATGATGTTATGACGCTAAACACTCCGTTGGGGACTAGAATGGCTGGTGTGTGTTGGTGTAGGGAGTGCCCCTAGGGGTTGTTGGGTGTCACTTTTTGTGGGACCTCTACGTATTAGAGATGACGAGATATGAATTCATTTTTGGGATGGAGTAGTTAGTACCTTATGTGGATTTTTAGATTGTTATCGTCGTAGGGTGAGTTTCACGTCACCAGAGGGTGGAGAGTTTTTATACAAGGGCGAATGGGATGTCCGAGAAAGCCGAGATGGACCTGATCATCATGGGTGAGGTGGAGTGACGGCCTAGATTGCAAGATTATATCATGAGGATCAGGAGACTTTTTATAAGGATTCCCCTCCTTTAGTTGATCGATTTAGGGATGTCTTCACGAACGGCTATTCAGGTCTTCCGCTAGAGCGACAGGTGGATTTCTCTATGGAGCTAGTGCCCGGAGCAGCACCAGTTTCCATTCCTCTTTATAGGATGGCTACGACAGAGTTGTGGGAGCTCAAGAGACAGTTATAGGAGTTACAGGAAAAGGGTTTCATTCGATGTAGTACATCTCCTTGGGGCCCTCCTGTCCTCTTTACGAAGAAGGTGAGCGATACCCTCAATCTTTCAATGGATTATCGGAAACTAAACCAGCTTATGGTCATGAAAAAATATACCTTACCTAGGATTGATGATCTTTTTTTATCAACTTCGAGGAGAATGAGTGTTCTCTAAGATTTAATTGAGATCCAAATATCATCAGTTATGCGTTAGACCATCAGACAGACTACTTATTGATTTTCGGAGCAGATATGATCTATACGAGTAATTGGTTATGCTATTCGGACTCACGAATGCACCAACAGTGTTCATGGCTTTGATGAATCATGTGTTCCACGATTATCTGAATTCTTTTGTGGTAGTCTTCATGAAATATATATTGGTTTACTAAAACACTCGACACGACCATGATACCCAGATTGAGATCATTTTGAGTACACTGAGAGATCATCAGATATATGGTCAGCTCTCAAAGTGACACTTTTGGATGGACCAGATACACATCCTGGGTCATATCATCTAAGAGGAAGGTGTTTTAGTGGACCCATAGAATGTGAGAGTAGTAGTTTCTTAGGAGAATCCTAAGAACGTGTTTGAGATACAGAGTTTCTTAGGGTTAGCTGGTTACTACAGGTGCTGCATACAGGATTTCTCTCACTTAGCTGTACCATAGACGGGTTTGACTAAGAAGTGTGTGAAGGTAATTTGGTTAGAATCTTGTGATACAACCTTTTAGGAGCTGAAGGGAAGGTTGACAGTAGCACTAGTCCGGATACATCCCGATCAAGAGAAGATCTATACAGTTTACTGTGATAAACCAGGTATTGGTCTAGGAGCAGTGTTGATGTAGGGTGATCATGTTGGTGCATATGGGTCTTGGCAGTTGAGGTCACATTAGAGAAATTGCCCAAAACATGATCTCGAGTTGGCTGTAGTTGTTCATGCATTATGCTGTTGGAGACATTAACTCTTGGGAGAAAATTTTGTTGTGTTCATAGACCAGAAAAGTCTCAAATACATCTATACCCAGCGTGACTTGAATTTGATACATCGAATGTGGGTTGAATACCTTCAGTCCTTCGACATTGAGCTTGCCTATACACCTTTTTAGGGTAACAAAATTGCTGATTCAATGATTAGGAAGATGTAGTTATAGGAAGTGTAGGAGGCCAGTGGTTAATGGCAGCTCATGGCTTTATTCTCTGAGATGCAATTGGAGGTGCACGATATTAGGGGTAGACCTATATTTCATCCATATATATGAAATCTACCCTCCTGGATAGGGTGAGGATGAGACAACTATCAGTTTCATAAGGCCTAGTTCTATGGGAGTCGGTGGCAAGTGACGACCCTCCTCCTGGTTGGACGATAGGTGATGATGAGGTACTACGTATCCAGGTAAAATTATGGGTTCCAGGGGATACATGTGAGGATTTGATCCAGATGTTTCATGATTCATCTTGAGAAGTTCATCCTGGGGTCACCAAGATGTAATGTGTCTTGAGACATCAGTATTGGTGGTCATGCATGAAAAAAGATGTATCTGGTATTGTTATGAGATGTTCCACCAGTTAGCAGGTGAAGGTGGAGCATTAGAAGCCAGTTGGAATGTTATAACAGTTACCCATTCCTGAGTGGAAATGGGATGACTTCACGATGGAATTCGTGACTAGGATACCGAGGTTGCCTCGAGGCAGTGATTTCATGTGGGTTGTTGTGTATAGACTTACGAAGGTAGCTCACTTTTTTTTGATCACGGAGACCTTCGGTGTTGACGAGATTATGATGTTTTATATCTGAGAGGTATTACACCTTCATGGGGTTCCTCATTCTATCGCTTCAGATAGGGACGCCCGCATTAATTCTTTTTTCTAGAAGAATTTTTAGAGGGAACTGGGTACACAGGTTATTCTGAGCACAACTTACCACCATCAGACCGATGGCCAGTCCGAAAGTACGATATAGGTGCTTGAGGACAGGCTACGTGCATGCGTCTTGGACTTTGGGTGATCTTGAGAGAATCACATACCCTTGGACAAGTTTTCCAATAATAATAGTTTTCATGAACGATTGAAATGTAACCTTACGAGGCTTTATATGGTAGGCCATGCCGATAACCATTGTGCTGGTTGGAGGTAGGTGATGCAACTTTTATGGGACCACATCTCATGAAGGAGACTTCATATCAGGTGCAGTTGATATAGAAGTGGATGGCTACCGCACAGTCTCATCAAAAAACTTATGTTGATCGCCACAGACGACCCTTGGAGTTCATGGTCGGGGATCAGGTTTTCTTACATGTTTCACTGAGGTTGGGGCACATGCGGATCAGGAGATAGGTTAAAGTTTCACTGAGGTATGTGGGGTTGTTTGAGATTCTGGAGAGAGTCCGGCCGGTTGCTTATCATTTTTAGTTACCACAGAGGTGCCATGCCATGCACAACGTCTTCCATGCATCTCATCTACGTCGTTATCACTCAGACTCATCTCATGTTTTTCAGCCTGAGGAGGTTGAGATTTAGTCTGAAACGTCCTTTGAGTAGCATCCAATTTGTATTGTAGATAGAAGCACGAAGGTTCTCTAAGCCCAGTCAGTTCCTTTCGTACAGGTGCTAAGGCAGCATGGCCGAGTGCAGGACAAAGCCTGGGAGTGGGAGACTGACATACGTGCTCAGTGTGTAGAGTTTTTTGAGCATTATCTCCACCACCCTTGGAAGGGAAATTTGGGGAAGATTTTCTTTAAGGGGGGAATATTTTAAGAACCATGTTATTGTTCTTGAGGTACAGGTTTCTTCTTTTCCTTTTTCCTTATGTGCTATTAAGAAAATAAGGAACAAGGGGAGAAATCCCAAATTTTGGGAGTACACACCGTGTATTTACCACAATCCGTGTACTTTGTCCGTGTGGGA
Organism: Viscum album; assembly: GCA_963277665.1. Classification (NCBI taxonomy): domain Eukaryota; kingdom Viridiplantae; phylum Streptophyta; class Magnoliopsida; order Santalales; family Viscaceae; genus Viscum; species Viscum album. Next base: position 286,798,802 of record OY728138.1, read on the forward strand.
GGAGTACACAGGGCGTGTAGGCCTGTCGGTGATGAAGGGTGTAAAAACCGACTACATGCCGTGTAATGGGAATTTGCACTCCGTGTAATCAGTCGGTAGGTAAACAGTAAGGTGGTGGAAGTAGCCGCCAGCTGAGCAACTGTACACGCTGTGTATTCAAAAATACACATCGTGTACTAATGTCGACAGATGAACAGTGTGGCGGTGAAAAGTAGCCGCCATAGGAATGGTTAAATGATGAAAAGTACACGCCATCTAATAGAGAGTACACGCCGTGTAGATTGTTTTTTTTTCACATAAAATAGGCAGTAGCCTCCTCATTTCACATAGTAAGATATGAACCCATTTGGAGCTCAGGAGGATAGGTCGAAGCTTCGAGGTGTTCCTGATCGCACGTCCGGAATCTGTTTCTTCCACCGTTAACCATTTTTGAACTGTGTGGGTAAGACCTCCCTTATCCTTGAGACGTTCATACAAATGATTTCCCAAGTGGATGTTATTTTAGGTTTAACATGTAGTTGTTTATCCTAGATATACGCCATTATCGGTTGTTTCGGGAGGTTATGTTCACGTATATCATTCAGGGGATATCATGGTAGGTGGTCTGATGTTTAATTCCAACTGTTTTGTTGTTTTTGTGTTCCATTGTGTTATGAGCACATGTTTGGGGTGTCTTATGGCTGAGGTCCTGATTAATTAAATGCCTATAATTTCATAGGTAATTTAATGAATATGTACAGCTGCTCTTTGGGATTATTGATTGGATCTAGAGCCACCCAGTGGGTGTGTTCCCTTGTTTATCCATTTGTCTAGGTTACCCAAGTTTATCCCATGATTTAGCATGCTTTGAGTTTTCTTGAGAGAAAATGTATATAATTGCATTCTTCTATGTTGGGATCGTCCCAGTTACCTATTTATCCTAACGGACGTGTTCGTTTAGCCTAAGGGAGGGGTTCTATTTAGCCCGAGGGCAACGTTTCATATGTCTGAGGACAGTACATCCGTTCCTGAGGACAATACCTAATGGAAGAGGGAAATATTCGTTATGCCTGTAAGCAATCACCTGGAGGTTTCAATTATGATAACATGAGGGTAAGGATTTGAATGTCTATATACATCGTTCAGTTTTAATTTTCACTGTGGTGATTTTACATGTCATACCTACAAGCTAAAGCACAGGCTTGGTATTGTATTAACTTGTACTTGTTAGATAGCATGTTATAGTTTTGATGCGGAACTTTTTGGGAGACTATCGGATGAGGCTGAGTCTAAGATACTTATAATTCAATTATTTATAATTTTTAAAAAATAACTAAATGTAAATGGAACTTGTCGTAATGTTTACTTATTAGTACTTCCTGGTTTACTGCATTTCATTACAACACACTGTTGTTGCACAAACTCACTGACAGCTGGGAATGTGCCTTTGGTGGCTTCTTACTGGGATTCGTTTCTCACACCCTATTTGGGTTATGTATTGGGCCCAAGTAGATTATATTGCAGCAAGTTTTGATAAGGGAAAGAGACCCTACACAGGTACTTGATAGTTGCTGAGGAGTGGGATAGCATGGGACGAAGCTTAGGCTCACGATGCAGATGAGTTCTTGCTACACTGTTTTGTTTCTTTACTATACAGGTACCTTGTATTGTATTATTCTATATTGTAGTGTATCCTATTTTGGCTACTTTTCTATACTTATAGACAAAATGCATCAATAAATATATATATATGAATGTTGTTATCTTTTACTTCTATACTGTTATTGATTTCAGTTGTGTATTGTTTACTACTTCCACTTTTTTTGTTTATATTTTTCTGTAGCGCTACACTCTAAAAAATTAGGGCATAGTTACCAAACTATCAGACCTAAGCCCTGGCTACTAGTCGGAGGCCTCTGGAATTTTGGGAAAAGCTCTTGATGTCTTGTGACCAACAGGGTTCGGGGTACCCGTTGAGTGGCACCCAGATCCAGGACATTACACCTGACCATATCCAGCTCCATTGGATCTTCCACACACACATTCTCATGCACACCCAAATCACCACTCTCCCACAATTGGTGATCAACCACTGTATCAGATTGCACCGCTGATGGTCAGTCCCAATTCGCACGATGACACCCAGTGGTGAATTGTCCATGTTTGTTACATTCCAAGAAGAATGCTGGCCATGATTTGAACACAAATAACTGCTTCCATCTAATTTCTTCTCCGACCGAAATCCACAACCACTCAAATGGCATTTTGGAGAAGTTCACCTCCACACAAGCACAAGGCAAAATCAAATGAAAAATCGTAGATGTTCGATTATCCGAGCACAAATATCTTCCAACCAAATTCTGGAGCATACAAATAATGGAAGGGTTATGAAAGGGTAATGGAATGTCGGGAATGCTTACCCACACTATAGAAGAAGATAGGTCACGATTTTGGTTGAGATCAAAGGACAATCACATTAGAAAAAAAACGCATCCATTGAACACCTAATGAGTGCTGGACCACGGGACGAGGAAATCCTCCTCCGATGTGAAGCAAATCATCAGTTTCCATCGATCGAGAAGAACCACCATCGATCAATTTTAGAGGCCCATGATTCGAAAAAAAATCTGTCAAAGGTGTCAACCATTGGATGACGACCTCGGAATCGAGTGACAAGCGTCGATTAGTGATGATCTAAAGCCTTATTGAACTCCATTGTGGAAATCACAAGTTGAGGAGAAACTTCGTGATGGCCGGGGACCTTAGGGAAAAGAAGGATCGACGGGAAAGGAGGAAGATGAGTTGAATTGATGAAGGGAGAGAACATGTGAGCTGATGAAGAAGAAAGTCGCACCCCCTCCCCCCACTGAGGAGGAGGGGACCAGAGCCTCCAAAATCTCCGGGCTATGGCATCACCATCATCGAGGAAGGAGCACAACTAATCACATTTAATGGACTATCTTTTATTTTTTATCCATCTATTTAACTCTTATAGATCCATGTTTTAGGATTAAGATTACATATTTTATTAATATGTCTTTCATTTGGGTGATATTTTGTTCGTATCATGTGATTTTTTATTTAATGATATAGGATTTGATAATGTAACAAAACCCATTTTAAATAATTAGTTTTTTATCATATGGTGATTTGGAAGAAACATAAAACCCATTTTATTTTTCGGTGTAATTATATGAGAAGATTTTTTTTAAATTAAATGATAAAACGATGGATTGTAAGATAGGTGGGATATTTATATCTCTCTAATGAATTTGTTATATTCTTATATCTCATGGAGTTGACATATTTTGTGAATTGGTTAGTGATTAGAATTGTATATAAAGTGTTTATGTGATGGATTTTATCTCTAATCATAGTTTTTTATGTGACCATGTAAAATAATAAATAGGTTCAAAATGTGTGGGTGTGGTGGAGTTTAGCCCTTCTCACAATTTTACTTATGAATTGGTTGGAAGTTGGTAATGTTCACAATTATAAGAAATATTATTTTTATGATTAATCCAAATTCTTTAATATGTTCCATGGTTCATTTTATATTATTCATGTTTTTCGCCACGCTATGGTAAGAAGGTTTATCATTTGAGATAATATGTCAATAGTTATTTATTATGGTTAATATTTATATCTTTATGTAAATTTAAAATAAAATAGTTTCCTTAATTCATTATTTATCAGTATATTATGATCTAAACATTTTGACCATTAGGTTTTTTATCTATTACTGAGTGTTTGAGATCAAACCTTCTTATGCCTTTCCATTCTCAAGGATTTTATGATGAATATGTGTCATGGAATGTCTATGTGGGGATTTTGTTTATTGGTGTGGTGTTAACACATTGTAAAATTACTATTTTTAAATTAATAGTCTCAGAGACCAAAAATAATTAGACCATTGGGTTGTGAGATAAATTTTGAGATGTATTAATTATACAATTATATCAATATGATATTTTAGTATGTTTTCCATGGGTCTCTTTAGCCCATCATTTCTTTCAAAAGTTTTCTCCTCCTATATAATTACCCTAGGGAGGTCCCATTCACTCATTTGATTCATGATCCATAATTACAACATAGTCGATAAAATTACTATGTAGGTTCTGAGATTAAATATATTATAACACCAACAATTCATCTTTAACATAAGTGTGGAAGTAAAATAAAATTGAATGTGAATAATAAAAAATAATGTATAATTAAACATAAAACTCGTTTGGATATCATATACTAACCAGACCGCCATGAACCGTGAAACTGTGTGCTTTTCATCATTACCTAATGGAATATCAGTCACAACCCATTCCCCAGGGACCATGTTGTAAGTACCCAAAGACCTCCTTCTATAGGACTTGGGTTGGTGACTATCACTAAGTAGGCATATCCTAAAAGGAGAAGGCATTTGCCTTTAAACCTGTATGCACGCACAAAGCTCAAACAACGGAAAGTAAACACAATGTAAATCACAAGTGTCATTGAGACAACTACTGAGAGTACAATATAAACAAAAAGTACAAAGGGGCCAAAATTCAAGACCAAAGCCACAAATGAATGTTCAAATTATATATTTCATCCACTGAAGACCCTATCTAAAGGGTAAGTGAAGTGTACTTGCCTATAGACGTAGAAGTATGCTCGTCCATCCCGAATCACCAAGAACCACCTGGTCCCAGTCAACCAAGGTCTCTATCAAAGTTTCAATCACCTACAAAAGACATGAAACATGAAGCTGAAGCTAGTGCATGTGTGAGTAATTCAATACTCTGTAGCGCCACCCATCCAAAAAGTAAATACCGCAAAGAAAAGACAAGTCATGATTGGTATAACTCTATGTATGGAAAGTATGATTTTAAATTGTAAATATGAATCATTTTGTATTGCTGAGGGGCACATTTCTGAAGATCCACTAAGGTTTTCTCAACTAAAAAACCACTATGGTCAACTCCACTACTGGACCAAATAGGTCCAATCAGTGATGAGACCATATAGGTCTGTTCAACTACAGGACCACTGAGTTCCACTCAGATATTGGACCACTGAGGTCCGCTAGGATACTGGAAGACAGAGATCTGCTTGTCTACTAGACCATTGAGTTCCACTCAGTTAATCAACAACTATGGTCCTCTCAACTAATTAACCATTTAGGTTTACTCTTCTACAAGATAAATAAGTTCCTCTCATCGTATACTTCATGTCACAATAAGCCGTATGATTCCCGATTTCTCGTGTGATTGATTCTGGGTGAATCTATTTCTGAAGCCATCAGTCGTATATAGACTTCTATAAAAACTCACATAAAGTATACCCAAAGGACACTCTCATTTCAAGGGTCCCAAATCCGCTGATGGCGTGTGAGGCAGATGCCTGGTGTAAATGATATTGGTGTTTAGTAAACAATGATGGATGCGTTCAGGGCCAATATGACTTGGTCAGGCCAGCCCGACCAACACGGACCTGGGGTCCAGCATGACCCAACAAAGTTTAGTCTTCTCGACCCAAGAAGACCATGTTGGGTCTATGTAATCTTGGTCTAGGGTGGCCTTTTGTCCAGACCGATTGAGCCTTGCCAGACCCAACCCGACTTGGTTTTGGGTCATGCCAGCTAGGTTTCCCACCCACCTGATCTACATTTTCCACCCCATTCTGACTTTATTGGAATAGTTTATTTCTATTAGGGCCGCACAATGGTCTGATTTCTTATCTGGACTTACTCACATTTGTGGGCTGGCTTTTTTCTTACCTAGGTCTCCCAGTAGCCTAGTTTAGTACATCGGCTCATCCCACATTGGTGGGGTTCTATTCTACAACCCAGACGCTCGCTATTGTCCTGTTCATGTGCAATGCTGCTAGCTGAGCTGAGCTACATCCCCCCTCATGTATCCCAACATGGATCGAATGAAAGTTCATGATGAGGCCCACCCCATAGGCCTCTCCCTCTGAGAGAACACCCGAACGACACTGCCTCCTTAAACAGACACAACCAATGTTAGACGCGGCTGCCACCACCTTGGAATATCAAATCCCACCCGTGAACCTATTGGTTGTGGATCTCCATCCACCACTACATTCTCCATTTCCTATGGTTATTCTCCTTGAACCGCTGTCTCCCTTGGCCTCCTTCTTGGGTTATCCATCGCTGCGATATTTCTTAGAACGTAATTTTTATATCTTCTTGAAGAATGGATAAAAGGACATAATAAAAGAACATGAAAAAAACACATAAAGGAAGGACCATTACCTTTCTTCGTGTTCGCGTGGTTCATCTTTTTTAGGTAGTCTAACAATGGTCTATCAAAATGCAAATCAACTTCCCATAAATCCCCATATGAAAATTACCATGTCCCGCAAAGATGACCGATCCACGAGTAAAATTTTTAGTGGATTTTCCTGTGTTCATCGATTAAGAAGAATAATGGGGGAAGGTAATCACATAGAAAAATAAATCGTTACCTAGGAAAAAGGAAATTGGTTGAGGATGATCATCCATATTTGTATTTCGATCTCTAGTCACGAATCCTCTCTCCATGGGTGTCATAGCAGATTTATGATTCATCGACATTGATTGATGGAGAGGTTTCCTTCATCATTAATCATAGGAATTCAAGGGTTTTTTTGTCAACCATGAATACATATTTAATTAATGAACAAAGTGGTGATTCTAATTGTAGCATTTCCACGTTGATTCAATAATGTGATTCTTTAATGGATTTAATATCTCCTTATCACTGATTAACGATGAAGAGAAAATAATAAAATAATTTTTTAGTTATTTTTTTCTCAATGTCCAGAAAAATGTCTTTTTTGGTCAACCCACACAGGTTGATGTTATTCCCTTAGGAGAATCTCGACAGTTTATGTTCAATGGTTTCCTCATATATTTGATTCGAGCACCAGTTTAAAAGTTATAAAATACCACTCAAACAATTATTTATTGAACATTAAATATAGTTCTAAAATACATTTCAGCTAATCCAGGACTCAGAATCACATGTCATCTCAAAGCCTGGTCTCAAAATAATGTCATTAAATTAAATAAATAAATGGAATTTATAGACAATACAATACACCCACCTTTAGGTATTTAAATCTTCATAAGACAAAACAAGGGTTATCCAATCAAATGGTGGTATTGATCAAGAATATGAGCCCCTAGATCCCACATACTTTCTAGGAGATTATCATTCTTCCAAAAAACACATACGAGAGGAATTAATCATCCACAAAGGATACTCTTTTATCAATAATCTATCTCCACTGGGTACTCCATGAATTTCTCCCCATCGTCAATCTCCATTTCACTATGGTTGATAATGTGTGAAGGGTTGTGCATGTATCTCTCTATATGGGATACATCGAAGATGTCATGTACCCTCTCTAACTGTAGCGGTAGAGCCTAACGGCATGCTTCCTCTCCCACTCTATGTAGTATCAAGAAACTTCCAATGAACCTCAAATATAAATTTCCGGACCGATCTAATTTACATATCCCTCATTGAGGAGAGACTCATAAGAATATGTTTTCTCCTCAAAATCCAATGTTCTCTATCTGCTTTCAGTATAGGGATTCTGTTGGCTTTGTGCTTTATTTATCAACTCTTCAAGGACCTGCAACTTCCCAGTGGTAGGTTGTAATATCTCTGGACTCATGAGTGTTGACTCACCTAGGTCTTTCCAACATAATAGTGAAATACATGGTATTTCATAAATTTCCCCAAACAATGATGAAATAATGGTGGAGTGGTTGTTGTTATTGTACGGAAACTCGACCAGTAGTTGGTGGTCCTCCAAACTAGGGCCAAAATCAATAATAGAAGCATGAAGAATGTCATCCATGGTCTGTATGGTTCTATACATTAGAGCATCCATATAAGGGTGAAAGGTTGTGCTCAAGTGCAGCTGAGTCCCAAACACCTCCTTCAATCTCATCAACAACTTGGATGTAATGCATGAATCACGGTATGAGTCTATCATAGAATGTACTCCATGGAGTTAGACTATATCATTCACATATAGGCCTCCCAAGATCTCTACTAAAACCTTTTATCATATGGGTAGGATGTGGGTCGACCTGGTGAGTCCCTACACAATCACCCAGATGGTATCTTGGCCCCTAGATGTATGGGGTAATCCCTTCACAATGTCCATTGATATCCCATCCCACTTACCCTTCGGTACCTCAAGGGGTTGTGTCAGACCTATTGGAACATAGTGCAAATCCTTCATTTTCTAACTAGTGAGGCATCTCAAGACAAACATTACCACTTCCTTCTTCATCCCCAACCAAAATTACTAACATCAGAGGTCTTGGAACATCTTCACCACACCTGGATATACCACTAATGGGGATTAGTGGAAGTCCCACAACACCTCCTTCTACAATACCATTTGTTCTATAGGCAATACTATGAAAAGGATAATGTGCTTCCCACCTTTCAAATATCCATCAAGGGTAGGCCATGTGCACATATAAGCATGTGTAGTTTCATAGTTATCATATCTGAGTTTCACCTACCTAGGCTGATGTAAGAGTGGAGGGGAAACTACCATCAAATGAAGAAATGTTTTCTCCTCTCTATCCACGATGTATATCTGAAGCGAGGCCAACTTCTATTATTCCTTGTTCAATAGATGTGAACTCAGTATTTTATGGATAGCATCTTCCACCACGTTCCCCTTCCCAAGAGTATATATTATCTCAAGGATGTAGTCCTGGAGTAACTCTATCCAACATCGATGACTCAAATTCAGATTCTTTTGAGAAAAGATATACTTGAGACTCTTGTGGCCAGAGTATATGATGAATCATTTTCCTATAAGGAAGTGTCACCAAATATTCAATGTAAATACTACTTCTATCAACTCATGGTCATGAGTCACATATATCTACACATGCAGTATCAATTTTGGTGATCCATATGATATCACTACATTCCCCTATATTATGACACAACCAAGCCCAGTTCTGGATGCATCACAAAACACCATTTATTCGGTGCCCTCCACCAGCAGCCTCAAGATAGAAGCATTTATCAAGCTCTTTCCCAACAGCTGAAAGCTCTTCTAGTATATTTTTTCCACAATAAGGGTTTTCCATTAATTTTCAATTCCATCGTGGGTTCATCAACCGTAGATAATTCGAGTAAAATATGAGGATATACCTGTCAAACCTAAGGAAATTCTGTATCAGGAATGCACTTAGTGGTTCCCAAGAATGCACCACCTCGATATTCGATGGATCCACCCTAACTCCAGACTCTAAGATGAAATTTCCTCGAAAGTGGACCTTTCATATGCATAACTCACACTTCATGAGCTTCCAAAAAGTCGGTTCTCTCAGAGTGTGTTCAAAACCATCTGTAGGTGTATCACGTGCTTCTCCACAGATACATAATACACTACGATGTCATAAATGGAGACCACTACATTCTAGAATAGGTATGGTTTGAATATCCTATTCAAGAGTCCCATGAACACTGATGGGGTGTCTTTCATGAACACAGATATGATTTCAATATTCATGAACCATCTCGCTCCCTTTAGCTGACTGAATTGGTAATCAGTACTCAATAAAGGATATTTTTACTTCATGGTGACCTGGTTCAGGCACTGGATGTCCACACATAACCTCAATCTTTTGTCTTCTTTCTTAAAAGACAAAATTGGGGCTTCCTATAGTGAAAATATAGGCCTTACGAACCCCTTACCCTAAAAGTTATCCTACTGTACCCTCAGCTCCTTGAGCTATTCAAGAGCCATCTGATATGCATGTTTAGATATCGGTGCCATCCTAGGGTTCAAATCAATGCAGAAGTCTACTACTTTACAAGGAGGTAGTTCTACAACATCATCTTGAAAGACGTATTCATTCTCATTCACCACTATAGGAAACTGTAGACTCATCCCATCCATTACACTGAGGGTAATGCTCTCCAAATGATGAGATTTTTGATATACCCTCTTATATGAACGTCTATCCCATGCTGTTCCATTTACCTTCTTAATGAAAAAGAAAAACTAATTACCATCTCCACGGACACACCGCACTGTGCATCTAGAATTGTCGATCTGAGAATGAACTACTGATAACCATTAAATAACCCAAATGACTTCGTATGGCCTCAATACTACTACTAGGAAATCCTAGATGAAGAAATCTACTCAATGAGTAAGATCACACTATCATCACTAATGTGTGATCTTTAAATCCCATCCAATTGGAGTCTCTAATAGTAATGATCGACCAATGGATTGATCAGATTCTCGGAGCACCGGACCAGGTTTCAGGAAAGGAAAGAATGACACAAACCTATGTGTATAAGAACTAAAGATAAATTGGGGATTACACAGACCATACCTCATATAAACTTTGGGAAATTGTGACTATATTCCTCGATTTATTGAAGCTAAGCTTACCACTGTCCACACGCTTCTAGAGCCCGTGGTGGACCACCATGGGTGGTGGTGGTAGTACCTTGTACCTTCACCCACCTCCTACTACTCATATGTATCCTTTTCCATATCCACTGCCTAGCGGACCACCATGTTCATGTCTTTTCTACTACATCTGTTGTCCCTCGGCCTCCTGTCAGTCCTCTTCACAGAGATTCAGGCAATCCACTTCCATTTTCCCCTACCCAACCCACATGTAGCATACTATTCTCCTCTAATGATTCCTTATACCTTAGGATCCTCGTACTGCCGTCCCTGAGTCATAGTGTCATCCTTTGAATGGTCTGGCCTATTTTGGCCTCTACGTCATCTGTCAGCTACCCACCGTGGATGACTCAGCCACCTGTTGTCTAGTGGTATCTTCCAACAATGGTTCCTATTCTGTAAGGAATCACTCAACTATTTGAGCTCTCTCTAGCACTTTATCTAATGTAGTGATGCTGTGGGAAATCATAGATGCCCTGATCTCCCATTGGGGTTCTTGATCAAAGGTATAGGTCCTAATGAATGGGTCTCTTACCATATGCGTAGAATAATTTGATAGGACTGTGAACCTCGCAGAGTAATCAGCAACTATCAGGATACCCTAATGTAGGTGAAGTAGCTCTTATAGGTGCACTTAGCGCAATGTCATGGGGGAAGACCTCCAACTGAAAATGTTACTCGAAGTCACACCAAGTGAGGTTCACCTACTCATGTGTGTGGATCGTCAAGCACCACCATGTCCCTGTCGAGCCCTATAGAAGGCTTGTGGTTAGAACTACCATCTGGACAAGTGGTTTCCTCACTATGTAGAAGACACACATCAATGTCTCCAGACAATCCATAGCGACCTGATGATATTTCTCTCCCTTGAACATGGGTGGTCTTTGTATGTAGAACTCATGTAAGACACTAAAACAATGTGCATCCCCTATCGGTAGCAATGTTAGTATCTACTAAGCAATATGTCGTGGTATCACTGGGACACTGCCCGACGTTATTCTCTCGAGAAATGGACCATCTACTAAATCCTCATCACATTGTCGACCACACTGGTGGTTACACATAAGAATCTTGGATGGTTTTCTATGTAGAGTCATCCTAAAATATATAACAATGAATCAGGATTAATAGATTATACATGGTGATATGAATATGATATTGAAAGATCATTTGAAAACATTTAAAGATGTATTAAACCAATGTTTTAATGAATCGAGTCGAAATGTAGAATTATGGGTCCTAGTGTGTGGATAAATTGGACACTCCACCAATACTGGACTTCTTGGCCTAAAATAATATCTCAAAACACTTAACACTATTTCCCCATTAAAATTTTCATAATATTTTTTCTTCGGTAGAACCAACCCCTCTGATATAAATTTTTCATGACCAGTCCCCCATTTTCAGTTCTATGACTACCCCAAGACCACTTTCTATAGGCTATGGGATGGAGACTAGAACTAAGTAGGAATATCCCAAAATGGGAAGGAATTTTCCTTTAAAACTGTATGCATGAACAAAGCTCAAACTACAGAATGTAAATAAAAATTAAACCAGAACCATCTATTAGACAACAACTAAGAGTACAGTACAAACTAAATTACAGTGGGGTTAGAATACAAGACCAATACCCCAAAGGAAATTAAAACTTCCATGGAATATCTACTCAAGAACCTACCTAAAGGGTAGGTAAAGGGTAGCTTCATATATCCATATAAGTACACCGATCTGTCCCATCTCACTGAGCACCACATGGTCCCAGACTACCATGGTCTCCATCTAAGTTTCGATCAGCTGCACGAGACATGACACATGAAGGAAAATCCAATGTAACGGTGAGTAATTAAATACTCTGTAAGGAATCCAAATTGAGAGAAATACCACAGATCAATGATTTCCCACACATGATAAATATCAATGTATAAAAAGAATAATTATCAGTAGTAAAGATGAATCATCGTATATTGTTGAGGGGCTCATGCTTGATGATAAAATAAGGTCTGCTTAGCTATTGGTTCACTAAGGTCTGCTCTGCCACATGACCACTATGGTATGCTATGATACTTAACCACTGATTTCCGCTCAACTACTAGAAAATTGAGGTCCCTTCGTCAACAAGACTACTGAGGTCTACTAGAATACTATACCACTAAGGTCCACTCGGCTACTTTACCACTATGGTCTCCTCGGCTACTAGACCACTGAGGTATGCGGGGATACTGGACCACTAGGGCCTACTTGACTACTAGACCACTGAGGTCCCCTTGTCTACTAGACCATTGAGTTCCGCTCATCATATGCTTTGTGTCATAACATTCCGCAGGACTCATACTCTTCAGTGCACTTGATTCTGGGAAAATCTACACCTCATGCTATCGGTTGTATCTCGACTTCCATGGAAACTCACATAGAGAATACAAAAAAGTTTGTCTTAGTGAAATTGATCCATCTACATGGATGGAGAGTGAATAAGGCACCTGATCTGAATGATATTGGAATTTGAGTAAAAAGGTATGGGTTGCATATTGGTCTAGTTCGACTTGGGCAGATCGACCTGACCAACCCAGCCCAGGGTCCCGTATGACCCGACCTAGTTCGATCGACGTGACCTAACCAAGTTGGGTCATATCATTCTTTTTCCCTCCTGGCCCAGTGGCCAGGCCCATTGGGCCTTGCTGGACCCAGCTCCGTTCGGTCGTGGGCCCATCTAACCAGGTCTCCTAGTGACATGGTCAGCATTCTAAAGCCCGATCTGACTTAGTGGGATCATTTTATTTTCAGACAAGTAACACTCGAAGACGTTTCCCTATCTAACTCGGACCACATCAGCAGGACAGTTCTTCTCCCACCTAGGTTTCCCAACAACCCAATTTACTGAACTAGCCCATCTCGCATCAGTGTGCTAGCTCTTCAACCGCCTGGATTCCGACTAGTATTTGGTTCGTATATTAGTGCGTCTAGGTGTGGCCAGGTGCTTCCCTCCATATACCGTCCAGTGTGAACTGTGTGCCAGCGCGTGTAACGGCCCGGCCCGCGAGTCGCTTTCATTGATACAATGCCTGATCGACGCTGCCTCCGCGGGCCACCACCACCAACATTCATACCATCATACCTTTCCACATATGCAACGCTCTTGACCACAACATTCCTTCACCGCCACATCCCACTTGGCCATAACTCCCCCTCCCCCACCACTGGCTCCCATGTTGGCAGTCATTCACCTGGGGTCGCCTCCTTCTTTGGCCTCCTTCCTATGTTGATAAACTGCTGTAATATTTCTTAGACCACAATTGTAATCATGTCTTGATGAATGGATAAAAGGACATTGTAGAAGAACACCCAGAGAACACATAAAGGATGGACAAAGACATTTTTTTTGAGTTGGAGTGGTTCATCCTAATTGGATGTTTAACAAAGGATAGTCAAAATGAGAATCCACTTCCTATACATTCTTGCATGAAAATTCCCATTTCCTTCTAAGATGACTGATCCAGAAGTAAACCTATTAAAGTATTTCCCCGCATTCTTCATTTAAGAAAAATAACAATGGAAGGTAATCACATAAGAAAGTAAACCCCTACCTGGGTGAAAAGAGATTAGTCAAGGGTGATCGTCTGTCATTGTCATTCGATCTATAATACCGAATCCACTCTACAAGGGTGTCATCACCGATTTGTAATTCATCAGTTTTCGTCCTTGGACAGGTTTCCTCCATCATTCCTAAGAGGAATTCCAGGGTTGTTTGTCAACCTTGAATCCTTGTTTAATTAATCAAGGAATTCATGTTGCACGTTGCATCTTCACCATCGTGATTCATTAATGAGGTTCATTAATGTATTTAGCATCACCATGTCACTGCGTAATGACGCAGAAAAATTAATAAAATAACTTTTTTGAGTTATTTTATTTTTCTTCTCAATGTCCAAAAAACTATCTTTTTTTGTCATCCTGCATCTGTCATTATTAGGCCCTTCCAATGTGAATCCTGATTCTCTGAGTTCAAAGGTGACCACATAATTTTGATCCGGTCACCAGTTTAAATTTTATAGACATGATCAAACAATTATATAATGAACATTAAAAATAGTTTCAAAAGGAATTCCGACCACTCAAGGCCACATAATCATGTGCCATCTCTTATCTTTGTATAAAAATAATCCCGTTAGTATTTTTTTAAATTACATGGAATTCCGGACATTACAATATCATTTGAAACAATATGATACATAAAAAACAATTTTTAGTCCAAATAATACTGGTCATGACCTCATCAGGCACCCTGATGCATCCTTGTTTACTCCAATTAGGTCACCACTAGCACACTGAGACATCATTTTCCACACAAGATAGTAATCATCAACTCACAGTAACCATTCACAATAGATTATAGTTCAGTCACAATAGTCACAATCAACTACCCACTTGAACGATAGGGATACCCAATAATACAAATAAACTCATCCCCATTAACATTGGGGAAGTCTAATCAGACTCACGAACATATCCTTGAAGATTCAAGGGATGTAACATCAATAAAAAACAAATTACCATGTAATCTAGGGGAATAATCATATAAACTGACCCATGTGTGAAAATAATTTGAAGATCCTCAAGAGAGAACACTATAATGACATTATATTTGAGTATAGAATGTACTTAAAAAATAATATATGAAATAGTGTTTCTCGCCAATTATAAAATAAATAAAATGAAAAGATCCTTGATATATTATCATTATTAAATACGATTGTTAAAGCATAGCTACAAAATTTGACGATATAAACTAAACTATCCCAATATAAAAATAATTCATGTAAGGAGAAATGGAATTTAGAATCAAGTTTTATTCCATATGAACCTTTTTTTTGAGCTAGGACAAGACGTTTATTTCATAGGGTTTTCCTTAGAGAAAACCATAGTTGATCTCGAGAAATTATAATTTGAGAAAAAATATATTTGGAAGAAGTTCAAGATCATGGAGACTTCCACAATATCTATTCTAGCAGAACCCCAAGGAAAAACTACAGCCAGCGATTATCTGATTCTTAGGTCTTATGGGAAGATCATAAAGGGTAATGTAAGTTAAAATTGGATTAATATTAACATGTTTTAATATATTATATGAATAGATACATCATTAATTTTTTAAAAAAGTTAAATGTTATTTTTAATGAATTCACTTCATGTAATAATAAAACTAATTTCAAGAAATTGGGAATTAATTTCAGGTACCATTTTTATAAATTAAAAATAACAAGATATTTCAATTTTATGAATAATTATTTAACACTATAATAAATAGTAATTTATATGAAAAAGAATAGTCAATAAATTGAATGTAATTTTCCTATAAAATAGATTTTTCATATATTTTATATTTTTAATTAAATAATGTCTATAATATTTCTGATGAAAATATGAAAAAATTAACCCTTTATTATATTATTCTTTGAAACATCATCGTAATAATATTTTTATAGTTTTTATGAAATAGTCTATTTTATGTGAATAGTAAAATCAATGAATTAAAAAAACTATTTTAAAAACTAAATATTTTCATTAATTTTTAATGAACACATTTTTAATTAAAAAATATTAATAAATTAATAAAATTATTTTATTAAAAATATTTTGAATTTATAAAACCCTTGTTTTTCATTTTTAATACTCAAGTAATGTTTCCAAGTAAAAATATTTTTTACATGCTTATATTAAAAATTACAGATTATAACTTTAATAAATTAAATATATCAACCTTTATTTTCTATTTTATGTTACAAGGTCAGTATTAATGAATATATATAGTTTAATTTCTAGACATAATAGTGAAATTGTAATGAATATATTAAATTTCCATGATAATGGTGAAAGTTTTTTTTAAGATGAATTGTTTATTAACATTATGTAATCTTTATATAATAGTATATACTAATATAATTTAAGTGGTGAATATAATAATATATTTTAATCTATATAGATTTATATTAAACATAATTTCATTGGTAGTCAATATAAAATAATATTTATAGTATATTATGGTTTAAAAAATGCTACAAGAATTATTTTTATATATCAAGTGTTATAACTAAAATAAATATTTTCTCAAGTTTCAAAAAAGAAAATTAAGATTAATATATATTAAGTTTATAAGTTAAAAAAAATTTATAGGCATTAACATATATATTTAAAGAAAATAAAATATAATTAATTAAAAACTTGTTAGCACTATAAAAATTAAAATATAACAATTAAAAAAACCAATCATAAATGCCCAATACCATGTTCAAAAAATTAATGGGAATTATTTTTTCAATTTTTATTGACCCAATTACAATAGACAACCTATTTTATTAAACTTTTGGAGTCATTGAATAGATAATAGTTTAACAATATCTTGGAAGTGTCAATGGTATTCTCAAAAGTATCATTTTCACAACATGAAAATTAGGACCACTTCTACCCCTCCTTTGTAACATTTACCAATCCAATTTTACTTGAAACAATACCAAATTAAATCTAAAATATATAATTTTTTCATCCATAATACCATTGTCTTTATAACTTATCTTATTTCATTAATTTCAATTATTATCTCTATGATAATATTAGGTCAACAATGCAAATATTAGCTTCTTATAATTCTATCTCCTTAGTATTTCAATAAAGAATATATTATATCCTTAAAAATTAAATTAAATAACAATAGTTACTAAAATTATAATATATTAAATAAATTAAATAAACTTTATTTATTCATATCCATCCTATAGATGAAAAAATTAATATTAATATTTTGTAGAGACTACAACCTCTATAATGAAACATCTTCTATTTCTCATCACCACAATTCATGATTATTCAAAAGAATGTAATTAGTTGGTAAATATCATATAATATATATATATATATATATATATATTCCCCATAAATGTAAATTTTTATAATTAACATCATTCCATCTTATTCGTTGAGAAATGAAAAAAATAACCCCGCATATGTGATGACCACCGCTACGACGGGCAATGAGTTTCATTTTTTATCACCACCAGACATGAATGGATTAAAAAAATATTTAATATAACAAAATTATTTCCATAACATAGTTAATATTGTTGATAATATGGACCTAATTTACAATTCTTTTGACCTTGATAAAAATTTATAGGGAGTTATAGAAAAATTGATGAACAACTAAAAGTAAAAGTTGTAGGCAGGAAAAATGTATTATTTTTTAATTTAATAAGTTAGTTAATGTAAATTGGAACATAAAATTAATTTGAGTAATATATTTTTATTTTTATTTAATAAAAATGGTTTTTTATTCAGAATGTTAAGTGTATGTTTGGAGAAGACTATGTTGGAGGTAATGGTTTCATGCTCAATCACCAATCATTGAGGCATGGTTTGATATTATTAAGAAATATTCATTTTTAATGAAGATATAATTTACAACTGACATATAATATAATAAATTACTTTGATGCATGAATAAATAACTTAAATTAATTATTTTTCTTTTTGTGGTCAATAATTGACGTCTTCCCTAAATTATTATGGTTTTCATAACTCAATTATTTTTCCTAAGTTATAATGGTTCTCTAAAAGTTTAATTTTTCATTTCATATGTTGCAACCAATTTATATCATGGGAGAATAAATATTGACTAAAATATTTCATATTAATTAATTTTATTCATTATTTAAAATGATTCTGTTTTATGAATAATTCTCATCCTCTTAAATGACGATTTCCCCTAATCGACGATACTTTACCATCTCTCCAATGTTCTCATTTTTAATTGAAAAAATAATTATATTTAATATTATATGAATATAATAATCCCCTTTCTAATTTTTTAAAATTATGTTTCATTTTATATTTTTCAATATTATATATAAAAAATGTATTTAAAAATTCATTTCCTCCCAATGTAGATTGTTCAATCTTTCAGAATAACATCAAATTATGAATTCTCTTTATTGTCCTAATTTTTAAGAAATAGTTTCCATATAACCTTATATAATTTCAGTATATATGTCCTTTACACATATAAATACTTAAGTATCATTTTCATTTTGTGATAAAAAAATTTTATTAGTTCTCCTCTAGATTCACACATTAATGAAAACTAAATACAGTAAACATTCATATTTCATATCTCAGGTAATGAATCACCTATAAAATTTTTTTAAAATAATGAATAGTTTCTAAAACGATCATTATCATTTATAAAAACCTCTTTTATACACTTCAGTTTTATAAAAAACAACATGGTCATTTCAAATTTAATGAAACCATTACATATAATGATTCAACCTAGTGGTACATTATTATTTCTTCATATCCTTAATCCATCTCATGAATGTATCAATATTGGAAATAATTGATAAATACATGTGTTTAATTTTAAAATATGTATAAATAAATTATTAAATTTATTCCCCTATTTTGAATCCTTATGATTTATCCCTAAGATATGACTTCAATAACTTTTATGAAAATTAGTTCCTTCCCATGGGTTTGATCAATATTAAAATTTGTGTATGGTTTACTCCTCATATGGAATATATATGTATGATTTTCAATGATGGGATTAGTTGTACCAGAATTATATGTCCCAATAAGGAATTAGGAAAATATTTATATCTATTTAGGTAAAATTTATGGGATTGGGGTGTGAACCTAATATACAATGGGACTTTGTTTATTTTATGATGATTATACTGGGATTGACCCTTAACATTTGATTATGAAATCATTTTTTTAATTACTTCAACATTTTTATGATCTTATTATATTAATTAGTTATTCAATTATTCCTAATTATGACCACCCCCTTTATGATATCATGTTACACACCATTATTCTCAGGTTTTTCTTTATTTCCATGTTTATTCCCTCACTTAGCTTTATAGGTCAAAGGTTTACTTATAATTTTTTTTAGAGGGTATTTGATATAGTTAAAAAAGATTTAATGGAGTTAGAAGAAAAATGTGGAGGTTTAAATAAAGATTATGATATATATTTAATATGATATATTTATGTATCAAATAATCTAAAGACACTAGACCTCATAATTCTTGTATTTTATTTGTTGGAAAAAACATAAAAATATACAAATTAATTTTTGTTTAACTATTAGGACACAATATTCCCATGAATCATAATTAAAACAATTCGCAAAATAAAGATAAGAATTCACAATAATAACCCAGCTCGATGCATCACTCAAGATGACAATTCAATGTACAAATAGGTCCCAAAATCACAGTCCTGGTCATCCTCTATCACATTTAATGATAAGAAATATTACTCAGAACTAGCTCACATCACCACATTATCCCATGAATCATCTTACCATGTCTTTACAACACATTATAAACCCAAAAAATACATTATAATACAATATCACCAATAAAAATTCATACCCTTATACATTGGTATTTTATTCTCATTTATCAATTACAAGGTATAAAAATAATAGGATTCACTACATGAACCTTACAACATTCACCTTGTGAATATAGGAACCAACTTCACCCAAAACCTCATTCCAATCCCAATTAACTAAGAAGAGAGCCCTACCCGAATACCCAGAAAAACAATCTCATTTATTTTTTGAAAGGAACACAACCTACCCTCACCCTATGATGGTTGAACTATATTAATTTATATCTTACCCACTTTCATTGAAACTAATAGTATTTATATCGAATGGATTATCAAGTTACCACATAAATTAAATATATATAATTATATGTAAAAAATGATCTTGAAAATAAATCCAACACCATCATGATGGAGTCCAATCACAATCAATGGTCTCCAGATTCGAAAAAAATGCATCGAATTCAGGAAATCATGCATAAAATCACTGCATTAGCATTTTAGGAAGGGGAAAATAATAAACATGTAGGGAATAATTAATATAGGGATTTCATTGTTTTATCATTTCCAAGCAGTTTCTACTACAACAAGTGACACTTTTATTGGTGGTGAAACATGGACAGAAGAAATTTTGAAAGTTTTAAATCAACCTAATCACAAGAGGAAGCCACAATGTGAAGAAATAATGAGGATATGGGTTGAGTTCCTCACATTTTAAATTCACAAAACACTATCATAGAGTAGTTAATGTTGAAAAATACTATTTTAAAACATGAAAGTATCTAAAAACATCTCCAAAAACCTGACATGAATAATAATTTGTGTGACAGACTATGCCCCTCTACAGATGCATACCTATAATTTCCAAATAGATGCATCCAAACCCTTTCCATTAAAAATAACTCCCAAACTTCACCAATACCTCCACCAATAAAAATAAACTATTTTAATTTTTTCTAGGCTAAAAATTTAATTGAAAAAATATTAAAAATTACAGGGGCATTACATGGATTCCATTAGGGTGGAATTGGGTTCCTACTGGCCTTTTTCCTGGTACACAGTAGAATCTTCTAGGTTTTTTATTAAATATGTTTTTTTATATTTTTTCCTAAGATAAAAATTAATTCCCTTATTCCATTTATTCAACCTCATCTATTTTAAGCTGACATGAGCCTTTTATATTGGCTCACTTTTTACAATCTTTTTTTCAACCACATCAATTCATAGAATCCAGTGATAATTATTCATTAAAAAATCAAGGGTATTATTTTCTTATCATCTAGTATTCCCTCTCTTATCCTATTACATAATTTTCTATACATTAGGTAGTGATTATATACATAATTCCACATAATTATGTTTGAATTCGTGAAATATCTTTAGTATTATTCTTATTATATCTTGATGAATCCCTTAAAATATAGTTTTCTTCAATTCATTACTTGTTTGATAAGATTTGATTATAGAATGATTTTTTGATGTATTGTTACATTAATTTAGAATAAAATCATAGAATAATTTAGTTTTATTGATTATAGATTTTGATCACTATTTTCTTTAAGGTATTATTATGTATTATTCATCTATGTTTTCATTGGAGGGTGGTTCATTTTATTTTTCTGTCTAATATATTATGGATTTTTTGTTTATGGAATTTGATTTAATGATTTTTAAGTTATTATATTGGACCATTTGGATTAAATAACGTTATAAACGGTTAATTCATGGTGTTAAAAACACATTAATTAATTTTAAGGCAATATCTAGGTCATGTGTACCTCCAATTTTCAATATTTAATAAATCCAGAATATTATTTTTATAAGTATAATGTGAATTTTTTATGATATTTTACTATACCAAGTATTTTCATTTTAGTTTTATTTTTCATGATTTTATATAATGATTTTCAAAAAATTATTTTTTATTTCAACTCACGATATATGGTATCTATGAAGAACAATTGTAATATTGTGTTGATTTTATATGATTAATGTGACACATTAAAAGATATACATGAATTATTTTATATATTTTTTTTAAAATTATGATTCACTAAATTATTTCAATCAATTCATGAACATAAAAAATTTCATTGTTTCTAAAATAATATATCATTATTTTATTCAAAAGAGGACATTATTAGAAAAATTACGGTATGTTATATATTTAGTAATTTGAAAAGTAGGGTGTCTTTACTATGCCCTATTATATTACTAATTCTGAATGTGATATGAATTTTATACTAAGGCTTATTTATTTTAACCGTGTTATATATAGACATATCTCTATATTCCATTATCATTAATTCATATAGCAGTAACTTCCATTAATAGTTTCTACATTAGGTATAAGTTAATGAAAAAAACATAAAAACTCTTAGAAGTTACATCAATGTAGAGGTTATCACTAGGATAACAAAGTTAGAGGAATTTATTTGATGATTTATTATTATTTTTCTTAAACTGGGTTTTTACACAATTTATTATTACATTCAAAATAATATCCTTTTTCTATAATAGCCTAACCTTTATTTTCATTTCCATTTGAATTAGGATCATAATATTTTTATGAAATCACATTTTATATAGAATGTTATATTTTATCATATTTTAAGAAATGATATATTTTAACATAAACTAAAAATATTTTAATTCATATTAAAATAGAATAATATGAAAAAAATTTTATATTAATTACCAAAAACATTTTATTAATTTTTTTTCAAATATTAAAATAAATTTTAGAAGAGCAATAAATTTTAACTGGTGTTCGATATGTTACTCATAACTTATTTTACTCTCTATATGACTCACTATAAAAAATATATTGACAAAATCCTATACTATACATAACCTCTTACCTGGTTTATTACCAGTACATATTTTTGGACAAGCATACAATGTTTATAACATGATTTTACCTAAAAATGTTAAAATATATAATTTCATATATATCATAATTTATGTCTGATGTGGCTTGTCATTAAAACAACTCGATTGGAATGTTCTTACAAAAGTTTTTCTATATTTTTATTGAACATTTTATTCCTATTAAGAGTCCAGGAAATATTTTTTATTGTCACATTTTATTCCATGGTCAAATAAAAAATGATAATATAATAAGAAAATAATTTTTTTATTGTTGTACATGGAATAATGTCTATTTACTTTTTTTATAATTACAAATTCACTTATTTAAAGTTACTTACTCATAGATATTATATAAATATTTTGAGAATAATTGAATAAATATATTAGTTTGTTATATAGAATTTATTGTATTTAGGAATTTCACAATAATGTGGATAAAATGTGTTAATCAAGGATACACTAACAGTGTATCTCCCATTCCCTTAAAATGGGATGGGATGAGACCCTATAATATATATCCACCATCCCAATTTCTCGTGATGTGGTTATCTACTAAATCATCAATGTAATTACATTTCATGGTCATTATTTGATGGTATGAACCTCTAGGATTCCCTCATATGGACATCTCAGTTCCTATGAATTAGGATCAAATTCGTTATGAAATTAATGGATCCATTTATTTTAGGGAGTTAAATATTATAGTCAGTGTACATCTATAAGATTCCAACTACCTATTTTTTCCCATATTTGTGGAATACCTTGACAAATGTTTCGTTATGTTTTTATAAATGAGTAATATTTTTTATGCATAAACCTATTTATTCTTAGTTGAGATGAGTTGTGTAGTTCGGGATCCAATGAGTATTTGTGTTCTCACACCCTTCGTAGACACCTTTGTGGGAATGAGACCTCATCAGATATTTATTTGGGATCTAAATTATAGTGTGATTATAATGAATCTATTTTTAGTTTTTAATTAGAATATATTCTCAAGGTACTTGGATCACATAGAAGAGTATTTTGGATTTATTGATGTTTGTGTGGGTATGATGCACATGGGTTGTCCATAAATAATCTCATGGGGTATCCACTCATGGAACCCCCTATTTTTCTTTATTTAGTTTCTATTCGGTTCATTTTATATTTACATATTGGGTTTTAGTGTGTATTAAATATTTTATAGATTTTATGTGAATTTTCTGATAATTTAATTTATATGCATGTTTTATGAAATGATTTAATAATTTAATATCGATGTGTCATGATGTGAAGGTACCTCGTTGCTGAGAAATAGTGATTTATGTACATATATTGAAAAACCCCAAGGGGTGGGATGAAATTTTGGAAGGATAATGTCCATATTAATTTTATTCTATAGGGTAAACCAATCTTCCTCATATAGGTGACATTGCCAATTTCATTTACACTATCTTTTTGATATCATGTTATAAGGACCCAAACATAAAACATTAAATTATCTTAAATTAAATGAATAATTCACATTGAGGATCTTTTAAGGTTTAATATTTTAGATAATCATTCTATAAATATTACAAATCAACCTGAAAATTACATTTATACAATGCTACTATGTACCAATTTTTTTCATGAAATAATCAATCTTAAAAAGAAACATATCTAGTTCTTTGTTTTAGATAGAAAGAATTTTCCATGACCCTATCCTTGACCCTGTTAATCTTTATTTCATGTGTCAAACATTTCAAAAACACGTGATGAGAATAAAATTCTTATTAAGGTTTACAAAATAATGAATTTAAACATTAACACATCAATAAATACTAATCAATGAAACTATACATTTCGTTTATTACAAACCTCATGAAATCATAAGATTTATAAATAACACATTGAAATAACAAATCATAAAGATTAATTGTGGAATTCATATCATACTTACATTGTCGCTATCACATCTACATAGGGATTTATGTTGGAATACCTATCATAGTATATTCCTTAAATCTCTTAGGAGAAACATTAATGTTTACCTCTGTAACATTACCCAATGCATCAGAGACCTATATCAGGCTCACCTACCCTATGATTATCATAGAACCACCAATATACCTAACCAATTCCCAATAACCATAAAATATTCATAACACAAAAAACAATCCTAATGGAAAGATAATATTTCCACATTGCAATCACAATATATCATTTCATGATATTGAACTAATCAATAATTTACCAAACCAGTTTCAAGACTATTTGAAACATTTATTAAAGAGATTTTTGAATCAATGTGTCTCATAAATATTTGAAGCTTTTGAAGGAAATTTTAATTTAAAAACATTCATGTTCATATAAATAAATCCATAAAACAATTTTTAAAACATGTACATTAATGAAAAATATTTAGAAGAATAAATCATTATAACATTTAAAACGATATTTTAGATAAAGAGATCCTAACCAAATGAGAGATTCTTGAATAAAAATAATTGATCTAATAAAAACATTATATTATCATGTAAATAAATGGATTCATGAGATATTGTGTCAATGTACAATATATAAACCATATAAAAGTAAATTGGTTCATAATAACACTGAAGTCTCAACATAATGAAAATTGAGATGAAATCCCTTATAAAGACTGTATCATTAGATTAAGGGTAAAATAATGATATAATTAAGTGTGAAAAATATAAATACACTAAATATGATTTGATATTTAGTGTAAATAAATAATTGTACATTCACACATATTCTTATAACAACAACACCAATGACATGGATGTTTATCTCTATGAATGGAAATTGAGTTAAGATTCCTCTTATCATGTTCATATCGATGAATTGAGAATTTATCAATGGAGTGATTATTTTTATAAAAAATATATCCACACATAGGGTACTGGAAATTACAACATAAATAAATAATCATTTATTCCACACATAATCATAGCATGACAACATTATGAATTAGAAGAATATCCCAAGGAATGGAAATTAGGTTAAAAAGTTCCCTTGTTGATTTGGTGACTTAAGAAACATACAACACATGAAAGAAATATCATAAAATTAAGAAGTAAATACCCATAAATTAAATTATATTATACCACGAATACAATCATGGGAAGAACATTCACCCCACAAAAGGAAATAGTGTCAAACATAGCATGAATCTCACGGGAATAAAAAGTGAGATGAAAACCCCTTTCAACATTGTAATCAATCGAGTCATAAGAACAGAAGTTAACAAACACCAAATGAATCATAGAGTACCTAGAATATAATGATTATGATGATAATATATATTAAATGGAAGAACAAAATACACCACATGAATTATGTAAGTGGTGGACAATGGAAATCTCACAGAATTAAAAGTGAGATAGGAAACACCTTACTATGTTGTAATCAATTGAGTCCAATGAACAAAACTTAATACCAAACAAATTAATTACAAAATACCATTAATATTAAAATAATCATTATAATATATATGAAATGGAAGAACAAAATACCCCACATGCAAGAAATTAGTGGTAAACAATAGAAATCTCACATAATTAAAAGGTAGATAAAAAACCCCCTACCTCGTGTCTGACTTGACCCGTTCCATCATTCATCTCCTGAATATTAAAATAAAGTTATTTTATATTTTCATAAGAACCTTTTCATGTTTATTAATCCTTTTATATCACTTATTAACATTTTATAAACATTATGCAATCATTTATGTATTTAATGGTCGTTTGGTCGATATGTAGTACTTTAGTCGAAAATGAACTTTTTATCACTACCAGCAGTTCATGTGGTCAAAATTAAATTATCTTCATAATTATTGATTATTTTTACATCGTATATATCACATATCTCTATTTTATATATGTATTAATAATAGTACATAACATTTGGAGATAATAAATGAAATGCACTGTTTATGGAGACGGTAAGTCGTACACACGCCTGAACGCTACTTTCATTTCTATTTAGTATTTTAATGGAATGAAAACATAATTATAAATTGGTATATAATAATTACAGTATAATATATTATACAATTTCAGTAACTACATCCATTATATGTTCCACATATGTCATGAATGAGTCGTATCACTTTGAGGGGGCTGTAGTTCACACTTACTGAAATGAAATTACTGTGTTTAACCGTTATGGAAACCATAATGGAATTAGATAAATAAAAAATACAGATGCCTAGAGAAAACATAAAAATAATATATATCATATATAAATACAGTTCCATTATGACGGCCACCATAAGAGGTGGCATGTGACGATTGAACAATCATAGTTTCGTGAGGTAGTAGTTCATCGTAAACAAAAACAGTATGTTCTTTACCCATTAAATAGAGGTGTTAGTAAGTTTAATTAGAATAATTATCATAAAAATATCCTAGTATATTGTGGATACTATATTTGTTATAAAATAAAGTAATAAAAACAGTTTAGGTGGTTGGAGAAATAAAATAAAAGTAATGATCTTAAGAGAAGATGTTACCTTTAAATTGGGTAACTCCCTTGGGTTTGAACCAAAAGGATTTCTTGAAGTTTCATATACCTAAGGTAAGGATTCTTGGTAGAATATAGGTGTAACACCCCGAGATTTTATGAAAAATATTTTTTTAATTTCATTAATGTCTTGTGTTTTATGCAACACCAAGATTACCGTGCACTATACGCAACACCGTATTAGCTTGTAGTATACGGAACACTATTCTTGGATCGTGTTACACACAATTTTGATAGTAGTTATTCTACGCAACATTGAGTATATATTTATATATTCAATGTATAAATTAAATATAGTGGTATTATGTTATATGAAACAACGAAGGATTCTTTCACAGCATGCAACCCTGACTTGTCTTGCATTACACGCAATCGCGACCTTCCTCGATAGCGTGTGTTGTACGCAATACCGGGTTTTACTAAACAACGATATATTATTATAATATTATTATGAACTTTACATTATGAATAGTATTGACTAAATTTTTAATCTTATAACATTATTATATGTCTTGTACATTTTCTAAAACATGGTATAAGAACAAAATAAATTTTCCGGGTAAAATAAGTATTTTTAAAAAAATGCAGTTTTGCCGCCTTTTGATGGCGCACCCACATTAAATCTAGTTTTTGACATGTTTATAAGTTCAATTTGAAAAAAAAATCTTCTTTGGAATCATGAAATAAAAAATTTCTTTGGATAAATTTTTCATATTATTCTAGTAACTTTCATATTTTGATGAATAGTAAAAACACGCTATATTTTAATTAAAAACAACTTTTTTCATCACAATAATTTATATGGTTCAATTATAATATTTAATTTTTTTAAAGTATAAATAGAATATATTTTTACCATTTTATGTAATGTATGTCATTAGCATTGATTCTACCTTGAATTCATAGAATAAATCAATTCAATCTTTTGCAATATTTTAAAGAAAAACCCATTTTATTTCGACTACAGGATTAATTTTAATAAAATTTCTGAAAATTTTGTGTATTGAATTTGTAAAAATTCATTACATATTTGGAATAAGTGGATCCAAATTATGTTAATAAGATACTTTTTATTTTTGGGAATTATGAATAGTAACTACGGTAAATTTTATTTACCATAGTTAAAGGTAAATCGGTTAATTAAGGTTAAATATAATACTATAAAATTACCCTAACACAAGTAAAAATATTATTGTATGACTAAAAGTCTACCCATATCACCTATGGGTCGGATTATATTCATTTAATTGACTTTTTTCCATGAAAATAATTTAATTATTATTAAAACCAAAGAATGTTACAACATGTCACCTTCTTAAATATTATAAGTATAATAATTTTAATTTAGTGATACAATTCGTTAAAAATAGAACATGAATAGTCTCCATAAATCTAATACAATTATCTACATCATAGAAATTTATTTAGAATTTTTATGGATTAAATAAGTATCATTTATTTTGACACAAAGATGATGCAGTAATTGTCTTATTAATGAAATATTGACATAATAGAAGTTATAAATACGCAAATAAATGTAATTTAAGACTTTTTATGAGTTAAAATAATTTTATAGGTTAATATGACATGTTTTTATTGATTTAATTAACTTTTGTTGAACTAATAATTCTACTATGATTTTCACAAAAATCAATTACTATATAGTTTCAAAAATGACATAAAATAGTTTTTAAAACAAATATTATATTATTAATTGTTATTTTATTCCTAAAAATCTATGGTTCGGCCAAATGACTTAGATAAGGTTATATATATTAATAATACACAACTTGGGGTCAGTTTTGCTTCTTATATATGTTTATTAACCTTATAGTATAAGAACACAAGAAGACACGGTAAAAGTAAAATTATTTAACATAATGTTAAATCTAAATGATTAGATTAAAATAGGAACCTAAACTTGTATAAATTCTATTGGATGAGATAATTTCGACCCATACCCACCTTATCTTTGAAATAAATCAATTTTGAGCTATTTAAAACCTAATTTTACTTTATAATAAAATAATAGTTTTGGTTATTCCAAAGGTACCCCTCTCCTCCCTTATAAAAAGGAACCTCCTCCTCCCTCTTCCTCACACCACTTTGAGCCTTCAAGCCCGAACAACCCCTAAAAATTTCCCCTCTCCACTTCCCTAGAAACATCCAAGAGGTTCTGGTATTCTTCAAATACCTATTTTAGTACCCTAAAAGGAGGTCTCAAAGAAGCACTTCAAAGAAGAGGTAATGTCCCTTAACGATTCTTTCAGCTTTATTTCTTCTTCCACTTATTCTTATTTAGTTGTTTCATTATGAAGTAATAACATCAGTATAAATCATATAATGATATGTTATTATAATTATGAAACAACCCTATTTCACCATCTATCCATCCTAGGGAAAAAGAAATCACCGCGCGTGCGTACGTACGGAATGTCGTCTCCACGCCGTGGTGTAATCTATTTTTCCACCACCACCGAACATGGATGGGTATAATGGTTTAAATAATGACTATATATGACTATTAAAAAGTGATATTGATTCTGAAATAGTATACATACACTCCAATACATTTCCACGATCATGGGAACGATATCATCGCTCGTGGGTACGTACGGAATACCGTCTCCACGATGTGATGCGATTCGTTCTACATGATCTTTATTGCATAATGATTATATAAATGAATTGAATGAATTAATATGATATATATTACAATAATAACATTCTGTAAAGGAGGTATATATAACCTAATGAGAAGAATAAGAATTTACTCGACAAACACGCATAAGAACAAAAAAGTAATAAACACCCAAATAACAAGTAGTAATGAAATATTACTAATAATAATCTAAGAATATGACCATATATGATATCATAACAATAAGTATGATTATGGAATAATTTAATAACATTATTTAAATAATTATACATGAGTTTTGGACACTTACGAAGCAAATCCGTCCTAAGGTAAGGGAAAATATCACAATCTCATTTTATCCGAGATTGTTTATACTTTGGTATTTACTGGGGTGTATTTTATCATCCAATTCCATGTTTCCTAAATATGTAATTTTATTTCCATCCACCTACAATTGTTTAAATCCAATTTTACCCTTCGGTGAGTTTTTAGTAAAAGATAAGAAATGAATCTTTTGTCGTTTTTCGTACGAGGTGCTGTGTTACTTTTCTGATAAAAGTACGAGAAGAATGTTTTTTTAACTTATACGGCATGAATGGATTTTTAAAACATTATTTCCAAGAAGCTTCCTTTACATGTTTTCATGTTTATTTTTAATCAACTTCTTTTAGTTTAAAATTTTATGACATGTTAAGAAAGGAAAATGTTATTTTGAAGTAGAAAGGATATTTTCCCCAAGAATAGAGTTCAAGTGTTTTATCAAAATTATTTTCCATCTAAGATAATATAGGGTTCTGTTTCTAACCCTATTATTAAATTTAATTGATTATGTTGTTATGGAATTATTTTTAGGAATTCCTTTATCTTATATGAATTGTTTTATGATGTCATGTTGTTTAAGAATCCCATTTTTATTACAAGGGTTATGAAATGATGTATGATTTATGATTTTGTGGCACACATAAGAATGGTATCATTATGAGATGGGTGGGACCTATATATACCCTCAATGCATTGGGTAAAGATATTATATATCATGAGATAGACATGGCTGGAACGGTAGGTTATACCGTTTCAGTGAAATAGGACTGAAACGAGGAGTGAACTCGGTTCAGAAAGGGACTTTGTCCACTAAGATAGTCTTGGCAATGAGTCTTGACTAATAATAAATGATTCCCTATGATTATGTGTGTATGCCACAAATTTTCATGTTTTAAGTTATGATTATTGGGATTACATTTCACTACTATGATTTATCCCTTGCTATGAAATTATGATCTCTTTTGCAGGTTAAGATTTCCAAAAGATATGTTCTTATGAATATGACATGATTGATATTTCTTTTTTTTACCCTTACTGAGCATTTGAGCTCACCCCTTTTTGTTTTCTTTTCCCTAGGATATAAAGAAATGATTTAGGTTTAAAAAAAAGAAGATCTTTATGGGAGATGATGAAGATCTTTCACCATGATTAGAAGATTATATTCTAAGTTTCCAAAGACACTAAACTATTACAGTCCTTGTGTGTGTGTTATTATTATGTACTAAGTATTCCGCAAAAGTAATGTAATGTCCATGTATGTTAAGCTCTGGGTGTCTACAGTTGTTATCAGAGGAAAGGTTTAGTTAACCTTTGGAAACTAGGATGCGAGAACTTTAGTGAGATCACTAGATATATTTCTAAGGTATGTTTAGGGATGTCCCTAAGGTTACGTATACGTATAGGTTATAGTACTAGAATTACGCTAACGATCATAGAATTAAACCTAAGATGTTAGATATTGAATGTAATCCCCCTTTATTATGTTGTTTTCCCTAGCATGATTTTTTCCTCTCACACTATTCTTTTTGGGTTTTAGACGATGGTTGGAACCTGAAGGAACCGTGTTGATCAATGTAATGGACAATGCAATGATTTTCCTCCTGAACAAACAAATGTTATATGAGATGGAGTGTAAAATCTTATTTCTATACTTACACAAGATATGAATCATTCTGGACTTACAAATGAGCAGACAAGGGAACAACATTCTATTGAGTCCTTCATGAGGCAACGTTCACCTTCTTTCAGTGGGTCTTCTGATCCATTTGTTGCTGAACAATGGATCAGTACCACTGAAAAGATATTTTCATTTCTTCAATGTTCAGAACATGATAAAGTCATCTTATCAGTATATCGTTTGAAAGGTGAAGCTTATCAATGGTGGAATCTTATCAAGAATACGAGGCAAAGAGATGAAATTGAGTCCATGGAATGGGATGAGTTCAGGAACTTATCTTTAAATAAGTACTTCACTCGTATTTTTCAAACAAAGAAGGAGAAGGAGTTTCTTGAGCTAAAGCAAAAGGATGATGAATCTGTTGGTATATACGAAGCGAATTTTACAAGGCTTGCAAGGTATGCATCTGGATTTATCATCCAACATGAAAGTGAAGTTGATTGATTCTTCAGTGGCTTAAAACCAAATCTTCAAAGGGCATTAACTATAAGAGACTTCAGTAGCTATGAAGAAATTGTGTGTTTTACTATCATGGTAGAAATGGATGTTGGTGTTACTTATCCATCTCATAGTTTTGACAAGAAACGAAAGTTGGAGTTCAAGGAGAAATCTCAGAATAATGGTGAAAAGAAGATTAATGTTTCATTATGATCAAAGTGTGGAAAGAAGCATGGTGGAGATTGTCTTAAAGGGTCAAGTAAATGTTTCAAATGTGGAAAGGAAGGTCATCGGGCATTTGAATGCCGCAATGATGGGAAGAAGATGCCTAATGATGCAAATAAAGGAAGGGATACACAAAATGAACCTACTACACATAAATGCTTCAAGTTCAAGGAAATGGGGCATTATGCTAATAAATGCCCTAATCTACAGGTTATTGATGATCGACATGAGCAACCACTTAAGGCAAAGGACAAAGGGAAGTCACATGCGATCACCATTGGCGATGTTGAATATGACAACGATGTGGTGGAATGACTAAGTGTTTATGTAATGGGATTCCAGAATAATGTTTCATATAGTGTGGTGGAATATTGGAATATTTATGTTTTGGTCTATTGTGGTTTTCAATAATTTTATGGCATCGGTAACCATGAAAAGTGATTGAAATATTTTTGGAAATCAGATGATATGCACATAATGAAGGGATAAAGAGAATATAATATGTTTGATAGTATTCATGAGCTCATGATTGACATAAGGACTAAGTTATATCATGGTTTGAGGATATAGAATTTTGCAGATTTTGGTATGTGGATAGTGTTAACTTTTAACTACATTCATGTTTTCACTAAGGTTAAATGGATATTCATTCTTCAAGAGAATACAAGATTAAGGTATTCACATGTTTGTAATTTGACCAACAAGATATATCTTATGATATATGGGGGATAAATGATGGCATTCATGTGATTATTTTCTTTATATTATGAGCTTGGACCGAAGTATTTTAGATAGGCATAACGATTGGAATGGATTATGTTGGATATAAGTTAGTATTTTTTATGGATAAATATTTTTTTTTATATTTATGATGGGATGTTGTAGTAATATAGCTTTAGAAAAAGGACAACCTGCAGGACGGGCAACATCCCATCGCGTCGGACAAGGCTGTGGGAATCGAACCCACAACCGAAGTGCGACTGGCCTTTATCTCCTACCACTAGCCTACAAGAATTCCATGTTTAGTGGAAACTAGTTTTATTATATTATGTAGTACGATATATGATGTATAAGTCAATTTTAGGAACCACATATGATTAATCTCACTATAGATGGACATATGTATTTTTTGATAACTTTTTTAACCTTTTATTTGAGACGGATGGAATGACCCATCATTCTATCACATGATCTGCTAACACATCACTAATGACAAATTCAACTTCATTTCTTTAAGAGATGAAGTGGAAATTGTCCAAAGAACAACAAACTGTGAGACTATACCAAAATCACGAAAGTATTTATTCTAAATCCAATTTCATCAACTTTAGGGAAATGATATTGAAAACCAAAAATTTTGTCCTAGTGCTCTTATATCTGATGAATCAGATGGTACCTTTGATCATCACAAATTTATGGCTTTGTGATTGCTGGCTTTTCTATAGCCATGTTCTCTACCACTCTCCATCAGAACATGATGATTAGATTTCTCTTCCATATCCATATTTTCACCAATGTGGAAACCCAGTGATTAGTTTATTTGGGTAACCGTTACATTTCAAACTTTTGTTTTTAAATATTGGTTTTGGTATTCCTTTTTACGATGTGGGTTTCTATTAAAGAAACTTTTGAATAGTAAACCAATTATAACCTCGACGAATTTCGAGGGCGAAATTAATTTTTAAGGGGGGTAGAATGTAACACCCAGAGATTTTATGAAAAATATTCTTTTAATTTCATTAATGTCTTGTGTTGTATTCTACACCAATATTACCTTGTGCTATATGCAACAACATATTAGCTTGTATTATACGCAACACTATTCTTGGATCGTGTTACACACAATTTTGATAATAGTTATTCTACACAACATTGAGTATATATATATATATATTCAATATATAAATGAAATATGGTTGGATTATTTTATACGAAACAACAAAGGATTCTTGCACAGCACGCAACCCTGACTTGTCTTGCATTACACGCAATCACGACCTTCCTCGATAGCATGTGTTGTACGCAATACAAGGTTTTATTAAACAAAGATATATTATTATAATATTATTATGAACCAGTGATTATGAATAGAATTAAATAAATTTTGAATCTTACAACATTATTATTCATCTTATACATTTTCTAAAACATGGTATGAGAACAAAATAAATTTTTCGGGTAAAATAAGTATTTTTAAAAAAATGCAGTTTTGCCGCCTTTTGATGGCGCACCCACTTTAAATCTAGTTTTTGACATGTTTATAAGTTCAATTTGACAAAAAAATTCTTCTTTGGAGTCATGAAATAAAAATTTACTTTTAATAAAATTTTCATATTATTTTGGTAACTTTCATATTTTGATGAATAGTAAAAACACGCTATATTTTAATTAAAAACAACTTTTTTCATTGCAATAATTTTTATGGTTAAATTATAATATTGAATGGTTTTAAAGTATAAATAGAATATATTTTTACCATTTAATATAATTTATGTAATTATCATTGATTCTACCTTGAATTTGTAGGATAAATCAATTCAATCTTTTGCAATGTTTTAAAGAAAAACCCGTTTTCTTTCGACAATGGGATTAATTTTAAATTAATTTCTGAAACTTTTGTGTATTGAATTTGTAAAAATGGATTCTATATTTGGAATAAGTGGATCCAAATTATGTTAATAAGATACTTTTTATTTTTTGGCATTAAGAATAGTAACTACGGAAAATTTTATTTACCATAGTTAAAGGTAAATCGCGTAATTAAGGGTAAATATGATATTATAAAATTACCCTAACACATGTCAAAATCCACTTGGATGACTAAAAGTCGACCCATATCACCTAAGGGTCGGATGAGATTCATTTAATGAACTTTTGTCCATGAAAATAAATTAATTATTATTAAAACCAAAGAATGTGACAACATGTCACTTTCTTAAATCTCATAGGTATAATTATTTTAATTTCGTGGTAAAATTCATGAATCTTCGAACATGAATAGTCTTAAGAAATCTAATATAATTATCTACATCATAGGAATTTATTTATAATTATTAGGGATTAAATAATTATCATTTATTATGACACAATGATGATGCAGTAATTGTCTTATTAATGAAATATTGACATAATTGATATTATAAATACCCAAATAAATGTAATTTAAGACTTTTTATGAAAAAAAATAATTTTATATGTGAATATGTCATGTTTTTATTTATTTAATTAAATTTTTTCGAACTAATCATTCAGTTATGATTTTCACAAAAATCATTTACTAAATAGTGTCAAAATTGACATAAAATAGTTTTTAAAACAAATATTATATTATTAATTGTTATTTTATTCCTAAAAATCTATGGTTTTTAGAAATGACTTAGATACGGTTATATATATTAATAATAAACAACTTGGGGTTCTTTTTGCTTCTTATAGTAATTTTATTAAACATATATTATAAGAACACAAGAAGACACGGTAAAAGTAAAATTATTTAACTTAATGTTAAACCTAATTGATAAGGTGAAAATAGAAACCTAAAATTGTCTAAATTCTATTGGATGAGATAATTTCGACCCATCACCACCTTAGCTTCGAAATAAATCAATTTGGAGCTATTTAAAACCAAATTTGACTTTATAATAAAATAATAGTTTTTGTTATTCGAAAGGTACCCATCTCTTCCCTTATAAAAGGGCATCTCCTCCTCCCTCTTCCTCACACCACTTTTAGCCTTCCAGCTCGGCCAACCCCAGCCGAGTTCTCCTATACACTTCCCTAGAAACATCCTAGCGGTTCTGGTCTTCTTCAAAGACCTATTTTAGTACCCTAAAAGGAGGTGTCAAAGAAGCATTTCAAAGAAGAGGTAATGTCCGTTAACGATTCTTTCATCTTTATTTCTTCTTCCACTTCTTCTTCTTTAGTTGTTTCATTATGAAGTAATAACATCAGTATAACTCATATACTGATATGTTATTATAAGTATGAAACAACCCTATTTCACCATTTATCCATCCTACTGAAAAAGAAATCACCGCGCGTGTGTACGTACGGAATATCGTCTCCACGCCGTGGTGTAATCTATTTTCCACCACCACCTTATTTGTATGGGTATAATGGTATAAATAATGACTATATATGACTATTAAAAAGTGATATTGATTCTGAAATAGTATACATACACTCCAATACAATTCCACGATCATGGGAACGATATCATCGCTCGTGCGTACATACGGAATATCGTCTCCACGATGTGATTCGATTCATTCTACATGATCTTTATTGCATAATGATTATATAAATGAATTGAATGAATGAATATGATATATATTACAATAATAACATTCTTGAAATGAGTTATCTATAACCTAAAGATAAGAATAATAATTTATTCGACAAACACGCATAAGAACAAAAAAAGTAATAAACACCCGAATAACAAGTAGTAATGAAATATTACTAATAATAATATGCTAAGAATATGACCATATATGATATGATAACAATATGTATGATTCTGGAATAAGTTAATAACATTATTTAAATCATTATATAGGAGGTTTGGACACTTATGAAGCAAATCAGACCTAAGGTAAGGGAAAATATCACAATCTCATTTTATCCGAGATTGTTTATACATTGGTATTTAATGGGGTGTATTTTATCATCCAGATCCATGTTTCCTCAATATGTAATATTATTACCATCCACCTACAATTATTTAAATCCAATTTTACCCTTCGGTGAGTTTTTAGTAAAAGATAATAAAGGAATCTTTTGTCATTTTTCGTACGAGGTACTTTTTGACTTTTCATACAAAAGTACGAGAAGAATGTTTTTTTAACTTATACGACATGAATGGATTTTTAAAACATTATTTCCAAAAAGCTTCCTTTACAAGTTTTCAAGTTTATTTTTAATCAACTTCTTTTAGTTTAAAATTTTATGACATGTTAAGAAAGGAAAATGTTTTTTTTGAATTAGAAAGGATATTTTCTTCAAGAATGGAGTTCAAGTGTTTTATCAAAATTATTTTCCATCTAAGATAATATAGGGTTCTATTTCTAACCTTATTATTACATTGATTTGATTATGTTG
This sequence comes from Viscum album, assembly GCA_963277665.1. NCBI lineage: Eukaryota > Viridiplantae > Streptophyta > Magnoliopsida > Santalales > Viscaceae > Viscum > Viscum album. The sequence goes on from OY728138.1 coordinate 286,836,397, forward strand.
TTATGGAATTATTTCTATGAATTCCTTTATCTTATATGAATTGTTTTATGTTGTCATGTTGTTTAAGAATCCCATTTTTATTACATGGGTTATTCAATGATGTATGATTTATGATTTTGTGGCACACATAAGAATGGTATCATTATGAGATTGGTGGGACCTATATATACCTCCAATGCATTGGGTAAAGATTTTATATCTCATGAGATAGACATGGGTGGAACGGTAGGTTATACCGTTTCAGTGAAACAGGACTGAAACAAGGAGTGAACTTGGTTCAGAAAGGGACTTTGTCCACAAAGATAGTTTGGAAATGGGTCTTGACTAATAAGAAATGATTCACTATGATTATGTGTGTATGCCACAAAGTTTCATGTTTTAAGTTATGAATATTGGGATTACATTTCACTACTATGATTTATCCCATGCTATGAAATTATGATCTCTTTTGCAGGTTACGATTTCCAAAAGATATGTTCTTATTAATATGACGTGATTGATATTTCTTTTGTTTACCCTTACTGACCATTTGAGCTCACCCCTTTATGTTTTCTTTTCCCCAGGATATAAAGAAACGATTTAGTTTTAAAAAAAGAAGATCTTTATGGGAGATGTTGAAGATCTTTCACCACGATTAGAAGATTATATTCCAAGTTTCCAAAGAAACTAAACTATTACGGTCCTTGTGTGTGCATTTTTATTATGTACTAAGTATTCCACAATGTAATGTAATTTCCATGTATGTTAAGCTCTGGGTCTCTATAGTTGTTATCAGAGGAAAGGTTTAGTTATACTTTGGAAACTAGGATGTGAGAACTTTAGTGAGATCACTAGAGATATTTCTAAGGTATGTCTAGGGATGTCCCTCTGGTTAAGTATACGTATAGGTTATAGTACTAGAATTATGCTAACAATCATAGAATTAAACCTAAGATGTTAGATATTGAAGGTACTCCCCCTTTATTATGTTGTTTTCCCTAGAATGATTTTTTCCTCTCAAACTGTTCTTTTTGGGTTTTAGATGATGGCTGGAACCTGAAGGAACCGTGTTGATCAATGTAATGGATAATGCAATGATTTTCCTCCTGAACAAAAAAATGTTATGGGAGATGGATTTTAAAATCTTATTTCTATACTTACAGAAGATATGAATCATTTTGGACTTTCAAATGAGCAGAGAAGGGAACAACATTCTATTGAGTCCTTCATGAGGAAATGTACACCTTCTTTCAGTGGGTCTTCTGATCCACTTGTTGCTGAACAATGGATCAGTACCACTGAAAAGATATTTTCATTTCTTCAATGTTATGAACATGATAAAGTCATCTTAGCAGTATATCGTTTGGAAGGTGAAGCTTATCAATGGTGGAATCTTATCAAGAATACGAGGCAAAGAGATGAAATTGAGTCCATGGAATGGGATGAGTTCAAGAACTTATTTTTAAATAAGTACTTCCCTCGTATTCTTCGAACAAAGATGGAGAAGGATTTTCTTGAACTAAACTAAAAGGATGATGAATATGTTGGTATATAAGAAGCGAATTTTACAAGGCTTTCAAGGTATGCATCTAGATTTATCATCCAACCTGAAAGTAAAGTTGATCAATTCTTCAGTGGCTTAAAACCAAATCTTCAAAGGGCATTAGCTATAAGAGACTTCAGTAGATATGAAGAAATTGTGCGTTGTGCTATCATGGTAGAAATGGAAGTTGGTGTTACTTATCCATCTCATAGTTTTGACAAGAAAAGAAAGATGGAGTTCAAGGAAAAATGTCAGAATAATGGTGAAAAGAAGATGAATGTTTCCTTATGCTCAAAGTGTGGAAAGAAGCATGGTAGAGATTGTCTTAAAGGGACAAGTAAATGTTTCAAATGTGGAAAGGAAGGTCATTGGGCATTTGAATTCCACAATGATGGGAAGAAGATGCCTAATGATGCAAACAAAGGAAGGGATACACAGAATAATCCTACAACACTTCAATGCTTCAAGTGCAAGGAAATGGGGCATTATGCTAAAAAATTCCCTAATCTAAGGGTTATTGATGATCGACATGAGAAACAAATTAAGGAAAAGGACAAAGGGAAGTCACATGCGATCACCATTGGCGATGTTGAATATGACAACGATGTGGTGTAATGATTAAGTGTTTATGTAATGGGATTCCAGAATAATGTTTCATATAGTGTCGTGGAATATTGGAATATTTATGTTTTGGTCTATTGTGGTTTTCAATAATTTTATGGCAATGGTAACCATGAAAAGTGATTGAAATATTTTTGGAAAGCAGATGATATGCACATAATGAAGGGATAAAGAGAATATAATATGTTTGATAGTATTCATGAGCTCATGATTGATATAAGGACTAAGTGATATCATGGTTTGAGGATATAGAATTTTGCGGATTTGGTATGTGGATAGTGTTAACTTTTAACTACATTCATGTTTTCAATAAGGTTCAATGGATATTCATTCTTCAAGAGAATACATGATTAAGGTATTCACATGTTTGTAATTTGACCAACAAGATATATCTTATGATATATGGGGGATAAATGATGGCATTCATGTGATCATTTTCTTTATATTATGAGCTTGTACCGAAGTATTTTAGATAAGCCTAAAGATTGGAATGGATTATGTTGGACATAAGTTAGTATTGTTTAAGGATAAATATTTTTTTGATATTTTTTATGGGATGTTATAGTAAGATTGCTTTAGAAAAAGGACAAACTACAGGACGGGCAACAACCCATCGCGTCGGAAAAGGCTGTGGGAATCGAACCCACAACCGAAGTGTGACTGGCCTTTATCTCCTACCACTGGCCTACATGAAGTCCTTGTTTAGTAGAAACTAGTTTTATTATATTAAGCAGTATGATATATGAAGTATAAGTCAATTTTAGGAACCACATATGATTAATCTCACTATAGATGGACATATGTATTTTTTGATAACTTTTCTACCCTTTTATTTGAGACAAATGGAATGACCCATCATTCTATCACATGATCTACTAACACATCACGAATGACAAATTCAACTCCATTTCCTTAAGAGATGAAGTGGAAATTGTCCAAAGAACAACAAACGGTGAGACTATACCAAAATCACGAAAGTATTTATAAAAATTCCAATTTCATCAACTTTAGGGAAATGATCTTGAAAACTAAAAATGTTGTCCTAGTACTCTTATATCTGATGAATCAGATGGTACCTATGATCATCACAAATTTATGGCTTTGTGATTGCTGGCTTTTCCATAGCCATGTTCTCTACAACTCTCCATCAGAACATGATGATTAGATTTCTCTTCCATATCCATATTTTCACCAATATGGAAACCTAGTGATTAGTTTATTTGGGTAACTATTACGTTTCAAACTTTTGTTTTTAAATATTGGTTTTGGTATTCCTTTTTACGATGTGGGTTTCTATTAAAGAAACTTTCGAATAGTAAACCAATTATAACCTCGACGAATTTCGAGGGCGAAATTCATTTTTAAGGGGGGTAGAATGTAAAACCCCGAGATTTTATGAAAAATATTCTTTTAATTTCATTAATGTCTTGTGTTGTATGCTACACCAAGATTACCTTGCTCTATACGCAACAACGTCTTAGCTTGTAGTATACACAACACTATTGTTGGATCGTGTTACACACAATTTTGATAACAGTTATTCTACGCAACATTGAGTATATATATATATTCAATATATAAATGAAATATGGTTGGATTATGTTATACAAAACAACAAAGGATTCTTGCACAACACACAACCCTGACTTATCTTGCATTATAAGCAATCGCGACCTTCCTCGATAGCATGTGTTGTACGCAATACATGATTTTATTAAACAACGATATATTATTATAATATTATTATGAACTAGCCGTTATGAATAGTATTAACTAAATTTTGAATCTTATAATATTATTATTAGTCTTACACATTTTCTAAAACATGGTATAAGAACAAAATAAATTTTTCGGGTAATATAAGTATTTTTTAAAAAATGCAGTTTTGCCACCTTTTGATGGCGCACCCACATTAAATCTAGTTTTCGACATGTTTATAAGTTCAATTTTACAAAAAACAATTCTTCTTTGGAATCATGAAATAAAAATTTACTTTGAATAAATTTTTCATATTATTCTGGTAACTTCCATATTTTGATGAATAGTAAAAACACACTATATTTTAATTAAAAACAACTTTTTTCATCGCAATACTTTTTTTGGATAAATCATCATATTTAATGGTTTTAAAGTATAAATATAATATATTTTTACCATTTAATATAATTTATGTCATTAGCATTGATTCTACCTTGAATTCGTAGGATAAATCAATTCAATCTTTTGCAATGTTTTAAAGAAAAACCCGTTTTCTTTCGACAACGGGATTAATTTTAATATAATTTCTGCAACTTTTGTGTATTGAATTTGTAAAAATTGATTCCATATTTGGAATCAGTGGATCAAAATTATGTTAAAAAGCTACTTTTTATTTTTGGGAATTATGAATAGTAACTACGGTAAATTTTATTTATTATAGTTAAAGGTAAATCGGGTAATTAAGGGTAAATATAATATTATAAAATTACCCTAACACATGTCAAAATCCTATTGGATGACTAACAGTCGACCCATATCACCTAAGGTTCGGATTATATTCATTTAATGGACTTTTTTCCATGAAAATAATTTAATTATTATTAAAACCAAAGAATGTGACAACATGTCACTTTCTTAAATCTTATAAGTATAATAATGTTAATTTAGTGGTACACTTCATTAATCTTCGAACATGAATAGTATCCAGAAATCTAATACAATTATCTACATCATAGGAATTTATTTTTAATTATTAGGGATTAAATAATTATCATTTATTATGACACAAAGATGATGTAGTAATTGTCTTATTAATGAAATATTGACATAATTGATGTTATAAATACCCAAATAAATGTAATTTAAGACTTTATATGAATTAAACTAATTTTATAGGTGAATATGACATGTTTGTATTTATTTAATTAAATATTTTCGAACTAATCAGTCTGTTATGATTTTCACAAAAATCATTTACTAAATAGTGTCAAAATTGACATATAATAGTTTTTAAAACAAATATTATATTACTAATTGTTATTTTATTCCTAAAAATCTATGGTTCGACCAAATTACTTAGATACGGTTATATATATTAATACTAAACAACATGGGGTTCGTTTGGCTTCTTATAGTAATTTTATTAACCATATAGTAGAAGAACACAAGAAGACACGGTAAAAGTAAAATTATTTAACTTAATGTTAAATCTAATTGATAAGGTTAAAATAGGAACCTAAACTTGTATAAATTCTATTGGATGAGATAATTTCGACCCATCCCCACCTTATCTTAGAAATAAATCAACTTGGAGTGATTTAAAAACGAATTTTACTTTATAATAAAATAATAGTTTTAGTTATTCCAAAGGTACCCCTCTCCTCCCTTATAAAAGGGAACCTCCTCCTCCCTCTTCCTCACACCACATTGAGCCTTCTATCTCGGCCAACCCCATCCAAGTTCTCCTATAAACTTCCCTAGAAATATCTTAGAGGTTCTGGTCATCTTCAAAGACCTATTTTAGTACCCTAAAAGGAGGTTTCAAAGAAGCACTTCAAAGAAGAGGTAATGTCAGTTAACGATTCTTTCATCTTTATTTCTTCTTCCACTTCTTCTACTTTAGTTGTTTCATTATTAAGTAATAACAGAAGTATCACTCATATACTGATATGTTATTATATGTATGAAACAACCCTATTTCACCATCTATCCATCATACAGAAAAAGAAAGCACCGCTCGTGCGTACGTACGGAATACCGTCTCCACGCCGTAGTGTGATCTATTTTCAACCACCACCTTACATGGATGGGTATAATGGTATAAATAATGACTATATAAGACTATTAAAAAGTGATATTGATTCTGAAATAGTATAAATACACTCCAATACAATTCCAAGATCATGGGAACGATATCATCGCTCGTGCGTAAGTACGGAATATCGTCTCCACGATGTGATGTGATTCGTTCTACATGATCTTGATTGCATAATGATTATATAAATGAATTGAATGAATTAATATGATATATATTAAAATAATACCATTCTTTAAATGATGTATCTATAACCTAAAGAGAAGAATAAGAATTTATTCAACAAACATGCATAAGAACAAAAAAAGTAATAAACACCCGAATAACAAGTAGTAATGAAATATTACTAATAATAAGCTAAGAATATGACCATATATGATATAATAACAATAATTATGATTATGGAATAAGTTAATAACATTATTTAAATCATTATACAGGAGGTTTGGACACTTACGAAGCAAATCGGACCTAAGGTAAGGGAAAATATCACAATCTCATTTTATCCGAGATTGTTTATACATTGGTATTTACTGGGGTGTATTTTATCATCCACATCCATGTTTCCTCAATATGTAATATTATTACCATCCACCTACAATTTTTTAAATCCAATTTTACCCTTCGGTGAGTTTTTAGTAAAAGATAATAAAGGAATCTTTTTTCGTTTTTCGTACGAGGTACTTTTTGACTTTTTCGAAAAAAGTACGAGAAGAATGTTTTTTTAACTAATACGACATTAATGGATTTTTAAAACATTATTTACAAAAATCTTCCTTTACAAGTTTTCAAGTTTATTTTTAATCAACTTCTTTTAGTTTAAAATTGTATGACATGTTAAGAAAGGAAATTTTTTTTTTGAAGAAGAAAGGATATTTTCCTCAAGAATGGAGTTCAAGTTTTTTATCAAAATTATTTTCCATCTAAGATAATATAGGGTTCTGTTTATAACACTATTATTACATTGATTTGATTATGTTTTTATGGAATTATTTTTATGAATTCCTTTATCTTATATGAATTGTTTTATGATGTCATGTTGTTTAAGAATCCCATTTTTATTACACGGGTTATGCAATGATGTATGATTTATGATTTTGTGGCACACATAAGAATGGTATCATTATGAGATGGGTGGGACCTATATCTCCCTCCAATTAATTGGGTAATGATTTTATATCTCATGAGATAGTCATGGCTGGAACGGTAGGTTATACAGGTTCAGTGAAACAGGACTGAAATGAGGAGTGAACTCGGTTCAGAAAGGGACTTTGTCCACTAAGATAGTCTTGGCAATGAGTCTTCACTAATAAGAAATGATTCTCTATGATTATGTGTGTATACCACAAAGTTTTATGTTTTATGTTATGATTATTGGGATTACATTTCACTACTATGATTTATCCCATTCTATGAAATTATGATCTCTTTTGCAGGTTAAGATTTCCAAAAGTTATGTTCATTATGAATATGAGGTGATTGATATTTCTTTTGTTTGCCCTTACTGAGCATTTGAGCTCACCCCATTATGTTTTCTTTTCCCCAGGATAAAAAGAAAGGATTTAGGTTTAAAAAAGAGAATATCTTTATTGGAGATGTTGAAGATCTTTCACCACGATTAGAATATTATATTCCACGTTTCCAAAGACACTAAACTATTATAGTCCTTGTGTGTGTGTTTTTGTTATGTACTAAGTATTCCGCAAAAGTAATGTAATTTCCATGTACATTAATCTCAGAGTCTCTATAATAGGGATCCTATGAGCTTATTTGGCCTAAGGTTGGAGGAGCTGAGGGGCTTGAGATTTGTGAGTAATGGGTTATAGGTGAGGTATTTTTATTAGGGGGAGGAGGGGATCTTTAGAAAAGTGTGAAAATTTTATTTTATTATATAATGATTTCCAATATCTAAATATCTAAAACTTATTAACATTGAAGATAAGATGAGTCATGTTTGAAGTAAAATCATTCAATAATAATTGGACAGGTTTTGGATAATTTTTTAAATCTTTATAATTTTATATATTTAAATCAGTCATTAATGAGGTAATCATTGCATCATTATTATGTCATTAATAATTTTATTTATATCAAGATTAAAAATTAATAAAAAATACCAAGATGTATAAAATTAATTTATATTTCAAATAAATATTTATATTTAAATATATCAATTATATAACCCCACATTTAAATTGTTTTAGAAAAACTATACATGTTTATGATATTTTTATTTTTACTTTAAATGAAAAGTTATAAATGCATTATATTTCCCAAATGGATTTCATTGGCCAAAGGTCTTATCCAAAAATTTTGTTGGTTGGCCACAACTCATACAATAATGGTAGGAAAAGTAATAAGGTAATATTATATTATTATAATATTATTTTTACCTTTATTTACCCTATTTATATTGAACCGCGGTAAATAAATGTCAAAAGTAACAATTCACAAAAACATATTTTCATCTTATTGAACCAAATTTTACTTACAAATAACAACCATATTTTTCAAATTTTTGAAATTTCATTCACATAAATGGTAAAATTTCATTTAAAATAAAAAGTCATCTTTCTAACTACTACTTGGTGTTTTCACTATTCATCAAAAATTGAAGGTTTCCAGAAAAATACCAAAAAATATGCTTAAAATATATTTCATATTCGAAGTTAATAAATGATGTCTATTTTAATAAATTAAAAACATAGAATATGAATTAATTAAATTAAAATTAAATTTCCGATGTCAAAACAAAAAAGGGGTTTTTAAGAAATAATAACTATCAAAAGATTGATAATTGTTTATGCCCAATTTCAAATTGAAATTACTTACAATGACCGAAATTAGATTAAATTGTAAGAATTTATTCTAATTAAACTTTAAACCCATTTAAATAGATAATCTAATGAAATATATATATTATATTAAAATGATGTTTTGAATTAAAATACAGTATTTATCACTATTCATTAAAAAATGAATTTTATTTGAAAAATACCAAAAAAAATTCCAAAATAAATTTTTATGTCCCGGTTCTAATGAAAGACTTTATTTTTTCAAATAGTCCATATAAAAGTATAAAAAACTAGATTTAAAAAGGGTTCACCATCAAAAGGTGGAAGAAAAACCTTTTAAAGAATATTAAAGTGTTTCATGCTTAATATTGGATTCATTATCTTTTTAAGCCTCTAAAATTTATTGGGTAAATGTAAAAACATTTTAAAAACAAAATTTGTCATATTTTGGTTATGTATATTCATTCCTACCAATAAAATATCTATATGTTAACTACCATTTAAAATAATAATAATACTATATTATTTTTCAGTATAACTCAATGTTGTGTGGAATGTAAGATTTCAAAGAAACCCGTTGTTGCGTATCGAGTAAAACATTGAACATACATCCAATTTAATGTAAAATTAATATTTAACTCAAGAATATTAATAAATATGAAAATTTTATATCCTTTAATTACATGGGATATTACATCCTTCCACCCATTAGAGAATTTCGTTCTCACAATTTTAAAATTGGGCTTGGAAACATAATTGAAAGTCCCACATTGGAAAATGAGTCAACAAAAATACTACATTAAAATAAAGGAAGAGATGTAAAAAGGTCACCCGAGGTAACAGATAGTCGGATTCTATGAAAACATGGATATGGAAGAAAAACTAACTCTCATATTTTAATAGAGAGTGATAACGAAATTGATCACATAAAATTAAGCACCACAATACCATAAATTTGTGGTTGGGTAAAAGATTGATGATAAAATAGATCTTATAAATTTTTTGTTTTAAGATCCATTTCATGGATTTGAATAATTTTATTAATAACTAGACTAAGATCATAAGGAAATATAGTTACCTGTCATATAGAGTGTCATCCTTTAATAAAATTCTACCACAAACCAACTTATTATCCCAACAGTAGTTATTCAAGATGACTTGGTCACACCTGATGTTCTAGAATCAACTTCTAGAGAATCACATTATCTAAAAATAATAAACTATATATTTCACCAATCTTTAGACATCAACCAATACCAAAATTGGTTAGTTCATGATAAGATAATCCCCAAAAGGTTATTCCTATATAAAAAGAATTACTACTCTAAATCTACAAAATTTAACAAAAAGAAACCAAAGTTCAAGAAACAACATTCGATATAAAATTTCCCATAGAATTATCCAAAATATTCCAAACTAATATTGAAATACAAAACTAAAAACTATTTAATCATATAGTCTTCCTTAGTAAATCTAACCATTTATCTCCAAAAACATCAACTACTCTTAAAGTATCTTACTAAAGTGTAATTAACCTAATCACATAATCTCTATGATAGGCTAATCATTTCTATAAGTAACCCAAATCACCTTATTTCCACAATAAAAAAAATATTTCTTACCAAATTTTATTTCAACCACTACCCCACAATTTAAATCTCATAGTATTCTATTTTCCTTAGGCATATACATTTCCCAAAAATAGAGAATGTCTTCCAAAATAACCTTTATCACTTAATCACCAAATCATTTTTCTATACTTAGTATGTCCATTTGATAAAATATAATATTTCAAATCAACTTATTCTTTATCCATAATGTCATTTAACTAAAAGGAATTATTCATACAATTGAGGGAATTCACGTAGTCCATGGGTAGGCGATAAAACCCAATCGCACTTCGGTTGTGGTTTCGATTCTCATAGAATTGTCTGACACAATAGGTTGTCTCATGGTCTATGTGTTTTCCTTTTTAAAAAATTATAAAATTTCATAACATTCCAATAAAAAAGAGAAAAATTCCACAAAAAAAACCATAACATATTTTATCCACAAAGGTTATCAAATACCTTTCATTTTACACCACAAAATGTAATAACCATTTATCACCACTAAAATAACTATGACTCTTTATAATATGCTAACCCATTTGGTTATGTCACTTATGATTAAATAACACCCCAACCTCTAATGTTATCTAAACATACCTTTGATACCAACTATAAGGACTCAACCTTAAAACATTACATATTCCTGAATTAAATGATTAATTCACATTGAGGATATTTTTGGGCTTAGTGTTTTAGAGAATTAGGCCATACCTATTAAATATATACAAGAAAATTACATTTATACACTACTAATCAGTATCTAATATTTTCAAAAAATAAAAACTCATAAAAAGAAACATGTCTAGTTCCAATAATTAGACAACATTACTTTTCATTGATCCCATATTTGACCCTATTCATCTTTAAGTCCTGTGGAAAACATTTCAAAAACACGGTATGGTCATAGAAAGATAAGTAAGGGATACAAAATTAGGAAATGAAACATTAACCCATCAATAAATACAAATCAATGAAACTATAATTTTCGATCAAAACATTCATCATGAAATCATAAGATTTATGAATAACACATAGAAATCATAACCCATAAAGTTATCTTGTGGCATCCATATCATATGTAAAATGTATCTATCATAACAATTTCGGGAGTAATGTTGGAATACCTATCAAAGAATATTTCCTAAATCTCTTAGGAGAAACATTAATGTTTACCTTCGTCATGTTACCCAATGCATTGGAGAGATATCTCTAGGGCTCACCACCCCTAGGTTTTTCATAGAACCAACCACATATGTAAACAATGACCAATAACCATATCATATTCATAACACATAAAACCATTATAATGTAAAGATAACATTTCCACAATTTAATCAAAATATATTATTTCAAGATATTGATATAATCAATTCTTTATCAAACCATGTTCAATACAATTTAATGATTTTATTAAAGGGATTTTTGAATCAAAGTGTCCCATACCCCTTTGAAGCATCTGAAAAAAAATTAATTTCAATACATTCAAATTCAAATAAATAAATCCTTAAAACCATTTTTAAAACATGGACATTAATGAAAAAGGCTTATAAGAATAAATCATTAAAACATTTAAAATGATATTTTAGTTAAAGATTTCCTAAATAAATGAGAGATGCTTGAATAAAAATAATTTAGGTAATAAAAAATGTATAATATCATGAGAATAAATGGATTCATGATATACTGTGTCAATGTATATTATATACACCATATAAATTTTAATTGTTGCATAACAACAATGAAGTCTCAATAGAATTCAAATTGAGATGAAATCCCTTATAAAGACCATATTCTTAAGTTAAGGATGAAACAATGACATAATGATGTGTGAAAAATATAAATACACTTGACATAAGCTGATATTCATTGTAAAAAAATCATAGGACATTCACACGTATTCATTTAACAATAACACCAATGACTTGGATGTTAAACTCATTGAATGGAAATTTAGTTAAGATTACTCTAATAAAGTTCATATCGATGACTTGAGAATTTATCAATGGAGTGATTAAGAGTATCAAAATTATATCCACAAAAAGGGGAGTTGAAATTAAAACATAAAGAAATAAATAGTGATTCCACACATAATCATATCATGAAATAATTAATTTCTAGAAGAATACCCCAATGAATGAAAATTGGGTTAAAAAGTTCCCTTACCGATTTGGTAACTTACGAAACATACACTACATAAAAGAAGAACCATACCATGAAGAATTAAATACCCTTGAATAAATGAATATTATTTAAAGAACACAATAATGTGAAGTACATAAACCACATAATAGGAAATAGTGTCAAACATAGCATGAATCTCAAATGAATAAAAAGTGGGATGAAAACCCATTACCACACAGTAATCAATGAAGTCATAAGACCAAATGTTAATAACCATCAAATGAATCACAGAATACCATAAATATTAATATAATAATTATAATATATATGAAATGTAATTACAAAATTCACTATATGTAATAAATAAGTGGTGGACATTGGAAAACTAATAGAATTAAAAGTGAGATAGGAAACACTATACCATGTTATTGTTAATGGAGTCGTATGACCAAAAGATAATAAGCACCATATGAATAAAAAATTTCCATGAAAATATTTATATAAATGATAATATATATCAAATGGTAGTGCAGAATACACCACATGCAAGTAATAAGTGGTGAACAATGGAAATCTCATGGAATTAAAAGTTTGATAAGAAACCCCTTTACCACATGTCTGACTTGACCCGTTCATTTTTTAATCTCCTAAATAATAAACAGATGTTAATTTATAATTTATTAATATCCCTTTTGAAGTTTATTATTCCTTTTATATAACTTATTATCATGTTATAATCTTTATTCAATCATTTAAGTTATTAATGGTTGTTTGTAACATATTTGGTACTTGAGTCAAAAATGAACTTCATATAATTACAAGTTGTTCATATGTTTAAAATTAAATCACCTACAGAATGATATTAATGATCTGGATATCATATATATCACATATATTTAGTATATATATGTATTCATAATAGTTCATTACATTTGCAGATAAGAAATTAAATACACCGTTCATGGTGACGGTAATCCATATGTACGCCTGCACAATACTTTCATTTATATTTAGTATTTTAATGTAATGAAAAATTAATGTTACATAGATATATTATAATTACAGTTTAATATCATATATATTTTCAGTAAATTCATCCTTTATATGTTCCATGTATGGCATGAACGAGTCATATAACTTTGAGGGGGAAGTAGTCCACACTACCTCAAAAGAAATTATCGGTTCTACCCATTATGGAAACCATAATGGTATGATATAAATCTAAAATAAATAATATTATAGAAAACATAAACACAATATATATCATATGTAAACATACTTCCATCATAATTTCCACCATAAGAGGTGGTATGAGAAGATTGAACAATCATCATTTTGTGAGGTTGTAGCTTGCCGTCCACAAAAATGATATGTCCCTTACCCATTAGATGGAGGTGTGTGTTAGTGTAATTAGAATACATATCATAATATAATCCTATTATATTTTTGATAATATTTTCTTTATAAAATAAAGGATTAAAAATATATTCAGGGGTAGGAGAAATAAAATAAATGAAAAGAACTTAAGATAAGATGTTACTTTTAAATATGGTAACTTCCTTTGGTTTGAACAACAAGATTTTCATGAAGTTCATTATTCATAAATTAAGGATTCTAGGTATAAGAGAGGGATATTGAGAGCTTATTTGGGTTGTGTTTGGATGAGACAAGGGGATTGAGAGGTGTGATTAATGGGTTAGAGGTGAGGTCTTTTTATTAGGTAGGGAGGGGCTCTTTAAGAAAGTGTGAAAACATTAGTTTATTATATAATGATTTTTTGTTTCTAAAATAACAAAAATTATAAAATTATAAAATAAGAAGACTTATGGTCTAATTGAAATCATTCAATAAGATTTTCAAAGGTTTTGGATGTTTTTTTAAATCTTTATAATCTTATTTATTTAAAACATTCCTTAATGAGGTAAACATTGTATCATTATTGTGTCATAAATAATTTTATTTATTTGAGGTATAAAAAATATAAAAAATATTCCATGATTTCGGAAATAATTTTAGCTTCAAAATGAATATTTATTTTAAAATATATCAATTATATAACCCCACATTAATTTTTTTTAGATAAATAATACATGTTTATGATATTTTTATTTTTACTTTAAATAAAAAGTTATTAATGTCCTCATCTTACCAAAATGGAACTAAAAAGAAAAAAATCTTACCCAAGTATTTTCTTTGTTGGCCATGACTTATCCAATAATTTTAGGAGAAGTGTTAAGCTAATTTTGTATTATTATAATATTATATTTACATTTAATTACCGTATTTACCTTTAATCATGGTAAATAGAAGTCAAAAGTTACAATTCACCAAAAATTATTTTCATCTTATTGAACCACATTTTACTTACTGATAAAAACCTTGTATGTAATATTTTTGAAATTCAATTCATAGAATCAGTAAAATTTCATTTATAGAAAAAGTCACCTTTTTAACTACTACTCAGTGTTTCCACTATTCATCAAAAATTGATGGTCTTCAGAAAAATACCAAAAAATATCCTTAATCTATCTTTGATATTCCATATTAAAAAATGATGTCTATTTCACCATATTCAGAACATATAAGTTTAATTAATAAATTAAAAATAATTCCCATTGTCAAAACAAATAATGTGTTTTTAAGAAATAATAACTATAAAATGATTGACACCTGTTTAAGCCCAATTTCAAAGTGAAATTACTTCCAAGGAAAAACATTTGACAAAATAGTAAATATATAATCTTATTACACTTTATAACCATTAAAAGGGTCATGTAACCATATAAATAAATAATATTAAAAGGCAGTTTTGAATTAAAATACAATATTTTTCACTATTTATTAAAAATGAATTTTATCTGTAAAATAAAAAAAAATTACCCAATTTATATTTTGATGTTCCAATTTTAAAAAAAGTTTTTATTTTTTATATAGAACATATGAAAGTTTCAAAAACTAGATTTCAAAAGGGTTCTCCATTAAAAGGCAGAAAAAATACCCTTTAACGAATGTTTGAGTGTTTAATGCTTAATATTGGATTCATAATCATTTTATGCCTCTATAATTTATTGGGTAAATGTAAAAACATTTTTGAAAAATATTTAATCATATTTAGTTAGTTTTATTCATTCCCACTAATACAACAGCTTTGTGTTAACTACCATTTAAAACAATAATATTATTATATTATTTTTCAGTATAACTCAATGTTGTGTGCAATGTAAGATTTCAAAGAAACTCATTGTTGCGTTTTGGGTATCCCATTTAATATAGAATCCCCTTTGAAGTAAAATTAATAATTAATTAACAAATATTAACAAATATGAAAATGTTATATCCTTTATTTACATGGGATGTTACACATGTGGTGTGAATGAGGTGTTGAGATGAATGATTCAGGTATAATGTAGATATTTGGGGAATAAATATTATTATATAACAACATTTCATGTAATATATTTTAATTATATGAAATAAAAAAATACCACGTACAGGAGAATACAGTGAAAAGGGGACAAACCCCACTTTTCTACACATGGAATTAGACTCTAGGATAGTACAAATCATGACCAAATGTATATATACCTTAGGTTATTTTTCCAAGAGAAATATTATGTGCATCATAATTATAATAAATAATATGTAAAAACTAATATTTACATTTCAATTCTATATCCTAAAATAATATAATCGAAAGTAATGAGAGAAGAAAAATAAATCAATAATCATTCATGTCATTTAACATCTATAATATATATAATATTATTTAAAGAATTAAAAAAACAAATTTTAAAATAAAAAATATATTAATAATTAAAATAAAACATTTGTAAACATTAATAATAATTTCAGGTATAGATGTAAATAAATGAACAATTCAAAAATTTAGTTATGATGTAAATATTTTTGAACATTCCATAAATAAATGATATACTAGTTAATAATTTAGGCATGCATTATGGAGAATCTGTTATATGTATATATTGAATTTATATTTATCTCCATATTTAAATTTTATATAATCATTAATTATATTTTTATATGAAGTATGTAACATTCTAAAATATGAAATATTTTATGATCAATTTGTTATCACATTACAATGATATCATATTCTATATAAATAATTTAATTAAATTTAAAATCAAACATTTTATTTTAATTAATCCAATGATAAAATAATCATAATAACACATTTTGGGTGAGGTTAAATAATTTTCAGATAAATAATTTTTGTAAACATTTTTTTTACATATTTGACTTATTCATAAACAAATACAAATAGTTTTTCATTTTACCATATTTTAAACATTCCAAATAATTATAAATTATTCACTTGTTAATTACCCCTTATTCATATATAACATTTACAAAAAAATATAATATAGTTTAGTGTCCATAATGATTTGGGGTGGTCATTTCAGGGCCACTCCTTGGAATATTTGTGGGAATTTTTTCAGAAAAAATCCATAAAATTTATACTAATTCAGCTTAAACAACAACCATATACTTGTCATATTGAGTTGGACTATGGATTGATAGATTCAGAAAATCCTGTTTTACCCTATATAATCCCATTCTATATAAAATAATAAAAATCTACTCCGATGTTTTTTTAGTTAGTTATAGAATTTTGGATAATTTATTTCAGATAGAAATATTGTTCAACTTGGTACCATTTTATGGGGTATGAAATTTATTATAGGACTAACTAAGTCAAAATTGATTCACCTATTCCGTGTATAGTATTCTTTTTAATTTCCACCACAACACATTAATTTCTAAAAAATAACATATTAATATTAAATATTATTCTGAGTTTTCATAAATTTTAAAATATTTTTGAATTTTATGTTAATCATAGACTGTGTCATGGTTTCTAAAATCTATAACTGAAATACACATTTCAAATAACTTTTATTTTTTTCCTTTTCCTATTCCATGGTAACTAGAAAAATAAATTTCCTTATTTTGTTACACAATAATAATTCAATCCAAATTTCCCAATAATGATCCTTATATTGTTGAAGGGTTTTGATAAGGATAAAATATATTTAAAAAAAAATATAAGAAAACCAGTACCTAAATCTATAAAATCATCTATATATATTTTGTTAATTAATGAATAAAGGGGAAAAGTGTACATTTCACATTGATGAATATAGAAAATGGGAGATTTAGACATGAATTTCATTAAGTTCATTGGGCATAATCCTTAGGGTTGTCCTCTATTAAGGTATCTATAGAATATAGGGTTATCTAAATGATTTATAATGATCTCCCTTTATAAAATAGTATTCTAAAACACTATTTATGTATAAAATAGAAGTGGGATGTTTGTAATTTCATATATGATTAGTTATAATAATCATACCCATTTTTTGAGGATCAATATTTATTTTATGGGCATTAAAGAGAATCAAATTCAAACTCATATTTGTAATAAGTTTTAATAATAAATATAATGAATTATATATTTTGTTATATTCATTAAAAATATTATTGAAAAATATTGAATATTTTAAAATTATAATTATTTTTCAAATCTAATCTTAATTGTCATATTATAATGATGAAAATTGAGTGAATGAATTTGGGTAGATAAATTATAGATATTAAAAATTATCAATAAATTTGATAATAATCATGCAAGGCACTATGAAATAGTGACCTTCATTATGTCATAAAGAATATTTTTTTATTAATATATCTACTACATCATTTTCTATGTTATTTTAGTTTACATGTTTGAAATTTATAGTTCATGATATATGTTCTTAATTTTAGAAACAATTCTTATTTAATTTATGAAATAAGACATTATTATTATTTTTATTATGTAATATAATTTTTACAATGTATTTTTTTAAATTTGAAACATGATAAGAAAAATATTTATTAGATTTGACTCACTTTTGTATAATATATATTTTGTTTCTTTAATACTTCAGAAAAATATTTTAAAAAATTCATTTTTAGAATAAATTTAGGAAAATAAAATAATTTAAAAACTAGGTAGATGAAATAATTAAACAGTATTTGGTTTGGATATAACATGAAAACATTATTTTTTTAAATATAGGCTATACTAATACCAATGGTGTGGGTATAGTTGATTACGATGATTAAAGGTTATAGTTGAATTAAATATTTAGTATGCTTTGGAATTTGTAATTATAACTAGTGTAATTTCCTTGTTTGTGGTTTTCATTTTTAAATTGGTAAAATCATCTTTTGAAAATGGATTTTTGGCCTCGACTGTTTTGAATGAAGATTTGTGTGGTTTATTAAACTGTAAAACCTTATTCTTATAACTATATTTCAAATTATCATTAATATTTTATTTTTGGGAAAGGAATGCTATAAAATATATGGTGTTTTACTTCTATGAATTTTGATGTTAACCCCTACATTATCATTTAAATTTTATGTGCCACTAGTTTTGGATTTCTCTTAGAGAGAACATGGGTTTTAGTTGGGTTTTGAGCTAGGAGGTCACAAGGAGGTATGTGTAGTTTAATTTCATTCCACTTCCTATTTCCATAATAATTTTTAGTACTTATTTATTTTATTGTATTTCATTTATGGGTTAAATCATTCCCATATGTTTAGTTTTGATTCCGAAAACTTGTATCCAGTCTGTGGGGATTTGGAATTCCCATCGGTCCATGCCGCAGTCCGAAATGTGGGACTAGTTCATGGTCCACCTGGGTTTGTTCATGACAAAATCTTTATCAGAGAGAGGACCTTTTTTTGGGTTGTTTGATAGTTGGGGATTATTACGGTTAGGACTCATGAGGTTGGTATGGGAAGGGCTTCATGAACCCTTACTCGTACTTATCCATGAGTTTCCCATGGTAGTTCAGAAATTGAATCTTCTACTTTTGTTTTGGATTGAGGAAGGTCAATGGTGGTGAGCCGGTGTAATGTAGTGATTTTTCATGGACTAGTGACCCATGTGATATCCTAGTTCATACATTATGTTCCTCATAGTATTACTTCGCACCTAGTGCATGGATCACTACCATGTCACTATGTTTGGAATGTACATTATTCCCTCTCTCTCTGGTAGTTTGGTGTTTGTGGAGCTTTGTTTTGGTTTTATTGGTTGTATGATTGCTATTAATAAGGGTTTTAAAAATTAAAATTTATCCTATATAATGGAATTAAATTAGTAATATGGGTTTAAAAATTTAAATTATTTTTGTTTGATAATTTTCTAAATGATTGTACTTGTTAAAGAAGTGGATTGGAAACAACCCTTTGGTACTCCTTATTAATGTTTTCACATGTGAGGGTATGTCTAAAATGTTCTTGTTGTCATGTATGGATGTAAGTGGATTAAAAAATACACAATGGTTCATGGTATTCATTGGATGTGTGTTTGTGAATAAGGTTTTAGCCTTGTTTTTATATTTATTTTGAAATAGGAAATGATTTTAGAAATACGATTTAGTGTAAAAAGATTTTTTTGTTTGGGAAGAGACATTGACATAAAGAATGATTTGAAAATTAAAATGGAATTGCGGATTTTCAATGATGTATTTTTGGTTATTATTTTATTTTTTTGGATAAAAAAACTTACTATTTTTCCTTGGGATATTCTTTCTTATTATGTTTTAGATTAATTTGGGATCTGATTTTATGGTTCACATGTTGGTCTAAAAATTACACCCATAAACATTCTGAAGACTTCCATTGATTCATGCCCAGTTTATGATTCTTCATAAAAATTTCCTATTTTTTTTAGTGATCGAGGTACTTTATAGGTTGTTATGTGTCTTGAAGTGGTAGAGTGTGTTTTTAGGATGTTGGGAAATCCTGAGGATGTTAGAGTTCGAGCTATGCTATGGTTGTTTGGAGTTACATCATTGGATTAATGGGAGATGTTTTTTTTATATTTTTGTATGTTAGGGTGACTTGGTATGTTTTTAAGCCTATCTTCATATGATGGTTCATACCTAAAGAGTTAATGATTAAAAAAGGGAAGACCTCGTGTGTGTTCAACAAGAATAGCAGGTGGTGATCGAATATGCTAACCATTTCAAGGAACTAGTTTTTTTCCACTATAGGTAGCATCTCATGATTTTATGAAGAAATCACATTTTATTGGGGGTCTCCACCTATAGATCAAGGAGAAGGACCTCTATTCTAAGGAACATTTTTTGGTAAGCTATTAGATGAATTATTTCTAGAAGAATTGGCCTCCAAAGCATAGGAAATTTGTAATCTAGAATCTCTTGTTACTCATGAAGCATCCCCATCAAACAAGTGGCGTGTAGTAGAGGGAATTTTATCTAAGAACTCACCTCTAATGGTCCCAAATTAAATTTCTTTTTATCATCATCATGTTTTCCACTAGTGTGGCCAGTTTGGGCAATCGAAGCCTTCACATTGCAGCCCTATGAAGACTTGAAATAGTTGCAGCTATATAGGGTATCGGGAGATGTTTTTCAAAAAGAGATGCCTGAAGAATATGTTCTAATCAGAGGATACCAGGGCCTAGCTATGAGGTAGTATATGTTATATCCATCAGTGCCCTAGCCATAGGTCTTGGGGTGGAGCTCATGTATAGTCAGGAATTTATGGTGGTATGAAGCCTCTGTATGGGTTTTGTGATCAGTTATAGGAATGGAACATTTAAATATTTTTCATTCTTGTTTTATGCTGTTGAGGTTTTGATACCATTGCAAGTCCATCATTTCCTTGGGATATTATGATGAACCTGTTATATTGTAATCCAAACAGCCATGCTTGTCAATATTTAGTTTTCTAAATAGTGTTTTTTTCTTAATATATGTTTGTCCCTCTTATGGGTTTGTCTCGGTTAAGCTTTTCTCATTTGGAAATGTAAGTTACCATGGATGAATTGATTTTTTCAGTTGAGATCATGTTCACTTTATGGTTAGTGTTCTTTCTGAGGGTCCTTCCCTAGTGTTGAAGGGTTTTTTGTCTTGGGTCGAGAGTTCCAATTATCAATGGATGTTTTTCCTCACTTGTTTTATAGAATTTGGTTTGGATTTGTTAGGAGTTCCCGCATTATCCCCCTTCATGGTGTGGTATTATTGGGATTTAATATTCCATGATAATTGAGTTTTTGTGTTCAAAAAAACCCTCTCATGTTCTGTCATTATATTATGATGTGTTTTCTTTTGGGTTTGTAGGGTGTGACTGGTGGGGTGAATAGTCACCTTGAGGTTTGTTGAATATTTCAGATTCAAATTGTCATGGATTCATGTTGGTACAATCATTTGGTTGGGTGACATTCTAGGGGAACAAAGTGTCTGTTTTCGGGATAATTGTCACACACCAACCATTAAAATATTTTATTTTATTGTTCATTTACTTTTAATTTTTTCCAATTGAGGTCTAGGTTGTGTCCTGGCACAACTTTTTGGATTTTAAAACACCCAAAAGAGTTCTTTTCCATTGTTTGGTTGGTGAATGGTCTACCAGACTGTGCGACCAAACCACGACGCATGCTCGGTGTCTAAAAAAATATAATTATTTCCAAAATGAATATAAAATTTAAGGAATACTTATTTATGAATATAATAATAATGTGATTATTATTATTTTTATTATTGTGATTATGATTAACAAAAGTGATGCTGATTATTATTATTAGAACTATTATTATTATGTTAAGGGTATTTTTAGTAATATTAATATTATTCCATCAGTATATTTTTTTATTTTCCAACCAATTTTATAATTTTTAGACACTGAGAATGCCACATGATTTAGATACACTGTCTTCCAGAGTGTGTGCCAACTGTTCGTAGGCCCAACAGTCTCCCAAAAGTTTTAAAATATGAAAATTTCACTTGGGGCTCTACCAAAAACTCAACCAAGAAAAATAAAAACCCCAAGAATAATAAAACAATTTTAATTTTAATGTTTGTGGAGTGAAATTTTAAATTTTAATTCATGATTAAATTTAAACTCAAGATGAAGGGATATGGAAAATACATCACAGTTTCTCATACTATGTCATGTATATGATGTATTTTTAATAAAAGAGATGAAACAATGGAAAAAATATATATTTTGATTTAAAAGATTATATTATTAATTTAAATAACTAATTTAAATAATTTATGTCATCATTGATGTGGTGGGACATGAGACAATTTTTAGAGTGATTATTGGATATTTTTTTGACTTTAAGAAGATTTATGAAATAGGTTGTTCAACATAATTTGGTGGTTCTCTATTTTTTAAATCATCAACTATTTTTATGTATCTTTATGTATTGTCAAAATTCTGAACACCACATGTAATACAGAAGAAAAAAATTGATGCCATAGATCATTTTATTCTATCATTGGATTATATTAAAGGTTTTCATCTTCTAATTTTGTGGAATATTTGGGGGTACATTTGTTCTTTCCCATAAATTTTTGGAATGGATATTTTTATGGGACTTGATTACCGAAAATCAGGAGAATATATTAGAGATTTATGAAGATATAATGATATGTTTTCTTCATAAAAGACTTTCATTACTTGAACACAATTTATCCATTCTCCATATTAGTTGGAACAAAATTACATATAGATGAAGGGCTACTAGTTCGTCATGGATAGAATAGTTTGTTACTCATATTCGTGTAAAACATAGATCTAGAATTTTTATCTTGTGAAAATATGATGTGGTTTATACACATTGTTGACTTTAACAATAAAAGGTGTTAAATGAACTAAATTCATTATAATTTAATGGTGATTATCTTGGGGTTTATAAAGTCACATATTCTTCTACAAACTATATTATTTTATTTACACATTATCAATGATTATTGATTGATAAATTTTATATTTACTTTAGTATCTAGTTAATTGAATTTGTTCTTGTTCATGTAATGAGGTTTAGTATGTTATATTTAAATATAATTTTTAATATATAATTTCTAAATGAATCAAAGAATTTTTTTTAATGTAAATGGATACTTAGTATTTGTTGTTTAAAAACAAGGATATATATTTATATTGATTCTATTTTAACAATAATTAATATCATTAATTAAGAAAATTGGAGTCTCAATTATCTCTAAACCTCATATTTACAAATACACTGAAAATTGTGTTTCATTCAATGATTATTTATTATATTTATATTTAATATAAAAAATGTGATCTTGATTCTTACCTTATTTATTTATTTTTACTTCTAATGATCACATGTCTCTATAGGTTTTACCTTGAAATTGAACCATAATAAACCATTAGAATTTTAGTTTAATGGATTATTATTTTTAAAAATTCTAAAAAAGATTCACCATAAGAATAAATAATACATTGTGTGAATTCAAATGTTTTTTCATTTTTTATTGGGATTAGTAAATAGAGAATAAAATTAGTTTTTTTATCTTAGGACACTTTTTTTCATTTCCCATTTATATTTGTACTTGAAATTATATTGTTGCTCTTTGTGTTAATGTGTTTTTATTCATTAGGTAAGATATTGTTATTTCATGAGTACTCATATCTATAGATGAGTTGTAGAAACGGTAAAAAACATGATATTTATTATCCAAATATTAAAAAGAGAGCAAGGAAACAAATTTCAGGAAAGAACATGGATATATTTTACTGAGCTCATAAAAAGGATCTAACAACTAAAAATGGATAACAAGTGAAGATAAATCTTCTAAACTATATGTTCATGTGTAAGGGTAAAAATATGTTTCCTTATACCTCAAGGTCCTATAAACTATTTTAAAACATAGTCTTTATCCAAATGATCTCAAAGTAAATTAAATTCATAAGTCTCCCATATGAATATCCAAACACACATTAATAATGTTTCCATCAATGTTGGGATATGTTTCAAATTAATTGTGTTCTTTAGGAAATAAGAAATCTTGTACCATTTAAAATTTCATTATGAGAGGAAGAATAAATTTTATGATAGCTTAGAACCACATTTAGTAAAAAAATTTGATAGGACAAAGGACTAGATAAAGAGGATCCCCCATCCTGGATTAGAGATGCATCTGATAATGTATAATTTTTAAAAGGTATTCTATAAAATAAATATGGTGATTTTTTTATTGGAGTTTTGTTGGTAGTGAAACTACTGGGAAAAAGTAAAAATTTGTAAGATTAATTTTTTATAAATAATTTTTAGTGGAAAATATATGGATTTTATGAATAGAAATGAGTTCACTTGGTGCATTCCATTAGATGGAAGACTGTATAATAAGAATATTTGATGAAAAAGATGGATATGATTCTACATATATTCTGACTCTAATGTATGTACACTAGAGTTGAAATATTTATTATAATTAGTAAAATAGTATGTAGGGATGTATATTGATAAAATATTAATGATTAAAATAAATAGTTGTTTTTTCAGGGTTACAACCAAAACATCAAAGATCAATAATTAAATTTCAAATAAATTTCCTCAAGTAAAACATGACCTCATTCATTAAAATTAATAGAGACACAAAATGAAATATAAAATTCCATATTTTATACATTTTCAAATATATCATTAATACCAAAAGTATTATTTTAGAGTAACTTAGAGATAAACCTAATTCGAAATGTGGAAGATATCACCTTTAAGAGTTGAACCAATCCAGAATAAAGATATGAAATAAGTGGGATATAATAATAAAATAAATAAAAAAATTAAATTAATTATATGTTAAATATAAAGGAAATAGAATGGTATGATGATAATGATGCTAGAAAACAATTCCCACAAGCTCTGATACTAGAGATACCTTTTTTAAAAGATGATGCATGTATTAAAATTACATTTGAATAATCATAAGAAAATATAATCATACATGAAAAATATATGATGGATTTGGATACAAATAGGAGGATTATTTTTTATTTCTGGATACTTCCAAATTTAAGAGAGTATTCAAATGTGGTATAATGATTTCTATATAGAATATCAAACAATATTTTCATAATTTTCTAATTCCCATTAACGTTGGATATTATGTGATTGGAAAATATTTCTGTGACATAGGTGTGAGTGTGAGCATCATGTTGTACTAAATATTTAAAATATTGGGATTGATGAAGAATAATCCCATGAAGGTTATTATTTAATTGGAAGATACTGTGGTGATAAATTTATAAGTTTTTATAGAGAATGTATTACTTAAAAAGGATAAATTTTATTTTCTAGTGAATTATCTGGTTCTTTTGATGGATTCCGAAGAGATACTCTTTATAGGAAAAAGGTAATTTTTCATAACTAGAAGGGAAATAATCAAATTTCAATGTATAATGTTATATTCAAGTGATTATGGTGATATTGTGATGTTGAATATTCACATAGTGATGAAAAAAATAAAATAGAATTTTGGGATTATAAGGAGGATCATGGGCTAAAAATATTGGATGTTATTATAAATGATAAAAGGCGTAATACCCAATATATTATAAAAAAAGGAAATTTCTGATAATTTTTTATAATAAAATAAATTTTTTATTTCATCAAAGAAATAAAATACATACATGATAGTTACATTGAAAATAATGACCAAAAATAAGGTTATAAAATATATATTTTTGTTTAGAAATACCAAAACCATTATATCTATAAGATAATATGTGGTCAATAATTAAAATAATATTTTATTGCATTATTTTTATAAATAAAACAATAATTAATGGGATAAACGTCACAGAGATACTAATATAAAAATTTGAATAATATTAAAATTTAAAGTGATGTTCATTTATAATGGGTAACAGTGACACTAGAGGTGAAATGTAACCATTTGAATAGTGACATAATAATAAACCTACTATGATAGTGATGTGGCCACTATACCTACAATTATCTAATAAAATACATAATATCATATCATAATAGAATAACTAGGAAATAAAAATAATGTTTCATAATCAATGAATGAAAATATAATTATATATTTTTATTATAATAATAAAATTCAGAATAATATATTTCTTATCAATAACATTGAATCCCTATATTTGGGGACATCATTAATTTTTTTGACTAACATATGGTTATATAAATTCGAGTGATTGTACCATAATAAGATGGTTTATTATTATTTATTATTGTAGTTTATATTTCTTTTATATTACAAACATTATGATAAATATCATATATAATATAATGTATCCTATATATATATATTCATTGCACACACATTATTATATATATAATATAATTAAGATTAGTAATTCTATATATATAAACTTATAAATACACAATTATAAAAAACACAAAAACTATAATAACATAAATATAAATATATAACAATAATTAAAAAAATAAAATGGAAAATAAATAGAAACATTGGTAAAAAAATTAGTTACAAACACATTTAGTGTATTAATAAAAATTTTAAAATATGGGGGGGAAAATAATTTATTGGGTTTAATCCTAGGAAAAATACTTTTTGAGGGTCATGAGGATGATTGATTGGTCAAATCCCACCCATAGTCTAATGGATATTGTGTAATATTCTCATTGAACCACCATATGTGTCCAATTACATTCCCTTCAATTTAAAATACGTGTTATTCAAAATGTAATCATGGGGGAATGTCGCATCCATGATCCATTTCCAAGATGTATTCATGGATTACCTATATTTCAGTCGATATCTTCTAATCCAATACATATTTAGGTTTTTCTCCCAATTAAATAGAAAACAATTACAAATAGTCATAAAAGTACACTGTTGTAGATAAACCATTAACTGAGATTTTAGGGTGTAATTATTACTCAATATCTATATTAACATGATATGATGTATTCAAATTTTTGTTATTGGAACCTAAAAAAGCATTTTAAATTTTTTTATTCAAAAAAATTAGTGTATACATCATATAATGCCAATATTTCTGAAATAATAATATGTGGTTACATTTCAATGTTAATAAAATTTTCAATGTTTTTTATTACATTAAAATGATTTTGAACCATTTTTATTAGTCATTTAAACCATTTCTATTACTTTAGTTTTCTTTTGAAAAAATATTCAATCGTTGATAATATGTTTTCATTAACATTAAAATCATGTTACTAAATGATATTAAATTGGAGGGGTTATAAAGTAAACAATTTTATTCCATTAATTGAAAATTAGTATCTATATATTGGTGGAGATTTTCCTCCTATAGGTATGAAATCCCCAGGTCAAAAGGATAAAAATACTCTCTAGGCAATGCATACCATCTTCTAGTAGAATATTTATCCATTTTGATGGGAGAATGATACATCAAAAAAAATATATTCATAAAAAAAATTTATTAATGGATAAATTAAAAATCCTACACTATAAATCAAATCCCTATAAAATTTAGTCCCTAAAAATGTGGCAAAATTTTGCATCACCCTTTTGAGGATTATATTCTTTGATATCAATAATTCAGTAGCTGGATAATGGGTTCAATACATATAGAAGATAAGAACCAATGACAAGTAATTGATATGTAGAATAACTATTCAGTCGATTAATGAGGGTTAGAATAAAATTTAAATAATGAGAAATGAAAAACAACACAAAAATATACAATGAATAGATTTTTGTCAATGTTACAATTTTTAAGGTGATATATAAAAAAAACAAAGCTCTAGTGTATCAAATTATTATAGAAATTATTTTATAAATGGGATTCAATGATTTTATATTTTCGTAATTAGATAAAAAGTAATTTTTGTACTTGAAGGATTAACTATTCGTTTGGGGATCATTTCTATTAAAAATCCAATTCTATCAAAAACTCAAAAATAGTTACAACATGCACACAAAACAGTCATGGGTTCACTTATAATATCCACATTGGTTTTCCAAAATTTTTATATTCCATGAAAAAATAACTGAATCAATGAATTGTTAAATGAGGTCAATAAATAGTTAATAAAGTAAAATAATAATATTAAAAAGGGACACCTAAAAATGATTTATGATAACAAACCCATTTTCATATCAATACCTATGAATGCCCTTCCATGGTCGCTCAAAAATGTAGGGAGGATGAATGATTTAGGGATAATCATGATCCCATATAGGGATACAAGATGTAGGATTAGATGAGAATGAATATATGCGGATAAAGTGGAAAACAAAATACAAACACCAATTATAGATTTAAGGAGAAATAATTTACTTGATGTACCCCCATGAATTCAGTAGTATTTCTTTATAAACTCCAGGAATCTGTCGTAATATTCATAAATAATTGGATGTATATTATATAAGTAAATCTGACCATTTTTTCTATTTCAATCCTCTAGTGTGTGGTCTTCCTTCCTCAACATTGAATATGGTATGTTTATTATAGAATACTAGACCATAG
Source organism: Viscum album (assembly GCA_963277665.1). Classification (NCBI taxonomy): domain Eukaryota; kingdom Viridiplantae; phylum Streptophyta; class Magnoliopsida; order Santalales; family Viscaceae; genus Viscum; species Viscum album. The sequence continues at coordinate 286,865,173 of OY728138.1, forward strand.
GATATAAAGTCGATGTGTGAAAGACATGTAGAGGATTTTTCATCCACAACTACTTATAGAATACATTGAATTATCCATAAAATTAGGCTAATATTATTTCATTAGATTATAATATTCATGATCTTCATTATTCATAAAGACCATTTTTAGTGAATTTTACAATTTGAACATTATTTCACATCATGGTTGTAATTCATCTTTAATGTACACTCTTACATGGTCCATTTTCTGACACATTGTTAATAACCATATGTTATTTATTTTAATTTAATATATCATTATCTATATTCCCATACCATTGAGACCATTTCGTCCTTTTTGAGCACTTGTATATTCACATTGGAAGACAACCATATTGGTTATTCATACCAAAAAATTAATGGTGAAGGGAATTGTACAACAGAAAAATAAAATCACTCCATAAGTCATTCCAAAACCCCAGTGGAGCCAAAATTTTATATATAGATTGATTAAATGTTGCTTAAATTTTCATTGTACTATTTAAATTTTAGATTCAGTAATTTAGAGGGAGATCCGTACGGCCGATTTTGACTATTAAATTCTGGGCCATATTTAGAGGCCCAAGTATGCATCTCACAATTTCATGAATGACACATAAATAAATATTCAAAATGGGACAATTTTCTATCATATTTTATAATACATAAAGATATATATTTTCCTCTTATATTACCATGTACAATTTACTAAAAATCAAGGATGTTCTTGTACGTCAATAAAGAGAGATAAAATCAATTCATTTTATCCAAAAAATTTGAAATTTTAATTATAAACCCACTAAATTGAACAATTTGGAATACCTAGATAATTATTCTAATTTGAGATATTCTTCTTGACTAATGGGAATCTAAGTCTCTATTTACGATTTATTTCGACAAGAAATTTAATGAATTCATGGGGTTTTTTCATTGTAATGTTATGATGCCACATTTTCATTAGAATTTCATTTATTTTTCATGTAAGTAGATAAAATAATCTTATTTTATTAAAAAATATTACTATTTTTCCTTTATTATTTTATTCTTCATATCATGTTGATACCGCTGCCTCATGTTGTAAACTTATTAACACCAAAACATGTGAAATTCCTCACACAAAAGCGGAGTTTTCATTATTTATTTGTGTTCACTTATATAATCCAACTTATTTATGTTGAATATCATATTCCATTGAATGGTTTTAATAAATGAAATTGTAACCATTTTTAGGGGTATATCATAGGAAGATTCATGGGTGTGGATTCAATGTTTTTGAATGTGATTTATTATTTTTTTTAGTTCATTAATTTAATATTTCCTTCCAATGAGTATTTTATTCATCATCTATTCAAACGTTAACACCAACACATTTTGAGTGGAAGGATGATAAAATTTCATATAGTGATCATTAATCTGATCCTCTAATTTAATTAGTGATTATTCACGACTTGTGATAATATTAAATTGGTTAATGATGTTGGGGAATTTTCTCATAGTTTAAATGCATCATAAAATATTAAAATAAAAATTTGAATGAAAACTAATATATCAAATATATACCTTGGGAAATACTTGTATTAACTCATATTCATTAATTATACCATTCTAAATCATTTGGTATTTCATTTTTTATTTAAAAGCATTATATTCGAAAATATAGTGTTCTTATATACCAATTATAATCATCCACAAAGTTGGCCACTTCATTGCCAATGTCCCTATAAAATATGAGTGTCTCAAAGTTACATCTTTGGTCCCTATATATTTGACACCTATATGTATTAAAATAACCAATTTTAAAATATGGTAAATTTGGGAAAGGAAAAAATTTTCGCTTTATTTCCATGGAGCCAAATATGTCATCATGATAGAAATTATATTCTCCCACATTTCAGTTTTATCACCTCAGTTTATTTGAGCTTTTACTATTTCAATTTATGTGTTTCATGAGAATAATGAATCATAATTTAAGTCTACATCCATGGAATATCATACATATTACAACATAATTAATCCATGATGGAATCTAATATGATATCAATAATAGAAAATCCCAAAAATCCGAGAACATATTAAATCAAATATTGAATGGTTACACCCAACTTGATGAGATGTAAAATTATTTGGATTACGAATATATAAAATATTAATTTATAAGCCTCTCATTGATGGTTTAAGACTTCATTCTTGTGGTGTTTCATGAAGTTCAATTAGAAATAAAATCTTTTTCATCAATATTTCTTGAAAAGTTGAGTACTCCAATAAAGATAATTATTTATAGGGATTCATCATTGGGATTATAACTACAAATCATTAAAGCATTTGAGGCACCCATAACTACATAGAATCTCCCTTATTTTCCTTATGTGGAGTGTCTAGATTCCAAAAACCATCTCAAAAAAATAATTAAGAAACAACCTTTAAATTTGGGATATCATAATAGGATGAAGGAATTTTTTTCCAATATTTAAATCAGTAGAAAACTGCTTCACTATATTCGAAATTGTGTATCATGGATGTAGCTCCATTACTGATTATTTAGAATGAAAAATAACAGAAGCATTCTGGAAAATCATGGAATTTTATTTTTTATCAACAACTAAAACTGGTAATGAAATTTTGAGGTTTGAAAGAAATTCTCCTCGAAAAAATTGTTACAAAATAATTGGTGAAAAAATTGTTATGATTTAATTTTAAATTGTGCATTATGAAATTTCGGTCATCTCACAAAAAAAATAATGGTTCATCCATCCCCACTGAAGTTTGTCTCCTTAGGTGATAAAAAATAAATTTTATTTTACATTCATTGTTTCCTCGAAACAAACAAAGTAAGAATGATACTTAATATCTTAATAATTAATATAAAATAATTTTGATCAACCACTTATGATATTCCATTCATTTTCCTACTGATTAGAACCCATATTTTTGTAATTGAAATGGATTATAAATAATTTATAAATTTTAATCATGTAGAGGTGTTGAAAAATTAAATCTTAAAAAAGTTGAATGTTTTTGTAGGGTATGTTGGGGGTCCAAGTTTAGGGAACAACTTTAATCTACATGCCATATGAGAGGTAAAATAGCTTCTACATTGATTTCAATTTGTATTATTTTTAGTGTTTTGTGTTTTTTATAGATATGATAATATCAAGGGGCTTCCATTTTGTTTTAATTAGGTTAGTGTGTAATATTTATGGGATGCTGAGGTTAATATATTTGAAGGACAATCATTTTTCTTCCAAGATTTCAAACAAAATCTTCCATCACTGATGAGGAAACATCAAGGGGCATGGAGGTCAAAGGAGTATCCATGAGAATCCTGAAATTTAAATTCAACCTCTATGTGGCATTGTTCAATGTTTCTTATTTATGTTTACATTTTGATATCTGATTCCCTTCCTTTACCCCTATTGAATTTTCATTTCATTAAACACTAGGGACATTGTAATTTTATTTTGGAGGGGTTTGATAGGAAAGAAAAAAATATTTTGTGTCAATGTAATGATTTGTGTGCATAAATGGAAGAAAAAAAATTCATTTTCATTTAACATGATAAAAAAATTTCATACTTTTGAACTAAATATCAAATAATTTTTTATACCTTGATACCGATTTTAATCCGTATTTATTTTCATGAGCATAGATTTTTGAAAGATTGGTTTTTTAATGTTATTTTTCACTGTCAAAATTTTATTCCATTTAATAAAAAATTCACAATGAAAATACATTGTATTATGTCTGTATATTTGAGTTCATAGATCCCCCTCATTATATAATAGGGTTTCAGGGAACATTATATTTAATTTTAGAATATAAAAAATTATTAAAATACTACATATATTAATGGTTTTTACTAAATTAATGAAATACGACACATGGGGGTCATTTTTAATATTTTTCATTCCATTATGCAGTCTCTATATCTCTAATATAGATCATGTAATTGAAACAAATGCATTTTTAGACAATTTTGTTCAAGCCAGGAAAATATGGGTGATGTGAATTGGAATACAACCAAATAAAATCACTGCATTATCCATTATATAAGACCAATGAAAATAAAATTTGACTATTAGATTGAATAAATCATGGATTACATTTAGTTCAACTATGAAAAAGGACCATTTTCCTATTTTGAGGAAGATATAGGCACCCCATGAGGAACATTAAATTCTATTCTAGATTTAGAGGCCCAAAAATCGATCTAACCATTTCAGGTATAACACATAAATGGATAACGCAATTGGGATAAAATTTGTATAATATTTATTATACATCATAAGATACATTTTTTATCTACCATAAAATCCCAAATTTCTCAAAATAGAGTTATTTTTGGGACATCAACACGGAAAGAGAAAATAAATACATGATGTCTTGGAAATGATGACAGATTTATTATCCACCAACATTCCTCCACCATTTTTCTTACCTAGTTAATGATTCAAATTTTAGGTATGTGTATTGTCCAAAGGGAATCCAATTATCTATTTAATGTAGATTTTTTCAAGAAAAAAGGAAGTATTTATGGTGTTTGATTCATTGTAATGTTATGATGCCATTTTGTATTTGTATTCAAATTTCCTTCCCATGTAAGTTATTCAATTCACCTTAATTTTATAATATCGTTTCTTCTCTTTCACATAGTATATTTTTATTCAAATAAAATTGATATCATTTATTCAATGGACAAACTTATTCACACCAAACCTTGTGAAATTCATCACACAATGGTGGAGTGTTTGTTATTTCATTGTCTTGACTTCTTCTATCCAACCTCTTTAAGTTGACTCTCACCTACCAATGCAATGTTTTCATAAATTGAATGATAACCATTTTTATGGGTTGATACAATGTAGTTTCATGGGAATAGTTCATTAATTTTACATTTACATTATTTGGGTAATTTTCTTCTTCATCTTCACCAAAATTAATGATAATATATTTTGAGTTGTAGAATGATGCAATTACATGGAGTTACAATTATATTGATCCTATAAGTGAATTGGTGATTATAATTGAAATTTGTAAAGCTGAAATTGGTGAATTATAATCTTCAATTTGGTCATTTTTAGATATATTTTGAATTATTGATATGAAATTTTCTATGAAAATAAATACATCCAATCTAGAACTAGCAACAAGCAAGGATCAACTCCTCCTTATTAGTCATTTCCATCTAAATAATTTAGTGTTTCATTGTTCAAATAAATATATTATATTATTATCTTCAGTTTTCTTATATAATAATTCTAGTAATTCCCAATGTTGGACACTTCATATCCAAAATCCGTATCAAATATCAGTGTCTCAAGGTTACATTTTCAATCCTTCTTGATTCTACCACTATATGTCCTACAATGAACACTTCATCCTATTGAATAAATTTGGTAATAAAAGAATGTAAACAGTGTGTTCTAATATGAAATTGATTTATTTTCTGGAGTATGTCATCAATCAAGTACTCTATCAGGAAGAGACTTATGTATTTAGAATTAACTAACATGGTATCATTAATTATAAATCATGTATTAATCCAATTCGAGGAAAAACATTTCTAATATGTGAATTATTTTTTAAAAAAATAATTTTTTTAAAATAATAATCTTTAGATTTTAAAACAGATGATGAACTATATTTAAGGGTTATTGAATTTTTACTCAATAAAAATCACCATAATGATATGAAATGGGGTCTACATTATCCATGTAGAAAATCCATTGTTGTAGAAGAATAATGGAAGGTTGCTGTTTAAAAGAAATAACAATTATTGGAAGAAAGACTCCAGGAAATTATTAAAGGGAATATGATAGTGTTTGAAGTCTATAAATAAAGGTTAGAAAGATCATAAATGTAATGGTAGTAAAGAATATCATAAAATCCTTGACTCATTTCTGATAAGACATGTTCCTATTATAACAAATTCCCCCAAAATGAATGGAATATACACCTAAAGTGTCAAAGGGAGTAAGGTTTTACAGATTCAAAAACCTTATTATATGTTGATGTCCAAAATTATGTGATAGTAGGAACCTAGAATTCAAATTCATAGTAAAAAATACACGATTCCATTATATATATATGAGAATTATTTTATATAATTAATTTTTATAACAACATTGAATTTTATACTAATATATTAATGAATTTGTTTGGATCTAAAACACATAGTGTAAGTATTATTGTATTTAAAATTTATTACGATATTATAATCAATATTCATGGAGTATATCTAGATCAAAGCCTGATTTTTATGCCAATTGATGAATTTGTAACATTAAATGGAATGGATTGTCTCTAAAAGAATATTTAGAAAATTGAATACTAAGATAATGTGATTGTAGTCTATGATGAAGTAATAGAATTGTAATGACCCAAAATTTTGAATAAATATTATTTCCTAATTTTGGATGTTATTTTATTTTATTTTTATACTCAACAAAACTGTTTCATTGGATAAAATGAGTATAATTAAAATGAGACTATTGAGTTTTGATTGTTATATGGCCATTGGTCAATATGACCGCTGGACACTAAACGTTTCGTTTTCTTTTGTCTCTAAATACAAGTGATCTTGGTTAATTAATATAGAAATAAGATTTGATGGCCTCATCCAGTAGTCTTGGGCCGATCGAAGCCCATCTAACAGAACTTGGGAAGGAGGTAGAACCAATGGGATTTTCTCTGGACCAAACCCAAGCCGAACTTCATCGTATGAAGCTAGAACAGAATCTCCTTTGCGAGAAGTTCAAACGGATAGAAATTACTACTCGTGCGATGTTGGTTGAGCCTCCCTCGGATTCTCTCACCTTATCACACCTTACACTTAGGTCCTATGCTGGGGTTATAAGGGGCTATGTAAGGAGACCATAACTGCCTTGTGTAATCCTTTGTTTTAAATAAAATTTTTATTTCTTCTTATGAGGAAGTTTATGAATTTTTAAATGTCTGGATAAATATAGTATGCATATTTTTGATGAATTTTAGAAAAATGATATTTTAAAAATGTTTTAGTAAACCTTAAATAATAAAAAATGTGTAATGATTTTCAAAAAATTGTCTTCTACAATTATGTTCAGCACGAAATTTAGAGTCTAATAAGATCAACTTAATTTTTGATGAATAGTAAATTATGAATACTGCTTTTATGCTTAGGTTTAGTAATGTGACCAAAATGATTAGTAATCTCACATAAATCAAGCATTAATATAATCTAGGCACCTTGATTAAATAATGTGATTCAATAAAATGTTTAAATAGCGATTTCATAAATTATTAGTCAAGTATTAGTATTTTTCAGGTGAATAGTGTTTTTTATTAAAAATTTATTTAAAAATAATTAGAATATTATTTTTATAAAATTGATTTCATTTTTGAACTCGGATCATCGATATTATGTTAAGGTAATTTTTGGGGATTTTTCTAAAAAAATGAATTTTCGGTGAATAGTGTATTTATTTAAAAATTAAATTAAAAATATTTAGAAAATTATTTTTATAAAATGGAGTTCATTTTTGAAATCAGAGAATTTATAGTTGGTTAAGATGAAATTTTGTGATTTTTCTGAGAAATTTGAAGTTTCGATGAATAGTGAAAATACAGTTGTTATGTTACGGGTATTTAATTACATCATTAAATGATGTATTAAGTATGTAATCAATATTGTCAACATATGAATAGTAATATAAGGTATGAGGTGTCCCATGTGGCCAATACCATTAGCAAATACCATCGGGAATCCCATGGTTTTTTCAAAACCACTAATGAGGTGTCTCTTGCCCATGAATGCCTTGTCCCTTCACTTTCCCTATAAATACCAAGCCATCCTCTCATCCATCTGACTCCCAACTCTCCCCAAATGAAGCTCTGGTCGCATTACCTCCCATGTAGATCTTCCATGGTTCCCCCAAGCCCTCAAGGTCCCAACCATTGAGTTTTAAGAGTTGCGTTTTAAGGTAAGGGGTCCTACCTCTCTCTTTCTTTTCAAGTAATCTCTTTTATGTCATTTCTTTTATGCTCCATGATATTATGTTGGAGGATATTCTTTTATATTCCTCTTACTTCCCTTTTCGTGTTCATATGATGAGAGACCTCCCCTTTCTCTCGTCAATTCACTTTAAGAATATTTATGTGGCGTCGTTAGGCTGCCGAATTTTTAAGATATTCGTTCACCATTCTCATTTTCAAGTTCTATTTTCCTGTCAAGTCTTTAAAGTTCCTATTTATTATGTTTGGGTATTATATCTATATCTATCATATTGATCTTTTATGTTTATATTATGATAGACTCTATTTTATCTCTTCAAATCTGTATTTTGATGTTTTATGTGGCGTCGTTAGGTTGCCGAATTTTTATAAGAGAAATCTTATTTTTGTCTTCCTTTAATGTTCTTCATTTCATATGGTATATCTTTCAAATTTCATTACCATGTTCATATATCCGTCATATTCTGTCCCTCTACTGTTTTATGGGTCATTTATGAATGTTTGACCCATGTCCACTCTCTTTTCAATGTTTTCTAAAACCCCGAAACATAGTCGTTATGCTGCAGAATTTCCATCTCAAAATGTCTCTCTCTCTTGTTCTAAAGTTCATTTATTTTATTAAGTGAATACTCAAAGATCTATCTTCTATATGGGTATTCACATATATAACAAAATGTTCTAATTTAAATTCTTGGATTTACATACATGAGACCCACCTTTCTTTTTTGTGGGGTTTAAAGTGACACAAAGATCATGCCTTTAAAGCAGTTTTTTTTAAAAAGTTCTGATTACGATATGAAACCCAATCCTTTTTTCTATATGGGTTGTTTATGAGATTATTTATGATGATATATTTGTCTCACATGATAATAAATACATGTCAAGGGTGCACCCTGATAGCGCTCTAAAGCATTGGGTAAAGACTTAATCTCTAGAGATGACTATTTTTTAATGACACCTTGGTGAATAACCGTGGTAATTTTACATGACAGCTTGGGGATGGACCTTGGTGAAACAGAAATGATTGTAAATATTAAATGTTGTAGCCACATCTTCAAGTTATGAAAAACCTTTTTTTATTATGATATGCCTTATGATTTATTTCTCATGCCTTAATGTTCTTTTTCATGACATCGTTGATGTATCTCAAGTTCACTTGTTAAATGTTTCCCCTTGTTTCCCTTACTGGGCCTTCTGCTCACCCTTTATTTTGATGTATGTCCCTAGGTTATGAAATTCAGTAATGAAAATAGGATTAACATATGGAGAAGACTTTCATGTTTTTAAGAAAAATGTTTTATGTTTTCATGTTTTAAGTTCCTGGTTTCCAAGACACTAAACCTTAAAGATCCTCAGTTTTGTAAAATGTAATGAAAGTTTATGTGATAAAAAGGTGGGATGCTATAGTTGGTATCAAAGGGTGGTTTAGTTATTTGTGGAAATTAGGATATGAAAACTTTAGGAAGAACCCTATATAAATGTTTAAATATAGGAAACCTTCATGGTATTTTGGTGAGTATTGAGTAAGGGGTTGCCAAGAAAATACATCCTTGTCTGGATACGAGTAGGTAGAGGTGGCTCTGGCACAAATGTAAATAGAGTTAAAACCCAAAACACCGCTTTTATCTAGACTCGAACAGGAACTAGTACACAAAAACAGGCCTTGCTTCACTCTTGGTTACAACACACCCGGGGGATATGCTTTGGTAAATTCACAAGCTTAGAATGAACCATTATTAAAGGGACAATGTTAAAATAAAATAAAGATTCACATAAGAATATATGATCATGGATAACATAGATCAGAACCTAGGGGGTCACAAGTTAGGGTATACATTTCTTCTACAAATTTTCCTTCTATGGTTTAAGTTCCTTTTCATGATTTTTGGCTAAGTATTTAAGCCCCTAATTGTACTTTTTTTTTCTTAGTTAGTAGCGGAAAATGGAAGAACATGTCCCAACAACCAATGTCATAGGAAATGTGATGATTGTCGTATTAATATGACAGAGATAATTAGTGGATTAAAAGATGATTATTATTTTGTAAGACGTTCACTACTTTGGGAACCCTATTTGATCGAGGTAAATAGATTACTACGGTATTTTCTTTTAGGATTAAAGGATGATTTATATTTTTAAAAATCAATAAATTTAAGGTGGACTTATAGTAATTTAGGTTACATATGGTAATGATTAACCTATCTTGGGTAAAATATGTTTAGGTTATCTACTTTTGTTATAAGATGTTAAGAGTGGTTGATGTTGTCTGGAGATGAATGATGAAGTTTATTTTGGAAGACTATATTATCAAATCATTATTGTATTTGGGTTTGAATCTTAGTTTGGGTTATTTTGAGGAATTTGAGGGACAGTTATTTACGGAATGGTCTATGATGAACTCCGGGTAGGACCTTGGAACTTTGAATATTTAAAAGTAGTTTCCCTTCCTATGGGATTCTTTCTTTTTGAAGAGTTGTTTTATCTTATCATTTCTGTTTTTGGGATAATGTTTAACAATAGAAGAAATTGATAGTTAACCTTTTGTGGATTACATGACTCTCAAAATGATGATTCTTGTGCATTGATGAGACCATGTAGTTTTGAATGCTCATCATTTGGAGAAAATGATAGTTTCGGTAGAAACGTTTTAAAGGATTAAACTCTACATTAAGGTAGGTATATTTCCATATGTTTTTGTTCTATGTAGTAAATGAATTCCTCAAAATTATGAAAAGGAACGAAAAACAAAAATGTTGTTGGTTTGCATGTCCTACTAGGTAATCAATGACCATTTACACACATCATAAGTTTGTGATTTTTTTTGTGGTTAACTTTCTCCTAATCATGTTTTCTATCACTCTCTCTCAGAACATGACCCTTTTTTTTTCTTCCATATACATATTTTCCTACATGGAATCCTTGAATGGGTTAACTTGGGTGACCTTTTTACTTCCCTTTCTTTCTTTTAAAGTAATAGTTTTACTAACTCCTTTTCTGGTGTGGGACTTTCAATGAGATTTCAAAACACAATTTTAAAAATTGCGAGGATGCAATTTCTTAAGGGGGGGGGGAGATTGTAACGACCAGAAATTTTGAATAAATCTTGTTTCCTAATTTTGTGTGTTATTTAATTTTATTTTTATACTAAACAAAACTTTTTCATTGGATAACACGAGTATAATTAAAATGAGACTGTTGGGTTTTGACTGTAATATGGCCATTGGTCAATATGACTGCTAGAAACTAAACGTTTCATTTACTTTTGTCTCTAAATACAAGTGATCATGGTTAATTAATATAGAAAGAAGATTCGATGGCCTCATCTAGTAGTCTTGGGCTGATCAAATCCCATCTAACAGAACTTGGGAAAGAGGTAGCAGCAATGGGCTTTTCTCTGGACCAAACCCAAGCTAATCTTCATCGTATGAAGCTAGAACGGAATCGCCTTCACAAGAAGTCCAAACTGATAGAAATTACTACTTTTGTGACGTTGGCCGAGCCTCCCTCGGATTTTCTCACCTTAGCACACCTTACACTTAGTTCATATGCTGGGGTTATAAGGGGCTTTGTAAGGAGATCGTAACTACCTTTGTAATCCTTTTTTTTAAATAAAATTTTTATTTCTCCATATGAGGAAGTTTATGAATTTTCAAATGTTTGGGAAAAAATAGTATGAATATTTTTGATGAATTTTATAAAAAGGATATTTTAAAAAAAAAATTGTAAACCTTAAATAATTAAAAATGTGTAATGATTTTCAAAAAACAGTCTTCTACAATTATGTTCAGAACGAAATTTAGAGTCTAATAAGACCAACATTATTTTTGATGAATAGTAAATTATGAATACTGATTTTATGATTATGATTAGTAATGTGACCAAATGGATTAAAAAAATCACTTAAATAAAGCATTAATATAATCTAGGCACCTTGATTAAGTAATATGATTCAATAAAATGGTTAAATAACGGTTCCATAAATTATTAGTCAAGTATTAGTTTTTTCAGGTGAATAGTGTTTTTTAATTAAAAATTTAATTAAAAATATTTAGAATATTATTTTTATAAAATTGATTTCATTTATGAACTCAGAGCATCAATATTCTGGTAAGGAAATTTTTGGGGATTTTTCTGAAAAAAACGAATTTTTAGTAAATAATGTATTTATATAAAAATTAAATTCAAAATATTTAGAAAATTATTTTTATAAAATGGAGTTCATTTTTGAAATCAGAGCATCGATATTTGGTTAAGATGAAATTTTGGGATTTTTCTGAGAAAGTTGAATTGTCGATGAATACTGAAAATACAGTTTTTAAGTTACGGGTGTTTAATGACATCATTAAATGATGTATTAAGTATGTAATCAAAATTGTAAACTTATTAATAGTAATATAAAGTATGAGGTGACCCAAGTGTCCAATACCATGGGAAAATACCATGGGAAAGCCCATGGTTTTACCAAAACCACTAATGAGGTGTCCCTTGGCCATTAATGCCTTGTCCCCTCACTTTCCCAATAAATACCAAGCCATACTCTCATCCATTCAAATCCCAACACTCCCCCCAACAATGATCTGGTCTCATTAACTCCCAAAGATTCCTTCCAAGGTGCCCCCAATCCCTCAAGGTCCCAACCTTTGAGTTTTAATAGTTGCATTTTAAGGTAAGGGATCTTACCTCTCTCTTTCTTTTCAAGTAATCTCTTTTATATCATTTCTTTTATGCTCCATGCTCTTATGTTGGAGTATGTTCTTTTATATTCCTCTTACATCCCTTTTCATGTTCATATTATGAGATAACCCCTATTTCTCTCATCAATTCATTTTACGAATGTTTAAGTGGCGCCGTTAGGCTGCCGAATTTTTAAGAGATTCTTTCATCATTCTCGTTTTCAAGTTCTATTTTCTTGTCAAGTCTTTCATGTTCCTTTTTATTATGTTGGGGTATGATCTCTATATCTAACATACTGATATTTTATGTTCATATGACGAGAGGCCCTATTTTATCTCTTCAATTCCGTATTTTGATGTTTTTAGTGGCGCCGTTAGGCTGTCGAATTTGTATAAGAGAAATCTTATTTTTTTTCTTCCTTTCATGTTCTTTATTTCATATGGTATATCTATAAACATTCATTACCATGTTCATATATCCTTCATATTCTGTCCCTCTACTATTTTATGGGTCATTTATGAATGTTTGACCCATGTCCACTGTCTTTTCAATGTTTTCTAAAACCCCGAAACATAGTTTTTATGCTGCAGAATTTCCATCTCAAAATGTCCCTCTCTCTTGTTCTAAAGTTCATTTATTTTATTAATTGAATACTAAAAGATCTCTCTTCTATAGGGGTATTCACATATATAAAAAAATTTTCTATTTTAAATTCTGGGATTTACATACATGAGACCCACCTATCTTTTTTGTGGGGTTTAAAGTGACACAATGATCATGCTTTTAAAGCATTTTTTTTAAAACGTTATGATTACGAAATGAAACCCAATCCTTTTATTCTATATTGGTTGTTTATGAAATGATTAAAGATGATATATTTGTCTCACATGATAATAAATACATGTCAATGGTGCGCCCTGATAGCTCTCTAAAGCATTGGGTAAATACTTAATCTCTAGAGATGAATATTTTTTAATGACGCCTTAGTGAATAATCGTGGTAATTTTATATGACACCTTGGGGATGGGACTTGGTGAAACAGAAATGATTGTAAATATTAAATGCTGTAGCCACATCTTCATGTTATGAAAAAAAAATTTATTATGATATGTCTCATGATTTATTTCTCATGCCTTAATGTTCTTTTTCATGACATCGTTGATGTATCTCAAGTTCACATGTTAAATGTTTCCCCTTGTTTCCCTTATTGGGCCTTCTGCTCACCCTTTCTTTTGATGTATGTCTCCAGGTTATGAGATGCAGTAATGAACCTAGGATGAACATAAATAGAATCCTTTAAAGTGTTTAATAAGAATGTTTTATATTTTCATGTTTTATGTTCCTGGATTCCAAGACACTAAACCTTAAAGATCCTCGGTTTTGTAAAATGTAATGAAATTGTATGTGATAAAAAGGGGGATACTATAAGAATAATATTTTTTTAGAGGAGTGATAGCATTACGTATTTTTTTTGAAAAACATAAAATGGATCATCCTAATGGTTCTTTTTTAAAAATAAGAAAAAAAATAATTTTTTTAGAGACAAGTATTTTAAAAAATGAATATACATTAATAGTTTAATGTCACATTGATGTACTTCCAATTTAATTACATGGAAATCCTACTAATTTTGAGGTCGAGTTTTACATTAATCCCAACCCTGTTAAAAACAAATATCGACTACGACTTATCAAAAAACCATAGAGTAATAGGTGGAATTGAATAATCATATACATTATTATTTTTGATAAGGAGTTTATATTCACTACTGTCTCACCTTGGGCATTAACCAAGAAATATTTAAAGAGGAATAATGTGCCTATGATGTTCTACATTGAATATTGTAAAATTAAATATATTAATATTTTAAATAAGTTCCATTTAATCTGTATTGATGAATATTTTGATCAAATTTAAATGGGTATTTAATTTTAAAATACCATTTCACATATTCAAAATCATAAATAGAAATTTAATTAGGATTCTACAGGAGATAGATTTTTATTCTAGGTATAAGAGTTAAATGGTTGTAGTAATAGATTGTATAAATAAAAATTCACCCTCTATGATTGCATATATGATGAGTAAAGTATTCATGGATTTTCTTGAAATTTATTTATTGTATTTATTTATATAGAACATTCACAAGTGACCCAGATTCGGTTTCGAAATTAATTATATTTTAAAAATATATAAGGAATCACATCCCAAAAGGACTAAATAATTTAATATTTTTAGTAATCATAATTTGTACTTGATTCCCATAATACATTTGAAAACATAAATTGTTACATAATTTTTTTTGAAAATATTTTTATTCCCTTTACAATACTTTTTTATAACAATAATATTTTACTCAATGGATTCATTGGAGATGAAAAATAAGATGAGGTCAAATTATTAGAAATTTTTTAGTACAATAGAAGAAATCATGAATCAATAATAACCATAAAGAATAAAATTTAAATAATAGAAGAAACATATAAAGACACTAGACATAGTATCCCAGATTTAGTGGCTAATTTATTACATTATAATAAGAATTAAGGAATCACATCCCAAAAGACTAAATATGTTGTTATATATGAAAAAATAGTTACATAATTGAATATTATATTACAGTTTATACCATAATATACAAAAATTAAATCCATTTGATGAAACCATCATTCTCATAGAATAAAGATACATATCAACCAAAATGAACTTTTCTCATCATAGGAATAAATAAATCTTTTAAAAGGGGATTGATTAGGTTCTCAAAAGTGTTAACTACAACTAAATCTATCATAAATAAGCATTAACAATTATAGAATGTTAACTGATCGAATTAGAAGTCATAAAATTAATAAACTAATCATATTATGGTCAAAATAATATATAGTCGAATAATTCCCTAAAAATAATCACATAGAATAGAAAATGTCACCATGGATACACTACTAATAAAACAACCCCAAGGAAATCAATAACTAATCACATACTTAGGGGATTGATAATTCACGAAATCATAAAAATTCCATCATGGATTATTCCAAGACACGATACATAAATTATTAGGATATAAGCCCATACCCAAACTACATAGTCTCAAGATACCTAACTATAAATCAAAGGGTTATAGTTTTCCCCACTCATCACATACTAAGCGCAATGTATTCCTCATATGAAATGGATTAAATATAATCAAAAAATATATTTTTATCGAAACTATAATATAAATATTAAATAACATTCCCCAATCAGTTAACATAATCACAAACCATCCATGAAAATATGGTAATGTATATCAAAATAGTACATCCCCAGTTCACTGACCATAAAACATTTAATAAAATATAAATTATGATATTCTATATGATCAAATTCAATAATTAAACATTTTCAACAAATGATTTTTATATAGATGTAAATACTTCAAATGATATCACTAAAAAATACCAGATGAAAATACCATGTTTCACTTTCAAAATCACCGATGATTAAAACATTAAAAAATTAATAAATTATCCATTTTATTTAAGTAAACCCATTTATAATTAAAAAATTGTCTTTGAATGATTATGGAATCCTGAAGGTGAGAAAAACACTGAATCCATATATGTTAAAAAAACATTCCACCTATATCTTTGTAAAAAATGTCTGAAAGAACCTCATTTAAAAAGAGGAAAAATAAAAATTTCAAATTTTTTTGTAAAAATTAATTAAATGAGTAAATAATACTATAAAAATTCATGGGGAATAAAAAAATTGTTACAATTTTAGGAAATAAATATATGTAATAAAGGGCGAATTATGGGAATAATTAAAAATATATTTCTTATAAAATAATGTCCCTCATAAATATTAATTCATTGAAGTGAACATTAATAAAATGTTTAAAACATGAATATTTAAACAAAATATGACACAAATAATAATAAATATAATATAATATATTTAAAAATACATTTCACATTTAAATATATTATGACATAATCAAGGATGTATATGTTTAAACCAAATAATGGACACTATGTTAAGAATTCCCTTACAACATTGAAATAATTTAAATCATTTTCCCCAAAAAAGTAATAATTATAAAAGGAAACAATTAATACTATGAATATAATTAAAATCATGATATGATATATCAATGTGAAATATATACACCACACATAAGAATGAAGAGACTAATAATTCATATATCTAACATATTTAAAAGTGAGACGGGTAAATATTTCCTCATGATTCCCTTTATTTTGGACTACAGTAAACTCTCATACAAGGGATATAAGAATGATATTAATTTGGTAGATTACTATAATTTTATTTATTATACCGTATATGAAAATTTAATAACATCTTAATACCCATTCATTAATAAAAAAAATTTATATTCATTATTCCGGTTGTGTTTATTCCATGATTTGATCGGTGTTTCATTAGTGTATAAATATATATTTTTACGTAATATTTTTTTAAAAATACATTATATAAATTAATCATATTTATGAAATTCAATAAGTTTAAATGGTCCCATATATCATTTTAATTACTGAAATGTGGATGGTTCGTTGGGTAAATTGTTAATGACAAATATTTAGTATATTTTTGATAGCTTTCTGGCCATCACAAATTAGTCCCATATTATTTAATATTATTTATATTTATTTGTTATATAACATTAAATAAATTTTAATTTACCAATTATAATCTAAATTAACTATGAAAAATCATTTATGACCATCCTTGATGGTTGGTTTGCAAAACAAAAAATCATTATCGATAGAGACCATTAACCACCATAATTTTGAAAATGGTTTCATTTATTTGATTTAAAGAATGTAATAAATGGGGTGAAAATATGATATTATATTATAAAAAAATAATGTATATAAATGATACTATAGTTATTATTCTTTTATGCATTATGGAGGTGAGGATAATGTACAAGAGGAAAAGAAATTAAGAGATGCGGTTTTGTGAACGTTACTAGATGAATTTCACCCATTGAAGGATATCGTAAGAAACATGGAATTATATTTATGGTGAGAATAGAATAAAATCGTAAGTGGGGAATGTTTGGATATTATGTTTTTCTATATATTTTATGAGCCTATTGTCATTTATGGAGAAATGTTGTGGTGAGGAGTAGTATTTATACATGAGTTGTGCTAGTTTTAGGTGTTTAATTAGTGATTATTTTATATTTAATAACAACAAAATTTAGGTGGAATAAATAAAATTTATTTTTTGATTAATAGTGTTTTAAATGGTCGGTTTGGTATAGAAATTGATCAACCATCATCTGAATGTTTAATTTTTTATGTATTTTTATCATTTACCTTTAATCTTTAACATACTATATTATTTTATATATAATGTGGAAAATATGTTTTTTACTATGTTAATTTTTTACATCGAAAATTTAAAATGAAAATATAAAATAATTTCTACCCCCTCACTCCAAATATTGAATCCATTTTGCAAAAATAAAATCACATATTTTTTCAAAATTAAATTTTCAATTAAACTTTCAAAATGCAACAATTTTTTTTTGGAAAAAAGAGTTTAAAGCCCAAAAATTAATGTATAAAAAAAGGTATAAATAAAATTTAAATTTAATTAAAAATATTACATATAAATAAAAATTAATTAATTTACTTTGAGATGATTTTAAAATGATTAAATAAATTTTAAATATAATAAAAATGAGGGTTTTATGAAAATTAGTATATTTTTACTATTCAATTAAAAATTAAAAAGATATATATTTATGAATAATTCATCCTATGGTATTTTTTAAATGCTGAATCCCAAAATTATTTTCATTTTATATCATAATTTTTTATATGTTTCAAAAACTAATTAAATTTATTTTCTTATATAATGAAATACATATATATTTTCTTGAGGAAATGATTGATTGATAAATAAAATGATATTATGGAAAATTATGTGTTCCTTTAAAATGAATATTTTATTTTTAAATAAATATGAAATTTTTTATAATAAATTTAATCTTAGTTGAAAACTCAAATTTAATGGCCACCTTACATTGGTCTTGTAAAAATAATGATACTTTAGACTTCCCTTATGATTATTGTTATTTTAAATGTAGGATATTGAACATAGTGTTCTTATAACATATCAGGGTGTCACATTCTACCCTACATTAATAAATTAAACCCTAAAAATGTTAAATTTTATTTTAATAGAAAAGTTCATATTTGAAATTACATTGTGGAAAACCCACATCACATTAATTGTTAATAAAATGTCATCTTGAAAGAGGGAAAGGAAAATGTTAATGATACACCAAACCTAATTTTTTTAATCGGAACATATTACTGGGAAGTAAAAACATAAACATGAAAATGAAATTTAACTTTAATTTTTGGATATAGAGTGATATAGAACAAGATTATAAGAATTTTTACCAATACAAAACCATAAGTATATAATGTGATAAAAGTTTATTGATTTATCAATAAAAATATTAAATGAATAAAATTTTCCACCAATTTTTTTTCTATAGTTGAAGAATTTTTTTAGTTCATATAAGTAAATTTATTTACATTAAAACTAGTGTTTTATCATTTAAATAATTTCCAAATCTAATATTTTTCTTCAAAAGGAATCTCAATGATTATTCCTAAAATAATATTCTAATATACTATATTTATCTAAATCAAATAATGTTGCCATAATTAAACTATAATTTATCATTAATAACATTTAGATAATGAAAAATATTTTAAAAAAACATGGAAATCATTTAGGCTATTAGTAGTAGAAGCGCTCTTACTGCCCTTTGGTTGTGGGAACAATCCCCAAAACCTTACCAGATGTGATGGATTTTCACTCAACCTGTTTTATTATTTTATTTTTATAAATGTATATTAACAAAATCCTTAAAAATTACAAATTTTTATTTCATATAATTATTTTTCATTTCTATACTACATGATTCGTCCATGGATTCTGTTAAATTAGTGAAAATGACCATATTTATGTCATCCATTACTCCATGAAATCAATATCCAAAAATCATTTTTTTATTCATGATGCAATAAAATTCACTTTTAACTAATGATAATGTCTATAATGAGGGAAAATTATTTCCGTCTATCTCAAACTCTTTTTTGAAATGAAAATTGGTGCAATAGGTTATCTAATTTGAATAAATTCATTGATGATTGAAGCCTCATCAAAAGTTCAACATAAACTAATTTATAAATTTTTATTTTTATGATTGTTACAAATGATCATGATCTAAAAAATTTGAAATATATTTTGTAAATTATTAAAATGAACCTACCATTATCCTTACAAAAAACATAATGTGGACCTTAATCATCACATACAATACTTTTGAATAACTAATTTAAGTATTATCTTGAAACATTTTATAAAATGAATAGTCATAATGATATATTGAAAAATGAAAGATTCATTATTCCATTAGTAAAACATAAATTATATAACATTTTTATTAAATCCATCAATGTTTTTAATGTTATCAATGGAAGCATAAACCCCTTTTAAGAAATCAGTAACCATCTCTGAGGTGGTGAGTACTATCCAATTTACTTATTCCTTTTCTTTGATATCTTAATACCAACATATTTATCTCAATCATCAGGAACATATTAAAGGTTATATTTCCATCAATAACATATTTTAGATGATTTTAAACTTACTACTATGTCACTCCTCCTGGTTACTGGTATTATTGATTATATTAATCCAAATACTTAAAGAAGACGCAATGCATTACAATCCTTATATATCTCCTAATTCATAAAACTAGAATACAACTAATAGTTTTAAAAAAAATCTTCTATCCATGTAAATATAAACATAATTGCTCAACCTTATTACAAAATCATAAACATAGATTCATCATCTTATTCCACTTCTATTTATATGTAATTTTTATCTCATTATCGCAAGTACTAGAAATACTACACAAATAACCTTACTCAATCACTTCCCCAGTTTTTCCCATATAACATTGGTTTGGTTAATGCTAATAATTTCTACATTAAAAATGGTCAACCATTTATAAAATAAAATGGATAAAAAATTTCTTGGTTTTACAATTTTTTCCTCGGTAATTATTTTATTTTTCCTTATTCCACACCGAAATATTTTTTCCATTAGGATATTCACTTGGGAATTTCTTGTAACATTCATGATATATAGTGTACAAATAATCATTCTCCCATAGTCTCAACCATTAGATCTCTCAATGAACTCAATCCTTCTCATCTTTGGCGGATCAGAGAGATAGTTAAGGTGAATGTGGTTAATCATAAATCATGATAATTGTTTAGGAATAATCATTATATTCTTAACTCAAGTCACTATCCAATTTTGTGGCCTGAAACTATATTTTCTATCATGTTCATCATTAACCCAGTTCATTCTGGATCTATCAATTGACTAAAACCAAAAATCAAAAGGTTGTCAAAACTAACCAATGTGGTAAATATCATAATCGGGAAGAGTCAGTTATATAATGTTTAAAACATGAAACCTTCATATATATATATGAAACCTTGTGTTTAATAATGGTAATCCATGTTTACTACCAAAATTTTATGATATAATCCTATAATAAGACTTATCATTAAATTCATTCATAGTCTTATAGTCCGTAATATATATTTTTCAAAATATAGTTCCCAATTATTATACTTATCATTATCTAATAATAAATATAAAGACCTCGACCCTAGTATCATAGATTCAGTAGGAACGTTATTACATTGGCATAAGATACAAGAATCAAATCCTAAGCGGGAAAATATTTTACTATTTTTTTGGAAACTAGACATGTACATGAATCTTATATTAAAATTTAAAACATAAAATAAATTATATAAATCCTATTGAGGAAACCATTATTCTCCTAGTGAAACATTTTATATCAATCTAAATAAACTTCATGGAATGTGGTTAAAAATACAACATAAGAAATGGTTCATCATAGATTCTTAGTAAGGGTTATGTATTGAAAAATATATCATCAATAAACATAATTGGTTATGGTATTGTATATAACTAAATCACAATCCATTTAATTAATATCTTGATCATGATAGGCTGAAATAAAAGGTGATAAAATAATCCCTTATAAATTGTAACACGAGTTAAAAAACATAACCATGGATATTCTACTAATCGAACAATCATATAGAAAAAAATTACTAAACTCATAACTAAAGAATTTACTTCATTAACATACCATTAAGTCATCATTCAAGACTCCACAAATAAATATGTAAGAAATTATCCAATACCAAAACTATTATAACTCATCAGACCTACCGATGCATCGAAGGGCTATAGAGGGTCCCTCTAATCACTTATTTAGTATAATTAATTTCACATATGAAAGGGGTGAAACAAAATTATAATATAAATTTTTATTGAAACCAGTACATGAAATTTAAATAACACTCCCCATTGAGTAAACATAATCACACATCAACTAGAATAATATGGTGATTGATATCAAAATAGTAAATCTCTAGTCAAACTGATCATAAAATTTTAATACTATATGGAAGATATCACCAAAAGAGATAAACCTCAATAGATAATTATATTTGAAATCATATGTTGACATAGATGAAAATACTATATGTTAATTAATTCAAAAATTCATGGGAAAAATACCAATTTTTACATTGAATGTCAAATAAATTTCAAACTATAAGAAATTATAATATATGAATATTTCAATGAAGAGAAAAATGTAAAATTAGAAATAAATATTGAAAATACTATGTTATAATGATGGAAGGAAAATTAACTGATTCCATATAATTTAAAAAAACACTCCTTCCGTATTTTTGTCTAAATGGTCTCAAAGAACCTTGTTTGGAAAATGAAAATATATACCATTAAAACATTTCAAAAAAAATAAAAAAATGATTAAAATTACGTTAATCAATCAAAAAAGAATTTTAAAAATATTTTTGGAAATATTATAGGGTATAATCATAGAAAATAAAAATTCCATTTTAAGGGAAACATTAAAAATATATTGTTTCCAAAAAAATGAAAGTCCCTTATAAATCTCATATCTTCTAGTGACCATTAATCTAACAAATTGAATATGTGTATTCAATATGTGGGCACATAAAAAAGTTTGAATAACACATATGATAGTAAAAAAAATTCTCAACTAGGAAAAGTATGATATAATCAGGGAAGAACATGTTTCACCCAAATAATGGACATTGGGTTAAGAATTCAATTACAACATTGAAATCGGTCAAATTCTTTTCCCAATAATAGTAATAATTATCAAATAAAACATTCAATACCATGAAAATGATTATATTCATGATATGATATGTCTAATGAAATTATATACACCACACATAATGAATAATTGTCAAAGAAGTTATACATCACACATATGTAAAAGTGAGATGAGAAACCCTTAACACATTCTTCTATTTTGTTTTGCATATATTAAACTCTTGTATAAAAAAATAAATAATGTTTTTAATTCATTCCAAAACAATGTATATATTTATAATCTCCTTTATGATACTTTTATTACATCCTAAAATGAATTCATTAATAATGTATTGTTATTTTTATTTTAACACCCCAAGATTTCATAGTACATTATTTCTTCAATGTAATTCAATAAATTGCACTACACGCAACACCGAGTTCAAGCGCACCACAACATGCCAAACTAGTCGTTCAAAAGAAGTTATGAATAGTGTTAATAGAATTTTTAACTTTATATAATCCTTATTATTTTGGAATCCTTATTATGAGATTCTTAGACATAATGTAAGAATAAATTCATTTTTTCAGATAATAGAAGTATTTCATTCAAAATTGCACATTTACCGCCTTTTAATGATGAACCAATTTTAAATCCAATATTTGAAGATTTTATATATTATATTTGAAAAAATAAACTTCTTATTTATAATCAGGACATAAGAATTTAGTTTCAATAATGTTTTTGTGTTTTTATGATTACTTTAATAATTTGGTTAATAGTGAAAAAAACTATATTTTATCTGAAAAAGACATTGCTAATAAAAATAATTAAAAGTGTTAAATTATAAATTTTAGTCATTTAAGAAGTATAAATAGATTATATTTTTACCATTTAATCCAATTTTGTTGAGTTTAAGTTATTTCACTTTGAGATTGGACACAAACAAGTGTTAATCTTATGATATATATTATTTCTTAAAAATACACATTTCGGTTTTGATAAGGGGAATTAATTTTAAATTAACAAATGCAACCTCTATGTTTTGAATTTTTTAAAATAGACTTCATTTTTAAATTCATAATATCAAAATTATCATAGGGTGAATTTTTTAGATTTTATCTAAAAACATTCAATTTTTGATGAATAGTGAAAATCACTGAGTTATTGTTTAAAACCGACTTTTTAATTAAATAATTATGTATTTTATTAAAATTTATTTTAGGTCAGAATAGATAAATAATACCTATATATGTTCAATGTAATTCATTGTATTCAATTTGTAATAATATTATATATATAAAATTTTATTGAAACATTTCACTGTCTTTTACAGACCTCCTAGGAGAATTTGCAAATTCATATAAAAATTAATATTACCGCTTATCTGAGTTGAATTTTGAAAATCCGAGAGACACCGTTAATATCAAGGAGGAAAATGTGGTTAAATAAGATAAAAATATTTTTTTGGTGAATAGTAACATTTACTTTTATATACCACGGTTGAAAGTAAGTAGGGTAATTAAGGGTAAAAATGATATTATTATTACCCTAACACATGTCCTAATTATATTTTCAATGTATAATTCGAGAAAAAACAACCTTATGAATCAAATATGAACCTCTTTGGTCCACGTGTATTAGATTAAAACATTTATTATTATTTAATTGAATGAAGCGTAAAAAGAGTTAAAATTAATGTTTAATAACTAAAATATTTTTAATATAGGATTATAAAGAAGATAAATTCGATTATAAATATTAATTAGAAAGGTAAACATATTTCCTACATAATTGTGTTTTATTTATAATTTTTAGGCATTAAATACCTTAATTTCATATGACACTATGGTGAGGCAGTGATTACCATATTAATGAAATATTAAAATAATTGAAATTTTAAATACCCAAATAAATGTAATATGAGACATTTTTATAAATTAAAATAATTTTATAAGTTAATATGACATATTATTGGTGGTTATATAAAATTACTTTGAAGTAATAATGCTATTATGAATTTAGAAAAAACAAAATACCAAATAGTGTCAAAATTGACATAAAAGAGTTTTTAATTCAAATATTATATTATTAGTTGATATTATATTCCTAAAAATCTATGGATCAGGACAATGGAAAAATATAATGATAGTTGGATCATTAATGAAGCACTTGTGGTTCGCTTGGTAGTATATAGTATGTTTATTAACCATACAGTATAATAATAAAGAGAGTCATCGTAAATGTCAAACTATTTAACAAAGAGTTAAATATAAAAGTTAAGGTTAATATAGTGACCCAAACCTGTCAAAAACCAATTGGTTGGTTGGTTTTTGACCCATCCCTACCTTAGACATTAAATAATCCATTTTTAAGCCATTATAAACTGAAAATGTTTTTATTATAAAATAATATTTCTAGCTTTTTCTAAGGGTCCCATCACCCTTTTTTATAAAAGGACACTCCCCCTTCTCTAAAATTCACAGCTCCAAAGCCTTTTGGATCGGCCAAACCCTACCAAAATATACCCTCCACTTCCCTCAACTCATCCTAGAGGCCTTCCTTTAGTCATAAAGCCAAATTAAGAATCCCTTTTGATCGAATCTAAAGTAAGAACCAGAAGAAGAGGTAACAATTTCACCACTATTTTCAAGTTCATTTCTTCTTCCACTAATTCATTCTTTATTATTTCCATTATAAAATAATAACTCTTGTATCTTCTATATAAAATGATTTTATTATATATAATGTACAACCATATTCATTATTCTATCAATCCATTGAATGAAATTTCACAATACATGAGTACGTACGGATTACCGTCTCCACATCGTGGTGTAATTGTTATTCAATACATTATTATTTGGATGGTTATAATAATGATGTGTAATTAATTTAAATAATAAATAGAACATGACAATTATTCTGTATATATAAAATACCATCCAACTATATATTATTTTAATATCAAAAGATTCATATTGTCAGTCATGCGTACGTACGGATTATCGTCTCCACCAACGCAATGAGATTCATTCCCCATCGTACCCATTCAAGACTAATATTCATTAGATGATTAAAAATAATTTTTGAAGACTTGATATCATTCTGGATATGAATAATATACATGCTATCCAAAAAAAATATGACTAACATAACAATGAATAAAAAGGAAAACGAATCTGTTAACACCCGAAACAACGATAATACTAAGATATTATTAACAAAGCAATGTTAAAAGATCATATATGAAATTATATTAATGTATATGATTATTGGTTAATTTAATAACAATGTTTTTACAATTATACTAGAGGTTAACCTACCCCCGACCAAGGAAAAGTATAAGTTAATGGTTAATTCTACAATCTCTTATCTGAGGTTCTTTATATGTGATTATCTAATGGGACATCTTTAACATCCATAACCATGTTTCTTAAAAATATATTTCAAAAAATTAATACTATTATGTAGACTATAGGTTAACGTCGTTTATAACCTTGTTTGACTTTATATAATATTTTTATGATGGAATATTTCCATCATTTTCCAAACACGGTCCTTTTTAACCTTTTTGACAAAATTAAGGTAAGAATGTCTTTTTAAACTTATATGGAGGGTGCGGCTATTTTCTGACATTATGAAATCATCAAAGATTCCCTTACAAGATTATAAGAATATTTTTAAATTAAATGTTTTCATTAATAATTATGTGACATTTAAATGATTTCAAAAAAGAGATATTTCTCTCAAATAGTTTTGGTTTCATCTATGTCGACATCCTTTGATGAATTTTAAGCTTATTTGATGTTGAATTATTATGATACAAAACATCCATATTGTATTGAAAGTATTGTGATATGTTTGATTATGGATGTGTTATTATTATACAATTCATGTATTATGGAGAAAGTATTGACATTTCGTATGCTAGTTTTAATACAAATGTTAATGTTATGTTTAAACCTGTTCATATAAGGAATTCATTGGACTTAGTAAGTGATGGGTGGATCCTTATATAGCTCCTCGATGCATCGTTAGGTCTCATGACACAAACTACAATCTTGGAAGAAGGCCTTGAAAAAATCTTATTTGTAGTCTTGGCACAAGGCCTTGACTATATAGTTATGATAGTCTCGGATTATGCATTCCATCATTATGAAGGTGGTTATTGATATTTCATGTGATTATTCGACTAGTAGAATATCCATGTGAACAAGTAAATGGAATTATTTCATTTTATTTTTTCCATTTTATACTGAAGATCAAGTTTAAAAGGATTTTGTTTTAGTTATACATTGCCTAAAATGTTTATTCTTATTTATGAATGTTTCCGCTATATTGTTATTCTTACTAAGCACCTGAGTTCACCCCATTCTATGTTTTATTTTTTCCAAGATATGAAGAAGTATTTTATGAATGAACTATAGGGATAGTTTTAAGGGATATGATTGTGGACTATGGAGACTATGTTGTTGTAGTTTTCCATTTAATCATGTAATGTAAGACTTATAAATGTATCTAGTGTTTCCAAGGCTACTAAACAAATCGGTCTTTTGAGATATGATATTTCGTGATCATGCCATTGTTATGTAATAATGCACCGACTCTAGGTAACTAGGGTTGGGGCATTACAGTTGGTATATGAGGAAGTTTAGTACAAACATTTGAAACTATATTTAGATAAACTCTTATTAGTGCAAATTACCGTACGATAGACTTCAGGATTAACATAGAAGAACTTCCTAGAATTTCGGTATTGTAGAGATTTGGTTAGTTTTCCATTCAATAATCCCGGTCTGGATACGAGTAGGTAGAGGCGACTCTGGAACAGATCTGCCATGGGGTGAAACCCGAAAACACTGCTTTGAGATAGACTCGAACGAGAACTGGTGCATGACAATGGGCCTTTCTGCACTCTTGGTTACGACACTCCCGGGGGATATTCTTAGGATAATTATCATTTTCTTTACAAATAATTATGAAGGATTTATGATTATATACCTTCTCAAGGAAAACATTTTTATGATTATGGATTATATCCATAAACTATTCAATTTACGTTATGTATTTTACAAGTTTGGAATTATTCATTTCAACTCATAAACTGAACTTGTTTATTCAATTGTATAGAAATGGTTCCCAGTAAAAGGAATGTGATCTCCAACACAACCTATGATCCAAAGAGTAGAAAGGATCATATATTTCATGGTATTAAGCCAATATTTATAAGGGAAATTGTCTACCATGTATTCTTAACATATGAAAAAAATAGTATCATGTGTTAATAAGATAAGTAAATAATTCACTAAGCCCTATGACTTTGAATGGAAGAAAGAGAAGAAGAGGATGGATGATAGAAAGATGGATAAAGGGAATAGGGAAAAGAACAATTTTCCCATATGTGATAACTGTGGGATGAAAACACCCTAGAAATTGCCTAAAGGGAATGTGAGTTTCTAATAAGTGAGGAGAAAAATGACACCATGTACGTGACTGCAAAGGTACAAAAAAGGTTTCAAATGTACAATTCTTCATCTAAAAGGAGTGGGAACACTGCGCAAACCAATGTCTAAATCATCATAGTATTCCCCAAATGATGTTATTGGATAATAATAATGTTATGATACTACCAAATATGAGGAGGAATGATTAGAGTTATTATGTTTTAATTAAATAATTATGACATTTGAGTGTTTAAGCAACATTGTACTGGTTATAATAATTTTGGAGTATATAAGGATTGTACTGCAGTACTATTTCATTAAGGACTTGATATTGTGTGGAACCAAGAAATGTGACTCAATAGAAGGTTGAATTTTTGGAAAATATATGGTTGAGAGAAAGATAAACCATAATAGGAATCTAATACTGAAGTAGTAATTTTGGAATAATATATGTTTGATTTGGATAAATTATATTGGATATTCTTGACTATGTTGAAACTAATTAATGATTTGTATAATCCATCATTCATGGAGTTTACATCATTTAGGTATAGAAGGAGTATATCCAATATTCTAGAAGGAATAAGGGATCATGAATGTAATCAATAAGGGTTTATGGTAATTCACGATATTGTAGTGTTTTAAAAGAACACATGATTAAGGTGTTCACATGTTATTACATGGAAAAAATGATCTTCATTTTTTTACCTACCTTATAAATTTTGGACTATGAGTTTGGACAGAAGTATTTTGGATATGTCTAGTTTGATATTATTTTTGGATTTCCATAAAAAGGACAACCCGGAGGTCGGGTGGCAACCTGTCGCATCTAACAAGGCCACGAGACATGGACCCACTACCGAAGAGAGACAAGGTTGTATCACCAATCACTGACCTACATGATGTCATATATTGAATAATTTCGTTTTTAAAGGGTTTGGTAGATGAATTATAAATTCATTTTTTTGGAACCCTAGATGAATAGGATAAATAGAATATTTTTTTAAGTTCAATTATCTTTTAGAGTGAAAGATGAGTTTGTGGTTGGAATTAGTTAAAATATGGAACTCTACTTGTCAACTGTACATATATATATATATATTCTCTTATTCAATGAAGAAAATAATTCTTAAACTTTAGGAAAGGGATCTTAAAACTAGAAATGTGTTATCCTAATACCTTATGTTTTGTGGAACCAATGATATTTTAAATCATCATAGATTGATGGCATTGAGGCCCATAATTCTATAATTGTTTGTGACTGATGACCTCAATCACTCTTTATAAATATTTACGTTTTTCCTCCAATTATGTGTCTATAATTTCCACCAATGTTTTTCTAATTGAGATCATAATTTGATGGTTACTTTTTCATTTCCATTTTCCTCTTATTAAGACTAAATTTTATTAACCCATTTTCCGATGTGGGTTTTCCCAGAAAGGTATTTTCTATTTTAAACATTTTATTTTTGAAGAATAATTTCAAATTGTGGGGACAAAATTTATTGATGGAGGGAATATTGTAACACCCCAAGATTTCATAGTACATTATTTCTTCAAAATAATTCAATAAATTGTACTATACGCAACACCGAGTTCAACCGCACCACGACTTGCCAAACTAGACGTTCAAAAGCATTTATGAATAGTATTAATATAATTTTTATATTTATATAATCCTTATAATTTTAAAATCTATATTATTAGTTTCATAGACGTAATGTAAGAAAAAATTCATTTTTTCAGATAAAAGAAGTATTTATTTTAAAAATTCACTTTTACCACCATTTAATGATGAACCCATTTTAAATCCAATATTTGAAACTTTTATATATTCTAGTTGAAAAAATAAACTTCAACTTTAGAAATAGGAAATATGAATTTAGTTTCAATAAATTTTTGGTGTTTTTCTGAAAACATTCATATTTGGGTGAATAGTGGAAAATACTATATTTTAACTGAAAAAAATTTAATCAAAATAATTTATAGTGTTAAATTATAAATTTTAATGGTAAGGAATTATAAATAGATTATATTTTTACCATTTAATCCAATTTTGGTCATTGTATGTAATTTCACTTTGATATTGGACATAAAAAAGTGTCAATCTTTTGATATATATTGTTTCTTAAAAAATAAACTTTTTGGTTTTTACAATGGGAATTAATTTTAAATTATTAATGAAACTTATATGTGTTGGGTTTGGTAAAATAGACTTCATTTTTTAATTCAGAATATCAAAATTAGCTTACGGTGAATTTTTTATATTTTTTCAAAAACATTCAATTTTTTATGAATAGTGAAAAACAATGAGTTATTTTTTAAAACCAACTTTTTATTTAAATAATAATTTATTTTATTTCAATTTACTTTAGGTCATAATAGTTACATAATACCTATATACATTCAATGTAATCAATTGGAGTCATTTTTTAATAAAATTGGATATATAAAATTTTGTTGAAACTTTTCACCATCTTTTACCCACCTCTTAGGAGAATTTTTAGATTCATATAACACATAATTTTACTGCTTATGTGAGTTTAATTTAGAAAATAGGAGATAAACAGTTAATATCAATGAGTAAAATGTTTTTTAATTAGATAAAAATAATTTTTGGTGAATTGTAACTTTTACTTTTATTTACCACGGTTAAAAGTTAATACGGTAATTAAGGGTAAAAATGATATTATTATTACCAAAAAACATGTCATAATTCTATTTTCTAAGTATAATTAGACCAAATAAAACCTTAATAATAAAATATGAACCTTTTTGGTCCACTTGGATTAGATTAGGACTTTTATTATTTTTTAATTCAAAAAAGAGTTAAAAGAGTTAAAATCAAAGTTTAATAACTATAACATTTTTAATAGAGGGTTACTCATAAGTTAAATTAAATTATAAATATTCATTAGAAAGGTTAAAATATATCCTACATAATGGTATTTCATTTATAATTTTTAGACATTAAATAATTTGATTTCTATATGGAACAATAGTGATCCAGTAATTACTTTATTAATGAAATATTAAAATAATTGATATTTTAAATACACAAATAAATGTAATTTGATAATTTTTATGAATTAAAATTATTTTATAAGTTAATATGACATATTATTGATGAAAATATGAATTTTCATCCAAGTAATAACGCAGTTATGAATTTATAAAAAACAAAATACCATATAGTGTCAAAATTGACATAAAAGTGTTTTTAAAACAAAAATTATATTATTAATTGATATTATATTCCTAAAAATATAAGGATCAAAAAAAAGACTTACATAATGATATGTGTATCATTAATTAACGATTTGGGGTTCTTTTGGAAGTATATAGTATGTTTATTATCAATATAATATAAAAATATAAAGAGACATGGTAAATGTCAAACTATTTAACTAAGAGTTAAACCTAAAAGTTAAGGTTAATATAGTGACCAAAACTTGTAAAAAACATATTGGATGAGAGTTTTTAGACCCATACCTACCTTATAATTTAAATAATTTATTTTGGAGCCATTATAAAATGAAATGTTTTTTATTATAAAATAATATTCTTATCTTTTCCTATGGTTCCCCTCACCCCTCTTATAAAAGGGAACTCCCCCTTCTCTCTAATTCATAGCTTTGAAGCCTTTTGGTCAGACAAACTTTGCCCAAATATAATCTAGAATTCCCTGAATTCATCCTAGAGTTTTTAATTTAGTTATAAATCCAACATAAGGATCCCTTTGGATCAAAACAAAAGGAAGAACCCGAAGAAGAGGTAACAATTTCACCACCCACTTTCTAGTTCTTTTCTTCTTCCACTTCTTCTTTCATTGTTATTTACATTATAAAATAATAACTCCAGTATCTTCTATATAATGTGATGTTATTATAAATAACGTACATCAATATTCATTATTCTATAAATCATTTGAATGACATGTCACCATACATGCATACGTATGGATTACCGTCTCCATGTCATGGTGTAATTGTTATTCAATACATTATTATATAGATGGGTATAATAATGACGTGTAATTAATGTAAATAATAAATATAACATGATAATAATTTTCTATATATGATATAACATCCAATTATATATTATTTTAATATAAAAACAGTGATATTGTATCTCGTGCGTGCGTACGGATTACCGTCTCCACGAACGCGATGAGATTCATTCCCCATCATATCCATTCAAGAATAATTTTCATTAGACGATTAAAAATAATGTTTAAAGACTTGATATCATTATGGATATGAATAAGATATTTCTCATTCATAACAAATATGACTCAAATAATAATTAATATAATGGAAAATGAATCTGTTATCACCTGAAACAACAATAATACTACGATATTATTAACAACACAATGTTAAAAGATCATATATGATATCTTATTGATGATTATGATTCTTGTATAATTTAATAACAATTATTTCACCATTATATAGAGGTTAACCTACCCTGGACCAAGTAAAAGTGTGAGGTAAAGGTTAATTCTACAATCTCTTCGTTATTTGAGGTTGTTTATACGTAATTATCTACTAGGACCTCTTTAATATCCACATCCATGTTTCTTAAGAATTTATTTCAAAACATTATTACTATTTTATAGACTATGGGTTAAATTCATTTAAACATTTGTTTTAACTTTTATAAGAAATTTATAAAATAATATTTCCCTCATTTTCCAAACAAGGTCCTTTTTAACATTTTTGACAAAATTATGGTAAGAATGTCTTTTAAAACCTATACGGAGGGTGCATCTATTTTATACCTTTATAAAAATTGTCTAAGATTCCCTTACAAGCTTATAAGAACATTTTCAAATTAAATGATTTATTTTACAATTATGTGACTTTTAAATGATTTCAAAATATATATATTTCTCTAAAATAGTTTTGATTTCATCTATGTCAACATCCTTTGATGGGTTTTAAACTTATTTGAAGTTGAATTATTAAGATACAAAACATCGATATTGTGTTAA
The DNA here is from genome assembly GCA_963277665.1 of Viscum album. Lineage (NCBI taxonomy): Eukaryota > Viridiplantae > Streptophyta > Magnoliopsida > Santalales > Viscaceae > Viscum > Viscum album. The sequence continues at coordinate 286,898,521 of OY728138.1, forward strand.
AGGTATTGTGATATGATTGAATGTGGATGTGTTATTTTTTTATCATTCATGGTTTATGGAGAAAGTATTGAAATTTTGTATGCTAGTTTTAATATGAATGTTTATGTTATGTTTAGACCTGTTCATATGAGGAATGCATTAGACATTGTAAGTGACGGGTTGAATGCACTATAGCTTCTCGATGCATCTGTAGGTCTCATTAGACAAACTAGTGTCCTGGAACAAGGCCATGACAAAATTTTATTTATAGTCTTGGCACAAGACCTTCACTATGTGGTTTTGATAGTATGACATTATGAATTCCATCATTATGAAAGTGGTTATTGATATTACCTGTGATTATTCGACTAGTAGAATATCCATGTGAATAAGTAAATTGAATTATTTCATTTTATTTTTGCCATGTTATGCTGAATTTTATGTTTAAATGGATTTTTTAGTTATACATTGCATTAAATGTTTATTCTTATTTATGAATGTTTCCGCTATATTGTTATCCTTACTGAGAACCTGAGCTCACCCCTTTGTTTTATTTTTCCCAAGATATGAAGAAGTATTTTATGACTGAACTGTAGGGATAGTCTGAGGAAATATGAGTGCGGACTATGGAAACTATGTTGTTGTTTTTTTTCATTTTATCATATAATGTAAGACTTATGAATGTATCTATTGTTTGTAAGGCTACTAAACAAATTGGTCATTCGAGACATGAACTTTCGTGATCATGCCAATGTTATGTAATAATTCACCGACTCTAGGTAACTATGGTTAGGGCATTACATTTATTCTTTTTGGTATGTATATTTCAATGTTTATTGATCAGTGAATTTTCATAAAATTATGAATACTTCTATAATTTAAAATTGTCCGATATATAATATTTATTTCTAAAATGAGGATTATTAATTTGATAAAATGTTAAATATAATAGATTAGTTTATTTTTTTAATGTTTTATAACCATCATGAATTATTTATTTATATTAAATATTATCTATATATATTAGTTACAAAACATTTAGTAGGTAATAATATACCTATTATAATATGATTAAACTAAGAAATTTTTTTTCGACCAGCCTTGATCGAGGTAATAGAAAATGAAAAATCATTATCCATAGAGACGATTGACCACTATAATTTAGAAAATGGTTTAATTTCCATGAATAAGAAGATGTAATAAAAGGGATGGAAATAATATATTACATTAAAAAAAATTATAGTATATATATGATACAAGATTTATTATTCTTGAAGGTTGAAAGTGGAAGGGATAATATAGTAGAAGGAAATAAATTAATAGGTGTGGTTTTAGAATGTTATCTCTTGAATATCATCTCTATGAAAAACTTATTAAAGAACATGGAAATTTTATTTGTGTGAGAATAGAAGAACATAGACATTGTAAGATTTTGATGGAGTGAGTTTTCTTATATTTAAAGAGATCCAAAGATTATGAGGGGAAGGGGGTGGTGAGTTGTCATATTATACATGAGGAGTGTTGGTTTTGAGGAATTAATTAAATATGGTTTTATATTCAAATAAAAAAGTGAGTTTTATTAATTATAATAAATTTTATAAAGACCAATTTTTCAAACCCATTTTAAGGACTAGAAAAATATCAATTAACTAGTTATTGTTGTATTTATAGGTAATTTAATCTTTCACCTTTTAACATCAACTTACTATATTATTTTACCTATACTGTAGAAAATCCTTTTTTAGAATAGTAAAAATTTTTTAAAAAAAATTAAAATAAAATAATTACCTAATTTGAACCCCTCAATTAAAAACTATAATCATTTTTTAAAAATTAAAAATACAAAATTTAAAAAAATATAATAAAAATTATACTTTTAAACACAATGGAAATCAAATTTTATTGAAGAATATGTTTTCAAGACCAAATATAATAATATTCCAAAATATGGTATAAATACTGTTAAAATATAATTAATTAGAATTTATAATAATAAAAAAAACTTAAATTAATTTGTGATAAATTTAATATCATAAAATTACTTTTAAATATAATGAAAAAGAGGGTTTTATAATAATCATAATTTTTTTAATATTAAATGAAAAACTAAACTTTATAGAAAATTATTAAAAAAATATATTCATAAGATAATATTGAAATTATGAACCCAAAAATGAACTTTATTTTATTAAATATATTTTATAATTATGTGTAATATTAATTATATATATTTTCTCCAAGAATGAAAAAAAAAACTTTTTAATGAAATATATTATTAAATAATAAAAATGACATTTCTATACATTCTGTGTTCATTTCTTAAGAAAAACTATATTTTTATTTTATAGTTACTTTAAATATATTTCCTAATATATTTATTCATATATAAAATTTCTTATTTAATCGTTATTTAATAATGTTCATGTAAATATAATTATATTTTGTAGTTTTTTAAAGCTCAGTGTTCTGTGTAATGTCGGCTATCAAATATATCGTTAATTTAAAATCATGAGGTGTTAAAAAAAATTAAATTAAATAACATTATATATCATTATAAGATATGAAATAGTCAATATGGTAAGGTAAATAACTGAACACATATTCTATTTAGTGAAAAAAAATGAGTGTCAACTTCATTAAGAGATAATATCATTGTGAAAATCTCATGAATAATAATAACTAAATTCCTAATAAAGGAAATTCATTGTTATTAGACTCCATTAACTCTTGAATATTGATATGTTTAATTTCATGTCATTTTAAATTATGTCTTAATGCATTATATAGAATCCGATTTGAGGATAGCTTACTGAATCACCTCACAAGACTATTGATTTTCGATGGGTTATATAAATCTAGGCCACACCCATCAATATATGTCCAAAGAATTCCTCGTATTTTTATTAATTTATTTTATTAATGAAAATTGTGAATTATGATAAATTATCCATATAGTGTAATTTATTATAATTTATCCACATTTTCACAGATAATCAATTAACATTCAAAGTAACCCTTATATGTAAGAATATAACACAATTTAACAAACATTCGGATAAATGATACATAGAATATGATTTGACCTAAATATAAATATTAACCATCAAGAATAAATATGTACTCATGTTATGTATATCAATGGGGAAATATATACCACTCATAATATTCAATAGTTATATATTAAAAATTATGTCTCAATAAAAAAAATTACCATGAAAATCAGTACAATAATCCAATCATTGAAATGATAATTAAAAAATTCATACATTTTTTGTAGAATATGTAATTAGACATATAAAAATTCATTTTAAAATAATATTATAATATCAACGGTAAATGAATATGAAATATAACCTACTGAAAATAAATTTACTTGTGAAATTCTCTACAACTTGATAAATTTCATGTGACATATCGTAGGGTAAAATTCATAAAATATAAACTTAAAATACCTAAAATTATTATATTATCATGAAATTAAATTTCAAAGTATAATTTGGTACACTTTATATAATAAATTCAGTTCATAACAATAAAATATCCCTCTGGAAGGGAAATTGAGATGAAGTCCTTTACATTGTTGCAAATATTTTGAGTCATAATACATAAAAAAGAATAACATAAAATGAAAACATAAATATATAGTAAAGAAATATATTAATGATATAACATGACAATGTGGCAGCAATCAAACTACACAAAAGATACGGGGTTTGAAAATTTCACATTTCTCCCAAAAAATAAAATAAAGAATAGAAATACCTTATCTTGAGTCTGAATCATAACATACAATCTATCTATTCCTAATAAATTAACATATTTTAATTTTTTACTTGAGTAAAAAATTCATGCTAATTAATCCTTTTATTTTATATATTATCATATTATATATGATCATTTAATATGTTATGTTTACTTCAGATGAATCGATGATATTTGTCTTATGTATCAAAAATGACTTTTGCGTGTTCACTATGATCAACGAGGTAATTATTTAAACATGTATAGAATAGGAATAGTTATATAATTTTCATATTTATACACAAATTATTATTTCAACACCAATAATGGAAAAATATTATGAAAACTTTACTACATTAAAACCATAGAGATGGTAGGTTGTATATAAACCTAAGTAACATTTACATTTCTCAATGATTATTATAAAAAGAATGAAAGTAATATAATATTATTAAATAATGAAAATAATATCATAAACCAAATAATTATTCATTACATATACATATATATATATATAATCCATGTTGTGATGTTATGAATAGAGATTCACTTCGCTTCGTGAAGGTGGTGGTGCATATGTACACAGATGGAGATATCATATTTTAGTGATTGAAAATTTAATAAATGAAATTATATATTATCTTTTAATAATGATAAATAAATAATATATATTTAATTATGTCATTTATATCACATATATTCATTAAATGTATCCTTATTAATTTCAATTTAATGTGTTATAGAAAATTGAATCACATCACTTCATGTGGCAGTAGCCTGTTGAAAACAAGAGTGATGTTATCATATCCCATGTTGAATGGAATTTAATATTTTATATATGATATAATGACACAAATGGTTTTACTATGTTATAAATATCCTAAAAATCTATAGATACATCATTATACACACCTGTCATATTTTTTTATAAAAAATGTGTTATATCTATTGGTGAGGCAGTATCCCTCTATACACAAGAGCCACATTATCATTTCCCATTTAAGGGAAGTGAAGATAACTATAGATAATGAACCTATTATAACATTAAATAATAATATCATAAATAATTGTGTTATTATATAATCATAAATAAATAATATTTTATGTTGGTGGAATATAAAATAAAATAAAGACACATAATCAATATTTTTACCTCTTCTCATACCACCACATTAGGATTATACCTAATGTCTTTTTGTAATAGATTTCTGAAAAAATGATACTATGATGAAGGTATGGAAGTTATGAATTTGTTTTAAATGTTATTGAAAATACAAAAAGTATTTAATTTGGAGAATAGTAGAGGTGAGTGGGTGGCAATTTGTGAGTTAGGTGATTGATAGGCTTGTAAAATTTGAAATGAAAAAGGCCTATTACCATTTTCACATGAAATAAGTGTAAAAAATGATGTTTAATCAGGACTTATATGTGATAAGGTATATTAATTTTTGTAAAATATGGTCTATAGATGTGTTTAATTTATTTTAACTCTTATCATTTATGTGTAACCCCCATGTAATGAAATGTTTTCCTTTACTATGATAACTAATTTTTATTCTTTTCAATATTTATTTTAGTAAAAAATTAATCATAACATATTAGATTATATAATTTATGACTATTCAAAATATGGAATAAAAATTTTAAAATTCAAATTACAGAAGTGATAAAATTTTATTTAAAATTAATCCATCAGACATGATGATATAACAGGTTTTCGAAGAGAAAATGTTCAAAAGTGTACACAATTTTTATGCACAAATTTTATGTAAAAATTATTAAAATTACTTAAATTGTATTATTTTATATAATTTTTTTTAATTTTTACTTTCAAAAAAATTATAAATATAATTTATACTTTTTAATTATTTTATATGAAAAGCAGTTTTCATATATAATTGAGTATTTTTCATTATTCATCAAAATTTGATATTTTAAGAAGAATCTAAAAAAATAACCTTACTTTAATTTTGATATTTTTATATAAAAAATGAATTTAATTTTATGAAATAAATTTTATAATTTTTTTAAACATTAATTTTATGATATGTGTGGAATGCTTAATTAAAGATCCTTTTATATCAAATAAAAATTTTCCTAAAAAAAATTATTCTCTTAAATGAATAATATTTTATTTATAATAAATAGAGAACTATAATTTTAATAATTTTTTTTAATATTCATACCAAAATAATTTAATGACTTGGTTATATAGGAATACAATATTTTAGTTTATTTAGTCATGGGGTGGGGTGTTTCACTTTCTATTAAAGAGTAAAAATTTAATGAACTATATTTTTTGGATTTCTTTAATATCAGTGATTCATGTCACAAATGTTATAAAATATGTTTTTTATGATTTTAGGGTGTTACATTCTCCCCATATTAAATTATTTGAATCTTATAAATTTGAGAATGTGCTCATAAATTAATGAGTTTATATTTGAAAATTCAAATATTGAGAACCCACATCCTAAAATGCGATAATAAAATATCCAATTAATATGAGATACTGGGATGATGATTGGTCATATAGAATAAAATATAACTATGTTTCTACATAGGATAATATTTTTGGAAAGTAAATTTATTGAAATTGAAGGAAAGATTCAATAATTTAAGAGAGTAACATTGGTCATCGATGACATGAATGTGAACGATCAATGGAGTGTTAATAAACTCAAAACCCTATATTTTTAATAATTCAAATAAAAATTTTATTCATCCAAATTAAAGGTAATATGATTATATTTATCATTAATTTATTATTCCTATAATTGAGGAATTATTTTTCTTTTAATTAACATATGGAAATATACTTACTTTATATGTTGTTATTTCATAAGAATTATTTCATCATTTTATTATGCTTTAACTAAATTTGAAGTCATCACTTACCCTAAAAAATGAATATCCAAAAAATTATAATTATTTTTCATGTTGTATTAAAATTATAGTATATCATTTGGTCCATAAAAGAGTGTAATGTTTTCCCTTATTTAACTAACTATTTTGCAAATCTAATAGGGTTATAATGAGTTATTCAATACAATAAATTAATATCTAAACTTAAATAGAAACATGAATGGTTTAACATAAAATTTTATCCATCAAAATGATTTACTAAAAATTGAAATATTTTTTAGGAAATCGTGTAGCCAAGTGGTATGTGCCACAGTTTTAAACACTTTAGTTATGTGGTCATGACTCATAACCTTTACAAGATACATATTATCACATTTTTGTTATTAATTGGAGTTCTTTTATCATTTTTTTATCTTATTTTTTATCTTTCATTTTCTAGAATTTTGGTTAAAAACTATAATTTTTTTGACACAACATAAGATGGAACATGGTTGGTTCATCTTTATTAGGAACCATGATCGCATAGCAATGGGCCTATCTTAAGGGAATGGTTATCCATATGGGATGAAACCCTTCTCTCACATAACAATCATCCTTATTTCCCTTTAAAGGGAGGTACTGCATGACATCGACATGGTTTGGAACACTATGGGGAAACCCATTTGTCCAACCTATAACATTAAGAATGTTGAATTTTTAGTGTTTCCCTACACTGATGTTAAACCAAATCCACCCATTTCCTCTAATGTTTGACATTATATGACATAGGAACCTCTCAATCGTCTATTAGATCCATTGGATCTCAAATACAGGTTGTTATGTTGTGGAATGATCATTAAACATCACGTAAGTCCACTCACTCTTCTTTTAATTCGTTATTAATGGTTACATTTTTATTCTTCATTGGGTTTACATTTATCCAATGGATTGGTTTCTCTAAGGTGTGTTGAACCTTCTTCTTTGTGTAAAATACTGTTATTTATGGTTTTCCATTTTCTATATAGGTTCACAATGTGGATTTATTTTTTTTTTCACCAGGTTCTGGATGATTCTAAGATTAAGGTATGTGATTATATTCTTTGGAATTATTAGAAGAATTTGATATTATTTCTTTTATCCGTATATATATTCTTTGGATTGTATGGGTTGTTCAAATCATGTTTTTAAAAGGTTTTCGTGTTTGAAGTGGTTGGAAAATTTTTATTTTAATGAAAATGTATTATTTTCATTAATATTAAAAATAATTAATATGTGTATATTTGTAAGGGGTTTTAACATTATTTTCATACTGAATAGGGTTTATTGGATTGTGTGTTTTCGATGTTTGAAGTGATCTTGTAATAGTTGAGGTTTTCATGACATATCAAATGAAATTGATAATAAAGGGAACACATGGTTACTAGGAATGAAAGACGAGGTCTAGTATACTAGGAAAATCGGTAGGGTTGATTCCTAGATCCCATAACAAGATTTACACTACAACACTAACTAATCATTTGTTGATGATTAAATAGCACAATAACATTGGATTGAATCCCCTCTAGTTGATCATGTACGTTGAATCAGTGGATATGATTTCTATGCCATGTTGTTGAGGTATGGTGATCCTAGGTCCACAATAAATCTATTAACTTATGATTGGACTATGGTTCTTATGTGACACTATGTTTACCATCGACAAACATGGGAATTTACATTCCATACTAGTTTGAAATCATGTTTTCTTAAAAAAATTCCTTCTTTTAAGTAAAAACATAAATGTTGACATGTATTATAATGATATAACATGGAATATCTATTTAGGTTATATATTACATATCTTTTTATCACACCATACATACACACTCTGTTTTATATAGACATTATTATGTTTGTCCTAGGTAAAGGGAAAGTGTTTTGAGGTGGCGATGGTGGATCTGTTTTCCAGATTACTACTTATTGCAGTTCTTGGTGGTGGTGGAACGAGGGTGTCAACAATATTGTTTTCAAAATACTTATTCATGTAATAGGTTCCCTCCCCTTTTTTTAATTTTGGGATTGGTTAAATTTAAATGGTTTAACTTGTGTTAGTGGTATCTTATTAATTATGTTTATCTGTTACGTGATGATTGTTTATCCTTGTTGGATGTTTAATATAACATCGCATCTAATGAAAGAAAATGAAATTATCATATTTATTAATATTTATGAATTAAATATTAATTTTACCTTAAATTAGATGTTATGTCTGATAGCCTACTCATCATGCAATAACGAGTTTCTTTGAAATCATACGTTGCACACAACATTGAGTTATACCGAAAAATAATATAATAATATTATTTAAAATGGTTGTTAATGCCTTGATATTGTATTCTAGGTAAAGAATAGAACAAAAATAAATATTATTACACATGTTTTTTAATTTTTTTTCTTTTATCCAATAAATTTTGGAGGTTTAAAATATGAATGAATCTAATTTTAAACATGGAATACTCTAATATTTTTTAAGTGGCCGATTAACCGCCTCTTGATGGTAAAACCTTTTTAAAAACATTTTTATCACTTTTATATGTTCCATATGACAAAATAAACTTCTTCTTTAGAATTAGGACATCAAAATTTACTTTGGTTAAATTTTTTGTATTTTTCTGCTAAAGTTCATTTTTTGATAAATAGTGAAAAATATTGCATTCTATTTCAAAACTGACTTTTAATCTAATTTATTTATATGAATATACTATCATTTTATTTGGTTTTAAAGTATAATTAAATTTTATTTTTATCATATAATTCAATTTTTTTAATTGGAAGTAATTTAAATTTGATGTTGGATATAAACACATGTTAGTATTTTGGCTGTTCTAATTTCTTATAAAAAAACTATTTTGGTTTTCAAAACAGGTTTTAATTTTAAATTAAATTTTCCAAATTATGTATTTTGAATTTGGAAAAATGGATTCTATATTTTCAAATCAGGAGGTCCAAATTGTGTTAATATTAAACTTTTATTTTTAGATATTATGAATAGTAACTTTAGTAAATATTTTATTTACCATTGTAAAATAATAATATTGATAAATAATGGTAAAAAAATAATATTATAATAATATTAAATTACCTTAAAACATGTCATAAACCTATTGGCTGATACATTTCTGACCATGGTCATCCTTGGGAAGATTTTGGGAGCCCATGGAGTTACTTGTAAGTGAAAATAATATATTTTTTAAATTAATTTAAACATAGGGAAAATGTAACATAAACATATATATATTAGTAATCAATTTTTATATGGGCTTATATAAGATATAAGTTTGACTATAAATATTCATTTGAAATATAATATTATATCCAACATAATGGTATTTAATTTATTATTTCTAGAGGTTATATAAATAAATTTAATTATGACTTAATGATGATTAAGTGACTGAATAATTGATAAAGGATTCAAATAAATGATATTATTAATGAAAAAATAAATATAATTTGGTTATTTTGATATAATACTCGAATTTTTGGATTACAGTTAAATTTAATTTTTATATTAATGATGTTTTTTTTAAATCAGTAATGTTTTCATGTATTTTTAAAAAATTCATGACATGAACAATGTCAAAATTAACATATTTCATTTTTTAAAATATTAAATATTTTGTTAAATATTATAAAATTCCAAAAAAAATCTAATATTATTCCAAATTGTTATCGTAAGTCCAAAATTTATTATTCACTATTTATTTGGATTTTTTACATGTTTTGGTAACTATATTTATTTTCAAAGTGTTTAAGGCTTTATAAAACTATGAGAGTTAAAAAGGGTTAAATAAAAAAGATAAGGATTAAAAAATATCCAAAACATGTCCAATTATAATTGAATGATTTTATTTCTAAATTATTCATATTATATTCAAATTTAATGAGTTTTGGACCTTTTTAAACTACAAATAAATTTTTAATAAAATAATACATTTAAACATCAATAAAGAGCCCATCCTCCCTCTAATAAAAGGCCACCACCTCTAACCCATTACACAACCTCTTAGGCCCCATGGATCATCCAAATTCAACTCCAAGAATCTGCCAAAATCACCCTATTCATCCTATAATATTTCCCCTAGGAATAAGAAAATTAGAGATGGCCTTTTGGCTCAAATCAAATAGAGTTACTCATTTTAAGAGGAAACATCTTCTATAAAATTCATTTCCATTAATCTAATTACTCACTCCCTGTTCTATTCTTTTTAATTGATTAAATAAAAAACAATAAAACCAATATAATATGATTTTTTTATGATAAATATTCAAACTACACTTATACACACCTTCGTTTAATGGGTACCGAACATTCTATTACTGTGGACGACAAACTACGACCTCACGAAATGATGATTATTCAGTATTATCCTACCACCTCTCATAGTGGAAATTATTATGGAACTATAATAATATATTATATTTATAATATTTATTTTTTCTCTATGATTATGTAATTATCATTTAGTACGAACCTTTAGTCTTGTCATGTTTTATAAATAAGATAATTTCATTTGAGGAAGTGCAGACTACCACCCCTCAAAGTGATATGACTCGTTCATGGTTTACATGGAACATATAAAGGATAAATGTAATGAAATTATGTAACATATATATAATATATATTATACTGTAGTTATAATATACCTATTTATCATTTGGTTTCCATTCCATTAAAAATGAAAAAAAATGATATGAAAGTATCGTTCATGTGTACGTACGACTTGTCGTCTCCATGAACGGTGGATTTCAATTTCATAAATTGAAATTATATTTACTCTTATAAATACATATAGAAATCATATATATGATATCTATGATATCTAAATCATGAATATAATTATGGAGATAACGTAATTTTTACAACATAGACAATTTGTAATTATAACAAGTTCATTTTATACTCAAGTTCCTAACATCGATAAAATGTACGATATGAACTCCAATAATTAAATAATTGATATAGAAAGGTAATAAGTGATATAAAAGAAATAATAATCTTTGAAAAGTTTCTAAATCAAGTATAAATTTACTTAATTTTATTATTCAAGAATAATCAAGAACATACAAGACATGTCGTTCTTAAGGTAAGAGAACTTTTAAACCCATGTTCCATTCATTGGGTCAATATAAGTTTTTTATGTTGTTCTATGATTATGTGAGAAATAAATATTCATATCCATACATGTATTTATACTTGATTTGTGTGTACTTATACTGAATACCCAAAATTGATCTATTTTATTTAAAAATGATCTTTTTATGGGGAACTTTCACCCTCCTCTTTTACTAAAAGACTTCCTTTGTGACATGTCTTATAATTTCTATTTTCATAGGATGGGATATGTTCTTATATATCATTATTGGTGTAAATTTTATGTCCATGTGATTAGATACCCCTTTCACTCCCATAAACTCATTTTATTAACTTTAATGAGATATTTTTGGGCTGCCGAATTTTAGTAAGGGACTTTGTCTCAATATCCTTTCATTGAGGGATATTTTGGGTTATACGTGACCTTATTTCTTACGATTTATAATAATATCCTTTTTCTTTTAATTTCATTCAATTTTTTTTCAGGTAAGCTTTTCTCTATGACACATTTTACTGAATGTCAAAAATAATTTTTTTTAAACATACCCGGTGACAACGACCTTTCTGCCGACATGGACATTCTTTGATATTTGAAATCTTTAACAAGACATAATGTTTTTAAAGGAAAATAAATACCATATTATATTTTTATGTATTTTGGTATGGAAAATGGTTTTGATGATGGGTTGATTATATCAATATATTGAACTGATATCTTGTAATTGCAGTGCATAAATTTTATCTTTTAGTTATTTGGGATAATATGTTTTTAATATGTTATGGTTCTTGGTAATTGTTTACATATAAGGGTGGTTACATGATAAAACTATGTTGGGTGAGCCGTGACATATATCTCCAATTCATTGGGTAATGTGAAAGAGTTAAACATTAATGTTTCTCCATGAGATTTAGGGAATATACTGTGATGGTTATTCTAAATGTAACTTCCTACGTATTTGTGAAAGCTAAAATGTAAGTATGTTATAGATGCCGGAAGTTACCTTTATGATTTATGATTGCTATGTGTTATTCGTAAATCTTATGATTTCATGAGGTATGTTAAAGAGTATATTTTTTATGATTGAAAAGTATGTTTTCATTGATTGTATGTATTGATGAACTAATATTTTCATTCCTTATTTTATAACCCATACTGAGCTCTTTATGCTCATCCCAAGTTTCTGGAATGTTTTTTTGTGGGAATTAAAGTGGAATGGGGTCAAGGAAGGGTTCAAGGAAATGATATTCTATTTAAAACATGGAACTATACATGTTTCTATTCATTTAAAAGTTTATATTTTATAAAAAATTAATACTGAGTAGAAGTGTCTACTAATAATATTCAAGTTGTTAGGTATAAGTTATGGCCTAATTCTCTAAAGCTCTAAACCAGAAAATTTCATCAATGTTAATTATTAATTTAATTAAATAATATGTAATTTTTATTTTTGGGGCCTAATAGTTGGTATCAGAGGTCGGTTTACACCACTTTAGGGATTATGAGTTTTTGTTAGACATATGGTTTGTCTCAAAATCTACTCTTTATGTTAAATGCTGATTTTCTAACATCTTCATATCAAGGAATGTCTTATACAAATGGAAGTAGGATGATCTCAAAAGAAATTATTATCTCTTCCAGATGAATTTCTTCAATAATTATTAAAAAGCCATGTCTAGATGATTCTGAAACCTTTTCTAACAAATAACTCACTTGTAGGAAATTATTTGTGATATCAAACACCACCGTTATACCTAGATATCATCATGTATCAGAGTTTTTATGTAATAAAATCCTATTTTAACAGTATTTTCATATTTTAAATAACGGAAAATATTATCATGGAATTTTCCAATATTGTACCATATCACAAGATTTGGAAAAATATTATGATATTGAAAAAGGTGCTCAAGAATGAGACCCTTGACCAACCTATATATATTTTTATTTAAATTATAGTATTTCAGTACATAATTTTGGTTTTTTTAAAGGACCATTTATTGAATGATTATACTAAAAATCGGTCAAGATGTTTTATAAAAATCATGGTTTATTACATGTCTTGAAATTATATGTCATACATGATTTTTTTCTAAAACTATTTTTCTATGAACACCCATATGACCCAAGTTGTAAGACATGTAGTTGGATAAAGGAATTAAGTTATTTTAAAGTATCTCTAAATCATTGTTGCAATATATGGACCATAAATCATCGTACACAAGATAATGATGAAACTAGGTGGACACTATGATCAAGGCACGTTGTTCATTCATATGGAATAGTGTAATTTTTTGGAGGTAAAAAATTTTAATATATATAAGTCCTAATGAACTATGATATTAAGATCATAATGAGTTGGAATGAAAATGAGAGGTATAAGACAACCATTGATGTAAAATCATGTTAAGGTTATTTTTTAGTTTAATAAAAAGGGACAACACATAAGATGGATGACAACTTGTCGCATCTGGCAAGGCTGTAGGAATCGAACCCACAACTGAAGGGTGACAAGGGTGCATCACATACAAGTGGCCTACTTGAAGCCGCTAGTTTTTATGAATTATTTATTTAGTTAAATAATTTTTCATATTAAGAAAAAGTTTATTTTTTGGACTTATGATTTATCAAGTGGATATCCTTAGTATATGAAAATGATTTGGTGATTAATTGTTAAATGTTACATTGGAAGAAATTCTCTCTTTTGGGAACACAGTGTGCCTAAGGAAAATAGAAAGATATCGGATTTAATTTGTGGAATAATTTTTTAAATTTTATTTTCGTAATATCTATGTTTTATTGTGGACTTATAGCGATTTTGGTTATTTATGGAAATGGTTAACTTATCAATGTGAATATGTGATTGGATTAAATATGTTCTAGTATGAGAATATATGAGTACCCCATGTTATTTAGAGAAAAATGATAATATTATTGTGGAAGACTATGTGATCAAATCCTTTTTAATTTTGGGATTCAACCATTGTTTGGATTATTTTTAAGGATTTTAAGGAAATTTTTTATTGAATGGTTGTTGTTGAACTTTGGGTATTGTTTGATCAATTTTGGAGATTACGAGTAGTATTTTTTTTTATAAAATATTATCCTTTTTTGTGATTATCTAATATTTTACTATGCATTTTGGTTTTGGTTAATGTCTAAAGACATGGGAAATATATAGTATAACTTTTGTGGATTATTTGATTCCCTAGATGTTGGTTCTAGCACATCAGGTGTGACCAATTCATTTTGAATACTCATCATTTGGAGAAAAGATGGTTTTTAGTAGAAACTTATTAAAGGATGAAATTATACTTGAAAAGTGAGTATATTTCAATATTTCCTTAGTCAGTATCATAAACAAATTCACTAAATTTATGAAATGGATTTTAAAAAAACATCGTTTGTTTACGTAACCTACTTGGAAACCAATGAATATTTAAACCATCATAAGTTTGTGGGTTTATTGTTGTTATCTTTCTCATGATCATGTTTTCTATCACTCTCCATCGGAACATGAAACTTACTTTCACCTACATTTCTATTTTTTCAAGGAATCCTAGTATGTGTTATCCTAGATGACCTTTATACTTCTCTTTATTCATTTTAATGTGATATTATCATTGACTATTTTTCCGGTGATGGACTTTTAATGATGTCTATGAGCCCCATTTTAAAAATGCGATTATGCAATTCCCAAAAGGGGGGAAGGATGTAACATCCTAGGTAAAAAAAGAATATAAGATTTCTATATTTATTAATATTTTTCAATTAAACAATAATTTTACTTTAAAGGGGATGCTATATTTGATTGCGTACTAAACACGCAACAACATGTTTTTGTGAAATGTTATGTTGTACAAAACATTTTGTTATACAGAAACATAATATAATAATATAATTTTAAATTTTAGTTAATGTCTACCCATTGTATTAGTGGAAAAGAAAAAACATAATTAAATATGATTACACAACTTTGTTAAATAATTTCATTGGATCCAATAAATTTTAGAGGCTTAAAATATGAATGAATCTGATTTTAAACATGAACTACTCTAATATTCTATAAAAGGCCGATTTACCACCTGTTGATAGCTAACTATTTTGAAAGCTTGTTTTTGTCACATTTATATGTATCATTTTACAAAATAAAATTATTCTTTAAACGCGGGTCATCAAATTTATCTTTGGGTAAAATTTTCTTATTTTTCTGATAATGTTCATTTTTTATGAATAGTAAGAAATATTGCATTTTAATTCAAAACTACATTTTTATATAATTTATCTATATGAATAGAAAGTCTTTTTAATTGGATTCAAAGTGAAATTATCTTATATTTTTATTATCTAATATAATTTTGATCATTTTATGAAATTTCACATTGAAATTTGAAATATACACATGACAATCATTTGGTAGTTCGTATTTCATAAAAACATGTTAATTTTTTTGAAAACATGAATTATTTATAAATTATTTTCTTCAACTTTTTTTTTTGAATTTGGAAAATTTGATTCAATATTTGGAATACGGAGGTCTAAATTTTGTTGATTGGTAACTTTTATTTTTATTCATTATGAATTGTAATGTTAGTAAATATTTTCTTTACCATAGTTAAAGGGTAAATTTGATAAATAACGTAAAAAATTTAATATTATAATAATATTAATTTATCCTAACATGTTTCCTAACCCTATGTTATGATACATTTCCAACCATGGGAATCCTGGGGTCCATTTAGGGACCCTAAAGAGCAACTTATATGGGACAATTTCATTTTATAAAAATTAATTTAATTTTAAGGAAAATGTAACATAAACATATATCTTTTATTAACACCATTTTTATATGGGGTTATATTTTTGATCATTTTGACTATAAATATCCATTATAACGATAAAATAATTTCCTACACAATCAAATTTTATTCATAATTTTTGACATTATATAAATAACATTAGTTATGACACAATGGTGATACAATGATTGCATCATTAATAAAGGATTCAATTAAATAATATTATAAATTTTAAAATAAATTTTATTGGTATATTTTGATATCATCCATGAATTATTTGGATTGTAGTTAAATGTTATATTTGTATTAATTAAGTTTTTTTGAATCAATAATGTTGTTTTGGATTTTAAAAAAAAATCCATGATATGAATACTATCCAAATTGACATAATTCATATTTCAAAATATAATTTTTTATTAAATATTAATAAATTAAAAAAGATAAATAACATCTCGAAAAATAGTTATAATCAATCTAAAATTTTATTATTTACTATTTATTTTAATATTTTTTATGTTTTGGTATCTATTTTTATTCTAAAAGTGTTTAATGCTTCATTAACGGTAAGAGTAAATAAGGGTTAAATAAAAAAGATAAGGATTAAAAAATATCAATAAGCTTCCCAATTTTTATTGGAATATTTTATTTAGAATTATATTCATCTAATAATATCATTTAATGAGTTTTTGACCTTTTAAAACCTAAAATAATTTTATAATAAAATAATACTCTCAAACTTTTCGGACGATCCCCTCCCCCCTCTCCTAAAATCAAACAACCTCTAACCCATTACAAAAAAATTTCGGAGGATCCCCTCCTCCATCTAATAAAAGCACTACTCCAAGAACCTTTTAACATCCCCATATTCCTTCTATAATTTTCCCCTAGTTAAGATCGAATTCAAGATTTCATTTTGGCTCAAATAAAAAAGAGCTTTACGTTTTAAGAGGTAGCATCTCCTCTAAAATTCTGTTCCATTATTCTACTTATTCAACCAATATTATATTATTTTTCATTTATTAAATAAGAAATGTAAACTCAATATAATATTATTTGTTTTCTGTGAATGATTCTAACTACACATAGACACACTTCCCTCTAATGGGTATAGAACATAATGTTTATATGGACAAAAAACTATCCCCTCACGAAATGATGATTGTACAATATTCTTCTACCACATCTCATGGTGGAAATTTTGAGGGTACTATAATTATAAATGATTTTTATAATTTTCATTTTGTCTATATTCTTCTATAATTATCATTTATTACACACCATTATTTTTTTCGTGTTTTATAAATATGATAATTTCATTTGAGGATGTGCGGACTATCGCCCCCTCAAAGTGATATGACTTGTTCATGCTAAACATGGAATGTATAAAGGATAGAATTAATGCAATTATGAGACATATATAACATAGATATTATACTAGAGTTATAACATACATTTTTATCATTTGGTTTTCATTCCATTAAAATTTATAAAAAGAAATAAAAGTATCGCTCATACGTACATACGACTTACTGTCTCCATGAATGGTGAATTTTATTTTAATATATATCATTGATATGGACTATTATAAATACATATATACTTTATATATGTGATATATATGATATCTAAATCATGAGTATCATTCTGGATACAATGTGCATTTAACCACAAGAAATTTTTTTAATTATAACATGTTAAATTTTGACTCATGTTCCAAACATCGACAAAATCACTGATATAAACTAAAATAATAAACTAACTAATATTGCAAGGTAATAAGTGATATAAAAGGAATAATAAACTTGAAAAAGGTTCTGAATGAAGTATAATTCAACTTGTGTTTATTATTTAATAATAACAAAGAACCTAAAAGACAATCCAGACTTGAGGTAAGGGAACATCTTAACCGGATTTCCATTCATTGGGTTAATCTTATAATTATTAATTATGTTGTGGTGTGATTATGTGATAAATAAATATTTAGGTCATGTATTGTATTTATACATGATTTATGTTTACTTATAGTGAATAAACACAATCAATTTATATTTTTAACAAAGTGATCTTTGTAAGGGAACCTTTCACCATACTCTTTTAGTAAAAGACTTCTTTTAGGTCATGCCGTTTAATTTCCATTTTCATCTGATGGGATATGTTCTTATAAATACTTATTGCTATACATTTTATGTCCACATGATGATATACACTTTCCTATCCCATCAAATCATTATATGAATTTTAATGTGACGTCGTTAGGCTGCCAAATTTTCGTAAGGGACTTCGTCTTGATCTCCTTTCATTGAGGAATATTTTGGGTTATACAAAAACTTATTTTATATGATATATAATTATACCATTTTTATTATAATATCATTCAATGGTTTTCATAGGGAATATTTTATTTATGAATCATTTAAATAAATAAATAATAATAATGTTTATTTTTAATGTACACGGTGACAACGACTATTCTGCCACCATTAGCATTATTTAATATTTGGATTCCTTAACAATATGTAATTTTTATGATAGGGAAATAAATTCCATATACTATTTTTATGTATTTTGGTATTTAAAATGGTTTTTATAATGGATTTATTATGTCAATTTATTAAACTAATTTCTTGTAATTTCAATGGGGAATGGTTTTCTTTCAATTATTCTTGTTCATATGTTATGATTATATTATGGTTTTTGGGCATTGTTTACATATGTAACGTCCCAGTTCCGGAAGCCACCCATAGGCACCCCGTACTCGTTTGATCACATGACATCAAGAGTGTTTCCCCAATCTCTAGAGGAAGATGACTACCAATGAGGGCCTTGGTGATTCGGTGGGGAAACTATGACCTCATTCGGTAATTTATACAGCAGTAGAACAACCAAACAGAACAGCGGAAACAATAAACAACATACAACAACTGAACTGAACAACGTAAGCAATGTATAAATAATAATGATGCAACATGGTACATATGTCTATGGAAAGAAGTAAACAAACCAACATGATGAAATACAACTAATAATTGATTGAAAAAGAAAAACAAAGTAAACTCCTCAGCATCGCAAGTCGTAGCTTGGTCCCCTGCTCTCCAGCTCCACAACAAGTCAGGTACCTAAAGTAGAAGGGAGCTTTCCCTTATCTATACCTAAAACAACATTGTATGTTTTGGCCCAAAATCATGACGCAAATAGGGTGTGATATACAATCCCAGTAGGCAATCACCCAAATATTTGTGCACAACAATCAATGAATACATGGCAGTAATAAAACAAGAAGAAGTAAACAGGAATGCACAAGAAGCTACAATCCATAGTTCTAACAAATAAAGTACACAAGTAAATAGCCAGCAACAATAAGGAAATTGGTAACCCTCTGGGTAGATCTCATAGACTAACCCCTATGGTTCAACCTATAAGTACTAGAAACCCTATAGGAGGCACAAATAGTCTCACCACTTTGGTTCAGATATGAATTAATAGACTCTCTGATTAAGCACTCACCATAAATTCCCCCTATAGTCTCGTATCGTACTAATGGCTCTCTGGGGAAGCACTCAACGTCTCATTCCCCCTGTGGCCCACATCGAGTAACTGTAGACTCTCTAAGTAAGCACTCATCATCAATTCCCCCTATGGTCTTACATCATACTTAAGACACTCTGGAGAACACCTTACGTCAATTCTACATATGGTCTGCTACACTAGGTACTCACAGTCTTGGGTGGAAATACACATGATCAACGCACGTACATCATCCAAGTAAACCTCAAGAACTACTTGGCTATCATTCTATGGCTCAGCAGCAATACAAAGCAACAATTCCACTATCCTATAACTAGGCATGGCAACTGGAAAATTCCAAACAATAAAAACAAGCATGGAAAAGCAACCTGAGCACAAAACAAATTACTCTACTCACAACCATATAACTATAATACATAAATCAAGAAAAGCCGGAAAATAGCAGGGGGAAAATAGGAAACCCACAATTCCCCACCCAAGGGAATTTGTGAAATTTGCACAAAATACTCATCAAATTTCAACAAAAAGGCACAAACCACCTACCTCGATCCTAGGAGATCGATATACATGAACCATGACGATTGATTCTCCTTAGAACATCATAGATCTGAGAAAACGCACAAAAAACTCAACCCACGATAACTCGAAAATGAGGAGGAATAAGAAAACAAAGATCAAGAAGAAGGAAGAACATACCGCTATGATTCCAACGCAATCGACAATGCTCAAATCGGTGAATGGACAAAGAGGTGGGAGCTCGTCGAAGATCTGGTTGTACGGGTCACTCTCGGATGAAGAACCTAGAGAAGCGGTGTGTTCTGTCCTTCAGAAATGACCCCAGTGCATTTAATAAAAAAAATAAATTAAGCGGCATGTAATTTTAGAGTACACGGACTATACTAGGTCTTTTTCGTACTCCGCCAAAATTGGCCTCCACATCACCCCAACACACCGTGTGTGTGGCCCAGGCACGACCAACACACATCTTTGAGCCAGAGAAGAGTACCTGGTGTGTACTCAGAAAGTACATGGCGTGTACTTCGAAAATTTCTAGAAAGTTCATTTTTCATAAAAACTCCAGAAAATGGAAAACCATACATGAAAGTATGATCTGGGTTCTTACAAACTTCCCCCCTTAAAGAAATTTGTCCCCGAATTTCCTAGAGAGGCGTAGATGAAGAAACCCTGAACAGCTCCGGCCACTGCCTCCCTCTCCCAGGTCTCGTCCTGTACTCGCCTATGCTACCATAGCTCCCGTAGAAGTGGGATAGACCATCCACGAAGAACCTTCATACTGCGATCGAAAATACGGTTAGGATTCTCTTCAAATGATGCATCTGCTTCAAGCTCAACCTCCTCAGGTTGAAAGACATGAGACAGGTCTGAAAAGTAACGTCGGATTTGAGAGACATGGAAGAGGTCATGCATATCCCGGGACCTCTAAGGCAGCTGCAACCAATAGGCAACCAGCCCAACTCTCTCCAATTCCTCAAACGGCCTGACATACCGTGGTGAAATCTTACCCTACCTCCAAATCCTCTTGTGCACCAACATTGGCGCGAAACACTGGAAAACCTGATCCCCAACCTCAAACTCCAGAGGTCGTCTCTGCTGATCAGCATAAGACTTCTACCGAGACTGTGCTGTAGCCATCCTTTTCCGAATCAACTCTATTTTCTTCTAAGTCTCCATAACAAGATGAGGTCCCAGCAATGATGCCTCTCAAGCCTCTAACCAGTATAAGGGTGATCAGCATAGCTTACCGTACAAAGCCTCATATTGTTTCATCTGAATGGTCGCCTAGAAACTGTTGTTGTAGGCGAACTCCACCTGAGGAATATGCTTCGCCCCGGAACCGCCAAAGTATAGGATGCATGTTCGGAGCATATCCTCATGCACTTGGATCGTGCACTCAGACTGACCATATTTTTGGGGATGGTATGGCGTACTCAGAACTACCTGGGTACCCAAGGCCTTCTAACGTCCCTGCTAGAACCGAGAAGTAATGCGCACATCTCTGTCTGAAACAATGGAGCATGGAACTCCATGCAGACAAGCGATCTCTCGGATGTAAAGTCATCACAGATCATTGACACTGTAGGACTCCGTGATCAGAATGAATTGAGAATACTTCGTGAGCCTGTTGATGACAAGCCATCAACATCGTTCCCTCGAGGCGACCATGGCAATCGAGTCACGAAGTCCATCTAGACATCATTCCATTTCAAATACAGAATGGGTAACTGCTATAAAAGGCTTCCTGGCCGCTGATGCTCCGCCTTCACCTGCTAACAAGTAGAGAATCTCATGGTAAAACTAGAAACATCCCTCTTCATATAAGGCCACCAGTACTGGCGATGATGGTCCCGATACATCTTGGTGACGCTAGGATGAACTACCCAAACTGAGGAAAGAAAATCCTGCATCAGCTCCTCGCGTATGTCTGCCGGCACCCACACGCATCCCTGGAAACACAAGATCTCATCCTCGCCCACTGTCCATCCAGGAAGAGGGTCCTCTCCTGACACACTCTCCCACAGGACTACGATTTCTGAGTCTGATAGCTGCCTCATCCATACCCGATCATGTAGTGTAGAGGTAATAGCTACATAAGATAACAAAGAGTGTTCCTATCTTTCGTGCACCTCCAGATGAATCTTAGAGAATAGACCCATAAGCTTCCACTCACTGCTAGCCTCCTGAACAGCCTGAATCAGAGTACTCCTACTCAACACATCTTCCTGTGCGTTGCCGTTTCCCACCGTATAGGCAAGAACAAAATCAAACGACTGAAGATACTCGACCTACCTATGCTATCTCGGATTCAGATCACGCAGAGTGAAGATATACTAGAGACTCTTGTGGTCGGTGAAGACCACAAAGTGCTCTCCCAGTAGATAGTGTGTCCAATAGTGTAGGGCATGAACAACAACTTCCAACTCCAGATCGTGTGTAGGGTAATTCCTCTCCTGTGGCCACAACTTTCGAGACCCATATGCTACGACCCCATATCCCTACATAATAATATCCCCTAGCCAGATACCTGAAGCATCACAGAAAACAGTGGAGCTCTTTCTTGGATCTGGAAAGACTAGTATCGGTTCTGACGTCAACCTCCCTTTCAGCTCTTGAAAGGCCGACTCACAAGAATCTGACCATAAGAACTTCTCACCCTTCTTGGTCAGACCTGTAAATGGTGTTCCTAAATGAGAAAAGTCATGAATGAAGCCTTTGTAGTATCCATCCAGCCCTATAAAACTTTGTATATCAAAAACATTCTTCGGCTGCTCCCAGGAAGCAATAGCTCTCACTTTCTCTGGGTCCATAGATACTCCTTCCTCTAAGATGATGTTACCCAATAATTGAATCTGATCCATCAAAAAGTTGCACTTTGAGAGTTTAGCATAAAGCGGATGCTCTCTCAGTGTAATCAGAATGATCTCAAGATGTGTGGCTTGGTCGTGTCGAGTGTTAGAGTACACCAATATATCGTCCATGAAGACCATGAAAAAAGAGTCCATGTAAGGATGGAACACTCAGTTCATCAGTACCATGAAAACTACAGGCGCGTTCGTGCGACCGAACGACATGACTGTATACTTGTATAGACCATACCTGCCACTGAAGGCTGTCATAGGTATATCTGTTAGTCTAACGTGCAACTGATGATAGTCAGACCTCACGTCAATCTTCGAGAACACCCGGGCTCCTCAAATATGATCAAATAGGTCATTGATCCTCGATAAGGGATATCGATTCCTGACCGTAAACTGGTTCAGCTTCCAATAATCCACACAAAGCCAACAGGTATCGTCTTCCTTCATTGCAAACAGGACAGGAGAACCCCAAGGAGAAGTATTGGGTTGGATGAAACCCTTTTCTTGCAACTCCTTCAATTGCTTCTTGATCTCCTACAATTGAGGTGTAGCCATCCTATAAGGAGGAATGGACACTGGTGCTGCTCCTAGCACTAGCTAAATAGAAAAGTCCACCTCATGCATTGGAGGAAAACCCGAAAATTCATCTGGAAAGAAGTCCCTGAAACGATCTACTACTGGATGAAAGTCTAGCTACGAAGTCCCCTGATCATCTAGATAATGACTAGTAATCTGTGATGTCACCCTTCATAGCCCATGATGCTCGAGTCCTTCTCGACATGCTCGAACATCCCATTCGCCTCTATGAAGAAAATATTCACCATATGGTGAGATAAAACTCACCATGCGGCGATAACAGTCGACGATTTCCTAGAAGGGAACCAACCAGTCCATCCTGAGGATGAAATTATAGTCTGTCATCTATAGAACATAGAGATCCCATAAGAAACGATACCCTTTATCCTCGAGATGGCACTCTATACACTAGCGTACACTAGATTCCCTTGTCCCCAACGGTGTGCCTAATGTCTACGAGTAATCAGAAGAAAAGACACAGAGCCCAACTCTCTCCATAGTAGGAATAGAGATAAAACTATGTGTAGCACCAGTATCGAAAAGGGCTGAAGATAAAACTGAGGCTACTAAAATCGTGCCTCGAACTGTAAAAGGGCAATGATCTTGCTCTTGATAGGCCTGCTCCACAGCAAAAGACTGACCTGCACCGTGGCCCTACGCCTCTGGATAACCACTCTGAGCTGAACCTCCCTGCTGGTGCTGAGGGACTAGTGGATGACCGCCATGGCCTCAACCTCCTCCTCACCCCGAATGGCCGAGAGAACTACAGTTCCCCGACTGGTGAGAAAATGGTGGTGCTTCTCCTGAACGAGGAGTCAAGGAAGAACCCCGGTCACCAGCTGCTAGTGAGAAAACCTGGCAGAAACGCTGAAGGTGACCCTCTTGCCACATGCTCATCACTCTATGGGGTCTCTCTGGCACTGCAGCCTTGTGTGCCCTAACCGACCACAGTGGTAGCATACCACCTAGCTTCTTGACGATGTATCTCGCTTCCTCAGATCACTGTGTGTAGATTCTCTATGGCACTTCTTTCTTTCATCCTGAAGAAGACTATCTCTGGAAGCAGAACTGCCCTACCACGTAGCTCTAGAGTCTCTCATATTGCGATCCGCAATCAGTGCCTGGGTGATGATGGAAGTGATGGAAGTCAGTTAGATGATATTCACCTGCGAGTGGATCTCCCACGTGAGACCATCCTCGAACATCCATGCTAATAACACCCCACCCCCATCCCAGAGGGGTGTGAAACGTTGCAGCTCGGTGAAACAAGAGGAATACTACCCGGAAAAAAGAGTACCCTTCTCTAAGCTCATGAACTCCCTAGTTCGGTCGGCCATCAGGGTCTCTGGGTAGATGTAGTCATAAAAGACGCATTGAAACTACTCCCAAGCCATAACATGCAGATGACCCTCTTGTGAGATCACATCCCACCACCTCTTGGTTGAGTCCCAGAGCATGTAGGTATCGAGGTTGACCCGCCTCTCTAGAGCCATCTCCAAATTCTCAAATATGGTCAATATGGCTTCAATCCCTAACTCTACAGCTTGTGGTCCTCCTTCTCAAGAGAACGTGGGAGGATGCTGTTGCTCGAAAACCTGCGTCAAATCTTCCATAGTCGAGATAGGAGGAGGTGCTCCCTGAAAGGTCTGCATCATCCTCAGAAATCATTCCCGGAACTGCACATCAGCACCAGCAACTGGTATGACAGATGGTGCCAATAATAGACAGACTGGAGGATCGACAGGAAGTCTCTGATCTGCCATATCTGGCGTCTGATCACTGCCTGAAGACAGATGTACAACCAGAGGACATCTTAGAGACATTGATCTGAAAGATCAAAAGCACACCTTAGATCAGGAAAACAAGGATAGAGAACACACGAGTAAAAAACAGGAACATGGAATGAAAAACAGAAAAGTTTACAAAACTCGACTACACGGCATGTATAAAAACTACACGGCGTGTATAAAAACTACACGGAGTGTCTTCTTAAGCCACTGACATGGCATGTAATCTTTCCCTACAAGTGGTGTACACTTAAAACTACACGGCGTGTTGACACCACACACGGCATGTACATGAAAACTGTTCCCCTTCCCGAGTCCCTTACACTACTAACCCACGCGGTCTTCTTAAACTGAGACTACCCGGCGTGTTCCCGGAGGACACGGCGTGTAGTGGACAAGGCTTCGACGGCCCATGTTGTTAATCACACGGCCGCCTACATGGCTGAACCTTACACGGAATTCTCTGAACAAACATTGCGTGTATAGGAGAAGGTGGCACCACCCCGTGTTGTTCGTGACATGAACGAGTACCTGAACAAGACTACATGGCGTGTCCTGAAAAAACATGGTGTGTGTAAAAGAAGGTAACGTCGACCCGTGTTGTTCGTGACATGGTCGGGTACCTAGATAGGACTACATTGCGGGTTACCTATGGGCACGACGTGTTCTACCCGAGCTTCCCTGACCCGTGTTGTTAGTGACGCGATCAGGTACACTTCTCATTACTACACGGCATGTACCTACCATACACGACGTGTTCCTAAAGATACTTTCATGACACCATGTTTTTGTTCAAATGGTCAATGACACGGCCTAGAAACCACTTGGAGTTTATCCAAAATGTACACGCTGGGTATTCTAGGTTTTTCTAGCCAGTAGCTCAGAAACTACACAGACCCCATAAACACCAAAAGAAAGGCAAAGAGGTTCCAAATTCCGATCCGTGAGGGGCCATACTCCTCATGAATCTAATCTTGGCATCTCTTACAGTCATACACAAGAGAAAACTGGGTCATGATCCACCATCATCCAGTTCGAGAGGGCACATAAAACCTCAGGAATCAAAATTTGGAGTTCATTTCAAGAAAATCACAAAACAAATAGTTCTCTAACATGAAAACAGAGATTCTATCAAGCATCTATCACAACAACATCCATAGTCTAAACAAAGTCTATTACAACAACATACAATCGCTAATTCACCCTAGATGGAATGGAAAGATTGCATGGCATGTGATTTCTGTAAGTGCCAATATGATACACGAGACGGAATACCCTCATATCATCAGGATGAAACAGAAATAGAACCACAATCGTCATGAAAATTACAACACAAAACATGTGAATCACTCTAGCTAGAATCAGATCAACCAAAAAATCTCAAAACCAAAAACTACAATCAACGAGGTAGTATGGATTTTCCCTGTACATGGGTTAGCTACTCTCGAGCACAGTTTAATACCACTTACTAAATCAATCCTATCCCTGGCTAAGGTCTCCAAACAGTAATGGAATAGAAAAGATCTCCTCTAATACCACTTTCTAACGTCCCAGTTCAAGAAGCCACCTAGAGGCGCCCCGTACCCGATTGGTCACATGACCTAAACCATGTTTCCCCAAATGCCAGAGGCTGCCGACTATCAGCAAGGGCCTTTGTGAGTCAGTGGGGAAAATATGACCTGATTTGGTAAAGTATACAGTTGAAGAACAACCAAACACAACAGCGGAAACAATAATCAACATACAACAACTGAACTGAACAACGTAAGAAATGTATAAATAATAATGATGCAACATGGTACATATGTCTATGGAAAGCAGTAAACAAACCAAAATTCTGAAATACAACTGAAAACAGAGTGAAAAAGAATAACAAAGTAAACTTCTCATCATCGCAAGCCGTAGCTTGGTCCCCTGCTCTCTAGCTCCACAGCATGTCAGGTACCTGAAGCAGAAGGGAACATGCCCTTATTTATACCTGCAACAATGTAGTTTGTTTGGGCCCAAAAGCATGACCCAAACAGGGTGTGAGATACAATCCCAGTAGGAAATCACCCAATGATTAGTTCCTAACAGTCAATGAATAAAAGGTAGTAATAAAACAAAAAGCAGTAAACATGAAAGCACAAGCATCTACAATCCATAGTTCTAACAAATAAAGTACACAATTAAACAGTTAGCCATAATAAGGAAACAGGTAACCCTTAGGGTAGCTCTCAAATCCTAACCCCTATGGTTCAACCTATAAGTACTAGAAACCCTCTATAAGGTACACACAGTCTTAGCCTTATGGTTCATCTATGAATTAATAGACTCTCTAAGGAAGCACTCACCGTCAATTCCCCCTATAGTCACGTATCGTACTAAAGGATCTATGGGGAAGCACTCAATATCTCATTCCCCCTGTGGCCTGCGTTGTGCAACTATAGACTCTCTGAAGAAGCAGTCATCATAAATTCCCCCTGTGGTCTCGCATCGTACTTAAGACACTTTGGATAAGTCCTTACGTCAATTCTCCTTATGGTCTTCTACACTAGGTACTCACAGTCCTGTGTAGAAATAAACATTCTCAGCGTGCAAAAATCGTCCAAGTAAACCACAAGAACTACATGGCTATCATTATTAGGCTGAGAAACAATACAAAGCAACAGTTCCACTATCCTACAACTAGGCATGGAAACTGGTAAACACCAAATAGTAAAAACAAGCATGGAAAAGCAACCTGAGCACAAAACAAATTACTCTAATCAAAAGCATAAACCTCTACTACACCAATCAAGAAAAGCGGGAAAACATCATGGGAAAAACAGGAAACCCACAATTCCCCACCCAAGGGAATTTGTGGAATTTTCACAAAATACTCATCGACTTTCAACAGAAAGGCACAAACCACCTACCTCGATTATAAGAGATCGATATACATGAATCACGACGATTGATTCCCCTTATAATGTCATTGATCTGAGAAAATGCACAAAACACGCAACCCACGATAACTCAAAAACAAGGAGGAATTAGAAAACAAAGCTCAATCAGAAGGAAAGAACTTACCACTGTGATTCCAACGCAGTCAACCGTGCTTGAATCGGAGAACGGACGAAGAGGCAGGAGCTCGTCAAAGATCTGGCAGTACTGGTCCTTCTCGGATGAAGAACCTGGAGAAGGGGTGTGTTCTGTCTGTGAGGCGCGACCCCAAACTGTTTAAAAAAAAAGAAAGTACACGGTGTGTACTAGGTCTTTTCCGTACTCCGCCAAAATCAGCCTCCACGTCACTCCTACACACCATGTGTGTGGCCCGGGCATGGCCAGCACACGGCTTTGAGCCAGAGAAGAGTACACAATGTGTGCACAGAATGTACATGGCATGTACTTCGAAAATTTCCAGAAAGTTCATTTTTCTTAAAAAATCCATAAAAAGTAAAACCATACCAGAAACAACGATCTGGGTTCATACAACATTTATGGGTGGTTCCATGATAAACCTTGGGTGGGTGAGCTTAAGATAGATCTCCAATGCATTGGGTAACATTATAAAGGTAAATATTAATGTTTTTTCCAAATAGATTTTGGGAAAATAATGTTATGGGTATTCCAAAATTTACTCTATATGTAGCAGTCAAAGCTACAATTTATGTATGCTATGGATTCCACAAGTTACCTTTATAATATATGATTTCTATGTGTTATACCTAAATATTAGAATTTAATGAGGTTTGTTAAAAAGAATATGTTTTATGACTGAAAAATATGATTTCATTGATTGTATGTATTGACATACTAATGTTTTAGTTCCTTATTTAATAACCCTTACTAATATTTCTATGCGCATCTCTTAGTTTATGAAATTTTTTTTATAGGACTTAAAGTGGAAAGGGTCAAGGATGGGATAAATAAAAAACTAATTATATTTATAACATGGAACTATAAATGTTTTTTCTTTTAATAGTTTTTATTTTATGAAAAAATAGATACTGAGTAGAAGTGTACACTTTAAAAATATTCAATTTCTTCTGTATATGTTCTTGGGGAATTCTCTAAAGCTCAAAACCTGAAAATATTCTCAATGTAAATTGATAAGTTAATTAAAGATTACCTAATGTTTAAGGTTGATGCCATATATTCAGTGTTAATTATATGGGTTAATTCATTTATAATATGGTATGTTTGATGCCCATGAAATTGTTTCCGACTCGTGGGGATCAGGATCACCATTTGGGTCTAACAACAAGATATTTCAAGTGTTGGGTGGGATGGGATCCCAAACTGATTCATGAAGAAGTTGTATCATTGGTTGATTCTCCCTTTATTTATTTCATGTTATATGGTAAACTCTAGAGAGAAATTTGAATGGACTATTGGGTCTTAAGGTTCTAGTCATGAGTGGGGTTTCTATCCAACGCACATCATGATAGACCTTTGGTCACCGTGGGATATTAGGAATTGTTTTGATTCATTCTTTTTCTGAGATATATAGGATGAAGACCATTCCACGGCACCGTTTGGGGGTGGGTGGTATGAATTGTGATATTGGTTGAGGTGTTTTTATATTTTTATGAAAATGTTTAGAATTGATCATCATTGATGAAAATTTTCAGGGTTATGTATTGATGGTTTTCCATTATGTTTATTGAATGATATATCAATATTACTTCCTCCAAGGCTACCATTTCAACAAAAGGAAGAGGAAGAAGAATGTTCTCATTCATAAAACGATCAAAGACTAGTGGGAGAAGAGGTTATTTAATCCATGATTTGGTTTATGGGTAGATATATTGTCCTACCCATGTTGTAGATGCTAAAAAAAATTTGGGAAATGTAACATCTCATGAGTACCCAAATAAAACACCTCCTAAAATTCAAGAAAACCCAGATCGCTAGGAGTTAGAGGATGGGATTGATAAGATTAAGATGATTTTTGGGTTCCTTTACACTTATAAGGTAGTTAAAGTGACATGTTATTCTTTATTATTGTAAGTTACTATTTGATGATGGTGGGAATCAGTTTTTCTTGTTTCAATTAATGAGAAGATGGGTTGGAAGGACTTCCTGGTCATCTTCATTTAGTTTTACTACCACAAGACCTAGAAATTTTACAATACTATAGAGTTTGTTGATCTCCACTAGGGGAATTAAACTATGGTAGTGTATGATAACTAATGATCTAAAATATTCTATTTCACACACAAAGTAGTTTCTAATGAAAAGGTGATGGATCCATATTTTGAAATGGGGTATCATCCAAGAAATTCTAATCCAAAGTCTCCATGTTCATATTGAAAATATATTTTCTGGATTTAGATTATTCATTGAGAGTGGATATATACCATTTCTACAATTCTTGGTTTTTAGGGATATATTCAGTAGTGTACATGTGTCGTGGTTGATTTTATAAAAGGAATAATAATCTAGATGACCAGAAAATGATGTGTGTTGGAAGCTCTTTAAATCCTTCTCAGCCTCCATCGATTGTGGCTTCATATGTGGTATTATTTTTTTTCCTTGGTATGGGAAGTTGGAAAATTCGTTGTTGGTGTCTCCCAGCCCA
Organism: Viscum album; assembly: GCA_963277665.1. Taxonomy (NCBI): domain Eukaryota; kingdom Viridiplantae; phylum Streptophyta; class Magnoliopsida; order Santalales; family Viscaceae; genus Viscum; species Viscum album. Next base: position 286,929,826 of record OY728138.1, read on the forward strand.
TATAGATCATTCAATCAGTGTGTACATATGGGTAACTTCTAATGGTTTTATAGAGATTCACATCAATGTAAAGGTGATGATGGTTCCACAATCTCTAAGGGGATGATATTACAATAAAATCCTACTAAGACAAGGGGATCTCAGTTTGGAGGTCATAGAAGAAGGGTATGATCTTCACATGGGTTGAGTAATCATAAATTAGAGTTACTGGCTAGTTGTTGTTCTCATGTCCTGAAACAAACAAGGAATCATCATGCTATGGATCCTGATTTAGTGGATTAATACTCATGATCTAAAATGGTTTGAGGTGTGATTAATATTTCAAGGTACATAGCTATTATTCAGTTAGATACGGGTTATTATAGATCTATATTTAATTCCAATATCTTTATATTTTTCAAATTGCCAACAGATCTCATGTCATATGAAATGGAGCTAGGGATACCAGTAGGAAAGAAATGAGAGAATGATTTAACGTGTCTATCTTGTGAATTCACTCTACCATGGGTCGAGCTAGTATGGTACTTATATATTTTAAAAATAGGCCTCTTATATATGATTCATGATTTGATTTGGATGGTGAATTTGTAGGTTCACATTTGTTGTTATATTATGAAAGTGAGTTTTATGGAGCACAATAGAATATCGTAGGTCTTCCAAGGTGAATGTGATCCTCGTGTTACATTTTCTGGTCCTCTACTTATTAAATTGGGAATTGATGTTTTAAAAAACTGATAACCAATGTTGGATTTAGATTTTAGTGATCCTATAGCATGTTTACCAACTACGGTGGATGATTTCCCAGAGGTATTGAAGGATTATTTTATAAGGATTTCCCCCATATAGGGAAATAGATTTCACCAACAATTTCTCACTAGGAAAATAGCTGATATCTCTTCTGTCACACCATATAGACCCACCTTTTTAATGTAATTAATAATACAATTGCTTTATTTAGTATCCAAATAATTTATTCACCTAAGCATCTCATGTTGGGTCACCCCTATTATGTTTGTAAATAATTTTGATGGATCTATTTGGTTGTGCATAAATTATTGGAAGGTAAATAAGGTGATGAACAAGAAATTATACTGTTTTCCCTACATCAATGAAATAGCTGATAAGATCAAAGGGGAGAGGTGGATCTCAAAGATAGAATTGATATTTGGGTATCACCAATGTCTTATATGGAGAGGAGTGTATAATGAAAATTGCGTATTGAATAATATATGAAAATTTTGAGTATTTTTTAATGCCTTTTGAGTTGAAAAATCCTCTAACAGTTTTCATGGCCTTTCTAAATAGGAAGTTGCATTAGTACCTTGAACACTTTGTTCTTTAACCATGTGGATGTCATATTGGTTTTCTCTGGGACCATGTAAGAAGATGTTCAACACTCTAGGGTTGTTCCTGGAACTCATTGAGTTCAACGTCTTTATGTGATGCTTTCCACTTGTACCTTCTGTATCAAGGAGGAAAAGTTTCTAGGCTCTAATATATTAGAACTCGGGGTTTATCTGGACCCTAATATGTGTAGTGAAGTTATTTCATTGGAGAAACAAAGAGAAGTATTTGGGATAATGATATTTTTCTGATTTGAAGGTTATTTTATGTGGTTTATAAGTGATTTTACTCATCTTTCTTCACTAATGAATGTGATTACCTAGAAAGGGGTAAGGTTATAATGGATCACCAAATTTCAAGATTCTATTGAATATCATATGAGGTGGTTGACCACAACCCATGTCTTAATTTGTTCCAAATATCCTAAGGGATATGTGGTTTAATGTGATTCCTCATGTATGGGTCATGGGTGCGTGTTGATATAGGATGACCATGAGATGACATATGGTTCTGGCCAAATCTAACCATAATAACAGAATAACCCAACACATGATCTAGAATTAGATGTAGTGAATCATGACATGAATAGATGGAATCATTAAATATTTAGGGAGTAGTTTTTGGTGGTCTCAGATCATAGGAGTTTGGCGTATAATAGAGCATAGAATGATATGAATATGAGGTAGAACCATTGGGTCAATTAACATTAATGGATTGATTTTGATATCATATGTTCCCCCAAAAATTTAATTTGGTATCAAATTATTTGAGGATGAATATTTCAGTGCAATCCTCAAATGAGTCCAAAAATGAGTGGATCTTGTTGGGTTATTTTTTTTCAAGATGATTTTAGAAACAAAAGAATCCATTTGAGGTGCGTTTATTCGAGTGTTCATCTGAAAAACTAACATTTGGAGTCAACTTTGAAGGAGCATACTAGAGATGAGTTCGGTAAGAATTCTATGAAATTTGAAAAACATTAGAGGTTCCCTACAGTTGGCCTTTTTCATCAGATGGAGTTCATTATTTCAATGGCCATTTTATATTTCAATTTTCATTGTGTAATATGGTAATTCATGATATGGAAAATTATCAGTGGGTATTCCTTATAAGAACCATAATTTTTTTTGATGTGTATTGTTAGTTATGGTGTCTTTTATTAATATGAGAAATAGATGAATATTTATCCCGGTGTTATACTTATCAGTATGTGATGGAAGACAACCATCACCCCTCCAGTTTGCCTCATCTTGTTCACATTCCATCTAGGAAGTAGGATTAGGTTTACATGGAATTATAATTGATATCCCTCATAAACCATTTGGATATAATGATATTTCTATATTTATTTACCATATAACAAAATCCATCCATTTCATTTTGATCTGGGACTTCCACAATGGGAATGAATTGTGTCATTTGTATTTTTAGGGGATAGTGTGGCTTCATGGTGTGACATCTACAACTGTTTATGATAGATAACACCAATGTACCTCTTGGTTTATGGAAGTAATTCATAAGGAAAAGGGATACCCAGTCAATTTGAGTATTGAATACCATCCCCATAGAGATGGTTAGATTGAATTGGTAAACCAGATCATGAAAAACATGCTTCAGAAATTTTTGTTAGATTTCGAGGGCATGTGGGATATCCATTTAGGGGTGGTAGAGTTTTAATATAACAACAGTTACCAATCTAGTATGAGAATGGATCCCCTTAGGGTTCATTATGGTCGGCTTTGTTGGACTCCTTTATATTGGTTAGTGGAATAGAAGTCATCGTTATTGGGACATATCCTTGTTTAAGGGATGTCTGATAAAGTCTATTTGTGTGGTAACTCGGGTTTTGGCCCTGCAAGACTTTGGAATATTTCTCAGAATAATTCCCAAGCTATGCGTGAAGACGACGTACGATTCCGAGGCCCGGTGTGCCTGGAATTAATTTTTTAAAAATATTATGTATTTTTATATTGTGCACATGGAGGGGGTGTTATGTCTCTTAAACGGTAGATTAGAATGGGAATTTGAGGGCACGATTGCATCCAGAACGTGTCGTTTACCATAGGCGGGGTATAATATTTACGGGCGCGGGCCTGCTGTGAAAAACGCCACCGGGGGTGTTTTCATAAATAAGTGGAAAAGTTTAATTACATGTGTCGGCTCAAATAACTTCTGAACAGAGTTCAGATCACAAATCTAAGTCCACAATTGCATTCAGGACAGAAAGTTTACCCAAAGGGAGACATATTTTCATCCGCGTCGGGAGGTCTGGTCGGGGGCGTTGATTTTAATTACGTTTAAAAAATGAAATTCATTTCATATCCTCCCCCTCAAACCTCCTACGTGGAGCATATGGAAACCCCCCCTCCCTCTTCTGTTTCGTCGCCAAATCGCTCCAGAATCATCCATTTTTTACCGCTGATCGTCAGAAGATCGCACTTCAGGGCATCAACGACATTGTTCTGCAAACGAATCTTCAGCGTTTTGCCCACGAGGTATTCAGTTTGAGTTTTAGTTCCCTGATCCCATTTATGTTTCATTTTTCTTCTATTTTTCTATGTAGCAGTGATGATCAAGTCCCGAGAGTCACACAGACGGCTCCAGATCGAAAAACGGACCAACGGGGTGGTCTCGACGGTCTGCGGAAGACTCATTGGTGCGGCTGGCCATGGCAGCCTGGTGTAGCAAGGTGGTCCTGCCGGACTGGCCGGTTCAGGCTGGTAAGGGACCTTTTAAAAACACATGGGTTTTTAAACCACCGTTTCTTGCAATCCGAGAGTCAGATTTGCGTGTCGTCTACGGCAACACGACCCTGTGATGAGACAAACCTTTCAATGTGGGTTCAAAAATTTTTAATGTTCGGGATCTTTTCCTGGGATTGTGAAACGTCAAATAAAATAAATATATTTTATCATTATTCGACTTCAGGCCATTGAATTTTCTACCCGGAGCATCTGATTGACATGACGTAAGTGGTGCTAAGACCTTGGTGATACGAAAGACTTTTCATGAGGGTTTTCGGGTGTTGGTACTGAGTTGGGGGTGTGGGCTCCATGAGGCCGGGTTTTGGCGTTTGCGCATAAACACAACTTTTTCACCAGGAGTCCAATTTTGGCGGAGGAATAGTTGATCATGTGTGTTTTTCCGAGATGATTGAAATGTTTTGATCCATTCGATGAGTTTTGGGATCGTGGTGTGGGCCCCAACCTGGCTGGCTACATCGAATAGTACCATTTTTTCCTGGTGTTAGTTTGGGACAAATGAGTAGTGGATCCTGGGTGTTTTTCCGATGGGATTGTCATTGTATGATCCTCTTGATGAGTTTCAGGATAGTTTTGTGGCCCCCTCATGGGATAGCTATGGTGAATAGTGCCTTTCTTCACCAGTTGTCCATTTCGGGTGAGTAAATTTCCCATCCAGTGTGTTTTTTTTCATGGATCACAATGGTTGCCTCGGTATCGACCTTGGATGTGCACGGGGTGGTGTTGTGGCGGGTCGCTCGGGTTAGCGATGTTTGTACCAACAGTGGTAGAGTGTACTCACTTGGTTCGTTTCTAGAAGGGTTCACACATCATCACAACCCTAGTATATGTTTGTGATCCTCTCAATTGGAAGTTTAATCTATTAGAGTTGTGGCATCTCTCTGGTGGGCCCGGAGTAGGATCCTCTAGCATTGTTTCCCTAGATCAGGTTCTTGGTATCGCTATGACAACTTATCCATGGGAGAGGATCCCCTATCTAACAGGTTAACTCTATAGGGTTTGTGGCATCATTGGGAATATGATCCCCTATGTGGTGGGTAGTGCTCAGTAGGGTTGTGTCATCGTCGGGTATACTATCCCCTACTCAACATGAATATTATATTTGGGTTCCGGTATCATTGGTTATACGATCCCATACTCAGCGCGTGGTGTTGGTAGGGTTGTGACATCATCAGTTTGATCCCTTACAACGTGAGATGTACCAGATAGGGTTATGGTATCATTGTGACTGTAGTGACATGGGTGACGATCCTTTATCTGAGTGATGTGTTTCTGTCGAGTTCCAGATCGGGTTGTGGTATCCTCCAGTGGATTCTTGGAGTGATCCCCAATATGAGAGATCTACGAATTCCATATCGGGTTGTGATATACCCCATGGAACCCTTGGAGTGATCCCCAATCTATGTGATCTTCATATAATGGTGTGGGTTCTGGTATCCAAAAGCAAACCCTAGGAGCGATCCCTTATCCGAGGAGTTTAATGTTCTTGTTGTTTCAGTGTGGTTTTCTCAGTGACGGTATCTAACGAGCGTGATCTCTCGGGTGAGCATCTGAGATGTTTGTGTGGGACCCGATGGAGTGTATCTCTTGGATGAGTGTCATCTAGGATGACAGTGATCGTGGAGTGTGCTATCCTATTTATGAACAGTTTCTGGTGATGAGGTCGGTACCTCTTGTATCTTGGTGCGTGAGCTGAGTATATATGGATTGTTCAAGGTGTATGTGTGGGCATACACCTAAGCTGATCTGACTAGTTATGTTCAGCTGAGGATGGTTAGAAGATATATTTGCTCTCTCGTTTGGGTTGCCTCTGGCTAGGATGAGCGAACTGTTGCCTTTTAGTTGTTCTCTTTTGTTTTGGGTATTTGAGGTCCCTATTGAGTATTGTTATACTCACCACTTCATGGGCTTTGCCCATATATGTTTGTGTCTTATGCAGACCACATGCCTTTTGATGGAGTTCTCGGAGGACTCGGGGCAGGCGGAGCTTAGTGAGAGGGTTTGACTGGGGTGTTTACTGGAACTGTGCTGAGGAGTTTACCGACAGGTGTTTTGGTAGTGTTTTCCCTCCTTCTGAGCAGGTTGGACACTGTAGTTTTCTATTGGTGGGCCCTATTTTTCCCTTTTGTACTTCTGTTGTACTCTAGTTGTGGGATAGTTGTATGAATGAATTTTTCATTTCAGTTTTATATATATCTGTATTGTTTCATGGAGGTGTATGTGGGTATGTGTGTACATGTACCTTAGGGTAATTCCTCCCATGTGTGTGATAGCATACTCGGTGCAAGACGCCAGCCCCTACCCTATTGGAGGCGGGATTGGGGAGTCATGGCTCGAGCCCCATTGGGTTGGGTCGTGACAGAGTGGTATCAGAGGAGGTTCCACCTTTGGGATCTCAGAGCGTAGTTGGTCTAGCTGTGTGTTTCGTTTGGGTTGCATATCAGTAGTGTTAGGATGTTTCGAGTTTGGCATTCAGTCCATGGACTCCAGTGTTGGTGCAGCGGCCGACATATCCGTACTCCATGACTCAGATAACCTTTCTTTCGGCTCAGGGAATTTGGACACTGGTCGTAGGGGAAAATAATGTTTAATGCATCATATAGGACTGGGTTTTCGGATTTTCCTTGATCTTCTTGATTCATATCTCCAGATATACTCTATTAATATGGAGCGTCTTGATTGTATTTCAGGATGAATCTATGACAACAGCCAATGAGGGTTCTACAACAGGGTTGTGCTGACGATCGACACCGTGTAGAGGCTATGGACCAAGGCGCAGGTTCTGAGGCTCGACGTCCAAGTGGTCCGTCAGTTGAGCCACCAACTGTCGAGCAGCTGGTTGTGCCTGCAGTGCAGGATGAGGTTGCGCGTAGGCTGAGTGCACTGCATGAGTTCCAGAGGTAGCAACCTCTGAGTTTCTGGGGTGATCCAGACCCCCAGGTAGCTGATGACTGGCTCAAAGAAGTCACCCGAGTTTTCTTCATGGTGAGAACACCACCAAATCAGATGGTGGTCCTAGCATCGAGCCTTCTGCATGGTTTTGCTGGGCGATGGTGGAGTTTGGTGATGCAGTCCAATGACGAACAGATGCTCACATGGGTAGAGTTTTAGTGTCTCTTCAGGGAAGAGTCATATACGGTGACACTGAGGTCAGTGCGGATCCAGAAGCTTCTGCAGTTTCAGGAGGAGTGAATGACTGTGGTGGAGTACTCAATGAGGTTTACGGACCTGTCATGCTACTCATGGGATGTCGTTTGAGACCCGTTCTTTAGGGCTCGAAATATCGAGTAGGGTTTACACAGGGACATCCAGGAAGGTGTGGTTTCTTTTTGTTTTCCCACCTATACTGGAGTTCTGGAGTGAGCCTTGGTGGTGGAGAGATTTTTAGCCGACAAGATCCTACCTATTAGTGTTGGGCATGCGGGAGTTGAGACTTCGTCAGTTGGATCGACATCTGGTAGTCGACGACAGACGCAGGAGTCTGGACGTTGGCGATGTTTCAAGAGGCGACCCATGGATGGAAGAAATGAGGCTCAGGGCTCACAAGACTCGCTCGCCTGTTTTTTGTTAGCCGCTGGAGAGGTGGTGTTATGCTTGCGATGGTCTGGGACATCTTGCTCGAGATAGTCTGACTCGCTGTGCTGCTGAGAGGTAGTTGGTCGACAGACCGCCTTGCCAGAGGCAGTGTCTTGAGAAATGAGGTCCACAGGGCGGTGGACGTAATGACAGAGTTCATTCAGCAGAAGGGGGTGGTAGACGGTATCAGTGGCCACCACCCCTGCCCCCAGGTGGACAACGCTGAGCTCAGGGAGCTGGGGGACGAGGGCGAGGTCAGCTGCATTCCCTAGAGGCTGTTGACCCAGAGGCTCCATGGATAGATAGATATACACCCTGTGTCCTTTCTACTTACTAGAGTAGTTTGATAGACACTGTTTAGCGGTACTCATACCATTCTATTTCTTGAAATTTTTTTGATCAGGGCGTTGGAAAGAGACTGTCTGGGTTTTGTTCGGCGTGCTTAGAATGTGTGAGGAAGAGGGATCCTTCCCCCACCGAGACACGTTTTTGTGATGTGATTAAAACCATGTGGGTGAGTCAGTGCCGCCCAAAGCGGACAATGTTGAGATTGGTGGATGTGTCCCTCTGGCTTCTGTGTTCAGGGATGGGTGTTTGTTGGAGATCTCGCTGGCATAAGAGACCCATTTGAGATTCCAGTCGCTTCGCTTGTTCTTATTACTTTTTGGGGACAAAAAGTTCTAAGAGGGAGGATGTATCGACTTAGGTTTTGGCCCTGTCAGACTCTGAAATATTTCTACAAATAATTCTAGGGCTAGGAACGAATACGATGTGTGATTCTGAGGCCTGGTGTGCGTGGAATTAATTTTATAGAAATATTTAGTATTTTTATATTATGCACATGGAGGAGGTGTGATATCTTCTAAACGGTAGCTCAGAATGGGAATCTGAGGGCATAGTTGTGTCTGGAACGTGTCGTTTACCATAGGCTGGGTGTAATCAGTGCGAGTGTGGGCCTATAGTGGAAAACGCCACTAGGGGAATTTTTGTAAATAAGTTGAAATGTTTAATTACGAGAGTCGTCTCGAATAACTTTTGTACAAAGTCTCGGAACGAAAATCCGAGTCCGCCGTTGGGTTCAGAACGACCCATTTACCCTAAGGGTGACCTATTTTCCTCTGCACTGGGACGTCTCATTAGGGGAATTGATTTAAATGATTTTTTAAATAAAAAAATAAATTCATTTCATCTCCTCCCCCTCCCACATCCTACATGCAGCGGACATCAACCCCCCTCCATCCACTGTTTCGTCGTGAAATCGCGCCCGAATCCGTTTTCAGCGCCGATCATCCACAGATCGTGCATCAGGGCATCGCCAGCGTCGTTATGCACCCGAAGCTTCTTCATTTTTACCGCGAGGTAGGAAGGTTGAGTTTTAATTCCCTGATCCTTTTTAGTCTGCGTTTTTATTTGATTTTTCATCCTAGTAGGGAAGATCAGGTCTCGAGGGTCGCGCAGATGCCTCCAGATCGGAAAACGGACCATCGGGGTGGTCCCGGTGGTCCTCGGAAGACTCGTCAACACCGATGAGTGGAGGCCATCTATGACGGGCCGGCGCGGCAAGGCGGCAGTGGCTGCCTGAATCGCGGCGGCGTGGGCCAGCCCAGACCGGCCGGACCAGTAGGTTCAGGCCGGTCCGGCCCCTTTTAAACACACGAGAGGTTTTAAACCACCATTTCTTGCAATCCGAGATTCGGATTCACATTCCTTCTATGGCGACACGACCCTGGAGATGATACGAACCTTTTGGAGAGGGTTTGGGAATTTCATGGTTCGGGATCGTGGCCCAGGAGCTTAAAAAGTCGAATAAAATAATGCTCTTTTACCACTATTTGACTTCGTGCTGTTGTATCTTCTACCCGGAGCGTCCGATTGATATGTCGTCAGTTGAGTTAAGACCCTTGTGATACGACAGACATTTCTTGAGGGTTTTCAATTGTTTGAACCGAGTTGGGGGTGTGGGACCCAAGAGGCCAGGTTTTGGCATTTGCGGAAAACACAACTTTCGCACCAGGAGTCTGATTTTGGCGGATGAATAGTCGATCCTGTGTGTTTTTTTGAGAGGATTTCAATAGTGTAATCCGTTCGACTTGTTTTGCGATCGTGGTGTGGGCCCCACCCGGACTGGCTACGGTGAATAGTACCTTTTTCACAGGTTGGCCGTTTGGGACGAACAAGTAGTGGATCCTATGTGTTTTGTTGAGGGGATTGTCATGGTATGATCTTCTTGATGAGTTTTGGGATCATTGTGTGGGCCCTGCATGGGCTACCTACGGTGAATAGTGACGTTTTCACTGGTTATCGATTTCGGGTGAGTAAATAGCCTATCCTTTGTGCTTTTCCGCATGTATCGTGATGGTGGCCACAGTATCAGCCTTGGGGGTGTGGAGGGTGTCGTTGTGGCGGATCGCTCGGTTTAGCGACGTTTGTACTAGTAGTGGTTGAGGGTAATCTCTTGGTTCGTTCCTATGAGGGTTCGCGCGGAATCAAAACACTAGTATAGGTCTGTGATCCTTTCTATGGGATGTTTAATCTGTTAGAGTTGTGGCATCCCGCCAGTGTGCCCGAAGCGGGATCCTCTAGCATCATTTACCTAGATCGGGTTCTTGGTATCGTTGTGACCGCTTATCCACGGGCGGTGATCCCCTATTTAGAAGGTTAACTTCATAGTGTTTGTGGAATCATCTGGAATATGATCCCCTATGCAGTGGTACGTTCTTATTAGGGTTGTGGCATCATCGGGTATATGATCACCTACGCAGCAAGTGGATTATATTCGGGTTGCAGTATCATTGGTAATACGATCCCCTACTCAGCATGTGGTGTCGGTAGGGTTGCGGCATCATCAGTTCGATCCCCTAAAGTGTGATATGTACAATATAGGGTTATGGTATCGTCAGGATTATCGTGACATGAGTGACGATCCTCTATTTTAGTGACGTGTTTCTGCCGAGTGCTAGATTGTGTTATGGTATCCTCCAACGGATCCTGGGAGTGATCCCCTATCTGTGAGATCTACGAATGCCATATCGGATTGTGGTATCCCCCGGGGTACCCTCGAAGTGATCCCCAATCTGTGTGATCTTTGTATAATGTTGTGGGTTCTGGTATCCCCTAGCGGACCCTAAAAGAGATCCCCTATCCAATGTCTTTGTTGTTCTTACTGTTTTAGCGTGGTTTCCTCAGTGATGGTATCCAGTGAGTGTGATCTCTCGGGTGAGCATCTAAGATGTTTGTGTGGGACCCGATGGAGTGTATCTCTTAGATGAGTGTCATCTGGGATGATAGTGATCGTGGAGTGTTCTCTCCTTGTTGTGAATAGTTGCTGGTGATGAGGTCGGTACCTCTTGTAGCTTGGTGTGTGAGATGAGTATATCTGGATTGTTCATGGTTTATGTACGGGCCTACACTTGAGCTGAGCTGACTATTTGTGTTTAGGTGAAAATGTTCAGAAGATGGAGTTTCTCTCTCATCTCAGTTCTATCTGGCTAGGATGAGCGGACTGTTTCCTTTCAGTTAATCTTTTTTGTTTTGGGTTTTTGGGTTGCCTACTAAGTATTGTTATACTCACCCTTGCACGGGCTTTTCCCGCACATGTTTGTGTCTTGTGAAGACCACAGGCCTTTCGATGGAGTTTCAGGAGGACATGGAGCGGGTAGATATTAGTGAGTGGGTGTGACTAGGGTATTTAATAGAGTTGTGCTGAGAAGTTTACCGGTGGTATTTTGGTAGTGTTTTCCCTCCTTCTGAGCAGGTTGGACATTGCAGTTCTATTTTTGTGGGCCATGTTTTTCCCTTTTGTACTTCTACTGTACTCTGGTTGTGGGATAGTTGTATGCATGAATTTTTTTTTCTGTTTTATATATCTCTACACTATTGCATGGAGGTGAATGTGTGTGCGTGTGTATAGGTAACTTAGGCTAATTCCTCCCTTATGTGTGATAGCCTACTCGGGACTGAACGCCAGCCCATGGCCTCTTGGAAGTAGGCTTGGGGAGTCATGGCTCGAGCCCCGTTAGGTCGGGTCGTGACAATTTGATCATGTAGTGGTTGTTCATAGTGTAGATCCACTATATTTATTCTACCTATGAGTATCACCAAGACTTGTAATTAACAATTGGTAATCATGTGTTTTTTAAGGTATCGCTCACTTGGTTCATTAATGTCTTGGTAATCAAGGGTAGGTGATGTTAAGGTTTTGTAGAAATTTTTATATAAGTAATTGAATTTTTTAGGTCGGTTAATGTTTAGATTTTACATTCATGTTGAAATTGATCAATGATTAGTTCCTTATATCATAACTTAAAAATAATTATCCTATCCGTTCTCATGTGTTGTATTGAGGGGTCTTAGAGATGGAACCTAATTTTCCTAGGTTTGAGAAACTTTTTTGGATTTTGGATTCCTAATAGAATGTGATTCATGGGATATTCATATCATCATTTCCCATTATTTGGAATCATTGGAGTAAATAAAATGATACATGGGAGTTTAATCATTTGGATGAGGAACAATACCCATTTTTTCTATTATCAGGATTCATGTTCACCTTTTGATGATGGAAGGTTTTTATAGTAGATAGAATTTTCACATATGTGATCTTATTTTGAGGTATTTTATCTTTTATTTTGGGTATTATATTTTCACATGGATTCCCCTATAGTTTATATTAGTGTAAAGGGAGTTTCTAAACCCACTAGTAGGTGTCACGTGGTTGCTGCATGATTAGTAGAAATAATGTGGTTGCCCAAAGGGGATTATTGGCCTAACCCGTGGGTCTATCAAAGTTTCATAGTCGACCTAATGAGAATGTAACCCTCCTTAGGATATTTTTTAGTTCCACTTACAATGGCGTTATGTTCCTCATGCCTTCCCCATAGAATGGAAAATCATGTTGCAAAATTATATGGCCTACCTAGAACATCGTAAATTCATAATTTTCAATTTTCCCTTCCCCAATTTTAACCCAAATCCACCCATCTCCTCCCCTATTCCAGATTCTCATCCCTCTTAGGTTCCCCTTATCATCATTAATTCATTAAATATCTAAATCATAGTTGTTTTTGGAGTGTAATCTTCAAGATTCATCTACTAAGTCACTATAATACTCTTTTTATACCAACTTTTTATTTCCTTCTTCTTTTTTTCCTGGGTTCTCATTTCTCAGGTGGACTTGTTTCCCTAATTTGGGATAATCCTTTTTGTTTTTTTTATAATATAATGATGTTAATGATTTTACATTACATCTCTAGGGTCTCCTTATAGCGTAGTTGTATTTTTCATCTAGAATCTTCATGATTCCAAGCATGAGATATGTGATTATAGGGTTTAGAAATATTAGATGAAATCGGTATGCTTTATTTACTCTATAAATATCTTATTTGGATTCTATTATTGGTTTAAATCATGTTTTAAAAGGTTTTCACTGTGCGTACGGTTTATAAGAAGATTTTAAAAATGAAAATTGTTATTTTTTTTTGAATGATTATAATGATGGACATGAGTGTGTAATGGGTATGAATATGATTTTCCTATTATAAATTGTTGATTGTCTTAGGTTTTTTTATGATCGATATGTTTTAGTGAATGTTATATATTATTCAACATAACAGATGAAATTGAGCACAAATGAAATCCATGGTAACTAGGTTGGGGGAATATGTCAAGTATGTTAGGTGGATCAGTGGGGATGAGGCTCAGTTCCCCTTAGAATGGTTGACCCTTCAACACTAACTGAACATTCCATAACGACCAGTGTCCACTAGAACATTGTTTTTACTCCTCTTAAGTAGATCATGTAAATGGATACTATGGTCTATAATTTATATACTATGTTAGTTAAGAATGAGGATCCCAGCTCCCCACTAACCCTAGTACCTTATGATTATCCCATGGTTCTCCGGGGATGTTATTCATATGATCGTTATATAGTGTAATTTGCGTTCCATTTTTGTATCAATGAATGTTTTTCTTAAAAATTTCTTTTATTTTTCATAAAAGAATGGATGATGACTTGTCATAAATTATAAGAGAATATAATATCTATATAAATGATATCCTACCGGGAATTGTCTCATACAATACATACACCCTCGAGTGTATATAGCCTATTTTATATTTGAAAAATAGAATGAAAAAATGTTCCACGGTGTAAATTCTAATCTAGATTCTAGGATTTCACTTCTGATGGGTGCAAGTAGATGTTTCATAAAGGTTATGAATCTCTTGTAGGATGAAGACATGGACATTAGTAGGTTCCCACTATTTTGGTATTTCTGGTTTGGTTAAATTTAAATTGTCTAAGACGCGGTTGATGCATCTCTTTGATTATGACTATTGGTTATATAATGGTTTTTCATTTTTTTTAAATGTTTATGTTTTATTATATGAGATAAATCATTTTATAATTGTGATTTCTGATGACCAAACACTAGTTTTTATACCATGCGTATTGGTATTTACCTTCAAGCCTTACTATAAGATAGGTCGTGTGTTGGGTTAAATGGAACCCTTGAGAGGTGCCAGAGACAATTGGTTGTCACCCATCATGTGGGATTTCATTTTTAAAAAAAATATTATTAAAATTCTTATAATGTACTGAAAAATTTGATGACTATTGTTATTACAAAATAATATATATGACAAACCAAAATGGTAACCAATAGCATGATTCTTTTTTCTAAAAAATGTTAATATATTCTTCCTCCAATAACTCTTGTATATAAAAATTCAATAGGTGTATTGCCAAAAATGTTCTCCAAAAAACAATCTTTTTAAAAACCCATCACATAAAACCTAATAAGTGGTGTCTAGGAATTTGAATCTATAGTAAACCATAAACTCATAAACCCATGATGGTATCCATAACACTTACGTTAATGAATCAATATTTGATTCTAAAATTTCACTATATCCTTAGTGGTTTTATATTTTTTTCAATAAAACTCCATTAGTAAAATATTTCAAAAGTTTAATTCTTGTATCCAATACATACATATTTGATCTATTTTATTTCTAAAATAATTCATCTTTAGTATAGGTGTTATCATTAATAAAATGTAATTGACTCAGATAATGGCCAGGTTCCCCACATTAAAGGAAAAAATATATAAATTAATCCATAGGATGAAATTTCTTCCCATCCATCATAATATTCATTTTACATTATAAATTAATTATTTGATACACTAATTTTGTATAAATGAACAATTATCCTATTATTTTGGAATTTTTTTTAAATATCTGACACATTAGTTTTATCCATGGTAGTTTATTATTATCATCTATTGAAATCATTTACAATGATTTTCATAGAATATGTATATTATCATAAGTATATTCCATGGCAGTGTCAAACCATGCCCAGATTATAGAATATTTTCATGCACCATGTGACATTATTGTCAAGGTCAATAGTCTATTTTCATATTTACAATCCATATTTACAACTATTCCAAAACTACATACATTTTCATTATAATTAAAGGGATATATGTTTATAAAAGTCTAAATATTCATTATCTTAAAAAAAATTAAAATTTTCCTCTAAAATTATCTACAAAATCTATCATATGATTGTATTCACTAATATATATATTTTTATATCTAGTTCCCAAGGCTTCTATTAAGAATTATCTAATAGAAACTATAGAGACCATAAACTCAATGACCCAAATTCAGAATCTTACTTTTTTTCATTAGAATATGGTATAAGGAATCAAGTTCCAAAGGACCAAATATTTTAGATGTTTTAGTAAACTAGATACATAAAAGATTCCGATATTATGTATCAAAATTAAAGATAGATTTTTTTTGAACATATTGTTTTTACCTATTGAATATCCATTCATATTAGTCATATTACTCTTCCTGGATTTCTGGGAAAGGAAAAAATAATAGTGAGCTGGAATGTTCAATAAGGGACATATACAATGGACACAATCATGAATCAATGAGGATAATAAACGTGTAAAGGTAATGAACTGAGAACAAATTTATTTTAAAAAATATTAATATCATCATAAGATATGGAATAATCAATTTGGAATTGAAAATGACAGAATAAAAATTTAATTTAATCAATAAAATTAGAATGAAAATCATTCAAAGGTAATATCATTGATAAAATATCATGTGTAATAATAACAGAATTATTAACGAAGGAAGTGAAATTTTTTTGGAATTTATAATATTAGAAATCAAGACATATATACCATTAATTCCTTTTACAGGATTGTTTAAAACAACATATATAACCCCATTTAATAGTTGCATACAAATTCACATTATGAGATTACAAATTCAACGAGCGGCTAAGTAATTCCAGGTGCCACCCCTTACTGCATGTGCAAGGAATTCCTCATTTGTTGAATAATTGATTTTGTTCATAAACAATGTTCTTTATCATAACATTTCTGTATTGAATAATGAATATAGATTTATCAATATTTTCCAATATAATATATTAAAAACCCATGTAAACAATATTTGTAAGAATGTTATATAGTTAAAGAAGTACTCATACCCACGATACGAGGAATATGGATAATCATGAACTGAAATATTATTCATCATGATAAATTTTGTATTCATGTTAAATATATTTAAAGCTTAGTATTTAAACTTTATAATTTTGAATAGTTATATATTAATTGATATATCTCATAAATAACAAAATTGAGAAAAAATTTCATACAATGATATAAAATTTATTTTTGAATTAATAAATGAATTACTAATTTTTATAAAAGGTAAATCCGCATATAAAAAGTTTAAATAATACAAAATGTAATGAAATATTTCTATACATAATATAAATAAGTATGTTCATGATAAATAAATATTCCCCATTGAAGGGAAATTGAGACGATGTCCCTAACTATTTTGGTAATATTTAGAATTATAATCTCCAAAAAGTAAAAATATCAAATTAAACAATAAATATCAAGAAATGAAGTACATTGATGATATAAAATGTAAAATTGGAAGTATATACAGAAAAAAAGAAACAAGTGGTGAATATGGTATACATATCAAAAAAATAAAAGATAGACAACAAGTCCCTTAACCCGAGATGAATTCATCAGGTACGTTATATATCCTCACATATAATAAACATATATTAATTTTTAAATCCATGAATAACCATTTTAAATTTTACAATTCCTTTTATTACACTAATTATGTAATGAACCAACCTATGTTACCCTAAAACTATGCACCCAACCCAATCTGTTATATACTAGAAGGGAATTCCTGATCCCCATGGGTTGGCGACAAACACTCAAGCATCAAAAAACACACAACAGGATTGAATTCACCCATCCTGAATGAATAACATCAAAATATATTCACATAATAAACTAAGAAATAGATAAATAAGATATATAGGTTCCATAACAATATGATGATGGTGGAAACTAAAAATTCTCTAAAGTAGCTATAAACTCAAAGAGACATGTCCAAATATAAAGGAAAATGAAAATTAAAAACACATCCATGTGATTGTGTGAGAAACCTCCAACCATCTCACCAATATCTACCCAACTCATATTATAAGAAATCATAATGCCTCACGACATCATCTTGCCTTTTAAATAATTGAAAGACATGCAAATTTATACACCACCAAAGGGGTGTTTAGGATGTGAGCTAATCGGACCAGTAGTATAACACATATGATTTTAATTATAAGTCTCTATATAACAATTCCCAGTATTCTCATTTCATATAAAACATGTCAAGATAAGTTGTAAAGCAGTTTTATTAAAAATTTGTTAAAAAATTCCATTTTCATATATTTCTAAATTAGAATTCGGTACATCCATTTAAAATCACATTTTACATATCATCATTCACAATAATAAACATAAAAACAAGGCTAATATAGTTCAAATCTATGATCTAAAAAACAATAAAATCTACACATGTGACACAACCCCACAGAATAAAAATGTGTAAGAAACATACTACTTGTACACCAAAAAAAATCTATGAACAGTGAATTGTGGTTCTTGGAGCCAATGATCTACACTCCAAGACTAGGTAGACACCAAAATGTGTAAAAAAGCAACATTATATATTCACCAAGAACCAATATCCTATACTCATAGATAATAGGAACACCCTAAAAGTGAACCCACACACTGGATGATGGCCTCAAGATAATCCTTCCACCTAGTATACAAGGTATGACTTGTTCTCATTTTACAAATCATTCACATATTTTAAAATACTTATTTTATTTCCATTAATCAAAAAAAGGAAATCCCACTAATCTAAAAAATGCCATTAAAACACACACAAACTATTATAAAAATTCTTTAACAATTTATTTCTAAATTAATTTATAAAAATAGAATAATATGATTTATCAAACATTGGCCAAAGATGGAACCACCTACCTCAATTATCTTGTAAAAAATGCCTAAAATGGGATCCAAAACAAAAACCCCATAAATGTCAACAAAAACTATGTAATTGAATCCACATATCCTGATAGATTCCATTTTGGAAAAAGGGTCAGGTGATTGGAGGAAATCCATATACATCAAGAATTCACCCCTCCACCAACAAACCCAATAAGGAACGACCATGTGGATGATCCATGAACTCACCCTAAAAACCAGATTCAAAAACATGTAGTATAGATCTATATATCCTAAAATGATATATCAAACTCCAAGGGATAACGGATCAAGAAATTGAGAGAATTCTTACCTCGTATGTCAAACAACAACCAAAACATGGATCAATCACCAAAAGAAAAGACTCGGAGGATATAGCGGTACCCAAGGTTTCATTGGGATCGCTATAATTTGAGACAAAGGGACCTCAATTTGAGAAAATTGAGAACTATGTCATGATACCTATGTAAAAATAGTCATTTGGAAATAACATGATGTTTAACCCAATTACCCATTATGTAATTATAAAAAACCATAATGTACAATAAATCCATTTCATTTAGATTAGAAATATATTTTATTTCATTTATGAGTTACTCTACATGTAATTCTACACAAGGTTATAGAAAAATTATTTTTAACTCAAAAAATATGAAAAAATATATATGACATCACCATTATAGGTATCCTCTGATTTCTGTCTCATTCCTTCCGAGACAATGAAAAAGGAAAACCATGAAATTCTTAATACATATATATCAGAAGAGTAATAGGATGATACAACCTCCCCACCTAAAAAATATTCAGCCCCATAAAATCCTAGGAAGAAGACTCTATTAAAAAAAATATGAGGCCATTGCTCTTTAATCAATGTTATACTTACCCAAATATCTTGAATCTAAATCGTGCTTGCATAGAACTTGGACCAATGGTATCATCCACCCAAGATGTGTATATTTTTCAAAATCATCTATCATGACTAGCCACTCATTCATGGACAAGTCGGACTCAACTTCAAGATCATGCTAGCTCAGAACATGAGATGGATCAGATAATACCTTCAGAGCTAAGATACAAAAAAAAATTATGCATCAAAGTAATCTTCGGTGGATGTGAACAATAGTAAAAAAACCATACCTAGAAGCTATATGACCTTAAAAGGTCTCAAAAAATGGGGAGGTGGTTTCTCGTACCTCCCAAGCCGTCAATGACCCATCAGAGGTGAAACATTCCAGAACACCAGGTCACTAGATGAGAACTCTAATTACCAATGATGATGATCAACGTTGGATTTATATTATCCCTATTCATTTAACATTCCCTAACAAGTCAGTATAATATTTTTTTTGGTCTCATGATCTATGTTCAATCCACTCAGGAAACTTTCACCAATCTCTGACCAGCACAATGATAATCTTAAGACCTACCATACAAGTCCTTCAAAAGAGACATTGTGATCATGGATTTTTTTCATTTCTTATTTTAAAAGTCAACCATCCCCTTGTGATCATCCAAAACTGCACCAATGTCATGAACACAAGTGCAATGAAAATCCTCATGAATTTTATAGTTCTTTATTTTAATCCATATGATTAAAGATGGTATGCATTACTCAAACAAAACAAGGATCCCAACGCCTCCAAATGGCCGTTCCAAAAGTGAAAATTGATCCAGAGATCTCTATTAGGAAAAATAGTATTTATAACTCCATCCAATAGAATTATATTTTTAGCAGGGATACTTCCCAACTCTTCAACAATGGTTGTATCCCGAATGGGTATAAATTGATCTTATTTTTTTAGTAAATCAATATTTACCCATATCAATTTCGTTATTTTCTATATATGAATAATCCCAAAAAAATATCCATATAGACCTCATCCCACTTCCATGTATGATCTGGACGATGATGAAGGAAACTCTATGGTTTCAAATTCTCAATTTTCACCTGTTGGAATGTATATAAATGAGAGACAATCAAAATGAAGTCCCATCTCATAGTAGGACACTATATTTGTCGACACATTTCATTGACCACATGAGTGGTTCCTGGATGTAATTTCCAATAAAAAAATCAATAAATCACCCATAAAATATCTCCATACAAAATGTGGTACCAAAAAACGATTCCAAAGAAAATAACATCCTATTTAGAAAGCTTCCACTCTGCAACAGTCTCCCCACCTTTAAGATATTTACTAATTTCACAGAACTCATTGTCAGGATGTTGTCCATGAAGAATAAACACAAAAAGATCAGAGGTGAACTGGACAATGAAAAAAATGATATAATCCCCTAATTATTTGACTTCAATGTTCAACTATAAAAAAGATCCAATAATTCCCACTCTTCAGATGATTCATTCACTAACTAGTTCGTAAGGTTCTGGCTCAATTCGTCCACAACAACATTCCCCTTCCTCAATGTATAAGTGGTATCAATGTCAAACATTTAATGGAATTCTACCCATCATATCTATTTGTGATTAATTTATTTCTATGAAAATATATAGTTTATATTATTTCAAACATAAAAGACTATGAACCGCTCCAAAAAAATAGTTCCACCAATTCTAAATTGCAAGCATAACCACATAATTCTCTAAGTCTTGATTGGGGTAATTCATCTCATACAGTCAGACCTAATGGCCTCCTTAATCCACCACATCATCATCTGGAATATGCACATAATCAAATCCATAACTAGAAGCATCAAAAAACATCATGTATCAAATTCTAGGCATAGGTAATACAAGGCTATGAGATGATGTCACAAGTCATTTCAGTTCATCGAAAGAAGTATAAAAGTTCACAATCTATGTGAATTTTTCTACTTTCATTGTAAGGGTAGTCAAAGGTGACACCAAATTAGATAAATCATTAAAAAACCATTAGTAATATCTATAATGAAAAAGGGACCTTCAAATATAAATTATATTATATTGTTTTTTTATGACAAGAAAACAGTTACGCTATCATGATCAACTTTTAATAGATGTTCGAAAATCACGTTCCCTAGGAAGTATACTTATTGAATCCAGAAACTATATTTCAAAATAATACCAAAAAAACTATAAAATATAATAATTTAAAATACACACTATTATGGTGCTAAAACTCACACTAAAAAATTTAATAAATAAGAATATCATCCACAAACACTACCACAAATGTGTCAAGATATTTATGGAATATCTAATTCATGAAATCCTTAAAAACTGAAGGACTTTTATTCAGACCAAAATGGATCGAAATATATTCATAATGAACATAAGTAATCCTAAAAATTTTCTTTTATATATGAGATAACATTAAAATGGGTCCATGACAACACAATCGTAGATCAATATTTTAGAACCACTTTCTCACTTTAACTAAAACAATTCGACCACATTATGAATAAGATAAATTGTCTTAACTATTACCTAGTTTGACATCAGATACTCCAAAAACAATCAAATTGAACCATCTTCCTTCTTAGAAAATCACACCCAGTATACTAAAGGTGACACAATAAGAAGAATAAAATTCCCAAATGGCCATCCAACTGAATCATAAGCTCTTTTAGCTCCACTTGTTCTATAAGAAAAGAAGGTATCAATATCGGTTACACCCATAGTACCATATCAACTGTAAAATATTCCCCACTCTATGGATGATGATTGTGGAAGTAATCTCGGAAAACATAAAAACAGTCCTGAACCATAACCGTAAGATCCAAAATTGAAGAAATTTCATCCAGATAAATAACAATAGAATACAAAAAACTCATGATCTTCTAGAGGGAAGGCATTTCCTTACTATACCTTGAATTCCTCTCCCCTTGAAACACGTGATATCTCCCATCTATAGAATGAAAAGAAGAACATTGATTACTAAAATAATCCTATGCTCGATGAAAAACTAGCCAATCCATACTAATGATGATGTCAAACATATCCAAATAAAGAAAGAGGAACTCCCACACCCACTTTATATCTGCTATTATTATGGAATAATAAAGGCAGTGAAATCCATTATCATTACCCTTACAATGGGGTGTAACCAACATCATAAAAAATAAAATAAGTTATTTTTTATGTTTAAACATACTAATAAAAAATGTAGATATAAATGTGTAAGAGAAAACATTATCAAATAATGGAATCACTATAGATGGTGAAATAAAGATTGTATCATTAACTATCACAGAACCTGCATCGACCACCATTGGAAACTCATCTACTACATGAATTTGATTCACTACTGAGGCTTATGTCTAGATCCATTTAGTATTTGAAGCATAATATTTCTTCGTTGTAGTCTTTAGATCTGATGAACACTAACTATTATGAGTTGCAACTATAGAGTAATAGAAGCATAGTAAATGCTTAATATTTCTAAAACTATAGCATGTCATCAAGGGCATAGGAAAAAACCATCTAGAGTGTCTGATGTTTTCACATTATTATCAAGTCATAGGTACAACAATAGATAACGTATATAGTGTAGTGGAGGCTCACCACTAAAACCAACCACCACTATTTATTCAATGTTCTGAACACTTTATCTTCCTCCCATGCGATCCACTTATGCTTCCATTGGATGGAAGAAACTAGGCGGAAAAGACAATTTTCCTTATAAATTCATCTCATCCATCATAGCTCTATCCATTGTTCCCATATAGGTAGAAATAATGAAAATAAATACCTATGATCTGATATCTATTAAAAAACCTATAGGTACTTTAGATCCTTCAACTAGTCATTCTTTACAACATATGGAAAAGCTGACAAACTCCAAAAATCAGTTGGTGTACGCAACACCGAGCACTCTCCAAAGTGAAAATAGATAGAATCAAGGTATTCTTCAGGCATCAACAAATCTAAAACACTCTTTGAGGAACATGGTTTTGAAACACTAAAAATCTATGTCCACGTGTCTATATATCTGGAATATGGAATCCCACAATCAATTACTGGAACCCTCGAGCCTGATCACCAAACACTTAATGTTAATATTTTTAGGGGTCGCTATAATTTAGAATATTTGATTGAGGATATCCTTCTAGTCCTTTGCCTCTTGATGTTTTTTAATTTTATTAAAGGGTGGTGAAATCAAATGAATGAATTACCACGATCGATTTAAATCTCTTCCAGCTCCTAGATATACTTCAAAAAAATATATTATGAAGTTTTGGTATGCTGTGATCATCAAAATGAGCTTCTTGTACTATTTTCTTTATGATATTCTGATCTATAGGTACATTCCCTTGGAGAGTATTAGATTCACCCTCCTAGGGAACATGCGGAAGAAATATTAGAGGCATACTAATATACAAAAATAATAATTAATGATCAGACAAAAGATTAAATACACATTTAAACTAGAAAATCCTAAAGTAGAAAATGAGATGTAAAAAACCCCAACACTAGATATGCATATCCAAATATCCCATATAAACTTGGGTCCTGTTATGAAAAGATATGGAAGTGGACATATCATAACATACTTATCACATTCTAACAAATCTATCTCTAGTCTAACAAATGTTCCAAGATATAGATTCTTGAGTAATGACCTCCACTCTCACCACTTTGTAACAAACCAACCTAGGATACCCTCAAACCTGGAACCTAACCCAATATGTTACATAATCGAAGGGCATTCTCAATCCCCACAGGCTGGTGACAAGTACTCATGCATTAAACAACACACCAAGGGAATGATTTCTCACAATCTGAATGAAGAACATGGTAATATATATACTCTAACTCAATGAAATAGATAAAGTCTGATATATATATATAGGTTCCCTAACTATATGAATACATCACAAAATATCTATAATAAAGCTACATTCTCAAATACACAAGTCCAAATATGAATGAAGTGAAAAAATAAAATAAAATAATCTATGTGATAGTGTGGGACACCTGCCACCATTTCACCACTAGGTACACAACTCTGCCGACCTAAAAACACTTTCCCGAATTATGGTGCCTTGCCTTTCCCTGCATCGATATGAAGATAATGGTCTATGAAACACCCATGTGGGGAACATTTGTTTATCTGACAGCCTTAATAGGATACCTCTAGGTGTTCCACAACACGTATGTAAACAACAATAAACATATGCTAATTTCAATTAAATTATTCAATGAAAAGTAGAAAATATATTTTATAGAAAACATGGTAAATTTTTTTCTTCTTTCCAGTGTTTTTAAGAAATGTATGTATATCAAATTTCATATCATATTTCACAAGAATCAACATGCCTATAACGGTGTAAATAATATGAATCCAATAAGTAAAAAAACCATAGTAGCATTATATGTATCACAACACAATGGAACATGACTTGTCATCCAGTAGACTACATGTACCGAAATATATATAAACAATACATAGTGGTAATTAAACCCATTGATCTACACTCCAAAACCTTGGATACAACCCAAACTGTGAAACTGCAAGAAAATTAAAGTACCCACTTCTAATAATCTACCCAATAGAAATATCGGAACACCATTAATGTTAACCAACAGAATAGAAAATGGCCCCAATATAAACCTTCTACAAAATACCCAAGGAAACCCTGGTACTAAATTTAAAACAATTCAATGCTTTGAAAATTTCCTATTTTTTCCATTTATCAAAAAACAAGGAATACCCACTTTTCATTAAAATAATTTTTCAATACACAAAAAAACATTCCAATTTCATAAAAGTTAAATTTTAAATTAATGTATAAAAATGTAATAATACAGTTTATCAAACATATCTACCAAAAATAAACACATGCATCAAAACTCAGGTCACACACCCCCACCATGGGATCCACCAACAAATAATACCAACAACGAAAAATAAACCCTATATTTAAATCCCATATCAAGAATGAATCAATTTATAATGAAGGCTCAGTCGAATAGAGGAAATCCACTTACATGAATAATGCACACCCTCCACACAAAAACCAAAAAAGAATGACCATGTGAACGATCTAAAAATTTACCTGATAAATAAGATTCAACAACATGGAGTTTAGATATATATATCCATAGAAGATCTGTCAATCTCCAAAGGATAAAATAGTAAGAAATGAAGAGAACAGTTACTCGGTATGTCACACAATTACCGAAATGAGTATAAATTACCCAGAAAATACCCTGAGCTATTAGAGGTTCTCAAATTCAAAAGGGAATGGCTCTCAGTTTAGAGAAAGGAACCAAAAGGGATGAAAATATAAAAAACTCAGTCGTTCTACTAGTTTAAAACTAATTATGGGGATCTTACAAGGTGTGAAACCAAATTATTTATCTTTTACTTTTAAAATCCCATAATCTTTGAGAAATAAGTAACCTATTTAGTAAAAATGGGTTTAATTAAATATATTAGTTACAAATAACGTAACCCTACTACACAAAATGTAATTATTTATCATGCTATAGAAACAATAGGTTTCACGTATGAAATTACAATAAATCTATAACAGCTCAATTATAGATATTCTAACATTTCCTTCATAAACCACTTTGAAAACAAACAAGAAATCCCGGAAATGTTTAAAAATGTAACTATCTAAATATTAATGTTATTATACATCATTCCCACAATAAATAATTTTCATCCCTCGAATGTCTATGAAGAATCCAACATGGTAAAAATATGATGTAACTGTTTTCTCATCAGTGCCTCATGATCCCATATATTGTGAAAATGAGAACCGTGCTTCCACAGCACTCAATCAAAAGGTATCATCCTCCCAAAAATTACCTCGTTTTTAGAATCGACTATATGGACTGGCCGCTCAGTTATTGATAAAATAGGCTTGACATTGAGTTCACTCTATCTCAGAACATGATATGAATGAGATAGATTATTTCAAAGCCGAGATACATGAAACAAGTTATTTATCAATGTCAGCTGTGGTGGATGTTCCAAATTGAAGGAAACCTTCACCACTAACTCCACAAACTTGAAAGGTACCACAAATTAAGGATCATCATTCACTTTCCTCCTAAGCCATCAATGACCCAACCAAGGTGAGACTTTCATGTACACATAATTAGAATCTGAAAACTCCAAAGGCCTATAATGATGATAAAATTAACATTAATATCAGATATGTTCCATTAACATCCTATGATGAATCAACAGAATCATTTTGGTTTATTCATAATCCATGCTCAATCTTTCTAATGAACTATGAAAAATCTCTAACCCACACAACATAGATTTACAATGATAGACATAGAAGGAGAAAGATGTATCCATTCTTATTTAGGACTAGTATATATATTTATAAGAAATGTCATCCATCCAAAATTGGTCATCCAATTCCCCACCAATGTTGCGAACACAAGTGTGATGAATATACTCAAGAATATTTATAGTTTTTTGTATGTTCATCCAAATGAGGATGCAATTCCATACTCAAATAACCTGAGATCCCAATGCCTCATAAATACCTTTCTAAAAGAGATAAGTAGACTAGGGAACTCTATTATAAACTATAGAAGACAAAAATATATGAAAATGGACAATCACGTTCACATAGAGATTTCCCAACCCTACAAAATTTGTTTTATCTCAAATGGGCATAAAGTGAGTTTCTTTTATCAGTCTATCGATTATTACCCATACCACATTATTCTTTTTCTGGATACACTTCAACTCGATCAAAACTTTCCATGATATATCATCCCACTTTCATATAATCATTGGTTGTTGATAAAGGAAACCTGAAAGTTTTTGACTCTCTTCACTCACTTGATGGAACGCATAGATACGAGAGAAAACATAGTAATGTATCATCTAATACAAAACCCCAGAATTTCCTCCACATTTCATAGAACATCATTATGGTTCTTAGATAAACTACCCACATGGAACTATGGAAATCACCCATAAAATATCTTCATACCAATTGTTGTACCACAAAATGATTCCCAAATAAAATGAAATCTTAATTGGAGAATTACCACTCAAAAATGGTCTCCCCTCATTTATGAGATTATCTAATGCCACATAACTCATCATCTAGATGTGTTCAATAAGAATTAGCATGATATAAGTGATGTTTAACTAAACACTAGTCAGATAGATCTATTCCCTTGATTCATAGACTCTAATGTACAGTTATGAATAAATATCCATGAAGTTCCACTCTTCTAATGATTCATTCACAGCATGGTTCAGATATTTCTTGATCAAAGCATCTATAATGAAATTACCATTCCCCAGGGTGTAGGTGATATTGAAGTCATATTTTATAAGGTATTATATTCGTTGCCTAGGTATGAGATTTAGGTATTTTTGTGAAATGACATAACTCAAACTCTAATGATAAAAAAGACCTTGATGCTCTCCCTAAAAATATACTTCTACCAACATGTACGTGCATGAACAAATTTGGAAAGAACTATGTCATGAGTGAGTAATTATTCTCATGAAATAAGAGTTAAAAAAGTCAATAGCCACCACATGATCATCCTTCATAAGCACAATGCCCAACCCACCACCGAAAGTGTCTCAAAACACCAAATATACCTTACCGGACTCAGGAATGATCCAGATCATAGAACATGTTAGAATTAAATTACATTTCAACAAAATATTATTACACTTCACATCCCATGTAAATTTCTATGCTTTCTAAGTAAATAATGTCAATTGTGACCCTATTGTAGAGAAAAATCATCAAACGATCAACAATATCTTATATGACTACTAAAAGATATAATCTCAAAGACATTTTGAAGATCAACTATAAAACTATGTTCATAGATAATGTTCCCTAATAACATCATTAATTTAATATAGAAAATACATTTCAAATTATTTTCTTACAAATGGAGGATTCTCATAATTTTTTGAACCACGAATGGAAGGTTCTCATGTTCATGATGATATTTTAAATAATCTAGAATATATTCCAAAAAAACTATGAATATAGATTCTTGATATTGATGGAATAACCGATATATCAAAGACATAAAAATGTATGGAGTGTTAGTTAGAAAAAAAATTAAAAAGATATTATTAATGGTAAACCGTACTCTTAAATGTTTTATTCTATATATCAGACTCTCGAACTCCGAGTTGATGTTGGCCCCATAGAATATCTATCATAGAAAATAATTTTTCCACATTTAACTAATAAAATAAATCACATACATGAGGAAAATGATACTTGTTGTTAACTTTTACCATGTTCAAAATTCGATAGTCCACACACAATCAAAGTGAACTATCTAACTTCTTATCAAAGAGCATACAGGATGCCCAAGGAGAATCATTATTGATAATCAAACCATTTTCCAACTATCCATATAGCTGAATATTAAGATATTTAATATCTAATGGTGCTATTTGATAAGAAGGTATCAAAATCATTTGTGTCCCAATAACATGTCAATCATAAAATATGTGTCTATATCTGGAGTAAGATCAAATAATTCATATGAATAAATATAAAAAATGTCCAAAAAATAATGGAAGATAAAAAATAAAATAAAATTCATTGCGATTAATCCTAACTACCTGAAAAAACTCCCACGATCTGGGTGAGAAGGCCCAAAATGACCTGAAATAAGATCAACTACCCCGGAATGAAAAGAGTGCTCCCATCAGTAGTACGAAATGAAATAAAATGATGATAATAATCAACCTCATATCAATGAGAGACTATCCAGTCCCCACAGATGGAGACATTAAATAGATCCAAATCAACTATGTGAAAATAATATCCATACTCTGTATCAGCTACTATTGAGGAACAAGAAGAACATTGAATCCCTTTATTATTCCCTGTACAAAGTGTTGTTGCAAACTCCATAGAAAATGAATTACACTATCATGGATGTTTAAGTATATAAAAAAATGTGGATATATAAATGAGTTGGAGGAACCAGTATCAAATAATGAAATCACTATATAAGATTCAATAAAGAGATTACCTCTCACTATCATTGGACCAACATCAATTTCCATTGGACACAAATCGATTGCATGAATGTGATTTACTCATGATACCTTCTGTATGAACAATAGAGTCTTGGAATCATTTGACAGCTTTGACGTATCCTTTGGAGATAATGAACCCTATACATAATGAGGTGTAAAAATTGAATGCTAGAATCATTGTAAGTGACCAAAACAACCACGAATGTTGTAAATCATCATGTGGTTTAGACAAACAATATCGGATGTGTCTGATGTTAACACACTGATAGAGAGTTATAGGTACAATACTAGTTGTAGAAGATATTGTAGAGGAGGATTGCTACCAAGACCCACCTATACAACTATAGATAATTTCCATCCACATACTTTTCCTCTAATGTGATCCACTAAATCATTCATTCGTTAGAAGATACGTGTTGGAAGAGATAATCTTGTCTTACATAAAATATATGACATCATTGCTCTGTCTACCATCTCTACATAAGTAGAAATATAAAATATAAATAAAAGAGATTTTATATTCAGTCACAGAAATTTCAAGTACTTTTGAGCCATAAAATTGTCATTATATTCCACATCCAAAGTAAAATGGAAAGGATACGAAAAACATTCTGTGTAAACAGACCCTAAACGACCTTTCAATTATAGAGAGAGGAACACTGAATATTTTTGCAGTAAAAACCTCTTTGGATAGAAAAATTGGGGGAACCGGGTTTCGAAACCCTTTCAATCCAAGCCTCATGAATATCTACATAGACTATATATTCCCACCATCACTTACAATAACCATCGATCATGAATGATGCACACTTCACTATGATATTTCTAGGTATCGCTATAATGTTGAAAATTTGATCGTTCATATTCATTAAGTCCTCCTATTATTGAGGTATATTTGTTCCTTTAATGGATGATGGATTCTCATTCAAGAATTCCACTGATCGATCTCTCTCTTCTCTAGCTCCAGGTTGTTCTTCAAAAACAATGTTCTGAACTCATGGTGCATTGAAATCAGCAAAACAAACTACATGTGCTATAGCCTAGATGAGATTTTGATTTATGGGAGGATTCCCTTGGGGAGAATAAGCTACACCCAACTGATGAACTTGAAGAATACTTATTGAAGGCATTCTTCTACAGAATTAAATAAAAGGAACAATCTGACAACCTGAAATATCAAAATTTATACTAGAAAACCCATAAACAAAAACTGAGATATAAAACAAAAATCATCACTGTTGACATATATCTTAATGCTTCGTTAAATCATGATACTCATCATGACATGCTCTACACACACACTTATCCCAACAAACATCACATGTTACAAAAAGACAATATCCAATCTAACTGAAATCCCATGAAAATGAATCATTACAGAATAATTACTCTAATACCACTGTATAACAATCCATCCCAGGTCACCCTCTAACCAAGAACCTGAACCGATCCATTACATACTTGATGGGGATTCCTGATACCCACATGTTGGAAAAAATATCTAAGGCATCAAAATACACACCAAGAGAGTGATTTATCCCATACTAAATGAAGAACCTATAAAAATGTATACACATATGTAAAGAAATAGTGAAATAGATATATATGTATGCACCATAACAATTAGAATATAGTTGAAACAAAACAATCACTAAAGTGGATACATACTAAAAGATCTCTGTACAACCATATATGAAAATATAATCAACAAACTAGTCCATGTGATAGTGTTGGAAACCATCCACCATCTCCCCACCAACTACCAAACTCACTATAGACAAAATCACTCCAACTGATTGCAGTACTTTTCCTTCAACTTCATTGAAACAGATAAAATGGTTGATACAATGATAAAGGGGTGTGTAGGGTGTAAGATAAAAAGTACATTAGATTCCCACCCAGGTGTTCCATTATTAGTATTTGTATAAAAAATATCATATTCTAATTTTGAATAAAACCTGGCATGATATGAAGTAATATAGTTTTATTGAAAACACTATAAACAATTCCCTTTTTCTATAGTTCTAATAAAAACTTTTGATATATTTCAATGAAAATCTTCCATATCATAATTCATCAGAACCAACATGTATATATTGGGTAAAATAGAAGAAATACATGAAATACAATAAATTATAGCAATATAGGTATCCCAACACCAAGGAATACAATACATTAGAAAACAGACTACTCGCATCAATAAAATCAATGAACAGTACATTGCGGTACGTGAAGACTATGATCTACACAATTTTATCAGGTATAAACCCCTATGTTTGAAACACCAACATGATATAAATACCTATAGACAAAAATATACACTATATGATTATAGGAATAACTTGAAAGTGAACCCGCACAATGGACTATGGCATCAAGCTAAACCTTCCACCTATTATCCTAGAAAACCCATGTTCTCATTTTACAAATCATTCAATTCATTGAAAATCATTTTTTTGTTACATTTTTCAAAATACAAGGAAGACACACTTTTATCGAAAATAAATTTTTATCACAGACAATATATCATTCCAATTCCATAAAAATTTATTTACATATGAATTTACAAAAATAGATTAATAAGGTTTATCAATTATAGGTTAGATATTGAACCATTATCCTCAAAACATAGGTAACACACTCTCACAATGTTATAAACCAACAACAAACTAAAAAAATGAAAATAGAAACATTGGAATTTAATCCACGTCTAATTAAATATTAAATTTAGAAAAAGTGGTCGTTGGA
The DNA here is from genome assembly GCA_963277665.1 of Viscum album. Taxonomy (NCBI): domain Eukaryota; kingdom Viridiplantae; phylum Streptophyta; class Magnoliopsida; order Santalales; family Viscaceae; genus Viscum; species Viscum album. The sequence continues at coordinate 286,961,611 of OY728138.1, forward strand.
AAGTAGGAAATCCACATACCTCAAGAATGCACAATAGCTACATAAAAACCAATGAAGAACGACCACATGAATCATCTATGAACTCAAAATAGAAACATGATTATAAAACATGGACTTTTGATCCATCAATTTCATGATGATCTATCGAAAAACATGGGACAAGAGAATAATAAATGGAGAGAACACATAATGTGTATGTCACTCAACACTGAAATGAGGATATATCACCAAATGAAATGACCAGGGTGGTTTAAGGTTCTCAAATTCTCATGGATATTGATCTAGGTAAATTGAATGTAACTATATGGGGATTAAATTGAGAAAATTAGTAGTTCTTTCTTGTTTAAAAACAATTATCAGGACTTTACATGTCACGTAACCCAATTAAACAATGTGCCGTTGTCAAATCCCATAACTACTGAGAAATTGCTCACATTTTGGTAAAAAAATGGAATTAATTTTATAAATGAGTAACTAGTCATGTATCCTTGTTACATAGTTTTTAAATCTCTAGCATTCATCAGAAACATTAATTTTTGTGCATGAAATTCCAAAAAATCACTAACTTCACCATTATAGGTACCCACCCATTTCCTTCTTGGCCATACCCAAACTATAAAAAATCAATACCATGAAATTTTTAAAAATGTACCTATCATATATTCAAGGAGATTGTACACAGTAAATTTTTATATATGACTACATATTAATTAAGTTTACATCAGAGTATTTAATGACATTTGGATTATGTGTCCTAAATGACATGGGAAGGTCGACTATGATCAAAGTGTTCATTATTTAAACTTATAATTTATAATAATATGGAAATAATTTTCATATTGTTAGAAAAAATTATATTTTTAAAACAAATAATGATTGATATTTATAAAAACAGATTTGTTTTACAATCAATGGAAAAGTACACCATACACAAGAATAACCAATGTCTCTATTTTCAATGATCTCTATGGAAATAAGGTAATAATTATTTACCTTTATATAATGATAATAATATTAAATATACCATATAATTTCAATAAATTTACTTATATATATAATACATGTGGCTATGTTAGGAAAAGAGAGTCACATCGCTTCATGAAGGTGGCAGTCCACAGGAACTTGAACAACATTATCATCTTTTAGTGATTGAACGTTTAAAAAATAAAATGATATAGTATCATTATAAAATGAAACATATGTAATTAATAAAATAAATATTTCATTTTATTTCATATTTTCATTAAAATTAACTTTATTACCTTCTATATAAAGCATTAATGTAATTTACATCACTTCTTAAGGTGGTAGTCTTCCATACACACAAGTGACGTTATCTTATCACCAAGGGAAAGGAAAGTAACAATATATTTGATTTAATGAATCAAAAGGATTAATTATTTCATAAATATCATATATATATATATATAATTTATATCCATCATTATACCCATCTACTATATGTTTTGTTGGAAAACATATCACATCATTTCACATGTTGGTAGTCCATTGTAGAAATGAGAAATGTTAGCATTCATCATTTAAAAGAATAGAGAATAGATAGGTAATTAAATTAAAATAATAACATCTTAGTATATAGTAGATAGTTATGAAAATATATACTAACAAATGAATATGAATTTAATGTGGTGGAAGAATAAATGAAAACACATAGATATAATTTTTACCTCACCCCAGAACAACTTTTTATGAAATCATGTTTTGTTTCAAAATTTCCATAATGTAAAAAATGGATATTTAATATGTGCTCTAAATTAGTAATAAATGAGTTTTCATTAATTATTTTATAAGGTAATTATCTAAAACACTAAACCGAAATGATCAATAATAATGTAATAATGTCAATTCTAAATGTATTGACAAGATTATATAATGTTTAATGATGGGTCCTTTTGTGGGTATAATATCAAGGATTAGATATATTTAGGGGTTAGGATAATGTTAAAATAATACCCATAAATTATTTTCAACATTATGTTTATATTGTAATGATATTTCATTAAAATATTAGTATGTTTCTTCCATTAATATATATATAATGATAATGGTTTTCAACAGTAGAAACATGTAAGATGAAGTATGAAGGAATCAAGAGGATGATATACTTATGAATATGCACCACGAAATTGTGTGAATTGGATCTGATTTGTTTTTTAAAGTAATGGATCAGTTGATGTAGGCAATAATTCATAGTAATATATATGAATGAGAACTATTAGATCAACCACATAGGAGTATGTTAGTGTCAGAACATTTTATGGGAAAAATCTATCCAAAATTTAGTGGTACATCTCACCAAGTGGTAGATGAAGGGTGTATTAAATTCCTAAAAAATAGATTTCATGTAATGCGGTGTTTAGAGCATCATAAGGATAGAATATTTATTTACCATTTTGAAGGTAAATCTGACCAATAAGGGTCAATGGATATTAATATCAGGGATAATGATGAGATTGATGTTTTTTAATTGGTTGAATTCAAAACTATTTCCCTTGAGAAATATTTTCCTAATTGGATTTGATAATGGATGAAATATGAATTCTAGGAACTAAGATAGTTGGAGGATTTATTGGAGATATACGAACTAAAATTCACTCGATTGTAAAGGTAAACTCCAAATTTTATCAAAGATATTAATAGTAAAATCAATCATTTTAAACAGGATTGATGCCAAAATTTTGAGTGGAATTTTCTTATCCAGAAATTAAATGTTATGAAAAAAGTTTTCAAATTGGTTTTAATTGAAATGAAAATGATCAGGGTAGTGGAACGAATAGTTCCTATATAGAGAGATTTTTTTTAAAGGTAATGAAATGATACATTATGAAAAAAAATAAATGTTGAAGCCGAATAATGGGATGTTTCCAAACTATTAGAAAATAGGTTTGGTTAATTCATTTTCAACTAGATTAGATGTTTTTTGGCCATCCAATGGAGTTGTATCATCTATATTGACTATTTACTATTTTTTTCTAATGTCTTATTGGATATTTTGTCATCAAATTCATCATTATCAATGTTATTTTCTAGTTAGTTAAAAATTAGACCTCATATAATGAAGGCAGAACATATTGTAATAATACATGTGTAAATTTTATGGTAAAAATAAATAATAAGAATATTTCTACCGATATTTTTTGGAGTAAATTCATATGAAATCCTTTTTTTATTTCTCCTAGTATAATTTTTTTTCCTTTAGTTTGGAATTGGCTTTAATTTTACTATGGAAATTTTTATTGTTTGGAAAAAGAACCTGGATTTTAAAAAGATTTTCAGTTTGTATACAAGAATAAACCCAAACCATTGATAATATATTAGGAATATAAGAAACTATTAATAGATTAAAATAAATGTTATGTTGAATATATTTTAAAAAACTAATGGAACTATTCAGATTGATGATTTTTTGGTGTAAAAATGAGTATCATGATCTTTTGACAATGAGTTATATAGTATTATACCCAATCATTTATATATTTTACTATTAATTTAATCCATAATGATAATCCTACATCAAAACCCCCTTATCGAATGGACCAAGTAGAACATATTGAATTGAAAAACCAGTTCTCAGAGTTTCTAGATAATGGATTCATTCTATGAATCCCATCACCATGGGGTTACCATATATTTTTTATAAAATGAAATATTATTTGATGGTTCTTAGTGTTGACTATAAAGCGTTGAATAAAATTACAATTTAAAATAAGTATCATATTCCACAAATTGATAGATTATTAAATGTGATCCTAAGAGGATAATATTTTTTCTATGATTTATGTGAGATTCTTGGACAATCAGCTAAAGTTCAAAGAGTATTACATTTAAAAAACAATATTTCATACAACATATGAGCAGTATGAGTTTGTTGATATATTATTTGGTTTAAAAAGTACTACTTCTGTATATATGGATATTGTTAATATAATAATAATTTAATATTTGGATATTTTTCTTTATTTTTTTATGATAATTTTTTATTAAAAAATTTATGAGGATCAGGAAAAAAATAAGTATTTTATATAAAGCTTAAAAAAATTAATATTTATTTGAGAAAATATAAATAAATTGATTTTAAGTTTAAATGGTTTTCTTTTCATGGTCACATTTTAAATATGTATACCATAATAGTGGATACCACAAAATAAAATTGGTTTAAGAATAGGCATGACTGAAAAATGTTACTCAAGTTCACTGTTTTATGGGATTTGTAGGCTATTATCAATGTGTTGTAAAAAAAATGCATGCCTATGTAGACCGCTAACTATGCTAATATGAGAAGTGGTAATATTTATTTTAATAGATGAGTATGATGTATTTTAGTAACGGATAATGAGATTAGTTAATTCTAATGATTTGGACCCTCTTTACATATATGGAGAGTCTTTCATTTATAGTGATTATTCTTTTAAGAGACATGGTTTTTGTATGATCAGTTAATTTTTTATGCTTCGTAAGAAAACAAAACCTAAGGAGGAAAATTATCCCATTATTCATTTTGAATTTTTTAAAATGGATTTGGATTTAAAAATTATTATACATCATCTATATTTAGAATAGTTTGAAATATTTACTAACTGTAAATGTGTGAAGTATATATTTACTCAGATATAATAGAAATTGTGGCCTAGAATTTGGAAGGAACTGATAAAGGATTATGATTGAAGGATCAATTACCATATTGGAATGGTAAAAAATATAGTGGAATCCTTAAACTAATAACATCATTATACATTAACCATGTTTCATTCGGAACATGAACACAAGGATAATGATTCGATGAATTTTTTCTTTGATGTTTTTGGTGTATCAAAATCCAACTATTTTGTTTTAGGTGTTGACGCTTTCATCTATATTATACTGAATTAATAAAGAACATAGTAAATAGTGTGATTTAAAAAGAAGGTATAATTTATTAAAAATGTAATGTTTCCAAAATTTTACATTGATAAATATAGTGTTTTTTCTTTTAGAAGAGATTATGTATGCCTTTTTATTCATAGTTGTAGAATGTATTATTAAGTGAAGCTCATAGTTCTTCATTTTCAGTTCATCTTGGAAGCACTAAGACATACAACAGACTCTGGAAGTATTACTGGTGGGTTGAATGAAAAGAGATATAGATGATATAACTATGAGATGTTTCTATTGTCAATAAGGAAAATAAAAATGAAAATTATAGAGTGGGATGATTCATACTTTAAAGTTCCTAGTTATAAATTCTAAAATATGTCAACAGATTTTTTTTTGGTTTTACCAAAAACATCTAGAGGTGACAATGTTATTTTTGGTTATTGTTGATCGACTGAATAAATATGTATATTTTATTTATATTTGATATACGGTTTCTTTTGAATATTTTTCTATACAATATCTATAGAATATTGTCATGTTACATTAATATTCTCTCTTTATTATATCTGATCATGATCTCAGGATCATGTTTAAATTTTGGAATGACCTTCAGAATTTATTAGTAACTGAAAAAAATTATAGTAACATTATTCATCTCAATTTTATGGGACATTATAGTGAACAATTCATACATTAGAGTATATTACATTACTACATTAAATCGATTACCCATAGGTTTGGATTAACATCTTTATTTGGATGATATTTCATTTAATAATAATTTTCATTCTTATAAACATATAGTGCCTATAGAAAAATTATATGGAAACATATGTTAAACTATAGAATTATGGAATGATGTAGTTGAATGAATTTGGATGGGACTTTAGTTGAATGTTGAAATTATATAGAATATTTTGTACATATAGTGATAGTTGTGGGAAACTAACTGAATGAAAAAATGTTATGAAGATTACTGAGAGAAGGATATTTTGTTCGAGGTAGGTGGTCATGTGTTTCTAAAAGTTTCTCAATGGATATGAGTGAGGTGTTTTTGTAAGATGTGGAAGATGATTCTACAGTTCATTGAAACCTATGAAATCCTAGATATAGTTTAATCAATATCCTATATAGTACATTTTTATTCGAATATCTTGTAGGTACACAAATTTTTTCATGTTTCAATGTTTTGAATATACGCCAGACTAATCTCATGATTTGATTCCTAAGGTTTCCTAGTTAGAAGATAACTATTCATTTGAGGAAAACCATATTTATATTATGGATCATAGAGATAATGTATTATAAAATAGGTTATTTATATAGTATAATATTTTTTGGGGGAAAACATGGTTGGAGAATAATCATCAAAATCTGAAAATTCTATGAGGGAAAGGCATCTTCACTTGATTAACAGGTGAACAAAATAGTGGGGACACAATTTCCAGTGGGAATGTAACAACTGATGTACTCCTTGAATATTTGTTTTCATATTTTAATAAAAATTCTAAAATCATTGTAAATTTATAATGAAATAAATCTTGTTTATAAAAATTAATGAATCTATTCTAATAGAATAGTATATTTACTGTTGAAATAGTAATGTGATCGTTAGGAACATGAATGAGGCCATTGGAATTATAAACTATCATATGATAGAATTAATAAAATTTAGGTCTCTCATAAATAAAAATATGATATATTTATATCATCGAATAAGTATATAAAAAACTAAAAATAATAAATCAAGTGTTGTTATTTTTGTAAAATATAAATATTTATTTATGATTATATAATTAATATAATGTATTCAAATAAAAACCAATTTTATGTAAAATATATTCATAAATTAATATTTTGTTTTTTATTATACGATTATTTTATGACACTATAATTATTTTTTATAATTGTAAGAAAAATATTTATAATATTAAAATAATTATTTTTCCAAAATATTTTCATTTTAACTAAATATTAAATTTATCACAGATATAAATTTTTTTCATAAAATTGATAAAATTATATAATTATGTACATAAAAAAATTTCTAGCACAACCCTTTTGGATTTTTTTGAATTAGTTGAATTTTTGGTGATTAGTGAAATATGATAGTTTAAGGTATTTAACATTATAAGTAAATAAATGAATTATTGAGATATAGAAAAACCACAAGGTCAATCTCAAAAGAACTATATACTATACATATTCACATGTATCAACACTATTGATTGTCTTAATCCAAAACAATAAAAAAATTAATTAAATAAAAAACACCTGCCCCCACCCTATATATACCTTCTATTAGTACCTCTTCTCTTAACCCCTGTTTTGCAATGATGTTTTTATATATTATTCCCAATTAACTTCCCAACACACTTAACTATGTCTGAGACTTACTGGTATCTCCAAAATTCCAAAATTATGTTCTTTAATGAGGTTCTCAATGAGTCAATATTCAATAAGTTAAATCCTTAATTCTTTCACATTTAAATAATATTTTTCTATTATGAAATTACACGTTATACACAACCCTAGTATAAAAAGTGACTTGATATCAACAATAGCATACATATAATATAATTTTATTTTATTAATGTGTTATCCTTCCTCATACCTCTTCTCTTATCTTTTTTACTCTAAAAATGAAATCATCATCTCTGACAAGTCGATTTAACACCTTTGTGTATAGTGATATTTCAGTTTCCTTTACTAGCTTAAGTGGTGGTCATAAATTATTATTATTATGGTTAAAAAATTATATTTATATTATATGTTGTATAGATTTTTGGAACATATTTATAGACATAAAAAATAATCAAAATGAAACTACTTTGTGATGGTCAAAAAACATTCGCAATGAAAACAAACATTTATCATAAAATATTAATCTAATTAATCATCTTTATTTGTGAAATATTATATATGGTATCATTTAAAATTTTAGAAGCATATTAATACCATTTTTTTCAGATTCTTATTTTTTATTTCTATTTTACCAGACTCATATAATTATACTCAGGGGAACCAACCATAAATCCAAGAAACAAACTCTCTTTGAAAGATGATTATTATATTTATAACTCATAAAAATAGAGATAAATAAAAGTAATAATTTTTTAATGTATAGAATATATGTGTAACAAGGTTTTCAATTAAGTAGGTAATTAATCTAATTTTATTATAATGGATATTATGTTAAAGTGAAGAACACTTTTAGACATAAGGAAAGGGAATCTTGAACGCAATTTTCATTCATTAGGTAAACCATATAATTCATTGATTAGATCATGGTAATAATATTTTTAAAATTAATTTTGATTTTACTATGTTTTATGAAGTATATTTATAGTGACTATACATATTCCATTCTTTTTATTAAATCACACTTCAATGATATGATACATCAAAATAACATTTCATTAAAATTATTCTTTAATGTCTATTTTTAAATAAAATTAAATGGACTATTTTCTTTACATATACGACACGAATATAATTTACCACATTCGTGAATCATTTTTTTAAGCATACATCAGATGTTTACCATTTTATTTTCAAATAATTTTTTTCAATTATGATTTTATGGCTTTATTAAAAAAAGCGATTTCAAAATGGAAAATTTATTTTCTATAACAATGTTTCTTTTGTGATATCATTATGGGGTTTTGCTATGTTGTTGTTCATGGTAATTTTTATGATTATGGGTTTTTTGATAATAAATCATGGTTGTTTGAACCTATTATATTTTCCTAATTCAATGGGTAAAGGGAACGAGTTCACCAGTTAGGATTTACCTAATATATTATCCAAATATACTGTGATGGTTAAACTAAGTGTAATGGTTATTATTACTTCTTATGTAACCAAGAGAGATAAAATATATGTAATATAGATATGAAATCTTTGAAAGAACTCACCATTAGGATTTATTTATTCTTGATTTGGTTTTATATAAACTTACGATTTTATAAGTTAATCTAAATAGATTTTGTTATATGTAAAAAAGTTATCACTTGGGGAAAATGTCTTCATTCATGGACTAATAGTTTACTTATTCCTTGTATATCACTTAATGATTTTTTTGTGATCATCCCAACTTTTGAAATGTTTTTCATAGGGATTATACATGGGTAATGGAAATTTATAATTGTTGTTTACAGTCAAAATGTTTTTTATGGAAATAAATCATGTTTTGTAAAAGTATCATATTCATAAAAATGGATATTGTGTAGAAGAATGTACTTTATAAAATACGGGTTTCTAGTTATGAGGTTATAAACCAATTCTATAAAATTATAAACCAAATTATATTTGGGAATGTATGAAAGATAAATTAATTTGAATTAACTTGATTATGAAACATTTATGGGAAGGTACATAAATTTCAAAATATAAAGGATAACATTATATATCATTAAAAAATAACATGATAATATAAAATGACTTCTAAAAATAAATTTCGACAAATATTGACATAGGGATGAAATATATGTGATCAAAAAGGACATAATATTATATTATTTTTAAAAAAAAATTTCTTCATGATTAAAATAAAAAAAGAAGAAATGTTGGATCAAAAGATGGAAAATCATTATATATTTATAGTATGAGAAAATATATTGAGTTTAAAAGTATATACTATAATATTTCATCTATATAAATACAATAAATACCAAAAAGTGAGTCTGTAAAAAAATTCATTTCTCTTTGTTAACATTTATTTTGTAGAATATTAAAATAATAATCATGAAGTGAAATATAAATCATAATTAATAAGGACCTATTAGTGATAAATAAATCAAAGTGTAAGTATATATATATAAATATAAATTCCGATCGTAATACAAAATTGTATTCAATAGAGTTAAAATTGAGATGAAATACCCTATAAAAATCAAACAATTGAAACACGAATTAATAAATTTATTGATTATGTGAAAAAATTTAAAATCCAAATGAACTATTTTGTTTTGGAACTTATAACATCCAATTTCCATTGTGAAAATTATTTCTTAAACATTTTCTTGGTTTTCATTTTCGTTGTTTGGGTACGGGTAAAGTTTGGATTGGGAGGATACCTATAACGGTGAATTTTGACACTTTTTGGATTTTTCAACATTAAAAAGAGTTTTTTGAAAACATATAAGATATTAGAGGTTGCGTGATGAGGTTTCACAATGTGTAACTGCTTCTGGGTGTTATCTTTGGATCCTACTTCATGATGTGATGGTTACAAGCTGTGAATGCCCCCAAAAACATCATTAAGTATTTTTAGGTGGGTTTCTACTTTGCATAATATGGGGGTTTGTATAGTTACGAATATCATGAGTTTCATGACATGAATAGGGGTTACCCACCATGTAATACCCTGACCTTAAAGGGGTGTTAGAAATTTGACACATCGTCACCGATAATGAAATTAAATTTTTAGGGTGTGTAACTTGATTTCCTAAAATGTAATTCCCCAACAATAGCCTATAAAAGGAGGTAGGGTGCATGGTAATTCTTCATTCACTCCTATTTAATTCCTATTCCTTCTAAATAATAATTTCCCTAGTTATTCATGGATCCTTCCAACCCTTTTGGATCCATTACATTGGCGATCAATAACAATCGCTTTGGTGGGTGATATACAGATATGTGTTATTCACCATTCTTCAACTATATCCATTTCACATCTCTTGGATCATCTTAGGATTGATGAATCTAGGCCTTGTTTTTTTTATCATTCTTCATGGTTGGGTTTTGAGGTCTTATCCACCTTTATACTCCTTGACTGGTGTCATTAAGAGTATTGTGTTTTAGAAGGTAGGTGGTTCTATCCCGATGAGACAAATTGATTATTTTTATATTTATTGACTTATTTATAACTGTTTATTTAAAATAAATTAATCAATTTTTATTTCAATTAATTTTATAAACACATAATTTTTTTTAATCGGGATATCTAAAATGGGTTTGTAATAGAAATTTAGTAAATCCCCAATTACATTGAATTAGTGTGTGTTTTTGGAAATTGGATGATTTATGTTGTTGAATTTAAATTTTGGATTTGATGAAATAATTTTCAAAAAAATTGGTGAATTTATTTGTGGAAATAAATTGTGAAATTTATCAATTTTTTATTAGATTTCAAACTAGTAAAAATGGCATAAAATTGATTGATTGAATCCCAATGGTTTTATCTAGTAATAAGGGGTTATTTTTTTATTAAAAACAATTTTGGTTTTAGATGGGTAGAAATTGTCATTCTTAAAATGGTTGAATGGGAATTAATTGTATGTTAAATAGTCTTATAATAAATTTCCCATCATATAAGAGTGCATGGATGCCTTATGTAGTTGGTTAGTTATTTGGATACAATCGAAGATATTACAATGTTCTAAAACATACATGGGTGGGTTACATCCCAAATGGGAGGGTGATGAGTCACATACAGATAGTGTCAATGAGATGTTAGTATACTCATTTTTCTAGATCACTTAGAGAGTGTGGAATCCTATAGCTAGTTAATAATATCAAACCTACTTGGAACATGACCATTTTTCTTGATTATTAATTTATATATGTGATATAAATATATTCCAGTATTTTAAGACTACCTTACATGCCTTTATTGGATTTACATAAGCTCATTCATCTAAATATTTATTTGGACCATTGTTTTAGAAATATTCCATATCTTATAATGTGGATCAGGTGCTTTCAAAATATTTTCCATCATTTTGAAACTGTATAGCATGTTTTTTAAAAATTATTTTAAATTTATGAACCTATTTATTTTGAAAATTGAGTGATTTTCATTGAATAAGATTTATTTTGACAATTTTTTGGAATATTTTGTGTTTTCATAATGGGATTTAGGCTCACACCCTACATTTTTCGTCATGTGTTTGTAGACCTTCGTCTTTTAGGTCTAGGAAAAGATAATGGATCCCTTGGAGGTGGATCTAGATGTTGAGATTTGGGCAAGGTGAGTTGGGTCATTAGGGTTATTGGGGTTATTTTCCCTATTTTTAGTACTTGGGTTTCAGTACATCGTCCTTTTTTCTCCTTATATTAGGGTACATTACTCCAAGTCGAGATTCTTAAATATTCATTTTGTCTTGTTTCATTTTCTTCCCCTTTTTGTGGAAAAATCAATCCCATTTTCATGCTTTATGAAGAAAGGTTCTAGTCTCCACCCCATGGGGATCAGGAAAGCACTACCGGCTATGTCAGGGTTGGCTCAGTTGTTGGGTAACCAGTGTACTCAAGTTGGTTTGTGAAAATATGGTTTCCATGATACAGGTTTAGTAACTTGCCTTTATAGAAATTTTCATTTTAGTATTCCTATCAGTATAATGTTACTATTTGTGATTTAGTGTCTAGACATCTCTCACTGTAATGAACCTTATGTCACTAGTGGTAGTTAGGGACAAAATTCTTATGGAGTAGTGCACTCTTTTCCCTATTTATTTATTTAGATAATGTTTAATCCAAATCATATTGTATATTTTTTGGGATTTATGTTTCCCTCATTCCTCTTTTTGAGCATTATCTTACATCCTCATGGTTGTTTGATAATGTTATATAGCATCATGACTCCAATAATACATGATAACCATATCTAGGAGGAGGATGCTGCTAAACCATATTATGAAAATCTTCCAGCGGTCACAAACATAGCTGAGGATATCATAAAACTTTCAATGCTCTGGGACAAGCTCCACCTACAGTTCCCACTCATGCTCCAAATATGGTTCCTTAGGGGGATGTTATTCAGTATATTTCTCAAGAGTTACTTCACTATAAGTCACCAGTTTTAAAAGGCTCCACTAATCCTCAAAATGCTGAGGAATGGTTGTGAACGATGGAAATTATTTTTGAGTAATTGGAAACACCAGATGTGATAAAGGTGAAGGGTTCCACCTTTGTGATGGATTTACCGACATTGATATGGTGGGATATGATGGTGATGGCAAGGAAACATGAGATCATTGAGGAGAAATACTTCGCAGTTATTTTCAGCAATCAGTTCTATCTAGATAAATGGTATTGGATAAGGCTATAGAGTTTTTCAAGGTTGAGAATTATGAAAAATCCCTGGATGAGTATTCAAATTTCATTGATGAGATGTTATAGTTTTCATCTAATATAGTATATAATTAAAAGTTTCAAGGCTCAATGATTTGAGTTGGGACTCCAAGAAGATATCCATTCATAAGACTACTTGGTGAATCCACCAACTTATTCTTATGTTCTAGATTGGGTTATAAAGGTTGATATGGTCCTGACAAGAATTTTATTATTATCAGAATTTAATTTTTATCCCTGTTGAATCATTGGGTCCTCTAATGGATAAAAAATCATGATGATTCTCATGGTAGTTCTCGATGGTAGAGTTTTTTCAAGACCTTATACAACTCCAAGAGGAAGATTATTAGTTTGGTAATAATGTATAATTTTAGGACATTCTTATATAGAATAAATTGAGTCATTGAATAACAATAGTTCCTACAAATTGTACCATACAGAACAAGAAGCCACTAAAATGGTGATTCGATCTGATTCCCCATGAGGCCTCAAGTGCACCTTCTCGTATTCCATAGGATACCAACTTATAGTGAGGGAATATGGTGTGATAGTGGGGAGACTATTCCCTTATAACTGAGTATGAAAATAGTGGAAATTAGTAAGTATGATAAAAATTAGAAAGTAAACAGATTGCGTAAACAATAAATAAATAAAATAGAACATGTTGTAATAGTAAAATGGTGTAAAATCTCAAACATCTATACAATAAAATTCAAAATCAGTCACCCAATTGGTCAAACATACAAATACAAGTATAAAAGAAGCTGAAAGTAAAATTACATGACTTTAATATTATCTCTGAGCCAACCGACGTACCCGATCTCCAGACACTGTTGAACTATGGCAGCCTGATCGGTAGAACCACTCGAGCAACATCGCTTGGTTATGAAAAACTGGGCATCAACCCTATCCACCATACAACTCATGATCGCCCAAAGAAGTATACATAAGGTCAACATGTACAACGTGGTTCACATGAAGGTTTAGAAATAATCTCAGTAGGGAACCCCAACAAGCATCCTATAACTATGATGATAAATGTTTATGAAACTTCAATGTTGTCAGCCTTTCTAGAACACACAACAAAAAGAAGTAAACCAAACGATCAACCACAGTAAAACCTAAGGTCTGCAATCCCTCTAAATGGGTATGTGCCTCCATTTATGTTCATATCTATATACGTATACATGCACAGTTTCATACCTATACATATATACATAAAAATTAATATTCCTGAGTATGTGAATCAAATAACAAGAAACCACATCTACAATTGATCCTTGGGACCATAAGCCAGATCTCCAAGACATCCTGTGAATGTGTATTAAGTTTTATGTCTTTCCAATCTGGTCGTGTAACAATAATTCGATATCTGGTTACATAATTCTCAACGAAATATACCTACTTTGGCCATCACTAAAAATTTATCTTTGAGAAATCTATTTTACCACAAGGGGAATTCTCATCCTACACATGGGATCACTTTTATTAAACTCTAATCATAATCTAGGTTACCATATACCAACGATCAATCCTATAATAGGTAACTGGTTATAAAACATGAAGCATAAGCCTGTGAATTAAACCGAGAACCAGAAACCCACAACCACATACATGTCAAAACCACACCCACATGCATATCAGTCAATCAGGGTCAAGAACAAAATATAATTATTTCATTCTGTAGTAGTTACAAGCCCAATTTATCCGCATTTCATCAAATATCAGGGCAATTCCCGGCGTATCAACCTTTTATAATGTATTAGGTCTAAGCACGGTGTATCAACATTTCAGCATGTATCACGTCCAAGGCCAGTTTATCATAATTTTAGCATTTAAACATTTATAACATTTTCCATAATGTCCCATCCTGGGAATCCCTCAATGGATCCTAGGTTCTCTTGGCTTTTTAAAAATAATCCTCAATGAGCCTGACCACCTTTTTCATGGATCACTCAAGGCCTTTACAAAATTAACCACTTGATCCCATACACGTTCTTTTAACTAAGTTAATCGTTCACCCATGGTATATAATATGGAATTAATCCCATGATCGCCACCATGTATTTTAACAGAGACTATGGATCTACCATTTCTAGTTACCTCTTTTAAATCTTTTAATAATCAATTTCATAAGGAAAATATGTGAATTAAACTGTCAGATGGTTTAACATAATCCACTCTTAGGGGAAAAATGTTTACATAACCAATTGCATCAAGATTGGCTCAACAGTAAATTCCCTCGTAATACCTTGAGGTATAGTAAATATCATAAATAACATGTCATAGAAGATGGATCCTAGGAGAGCACGTCTAATCATTCCACAAAAAAGATAGACGAACTGTGTGAGGCTTAACAAACACCAACCAGGAAGCACCCCCATAAAATATTCTATATCAGAAACACCATGTTCGATATAAACTAAAAAGTGAGGGTAGCCCGAACGCCAAAACCAAAACGAAATCCACAGTCCCTTGAGATTTAAATTTTGGAACTAGTTCTAGGTGACACCCAAACACCATATATTCCCTAACCCGATGTAATAGATCTTGGTTTTTGAAACCACGTGAACCCATTGGGTTCCTCAAGTAAACACAAAGAGCAATCTTACTCTGGATCCTCTATGTAACACAAGAAAAGGTATCATACATGAGATCCTTAGAAGAAATTAGTCTCATGACCTCATAGGCTATAATTCACGTCTCACAGGGTGGATGTCCTCAAAATCATAGGTTATGAGATATATCTCACAATCTATCTCAGATCAAAGGTCTCAACTATGTCAGTCTGAACACCCAACCTATCATATACGCCAAGACTCACTCCCAGGTGAAAACTGAACTCGTTTACTAGTGCAAGAACCTATCCCATTATATAGTAACCCCAAAACATCCTTTAGATTACCTCTAAATGTCAAAATGACGCCACCATTTTTATATGTGCGGAAAAAACGCTCAGAATGTGTTACTGACTCGCCAAAAAAGGTCAACCGGTGAAAAATATAATATTCAACATAAAAATATAAAGTGGATCCCACAAGAGATTTATGTTTTAGAACATGAAATTAGTCTCTAAACATCAAACAGTAATTTGGGGTTGCAATCCCCCTGACGGTGCATCGAACGGACATTGGACGCAGATGATACTCCCGATTCAATAATGGCCAAAAATTAATATTTAAAAAATTATTATTATTTTTGTTGGAAATTTCATACCACCGAGCATCATGGACATAAAAAAAAGATCACAAATGGACATCAAATAGTATTAAAAAATGACTTTTGGCTATTGACAACACATGAAATGAACCCCTGGATTACAACTTACAAGGGTTTAAAGAACCCCCAGATGAAAACAGGCTGGACAAAGTACATGACATGTACTCTAGAGTATATGGGGTATGACCATGTAAAAGTAAACAACAACTAAATTACTGTACACAGTGTCTACTATTCACAAAACAAAATCTTGTGTGCATTTTTACTCAGACACATGCCCATTTGCCACTACACGGCATGTACTCCCAGTATATGGTGGGTATTGTTCAACAATGACTATTCTAGGTCCTTTTTCACATGGTTGAGCACATGACCGACCACCCCACGACATGTACTCATTGTAAAAATCATTTACATAAGTAACCTTCATCATACTTGAATGTGAACAACATACAACATGTTCTTGTGGACCACACGCCGTGTAACCTAGGTTTCCCAATGAAAAAACCCAAAAAACGCCGAAAACACCCGTTTTCACCCCCGAAACAATGGATCCGACCTTAATATGTAACAAGATTGAATAAAGAGACACTAAAAACATAAATAATTATGTTTAATTGGTATCTATTGTAATCACATAAATTACCCTACCATTGGATGGAAACTGCTGATGCTTTGTTTGGTTTATCCATCCATGGATGTCATAGGCTAACTCAGTGCGTTGAGTGCTTTGAAAAGGTACCGCTCCTTCCTTCCATCTCTATATATTTATCAAACTCCAAATTCTCCCATATGTTATGATGAAGGAGGATACACACACATAAGAAGCATGCATAAGTATGAGGTGGAAATAGGATAAAATAAAGGGAAAAATAAATGGAATTGAAAAGAAAAAGGGGCTCGAGCCAGCCCTAATGCCTGACTCGAGTTTATGCCTAACCTAAGATAAAATCCACATTCTGGACACAATGATGAATATGTATTCTTAATATGAATCTTCATTTATATTTTATTTAAAAACGAACTTCACCAATAATTTAATAATATTTAATATTATATATTCTACTAAAATTAGAACTTCTAAGATTTATACTAAACTCCCATACTAGGGTAAACACCCTATTTCAGGAACAACAATTTTGTCAGAAAAACTATATGAGGTCATCTGCTAGGGGATAAAGACCATTTTACCCCTCATGAGCATTTAATAGAAAAAAATCTAATTTTTCTCAAAACTACAGTCCAAAAAAACCCGGTTCCTTACAAACTCCCCACGAAAATCCTTCTCGTCCCTTATATGACCAATGAAAGGACCAGTAGCCATGCTCCCAACCTAAGAATCTAAAAACCCTATCTACGTAGACTTTCCAAAGACTAGTCATATTGTGTTAACAACTACCCTCCACATGGAATACATTTAACTTCGACTGGTCTGGTACTCCCCACTATAGGAATACCCCTATCGTCAGCTTAAAAAGAAAAATTTGAGCTCAAAAGCACACTGTAAACACCAAAGTGTAACGAAAATGAGAAAAACCACCCTTAAAAGGCCAATAATGCCCTCCCCACCAAATTTTGTTCCTTACACCGCTCCTCATGCACAAACACAATATGTTCCCTCCACAAAACGGAACATCTTTAAGAAATAAATACTAGCTTGACGTAGGTTCAAAGCTCACTCAGCATACTAAAGAAGAATCAAGATAGTGCATGATCTTCTCTCAAAAGAGTACACTAAGATTTCACCAATGGTGTGTTCAATGCCTCAAAAAAAAGGAGTGAAAAAAACACAGTCCAACCTCTCTCACACAGGTTTCCCTAAAAAAATAGACGTCAAGCTACAATGGTTTGAGTCAAAACCAAGGTTCTATTGGTCTACCACGTATCCCTATAAAAAATCCTTAAAAATGGGTCACAATGTCTAACAACCTAGCCCAAAAATCCAAAAACTCTCAAAAGAAGGTAATGATGTCACAAAATGGGGATAAATGATGAAAAACATGACCTTCAGAGGCCCTCATCTCTCCGAGCATCCTCAGAATGAACCACTCATTGGAGGTCATAGGAAAAGCAGAAGAGAAATTGAACTAACACTCATCGAGTTTCCTTATATGAAAATATTCCAAGGAGGCCCAGTTCACAAGAAAGTTCTTTGTATCTATCGACATCATACTCAGTGATCCAACAATTTAACCACCAACCAGAGAAGCCACACCCAACAAGGGGTTAAGCAGAAAGGTATCACATTCCATATTGACGTACAAGGGTCATTTCACTAGTGGTGCATGAGGACTGATTCATCAGCCTCTGAACAAAAATTCCTCAACGTAGATCCGTATTACATTACATTGAATAAAACTTATGTGTTAGTAGACCAAAATGTCTCAGTCATCCATAAAACCACACACTAGTATACCCATATGATGGGAATTGATTGTGCCTAGTATGATGCATGTGACAGATATTGGATTGTCCTTCCAAGATTCAAAAACAATCCATGGAATCTCACCAATGGAAAAGTTCCAAAGATCTATAGTAAATCAAAACACCCACAAAATATGTGTGTCACTAAAAGAGAAAATCATATATAACCGTAACATTAAAAAAATCAGAACATCAATCCCAAACCATGGAAACCCAGAATTTTTATTGGAACAAGTGTTCTAGATTCACAAATCTAATATCCATCAAAGGTTCTGAAACATTATTGATAATCCTATCTACCATATCCCAAGTAGTAAATACTATGAAACTAAACCCCTATGATACCACTTTATAACATCCTTACCCAAAATCCATTAAACCGGTGCTCCAAGAAAGTTCTCCATGAAGCCTCTAGCGCACCTCCCCATACGTCAGAGGCTACCGACTAGCAGTGAAGACCTAGGGTATGATCGTGGGGATACTCTTTTCTCAAACCATAGTATAAAAAATATATAAATTACATTATATCTTACATTGGGGAATGTATACCAAGTGTGGAAGCAATAAACAACTGAAGTAAAACAACTTGTTATAGTAAAATGATGTAAATGGACAAATAGATTTGCAATAAAATACAAAAAAGGCCACCCACTAGTTCGACCATATAGAGAAATTTAAAAAAGAAACATAAAGTAAATGTATAGGGCTCAGCTACTAACTTTTAACCACCCCATGTACCTGATCTCCAGACTTTGTCGAACTGCACCAGCCCGATCAATACAATCACTAGAGCAGCTCCGCTCGATCATGGAACATTGGAACTCAGCCCTATCCAACATAAAACTTTTTATCAACCCGAGAAGGAAAAAATATGGTCTACATGTACACCAAGGAGTAGGTACAGTGGTGAGAAATAATCTTAGTAGGGTACCCCGACAAGGAACCTACAACTTTTCTGCTAAAATTGTATGCAATGGCAATGTGCGCAGCCTAGGTAGAACACACAACAAAAATAAGTAAACCAAACATGAAACCATATTCGAACCTAGGGTCTGCAATCCCCTTCAACTGGGTATGTTCCAACATGGATTTCCATATCTATATATTTATACATTTATATCCCCATACTTATATACATATACATAAAAAATAATATCCATCAGTATGTGAATTGAATTACAAGAAACCACTTCAGAAGTCGATCCATTGTACCATAAGTCCGATCTCATGGTTATCTTGTGCAAGAGAATGGAGATGGACATCATTCCACTCGTTTGATGTATCATTATGTTGATATTTAGGTTTTTAATCCCATCAACAAGTACTTTCTTCAACCAGCACCAGAATTATATCTCTAATCAAGGTACGTCGCCATATGGGAAATTCTCATCCTACACTAGGGTGCACCTTAATTTATACAAATCAAAATCTTGGATACTGCATACTGATGGTTAATCCTATAAAAGTTCATTGGTTAGACAACCTGGAGGACAGGCCCATGAATCCAAAAAAGACTTAGAAAACCTTCCCTGCATGCATGTCAAAACCAATCCTATAGGAATTTCATCCAATCTGGTTCAATCCCGATATATAATCATTTCAACATGTATTATGGCCAAGCCCAATGTATCATCATTTCATCATGAATAATTACTATGCCTAGTATATCAGCATTTCAGCATGTATCATGGCCAAGACCAATGTATCAGCATTTCATCATTTAAATAATTTTAATATTTTCCAATAGAACCCGTCCTAGGAATCCCTTAATGGATCCTATGTTTTCTTGTAATTTTCATGATAAACCTCAAGGATCCGGACCACCCTATCATGACGCACTCATGTCCTTGACATAATTAACCTCTTGGGAATGTCTGTTGTCTTCTAACTAAAACAATGGTTCACCCATGGTATATATGATGAAATTAGTCACATGATCAAGACCATCCCTTTTAATAGAGACTATGGATTTCCAATTTCTAATTACCTATTTTAAATCAGTTCATATTCCATTCAAAAAACTACACATTTCATTTAAACTAACACATGGTTTAACATAATCCACTCACGTGGGAAAAACATTTAAAAAACAATTGCATCAGGTAAATCTCAATAGAAAATTCTGAAGTAATACCTCTTGGTATAGTAAATATCAGAAATATCATGGCATAAAAGCTAGATCCTAGGAGAGCATGTTCATTCATCCCCCAAAAAATAAATTCACCTTGTTTCAGGGTCAACAAATAGAAACCGGGAAGAACCCCTAGTAAACAATATTGCATTGGAAAAACCAAGTTTGATATAAAGAAATGTGTGAGGGTGTCCAAGACGCCCAACCCAACAGTAAATCCACAGCCCCATGGGAATACGATTTTGGAACGGGTTCTAGGTGACACTGAAACACCATTTCAAACCAAACCTAATGTAATAGCTCAGGGTTTGTAAAACCATAGGAAATTGGTGGGTCCCTCAAGTCAATATAATGATTCATCCAACTAAGGATCCTCCATGTAACATGATCAAAGGAATACTAGATGGGATCCTTAAAAGCATCCAGTCTCACTACCTCATTGTCCAAAAGGTCACATCTTACAAAGGGGATATCCTAACAATCATAGGTTACAAGATATAGCTCACATGTCATCTCTGATCAGAGGTCTCAACTAGGATGGTCTGAACACCCAACCAATCATATACGCCAGGTCTCACTCCCATGGGACAAATAAACTAGAACGCTATAAGAAGAACCTATCCATTTATATAGAAACCCATAAAATCATTTATATGACCTCTAAATGTTAATAGACTTCCAACATTACGATCTATGAATAAAAATGATTAGAATGGACTACTCACTCACCCATAACGATCAATTGGTTAAAAACGTACTATTCACTATAACGATCCTTAGTGGGGCTGACACCTGATTTCTATTTTATAACGTTGAAGAAGCCTCTAAAAATAAACCATTTATTTATAGTCCCAACTCCACTAATGGTGCATCAAATGGACATTGGATGCAAAAGAGAGGTCTTATTTAATAATCACCAAATAATAACAATTAAAATTTTATTATTCCTATTATTCAGATATTTCATACCACCTAGCATCATAACCAACAAATAAAGTTCCCAAAATGACCTCAACATGTCCACCTCAAATCAATGGTTGTGTGGCTATCGAGGACACATGAAACAGACCCCTGTATTGCGACTTATAGGGGTTTCAGAAACCCCCGGACGAAAACAATCTTGAAAAGGTACATGGAATATACTCTAGAGTACACGTGGTCTACCCATGTTAAATTAAATGGCTTGTATCTTACTATAACCTTTGTATATTTATCAAAAAAACACCATCTTGTGTGCATTCTTACCCGTACACACGCCCATGAGCCACTACACGGCGTGTATTCCCAGTGCACTACGTGTACTATTCAAAAACAATTATTCCATTTTCTTTTTTCACATGGTCGGACACAAATCCAACCACCACATAGAATTTACTCAGAGTAAACGATTTGTACATAATAAAACATCTTCTTCCCTGAATGGGAAGAACACATGGCATGTTCTTTTGGAACACACAAAGTGAAATAAGGGTTTCCCAATGGGAAAACACTCAAAACACTCGAAACACCCGTTTTCTCCACTGAACATATAGATACAACATTAAGTGGAAACATATATGCATAATAAGACATTAAAAAAAATAAAAAGTCATTTTTCATTGAGACTTATAGAGAAAAAATAATCTTCTTTACCTTCGGCGAAAATCGCTGAGGCTTCGGTTGTTATCTCTAACCACAGACGACGCAAGCTGACTCATTGCGTCGAGATCTTCAAAACAGTACCCCTATTTCCTTCCATCTCTTTCTCTTTCTGAAAATCCAAATTCTCCCATAGGTCATGATGAAAGATGATCCACACAAATAGTATGTGTTCGCAGGGAGGAGGAAATAATAAAAATTAATGAAAAGAAGAAAAGGAATGAAAAATAAAAAGGGCTAGGGCTAGCCCCACTTCCCGACTCGAGTCCATGCCTCACATAGAATTAACTCCCCATTCAAAACTCAAAGGAGAAGAAAAATCTCAATATAGCACTTTGTTTATAATTTATCACCAATAAAACTATGGTAATACTTTAATATTTAACTTATTAATATTAAATATTAAATATTCCTCTAAAATTCAAACAACATAGATTTTCACCAAACTCCTGTCCAAAGGCAAAAACCCTATTCCGGGACCAACAGAGTTTTCAGAAAAACAATTTGGGGTCATGTTCTAGGGAAAAAGACCATTTTACTCCTCACAAACATACAACAAAAAAAATTATAACTTATGATCAGAACTAATGTTTATAAAAACACAGGTCCTTACAAACTCACCATAATAATCCTTCTCATCCTCAAGAAGTGTAACGCCCCGACCCCAGTTACCCAGAGTCGGTGCATTATTACATAACATTGGCATGATCACAAGAAAGATCAAATCTCGAAAGACCGATTGGTTTAGTAGCCTTGGAAACATTAGATATATTCATAAGTTTTACATTACATCATAAAATGAAAAACTACTACAACAACATAATGTTTCCACAATCCACACTATTAACCCCTCATAAAATCCCTGCAGGTCATTCATAACTTACTTCTTGACATCCTGGGAAAAATAAAACATAGAATAGAGGTGAGCTCAAATGCCCAGTAAGGATAACAATATAGCGGAAACATTCATTAATAAGAATAAACATTTAAGGCAATGTATAACTAAAACAAAAGCCTTTTAAATATGAACTTTCAACATGGTATGGCATAAATAAAATGAAATAATGCCATTTACTTATTCACATGGATATTCTACTAATCGAATAATCACATGCAAAAATAAATAACCACTTTCATAATGTTGGAATGCATAATGCCAGACTATCATAACCACATAGCCAAGGCCTCGTGCCATGACTACAAATAAGATTTTGTCAAGGCCTTGTGCCAAGACACTAGTTTGTCTCATGAGACCTACCGATGCATCGAGGAGCTATAGCGGGCTCCACCCGTCACATATTAAGTCCAATGCATTCCCATATGAAAAGGTTTAAACATAACATAAACATTCATATTAAAACTAGCATACGAAATGTCAATACTTTCACCATAAACTATGAATGGTATAAAAATAGCACATCCACAGTCAAACATATCACAAAACCCTCAATACAATATAGAAGTTTTGTATCATAATAAATCAACTTCAAATAATCTTAAAATCCATCAAAGGATGTTGACATAGATGAAATCAAAATTCTTTTTAAAGAAATATCTCCTTTTATTTTGAAATAATTTAAGATCCATATAAAATAAAACATTTTCATTGAAAATATTCTTATAATATTGTAAGGGATGCTTTGAAGATTTTATAACGGCGGAAAATAGCCGCACCCGCCGTATAAGTTAAAAAAACATTCTTACCTTAATTCTGTCGAAAAGGTTAAAAAGGACCTTGTTTTGAAAACGACCGAAAGATTCCTTTATAAACCACTTATAAAAGTCAAAAAGGGTATAAATGACTTTAACTCATATTCTAGTAAATAGTAAAAATGTTTTGAAATTCATTTTTAAGAAACATGGATGTGGATGATAAAGAGATCCCAGTAGATTATTACGTATAATCAACCTTGGATAATGAAGAGGTTGTAAAGTAAACCCTTACCTTGTACTTTTCCTTGGTTGGGGTAGGTTAACCTCCTGTATAATGGTAAAATAGTTGTTATTAAATTATACAAGAATCATATATAATAATATGATATCATATATGATCTTTTAACATTGATTTGTTAATAATATCACAGAATTATCGTCGTTTCGGGAGTGAACTTACTCATTTTCTTTTATATGTTTTGTTACATAAGCCATGGTTGTTGTATCTTATTCATATCCAGAATGATATCTAGTCCTTAAACATCATTTTTAAATCATAAAATGATAATTATACTTGAATGGATACCATGGAGAATGAATCTCATCGCGTTCGTGGAGACGGTAGTCCGTACGTACGCACGAGCGACAATATCATTCTTTTGATATTAAAATAATATATAAATGGATGGTATATCATATATAAAGAATCATTAACATGTTATATTTATTATTTACATGATTTACACATCATTATTATACCCATCCAAATAATATTATATTGAATAACAATTACACCACGACGTGGAGACGGTAGTCCGTACGTACGCACGTATGGTGACATGTTATTCAAAGGGTGGATAGAATACTGAATATGGTTGTACCGTATTTATAATAACATCACAGTATATGTGAGATACTGGAGTTATTATTTTAGAATGGTAAGAACAAAGGAAGAAGAAGTGGAAGAAGAAATGAACTTGGAGAAGGGTGGTGAAATCATTACCTCTTCTTCGGGTTCTTCCTTTTGATTTGATCAAAAGGGCTCCTTAGGTTGGCTTTATGATCAAACAAAGGCCTCTAGGATGTAGTGAGGGATGTTGGGAGAGTATTTGGGCAGAGTTTGGCCGAACCAAAAGGCTTTGAAGGTGTGAAGAAATGAGAAGGAGGAGTGCCCTTTTATTAGAGGGGTGAGGGGCACCTTTGGAAAAGCTATAAATATTAATTTATAATAAATTCATATTCGGTTTCTAATGGCTCCAAAGATTATTATTCAAAGGTTAAGGTGGGGATAGGTTGAAAACCACTCAACCAATAGAATTTAGACAGGTTTGGGTACTTATATTAACCTTATCATTAAGTATTAACTCTAAGTTAATTAGTTTCACTTTTACAATGTCTCTTTGTATTTTTATATAATATGGTTAATAAACTTACTATATACATCCAAGCGACCCCCAAGTGGTACATTAATGATGAACCTATCATTATATAAGTCTCTTGGCCGAACCTTAGATTTTTAGGAATTTAATATCAATTAATAATATAATATTTGTTTTAAGAACTCTTTTATGTCAATTTTGACACTATTCAATAGTTGATTTTTGTGAAACTCATAACAGATTGATTACTTCGAACAAAGTCAATTAAATCAATCCTAATATATCATATTATCCTATAAAATTAGTTTAATTCATTAAAAGTTTCATATTATATTTATTTGGGTATTTATAATATCAATTATTGTAATTTTTTCACTATTATAGTAATTACTGCATCATCATTGTGTCATAAATAAAATAACTTATTTAATGTCTAAAAATTATAAATAAAATATCATTATCTATGAAATCTTATTATCTTTCTAATGAATATTTATAATCTAAAATCCAACATATATAACCCTATGTAACAATTGTTTTTCTAAAAGATATATGCTTGTGTCATATTTGTATTCATTTTAACTTAATTAAAAGAAAGTGTCATTATCACTTACATGTGGATCCATGGGGTCCCAAAATCGACCCAAAGATGCCCATTGTCGACCATGTATCAACCAATAGGGTTAAGACACGTTTTAGGGTAATTTAGTATTATTATAATATTATTTTGTTAACCCTTATTTACCGGATTTACCCTTAACCATGGTAAATAAAATATTTACCGCAGTAATTATTCAAAATATCTAAAAATAAAAGTTACCTATTTACACAATTTGAACATCCTGATTCCAAATATGGAATCCATTTTCCTAAATTCTAAACACATAAGTGGCAGAAATTAATTTAAAATTAATTCCCGCTGTCAAAACAAAAAGCGTGTTTTAAGAGATAATAACTACCAAAAGATTGACACTTGTTTATGTTTGGTTTAATTGTAAAATTATGTCCAATGACAAACATTATATTAAATGGTAAAAATATATTCTAAATATAATTTAAAACCACTCAAATTCATAATTTATCACTATTAATTATTTTGATTAAAAAAGTTGTTTTTAATTAAAACATAGTAATTTTCACTATTCATCAAAATATGAAAGTTATCCGAAATGTACCAAAATTTCACCTTAGGCTAAATTCGATATTCCGAATCCAAAAATGAAGTCCATTTTGAAATATAAAATATATAATTTCAAAAAGTAGGTATTACTATTCATAACGACTAGTTTGATTAGTTATGGTGTGTTAGAACTTGGTGTTGCGTATAACACACGCTATCACATTATTCAAAGAGAAGCGTACCGTAGAAGCTTGGGGTGTTACATTCTCCCCTCCTTCAAATAATTGCGTCCTCGCAATTTCTAGGGTATTACTGAATAAAAAGACTTGGGTGGTTCTTCATCATAAGTTCCTCGGGTTCCCACGTTTCCTCTTCCATCTTATGGTTTCTCCAAAAAACTTTTACCAGACGCGTCGTCCGGTTTCTCAGCACTTGTTCTCTCGTATCGAGAATCTTGACAGGCTCTTCGCAATAAGACAGATCAGGTTCCAGTTCTAATTCCTCATAGGTGAGTACATGCGTCGGATCAGGCATGTATTTCCTCAATAGAGATACGTGGAACACATCGTGAACTTTGGAGAGACTTGGCGGCATTGCCAATCGGTAAGCTACAACCCCAATTCGTTCTAGAATTTCGAAAGGTCCGATGTACCTGGGACTCAATTTACCTTTCTTACCAAAACGTATGACTCCCTTCCACGGAGATACCTTCAGGAAAACATGATCACCGACTTGAAATTCCAAATCCTTCCTTCGATTATCGGCATATATCTTCTGCCTACTTTGAGCTGCTTTGATGTGATTTTGGATTTTTTTCACCTTTTCCACCATTTCCTCCACCAGTTCTAGGCCTACAAGTTTTCTTTCACTAACGTCATCCCAACAGGTTGGTGTACGACATCTCTTTCCATATAACGCTTCATATGGTGCCATCTGAATACTCGAATGGAAGCTATTATTATAGGAAAATTCTACCAGTGGTAAATATTGATCCCACATACCCTGAAAGTCAAGTGAGCAAGATCTCAACATGTCTTCTAAGGTCTGAATAGTCCGTTCTGATTGTCCATCTGTCTGAGGGTGGTAAGCAGTGCTAAAATGAAGTTCAGTATCCAGGGATTTCTGAAGACTTTTCCAAAATCTTGAAGTAAAACAGGGATAACGATCAGAAACAATCGATAGGGGTACTCCATGAAGTCTCACAACTTCATTAATATATAGTCCTGCTAGACGTTCCAGGGGTAGATCTTCTCTTATAGCAAGAAAATGTGCTGACTTGGTAAGACGATCAACAATAACCCATATTGCATCATTCCTTCTAGGAGTCTTTGGTAGCCCCATGACAAAGTCCATCGTAACATTGTCCCATTTCTACTCTGGTATGGGAAGAGGTTGCATGACTCCTCCAGGCTGTTGCCTTCCAGCTTTCACTTGTTGACAAACCATAAATCTTGACACAAAATCAGCAATCTCCCTCTTCATGTTGTCCCACCAAAAATGTTCCTTCAAATCTCTATACATTTTGGTGCTCCCAGGGTGTATAGAGAAATTGGAACTATGAGCATCATCCAGCAATTCCCTTTTTAGATCAGGTATATTGGGAACACAAAGTCTCTTCCCGAATTTCAAAATTCCATCTTCATACACAAAGTCTCTCAATCTCCCATCATTCACAGCTTTAATCTTCTTTTGGAATTCTTCATCATCGGTCTAAGAACTCTTAATCCTTTCTAGTAAAGATGGTTTGGAAACCATTTGAAAAAGCATTGATGTTTTACCTTCCCTAGTTATTCCCATGTCCATCTTCACTAGATCCATGAAAATTGGATCCCTTTCAATTCTCATCATGTTTAGAACTCCATGGTCTTTTCTGCTCAAAGCATCTGCTACTTTGTTTGCTTTCCCCGGGTGGTAGTGTATCGTGCAATCATAATCCTTGAGTAATTCAAGCCATCTCCTTTGCCTCATGTTGAGTTCTTTTTGTGAGAAAATATACTTCAAACTCTTGTGATCAGTATAAATCTCACATTTTTCACCATAGAGGTAGTGCCTCCATATCTTCAAAGCAAAGATGACAGCTGCTAACTCAAGATCATGAGTAGGATAGTTTTGCTCATGAATTTTCAACTGTCGTGATGCATAGGCAATAACTCTATCATTCTGCATAAGGACACAACCAAGTCCTTTCTTTGATGCATCACTATAAATAACAAACCCATCATTCCCCGATGGTAGAGTCAATATAGGAGCATTGACTAATCTTCTCTTCAGTTCTTCGAAACATTCTTCACACTCTTTTGTCCAAACAAATTTAACCCCTTTACGTGTGAGCTTCGTTAATGGGTTAGCCAATCCGGAAAAATTCTGGACGAAACGTCGATAATAACCTGCCAAACCAATAAAACTACGTACCTCAGTTATACTCGTAGGTGCTGGCCATTCTTGTATTGCCTTGGTCATAGAAGGATCAACAGAGATTCCATCTTTAGAGACAATATGGCCAAGAAAATAAATCTCCTGAAGCCAGAATTCACACATGCTAAACTTCCCATATAATTCATGCCTCCTCAGAGTCTTCAAGATAATGCGCAAGTGATTTTCATGATCTTCGTAGGTTTTGGAGTATACCAAGATATCATCAATAAATACCACCACAAATTCATCCGGATACTCCTTGAAAACTCTATTCATTAGATCCATGAATACAGAGGGTGCATTAGTCAATCCAAACGGCATTACAGTAAACTCGTAATGCCCGTACCTGGTTCGAAATGCTGTTTTCGGAATGTCTTCTTTCTTCACACACAACTGATGGTATCCAGATCGAAGGTCAATCTTTGAAAAGTATTGAGCTCCATGCAGTTGGTCAAATAAATCATCAATACGAGGTAAGGGATACTTGTTCTTTATCATTATAGAATTGATCTCCCTGTAGTCAATAAATAACCTCATAGATCCATCTTTCTTTTTAACAAAAAGAACAGGGGATCCCCATGGAGAAACACTAGGGCGAATAAATCCCTTATTACTCAATTCCTCTAGTTGATTATTTAGTTCTACTAACTCTACAGTGGCCATTCTATAAGGGGTCTTCGATATAGGCCTTGATCCAGGAATCAAATCAATAGAAAACTCAACTTCTCGTTCTGGAGGATGTCCAGGTAAATCTTCCGGAAATAAATCTACAAATTCTTTCACAACAGGTACATCCTCTATTTGAACATTTCATTCCTCATCGACAGTTATTTCATTCTATTCCTCCCCAATAATTGAATTATGTTGAGCTACTGGGGGTGGATCTAAATAAGAATTAGGTGGTGACGATTCTGCTCTAAAAATAAGGTGCTCCTTATCATTATCATCAAGAATCGTAACCTCTTTCTTCTTACAATAAATCTTCGCATCATAGTCCGAAAGCCAGTCCATACCGAGGATTATATCAAACTCAATCATAGGTATGACGATGAAATCAGCAGATAAAGAAAATTTATGTGCTCTAATGGGGACTGATTCACAAAACTTTGTTGCAACGATACTTCCCTTAAGAGTTTTAACTGACAACTCCCTTATTAAATCAAATTGGAAATATCTAATTTTCTTAGCAGACTGGGAATATATGAAACAATGCGATGATCCAGAATCAAATAATGCATTTGCTAAACTTGAGGAAACCATTAAATTACCTGTCACCACGTCTTTCGGAGCTTCTACCTCAGCAGTAGTGATAGCATAAGCCTGGCCTTGATCCCTTGGCCTTTTCTGAGGTAAGTTCTCCTGACGCTTAGGACATGCATTTGCATAATGCCCCATCTCCCTGCAATTGTAGCACTGAATGTTGGTAGCTTCCTTCTTCCCCTTGCAATCATGAGCTTGGTGGCCTTTTTCACCACACTTGTAACAGACTCCCATTCCCTTCAAGCAAGTACCAGGATGTTTCTTCCCGCATTTACCACAAGATGGATATTCAACCTTTCCCTTCTTCCCCTTATTTCCATTCCCAGATTGATCAGCAGGTCTCTTCTTCTCTTACTTTTCTTTAAAGTCATAAGACTTAGAGAATTCCTTTTCGGTCTTGATAGCACATGAGACAATGTCTTCGTATGATGAAAAGGATTGTGAGACTAACGCTCGACGGAGAAATGGTTTTAACCCATCAAAGAAACGATCAATCTTACTTCTTGGGTTATGAATATAATCACCAGCGTACCTCGCTAACCTTGTAAAGTTAGCCTCATACTTTGTGACATTCTCATTCTCCTTTTGTCTCAGACTCAGAAATTGCCTTTCCATATCTGCTCGATGGTCGCGAGGGAAGTATTTTTCTAAAAATAGATCTTTGAACTCCCTCCATTCCATATTTGATACTTCATCATCTTCCTTCGTATTTTGAATCAATGACCACCATTGATCAGCATCTCCAGTGAGGCGGTAAACTGCCATGATAACTTTTTCCCTTTCACTGCTCCCCAAAGCCTGAAATATTTTCTCTAGGGAAAATATCCATTGCTCAGCTACTAAGGGATTTGTATTCCCATTGAACGTTGGTGGTTGTTGCCTCATGAATCGATCTAACATTGATCCTCCACGCTGCGGATCAGGGTGCTCCATACGGGTAAGGTTATTATTCATAACCTGAGTAAGTTGTCCCAGTACGGTGATTAGCTGATCAGCACCAGTTGCATCGCCAGCCCCACTATAATTATCTTGAGCAGGAGGGCAATCCCTACATGGAGTGTGTGCATTGATACGGTTTCCATTTCTTCCACTAGGCGCCATTTCTAAACAATGGCATAAACTAGATCAGTTTATGAATCAAAATACATAATCCCATACTTATAAAACACTTAACATAAATTGAACTATTTATGGATATAATCCACAATCATAAGAATGTTTTCTTTGAGAGAGTATACACTCATAATCCCTTCAAAATTATTTGTAAAGAAAATGAGAGTTATCCTAAGCATATCCCCCGAGAGTGTCGTAACCAAGAGTGCAGCAAGGCCCGTTGTCGTGCACCAGTTCCCGTTCGAGTCTAGCTCAAAGCGGTGTTTTCGGGTTTTACCCCTAGGTACATCTGTGCCAGAGCCGCCTCTACCTGCTCGTATCCAGACAGGGATGTATTGCTTGGAAAACTCACAAAATCTCTACAATACCAAAATTCTAGGAAGTTCTTCTATACTAATCCTCAAAGTTCTTCTTAGGTCTACGTGCTCTAATCAAGGTTTATCTAAATCTAGCTTCCAAGGTTTGTACTAAACTTTCTCTGATACCAACTGTAACGCCCCGACCCCAGTTACCCAGAGTCGGTGCATTATTACATAACATTGGAATGATCACAAGAAAGATCAAGTCTCGAAAGACCGATTGGTTTAGTAGCCTTGGAAACATTAGATATATTCGTAGTTTTACATTACATCATAAAATGAAAAACTACTATAACAACATAATGTTTCCACAATCCACACTATTAACCCCTCATAAAATCCCTGCAGGTCATTCATAACTTACTTCTTGACATCCTGGGAAAAATAAAACATAGAAAAGGGGTGAGCTCAAATGCCCAGTAAGGATAACAATATAGCGGAAACTTTCATAAATAAGAATAAACATTTAAGGCAATGTATAACTAAAACAAAAGCCTTTTAAATATGAACATTCAACATGGTATGGCATAAATAAAATGAAATAAAGCCATTTACTTATTCACATGGATATTCTACTAATCGAATAATCACATGCAAAAATCAATAACCACTTTCATAATGTTGGAATGCATAATGCCAGACTATCATAACCACATATCCAAGGCCTCGTACCAAGACTACAAATAAGATTTTGTCAAGGCCTTGTGCCAAGACACTAGTTTGTCTCATGAGACCTACCGATGCATCGAGGAGCTATAGCGGGCTCCACCCGTCACATATTAAGTCCAATGCATTCCCATATGAAAAGGTTTAAACATAACATAAACATTCGTATTAAAACTAGCATACGAAATGTCAATACTTTCACCATAAACTATGAATGGTATAAAAATAGCACATCCACAGTCAAACATATCACAAAACCCTCAATACAATATAGAAGTTTTGTATCATAATAAATCAACTTCAAATAATCTTAAAATCCATCAAAGGATGTTGACATAGATGAAATCAAAATTCTTTTTAAAGAAATATCTCCTTTTATTTTGAAATAATTTAAGATCCATATAAAATAAAACATTTTCTTTGAAAATATTCTTATAAGCTTGTAAGGGAAGCTTTGAAGATTTTATAACGGCGGAAAATAGCCGCACCCGCCGTATAAGTTAAAAAAAACATTCTTACCTTAATTCTGTCGAAAAGGTTAAAAAGGACCTTGTTTTGAAAAGGACCGAAAGATTCCTTTATAAACCACATATAAAAGTCAAAAAGGGTATAAATGACTTTAACTCATATTCTAGTAAATAGTAAAAATGTTTTGAAATGCATTTTTAAGAAACATGGATGTGGATGACAAAGAGATCCCAGTAGATTATTACGTATAAACAACCTTGGATAATGAAGAGGTTGTAAAGTAAACCCTTACCTTATACATTTCCTTGGTTGGGGTAGGTTAACCTCCTGTATAATGGTGAAATAGTTGTTATTAAATTATACAAGAATCATATATAATAATATGATATCATATATGATCTTTTAACATTGATTTGTTAATAATATCACAGAATTATCGTCGTTTCAGGAGTTAACTTACTCATTTTATTTTATATGTTTTATTACATAATCCATGGTTGTTGTATTTTATTCATATCTAGAATGATATCTAGTCCTTAAACATCATTTTTAAATCATCAAATGATAATTATACTTGAATGGATACGATGGAGAATGAATCTCATCGCGTTCGTGGAGACGGTAGTCCGTACGTACGCACAAGCGACAATATCATTTTTTTGATATTAAAATAATATATAAATGGATGTTATATCATATATACAGAATCATTAACATGTTATATTTATTATTTACATGATTTACACATCATTATTATACCCATCCAAATAATATTATATTGAATAACAATTACACCACGACGTGGAGACGGTAGTCCGTACGTACGCACGTATGGTGACATGTTATTCAAAGGGTGGATAGAATACTGAATATGGTTGTACCATATTTATAATAACATCACAGTATATGTGAGATACTGGAGTTATTATTTTAGAATGGTAAGAACAAAGGAAGAAGAAGTGGAAGAAGAAATGAACTTGGAGAAGGGTGGTGAAATCATTACCTCTTCTTCGGGTTCTTCCTTTTGATTTGATCAAAAGGGCTCCTTAGGTTGGCTTTCTGATCAAACTAAGGCCTCTAGGTTGTAGTGCGGTATGTTGGGAGAGTATTTGGGCAGAGTTTGGCCGAACCAAAAGGCTTTTAAGGTGTGAAGAAATGAGAAGGAGGAGTGCCCTTTTATAATAGGGGTGAGGGGCACCTTTGGAAAAGCTAGAAATATTAATTTATAATAAATTCATATTCGGTTTCTAATGGCTCCAAATCATATTATTCAAAGGTTACGGTGGGGATAGGTTTAAAACCACTCAACCAATAGAATTTAGACAGGTTTGGGTACTTATATTAACCTTATCTTTAAGTATTAACTCTAAGTTAATTAGTTTCACTTTTACAATGTCTCTTTGTATTTTTATATAATATGGTTAATAAACATACTATATACATCCAAGAGACCCCCAAGTGGTACATTAATGATTAACCTATCATGATATAAGTCTCTTGGCCGAACCTTAGATTTTTAGGAATTTAATATCAATTAATAATATAATATTTGTTTTAAGAACTCTTTTATGTCAATTTTGACACTATTCAATAGTTGATTTTTGTGAAACTCATAACAGATTTATTACTTCTAACAAAGTCAATTAAATCAATCCTAATATATCATATTATCCTATAAAATTAGTTTAATTCATTAAAAGTTTCATATTATATTTATTTGGGTATTTATAATATCAATTATTTTAATTTTTTCACTATTATAGTAATTACTGCATCATCATTGTGTCATAAATAAAATAAATTATTTAATGTCTAAAAATTATAAATAAAATATCATTATGTAGGAAATCTTTTTAGCTTTATAATGAATATTTATAATCTAAAATCCAACATATATAACCCTATGTAACAATTGTTTTTCTAAAAGATATATGCTTGTGTCATATTTGTATTCATTTTAACTTAATTAAAATAAAGTGTCATTATCACTTACAAGTGGATCCATGGGGTCTCAAAATCGACCCAAAGATGCCCATTGTCGACCATGTATCAACCAATAGGGTTAAGACACGTTTTAGGGTAATTTAGTGTTATTATAATATTATTTTTTTAACCCTTATTTACCGGATTTACCCTTAACCATGGTAAATAAAATATTTACCGCATTAATTATTCAAAATGTATAAAAATAAAAGTTACCTATTTACACAATTTGAACATCCTGATTCCAAATATGGAATCTATTTTCCTAAATTCTAAACACAGAAGTGACAGAAATTAATTTAAAATTAATTCCCGCTGTCAAAACAAAAAGCGTGTTTTAAGAGATAATAACTACCAAAAGATTGACACTTGTTTATGTTTGGTTTAATTGTAAAATTATGTCCAATGACAAAAATTATATTAAATGGTAAAAATATATTCTAAATATACTTTAAAACCACTCAAATTCATAATTTATCACTATTAATTATTTTGATTAAAAAAGTTGTTTTTAATTAAAACTTAGTAATTTTCACTATTCATCAAAATATGAAAGTTATCCGAAATGTACCAAAATTTCACCTTAGGATAAATTCGATATTCCGAATCCAAAAATGAAGTCCATTTTCAAATATAAAATATATAATTTCAAAAAGTAGATATTACTATTCATAACGGCTAGTTTGATTAGTTATGGTGTGTTAGAACTCGGTGTTGCGTACAACACACGCTATCACATTATTCAAAGAGAAGCGTACCGTAGAAGCTTGGGGTGTTACAAGAAGCCTAGTGAATGGACAAGTAGACGTGTTCCCAACCTAAGCTTATGCACAACAAATCTATCTAGACTATCAAAAGACAAGCCTTATATTGTTGACAACTACCCTATACATGGATGACATCTAACTTCAACCGATCTTATACTCCCCAATATATAAGTATCCTATATCCGGATCGTAAAATGAAAACTTCATGCTAAAAAGACCACGATAAACACCGGGGATCAACCAAAATTAGGTAAACCACCCTAAAAAGGCCAATGTTTCCCCCGCCCATATGGATTTCATTACACCACTCCTCAAGAACAACCACAAATGGTTCCCTCTTTAATAGGGAAGAACACAAAGAAAGAAAAAAGGATCTCGGCGTAGGGACAAACCTTTCTCCACATACTCATGATGAATCAAAATAGTGCATGATCATCTCTCACAAGAGTACACTAATATTTCACCAATGGCGTTCACAATGCCCCGCTAAAAAGGCATAAAATACACATTCCATCCTCTCTCACATAGGATTACCTAAATCAAAATAGACTTCATCCTACAATGGTTCGAGTCAAAACCAAGGGTCTATTGGTATCCCACCAAGCCCTGTAGAAATATCATCACAATTGGGTCACAAGGTATAAGAAAATAGACCAACAGATCTAAAACCTATCAAAAACGTAATGATATCAATGACCAATGAGGGACACAATTGAAAAAAAAACAACCTAAGAGGGCCCAGATCCTCTTCAAGCATCTTAAGAAGGAACTAATCCTTGGAGGTCATAACCAAAGTAGAAGAGAAACTGAACACACACTCATCGAGTATCCTTACACAAAAATACCCCAAGGAGGTCATGTTCTCCAGAAATGTCTTTCTATCTATGTGCATCATAATCAGTTTTCCAACACGATAACCACATACCTGAGAAGTGACACCCAACAAACTGTTAAACAGAAAGGCATCACATGTAATATTGACTTACTAGGTTCACTACAAAGGTGGTGCATGAGGACTGAGTCATCAATATCTCACCAAAAATGCCTCAATTTAGATCCAAATAACCATCCATTTGAGTAAATCATTTGTGTATATAGATACAAAGGTCTTAGTAATTAGAAAAAACACACACTAGATTGCCTATGTGTTTTGAATTCTTTGTGCCTAGTATGAATCATGAGATGCCTCTAATATTTTCCATCTAAGAGTAAAAAACCATCACTAGAATCATACCAATGGACAAAATAAAAAAATCCATATTAAATCAAAACACTCACACAACATGTGAGTCACTCAAAGAAAAAATCATATACAACTATATCACCGAAAAATTCGAACATCAATCCCAAACCCTGGAATCCAAGACATCATACTGGAACAAGTGTTCTCAACATACCAGTCTAATATCCATCATAGGTTCTGAAACATTCCAAAAACTCATATTTACCATATTCAAAATATTAATGAGCTGGAAATGAAACCCTTCGGATACAACTTTGTAACATCCAGACCATGAAGCCATTCATTCTGTGCTTCGAGCCAGTTCCCCACAAGGCCTCAAGTGGGCCTCCTCATATGCTAAGGCTTCCGACTAGCAGTGAGGTCCTAGGGTTTGATAGTGGCGATACTATTCCCTCATAATAGAGTTAGAAAATAGAAAAAATAAATATGTATCACACAAATTGAAATGTAAATAGAGTGCGTAAGATATAAAAAACTGAAATAGAACAAGCTATAATAGTAAAATGTTGTAAAATCATAAACAAATATTCAATAAAATAAAACACTGATCACCCACTGGGTCGACATTATAGATAAATGTACACAAGAAACAAAAAGTAAATGTATAGGGATCTACTACTAACTCTGATCCAACCCACATACCTGGTCTTTAGACACTGTCAAACTACATCTTTCCGATCAGTAGAACCACATGAGCATCTCTGGTCAATCATGAAACACTTGGCCTCATCCCTATCCACCATGTAACTCATACTCAACCTAAAAAGTAGACATAAGTTCTAAACGAAAACTGAGGTGTAAGTGAAGGGGTGAGAAATAATCTCAATTGGGAACCCCAACAAGAAACCTATAATTGTGCTACAAAAAGTGTATTAAAAAACAACGTGCTCAACCTAGCTGGAACACAATACAAAAATAAGTAAACCAAAAGCGCATCCACACATAAACCTCAGGTTTTCAATCTTTGTCAACTATGTTTCTGCCACATGAATACCGATATCTATACATGAATAAATGTATAGTACCATACCTATTAACATATACATAAATATAAATATTCATGAGTATGTGAATCAAATAACAAAAAACCACACCAGCATTCGATCCTTGAGACTATAATCCCAATCACCTGGACATCTTATGCAAGGGAATTCTGCTGGATGTCATGCCACTCAAGTAGTGTATCTTTAAGTCGATATCTGGGTCTGTAATCCTATTATAATATACCTACTTTATAAAACACCGTAATTATATCTCTGATAATGATACGCCACCACAGGGGGAATGCACATCCTACAACTAGGTTCACCCATACTCACCTCCAATCATAATCTAGGATATCATATTTCGACGGTCAATCCATTAAAAGGAAAATAGCCAGAAAACATGGAGCATAAGCCCATGAATCCAATCGAGACTCAAAAAACCTCTCCTATAGGGATGTCAAAACCTCACCTCCATACTTATCTGTCAATCAGGATCGAGCCCAGTATATTAGCATTTCAGCATGTATCAGGGCCAAGCCCGATGTATCAACATTTCAAAATTTATTGTGCAAACCTAGTTCTTCTTTTGAATGTATGTTATATTTGTTTTATTTGTATTTTAGTTGTTTTTATAAAACAAGGAATACTGGATAAAATGTTATGTTTTAGAAGTACACACTTAGTAATCCTATGTACACGCCATGTCGTTATTTCGTGTTGGATAAGGATACATGGTGTGTACTATTGTTTTCTAAGTAGAGAATATGATGCCACTACACTCTATGTATAACCTAGTACACCTCGTGTAGCCATGTCGACAATGTTGGTGAAAGATGTGTAATGTAGGTCGGTGAATTTATGAACAGTAAAATGATATACACACTGTGTAATCTGAATATTCAGCTTAAAATGGGCATTATCCTCATTTTCTTTACTTTTTGATATTATAGATGTCAGTCTATGAATAATGAGACATAATATCATTTAGTTATCATGTTTCATCATGCAGGACTCGATTCATGTGTCGTCAGTCATGTTAAAAACCAATCAGTAAGGGATTTCTTCTTCTAGACCCATTCATGGTGATTCTTTCTCTCGATAGAGTTATTTATGGTTGAATGATTTTCCTCTTATCGTTGACCTGTGTAATTATAGATTGATTCAAGATTCTATATATAATTATGTCCTTTATATGATACTAAGTTAGGTGGTATTTTGATAATTGCATAAATTCAAGTTTTTTATATGTTTCGTTGTGCTGCGTGACCATGTTTAGTGTTTCACTTGACAGAGAATTTGGCTGTGTTAATGTATAATGCCATTTATTTTCTTGAGTAAATTAATTAAAGCATATTTATGCTTACTTTTACTGATTAATGGCCACCCCATGGGTGCTTTTTCCCTCTGATGACAATTTTTTATCTATTTGGCCTTGGATACAAATGGGTTTCCCATTATTCCCTTTTGAAGGGTCAATTTTTAATGGGATTGGATAAATGAATTTTTCTATGTGAATATGATTGTTAATTATTTTTGGTTGTTTAATTCACATTTTAGTCTTTATATATGATTTTTTAACATGAGTTTGTTATTGAAAATCATGTAATTGTGTAATTTACAAGTGTTGTTTACTTTACTGAAATACTGATACACCAAGCATGTCCTTGATTAGAATATGATGAAATGCTGATACACCAGGCATGTCCCTGATTATAAAATGATGAAATGATTATGCACATGGATTATCGCTAATTAGAATATGTTGAAATACTAATAAATCAGGCTTTTCCCTGATTTGAATATACTGAAATGCTAATACACTAGGCTCGTCCCTCATTTAAATATGGTAAAATGTTGATATACTAGGTTTGTATCTAATTAGAATATGATGAAATTATTGTACATCACTGTTGACCCTGAGACATATTTAAATGGAATGACTGAAGAAATATATTATAAGCCAGATCACATGCTTGGATTCAGTCAACACTTCTTGTTTAGATAGCCTGTTGAGGTATATGTTGTGTTTACATTATATAGAGGATTGACGAGATTAGGATATATCCCGAGACTTATATTATTCAATGAATTTGAATATATTAAATAAAATTAAATAAATTTAAATTACTTCTAGTACATTTAGTATTGTTTACTTTTGAGTACCTTCTAGTTTACTTCTTTTTACAATTGTACACTTTTGTTGCATATACTCCCTGATGGATTGGCACTGAGCATTGTTGGTTTCATACTAGGATTCATTTATCACTCCCTATTTGGGTCATGATTTTGGGCCAAAATATATTATTTTACTACATGTGTCGATATGGGAATGTATCCATATATAGGTACACGATTGAAGCTTATGAGAGGAAGAGCATGGGACCAATCCATGGCTTGCGATGTAGCGGAGTTTTATTTTGTTTTACCATAATTTGGTATTATAATTTACTTGATTGCAGCATATAATGTATCACTATTTTCTTAGAACATGTGACATGCGTCATCATATTGATAACATATGCCTTCTGGTTATCTTATTACTTCGGTCATTTGTTGTTTAAATTAGTTTCATGATGTTTACTAATTTCTATATTTTTTTAATATTTTTACTTCTATTTTACACTCTTCCAATGAAGGAATAGTTTCCCCACTATCACGCCCTAGGCCCTTGATGCTAGTCGGCTGCCTCTGGAATTTGAAAAAATGTGCATGAGGCCATGTGGTGAACTGGGTATGGGGCACCAGTTGAGTGGATTCCAGACCCGAGACATTACAAAGTGTTATTAGAGAATTTATCTTTTTGGGATTTTCTTAAACATTTTCACCTATAGACATGAAGATGTCAGAATATGTACTTGATAATTTTTTGTGCTCGGGAGTAGCAACACCGCCTGTAGGGAAAGCCAAGATGCCTAGAATTGACTTGTGATCATTAGATTTTTATCTATTACAGTTGATTTGATTTCACTGTTTCATTGACGCAATAGATTTATGATAATACTATTGATGGAATTGTAGGTTCTATTTTAGTTTCAACCCATTGAGGTGAGGGTGTGCCATCTCATTCATCATATTTAAACTTGATATAATCACATACTATGCATTGTGACATGCCTTCTAGGATTCATTAGATATGGAATTTTTAAGTGATAGCTTTCAATATAGAGATTTATATTGTTGTGTTATTACCATGATAGATTTTCATGTCATTGTGATAGATGTACTAGTATGTTCTATCGTTGGATTGAATGGATGTCAAACTTTGGTTCCTAAGGTGTATGGTTCTTCTTGGACCAAAATTTGGGGGGACCTAACTCTTAATTTTTTTTATAGAATTGTTTTATGATATTCTCTTCATTGGGTACCAAAAATTTATTTTTAGGAGTACGAGCCCTCACAAATCAGATCATGGCATTTTTCTAAATGTTTTTTCTATATAATACGGGATTTTTGGGAAATCTGGAGTTTATTTCCTGAAAAAAACTAGTATAAATAATGTGTACTCTTTCTTAACATTCCATTTATTCTTCTTATTAAGTGGATATAGTGATCCATGTTTTATTAAGAACACGCTATGTACCATGTGTACACTTTGTATAACCCAAGACTGTATAACCTGTCGTGTGAGAAGGGAACATGGCATATCGAGCATTGAGCAGTACATGCCATGTAATGGGAGTACAAGTTGTGTGTAAGTTTACCATGTATCTAACAATGTTATTAATGATATGGGTGGATGAAAACATAGTTATTAACACCATGTCAAGAGTTGACACGTCCTGTAGTCTTACACTAACTGGAAAATGTAGTTCTTGTTGTTTAGAAGTACCTAGAAGGGAAGGAAACTCAAGTACATGTAGTATCTCTTGGGTAATACACCATGTACATGGGGTGTAACACAGACATGTTGGACCGAAGTAGACTCCCATGTAAAGGCCTAGGAGGACAAGCCATGTAAGGGGAAATACACTCTTCGTACTCAAATTTTGAAAAAAAAACATGAGTGTTTTCGTTTATCTATCATGTTATTGAACTTTTAAGAAATAGTTTTTTCATTAAATGGGTACTGAGGTGTGTGTGATGAAAATTTTAGAGTCATGACACTATGATGACCCAAAGTTGTATGCCAGGAGAGCGGATATGATCATACATTTGAAATGGTGGTCCATGAGCTACCGACATACCCTCCAGTAGTTCCAACTATGGCACTCACCTTTATACCAGACGCTGGGGAAAATGCACAGTTCTATGAATGTTTTGGGAGGTTTATACAGACCATCCAAGGATCACCACAGGCTTCCATATCCATGGAAGCATTGAGGCATATATTCCACTAGTATCATCCGCTTAATTTTTCAGAGGATGGAAGACCATAGGCAGAAAAATCATTGCTGGAATCTGTGGAGAATATATTCAAGTATATAAAGATGCCTCATGAGAGGAGGTTCAAGCTCATGACTTATATGTTTCATCATTCCGCAAATACATGGTGGTATATTATCACATAGGTAGGGCGTCATCAGGATATGACATGGGGATACTTTAAGGAGGCATTCAAGGATTATTACTTTCCCAAGATGTTGGGGACAACTGCGCCTAGGTGTTCATTGACATTAAGCAGGGAACACTATCTGATATGGACTATTCTACCCATTTTATTGAACCGTAGCGATTTAGACCTATTTTAATGGGTGATCATGTATCGAAAGCTAAACGATTCAAGAATGGTCTCATGTTTGACATCTGATCACAAGTGAGTGTCAGTAGGTTTTCTTTTGTCTCTTCGATTGTGAATTAGGTGCTGATTACATAGCTTAACCAATGGGAATATATTGGTGCGGTCTATGGAGGTTAGGCACCATGATTTGGTATTGTCTTGACCAGAATAAAGAACCATTGTATGACACTTTCCCATGGGGATATGATACTTCAGAAACATTCTTTCTATAGATAGATGAAGTTCTATGAGTATGGTAGGATTGGGCAGACTAAACCTCAGTGCCAGATGGACTCGGTTGAATGCTGAGCTTGTGGCACGATGTGCCATTTACAGTGGTTCTGCATGACTTTTCCACCAAAATTTAGTGAGAGAGGGTCTTTACCATATCCATGTTTCAAAATGTGGTTAAAATATTCTCCTCAATTAGGGAACTGAAATATGTCAGCATGTTTGTGATGAATAGGGGGTCATGGCCACGGTAGCCAGAACCTAGGATCTCCGCAACAGTAGGGCTGGTCAACTCAATGTAGCTATGTTGTGTCATAGGGGCACAATTCATGTCATAAATATGATGTGTAACAGACCCAACATGGGTTGGAACATGGACCCTCTACTATTATAGGTATTTTTCTAGTCTCCTCTATCATATCTTATACCCTTTTAGATAATGGTGCTACACATATTTTTGTATATGTATCTGTTGTGGAAATCCTTGGACTCTATTCTTATACTACTTATGATTTAATGATTATAGACACTATGTTAGGGATTATAATGAATGTTGTTGTGTCAGTTCAAGGAGTGCACCCTTCAGGTCGGTGGGCGTCACATTTATTGAACATCCATGTCTTAGAGACGACGGGCATTGTTGTCATCCTCAGAATGGACTTGTTGTTTTATTTTTGAGCCTTTGTTGATATATATAACCATTGGGTGAGTTTCACATCAACAATTGGTTGAGAGTTTAGATATATGGGTGAATGGGACGTCCAGTCAAGAAGAGCTGGACCTGAGCATCGTGGGATGGGTGGGATGATAACCCAGTTAGAGAGTTTATATCTAGATGACCAGGGGACATGCCTTACAGAAATTCCTCCGGTGTTTTATCATTGCAGAGATACTTTCCTGGATGACTTATGAGGCTTATCATTAGACAGATAGGTGGATTTCACTATTGATTTATTTCTTGGAGCTGCACATGTATCCATTCCTCCTTATAGGTTGGCTAAGACAGACTTTCAAGAGAATAAGAGGTAGTTGGAAGATCTGGAAGATATGGGTTTTATCCTATTGAGTACTTCTCCATGGGGATCACTAGTCCATTTCATAT
Source organism: Viscum album (assembly GCA_963277665.1). Lineage (NCBI taxonomy): Eukaryota > Viridiplantae > Streptophyta > Magnoliopsida > Santalales > Viscaceae > Viscum > Viscum album. The sequence continues at coordinate 287,005,436 of OY728138.1, forward strand.
AAATGTGGATGGTACCATTAGGATTCGTGTGGACTATCGAAAACTGAACTAGTTTATGGTTAGAAACTGATATCCCTTTCCACAGATAGATGACCTATTGGATCATCTAGGAGGGGCTCGAGTATTCATGAAGATTGAACCGAGTATAGGATATCACCAGGTACATGTTCAATCCGAAAAAATACCACGTTCAACATTTCGTAGTAGGAATGGTCTATATGAGTACTTGGTTATTCCATTTGGTCTCACGAACTCACCTACAGTTTTGATAGAGCTGATGAACATAGTGTTTCATCATTACCTAGATTCTTTTGTGGTTCTTATATTAGACAAAATCTTATTGTATTCTCAAAATAGACATTACCATGCCAATCTTCTTGATATCATTTTGAATACAATGATATAGCATCAGTTATATTCTAAACTCACTAAATGACACTTTTGGATGGATCCGATCCACATACTGGGTCATGTCATCTCAGATACTAGAGTATCAATCGATCTAGAGAAGGTGAGAGATGTAGTTACATAAGAGCAACCCAGTTTTTTGAGGTGTAGAGTTTCTTAGGGCTATCTAGTTACTAAATGTGTTTTATATATGTCTTATCATGATTATTAGCAATGATGATGAGCTTGACAAAGAATGGTGTGATGATTGAGTGGTCAAATTCTTGTAAAAATTTATTTTAGGAGGTGAAAGGGCATTTAAATTCAGTTCCGATACTAATAATTCTAGAGTCGGGAAAGAGTAACATTGTGTACTGTGATGCATTAGGTATAGAAATGGGAGAAGTGTTTATGAAAGGGGGTTGAGTTGTTGTATACAGGTCTTAACAGTTGAGAAAAAATGAGAGGAACTACCTGACAGATGATCTCGAGTGAGTAGTAGTTGTTCACTCTTTTTGTTGTTAGAGATATTATTTATTGGGAGATTTTTTTTTGGTTTAAATGGACCAAAAAAGTATCAAATATATATTTAATCAGTGTGATTTGAATCATAGAAAATGAAGGTGGTTGGTATACATTAATTCGTTCGATTTTGATATTTTCTATACACTAAGAAATGCCAATGAAGTGGTTGTCGTTTTGAGTAGGAGGACTCAAATACAAGTAGTGAAGTAGGATTGTGGTGAGTGGAATCGTATGGTTTTATTCTTTGAGTTTCATTTATAGGTGAAAAAAAGTAAGGGATACAATTATCATTCATCATTGGTAGTTACCTCTACCCTATTGAATAGAGTGAGGATGAGGCAACTCTCTGATTCTAAAGGCACGTTTAACAGGATAGTGTGGTAGGAGAGGACCCTCATCCTTGGTGGAAGATAGGCGAGGATGATGTTTTGAATATCAATGGCCGCGTGTGGCTTCCAGGGTATATACGCAAGGATATAATGTTTTAGTTTCATTCTTTAGATGGGGTAGTTCATCTCGGAGTCACCAAGATGTATCAGGACTTATGCTGTCAGTACTGGTGGCTGGGTATGAAAGGAGATGTATCTGGTTTTTTATGAGGTGTTCCACCAATCAGTAGGTGAAATGAGAGCATCAATGGCATTCTAGGATTCTATAGAAGAAAACCATTCTTTAGTGTATGTGGGATGATATCAATATGGATTTCATGACGGGGTTAATGAGATCTGTTAATGGCAGTGATGTTATCTGGCTCATAGTGGATAGGCTTATTAATGTCACTCACTTCTTACCCATCAAAGAGACCTTTGGTGTTGATGAGATCAAAATGTTTTATATTTGGGAGGTAGTATGACATCATGGTGTCCCTTATTATATCATTTTAGATAGGGATTCCTACTTTACATCTCTTCTTTTGTAGTGTTTTTAAAGGGTCTTGGGTACACAAGTGCTTCTAAGAACAACATACCACCCTAGGAATGATGGCCAATTAGAGCATACAATACAGGTTATAGAAGACATGTTGCTACATGTTTCCTAGAATATGGTGGGGCTTAAGATATAAATATACCCTTGGTTGAATTTTCCTTTAAAAATACCTTCCAATCTACTATTCAGAAAGAGAAATATGAGACTTTATATGAAACGTCAAGACGATCACCCCTGTATTGGCTGGGGATGGAGAGGCAACCATGTTGGGACCTAATATTTTCGTGGAGAATAATGAGAAGTTCCACATGATTTAATGATGGTTGGTTACTGTATAGTCTCATCATAAATATAATGTTGATAGCCATAAATGACCATTGGATATCACTATTGAGGATAGAGTATTCCTCTCTGTCTCACTGAGATTGGGGCCCCTGAGGATCAGGGGAGAGGGTAAGATTCCATTGAGATACATCGGACCATTTGAGATTCTAGGACTAGTTGGTTTGGTTTCCTATCGGTTACAGTTACCTTAGAGGAACCGAGCCATGCACGACGTTTTCCATGTATCTGAACTACGTTGTTATCACTCAGATATGTCTCATGTTTTTCCGCCTGAGGAGGTTGAGGAACTGGTTGTTGCATCCTTTGAGGAAAATTCGATTTGTATATTTGAATGTTGCATGATATTTTTTCAAGGGTAGTCAGTTCCAATCATATGCATGTTATTGCAGCATGGCCATGTACAAGATGAGATTTGGTAGTGGTAGGATGACGTACATGCTCGGTAGCCAGAGTTATTCTCAAATATTGTTACACCACCATTGGAAGGGTTTTTCAAGGATGAATTTCTATAATGTTGGAAGTTTGAAAGAAACCGGTTCCTATTTTGAAGGTATGGCTTTCTTCGTTTACTTTCCCATTGAGTTGTTTTCGAGAAAATAATAAAAACAAAAAAAATGTTATATTTATGTTGTACACACCATGTAATCCACTGTACACACCATGTAGTCTGGCCATATAATATGGGGATAATTGGTGTGTGCCATTGTTGTCCAGGGATAAATGAAAAATCCACTAAAAACTATGTACATCCAAGTACATGTAGTGTAGAAATGTTGAACAGGTTGTTGTAGGACACCTAAAATAGGTTGGCAAATTTATGAATAAAAAAAGATATACACATCGTTTATATGAACTTACACTCCATTTACTACTATGTTTTGGATTAAAATTGGAAGTAGCCTCGTTTTATATTCTTCTAGATAGAATATCTTCCAGGTGAATAAAAAAAGTGTTGCATGATCATTTCCTTCTCCTGTTTTGTCATCTGGGACCCGACTCAAGTGCCGTCAGTCATGTTAGAACCCAATTGGTATGGGATTTTATCTTTTAGATCCATTATCGGAGATTTTTTCTATTGATGGAGATATTTTAGGATAAACTATTTACCTATTTTTTTATATCTAGGATGTTCTAGGATGATTCATGAGATGAAATATTATTATATCATTTAAACAACACCGAGGTATGAGGTATCGTGCTAATTGCTTATAGTCAAATTGTTTATATGTGTTGTTGGGTTGTGTGCCCATGTTTAATGTGTCTCATGATTAATAATTTGACTGTGTTAATACCTAAAATCATTCAGGGGTTTGAGTAAATTAATAAAGTCTTGTTTAGGCTAACATGGTTTGATTAAGGGCCACCATGATGGTGTGTTTTCCCTTAGAGGACCATTGTTTAGCAATTTGGCCTAGGATGTTGATAGGGTTTCCCTTATTCCCTTTTGAAGGTTTGTTTTAGAATGAGACTGGTTAAATAAATTTTTCCATGTTAATTTGATTTTTAATGATTTTTGATAGTTTAATTCACATGTTAGTCTGGATATATGAATTTTCTCACGTGAGTTGATTAATGAAAACCATGTAGTAGTGTAATTTACATGTGTTGTTCACTACACTAAAATGATGTTACATTGGGCCTGTCCTTAATTTGAATATGCTAAAATGATGATACATCAGGATTTTCCCTAATTATAACATGTTGTAATGCTGATACACTAGGCTTATCCCTGATTTGAATATACTAAAATACTGATACATGAGGCTTGTCCTGGATTAGAATATGTTGAAATGATGATAAAATGGGTTTGTCCCTACTTAGAATATGCAGATACAGCAGGATTTTACCTAATTAGAATATTCATAAATGATTATACATTTTGACTGGAGCTGAGATATATTGAAATGGAATGATTGATGACGTATTTTCCAAGACAAATCACAACCTTGTATTTGGTTTACACTTATTTGTTTGATAGCCTGTCGAGGTATCTGTAGCATTTAATTTATATAGAGGATTAGAATGATTAGTCTGGATACCAAGACTTATATAATTCAATAATTTTGAATTGAATAAATAACATGAATGGAATGTAAATGAATTACAATACTTGTAGGATTGTTTACATATGACTACCTGCTAGTTTACTAGTTTTTACTAATGTACACTATTTTTTTCATATACTCACTGATTGATTGGAACTGACCATTGGTGGTTGGCTAGTGGGATTCATTTATCACACACCGTTTGGGTCATGCTTTTTGGCTCAAACAAACTATATTTCTGTAGGTTTCAATAGGGGAAACACTCCCTATATAAGTACTTTATTTCTACTTTGAAGTAGGAGAGTATGGGGATAATCCATGGATGGTGATTCTACTAAGTTTCATTTTGTTTTTCCATACATTGGTATTGTTTTGTGCAAGATGTCAGTTTTTCCTATTTCTCTATTTTCATAGAACATGTGACATGCTAAATAATTTTTATATCATATGCCTTCTGGTTAACATATTCTTTCAGTATTCAGTTGTTTACCTTAGTTTCATGTTGTTTACTACTTCTGATATTTATTAATATTTATTCCTCTATGATAAACTCTTCCAAAGATGGAATATTTTCTCACTATCAAACCCTAGGACCTCATTTTTATTCTGCATCCTTTGTCATATGGGAAAATGTGTTTGAGTACATGTGGCCAACCAGGTATGGGGCACCTGGTGAGGGGCTTTTGGACCAAGGAAATTACATGTATCTAAGCCATGCTTGGTGTATCATAATTTTAGCATGTATCAGGGCCAACCCAAGCGTATCTGAATTTCAACATGTATCAGATCCAAGCCCAGTGTATCAACATTTCATCATTTAATCATTTATATCTTTTTCTAATAGGGCATGTTCTGGGAATCCCTGAATGTTTCCAAGGTTCACTCGGAATTTTAAAAATAAGTATCAATGAGCCCGACCTCCCTATCATGGATTGCTTATGGACTTTAAATAATTATCATCTTGTGCCTATCCATTTTATTTTAACTGAGATAGTTCACCCCTATTATATAAGTTGCATTTAGTCTCATGAGCCCAACCTTGCTTTTTTAAGTGAGATTATGGCTCACCCATTGCTAATTACCTCATTGAAATCATTTCACAATAAATTTTTAAAAAATAACATGTGAATTAAACTATCAAATGGTTTAAGAGAATCACCTTACGTGGGAAAAACATTTACATAACCAATTGTATCAATTAAGGCTCAACATCCAATTCATAGGTAATACCATATGGTATAGTAAGTATTAGAAATAACATGGCTCATAAGCCAAATCCTAGTAGAGAACATCTAGTCTTCCCAAAGAAAGATGCCTTTTGTCTGGCTCAACAAACACAAACCAAGAATAACCTCTGGTAAACACTTCTGAATCAGCAAAACCATGATAGATATAACTAAATGAGTGAGGGCGGAATGAACACCCAATACAACACAAAATTCATAGCCCCAGGGACATACAAATTTGGAACGGGTTCAAGGTGACACCCAAACACAATCTATACCCAAACCCGATGTAACAGTGCATGGTTGGACAAACCATGGGCCCTCACTGGGTCCCTTAAGTCATCACAAAGAGACATCATACTCCAGATCCTCTAGGTAACATTAGAAAAGGCATCCTAAATAGGATACATTCAAGAATCCAATCTCACTGCCTCATATTTTAGAATGGTACATCTCCCAAGGGGGACGTCCTCAAAATGATAGGTTACAGGAGATAGCTTACATATCATCTCAGATCAAGGGTCTCAACTAGGTTGGTGTGAACACCCAACATATCATATAAACCAGGTCTCCCTACAAGGTGACAACTAAACTCAACAACTGGAGAAAAAACGTCTCCATTTATATAGAAGTCCCAAAAAAAATATTATATGATCTATAAATTTTAATAGGATTTCACCATTGTAGTCTATGATGAAAAAAATCTAAAAAATGGGCTACTTACTCGGGCAAAATGGTCAACCGATGAAAAACGTACTATTCACTATAATGATACTGAGTGGGGCCCATAATTGATTTTTGGTTTTAGCACATGAAATCAATCTCTAAACGTTTTCCTTTAATAAAAGGTTGCAACTCCGCTGACAGTGTGTCAAACGGACACCGGACGCAGAACATACGTCCAATTCAATAATCCCCAAATAATAATAATTAAAATATTATTATTAGTATTTTTTTTGACATTTCTTGCCACATAGAATCATAAAAAACAAAAAAATTCCCAAAACTAACATGAAATGGTCCTCCTAAAATCATGGGTCCTGTGGCTGAAGACAACATGTGAAATGGACCCCTGGATTGTAATGTGTAGGGGCTTAAAGAACACCCGGATGCAAACAGGCTGGAGAAAGTATATGACATGTACTCTTGACACATGGGGTCTATCCATGTAAAAGTATACAACATTTAAGGTATTATACAAATCATGTAATGTTCAGAAAACACCATATCATTTTTTGTTTTCATCTGAGAACATGCCCATGCGCCACTACACGACGTGTACTCCCAATAGACAGTGTGTATTGTTAAAAATGAGTGTTTCGTGTTCTTTTTCACACAGTTGGACACTTCGACAAACAAAGCACAAAATGTATTCAGATTAAATTCCGTGTAATTACGAAAACATCTTTTTCACTAAATGTTAAGAACACACGACATGTTCTTGTAGAACATACATCATATAACCTAGGTTTCCTGACAGGAAAACTGTCAAAAACGCCAGAAATCCCCAGTTTCACCTCCAAAACAACAAATACAGCATTAAGAGGACATAATCATGCATAGAAATACATTAAAATTGAAAAAAATCATGTTTAATAGGGATATATGGTGAAAAAATAAATATCCTTACCTTCAGGAAGAAACCGCTGATGCTTCGGTTGATTTCTCCATCCACGGATGTCAAACGCCGACTCAGCACGTCGAGAGCTTCAAAACGGTACCCCTATTGAATTCCATCTCTCTAAATTTCATAAACTCCAAATTCTATCATATGTCACAATTAAGGATGATCCACACACATAGTATGCGTACACAATAATGAGGATGACATAATGGAAAATAAGGAAAAGAAGAAAAGGATAGAAAAATAAAATGGGGCCATGGTCGGCCTTGGAACCCAATTCAATTTTATGCCTCGCCTTGGATAAAATCTCCATTATGGACTCAACGAAGATGATAAAATCTCAATATGAAACTCGATTAAAAAATTATCTCAAATAAAACTACGCTAATAATTTAATATTATATTTAATAATATGAAATATTAAACATTAAACTAAAATTAGAACAACTTAGATTTCCACCAAAATCTTGTCCTAGGGTAAACACCCTATTCTGAGAAAAAAGGAGTTGTCAGAAAAATTATCATAGGTCATATGCTAGTGGAAAAGTCCATTTTACCCCTCACGATTATCCAACATCAAGAACTAAAATTTCTACTCAAAACTGCTCTTCCAAAAGACACATTTCCATAGAAACTCCCAACCATAAACCATCTCGTACCTGAGAATCTTAGTGAAAGGACAAGTATCCATGCTCCCAAACTGAGCATCTAAACAACCAAGCTATCTATACATTCCATATACTATCCTTATATTGTTTAAAACTACACTCTACATGGAAGACATTTAAATTTGACCGATTTGGTACTCCCCACCATAGAAATACCCATATCTTCATCTTAAAAAGAAAACTTCGATCTAAAAAGAACAGTAAGCACTGATGCATAAAAGAAATGAGGAAAACCAACCTCAAAAGGCCAATAGTTCCCTCCCCTCCATAACTCTTTCCTTAAACCTCTCCTCGAGTAAAACCAGGACATGTTCCCTCCTCAATAGGGAAGAACATTAAGAAATGAAAAAGGAGATCGATGTAGTGCTGAAGCTTTATCAGCATACTTAAGATGAATCAAGATAGTGCTTGATCGTATCTCACATAAGTACACTAAGATTTCACGAAAGGCGTGTCCAGTTACTTACTAAAAAGGAATAAGAAAAACACCATCGAACCTCTCTTATAGAGGTTTCCCTAATAAAAATAGATGTCAAACTACAATGGTTCATGTCAAAACCAAGAGTATCCTGGTCTCCCACCTAGTCCTAATGAAAAAGACTCACAACTGGGTCACAACGTCTAACCACCTAGCCTAAAATATCCAAAACCATTCAAAATAATTTGATGATATGAATGACCAATGAGGGTCCCAGCTATCAAACACTGTCTACGAGGTCCATAATCCTCTCCGAGCATCATCAGAAAGAACTCCTCCTTGGAGGTCACAACCTAACAAGAAGATAAGATGAACGAACACTCATCGAGTATCCATATATGAAAATACAATAAATAGGTCCAATTCCCAAGAAAGGTCTTGGTATCTATTAGTATCATACTCCGCCATCCAACTAGATAACCATAGACCTGAGAAGTGACAACCACAAAGGTGTTAAACAGAAAGGCTTCATGTTCCATATTGACCTACTAGGGTCACTACATAGGTGTTGCATGTGGATTGAGTCGTCAGCCTCTCAACAAAAATGACTCAACATAAATCCACATAACCTTCAGTCAGCATAAAATGTATTTCTAAATAGACCCAAAGGACTCCATTGTTATTAAAAACACACACTATTAGGACTATATGTTGTGAATGATTTGGGCCTAGTATGATTCATGATACGCCTCTTAATATTTCTGGCCCAGAGTCAAAAACCATCCCTAGAATCATGCTAATGTCCAAAAGCCAGATATCTATAGTAAATCAAACACACAAACAACATGTGTGTCACTCAAGGAGAAAATCATATACACCTGTAACATCACAAAATCATAACATCAATCCCAAAACCTAGAAACCAAGACTTCTTACTTGAACAAGTGTTCTCCATGCACCAGTTTGATATCCATCAAAGGTTCTGACACATATCTAGTACACCTATCTACCATATCTAAAAAATTTATGATGAGGAAAATAAACCCCTATGATACCAATTTGTAACATCCTAACCTAGAATCCACTAAACCGGTTCTCTGAGCTGGTTCTCCATGAGGCCTCAAGCATGCCTCCTCATATGCTAGAGGCTTCCAACTAACAACAAAAACATAGGGTGTTATAGTAGGGAGACAATTCCCTCATACCAGAGTATGAAAACAATAGAAATAATTATGTATCATACATAATGAAATTTAAATAGAGTGTGGAAGAAATAAACAAATGAACTAGAATAGTCTAATATAGTAAAATGTTGTAAAATCTAAAACAACTGTGAAATACAGTACAAAAATGGTCACCCAATCAGTCGACCATACAGATACAAGTATTGTAGAAACTAAAAGTAAAATTACATGATTTTCTATTAACTTTGATCCAACACACGTATTTGATCTCCAAACAATATCGAAAGGAATCTGCTCAATCATATGACACTAGGCCTCAACCCTATTCGCCATGTAATTCATGCTCAACCTGAAATAGATATATGGTCTACACAAACGTCGCAGTGTACGTGTAGTGGTGAGAAATAATCTTAACTGGGAACCTGGGCCAGAAACCTATAATTTTTCTACTAAAAGATTGTGCAATAGTGACATACTCAGCCTATATAGAACACACAACAAAAAGAAATAAATTAAACGTTCAACCACAGTCAATCCCAGGGTCTAAAATCCCTATAAAATTGGTAAGTTCCACAATGGATGTTTATATCTATGTACTTTTGAATGTATAGTCTCATGCCTACATAAAAATAAATAAATATTAATATTCATGAGTATGTGAATCAAACAACAAGAAACGACATCAACAGTTAATCCTGGGAACCATAAGCCAGATTGCCTGGACATCCTGTGCATGGCAATTGTTTTGGACGTTGTTCCACTCAAGTTGTGTATCATTAAGTTATTATCCAGGTCCGTAATCCCATCAACATTTACCTGATTCGCCCACTACTGGAATTATATCCCTATGTAAACTACGCCACCTCATGGGTAATTCTCATCCTACACCTGGGTTCACCCGTACTCACCACCAATCAAAATATAGCATACCATATACCAATAGTCAATCCTATAATATGTCACTAGTTTGGAAACACTGAGCATAAGCCCGTGAATCCAACAGAGACTTATAAAACCTTTCTCGTAGGCAAGTCAAAACCTCACCTACAAGTATATTAGTCAATCAGGTTTGAGCCCAGTATATAATAATTTTAGAATTTCTTAGGGAAAACCCTGGTGTGTCATCAGTTCATCACCTATAAGGGCCAGGACTGGTGTATTAGCATTTCAGCATGTATCAGATCCAAGCCCGATTTATAATCATTTTAGCATGTATTTGGTCCAAGCACGGTGTCTCAAAATTTCATCATTTAAAAATTTATATAATTTTCCAATATATCTCTTCCTAGGAATACCTCAATGGATCCTATGTTTGCTTGAAAATTTTAAAATAAGCCTAAATGAGCCCGACCACCCTATCATGGATAGATCATGGACTTTACACAATTAACCTCTTGATCTCATCCATTGTCTATTATCTGAGACAATGGTTCAACCATGGTATGTAAGATGCCATTAGTCACATAAGACAGACCTTGTCTTTTAACCAAGACTATGGCTCAACCATTTGTAATTACATCTTTTAAATCATATCATATTCCACTTCAAAATAAACACATGTGTATTAAACTATCACATGGTTTATCATAATAAACTCATGTGGTAAAATTTTTTACATCACCAATTGCCTCATGTAAGGCTCAATAACCAATTCCTAGGTAATACCTTAGGGTATAGTAAATAACAGAAATAACATGGCTTAGAAGCTAGAGCCCAGGGGAGCACATCCGGTCATCCAAAAAAAATGATTCCTTACATTAGGCTCAACATACACCTTCCATTATGATCATCTGGTAAAAACTACTACATCAGCAATACCAAGTCATATAAAAACACACGAGTGAGGGTGGCCCAACCGCCTAACCCAACAGTAAATCCATAGCCACATGGGCTTAAAAGTTTTTCATGGGTTCAAGGTGACACCCAAACCCTATATCTACCCAAACCCAATATAACATCCCACAGTTTGTCGAACCATGAGCACCCGCTCAGTCCATCAAGTCAACACAAAGAGGCATCCTACACGGGATCCTCTAGGTAACATGAGAAAAGAAATCATTCATGGGATCCTTAGAATAATCCAATCTTACAGCCTCATAATTTTGATGGTAATATCTTGGAAGGGGGTCATCCAAAAAAACATAGGTTACTGGAGATATCTCATAGCTCATCATAGATCAAATGTATCAACTTGGTTGGTCTGAACAACCAACCTATCATATATTCCAAGTGTCACTCCCAGGTGACAATTGAACTTGATAACTAGATGAATAACCTCTCTGTTAATATAAAAACTCTAATATATCATTTATATGTCCTATGAATAACAAGAGGATTCCACCACAGTGATCTATGCAGAAAAATACTCTGAATCGACTACTCACCCTCCCAAAACGGTCAACTAGTGAAAAATATACTATTAACCATAATGATCCCGAGTGGGTCCCACATATGATTTCAAATTTAGCACCATAAAAATGTCTCTACACATCCGTCTTTAATTCAGGGTCACAATGACACTAATTATGCATCAAAAGGACATCCAATGCAGAAGATATATCTAATTCAATAATCACCATATAATAATAACAAAAAGTAATAATATAAATGTTTTTTGGGAATTTCATACAACCAAGAATCGTGAACAACAAAAAAAGATCTCAAACTGAACTCAAGAGGTCCACCTCAAAGAATGGGTCATTTTTCCATAGACAGTGCATGAAATAGACCCCTTGATTGCAACATACATGGTTTTAAAGAACCCCTAGAAGAAAACATGACGGACGATGTACATGGAATGTAGTCTAGAGTAGATGGGGCCTTCCCATGTAAAAGAAAATGGAATGTATGTTAATATACATGGATTTTTCTTTTCACAAAGCAATATTTCATGTAAATTTTTACCCTGTAACATGCCCATGTGCCACTCCATCACGTGTACTCTGAGTACAGGAAATGTACTGTTCAAAAAAGACTATTCTGATTTCTTTTTCACACTACTCGACACATGGCTGACCACCCAAAGGTGTGTACTCACAGTACACATCGTTTAAAAAAATATAAATTATTCTTCCAAGAATAGGAATGAAACACGACATGTTCTTTTGGAACACATGTCGTGTAACCTAGGTTTCCTGACGGGAAAACCCTCAAAATGCCAGAAACTTTTATTTTCACCACCAAAATAACATATCCAGCCATAAGAGGACACAAAAAATGCATAAAAATACATTAAAAACCTAAGAAATTATGTTTAATAGGGATCTATGGGAAAACCTAAATGGTCATACCTTCAGGTGAAAACTACTAAAGGTTCTGTTGATTTCTCAATCCATGGATACAACAAGTCATCTCAGTGCATCGAGAGCTTTGAAATAGTACCCCTATGGCCTTCCATATCCCTCTCTTTCTCAATCTCCAAATTCTCCCACAGTTCAAGATAAAGTAGCTTCCACGGACATAGAATGTGTTCACAAGAAGGATGAGAAAATAAAAGAAAATAATGAAAATAATAAAGGGAAAGAAAAATAAAAAGGGGCTTGGGGAATCCCCGACACCCTACATGAGTTTGTGCCTCGCCTAGAAAAAACTCCCCATTACAGACTCAATGAAAAAAATAATATTTTAATTCAAAACTTCGTTTAAAATATATCTCTAAATAAACTGTATGATTAATTTAATATTTAATTTATTTATTTTAAATATTATATATTTCGCTAAAATTCGAATAGCTCATATTTCTAACAAACTCTTCTCCTAGGGTAAAAACCCTATTCTGGGACCGATAGAGTTGTCAAAAAAATTGTCCAAGGAGATATTTAAGGGGAGAAGTCCATTTACCCCTCACGAGAATCCAATATCCAAAATTCAAATTTCATCTCAAAATTTCAGTCTGAAAAACACAGGTCCTTACACAAATGATTAGGGAAGAAATTAAGATGATTCCACCACCTCTCTACTCAACATAGTTGAACATGATCATTAGATCATCTTAAAACTATGAGGAAATTAGATTATTTAAATATAAAAGGGTTCTGGACACTCTAATACAGAATGAAGAAACTTCATGCTGTGTAATACTATCTATAAGAAGAATACATGGGTCCAATGACTGTGAGATGTACCGTTACCACAGCCTCATCATTCGTGACTTCTCTTTTCAATATAGTTGCATCTCAAAAATTTATTTTAACACATGTTTCTAATATGATTAATATCTATATAGATATATTATCTTCTATAGTAGATATTAAAATCACCCATTGTATGCATAGATTGAAGGGTATTTTTAGTCCTTCTTGTGTTTTCTCTCTATCAAATCTCGAGCTTTCGTGATTTTTCTGATACTCAACATGAAATATGTTGATTTTATATTAGTGATGTATTATCTCATTTCTAATAGATCCTAGATTGATTTTTATCATCAGAATGACTACTTTAATACACCTAGTGATGTCTCTATTGTGTTTCAAGGAGAATGGGACCCAATATCGGGCAGAGGTGGAACCTCTTATCCTGATTTGGGGAAAGAGATATCATTGATTCCTTTTTTATTTGTATTGGGATACATTGAGTGTGGATATACCTCCAATCTCTTTTTGATTTCCTCGATGTGTTTCATTCTAATTTATATGGTTTTCCACCACTGAGGGAGGTCAAGTTTTCCATTGACTTAATGTTTGGTACTCAACCAACTTCAATATCCTCTTACCACTTGGGACAAGATGAAATGAAAGAGACAAAATCAAAATTACATGATGTTCTTAAGAAATACTTTATATTACTGGGTGTGTCACATTTGTAAGTATCTGTTCTCATTGATAAGAAGGTTGATGATTCTATTCACTTATGATTTGACTACCAAAAGATCAATCATGTTACGGTAAAGAAAAAGTATATGTTGCCATAGAATTGTGATATGTTGGATCAGTTGGATGATACAATGTGGTTTTCAAAGATCTAACATCGATATGGTTACCATCAATTATGGATAAAGGAATTTGACATTAAAAAAACATCATTTTGGAGCAGTTATGGGCATTATGAATACCCTGCAGTGCCTTCTGGTCTCAAAATTGCTCCTGTATTTTTCTTGGATTTTATGAACATGATTCTCCATGAGTATATGGATACCTTTTTGGTAATATTTGTGGATTAAATCATTATTTACTCTAAATACAAGGAGGATAATATGCAACATTTGAGAATCGTTCAAGGTAGGATGAGAAATCTTCATCTTTATGTGAAACTTTTGAATAATGGTTTTTGGATTCGGGATGTAAAATTCATGGTACATATGATGTTTGAATAGGGTAGAATAGTTGATCATGGGAATGTAATGCATGTTATGACTTGATAAAAAACATTTAATTTATTAGAGATCTAGATTTTTTTCCACTTTGCTGGATATTAAAACAGGTTTGTGATGGACTTCTCGAAGTGGGATTCTTCAATGACATCTCTATCATAGAAGGGTATTCTGTTTTCATTGGATGAAAAATATCAGAATTATTTTATATAGATGAAATGTCTTTATATTGCTACACTAGTGTTGTCTCTCCTAGAGGCTTGGTAGGTCTATCTGGTATTTTGTGATGCATCGGGTTCAATCTTGGGATGTGTTCTTATCCTAGGAAACCATATAGTTACTTATAAATCTCGTTATATTAGGCCATGTGGTTCAAATAATCCTATCTACGACATCTAAAAATATATTATGATGAACAAAATTAAGATTTACTGACATTAAATTTATGAAGAATGATTTACCATTTTCTCAGACCACAAATTCAGGAGATAAATCTCTTAAATAAAATATTTGAACCTTCTCCAGAGGAATTGTGTTGACTACCTATAGTCATTCAACATTGAAATTTACTATACCCCAGGGAAATATATTTTCAATACATATGTGTTGAGAAGGAAACATGCAACCTAGGATATGATGTAATCTTCAATGGAGATGATATTGATGGATATTTATACACAATTTTGTGTTGGTGTTCATGAAAAAGGGGATGAAGTTTCATTATAAAACATTCAATTGACTTATTCTATTCTAGAGATGATTATTCAAGACCATGAGCTTAATGATGAATACTGTAGCATTATAGAATCTCTTTTTAGTGGGGAGATAGTGGCCATCTATCTGTTCTCCAAGGATGGAGATCTATGTTATTAGAACCACTATGTTTTTCTGTCATTGGGTATGAGGAAACCCACCCATAATGACCCCAAATATATCATCCTAAAACCATGTTGGTACATGAAGTAGTTGATGAAAACCTGATGGTTTCCAGTTCTTTGATTTCATCTATTGGTGTGTGTAGAAATGGGAAAAAAAATCAGTAATGCCCCTTATCATAAATTTCTAATAGAACCACTTCAACATTTTTTATAACTTCTTAGTGGTTCATGGGTACACACCCCACTTCGAGATAAATTGAGTTATATTATAACTATAATTACCAGTCTGAGATAAAATTGGGCCTCTTTTTGGCCTTATTGGGACATCCTTGTAAATATTAATTGTTTTGTTGGACATTGGTGTCATTTCCTCAGATGGACCATATTTAGTGAAAGAGATCACAAAAAAGACTCATCTACTTTTTCCAAGAATGTTGAAAACATAGATCCAATATAAATCATATGTTGATCATCACCATAGGAATTTGTAATTTTTAGTTGGTGACTAGGTATTCTTGATGGTTTCACCCTGGTTGGGTCCTCATGACATGGGAGGAAATGGAAAATTTATCATCACTTTTTTACCATTTTTGGTTGTTGATCAGGTTGTGATAGTTGCCTCATATTTATCACTACCACCGTTGCTAAAATTGGTACATAACATGTTACATGTATTGTAGATGAGAAAATATAAATATGATACATCTCAAGTTTTGAGATGGAGTGATCATGATATTGAGAATGTTTTATATTTGAATGACAAACCAATTAGGATAGTTGATTCTAAGACCAAGGTACTTTATGGGAAGACAATACTATTTTTTGATGAGCTATGAAAGCATGGATCTGATAGTCATTAAAATTATGAATATGAGGAAATAATGATAGAATGGTGGCCTAATCTTTTGGGCATGGAGGCTTCCTCATAGGTTTCCTTGGGACAGAGATATCTTATTTTCTAGAGGATAGGACGTCCCATTACTATTTTGATAGGTACATCTTAATCCTTTAAATTTTTTCATTTTTGTTGTTTGGGTAAGGTTTGAGTTTAGGTTGGTAAGATACTTATAATGGTAATTTCCAAAACTTGTTTATTTTTTCAATATTAAGCATTGTTTTTTATGAAGTGCGGAGACATGAGCTGGTTCCCCAGTTCATGACTCTAATGGAATTCATTAAAACAAACAAGAATCACATTACAATCATGAGGTGTAAAGTTCTTACATCAACAGGGGATTAGAGGGGATAAAAATGGAAAACTAAGAACATGATTTTAAAATGAAAACACCAAAGAGAAATCAAAACAAAAACAAGATAGAAGTGAAATACTAATAACAATCCTTAAAGGAAATGAATTTCCAAGTGAGAGTCCCGCACTGTCCAAGGAATGAAAAATCACGAAAGTATGGACATGTAGCATGGAATAATTCACCAAGCTTCACTAGGAAGGTTTCCAATATGGTCCCCCGTTCCAGGCCTACACTTTCTCAAAAACTAAAAAACCATGAAAGGAGTCATTCAAAGTAATAGATCAAGGGACTTCATTATGTTGCCATGACAATCAGATCAGTAAACCCATCATCCAATTAAAAATACTGGTCCAGATCCCTCAATTGAACACCCCATAAAAAAAGAACCACAAGAGTCTAATGAAATAGAGCAGAAAACTCTAGGATAACACTAAGGGTGCATAAGTAGACCTGATGTCTGAAATTCAGAGCTAGATAAAAAACCATTCATTAGAGAAAACAAACTTCTAAAATCTGCATGTGCAAACACTCCCTATCCAACCTGGTAAAGACCCCCAGGTCCCCAAACCCAGCTTTCGAGGCATGCTTCCCCGGGGATCCAGAGATAAAAACCATGCTTCGTTTAATGCAGGTTGATTATCAATACCCAGCCATCATAGAAACTCAAATCAGAGAAATCTGGCAATATCCGCAAATCTGAAAATCACAAAATCAGAAAAAATAAATGGATCTCATATTTCCTTAAAAAAAACCACACTATCTCACAAATAGTCCCAAAATCCAAACATAATCAATTGAGTGGAAAATTCCCAATCATCTAATATGAAGAATAAGTAAGCAAGAAAAAGGCTGAAATAAACCACCAGCATCAAACTGCAAAGGACATTCCAAAATCCAGCTTCTAAAAACCATTCAGACCAGTTCAACAAAGCATTCAAAGCATGGAGAAATTAAATCATTCCTGGCGTGTACCTAAATTACAGATCTTCTAATTCCCCAACATCATCCTATAAAAGGAGGTATTGAGTTTGGTTATTTTTCATTAAATCCTTCCCAAATTGCTCTTATTTAGACCCAAATCCTTCCCTAGTTATTCTTGGATCCATCCAACCCTTCTAGATTCATTCTTTTGGTGATAAATCAAAACTTCTTTGGATAGTGATATCTAGGTAAGCATTCTTCATTTTTCTTCATCATTCTCTCCTTATCCTCTAAAGGATCAACTTGGGATTGAGGTATCAATTCCCTTTGGTGTTGTATTTTGTTTATAGGTTGGGTTTTGAGGACTTACCCACCTTCGTTCTCGTTGATAGGTGCCATTGTGTCACGACCCCCTCCCACCAAATATGCCCCTCCTAAGCTGGAAATGGCGAAAGGGAGATAATGACCCCCGAGTCCCACCTCCAGTAGGCCCCGGGGTGGCGACTAGCACCAAGGGTATGAGTTTATCACAAGTATGGGTGGAATTAGCCTTTTTACATTTAAAGATCGGGAAATAGGACAAGTTAACCACCAAAAAGGAAAAAGAAACAGTGTATAAAAATTAACCCAAACCAATCCCACATGCATGTTTAAACAATTGTATAACAAGGTACAAGTACAAGAAAGCTTAAAGTACAATACCAAAAGAAGAAAAGGGTAAAACAACAACAACAACTCCAACTGTCCGACTAGTAGGGTCCCGCGCGGCCCTAGTAGTCCTCCTGGAAACCTGAAAGTAAACGTAGGGTGAGCATACAAGTATACTCAGTAGGGAAACCTAAATCTCTCATGCACAACTGGGGAGACATCCTAATTTCCCGTGAGAACAACAGAAGAAACCTAGCAAGGAATCCTATCCACCCAACCTCACCAACCACACTCACCAAAACACAAGCACAACAGGTAGTAGTAGTATAAGAACAAGAGTATTGGGTACCCCACATCATTTCCCTTTAGTTAGCTGCTCTTCCTAACGATGAACATCCTGACGCTGCCACACTCTCCCCACCCACACACACCTGGTCCTTACAACCACGTATCATGCCCGCACACACCCGGGCCTCACAACCACGCATCCCGCCCGAACACACATGGGCCTCCCAACCACGTGTCCCTCCCTCACACACCTAGGCCTCATCCCGAAGATTCTTGGGAAATAGTAGAACCTGCCCGAAGAGTCTTGGTCTAATACCACCCCAATCGAAACCTACCCGAAGAGTCTTAGGTGTAAGGTCGCCTCAAAACATCACAGCCTAGTGGGGAAAGAGCAGGAAGGATCTAGTAACTAAGGGAAAAACACCATCTCTCATAAAATGGGAGTGTTCGGCACTAAGTGCTCAACATGGGTGGGGTGCGATAAAACAAAAAAGATACATATATATATGTAAATATACCAACCACACAGCCCAACCTATGGCTTCTAAAAAGAGAACTGAGCACGTGCCTCGGCACTGCTACTATGAAGCATGAATACAACAAACAAACCCAACCCCCTTTAGGTTTTCATACTTCATTAGAAATGGTTATCGAGTTCCTTAACAATTAGGGAACAATCCACAACTAACCACAACAATCGTTTGTAAAACATATCCCTGCCATCCACAAATCAAGTTAGGAAAAAACAAGCAACAAAACCAAGCCCTTCTTATCAACCAGCCATCCCAAATGATTATTATTTCCATTTCATTACCATGAACCACCATTCATTAACTCTTCAACTTTTATTTAATAATCACAACCGACTATTCATTCACAAACTAGCCCATCCCTACAGCCCCGCTGCCAACCACCATAACCACAACCACACTGATGTCCGTTTATCATTATTATCCCTTAATAATATTTATTGCAGCCCCGCTACCCGTCACCATCATAACATTCACACCAACCAACAACCAAGCCAAACGTAGCCCCGCTACTCACCCAAACCACAACAACCCACTAAACACCCCCTTTCACATGCCACGTAACCATGACAACACCCACATATTCATTATTCCATTTTGTTTAACCGGGGTGATCACACAAGGGTTCCAGATTATCATTTAGTCAGCCATCATTATGTGATTATCCAATTTCCACATTCCATAAGCTTCCATCCATAAGAAAATAAAGATGGGGAGGGCAACATTTAATTGCGTAATAAAAGGCCCCCAACGACCGTGATTTTCAGTAGGTAGAATCTTATTCAATTCACAATATAATATCACATGTTATAAAAATTAAAGTAACTGAAATTACAACTTCCCATCCCCATTAAATAAGACAGTTATTATATTTATTAAACCGGTTCAAAAGCGTTTCACGTAAACAATAGAACACCCACCCCGCATGATGCACAAATTAGAGAGATGAAGGTAAGATCCCTAATTCAACAGGTTCTTTATCTCAACGCTCCCCCGGATCAACTTTAGAAGATGTCTCTCGGCGTCCGTCACTTCATTCGGGTCCCGGAAAAACCTCCTCAGGGGAAGTCAGAAATGAAAGGCCAAAGGAAAGACAACAGATCCAAGCTTGGAAGCTCCACCTCATCGTTACGATCCCGTGGCTACTGATAGATCGTAAATCGGAGTTCAGACGAATAAGTTATGGAAGAAAGAGCCTTCGAGTCTCTTGAGAGAGCTCTACTCAGAGGAGAGGAGAGGAGAGGAGAGGCGTGAGTTGAGAGGAAGAGGGGACCCCTCCTTTTATAGTAATGAAAAGAAAAATTACACGAAGTGTACTTTATGGTACACGGCGTGTACTCGGTTCTTTCGCACGGTCTCCACGCGGCTTCCAAAACAGCTCTGCGGCCGTTGAATGGTCAACACATGGTTTGAGGGAAACACATACATGGGCAAGGACTACATGACATGTAGTTTAGACACACATCATGTACTCATTTATATCACACGGCATGGAAACGACTCCAACATGGTACACGGTCGTTGACTGGTAACGCATACACGAGGAAGGACTACACGGCATGTAGAACTGGACACACAGCGTGCACCCATTACTCCACCCTGCAAGGACACATCCTGTAACACGTGGTATACCCTGGAAGGGGGTACACGGTGTGTACTCAAACTACACGGTGTGTAGTTTCAAAATTCTGGAAAGTGTGGAAAAAGTCCATTTTACCCTCCAGAACACTTCTTGACCTTCTTTTTGACAAAGGGATGGGCCGGAGAAGTCCGAGCCATTACATCAGATACCTCTTAAAACATTTTCGTCCCCGAGAATTCAAAAACAAACCCAGAGGAACCCAACAAGATTCCTCTTAGGGTTCTCGTTATAACAAGAACCCAACAAACAACCCTATTCATATGTATTAGGAATTCCTTCTCTTATGTCGAGATATTATCCGCTTTAGGCAGAACTGACTCGCATGCACGGGTCTAATCACATCCTCATTAATGCGTCTCGATTAAGAATTGGGGCTTCCCACTTTCATACTTTAGGATTTTTTAACTCGCACTAACCCCAACACCACACAACCAACACATTGCCTGAACACATGGGTTTCGGAATTTTCTTCACCAATGTCGAGATATTATCCTCTTTAGGCGGCACTAACTCGCATGACCGGTTCAATCACATCCTCATTAATGTGTCTCGATTAAGAATCATGTTTTTCCCTTTTCCCACACATCCGGACATATTACAAATTACCAGGGAACAAGGAAACAAAAGGTCTCACAACTGAAAAGAAAATAATTCCATATAACAAGGGTACAAATTACAACATCAACACAAAGCTCAGAAGAACATGGAAAAAGACACAAGTCAAAAAAACTCAGGGCACTGAGCATGCATCTGGGTCTCCCTCTCCCAAGAGATCTCCTCGAGGCCCCCGTGCCTCCACAAAACACAAACCAAGGGAATGGTTCATCCACGGAGCACCTTCTCTTTTCGATCTTCGATTTTGACTGGTCGTTCCTCAAAGTTCACGTCATCTCCCATATCTAACTCTCCCTAGTCGATAACATGGGAGTCATCGTGTAAGTACCGACGAAGCTAGGAGACATGGAATACATCATGAACCCTCTCCAACTGAGGTGGCAGAGCTAGCTGATAAGCCACCTCACCAACTCGCCTCAACACCTCAAAAGGTCCGATGAACCTAGGAGAGGGCTTGCTCCCTCTCCCAAACCTCTGTTGCCCCCGTCGAGGGGAACCCTTCAATAACACATGATCTCCCACCTCGAACTCAAGGGCCTCCTCCGACGATCAGCATAAAACTTCTGTTGGTCCTGAGCCACTTTCATCCTCTCACGTACAAGCTGTACTTTCTCTGTGGTGATCTTCACTACCTTTGGCCCAAGAGCACCTGTCTCACCAACCTATGCACAACAAATGGGTGAACGACATGGCCTTCCATACAAAGCCTCAAACGGTTCCATGCCAATAGTAGAGTAGAAGCTGTTGTTGTAGGAAAACTCTACTAAAGGCAAGTGTCGTACCCATGATCCTCTAAAATCCAGAATGCATGCCCGTAGCATATCCTTCTACGTTTGGATAGTCTGCTCCGTCTGCCCATCGGTCTGGGGGTGGAAAGCAGTGCTAAGGTGTATCTGGGTGCCAAAAGCATGTTGTATCCCCCTCCAGACTCGTGAGGTAAACCGAGTATCACGATCTGAGATGATAGTCCTCGGAACTCCACGCAACCGCACCACATCGTCTACGTACATCTGTGATAAGGTACTCACAGGGCCCAAATCCTTGATTTCTAAGAAGTGAGATGATTTCATCAGTAGATCTACCACCACCCAGATAGCATCATAACCACACTGAGCTCTGGGTAGTCCTGTGACGAAGTCCATTGAGATTTCATCCCACTTCCACTCGGGGACATCTAAAGGATGCAACAAACCACTGGGAACACGGTGTATAGCCTTCACTTGCTGACACACTAGGCATTTAGCCACAAACTCCACCACTGCCTGTTTCACCCCGGGCCACAAAATATATTCCCTTAGGCCTCGATACATTTTCAGAAATCTTGGATGTACTGCTAAGGCTGAGCTATGGAACTCACGGAGAACTACCTCATGCATCGCCTCCGGAACAAACAACCTTCCATGGAAAAGCATCCGATGTTGGTTGTCCTCTGACCATCCCTCTAGAGCGTTCCCTTGATCGACATGATCCCGCATCACTTTCGCCTCAGAGTCCCCCCACTATGACTCTTCCACCTACTGATACAAAGAGGATTGCACCATCATCTGAAACAAACAGCCTCTAACACCTTCTACCCTGGTATCCATGTGCAAGGCATCCAACTCTCCCATCACCTTCCAAGCATCAGCAGATTCCCGAACCACTTCTGGATGCGAATTCCTACTCAGGTCATTAGCCACAACGTTGAAATTATCTTCAGTGTGAGAGATCTCAATGTCATAGTCTTGGAGAAACTCGACCCATCTACGCTGCCGCATGTTCATGACACGCTAGGAGAAGATATAACGCATGCTCTTGTGATCTGAGAAGACCACAAATCGCTCCCCAAAGAGGTAATGTGCCACAAATTCAGTGCGAACACTACAGCTTCAAGCTCCATGTCATGGGTGTCATAGTTACGCTCGTGAGGGCGCAAATTATTAGACCCATAACAAATCACACCCTTCTTCTGCATCAGTACGCACCCCAGACCAAGGCTAGAAGCATCACAAAACACCTCATTCAACAACCCTTCCTCTGGAAACCTGTGTATGGGAGCACTAACCAACTTATACTTCAGGTAGTCAAAAGATTTTTGGCACTTCTCGCTCCATAGGAAGACCTGGTTCTTCCTTGTCAAAGCTGTCAAAGGAGCATAAACTCAAGAGAAGTCCAAAATGAACCTCCGATAGTAACCTGCTAACCCTAGGAAACTACGAACTTCTGCCATGCTCTTGGGTGCTTCCCAAGAACCAACTGCCTCCACCTTTAATGGGTCCACTGACACCCCATGACGAGACACCACGTTCCCAAGGATGTGTACTTCTTGTGTCAATAACTTATACTTCGACAATTTCCCATAAAGCTGGTGGTGTCGAAGGACGTCCAAGACTGCCCTGAGATTCTCAAATTGCTCCTCCACTAATCTTGAGTTGATCAGGATGCCATCGATAAACACAACGATGAACCGGTCCAGAATCTATCGGAAGACAAAGTTCATAAGTCCCATGAACACAGCCGGTGCATTCGTAACTCCAAATGGCATCACTACAAACTCGAAGTTCCCATACCTACACCTGAAATCCATCTTCGTGATGTCACTGTCCTTCACCCTCAGCTGATGATATCCTGATCGTAGATTAATCTTAGAAAACCAACATGCTCCCCTCAGCTGGTCGAAGAGATCATCTATCCTTGGAAGGGGGTAGCGGTTCATGACCGTTACTTGGTATACCCTTCGGTAGTCTATGCATAGCCTGAGTCCACTGCCTGCATTTTTCACGAACAAAACTCGAGCACCCCATGGTGACACACTAGGTCGAACAAAACCCTTTTTCATCAGATCGTCAATCTGAATCTGAAACTCACGCAACTCCTAAGGTTCCATTCGATAAGGGGCCATCGAAATCGGACATGCACCAGGCTGTAAGTCTATCCCGAACTCAACATCACGTTAGGGGGGGGGGGTAGAGTCACAATCTCTTCAGGAAAAACATCCAGAAACTCCCCAACAACATCCAGGATATCCATCATCTCTGTATCAGCTGGAACCATTGATAACCCGCCTAACAAGGAAAGGAAAGGCTCCACACGCCATCTTCCCACCAGATATCTCCTCTCTCCAACAAAAGATATGCATTTACCTTCTACGTCAGAGAACACGACTCTTCTCCGGAAGCAGTCGATAACAACACTAAGAGAAAACAATCAGTTGATGCCTAGTATGACATCGTTTGGCTGCATCTGTAACAGAAGAAGGTCTCCACTAGATCAATGTGGTCTCAACATCAGCCCACATCCCCAGCAAACACAAGATACGCTGGTCTGTCCCCCAACTGGTGTACTCAGTACTAGTGGTATGGAAAGTCTCTCTACGTCTAGTCCCAAAGCATGGGCTAGACTAGGTGCAACAAAGGAGTACGAGGCTCCCGAATAGAACAAAGAAGAAACAAGAGTGTTGAACAAACAAATCATACCTCATACCACCTCTAGTACCGTTGGAGCTGCCAA
The DNA here is from genome assembly GCA_963277665.1 of Viscum album. Lineage (NCBI taxonomy): Eukaryota > Viridiplantae > Streptophyta > Magnoliopsida > Santalales > Viscaceae > Viscum > Viscum album. The sequence continues at coordinate 287,030,354 of OY728138.1, forward strand.
CTCTGCTGCGTGCAACTGTCCACGCCCAGATCCTGTGCCTCTCTGATGTCGTCCACCTCCCCAACCACACCCTGGTTGGGGTCCCTGAGGAGCACCCTGAGGTCGGCTCCCTCCTGCAATGTCTGCCCTCGGAGGAGCATGGTCCTGCTGCTGCTGGAAGGGCCTCGCTGGCAACTGGTGCTGTTGAGGTGGGCGCTGAACCTTCTTACCTCCACCATACTGAGCTCGGGTCGGGCACCGACTCTGAACATGCCTGAATCCTCCACAAGAAAAAACACCTCGGTCCTGGTCTCATGAAAAAAGTGGCGAGGACCCGAAGATCTGAACTGGAACTGCTGGGGCCTACTCCCCACTGGCCTGAACCTGGAAGGTCCCGTCGCAGGAGACCTGCTACTGAATACCTTCCCCATCGATGAGCCTGGCTGGTTCCCCTCACGGGGGGCACCTCCTAGTGAATGCATCCCCTCTACAACCTCTGCCTTCTTCTGCACTTCCAAGTACATCTGAAGGGTGAAGGGGGTGATAGCATACTGGAGTGAAGGACGAAGCGCCTCCTCCAAACGTCTCGCCCGAGACTCCTCATCCGGAAAGAGATCCGAAGTAAAGCATAGGAGATCCTTGAACTTGATCACCAGGTCTTGTACCGACATATTCCCATGTTGAAGGGAGAGTAACTCATGCCGCTTCTTTTCCTTGATCATGGAAGAAAGGAATTACTCTCAGAATTCCTTCTCAAAGTCAGCCCATGGAACCTCTGCCTCTATCCTCTCTCCAAGGTAGAGCGTCCACCACTTATGCACCACACCTCTCAGCTGACTGACTGCTAGGGGATCCCAGTGCTCCCTCGGAGCACGGATCAAGGTAGAAGCGATCCCTAGCTCCTCAAGCCACCCCTCCTTCTCCGTATCCGAAGTACTACCCTCATACATCTTGAGGGTCTGCCGTTGGAAAGAACGGATAGTCTTCTACCACTGGCTATCTTCCTCTTCTCGGTCAATCCTCAGCTGATCGACCACCTGAATCTACTGGGCCTCGGCCGTCTGAGCCACCCGGGGATGACGTCCAGTTTCCATAGCTGTACGGTAAACAAGGATCACCTAAGCCCAAGTAGTAAGGAAAAACTCAAAGTTTTGTTTCATCATTTTATTTCAATTTCTTTCCCAGAACACCCAAATCAAGTAAAACACATTCATGATGATGCATGTACCTTCCCTAGAGTCTCTACCCTACAATCAATGTAGTATCACTTGGTCGTTCGATAGGCTCAGAGTCCTTGCATCGGATCACGGGGGGCCCTAAAATCCCATGTCCTAGCCGGTCTTCCCTTGCCTATGTCACACACCAAGATTAACTAACATTGTTTCCCTACCATACCATGAAATCCTCACTGTGCCTAACTCCAGACTCCATCCTATCTCTCAACCACCTCCCTCTGATACCATTCTGTCACGACCCCCTCCCCCCAAAGATTCCCCTACTAAGCTAGCAATGAAAAAAGGGAGATAATGACCCCCGAGTCCCGCCTCCAGTAGGTCTCGGGATGGCGACTAGCACCAAGGGTATGAGTTTTTCAAAAGTATGGGAGGCATTAACCTTTTTATTTTTAAAGATCGGGAAATAGGACAAGTCAACCACCAAAAAGGAAAAAGAACAAGTGTATAGAAATAAACCCAATCCAAGCCCACATACATGATTAAACAATTTTATAACAAGGTACAAGTACAAGAAAGCTCAAAGTAAAATACCAAAAGAAAACAAAGGTACAACAATAGCAACAACTCCAACTGCCTGACTAGTAGGGTCCCGCACATCCCTGGTAGTCCTCCGGAAAACCGGAAAGTAAACGTAGGGTGAGCATACAAGTATACTCAGTTGGGAAACCTAAAGCTCTCGTTCACAAGTGGGGAGACATCCTAATGTCCCATGAGAACAACAGAAGAAACCTATAAAGGAATCCTATCCACCCAACCTCACCAGCAACACTCACCAAAACACAATCACAACAGGTAGTAGTAGTATAATAACAAGAGTATTGGGTACCCCACACCATTTCCATTAAGTTAACTGCTCTTCTTAATGACAAACTTCCTAAAACTTCCACACTCTCCCCGCCCTCACACACCTGGGCCTCACAACCACGTATCCCGCCCGCACACACCTGGGCCTCATCCCGAAGATTCTTGTGAAACAGAAGAACCTGCCCGAAGAGTCTTGTGCTAAAACCACCCCAATCGAAACCTACCCAAAGAGTCTTAGGTGTAAGGTCGCCTCAAGCCATCACAGTCTAGGGGAGAAGGAGAAGGAATGAGCTAGTAACTAAGGGAAAAACACACTCTCCCATAAAATGGGAGTGTTAGGCACTATGTTCTCAACATGGGTGGGGTGTGATAAAACACAAAAGATATAGATATATATGTAAATATACCAACCACACAGCCCAACCTATGGCTTCTAAAAAGAGAACTGAGGACGTGCCTCGGTACTGATACTAAGAAGCATGCATACAACAAACAAACCCAACCCCCTTTAGGTTTTCCTACTTTAGTAGAAATAGTTATCTAGTTCCTTAACTACTGGGGAACTATCCAAAACTAACCACACCAATCGTTCGTAAAACATATCCCTGCCATCCAAAAATCAAGTTAGGAAAACACAAGAAACAAAAACAAGCCCTTCTTATCAACCAACCAACCCAATTGATTATTATTTCCTTTTCATTAGCACGCCCCACCATTCATTAACTGTTACACTTTTATTTATTATTCACTACCCACTATTCATTCACAAACAAGCCCATCCCTGCAGCCCCGCTGCCAACCACCATAACCACAACCACACTGAAGACCGTTTATCATTATTATCCCTTTAATACCATTTATTGCAGCCCCGCTGCCCATCACCATCATAACATTCACCCCAACCCACAACCGAGCCAACCGTAGCCCCGCTACTCACCCAAACAACAAAAACCCCCAAAACACCCCCCTTTCACATGCCACGTAACCAAGCCAACACTCAAATGTTAATTGTTACATTTTGTTTAACTGGGCTGATCACACAAGGGTTCCAGATTATCATTTAATCAGCCAACATTACGTGATTATCCAATTTCAACATTCCACAAGCTTCCATCCATAAGAAAATAAAAAAGGAGAGGGAAACATTTAATTGCATAAGGAAAGGCCCCCAAAGACCGTGATTTTTAGTAGGTAGAATCTTCTTCAATTAACATCATAATATCATAGGATATAAAAAGTAAAAGTAACAGCAATTACAACGTCCCATCCCTGTTAAATAAGCCAGATATTATCTTTATTAAACCGGATCAAAAGTGTTTCACATAAACAATAGAACACCCACCCCGCATAATGCATAAATTAGAGAGACTAAGGTAATATCCCTACTTTAACAGGTTCTTGATCGCAACGCTCCCCCAGATCAACCTTAAAAGACGTCTGTCGGCATCCGTCACTTCTGTCGGGTCACGGAAAAACCTCCTCAGGTGGATGTTTGAAGGGAAAGGCCAATGGAAAGACAACGGATCCAAGCTTGGAAGCTTCGACTCGTTTTTACAATCACGTGGCCGCTGACGGATCAGAAATCAGAGTTCAGACGAAGAAGTTATGGAAGAAAGAGCCTTCGAGTCTCTTGAGAGAGCTCTGCTCAGAGGAGAGGAGAGGAGAGGAGAGGGGTGAGTTGAAAGAAAGAGGGGACCCCTCCTTTTATAGGCGTGAAAAGAAAAAGTACACGGCGTGTACTTTATGGTATATGGCATGTACTCGGTTATTTCAAACGGTCTCTACGCGGCTTCCAACACAGCTCCGCGGCCGTTGACTGGTCAACACATGGTTTGAGGGTAACGCATACGCGGGGAAGGACTACACGGCGTGTAGTTTAGACACACATTGTGTACTCATTTATTACACACGGCAAGTACACAGCTCCAACACGGTACACAGACATTGACTGGTAACACATACTCAGGGAAGGACTACACGATGTGTAGAACTAGACACACGGCGTGCACCCATTACTCCACCTAGAAAGGACATGGCCTACAACACGGGGTATACCTGGGAAGGGGGTACACGGCGTGTACCCAAACTACACAGCGTGTTGTTTCAAAATTATGGAAACTGTGGAAAAAGTCTATTTTACCCTCCAGAACACTTCTTGACCTTCTTTTTGACAAAGGAATGGGCTAGAGAGGTCCGGGCCGTTACACATTGTGAGTATTGCGATCTAGGAAGATGTAGGTGGATTCATCCCTATTAGCGAAATTGGTTATCCTATTGTTTCTTGTTTTATTTAAATTGTTGATTTAAAATCAGTGGCCCATATTTCATTTCAAATTAATTGATCAAAACCTGATTCTAGTGAGTTGGAATATTTAAAATGGGTTTGGCCTAGAAATTTAAAAAACCCACAATTCCATTGAATTGGTATGTGTTTATTGAATTATGATGATTTAAATTTTTGAATTAAAATTGTGGATGTGATGGAAATGTTTTGAATTAAATTTTATAATTTAATTATAGAAATGAGTTTGTAAATTGATGGAATTGTTTTTGAATGTATTTCAAACATGTGAAAATGTATTAAAAATTACTTGATATAAATCCCATTGTTTTATCTTGCGTAAAGGGAATGAAATTTTATTAAAATATATTTTGGATTTAAATGGATGGAAATTTGAATTTTTCAAATGCAAGAATGATATTTAATTGTATTTTAAATATTATTAAAATAAATTTCCCATTATGTAATAGTGCATGCAAGTCACAGGTAGTTGGTCAGTTATTTGGATACAATCTACACTATTACAACATTCTAAAACATACTTATGGGGGGTAAAATCCCTAATGGGTGGGTGACAAGTCACCTCTAGCCTATGATTGGTGGATGTGAATATACTCATTTTTCTGTGGTCACATTGAGAGTGAGGAATCCTATAGATATTTATGACTATCACACTGACAAGGAAGATGACTATGTTTCTTGCTTGTTTATTTATATATTATATATAGATGTAGTCCAATCATGTAAAATTTATTTACAAAGAGTTATTGTATTTATATGATTTCTTTATCTAAATGATTTTTAATCCCTTATTTTAGAAATATTATATCTCTTATAAATTAAAGAATGTACAATAAAAGTATTTTTAATTATATTGATGTTTTATATAATGTTTTTTTAAATATTCCATTAAATTTCCAAACCAATTTATTTTAAAAAATGAATACTTTTGTTTGGATAATCAATATTTAGAAGCAATTATGGAATATTTTGTGGTATCCTACTAGGCCAAGGCACACACCCTATTTTTCCTTTATGTTTTTTAGAATTTGTTCTTCAATGATAATGAAAAATTATGGGATCTCTTGGAGGTGGATCCAACTGCTGATCTTTGGACTTGGTGAGTTGTGTCCATACAGACCTTGGCGCTGTTTTGCCAATTTTTAGTACCAGGGTTGTAGTAATTTTTAATTTTATTTTTCTTATTTTATTATGTTACATTAATCTTAGTAGATCATTGTTTTTATTCATATTTTCTTGTTTCTTTTCCTTTTGTTATGTTTTCAGGAAAATTCGTTCCCACTTTCTTTATGTATGATGTTAGGTGCTGGTCGCTAACTGATGGGGATCGAGAACTCCCTTCAGGCTATGTTAGGGACAATTTAGTTATCTGGTCACTAGGGTGACCAAGATGGTTTTTGAATAAACATAATATACCAAGTTTTCATTTCAACCAAAATCCTGACATAACAATGTCGATTCAAGATGAATTATAACCCAATGGATGATAATTGGGTTAAAAATCGCCCAATCTGACATTTTTCATTATTCAAGAACTCTTTAACATCTGGTAAGATGGTTTTAAAAATGTTATTAATTTATACCATAATAAAAATTATATTTACAATATAACATATGATCCTCCTATAACATATTATTACACTTTCATTGACAATGACTCATTAATGTAATTTTTTTAAGTGTTAACTGCTTTAAATTTTCGTGCATATTTTTCAATAATTATACTAGTCTTTTTAATTTGGTTACGGTTCAAAAATATTATTAAATATTATTATTATATAAATATAAAAAACATTAATCATATAGATATATAGATTCATCCATAAAATGTACAACTAATATACTAATTAAATCATTCATGGACACGGTATGCCATTTGTATGCATGAACATTTTTTTAATTTTTGATGGGTGGAAAAAAATAAAATAAAATAACAATTCACTATTCTAGAATACTTAAAATATCAAATATAACATTTATATTTATTTTATATATTCATATTACAATCCATATAAATAGAAAATGAAAAATGAATCACAATGCTTCATGGAATTGGTAGCCAACACTTATATATGAGCAACGTTATCATTTTCCAATGAATTAGAAGATAAAAAGATTGATATGATATTATAAATCAAAAGAATAATTATGTCATAAATATCATATATAATGATTATGTACATGTCTATAACTATCCATGTAAAATGGTGATTAAAAATCAATTACCCCACTGTGTGGATTTGGTAATTCCAACATACAAACAATCAATGTTTAAACAATATGTAATATAGAAAATAGGAAGAAAATTGTTATCCCATAATAAATATAACATATTAATTTATTTATGATACTAAATGTATTAAATTATAATTGTTACAAAGTATTTATATTTATTATAAGAATAAATAAATTTGAAAGTGTTAATGATGTTGATGACCTCTTCCTCAACAGACTTCCTTTAGATCATCTCTTATGGGAATTAGTGTTGGTCTTTATGAATTTAAAACACCTCTAGAACATTTAAGATGATGTTTATAATATATATTGGTAGGGTTATTTGGATCTAGGTTTTCAATGCAGTGGAATGAAAATACTAAAGTTATATACTTTTCAATGTGATGACAAGGTAATTCTTCAAAATTCATAATGTTTTAAATTAATATAAATTTTTTTATGGCCTAATTGATTAAAATTGTTATATTAATAAATAAAATTATATTTATTAATATTAATAAAATACTATAAAATTTTTACAAGAATTGGATATTTTTTCATGATTTTATTTCAGTTTTAACCCCCTCTTAACATTGTTGACAACAACATTATTATTAATGTTTTCTACATTATAAGGATGAGTAATGTTACCATAAAATAAAAAATGTCCTTTAAATGGATAATAGTGGATTTTTTAATACATTTCCAATTATATTGACCAAATAATGTTTTTTTGTTTTTAAATCATTTAATAATATATTTTTTATTATAAAATATTGTTAATATAAATTTGGGATATAGTAACACAATTTGACTTTGAAAACAACATGAAATAATGGGATTTAAATTTAAATAATGGAAAAAATATAAGAAGACATATTTATCTCAAAAATATATGGTACACTTTAAAAATAACTAATGAAAATACTTTAAGAGTTTTTATAATAATTTACATGATTAATATTCTATTTTCAGAAGCATTGTATCTATTTTTCATCATTGTTAAAAAATATTATTTCAGAACTAAATTTAAATAATAAATTAATAATATAGAAAAATCATTTATATTTTAAATAAGCATTTATATCAAAAAAGTATTGTTTTGTAACTGTTAAAAAAATGTATAGATATTATATGCACGATAATGATATTGTAGACTTTATATATACATAAATTAATATATATATATATATCATTTTTAATGAGAAATGGAACAAAAATACAATAATTTCAAATATTGGATATGTATGGTAGACTAAAACACCTAAAATATATTAAATATAAGTGTTCGAATTTTTTTTAGTCCCCATCATATTTTTTTGAACCATAATTATTTGATTTACAATTAGCATGTTGGAAAATATTTACTATATTGATTATTCATAATGAAAAAAAATAAATAGGTATTATTTACCAAATTTAAAATATGTTATTCCAAATATAGTAATAATTTTTCATAAATCAGTTAAAAAACACAATTATATTTTAATATGAAATTTGAAAACTGAATGAAATAGTTTTTAGAAAAGATTCACTTTTAAGAGTAAAAATTAACATATATCAAAATCAGGAATATTGTTTATTAAATTTGATTGAATTATGTAATTCCACATCAAATATATCATATGAAACATTTAGATAAAATTCAGCAAATAATAGTTCTTTTAAATCACTTAATTTAATGAAATGAAATTAACGTAATTGAAAAAATGGTATATTTTCTTATTCATGAAGGAATCCATCATTTTATAAGATTAAAAAAATCAACCATAATTAATTTTTTATTAGGATTTATAAAATATATTATTTTATAAAATATAGAATTTATAAAATTTCCATAAATTACCTATAATTATACATGTAAATTTAAATAATAATCATTTTTGAATTACATACATTTTTGAAAAATTGAGTACTTTTTATTATTAATCTACACAATATATAAAACAATTATACATATTGTTAATAATGTTGTTATCATTATTAATACCTAAAAATAAAAATTCTAGGACATAACTCTTACATTACATAATTGTATTTTAATATTATTTCATGGTTTTCATTAAGTTCAGCATTAGACGTTATGCAAGTTATTGAGAATAATATTCAAAATTTTTATGCAGATACATGGAAATATTTAAGAAATAAAAATGAGTCTCAAAATTAAAATTATTTTAAGTCTCTCAATTCACAAGTCCAATGATAATTTGTCTACTATTATATGGGAAAACAAATTATATTACAGCATTAACCTCCGATGATATGTTAGTTTTTTATTTTGGTATGATACCAACAATTGGTATAGAGAACGAGATCTATTGGAAATCCTTAAATTAAAATTCTAAGATACATGTTAAAGAAATATTGTGTTCTTTATTACTATAAAAATTGGATTCACATAATCTTTACTCATTCAAGAGATCATTCAAGACATATAGGTATATTTATTTGACCTATTTATCTGGTATCATCCTTGAAAATATTTTTGATATTAATCCATTATTATATAGGTCTTAAAAATATTTATGTGGAGGTAATTTTAAAATACTCTTTTCAATGGATGATTCTATTGACGGTATTACACGGATCCATGCACCATATTTTAATGATTATAATTATAGAATCATGAATGGTAATATGATCATATATTTGATGAATCTTGTAGTAAATTTTAATTTTAAATTTGTGAATCTATATAGGACTCGTACTAAATAACACAATAGATGAATTGATATCAATGAAGATGAGAATAACCTTAATTAATAAATAGAGAATGCATTAATATTTTTTTAGTTCCATAAGATTTTGTCATATTTTTTAGTTCCAATAGATTACTAAATTTGAGGGATGATTTTTTCCCATTTTATGATACTAATAACATCATACATCTAAGATATAATATTAAAAATATTATTAAAACAACATTCTAGATGTTTGAAGAGGAAATTATCACATAGAAGAATGGAAGACTCATTGAGTTAATAACGAATGTTACTATCTTAGGAATGTAAAATCCAGAATCTAATCAGCCCTACTAGGTACTTCAAAATTTTCAACAATGATAAATTGAATTTATACTTCTATATGACAATATAGATTAGATTTATATATCAAGATAAAATAATTAATTAGCACCCTTGTTATATATTAAGTTGAGATGCTATTTAATACTAAAAAATTTATATATATCGAATAAGGGATTATTTCTATAAAATTTACAACATATAAAAATTTGTACAATGATTCTAATATTTAGAGATCAAATTTTGAATTATCAAAATTTTATTGATTGGTTAGGAAGATGTATAACAAAATAAAGGTAAAATATTACAAGAATTAGGAAAGAGAAGTCCGTAATAAAAATAAAATGGTTACATAAGTATGAAAATCCCTAAACATAAATTTGACAAGAACACTATTTATAAGAGAAAATGGAAAAAATAAACGAATAAAACATAGAGTTCCTCCAAAATATTATCATTTAATGAAGAAAATGAATATAATTTTATTCTTGTTAATAAATTAAAATACCTATTTAAAATTCATAAATCATTAGTGAAATAATATAATGATATTTATATTGAATATTAATCCTCATTTTAACAAATTAATGATTAGTTATTAACATGTAATAATACTACATGTTTTTTCGATGATAAAATAATTAAAGATTTACATAATAACATTGGATCCTGAAAATTGGATGAAAACAAGTTTCACATGAGAGAAAATTAATTAAATAAAATCTATAGATATCCATACTTTTCATATAAAGATATTACATATCAATATATAAATTTTAATTACAAGACATTATTATATGTTCTATTCCCTATAAGTTTATCATATTTGGAAATATGGGTAAAAAAACATTTTTGTAAGAGATCTAGAATATCCCTAAATATGTTATTACAAACTAGAACCCTTATTATATATGACATAGTTAAAACCATTATTCATATCACATTGAAAGGAATCATAAGAATGGATGAGCTCATATTCTTAGTAATGGTAAACAAGAGAGATATCAAAAATAAATAAAATAGAACATTATAATAAAGTTAAGTTAACATGTTATTAACATTTTAAAACAATACAATCCATATCAAAGATTATAATCACGAGTCAAGGAATAATGAAATTTTGTTTATAGGCTATTAATAATAAATGCATCATTGAAACTAAGAAATGAGAGAAAAATACTAGTGTAATACAATTTTTTAGCAAACAAATAACCATCGAGAATATGTTTCTTAGTCAATTATTTAAAACAAACTTATCATAGTGGATTTAGATTAATACGCATTACATCATAACCATTGTCAAGGTTCACCCTCAAGATTATCAAGTGGATAGAGTCCCCTACTAAAACTATTTCTCAACCAATTCTAGTCCTTATTATCTTTGGAGATATTAAAATTTACCCAATTCATTATGGGGTTATATAATTCCAATAAAATCAATCACATATTCCTAATACATACATATTTGGTCCATTATAATATAAAATATTCATCACCTATCATAACCCACAAAAATTATGTGGGTATTATAAACATTTCAATACATCAACAATAAATTACCAATGGAAAATAAATGGCTTTTATAAATATGCCATCATCATAATATTAAACCATACTGAGAATGAATATGAATTTTATCCTTGTATTGAAACCCTATTAAATTATAATTTCCCTAAAATGATGTCATCGGAGAATAAAATGCATTTAGAATATCATTGGAACAATTATTGAATAAAATACTCTTTTTCTATAAAAATAACTCATTTACAATCTAAACAGTTAAAAAATAATACAGAAATAATTTTATATAAATAAATCATTATAAGTATATAATGGAATATTCAAAAATTTTAATGGTCATGATGGTGTAAAATTATGTTCATGTAATATATGTCAAAAAATATTCCATTTATATTTTCCATAAAATGTAAAAGTACCTAGTTCAAAAAATGATTATAATATTTCATTAAATAATTTTACATAGTAAACTTTTTATGAAAAGATATAAAAAATTCCTTTTATGTTACTAAAGAAATCACAATAATCATCTTAGAAAAAATGAACACAGTTGAAAATGTATTATTTGACGATGATAAAATTAATGTCAATTTCGATTAAAAAAATTCTTTTCGTATATTATGTTTTTAAAGGAATTAAAATATAATTAAAGCAAGTAATATCTTAAAAAACAATATGAAAATAAAATTACTTTTTTACTAAAGAGTTAGATAATAAAATTTCTTCAAAATAATCTTAATCATAAACAATCCTAATAAACAATGATATAATAACTTAAATCACATACAATTCCATTTATTGATTCAAAATCACTCAATATTAATTTATTATATTTTTTAATCATTATAATTATATATAAAATAATGCATAATATTATAATATCATACTAGATCCACTTAAAACATTTCAACACCCATTTGTTAAGAATTCCTTATTTAAATCATTTTTTACATGTAATAATTATTTTTTCAGGAGATTTTTTGATCAGTATCTCTGATCATTTAAATTTATATTAGCCTCATCCTATCTAGAATATTAAACCTGATATAAATATCATATATATTGTTATATTATTATATTCATCCAAAAGAGATATATATAAAAAATGAATTACATCATTCCTAGAGATGAGAGGTCGTATGTCGGCATGAATGTGGTTTTAATATTATTAAAGATGAAATGAAAAAAAGAAAATAATAATTCAAAATACATGATTTGTTATTTTAAAATATATATTCATTAAATTTTTATTTATCAAAATCCATGTAAAAGGAAAGAGATAAATGAGACACATTTCTTTGTGTTTTTCATAGTGAACACATATGCACAAGCGACACAATAAATTTATAATAGATGAGAATATGGTGGAAAATGGTTTTTTCATCATTATAATAATTATTATTTATATTAAAAACTCGTAATCCAATATTTTATAATGGATACATTAGATTTATAGAATCTTTATAAAAAATTATAATTGAAAAAGTTGTGTTAAGAGTTATAACTCTTTGTTGAATATATTATTTTGGATTACACTAGAAGCCATGAAAGGATAGGTTTTTTGGAAATAACTATAGCTCTATAATTTATATAATAAAAAAATTATATTATTGATAGATTTAGGTGAAATATATTTCTTAATGGGAATAAAAATGTGAATATAAGAGGTGCCCATTTATAGGTTTGGGAGGGAAAATAATGATATTTTTTAATGTACAAAATTAATAGAAAATAATAATCATTTAAATGAGAAGAAAAATTCATATAATTAAAATATAAGATCTTAATGATTGAAAATATATATCATTAAATAAAATATGGAATTTGTTTTGTTATGTTTTCACCCAAATATATTAGTTTTAATTCAATATTAACTATTTTGACATTTACCATGATATTATTGTTTTACTCGTTCGGGGTCATGAAAGATGTTATATAAATGAAAAGTGGACTATAAATGGAAAATGATTGATATTTTCGATAATAGAACATTTTTTAATATTGGATTTATTTGTTTCCTAAAACATTAAAATTTTTCTTATTATAAATTATTATTTATTTCATTAATCAAAATACATTAAATATCAAAATATAATCTACATCTATCTGTTATTAAATGGATAAAAATGGATATGTATTTGGTGGAAATTAATATATAGTATTAATATAATCATTAAATAAAATTTTTACATTTTGAATGATCATTTTAAAACATATCTTTTTTTAATACCATTTATATCTAATTTTAATGTTAATCGTATTTATTTTTATTTTTTATTTTAAAGGGTTATAATTTTATATATAAGGTAAAAATTAGATCCTAAATGAAAACAAAATGAAATTTTAACACATCAAAAATCATATTTTTCCTCTTTCATATTTTTAGGTATTTTTAAATGTTTTATTAATACATATTTAACATAAAATGATATCAAATTTAATTTGAAGAACTATTTACATAACATGATCATGAATGAAACATGAGATACATGGAATTAGAAAATAATTATTTAAAATAATATGTTATATTTTTCTCCAAAATTCATATAGCACTATAACTCAACCAAAATATATTACATTTATAGTTATTAAAATAATTTTAATGATTTTTATACTACATCCACGAGAACTATGTCGACACTATATATTAATTTAATGGAAGTATTTAAATACTAAAACACAAAAACAAATTATCATAAAAATAATTAATATTTAAAATTAACATTTATATCAAAAAAATCAATTTTTATTCAAATCACCTAATATAATTGATATTGAAAGCATGATAGTGATATGTATTACTTTATATTTTAATTAAATATTATAAAGTCTAAAATTAATGAAAAATGGAAACAAAAAGGTCATACCTTAGATTTAGGCATAATTATAGATTATATAGACTAATTAAATAAAGTAAATTGAAATGTATGAACGTTTTTTATGAGTTTAACAATAATATGATTTTTAATAATATAGGATTATTAATTTTACATTGAAACCACAAACTAAATGCCTAACTTGTAAATTCACAAAACAAAAAAAATAAAAAAAGCTTATTTCACTCTTCTTTGAAATATATAAATTCAAATAAAATAAAAATATCACTATGAGATAATTTTCAAAGTATTACTTCAATAATATTTTTTTTAAAATAAGTTTTAAATGATACATAAACAATTTTCATTATTCTCTCAGAAAAAGCGATAAAAATAATGTTTTAGGAAAATTTCTTTGGATGAATAATATTATTTAACTAAAAATGAGTACTTATTTTCTAAAAAGGTTTAAATAATTTTTTTTTTAAGAAATATAGATATATTTCATAAATAAATTTCATTTATTTATATCATTAACTTCAATGAATATGTTATAATATTCTAAAAATAATAATAATTTATTATTTTTTAATCTTGGTGTTAGTTGTTGTATGTTATATTTATTACTTTTCTATATTAAAATATAAATGTTCTAAAAATAAAACAAAATAATAAATTTAATAAGGGAAATTTTGGGATTGGAAGAAGTTTTAATGTACATAAAATTTATAGAAATGACATTGTGTATAGCCATAAGAGTAAATATATCTCAAATTTAAAAATTTTAATTGTAGATTTAATAGTATTTATAAAATTAATTTTTGTTTTTATAATTACATTATTTTTATTTGATATTAATTTTTAATTTCAAAAATAGTTTTATTACCTAAAATAAATAAATTTTAAACGAAATAAACAAATTTGGTTACATAAATCAATTTTTTTTAACACAGCTAGACCCAAAACTATATGAGTAGGTAATATAATTTCAGTCTGATATTATATAGGTTTATACCCATGGAAATCAATATAAAATATTTAATTTTATTATTAATAAATAAAGATAATTCTTAGAGATGTAACAATAAAAGTGATATTATTTCATCTATGTTTTAATATTTAAGACATGGTTAAAGTTCATTAAAAATTTTATATAGGTGGAGAATATCCTATAATTTATATCACTTATTCCATTATCAAAATTTAAATGTGATTGATTTGTCATAGATTCTATGTGTTTTTTGTACTGAAATCTTAAATCTAGGTTAACATATAAGTATTCTAATGTTTCATCCAATGGTATGTTTTTCATGTGCTAATGTGAAAATTTTTCCCTACCTAGTAAGCATGTGTTGCATCCTGTAATATTTTAATTTCTTGTATATATTACTATATTGTTACTTTCTGTATTGATAATGATGAACATGTCCATAAAATTATTTAAATATATTTCACATTTCTTGTTGATCCTTATAGTTAAATGTTCTACATTGGGGGAGTTCACCTTGATGAAAACTAATGACTTCTCCATATTTTAATAAAGGAATATTTTAGTTTTTAATATCTTTATTGAGGAGAACCATCTATTAACAGGTTCTTTCATTAGTTCTTGTTTAATTATTTCTTAATTGATTATATATTTATTGTTCTTGAATTTTTTTTATTTTAAGGGAGATAATTATTATTCAATTTATGAATTATTCAAATTTTTATATTATTTATTATAGGGATATAAAAAGATAGTTTTAATTTACATTATTGAACAATGATAGAATGTGTTTTCATCAATATAATTAATAAATTATAAATTTTATTTTAGGGTGAATATCATTTCACATGATCCTTGGTTTAAATGAACTATTTGTAAAAAAAATTATTTTGATACAATTATTTATTAATACAATAACTACCGTACATTATCAAACATCTTGTATCAATACTAAAATGGAGTGATTGATTTGAATTTTTTTAATTATAACAAATGCATAGAATGTTGAATGGATAATTATTATTCTATATTTTGTTTTGAAAATGCCTTTTCCCTCTCATTCATTAATTTGTTTTTAATTTTATTTACTCATCTATAAAATCTATATATATCTGTTAATTGATCATAATATTTATTTTTTATTTTTTAAATATGACATTGTACTTTTTTATGGAGATTCAAGAACTGATCACATTTTATAATTGAATAATTTTGGATAAAATATTATTTTTTTGGTTGTGGCTACTTCTGGAAAATTGTCTATATGATGAAATAGATTACGCAAAATCAATTCTATAAAATCATGTATATAAATTAGGTAGATGGGAAACATATAATTTTAATCAGCTATGTGAAATAGCTACATGAAGAAATTTATTTTCATGAATAAATTTCTATATGAATAAACTATGTGGAGTCAACAACTATATGAATCAGTTATTTCTCAGAACAACATCTTATGAACTGTAATACATTATGATTAGATTAGAATATACACAATGTATGAAACACTCAAAATCTAGTGGAACTTTTTGTTGTATATTTATTATCATTAATGAAATGATTTCTGGATTGATAAATTGCCTTAAATATTTTTCAATGATTTTATCTTCTGATTACTTTTATGATGATATATTATTTCCAATAAAAGGAAATATTATTTTTCATTTTTATATAATTTAATGTTATATTATTGTTTAAAAAAATATGTTTAAACATATTTTAATATATTAAATAGAATATATTTTTGAATATACATAAGCAATAATTATCTGCTTCTAGTATAAAATTTTTCTACCATTGAAAACTATTTCTTGTTTGGGGGTGTAAATTTTTTGTTCGTATAAAACTCTATTAGATTTTTGTGTAGGAACATAATTTATTCGAGAATATCATTGAATTAATTTTAGGAAATATTAATTAATCATATTTCAATGATACACCATATGGAATATTTATTTTATACATTCTTACCGATATTCATCCTTTTGAAGGTATATTTTACTTCATTTTTTACACTTATGTAAAACACTAAATCAAAATTATCATTTTTATTTTACACTTACATATGGTTTATGATTTTTTATTTAGTTATAAATTTATTTCTATATTTTTTTATTATAATTATGTATTAACATTATTCTCATTCCACTCTTATGTAATCTTGAAATTACACTTTTCTTAGTCTTTATATCAATTGGTTACAATATTTCATAAAACTCATAGTTTTCCTTTTCAATTATTTTTTGATGGATTATCTTTGATAATTCTACCAGGGGAGATATAATTTGTGTTTTTAGAAATTCATTAATAGGAATACTACTATGATAATTTAGTATAATGATTTTGGATAATGTGTAACCCATTGGGTGACATTAATTCTGGGGGGAGGGGAGAGAGAAATAAAATAATGTTTGGTAGGAGTTTACCAATGTAAAAATATAAAAAATATGGGGTATTTTTTTCCATCATTTTTATTATATAATTTAATGGGTGATATGATTAATGGAAGATAAATGAATTACTGATTTTTTTCTTTGATATTAATTTTTATTTTTATTTTCTATTTTTCATTTTTTATGATTATAAAAAACCAGGATATTATTGAGTCATTTTCCTAAAATCACTGCTTCTACGTATATTGATTTAATTATTAATATTAAAATTCTTATTTTACATAAATTTATCCATTATTTTAGGTATAAATTTCTATAGACTTAAATTCTTAATCACATGTCTTCTTGATCTAATTTAAACTATGATATATTTGTTTCATTGTGAAGTCACTGTAAATTACATAAAACATAAGATAAATTTGACATTTAGTATCTTATTACACCTATACCCAAAAAAAAGAGAATTTATATGTCATGTTTCGATCGTATAGACCACTAAAATAGTAGTATGAATGGTGGGTCAGATGGCCTGAAGCATGCCTCTATGTATGTATTAGGTTGCTGACTCGCCGGGAGGGTTCAAGGAAGTGATAGTAAGGAGACCATACAATATTCATAAAATTAGAACATTGGTATATCAGAAAATAAATAACATAAAATAGTATAAGAAACAATTATTTGATAATAGAGTGGTTTAATATTAATATAAAAAGAATATAAAAGATGGAAAATGCCAAAATCTATCACTGTATGAATTTCTAGATGATGATACATAACTAAGAAGTAGACATACATCAGGTAAAATATATAGTAAAAAAAATGTAAAATCCTAAGGTAAGAGCTCCACAATAATCCAGAACTCCAACATAATCTGGTGATCTTATCTACTAGGTACAATAAAACAGTTTATATAATAATCTAGGGCCCAAAATAACAAATGATCTACCTATGTACCCCAATGAAATTGCAGAACAAGCTTGGTGTGAGATATCAAAATCTAGAAGGTTTCCAACCATGATGTCTATTGAAAAAACCATATTGTTAATATAAAATTAATTTTTATTTAGGTAAGAAGAATAATATCCAAAATATAATAAATAAACAATACCATGATCTGGTTCGTGAAGGAAACATGAAGACTCTACATTCATTGTCTTTTAACTAGAAAGAGATATCTGACCAAAAACTATAAAAATAGTAATAATGTACATATAATATGTTTATATATCTAATGCATATATATAGTACAACTATGTGGTGTATTATATGATGATATACCTTTAATACTGGGTGATGGCTGGACTGGGACATAACTCAGTCTTGCATAACCATTCTTAATGAGAATATATGCTCAAGTGAAAGTGGGCATGCCCTAAATCTAATAATGATTAGGAGACGTCATTCTCATCACATGAGATGGTGATTACACCTTCAGGAAAAAACTCAAAATAGTTATGAGTGTGAAATCATGAAAATACTCAATTGAGGATATAGTGCATCATGCTGACCACCCAATAGTATCAACGGTGAGAGATGCCATGCTCAACACTCTATGTAAGGGAGTTTGATATTTCTATTTTCAAAAGAACACTTACCATCATTTTACAAGCTATATCTTAGTGTAATATTACATATAATACAATCTAAGAGGCATTACCCCTAATAATATTCATCAATTAAGACCATTTATTATTATGGTCATCACTATCATAAAAATTCTCCAAATTCATTCTTATGAGGTTATAACTAGTGGAGTGGTCATACCACCCGATTCAATTTTATTTCATTTAAATCATTTAATACATTCAATAAAAGCTAGACATCATGAACAAGACATTCAAATTTCATTATTAAATTTATTTAAAATAAACAGGGAAATTCATTTACCAAACTCAACGGGTATTTAGACGATAGCGTGGTTTAATGGGTAAATACATACATGTGAATCAAATATAAAAGGAAATAAAACCACCTATAAGTTGATTTTATCCATTAATCATTTATAAATATATAGTGAAACTAAATTTGAGTCAACATTCATGGTCATGTACAAACAGTCCATATGTCTAGAAATCACAAATGGAATAGGAAAACAATAATTTCATAAGGCCATGAAATAGTTAAATCACTATGAACCACTTTCTAATTTCAATGAGAGGGCACAAAATCTAAGGTTTTTTATTATAATACATTTAATTTTTTATAAAAATTCAATTAGAATAATTAAACACCATATTCAAGGATAATAATTCAACTCACATTGATGAAATATTTTTTTGAAACTATAGAACATGGAAATTCAAGGCGTACAAGTTCAATATAGGATATAGGAGGTCCTATTCTATCTTTGGAAAGTTTCTCCATGGGAAAATACCATTATTAATCCAAGAATAATTCTTATTAGGAATTATAGTAATTTAATATATAATTATAATGGGGTAATATAAGATATCACACCCATGTGGTGTTACTATTTGAGGTTGGTGCCCTTAATTTATGAAACATGGCTCAACATGAGTAATAAAATATCCATAATAAAAATTGTATTGTTGAAAATATTTTTAATGAAATGTGAAGAAAATACCTGCATAAAACACAATAATAAAATTAATAAAATTATGGAAACATGAGGAAAAATATGTAGAATAGCTAAAATATGATTAGTATGATTTTCTCATCCAATATGAAGATATGATTCTATATGCATCAGATGAAAATAACAAAAAGTTATTTTCACTAATAATATGGAAAACAAAATAACAATAAAATAACTCAACAGATGTGATGAGACGCTTTAATGGAAGGAAGATGATTTGATATATTACCAATATGGATCCAACTTGAATAATGATGGTTAAATCAGAGTCTGGAAGGATGAGATGTTTCCATGCTTGTGTTAGAGAGGTAGATAATACAAAGGGATAAGTGAGCTATCCATGTGGCTAGTGGAGATGAGGAAAAGAAGGAAAGAACCATTTAAATATCCTTAAAAGGAATATTCAAATTTCCCCCTCAATATTAGGTTGCATATTTTGGACAAACTACTCATCAACCATGAATATTATTTTACTTAGAGACCCCACCTCACATCGTTTCCCCACACTATTTAACCTAAATGCATTCCAATCATTTGATGAATAATATGAACGTACTACTGATGTGTTAAAAACCATGCGTACAATTTGGTTAAACCCTACAAAGCCTATGTGACATTTTTTTACCACTGGTTCAGGAAACACAGTTTACTGTTAGGGGATGCACAATTTTATAAAAACTATTCACCGTGATCAGACCACTCAAACTTGTGATTTTTGTGGGAAAGTACCCCTAAATCTCATCAAGAAACCCAAGGGACCCCTCTGGCCTTCAAAGAAGTCTGAAACTACATGTATTAGTGTTACAACTCTTACAATGACATTCGGAATCTTGGTTCAATGAACAGATTGTCCACTAAATCCCAAAATTCAAATTCCCTTGGTTCCAAACATGAGTATTTACAACCTCCACACATAGGACATATCATCCATGAGAATAATTAATGAAACAAATAAAACATCACTTGAACTCAAAGGGCCAGGTTGTCTCGTTCAAATGATGATGTGTCATTTCCAACAGTCCAACACACCTGTAAGCACTACTTATGTATATGTCACTGAAGCCATTAAAATCTAAGCCAAGCTCGTTTTTATAGTAAAACATAGAGATAGTTCTTAGATGCGAAATTATAGGTAGTGAAAAGATATCATTGTAATTTATTTAAATATCTTACTATTGGTGTTCTCCACCTTATGTCTTTTAATAAAAGGGTACAATTCAGAGTCATGGTACCTCCACTATCATAATTGTTGTAAAAAGAATGCCTATAAGAATTATAATGATGCATGTGTATGATTCCTTAAATGGGAAAACCTTATTAATTCAATGGTCATATCAGGGACCACATCATAAGAAAAAGGATGAATCCCAATCGACCAAACTAAAACTGGTCATGCACACATTCCACTAACACTGTTGACCCATTAAACACACATTCCTTAACCCGGTGACCTAATTTTAAAATGGCTCCTCACTGACCATAGACATCAAACCAGCCTTACAACAAGTGAAGTTATATTTTGTTACATATCTCATAAACAAAAAGGTGAGAGGACTAATGTATTACAAAACACTATAATTCCTTCATTTAAGAAATCTCACATTTACCCCACCCATGTTCACCAATATCCATACGTAAATCTTGGTGACATTCATGATCAAACCATCACTTGATTACATTATCATTTTTTCCTCTTAATGAGAAAGGGTATAACTAAGATCCAATGCATTGATATAATCTCCCATTACGCATCGCCTCTATGCCCAATAAAAAGGATGCGATAATTTTATATTCAACAAAATAGTATCAAAGGAAATATCCTGAGTTAGTCTGTACTATATATTTACATGTTACATGTTGTAAAATTGGATAAACATCCACATTAGATCATTGAATGAGCCTATACGAGAATCATCCATGTAGTCACGTTAGGAGAAGAAATATGGTTTATAAGAGTCCATGAAAGGTGTTCCTATATGGAAACCCAAGTATCACCTCTGAATTACCAGGAATAAAAAAACATTATTCTAAAGAAAAATATTATAGAACCTACCAAAATAAGTACAAAATCCTATAAAACATTACATTGGAGTAAGACCAATTCTCTATTGGTGAATCTAGGACAATGTCAAGATAATGGTCATGATCATGTATAAAATATTAAAACACTATGTGGATACTACATATTACCAAGAAGATCTACCAAACTAGTACTTGTATACATCCCTTAAAGGAAACTCAGCTCCACCTTCTTTCATATCATCACTAACAATTATCCAGGACATTACAACCCACGGAATCCCATGATCTCAAGAAAATAACCATTGAAGTCCAATCAAGACCAATGGTGTTTCTCAATTGATTCTTACATATATAAACAAATAAATTTTGTGCTTCCATGTAATCATCAACATTATTCCTTATATGAAATCCATAGGGGAATTCAAGAATGATTAACCATTTCCAGTGATCTTATTTGGTTACACTCCATCTACATAGAAGGGAACATAACCACTAGAACCCATATGATTCACACATCCTTAGTATTTTCCTAGTCATCAAAAGGATATATCATCTACCCACTCATAAACATGCTACATCAATATCACCATAAACTCACCCATGAATCAACAAAGAGTCGCAACCACAAGTGTCATAATGTTTGGCAAGAAATCTAAACATAACTGAATAGTATATCAAAACACCTTATCCTCATGGGATGTCATCCTAAGCGTTGGAATAAACTAATTTTTTATAAAAAAAAATATCAATATACTTTGTAGATGACATGAGAACATAAACAATAGCCCAAAGATCATTAATTTCACTAAATTCAACTAGTTTATTTCAACATTTAGAACTCACAGTGAACCATGTGTTTGAACTAATACTAAATTTACATTTCAGAATCAAGAAAAAGCATCCTCAATACAATTTATATGTTTTATTCGAAATTCATCCAAGTATCATGTGGTCGGTAAAAGAGTTTCATTCCAGATTTGTAAAAACCCATATGATCATTAAACTGTAAGAAAATATAACAATTTTTCAATCAATAAAGAATAATAGTGGGTCACAAGACCTTCTAAGCAGTTGATCACACCCTAGGTTTTTCTAACAATCTGGAACATAGCATTTCATAATGGTTATACCATTAACAATGTTGAGGATTCTATGACCACCAATACATAGAAAGAATTATTTTAAAAACTAAGGGTCCTACTATGGAAAACTACACCTAGAAAACACCATATGTATTAAAAACCACAACATTTATCATTGAATTTAACCTCTAGGGGTGATACCTACTTTGGATACCCCCTTCTAAAATAACAAGTGTCAACACTATCACTAGTTAAGTACAAATAGACTACACTAGGTCCGATGAATTTTATTTATGTCCATGATAAAAAGAAAGAAGGTCTATGAAAAACAAACCCATTTCTATTCTAAGGAAACCAAAATAGAATGTTTAAAATACCCTTAAGAAATAGTTTAAATGAATGATACGACTTGTGCTTTCATTTCCATGGAATTACACCGATTCAAATCCAATCATTAAATAATTGATTGATTTATATTTGAACATCATGTAAGTGTTCATTTAAAAAAATAACAAAGTAAAAGATAAGGAGACCTATGCGGGTATCACTAATCCAACCTATGTTCATTAAAATGATATAAATAATAGTTTCTTAATTTTAATATTCTCAAAACACTTGTAGCATGTTATCTCAAATGAAATATTTTTCAAATGACCTCTGTAGGATCACATGTACATTTAATATAGTAATTATACTTATCATAATGATTCTATGATATAGTAACAAGACATTTTAGTTGATACAAATTCATTTCATATCAGAATAAAAATGATTTTACATTTTAACCATTTAAAGAATCATCATGTTTATATAAATAATGAATCAATTGTATGGGTTTTTATATCCTCTTACCTAAAGCACTTATACAATTAACATATTGTCATTTGATTCTCATTAAGTGAATCCAATTCACATTGAAATTGAAATTTACCATCTTTTATGATCTATAGAGGGTTTTTAAATATATATAACTCTTGGATGGTTAGATTACACATGTTACATTTTCTTAATTATAGGGTACCCATACACCATAAAACATTAAAGTAGTTCCCATTTAATGAAAATAAACAAATATATCCCATGAAACATATTTAATATCCACAAAAAAACTAGGAATGGTATCATAGGATGTAAATGTTGGAAACATTCTTATTAAATAGGATGCATGGACTATACGTACATAATCATGGAATCATTAAAATCATGATAAATAAAACACCAATTCAAGTTATATAATAGAGTATCATAAAGAAATTCCTAAACCGGAACAAATGAAAAATGGTCACCAAAATAACATATATGAAATATAACATGCATTCTAGTAAATTTTTTGGTATACCACACACTCAAAACACACAAGCAGAATCTACAAAAAGATCTACAAATGAAATTTTATGGCATAGAATATAAATGAAATGTGATTGTATATGTGCATATGATGATGCATATGATGATACATCATTTTTATATCTAATCAAGTGAATAATAACATAATTTCATAAGTTTATAATAAGTGTAAGAGTGAACCATTCAAAAAAGTCAAATCATAACTATTTATAATATAAAACATAATGAACAACATTCCCAACCCTAGCCACATGGTCTGTTTCCTATTGGTGGGGTGATCAGTCCCAGGCATGCCCTAATGGATAATAAACCTATAACTATGATTTTTGGATAACTATGGGTATAAGCCCCATGGGAAAAAATTAATAGGAAATACCTATACCCACAGTTCACTTAAAACCATGGGTATATGTCAACTGTATAACCATATTATTTTAAAACCCATGGGTATAGGTTTTGTAGGGAATGTTTTTTTGGAAAGACATATAACCACGGTTTATTGAAACCTTTCGTATAGGCCGGGATACATGCATGGTTTTTTGTTAACTACATAAATAGGTTTCTCGCCAAAAAAATTTGACCTATACCCACTTTTTGACCAATCCATGGGTATATGATGACTACATATATTTTCATAAAAATAAATATAAAAATATATATTTTTTATATAAATATTTTTATATATAAAATAATATACATAAATATAAATTATTTTTATATATGAACATAAAATATGGGTTATAGAAGTGGTCAAATAACATGACTGTAAGAGGACGGTGCTGGGATCAAATAAAAATGGGTATTTTTTAAATAAATGACCTATACCCAAGGTTTTAAAAACTATGGGTATGGATATGTACATAAAAATTGACTATTCAAATTAATTTAAAACTATTGGTATAGGTATACACGGACGTCCTGGTTCCCAACAATTTATAGAATCATGGGTATATCATATACCAATGGTTTTGGGGATATACCCACTATTTTGAACTATGGGTATATGTATGATATCTAGTAGTGAGGTATATTTACTAAATCATGACACATTTATACTATACCAGCCAAAAATAGTAAGAAAAAATAATAGGATATAATACCACATTGTAACATCATAGTCCTGCTCACTTCTAAATTGGTGGTCGGACCAGTGGATCACATGGCCTTAGCCATGAATCACTGTACGCTAGAGGCTACCGAATAGCAGTGTGGGTGTAGGGAGTTGATAGTAGGGATATTATACCATCTCAATTAGAAGATGAAAATGGAATATCATAAGCTAAAAACAGGCAATATTGGAATTACTAATTATTTAATGATAGGATAATGAATGAATAATATAAAATTAATATAAAATAAGTCAAATACCACAATATAAAAATGAATTCATGTCCCGATGATGATACACAACTAAATAATCTACATAAAACTATTATAGAAACATAAGATATATATTGAATTGATGTAAAATCCCTAAGGTCATATTTCATGATTACCACGATCCCTTTCTTAGACCTATTATCCTTACTTCCAGGTGTAATAAAATTAAAAAATGATTGAATCAAGGGCGATGAGATCATAATATGTACTATAGTACCCTAGTGAAATAGAGGCCATAGAAAGGTGTGGCATATATGTCCCATTATGATACCACCCAATAAATCTATAGCTAAAAAAATTCCATGAATATAAATTAAATAAGTATGCTTTAAAAAGTATAATATAGACGAATGGAATAAATAAACAATAGTCTTCCAATGTTTGTGAAGGAAACCTATCATCTCTACCTACATCGGCTCATGGCCAAAAAGGGTTGTTTGAAAAGTATAAATATATTAATAATATATATATGTTAATAATATATATGTATATATGTTAATAATATAATATATATATATATATATTGAGTCCACATATATGGACAATTTACATGCTCACTTAAGTGTCCATATACGAAGAATTTTAGGTGATGGCTAGTCTTGGGGCTCACACCATCATCTATAACTAATCTGAGTGAGCCTATAAGCTCAAAAAGGTATACATACTCTATATCTCATAATATTATGGATAAATCATGATCTCCACTCAATATTGTGAGTTTTACATCATAGAAACACTCAAAACAATGGCTAGTGTGCCATTATAAAATAACTCAACTAATGATATTGTTCCTCATTCCCATTTCCCAATATTATAAATTTTGCAATATTTAATGCTCGAAACCTGATTTAAAGGTAATTTGATAATATAATTATCAACATAACCTTGGTCATTATATCATTTAATTAATGAATGTGTAGTCATATTTAAAATATTATCCATGACACATTTCTCCTCATTACATTCATGCATTAATCCCATTTAATACTATGTGAATCATGACCATAACAATTGACATAATTAGTGCCTATTAGATTATAATAAGAGGTGTGGTCATACAACCTAATTCAATTCCATTTCAATTCAACCATTTAATACATTCAAAGAATGAAGTGTAGTGTCTGTAATCTATAAAAATTTCGACATTAAATTTGATTAAATTAAATAGGGAAATTCATTTACCAGAATCCAAGGGTATTTAGAAGAAAAAATGGTCTAATGAATAAATAAATACCTAGGAAATCACATTCAAAAGGAAAATAAGTAAATTTTATCATTCATGGATTCATTTTACATTTATAAAGAAGGTGGGAAATTCAATTTGAGGACAAAAGGAAAGGAAATGAAAAAGAATTCTATATGTATGACACTAATAATAGGTATAGGAACACACTAATTCAAGAAGTATAGGAATTGTGTAAATAACTAAAAATAACTATTAAATTTCAATTATATCTCACCTCATAGAAGGGGGTTTATTATAAAAGATTTCATTGTCTATTCAAAATTCATTTTCTTATAATTAAATAACTCATTCAACAATCATAATTAATTCCACATGAAATAAGACTTTTACAGAATCTACCAAACATGGAAATACAATTCATAATGGTTAAACATGGCAAATAAGATGTTCCATTCTCTCTTGGGAAAGTATCTATAAGTTTAAATCACATTAGTAATCCATGATTAATTCATAGAAGGTGTTATAGGGGTTTAATAATTTAATTATTAAGGGAAAATATTAGTCGCAAAGGTGAATTGGTTTCCATTTTCATCAATTGAATCCTCAATTTATTAAATAGGGCTCAATGGGAGTAACATAGAGTGCATAATACAATTTTTAATAAAGAAAAAATTATGAAGGCAATATATTGAAAATAATGACATGATGAAAAGCGGTTCTATTTATAAAATGAATGTAACATTTGGGAAAAGGCATATACCACCTACCATATGCTTAGGATGCTTTACTTATCCAATATATGTGACTGAATTTTCCTTGTTTGGATGAAAATGACAATAATTACATTTTCCTAGAAAAAATGGAAAATGAGATTACTCTGAAATAACACAATGTAGGTGAAGAAAAAAATATCAAGGTAGAAATCGTAGTCAATATCATACCAATAGAGATCCAATGTGGCTGACATTGTTCAAATCAGAGTTCGGATGGTATATATATTTCCATTCCCTAGTTGGAGACAAGGAGAAACCCAAGAGACATGGGAGTTGTGCACATATATTTTGGAGAGGAAGAAATAAGAAATATGGTTCAAGAGTCATTTTGGTATGTTTCATAATTTCACCCCCAAAAATTGGTCACACTGTTTGGCCCTACATTTTACCCAAACCATTCACTAATAGTGTAGATCATGTTCCTTAGAAACCCCAACATCCATGATTTCCCTCCACTATTTACCCTATTATTGAGCCAACCATGTGTTGAATAGTGAGAGGGTATTATATAAGTGGAACTAATCATGAAATATAGGAACATGGTTTGGTCCAAACATCTGTATCCCATGAGACACATATTAAATATCTTGTTTAGGTTACACAATTTACTACTATGGGACACACAGTTTTAAACCAACCATGTTCCCTATTAAGACCACCCAAACCTGTCATTTTTAGGGCTCGATGCATGAAAAACACAATTAGACATCCAAAAGGCCCTTTAGGCCATACCCGTGTCTAAAAAACACTTTTATGTGTTCTAACTCTCAAAATTATGAGTCGAAGATTGATTCAAAGAACATCCCATCCACTAAATGGATAAATTTGAATTCCCCTGGAATTCAACCTTGGATCAAAACAATGGTTTGATACATAATAAATGTGAGTATGTTATAATATTTTTTACATATAAATACCATGTATTTAAGGAATATATAGTATTTAGATACATAGATAATAAATTATTTTAAGATAAAAAGTTGGTTATAATTCAGAGATATATAATAATTGGGATTTGATCGATTCATTATGTATTTTTAGGAGTGATTAGAGATATCATGTATGTGGTATTGAATTATAAAATCAATAAGTATTTTATTTTCAATAATTCGCATCAAATCATTCATGATCAAATAGATTCCAAAAATATGAATTTTTTATTGCAAACGATTACTTTTATAATGTTTGGGGAATGCCTTTATACAAATAAGATAATTGAAGAGGATATGGGAGATATAGAAGGTATTGTTGAGACATATTAATGATAAAAAAATTTAGGCTTCTATATTTTAATATTTTAGGTCTATAGAGGTAAGTTGATTAAATCGTATTTCATTTGGATCTAGGTAACTATCCATTTACCACTTTTTAATAAAAGTTAATAGTACCATTTATTATAAATAGTTATATCATTTATAATATCCCATAAAAGTGTTTATGTATATCAATCCCTAAAATCAATTTCTTTATTTTATTTCTAATATTATTCTTATTAGGATTGGTTTTTTTATACTAAATAGTTTTAAACTTTCATCTGAATTAATTTTCATATCACTTATTTTTTTATTATTATACACTTATCTATATATATTTTATAACATGTTGACTATTTTCTTCCTCAGTGGGATAAAATTGAATACTTTTTATTAATCATAAATTCAACCATAATGAAGATTCCATGTATGAGATAATTTTTTAACCATATCTTTTCTATCTTATTGTGATCTATGAAATAGTGCGGAACCCTATTCCTTGGTGGTTGTGGACTATTATTATGGATATATATGATAATGTGGAAGAATAGATCATATTCACAATTTTTGAAATAACTATAAGTTATTTATTATTTGATAACAATTATGAGGGTTTATAAAATATTAAAATATTATTTCAACATTTGGAAAATACATGAAATAATTGAACATGAATTTTATATAATTGAAATGTACTAAAAATTTATGAAACACTCTAATAATTAAGAGTTTATTTTTTTAATTAATATTGGACTATATTAAATTGTTGGTTCCTATGAACAATGAAACTATTTCATTGTACCCAAGTTGTATATATAATACCTCAAAGATTAGATCATTCCCTATTTATTAATTCTCTCTCACAATTATCTAAGGTGATAATAGATCATAGTGTTAATAGAGGTCTTGTCGCCTCCTTGAGTGATTCCCCAAATGCACGGTTACCATTGAAGGAAAGATTCTTTCAGTTTTTTATCTGTGATCTTGATCGAATACCTATTTCAAACGTGGTCTTGTAGAATCTATATTGTTAAAGGTAGACTATTTACTTTATTTACTTTATACTGTAAAAATTATATATATATATTCACTATTTAATTATGTTTATATTTTTCTTCTATATTTTTTTGGATGTCATAAACCGTTATGAAATTATTTATATTGTTTCACAATTATTTTCATATTACAGAAGCATTTGACTTATTCTGTGACATGTGGTTCCATTTATTATATATACCTTTAATATATTAGTACATATCATGAGTTAAAATAGCATAAGATATTAGATAGTTCTTGACCAATTATCTATAATGTATCAGTCAAGGGATTGATGTTACTATTTTTTTCTAATAATATGCATTCTGTCATTATTATATATATTAACTTTCTCCTTTTAGTTAATATTACCGAATTTTATATCATAAATGGATTTTTTTATGATTATAATATAATTTATATGATATCATTTGACTATTATTTATCACTATATCATGTAAATCATATTTCTGTTATTTTATCATTCATTATAAAGTACCCCTAACAATGATTTCAGCTCACCATATATAATGTTCCCTTATTCCTATTTTAATACATGAAAAATAATATGTGTAACATGGGGATATGAATTTATTCATAATAATGTTAAATGTATTAATATAATGTATTTAAAATTTATAATGAAATTTAATTTTCATTAATGTATCTAGTCTCTAAGACTACTATAATATTAAATTATGAGTATTGTGATTCTATGTAATTAATTTCTATTATAATAAATAACCATAATATCAGGATTAAGGGAGTTATTGTTGTAAAAAACTGAAATAAGTATCGAACTACTAGATGAAAAAATGATAAATATTAAAAAAAATCATAAAACAGGGATGAATGAGAGAATCCTGGATACTGGAAAATTTATTATGACAGGGGATAGAGTTATACACGACAAAACTTATATAGATCTTAGTGTTCTATTTGGTATTTATAATATAAAAATGTAGAACATGGGTAATGGGTTTACAATTATTTAATATATTCAAAAAATTTAGGTATTCTTCTTGAGAAGTGTTTATTTTTCCATATTTTATAGATTTATTTTGATGAAATATTACATACAGAGTTATTTATTTTTTGTTTTTATTATATAGGTTAATTTATTTGTGGTAAACTAAGGGATAAATTCTTGGTACATATAAACTATAATGTTTCCTTGTTAATAAATTTTGTTTGATTTATTGTCATCTTTATATTTTTTTATCTTACTCTTGATTTATTTGATTAGTAAGATATTTAATTGGTACAAAACCAACATGAGAAAGAGGGATTAGTTTTATGAATATAACCTAGATAATAATTTTTTAATTAATATTTTAGTGTAAAAAATTCAAGTATGAGTATTCTTTATAAATTAAATATTAATTGGAGTTGTTTTATTTAATTTTAAATTAATGGATAACAATTTAAATAGATAAATTGAAACTAATTAACTCAATGTTATTTACAGGGAGATAATGTTTTATTTATGGAAAACAATCCTTCAATGTATATATATATATATATAAATATAACTTTCCTAATTTCAATTTTATAATTTTTTTATAAATATTTTATTCTTTTATAATTTAGTGTGTTTTTAATAATTTATAATTAAAATAATATTAAGGAATATATTTTAATAAAATGATTCAATGTTGATATTACTATATAATTCTATTTCCTAGACCACTACATGGTGAAGCCAAGGAAAATAAAATTGAGAAAATTGAAAATAATATGGATACATTTGATCATGTCATGGGAGTTAAGGACTTCATAAAAAACTATAGGAGATACAATATATTGTAACATATCATGGTGGAAGTTGAATATGTAAATAATTTGTATTCCATATATATTATGAATATTTGTCATGGTTATGTAAGATAAAATAGATCAAAAGAATTTTATAATAATATTAAGACATTGTTGGATGATATTAGATACAATACGACACCCAAATTTATAGAAAAATGGTGTGGTTCGTTAATATCTGAATGTAAAGATGAGGGGATAATAATACCAAGCCATGAAAAATCCTATGATGCCACTATTTTGATTATTGTCGGAAAAAAACTATAAAAAGTATAAATAATAATATGATCATTTATACGATGATATAAATTATACGGAGGGATTTTTATATCCAATTAGGTAATGAATGATGTTGGAGGATAATTATATAATAATTATAGAAATGTTATCCAATTCTAGACACATTTGGAAGGCTTTGAAAACGAGCCATGGAACCCATGCATGTTTAATGATTCTTTATCATCAATTATGGTTACACTAGAAGAG
Source organism: Viscum album (assembly GCA_963277665.1). NCBI lineage: Eukaryota > Viridiplantae > Streptophyta > Magnoliopsida > Santalales > Viscaceae > Viscum > Viscum album. The sequence continues at coordinate 287,062,604 of OY728138.1, forward strand.
TTTGGAACTATTTTCCCTTACAAGATGGGAAAACCACATACTTGTGTTAATAAAACTATTTTGTGGTTTCTTTTTAAACTAATTTTTTAATTTTCAAATTATATGAAAACATTAAAAAAAATTGGGTATCATTCAGGACATCCCAAATGAATTTTATTAATATTTTGACAAATATTAGAACATAACAAAATAAAATACGATATGACATATATAAGAATAAATATTTAGTATATTACAATATAAAAATGATTCCTTGGGTTTTAGAGATGTGAAAATATTTTTCATTCACTATAGGAATTTGGATAGAGGTTTTGAGAGCTCATGTTATATGGTTTACGAGGTGATTTGGGAATTTATTTCCCCATTATCTTATTTGACATGACTCAATTATTATGTTTGTTTAAAAATAGAAGAGGTTATTTTTTTCTTAATGCTGAACAAATGAGTGATATTTTTATGTTGTTTTCAAATTTTTTATAGCTAGAATAATTTATTCATCCATTATTTAAAATATGTTTTATCTTCTATTAATGATCATTGATTTTTTATTTTTTATTTTGTTTTTAATTTATTAACCTATTACATAAAAACTATATTGGTTATGTATTTCATTTGAATTTTTAGGTTTGAATATAAATATGGATAAACTACTTATTAACGTAATATATATAGTTTATTGTAAGAAAAATTAATTATATAATAAGTGAAAAATCATGAAAATTATGGATTTTATTAACTGAATTACTATAATAAGTACATCATGATTTAACATCTTTTTATTCTCAACATCGTCAATAAGAAAAATAATTAACAACAGAATATGTTTTCATTATCTATAAGCCATTAATGTTAATTTAGTGTTAATTTTACCCATTAAATGAATATAGTTAACATTCAAGATCGTGTTTCTTGTTCACAGTCATTGTATTATTGGTTTACATATCAAGAATAAAATGGAAAACTCCATTATAGTTTTATTATTGAAAAAGAGTAATATTTATGTGAAAATAAGATTCCAATAGATAATTGAAAAACAATTATTAGGTGATTAATGATATTTGTTCCATTTTCAAGGATATGATAAAATTGTAGAATCTTTGGATTAATAGATGAACAAATATATATTATTATACCATTTATATATTTATTTTTTATTTATTTATAGATGGTATGATCTTATTGATTTATTTCAGCTATAGATTATTATTTTATGAGTAAAATATTTATAGAAATTTATTTAAAATTATTTGAAACTAATTTTTTATTATGATGAGTTGGTGAGTATAGTTAAGAAGAATCAGAAAGAACAAATCATGGTACTAATTCATCATGTTCATGAATCATATTGATTTTATCATGGATAAAACCAAGGAAAAGAAATTTTATTGTATGTGGATTACCATAAGTATTTGGATTAAAACTAATGATCCAACTACCTATGGTAGATATTATAAATGTTAAAATTAATTTATGTTCATTAAAATGATATAAGACATAATGAAATTCAACATACTAACTCATAAATATGGAAACACATATTTGGGTTGTTTTCAATTTCCCTGTGGTTCCATAAAATTCAATGTTTTTAAAATAATGTTGTAAGGATAATATTACATATGTTTTAAAAAGGGGAAAAGATAATGAATGGATTCATGTATTTGGACTATATGATAATTCAGTATGAGATGATAAAGAAGGATTATTATGAACATGCTTATTTCTAGCCTCAACATTAATGAACTACATTATTGATATTTGAAAATTTAATCAATTTTTTATGAATAATTTTTTTTTGCAATAGAGATTTTTATTCACATGGGAATGGGGTGAAATTACCATGTATTGGATATATGGATTATCAATCAACTTATTTTGAAAGGTATTGTCGCAATTAAAAATTCAATTTTTGATACACAATAGGATGTTTGATGGTAAAAAAGTCATTAAGAGAGATATATTTTTAATGGAAAAAATTCTAGCTGGAGTTTACAACGGAAAACAATGATTTAAATGTAAAAGACTAAACATGGTAAACATAAAATTAATGTTGGGAACTAAAATTATGAACCTTGAAAAAACACCTAGATTCATTTATAGAAAAAATATAATCAAAAGATAGAAGTACCAAAGATAAAAATTATATTGACTATTATAAAACAAATACATTTAATTGTTGTATTCTATATGTAAATCAAGTATTTTTTTCTAATATAATGAGAATAAATTTTCCAAAAATAGTAAATACCATCACTTGAAATTGATATACATTTTTATATGATAACAAGTAGAAATTCATGAAAAACATAAAAAAAACATTAAAAATGGAATTCAATTGATAGTAAAATGGTAAAGAGACCCAACAAGATACCAAAAGTAGACTTTTCTTGTAGTATATTGATCAATACATTTAAAGAGATTAAGGGTTTCAATATATGGAGTGTAAAAACCATGTGGTAATGTGTTGAAGAAATATAATAAAATGTGATATTGAAGAAGTAAGAGAAGATAATGGGGAGGAAAATATGAAGGAATATTAAATGGAAACTATGAAATATGTTGAGGAAATATACTCTGTCTTAAATGAAAAGAATGTCATTCCAAAAAAGGTTATGTAATAGAAATTTTGTATCAAAGAAGTGAGATTCAATAATTGTGATAGAAAATTATTATTTACATCCCAATTTTAGAAGATTTATTTAAAAATACAACATAAACCATGGTCATTAAACAATTGATTTTATTACATATAACTCATGTGGATATGGGAACAATAAAACCTATAAGAGGATGTTTTACTCTAGTTTCCTGATAATACTAAAAATGTAGAATGATTCATATATTTTAAAAATGAATATAAATAAGTAATATTATACATTTATAAATTTTTTTTGAAATTTATATTCAAGTTTGAAAATCATGTCGTGCTAAAATTTCATTAGTTTTGGATTATAAGGGATGAAACTCAAGAATGTTTATATTTAATTTTAAGATACAATTATATGATATATGTGATTTATATGTTTTCCACTTTGATTAATGTGGACAAATTACATTCATGTAGATTTTATTATCTTTAAATGAACTATATCATCCATCCCGACCTCACTCAATGAATAGTATTCAAGAAGGTTCAACAAATGACCTCACGAATGCCTTCTTTTGTGCTAAAGGATGCAGACAAGAAGTAACCATCTATGGGGGTATTGTGAGAACATATACCCATATGTCCGACTTCACAATAGTAATTAAATAACCAACTCTCATACATCACACGATACTATTAATGTAGAATCATGAATATAAATAATTTTTAATCATTGATGAAATGCACTAAAGTACTAAAACATTTCATATATATATAGTAAAAATCCCACACTTGGCTCATGTAATATACAATATAAGAAATTGATATTTATACAATATATTATACTTTCAAATACATTTTTTAGTATATAACCAGTCTATAAAACTTGGTTGATCTTCTCCTACGTAATCATAAGACTCTACAAGAGCACCATTGATCTATAATTAAATCATAGTACTTCTCATTATCCATTGTGAAATTGTTCTCAACTCGAAAGAATACATAAGGTCTGTAAGAACACAAATGTTCACATTCAAGGGAAGAAAAATGAATCTTAGTTGGCCAACCCCAATGGTGAAATTAAAATAATAAATCATATGTTCATTCTCATGAAATATAAAATAACTATCAAAGACACAACAATAATAAAAATAACAATAAGACACCATCAATCCTTCGACCCATGACTCTAATCAACCAACCCTGGTTCGATCATTAACAAGGTGTATCTAATCCATAAATCATATGGGGAAACCGGAATTTAGTAAAAGAATAATTTCATTAATCATACCAAGGAAAAATAAGATGATATATCGACAACAATTTAATGTGCAAAAAATTCTCATAGAATGAATCCCACATTAAAACCATGTTTGAAGAGTCCGTTTTCCAATATTATAAATGATGGATGTAGAATATCTTATCTGACATCCTGAACTAGAGAAGAAATGTGTCATTTAAAATATCATAAAATAGTTATTTAGAGAATCATGTCCAATATACTAACCCATATTTTATACACTCAGTAATTTAGGAACTAGTCTAGTAAAAAACATTAAAATAACATTTTATTAATCTAGCTCTAAATCCATTGGTGGTCCTACCATGTATTATGTTCTAATACCAAGGTATCACTAACCAATAAGATCTATGTCTGTGGTACCTCAACCGTATATTTCTATATTCTTATTATCCTGACCATATTGGAGCTATGAAATATGATATCTTAACCATATCATTAATCCCCTAGGGTTATAGATGAAGTCATTAAATTTGTTAAATAAAAAAAATCCAGGGTCTTCCAAACTCCCACACCATTCATAAAATATATTTTCTCCTCAAGGATAAAAATAATTTTACATTATAGGTGAAACTCGATACCATCACTACCAAAACCATACATACACACTCAGGATAACACTATCAATAGGAACAAACATGGGTCCTATGGTTTCACACATATATGAATGGACCCATATTGACATACTTATAATTGTTATGCAAGAATAGCAACACCTGTAGGGAGTCTTTAGGTTATATCATAAGTTAGGGAAACACTCATGTGACTCTTATTCATTATTTAGTCTCCTTGGCCAATGCCCATATCTTGGTTGTAACCCATCTGAAAACCTAGTCTCTAATAACTCATGACATTTCATTACTAATCGAATATAAATCACAAGTGGGATGTCCTCATTCACATCTCCTTTATATGACAATATTAGTAAGATCTAACAACCATCATATCCAACTCTATAAGTCACAAATGGATCAAGCTAATATGATATAGTACAATTATAACAGAAATAGAGGATATTAGTAACCACATTCCAATTACTCTAACAATTTTCCCAACACTCATATGGGTCTTCTATCACATTGAACTCATGATACATTTGGATTAAAATGTTGTGGGTATACCAATCCATAATTTATTTACCATAGAGAATCACTTCTTAGAAGTCCTAAATATTCCCTAAGGAAACCACCACAATCTTTTACACAAAAAATCGTTCAGAATGGACTCATTTTTTTCAATTCTATCTAATGGGTGGAAAATAACACAGTAACATCAAATAGGTAACTAGAAGAAATACATGATTTGTACCATAGGTGCACAATGTGAACCCAAAAACATCTACCTTGCCCATGTATATCATCATGGACATGGTACTACCAGGGTTTGACCATGAAATTTTACATTGATCAGGTAATACTGGGTTCTATCCAGATACCACAACAACTCCAGTGTACACCTGGTTTACAAGACGTGTATTATATCATGAAAATGTTCCCCATTCATAGTGGGTCCACCCATGTACCTAGACATATGGCCATGTACTACTTCATGGTGTTTACTAAAACATCATTATTTTTATTTATAAATTTATTATCTTCCACAAACAGAAACAACACATAGTGTGTGTTCCTGAAACTACATGCCATGTGATCAAGTATTCAGATTGGGGAACCCCAGTGAACTGCCTAAACACACATTCCCCCCCAATAAGCATTAATCAACACCCATGGTGTCCTTAGTAGTATATAATACGATTAAATACCAAAAAATGAAATATATATGGTGATTATGTCTAAAATTATAAATAATATACTACCTTGTGGTGAAAATGATAAATCTTTATGTCTGAATCCACACATATAAGTCACTACACCTTAATCAATTCTCATCCATCATGTAGGATGATGTATAAAAATGAATACTTCCCCTATCCCTCTCAGTCCAACAATTTCATTCGTGAGAGAAACCCTCCCCATATTTTATTTCTCATTATAATTAATGGAGTGGGGTTATAATTAATTTATTTTATTAAATAAATTAAATGAACAATAAAAATGCACATCCAACATCTTGGAACCTAATGAGAGTTTAAAAATTTTCTAAGAAAAACCCCTTGTTACAAACTAAATTTTGTATATATAATATCAATTTTTTACTATCTTTTAAAGTAATTTCTCCTCAAACCATCACAAGTATTATAATATTTATTTTATTAAATTTTAAATGCTATGCAGAATTCTGGATGGCTAGAACATCCACCAAACACCCATCCTATTGTAAACACTGTATTCTATGAACAACTTAGTTGTTTGATAATATTTCAATGATTATATGGAATACATAAAAATTATCGTTTTCCCATTATTATCCTCTGAAACAAATAATTTAAATTTTTGTTCATTTTAACATAAAATTTCTTGTATTAAAATATCCCTCCAATAACACTTATCATCATTGAGAACCATTAGAGGTATTACAAATATACATCACTGAATTCCTAATTATTTAATTTATCTTCAAATAATTATATTTTACTTTGAATGAATGCTTATTTTCTCAACAAAAATCTAATGATATTCAGAATAAAACTTTAATAGTAAAGAATCATCATGAAACCATAATAAAAATAACATGACAATGTATGAACACACACATACAATCATGTATGTCATAATGTAACCCAAAATTCATCATGTTCCTGGTATTGTCCACCATATACATTAGCCTACAATATAAAATTCTTATCTATGATATTTACCACCATTAAAAACATTTTTCAAAATCATCCTTAGTGGTCAACCAACACAAATTATTTTTTCCAAATTTCATCCTCAATCCTACCCACAAAAGTTTCATATGACCATACCCAATATAATACTCCCCACCGTGGTGTATCATTATCGTCACCCCAAAATTGAACCCCTACGCCATGAACCATGCTCTATCCATCACAGAATTAAAAAAAAGACATGGACCAACCCTCTCATTCTAGAGCACTAACCCCTACAACCAAAGAACAAGATGTTCCTATCCCTGGTATATGTATTACATGGAAATATCTTTATTAATAATCTAACCAATGTTTTTCAACCGTGACATTCTATTGGTGATCTTTTAATCATAATGATTCTCCTGAACCACTCATCAAGTTTGACAATCACAAGGCTAAATAACCATTGAACATGGGTGCCTCCCCTAGATCTACCATATATAGGTTCTCATATACTATAAAAATAAGGATCCACTTGTTCTATTGACCCGAACTATGTAGGCACAATGCATGAAAAATGCGGGATTCATGATAAAAAAACCATATTAATCTGACATCAATACCCTCATATTCCTAAACTAATTAGCATCACGATAATTTCTATCACACTTTCCTCACCAACTTATTCCAAATAATAACCATTGACACTTTCTATTTTTTTAACACTCATAATGGTGCTTCATGGTAGAAGTCACTCTAAATTCATAATACAACACATCATGGGGAACTCATGTTTTTATGTCAACCCCCTAAAGGGGATCATTTTCTCCAATTGCCTCATGAAAAAACATATAAGAGATCTAAACCTTTCACGTCAATTACCAATTTAGAAATCCATGGGTTCTATGAAAATAATTTTTATAACCCAATTTTCTTCTAATGTAAATGGGAGAATTCTCCCAGTCCATCTAGCTAATGGAATATTAAATCCAAATCCCTTGAGTCACGTTTCAACTAAACTAGTTTCAATAGACTAATATAATATTTGATACTTTCACCTGTATATGAGTTCCACAAAACCCCATGACTTATTTGTTCTCTCACACAAAAATGATGTTGACATATCACATTTAACATGGCCCATATTACAATACCACTAATGATTCCATACATTTCATGTCAGCTTCAGTCAACCTATAGATCTCTATCACTCCTCACTAAATGTGACACCACATATAGCATCCCGCCTTTTTATCACATAAACTTTCATTACATTATACAAAACTGAGGATCTTTAAGGTTTAGTGTCTTGGAAACCGGGAACTTAAAACATGAAAACATAAAACATTCTTCTTAAACACTTGAAAAGCTTCTCCTCATGTTCATCCTAGGTTCATTACTGCATCTCATAACCTGGGGACATACATCAAATGAAAGGGTGAGCAGAAGGCCCAGTAAGGGAAACAAGGGAAACATTTAACATGTGAACTTGAGATACATCAACTATGTCATGAACAAGAACTTTAAGGCATGATAAAAAAAATCATGTGGCATATCATAATAAAAATAACATTTTTCATAACTTTAATATGTGGATACATCATTTAACATAGACAATCATGAACATATCACCAAGGTCCATCCCCAAGGTGTCATTTGAAAATTACCAAGGTTATTCACCAAGGTATCATGAAAATTGTAATCTCTAGTGGTTACATCATTACCCAATGCATTGGAGCGCTATTAGGGCGCAACCTTAAATTTGCCTTTATTATCATGTGATCCACATATATCATCATCATACATTTCATAAATAACCCATATAGCATAAAATAAATGGGTTTCATTTCATAATCATAATGTTTTAAAAACTTCTTTAAAGACATGATCTTTACATCACTTTAAAACCCACAGAAAAGGAAGGTGGGTCTCATGTATGTAAATACCATAAATTAGAACATTTTGGTATATATGTGAATACCCCTTTAGAAGAAAGAGCTTTGAGTATTCACTTAATAATATAAAAGAACTTTAGAAAAAGAGAGAGACATTTTGAGACGGAAATTCTGCAGCATAATGGCTATGTTACGAGGTTTTAGAAGACATTAAAAAGAGAGGTAAAATGGGTCAAACATTCATAAATGACCCAAAAAATAGTATATTAGAAGGATACATGATCATGGTAATGAAATTTCAAGAACATACCATTTGAAATGAAAAACATGGAAGGAAGAAAAAAATTAGATTTCTCTTATGAAAGTTCGGCAGCCTAACGACGTTACTTAAACTTGAACAAAAATGATTTGAAAAGATCAAATAGGGTTTCTCATCATGTGAACATAAGAGTTAAGAATGATAGATATAGAGATAATTCCCCAACATAACAAAAAGTAACTTGAATGAATTTACATGAAAGTAGAACTTCAAAACGAGAAGGGTGAAGAATCACTTAAAAATTCGGCAGCCTAACGGCACCACTTAAAACTTCAAAATACTGAATTGAAGAGATCAAATGGGGTCTCTCATCATATGAACATAAGATTCCAGTATGATAGATATAGAGATCATACCCCAACATAACAAAAAGGAACTTTAAAGAATTGACATTAAAGTAGAACTTCAAAACAAGAAGGGTGAAGAACCACTTAAAAATTCGGCAGCCTAACGGCGCCACTTAAAACTTCAAAATACTGAATTGAAGAGATCAAATGGGTTATCTCATCATATTAACATAAGAGTCCAGTATGATAGATATAGAGATCATACCCCAACATAACAAAAAGGAACTTGAAATAATTGACATGAAAGTAGAACTTCAAAACGAGAAGGGTGAAGAACCACTTAAAAATTCAGCAGCCTAACGGCGCCACTTAAAACTTCAAAATACTGAATTGAAGAGATCAAATGGGGTCTCTCATCATATGAACATAAGAGTCCAGTATGATAGATATAGAGATCATACCCCAACATAACAAAAAGGAACTTGAAAGAATTGACATGAAAGTAGAACTTCAAAACGAGAAGGGTGAAGAACCACTTAAAAATTCGGCAGCCTAACGGCGCCACTTAAAACTTCAAAATACTGAATTGAAGAGATCAAATGGGGTCTCTCATCATATTATCATAAAATATCAGTATGATAAATTTAGAGATCATACCCCAACATAATAAAAATGAACTTGAAATACTTTACATGAAAATAGATCTTGAAAAATGAGAAAGGAGAAAGAATCCGTTACAAAAATTTCGGCAGCCTAACGGCGCCACATGAAACATCACAAAATGAAATAATGAGGGTAAGAGGGGATCTATAATTATTTTAACATGAAAAGGGCAGTAAGAGGAGTATAAAAGAACGTTCTTCAACATAAGAACATGGAGCATAAAAGGAATGACATCAAAAATATTACTTGAAATGAAAGAGAGAGGTCGGATCCCTTACCTTAAAATGTAACTCTTAAACCTCAAAGGTTGGGACCTTGAGGGCTTGGGGGCACCTTGGGAGGACTCCTTTGGAGGACTCCTTGGGAGGTAATGAGACCAGAACTTCGTTGGGGAAGAGTGGGGAGTCGAATGGATGATAGGATGGCTTGGTATTTATAGGGAAAGTGAGGGGACAAGGCATTAATGGCAAAGGGACACCTCATTAGTGGTTTTGGCAAAACCATGGGCTTGCCCATGGTATTTGCCCATGGTATTGGCCACTTGGGACACCTCATACCTTATCTCACTATTCATAATTCGAACATATTTATTACAAACTTAATACATCATTTAATGATGTCATTAAACACCCGTAACTTAAAAACTGTATTTTCACTATTCATCGAAAATTCAACTTTCTCAGAATAATCCCAAAATTTCACCTTAACCAAATATCAATGCTCTGATTACAAATATGAACTCCATTTTATAAAAATAATTTTCTAAATATTTTTAATTTAATTTTAAAATAAAAACACTATTCACCGAAAATTCATTTTTTTCAGAAAAAACCCCAAAAATTACCATAGCATAATATCGGTGCTTTGAGTTCAAAAATGAAATTTGTTTTATAAAAATAATTATCTAAATATTTTTAATTAAATTTTTAATTAAAAAACACTATTCACCCGAAAAAACTAATACTTGAATAATAATTTATGAAACCGTTATTTAACCATTTTATTGAATCACATTACTTAATCAAGGTGCCTAGATTATATTAATACTTTCTTTAAGTGAGATTACTAATCCATTTGGACACATTACTAATCCTAATCATAAAATCACTATTCATAATTTACTATTCATCAAAAATTATGTTGATCTTATTAGACTCTAAATTTCGTACTGAACATAATTGTAGAAGACCATTTTTCGAAAATCATTACTCATTTTTAATTATTTAAGGTTTACACAACCATTTTTAAAATATCCTTTTTCTAAAATTCATAAAAAATATGCATACAATATTTATCCGGTCATTTGAAAATTCATAAACATCATCATAAGAAGAAATCCAAATTTTTATTTAAAACGAGGATTACATAAGGCAGTTAGGTCTCGTTACATAGCCCCTTATAATACCAGCATAGGACCTAAGAGTAAGGTGTGCTAGGGTGATAGAATCTTGGGGTAGCTCTGTCAACATTGCCCGAGTAGTAATTTCAATCAGTTTGAACTTCTCGCGAAAGCTATCCCGTTCTAGCTTCACATGATGAAGTTCGGCTTGGGTTTGGTCCAGAGAAAAGGCCAATGGTGCTACCTCCTTCCCAAGCTCTGTTAGATGGGCTTCGATCGGTCCAAGACTACTAGGTGAGGCCATCGAATCTTCTTTCTATATTAATTAACCAAGATTACTTGTATTTAGAGACAATAATTGAAACATTATGTTCACAGCGGTCATATTGACCGATGGTCATATAACAGTCAGAACCCAATGGTCTCATTTTAATTATAATCATGTTTATCAAATAAAACATTTTTGTTGAGTATAAAAATAAAGTAAAATAACACATGAAATCAGGAAACAAGATTTATTCAAAAATTTCAGGCTGTTACAATCTTCCCCCCTTAAGAAATTGCGTCCTCGCAAATTTTTTATTTATTTAAAAATTTGGGTTTTGAAATTTCATTGAAAGTCCCACATCGGAAAAAGAGTCAGTAACACCATTACTTTAAAAGAAAGAAAAGGAAGTACAAAGGCCACCCAAGTTTACTCATACTAGGATTCCATGTAGGAAACATGGACATGGAGGAGAAAACAAAGGGTAACGTTCTAAAAGAGAGTGATAGAAAACATGATTAGGAGGAATTTAACCACCAGAAAATCCCAAAATTATGATGTGTGTAAGCGGTCTTTGATTACCCAGTAGGAAACATAAACCAACAACGTTTTTGTTTTACGTTCCTTTTCATAACTTTGAGGAATTCATTTACAACATAGATAAAAAACATAAGGAAATATATCTACCTTCATGTAGAGTATCATACTTTAATAAGTTTCTACCAAAACTAATCTTTTCTCCAAACGATGAGCATTCAAAACTACTTGGTCTCATCAAAACACAAGAATAATCTTTTAGAGAATCACATAATCCACAAAAGATCAACTATATATTTCCTCTATCTTTAAGCATTATCCCAAAATTAGAAAGGGTAAGGTAAAACAACTCTTCAAAAAGAATCCCATAGGAATGGAAACTACTTTTAAATATTAAAAGTTCCATGGTAATACCCAAAGTTCATCATAGACCATTCCATAAATAACAGTCCTTAAAATTCCTCAAAATAAACCAAACTAAGATTGAAACCCAAATACAAGAAGGATTTGATAACATAGTCTTCCAAAAATAAACTTTATTGTTCATCTCCAAACAACATCAACCACTCCTAACATCTTATAACAAAATTAGATAACCTAAACATGTTTCACCCAAGATAGGTTAATCATTCCCGTAAGTAACCTAAATTACTATAAGTCCACCTTAAATTCATTGATTCTTCAAAATATAAGTCAACCTTACTCATCAATGAAAATACCGTAGTAATCTATTTACCTCGATCATATAGGGTCCCTAAAATAGTGAACGTATTCCAAAATAATAATCATCTTTTAATCCCCTAATCACCTCTGTCATATTAATACGACATTCGTAGAATTTCCTATCACATTGTTTTTTGGGACATGTTCTTCCATTTCCCGCCATTAACTAAGAAAAGAAACTATAATTAGGGGCTTATTTACTTAGCTAATAATCATGAAAAGGAAACTTTAAGCATAAAAGGTTAAACATGTAGAATAAAAGTATATCCTAACTTGTGATCCCCTAGGTTCCAATCTAGGTTATCCATGATCATATATTCTTATGTGAATCTTTATTTTGTTTTATCCTTGTTCCTTTAATAATGGTTCATACTAAGCTTATGAATTTACCAAAGCATATCCACCGGGAGTGTCGTAACCAAGAGTGCAGCAAGGCCTGTTGTCGTGTACCAGTTCCCGTTCGAGTCTAGCTCAAAGCGGTGTTTTCAGGTTTTACCCCTATGTACATCTGTGCTAGAGCCACCTCTACATGCTCGTATCCAGACAGGGATGTATTTGCTTGGAAACCCCTTACTCAATACTCACCAAAATACCAGGAAGATTTCCTATATTTAAACTTTTCTATAGGGTTATTCCTAGATTTTTCATATCCTAATTTCCACAAATAACTAAACCATCCTTTGATACCAACTATAGGATCCCGCCTTTTTATCACATAAACTTTCATTACATTATACAAAACTGAGGATCTTTAAGGTTTAGTGTCTTGGAAACCAGGAACTTAAAACATGAAAACATAAAACATTCTTCTTAAACACTTGAAAGGCTTCTACTCATGTTCATCCTAGGTTCATTACTGCATCTCATAACTTGGGGACATACATCAAATGAAAGGGTGAGCAGAAGGCCCAGTAAGGGAAACAAGGGAAACATTTAACATGTGAACTTGAGATACATCAACTATGTCATGAACAAGAACTTTACGGCATGATAAAAAAAATCATGTGGCATATCATAATAAAAATAACATTTTTCATAACTTTAATATGTGGCTACATCATTTAACACAGACAATCATGAACATATCACCAAGGTCCATCCCCAAGGTGTCATTTGAAAATTACCAAGGTTATTCACCAAGGTATCATGAAAATTGTAATCTCTAGTGGTTACATCATTACCCAATGCATTGGAGCGCTATCAGGGCGCACCCTTAAATTTTCCTTTATTTTCATGTGAGCCACATATATCATCATCAAACATTTCATAAATAACCCATATAGCATAAAATAAATGGGTTTCATTTCATAATCATAATGTTTTAAAAACTGCTTTAAAGACATGATCTTTACATCACTTTAAAACCCACAGAAAAGGAAGGTGGGTCTCATGTATGTAAATACCATAATTTAGAACATTTTGGTATATATGTGAATACCCCTTTAGAAGAAAGAGCTTTCAGTATTCACTTAATAATATAAAAGAACTTTAGAAAAAGAGATAGACATTTTGAGACGGAAATCCTGCAGCATAATGGCTATGTTACGAGGTTTTAGAAGACATTAAAAAGAGAGGTAAAATGGGTCAAACATTCATAAATGACCCATAAAATAGTATATAAGAAGGATACATGATCATGGTAATGAAATTTCAACAAAATACCATTTGAAATGAAAAACATGGAAGGAAGACAAAAATTAGATTTCTCTTATGAAAGTTCGGCAGCCTAACGACGTTACTTAAACTTCAACAAAAATGATTTGAAAAGATCAAATAGGGTTTCTCATCATGTGAACATAAGAGTTAAGTATGATAGATATAGAGATAATTCCCCAACATAACAAAAAGGAACTTGAATGAATTTACATGAAAGTAGAACTTCAAAACGAGAAGGGTGAAGATCTACTTAAAAATTCGGCAGCCTAACGGCGCCACTTAAAACTTCAAAATACTGAATTGAAGAGATCAAATGGGGTCTCTCATCATATGAACATAAGATTCCAGTATGATAGATATAGAGATCATACCCCAACATAACAAAAAGAAACTTTAAAGAATTGACATGAAAGTATAACTTCAAAACAAAAAGGGTGAAGAACCACTTAAAAATTCGGCAGCCTAACGGCGCCACTTAAAACTTCAAAATACTGAATTGAAGAGATCAAATGGGGTATCTCATCATATGAACATAAGATTCCAGTATGATAGATATAGAGATCATACCCCAACATAACAAAAAGGAACTTGAAAGAATTGACATGAAAGTAGAACTTCAAAACGAGAAGGGTGAAGAACCACTTAAAAATTCGGCAGCCTAACGACGCCACTTAAAACTTCAAAATACTGAATTGAAGAGATCAAATGGGGTCTCTCATCATATGATCATAAGAGTCCAGTATGATATATATAGAGATCATACCCCAACATAACAAAAAGGATCTTGAAAGAATTGACATGAAAGTAGAACTTCAAAACGAGAAGGGTGAAGAACCACTTAAAAATTCGGCAGCCTAACGGCGCCACTTAAAACATCAAAATACTGAATTGAAGAGATCAAATGGGGTCTCTCATCATATGATCATAAAATATCAGTATGATAAATTTAGAGATCATACCCCAACATAATAAAAATGAACTTGAAATACTTTACATGAAAATAGATCTTGAAAAATGAGAAAGGAGAAAGAATCCGTTACAAAAATTTCGGCAGCCTAACGGCGCCACTTAAAACATCACAAAATGAAATAATGAGAGTAAGAGGGGATATCTAATTATTTTAACATGAAAAGGGCAGTAAGAGGAGTATAAAAGAACATCCTTCAACATAAGAACATGGAGCATAAAAGGAATGACATAAAAAATATTACTTGAAATGAAAGAGAGAGGTCGGATCCCTTACCTTAAAATGTAACTCTTAAAACTCAAAGGTTGGGACCTTGAGGGCTTGGGGGCACCTTGGGAGGACTCCTTGGGAGGACTCCTTGGGAGGTAATGAGACCAGAACTTCGTTTGGGAAGAGTGGGGAGTCGAATGGATGAGAGGATGGCTTGGTATTTATAGGGAAAGTGAGGGGACAAGGCATTAATGGCAAAGGGACACCTCATTAGTGGTTTTGGCAAAACCATGGGCTTGCCCATGGTATTTGCCCATGGTATTGGCCACTTGGGACACCTCATACCTTATCTCACTATTAATAATTCGAACATATTGATTACAAACTTAATACATCATTTAAGGATGTCATTAAACACCCGTAACTTAAAAACTGTATTTTCACTATTCATCGAAAATTCAACTTTCTCAGAATAATCCCAAAATTTCACCTTAACCAAATATCAATGCTCTGATTACAAATATGAACTCCATTTTATAAAAATAATTTTCTAAATATTTTTAATTTAATTTTAAAATAAAAACACTATTCACCGAAAATTCATTTTTTTCAGAAAAAACCCCAAAAATTACCATAGCATAATATCGGTGCTTTGAGTTCAAAAATGAAATTTGTTTTATAAAAATAATTATCTAAATATTTTTAATTAAATTTTTAATTAAAAAACACTATTCACCCGAAAAAACTAATACTTGAATAATAATTTATGAAACCGTTATTTAACCATTTTATTGAATCACATTACTTAATCAAGGTGCCTAGATTATATTAATACTTTCTTTAAGTGAGATTACTAATCCATTTGGACACATTACTAATCCTAATCATAAAATCACTATTCATAATTTACTATTCATCAAAAATTAAGTTGATCTTATTAGACTCTAAATTTCGTACTGAACATAATTGTAGAAGACCATTTTTCGAAAATCATTACACATTTTTAATTATTTAAGATTTACACAACCATTTTGAAAATATCCTTTTTCTAAAATTCATAAAAAATATGCATACAATATTTATCCGGTCATTTGAAAATTCATAAACATCATCATAAGAAGAAATCCAAATTTTTATTTAAAAAAAGGATTACATAAGGCAGTTACGGTCTCGTTACATAGCCCCTTATAATACCAGCATAGGACCTAAGAGTAAGGTGTGCTAGGGTGATAGAATCTTGGGGCAGCTCGGTCAACATTGCCCGAGTAGTAATTTCTATCAGTTTGAACTTCTCGCGAAAGCGATCCCGTTCTAGCTTCACATGATGAAGTTCGGCTTGGGTTTGGTCCAGAGCAAAGGCCAATGGTGCTACCTCCTTCCCAAGCTCTGTTAGATGGGCTTCGATCTGTCCAAGACTACTAGGTGAGGCCATCAAATCTTCTTTCTATATTAATTAACCAAGATTACTTGTATTTAGAGACAATAATTGAAACATTTTGTTCATAGCGGTCATATTGACCGATGGTCATATAACAGTCAGAACCCAATGGTCTCATTTTAATTATAATCATGTTTATCAAATAAAACATTTTTGTTGAGTATAAAAATAAAATAAAATAACACATGAAATCAGGAAACAAGATTTATTCAAAAATTTCGGGCTGTTACACCACACCCATGAATAGGTCAAAATCACAAGATCAAATTCCAAAACCCCCCATTATACCCCCATGATCATTTACCCAATATATCACCATGTACTAAAAATACCTATTGCTATAGATCCACATAATCAAGTAGTCCTTCTCTTCCATGTTATTATTGATACAACAAAACTAGCACCCATGGTTATCATATGCTACATACATATCAATTAATCACGATGACTACACTGTAAACATGATCACACGTCATGTTTACATATATAATAAATCAAATAACATGTTAATTCATCCCTATATTATGATAAGAAAAAACAATGGGAGAACCCCTATCATGGGTTTCCATAATTGGAATACTAAGAACCAACCCACTACTATCTATGAAAATCCTTAGATATATTTGTATCACACCATAGTTTTGGAAAAAATTTTGAATACAAAAAATCATGGGGTTTCAATAATAGTTCCTTAAAAAATTAACATGAAATAAACATGTGATGCACAAACTCTATGGTGTAACAAATTTATGGTGTCATATTCTAAATTACATTATCATGACCAGGAACCTTCCCTATCTAATAATTTTTACATGAAACTTCTCCTTACATGATAATGAATCATAAAAATATTTTTATAAACAATACCATAAATTATCCAATTCTCAGTTTCCTAATTTTTATCCCCTATGAGACCCCCATATAATGTAATGATAGTAAACAACGTTGGATATATGACAATCACTAAGTTCAGTTATTTCAATTCTCACTCGATGTTGCTTGGAAAACCATTTACGTTATCACATATCACTATATGTAATGAAATATGGATATTAACACCCCCAAATATTCCAACAGTAATTCACATATGCAATAATGACCCCCTAAGTACATTTCATCAATAGTTTATAAGGACTACATCATCACCCTCATTATTGGGTGTCTCATTGTTGATTTACGTGGTCTGCCAAAAATATGATATCCATATAAATGTTTGAATATTATCATGGAATTCCACCATGTAATTCTATGATACAGAATAATATGATAGGTTTCATACTATTTAACAAACTAATTTGTAGTCATTAGTGAAAACAGACACTTCTAGTCCTAGACTTATATGAATCCTAGATGCCTAATAAGATTCATGAGGCACCACTTGAATCTACATTGCAATATTAAAAATCAAAATAATTGGAACCTTTATAATAGGAAAAGAGATAGATGACACAAATCATATATGAATTGTACAAACTGAAAATCATTTATAGCCATAACATTGAATATCAGGATCATTAATCACATATACCTGTAATCATATACTTTTTATTGAAGTAGGTTTTCTAGACACACTAAACGATATCCTATATAAGATCTGACACATTCCATTCATCTGGTTTACCAATAAAGAAAATCATAAGATGAAATAGAAATAAGAAAACCATTGATTAATCTTTGTGTTACCATTTTCCAATTCACTCTATTAGTAATAACATGATCAATTCACCATGAGACCTTAGTCATGAATTCTTTTATCATGGAGGCTGGAAACCAAAAATTGTATTCTTAGGTGGTACATTTAGTATTCTATTACTACAAACATCTCAACTCATAACCAGATAATCTCACATAGGGTAGATCTATAAATAAGAACCCAATTGGGTCCTGTTGGGATAAAAATACAAAAACCAATCCTCTTGGGATCATTAGAATCATTATATATGTGGATGAATACATCTTTGGATTCTTAACATAAGATCACATGTATAGGAAAAGCTCTCTGGTTACTCATTCAACGAAAAGTACAGTATGAAAAAATCCATCTCTCAGTGGTATCCCTATCTAAAACTCAATCTCTAATATCTTTTGACCTCTATGTACTATCCATGCAAATCTCATGTGGGTGATTTAATCACACCCATCTCCTTTAAATTTAACTATAGGACGGCCCAAACAACAATCCGATATTTCACCTTGATACTTAACCTTATCCCACTAACCTATGATGTTTTCATTATGACACCATGTGTGGATGTATTTTATCACATTCCAATTCTTTTGAGGATTCACATGCCCCTCCTCTGGGTATGATCCGAAATCCCACATAGGTGACCTATATATTTAATTACTGGGGGAATAACTTCTCTGAAATATATTACTCCATATAAAAAAACTCTTATAATTCCTCAAAACTATCCAAGGGTGACACTATCACATTCCATTTGGAAGAACACTTTGATTGGAATCCCCTTTTATCAATTTCCTACTCCATAGTAAAAAATCACACAAATCTCCCAAATTAGTAACAGCGGTACCATATTGATATGTGACCTTGATACTTTACATATAATCACATATAAAAAATATTGACACATACTTATACACATTATAGGCACACCTTTGGTTTGGACACCTATTACTACTTGGTCATGGTACACATGAGGTCTGTTCATTTACCACTACATGGCTAGAGAACATCACTCCGTTTAGCAGTGTACTAATCTAAGAAAATGTTTACATTACATGGGTTGTATTCCCTTGTAACCATAATCTTTTCCAGGAACTAATACATGGTTTTTACTAAAATACATAAAATTTAATTAAAATAACATTATCTTCCTCCATCATGTTGAATACTCGATGTGTGTTTTTGAAACCACACACACTGTGATCATGTTTGAAATCAGGAAACACTTGTGAACCTCCCAGAACTCATGTTTTCCTTAAACAAGATTATATTGCATCATGAGTAGTTATAAAGTTCATTAGATCTTTATAATTAAAAATAAATGTGGAGTGTCCCTTAAAATTTAAAAATGACCTACAATATGGTGAAAATGTTATTGCATCATGTCAAAATCCATTCATGGAAGGTATTACACATCGAATTTGTACCAATAACAACCATTTACAATATATAATTGTGCGTATTTATACGTTCCCTCATGTGCTTACCATCACAATATATGGAGGAACCCCCTTTTTGTTTTTGATGGGATAGAATGGGGGTGGTGATTAAAAAAATATATTAATTAAATAAGTAAGATATTTTATATTAAATGCCCATTTAAAATGATCAACCCATTTATCACAACCTTAAGTGGTTTTACCCCTTTTCAAATAGAAAAAACCATTTTCTAGTGTCACCCATAAGATGAAAATTTTAATCTAATTCATTATTCAAAATATTTCTCTATCTGTACCCATGTAAATGATTTATTATCCCATTAATTGAATATCAATTGTTATTCTAAAATTTAAATAGCTCGGTTTTAACAAAAACATATGTTTTATGGAAAAAACATAATTCTAGGAATAACATTTTTGTAATAAAATATTTCCAAGATTATTTGGTATAGTAAGTTACTATTTTACCCATTTTGAGCCTCTAAAACTAAAAATTCAAATATCATGTCATTTTGACATCCTAGAAAATCTCATGGTTCTAAATGGATGAATAATTTTTTATCCTTATTCTTAAAAGTCCATTTTTAATAATGCGAATGGACTTTGTTAATTTTTAATATAATGAGTTATTTGATAACGTTTTTATGGGGAAATTGAATGGACCATCCATTAAATGGTGATTTTTTTAATAATTAGATGTGGAATGAAAACATGGAGTTCTTAATATTTCAATCATAGATGATATGAAAGAATAGGATATTTTGAGTGTATATGAAATCGTATAAGGTATTATAAATAACTATAACATATTTTTCATTGAAAATATGGATTATAATAGAAAAAAACAATGAAAAATGATATAATATAAGGAAAAATAATTTTCATTTAATGAATTAATTTTTTTTTACTCAAATGAACTAATTATTGGTCAATAAATAAAATTTAATTGGATAATATTAAAACTAAAGGGAGAGTAAAGATTATTCTAGATAATGTAAAATGTGTAATTATGTAATGGAGTCAATAACTATACTATTAATTAAACTAGAACAAGTAAATTTTTATAATTATTTATTTATATGACCTAGTGAGGCAATGTCTAGAGAAATTATTTTATTTAAAAACCAAATTGTAGAAAACCTATCTTTTTATTAATTTCCAAATAATTTTTTTTATGATTCATTTTAAGAATTCTGTCATTAGGAATTATTTTTGTGACATATAATAATCAATGGATTTTATCATTTTGATCTTTAATGGTGTGTATTTAGAATATTCAATTATGTATTTTTTATTTTCTTTTCAATATTGATGATGAATGTGTAAGAAAAAAAGATTCAAAAAAATAAAGGCATTGATTCAATAGATTGTTGAAATTTTATTTTAGTTTATTATACCTTTAACATTCTATATTTTTAACGTATTGTTTTTGTGGTTAGAAAATTACATTATACACTCAAATCAGTTATAGTTTATTTCATTAATTAATAATATTGTTTCTTAGGAATAAAAAGATATGTTGTTTTAAATATACTTTTTATTGGGTTGAATGAGTAAAATGATAGGTGTATGGGTGAAGATAACCATGAAAGAATTTATATGCCAAATAATGATTTTAGAAGACTTTTTTTTCTGTGAATTTTCTCAAATAGTTTAATTCTATTAATATATGATTTTTAAATCAAATAAATCATTAGTATTTTGTATATATATTATTTTCCATGATCAGAATTCTAATTCCTTAGAGGTAATTTAAACCATATTTTGGTATTCATTATAATAACATATTTTAAGGATATATATGGTAATATAGAAATATATAAAAATAACTGATTATTTATAAAATCAATTAATGAAAATTAAAATTAAAATATTTATGTAATTTTTTCGGAAATACATAACATTTGAAATTTTATTAAACCCGTAGACACCACCAAACACTTTATTTAAAATTGATATTATAATCATATTAATCCAGAAAATCCTTATTATTAGTATTTTGGAATGATTAATGTTGAGATAAATATGGATTAAGAGTTATTTCATGATTTAATTGGGAAGAATAATGTTGAAAAGGATAATTTAAATGATTATCATTGGTTAAAAGAAAAGGGACTTTAATTCTATTTTTTTCATTAAACATTTATTGATACCCACTATAAAAGAAGAGTACATCATAAATATATGTGTCTAAATATAAGTAATTAGTTTTGTTTTAATTATTATAGAGACTTGGAGGAGTGGAAAAGATGTTTATGATGATTGATATCCTTTGAAAAAAATAGTAAATTTCCAGTAAATAAAGATATATATAATTTCATTATCATGTAGACCAAAACTGTGAAATAATACTAAAAATAAGAATAAATGAGTTAATATAAGGTTAGTAAAGTGTCATTAATTAGAATAGAAAGGTAAAATACATTTTCAGTTTCTTTTATTGAAAATTTCATAGTTGAAAATATGTTTTTATATTAAAATTGTAACAATATTATTTATTTATATTTAGTTTTTTATAGACCATATTATTTATTGATTTTATATAATGGAATTTTTTTGTGGGGATTTATATATATATGATTGAGGAAAATAAAGAGTTCATGTGTGGATTCCTTTGATAGATCAAAAAATTTATAATTTTATTAAAAAATTTTATTGATTAATGATGGAAAATTGTCAAATTGTTGTGGTATTAAATGATTTGTGGAATGATTTTTCTATAGAATATGTGTTGATTAGTTTTGATGAAAATGGATAAAATTCGATATCATTATGTTGTCTTGTTTCCTTGAATATAACCTCGTTTTTCTCTATGGTATAGATAATAGTTAGGAATAAAGAGAGAAAAACTATATTGGAATTCATCATTAAGGAAATGATTGATTATAAAACTATAGAAGGCATTATTCCACAGATTCATCCACAATTTAATATTATTTAGGATATTGTAAGAAGACCATGAACACAAAGTGGTACTAGTAATAGTAGAGTTCGAGCGTGGATACCAAGGGGATTTTGGAATATTATTATGCTATGGTGGAAATATATAAGATATAAGATTTATCTTCCTGAGCTTAAAATCTTTGAGTCGATGTCTACTACCATTAAATTTTCTTTATTAAATGTAATAAAAATCCAAAGGACCAATTATTATAATAGTTTTGGTAAAATGGATACATACATGAGTCTAGTCAAACAAATGAATAGACTAATTACAACATAATTTTTTCATTCAATGATATCATTATTCAATCTATAATATACTTATATATCATTCTTTGTAATCATTATAGATTCATGGGAACATGAAACATAATAGTTTGATCTAAAAATCTCGGGATGGGTAAATTATTGGGGATGAAATAATGAATTTATGAGAATAATCATATGTCATGGTAAATAAATTAAAATACATTTCATTCAAATAACTGGATTAGGAAAAATATTACAAGGTATAAAAATTATATGGCATGTCGTTTAATAGTTAAGTGGATAATGAAATGAATCCATCTATATTCCAATAAAAATTCTCATGGATAAATAATAATTAAATCAATTTGATGGAAATTCCTAATTAGTGGACATTATGTCTAAGTTACATGAAATCCTCTACTATCAATAATTATCCTCCGGACAATTCCATCCCATTGGTAGAAACCCATATATTCATCTTGGAAATAAATGAGATTGTGTTTTCTCCAAAAAAAAATTAATCTCATGGGAATACATATTCATCTAAGGGATTATATCAATGAGTCTTGAACCCATAGGTAATTCATTAGAGGGCCTCCAACTTGTGTATTTCATTCCCTAAGCATTACTCATATCAAATTAACAATATGTATTATCAAATATCAATAATGAATAAAGGATAAAAATTGATCAATGTTTCCCAAATACGAAAATAACTCTAAAAGTATACACTATATGAAAAATGGTATATATTTGAGGCAATAATCATATCCATGAAAAACGATATAGATATTTAGGATAAATTGAATATCAATGGATATTAGGAAAATAAATATTTCATAGGGGATAAAATGAATTAATGAATTGAATGTTGATACTATAATTGTCCAAATAAATCAAAAACCATGAAGAGGAAGGTCAACGATTGTATCAATACAACATATCCCATGAGGAGTAACATAATGTCTTGTTGTCATTGATGAAATAGAAGAATAACTTTATAAAAATTCGTCATGAAAATGGCCATTGTTTTAAAAAACATTTTGAAATGAATTTTCATGGAAAATTACATGTAAAAAATAGATCATATTGTAATGGTTGAAAATTACAATGGAAAATAATTTTTAAAAGTTTTAAAACATTTTGGAAAACATTTCCTAAAATATTTTTTTTAATAAGAAAACGAGTTCTCCGACTAAAGAGATAAATAATTTCCAGTTTTGTTAAAAACATTTTCCTAAACATTTTGAGTAGAAAAGAGTATTGAAATGGTAAAAAACATTTAAAAGGTAACAAATAATAATATAAGAGATTAAATAAAGGGATTATGGAACAATGATCAAACAATTTCTTTAATTGAAATGAAATTTCATTTAAATTATTCTTGTGGAAGACAATATTTAAAATTTATAGTCTTCGATACCAACTCGAAATATATTAAATAATAAGCCTCATGATAAAATAACATTAATTCAATGTTATAAGTACCATTAATATAAAATTATTAACTATATAATATATAAAAAATGGTATTAGATATACCAAAAAAAATAATTATGTGGTTAATAAGACATTTATCTCATATGTGTAAAGAGTGGGATGAAAACCCCCTACCGTAAGTCTACCTTGTCTCATTTTCCATTATATGTACGAATAATAAAATTATTTTAATTATTAACTATATATATGACCCTTTTAATTATTATCATAACTTTTATTTTACGTATTACTATGTTGTTTTCAATAACAAATGCAATTTTTCTTACATTATGTGTTTAAAAAAATTTAGTTTATGAGTCAAAAAAACATGGGTAGGCCAACCATAGTCAAAGGGATTATTATAAAACCTATCTCAAAGAGTAATAATAAATAATACAATTTTTTTTATATTAATAACATTTTTAAAATCAATCATTAATTATGGTTATGAAAAATTATCCACCATTAAAATCATAGAGGCAGTAGTCCAAATATATATATTAGTTGAATTCCAATTATTCAGTGATCATTAATGAAAGAAGGTAGGTAACCCAAATATTTCTGTTATGATAATTTTATCATAAATAACATGTTATTTCATAATATTTACTTATATATATAATTATTGTGGTGTAAAAGGAATCACATCATGTCGAGGATGTGACAGTCCACACATCCACATCCAACATTATCACTAATTTGATTATGAGATGGTAAGAAATAAAATGTTATATATTATATATTAAGAAAGTTAATTATGAAATTAGTATCATATATATATTGTTTTTGAAACATATTATTATTTAAAACCATCCTTTATACATTCAATATATCATGAGATTGAATCACATCACTTTTTGGAGGCGGTAATCCACACTTCCACAAACGATGTTATTATATTTACATAACATGGAATGTATAGGATTATATGTTATAGACTAATTATAAAAGAGTAAAAAAATAATTTTTACCATTTAAATAATATATGAAGTGACTTTATTTAATAACACCCAACCATTTAATGTTGTAATTGAATAACTAAAAAATATGTTTTGTGGGGTGGTATTTCATCGTACACATAAGCAGTATGTTTGTTACCCAATAAATAGATGTGTGTGTATCTTTATGTCAGTAAAAAAGAATAAAAATATCTCAGTATGTTGATGATAATTTTTTTGTTATTTAATCTTGTATTAAATAGTTTTTAGTGACTATAGAAAGAAATAATACTAATGTTGCACCCCAACTTTTTGGATTAATTTTCAATTCAATATATCTTAGTTTCGGGATCTCGTGCCGGGGTTTGGGTTGAGTCCTCATTTAATTTTTTTGAAGTTTAATGTTTTTAGTTGGTTTTGGACCCATGCGCGGCCACCACACGGTTGGCGGTAGCCACGTAGTTGGCCATGTCATGAAATTTCTCTTTTATTTTATTAGTATTTGTGTTATTGTTATTATTATTATTTCTATTATTATTATCATTATTATTATTATTATTACTATTGTATTAAACATATTATGATTAATTTCTCATAGTTATTGTTATTTTAATATTGTCGAAATAGTTATTATTTTTATTGTAGGTAAATTTAATTATTACTATCCTTGTTATTGTTAATTTTATTCTGATTATTTTTATTATTATTATTATGGTATTAGTTATTATCAATATTTTTATTATATTAAAATGAAAAAAACCCAACCTAACCCTAATACCCGTCCCCCCCTGTTTCCTATTGTGCGCCGCAAGCACCCCCCTCCCTTTCTTTTTTTTTCTCTTCTTCTACTGCGTGAGCCTCCTGTTTTCCCCCCTGCTGGTCGCGGCCAAAACCCCTCTTCTCCCTTCCCTGCGAGAACCGCCTCCCCCGTCCGGCACCTCCTCCTCCCAGCAACGCCCTATTCGGCCTCCCTCTCTCGGCTGCGCAACCCCCTCTCATCTTCCCCGTCGTTGCTCCACCCTACTCACCCCCTGCCGGCCAGCCGCTCCGCCCCACGCACCCCCTACCGGCCAGCCTCGCTTCACCCCGCGCACCCCCTGCCGGCCAACCTCACTCCGCCCAGCGCACCCCCCTGCCGGCCTCTCGTCACTGATCAGTCCTACGCACCCCCTGTTGGTGACCCGCACCCAAACCGCGCCTCTCCTATCTGTGGTTCTCCCATGCCCCCGCTCATCTACAGCGACCCGAAGATCCAATCTCCGCCCTCCCTGCCCCGCTATACTGATGGCGCACTCGACCGCCACACCTCCTCCTAGAGGCGCCCCTACTCCCCAACCTTCAGCGCGGACTGCCTCCCCAAGCCGCCTCCTTGCGCCAGTTCCCGCAGGCCGCGAACCCCTTCCCTGCTCTAGTATTTGTTTCTTCTTCTTTCTATCTTGTGGTGTTTTTTTTTCTTCAGCTGGAACCACTTTGAAACCTCATTAATTCACTTGTTTTTTTGTAATTTGTTTTGGTTTGTGAAATCTAGATTTTTAAGGTTCATTACGTGCAAGGCTTGGAGTCTTAGAACTTATGGTATTTATTTTTAAATGCTATTATTTCACTAGTTGGAAATTGGGGGTTTTCATTAAATGTTTGGTGTCAATTATGGTGTGATGGTGGTTGTTTATTTGTGAACTTGGTTCGACGTGTTTGGTTTAATAATTCTAGTTCTTGTTTATTGTGTGAAAGGTTTTGGAAATGGGTTCTATGGTTTCAAAGGGGTTGTTTTGTGTTCCTTAAATTACGGGGGTAGTTGGTTGTGGTTTTAAAGAAAATGGTAGTTTTGTGAAAATAATTTTGGGTGTTTTTATTTTCTACCTTTTGGTGTTTTAATGTATATATTTTGGCCATGTCCCAACACCTTGGGTGTTGATTCACATGTTTGCCTCATTTTAGGTGTGTGATTGGTGCGCGGGAGGTTGTCCTTCCCTCCGCTAAATCATTACTGCGTCCGTGCATGGTTTGACGCATGCGAACCCAATTTTTCCCCTCCTAATTAATTCTTTGGCACTCGCACGCTTTCAATTTCACTCAAACATTATTCTCACCTCTGTGCCAACTTTAGTAATCTTATTATATCATTTTGTAGTTTGGTTTTGAGTCTTTTCATTCGATTTACCATGATTATGGTTTTTTCTGGACCCGCAAAGGTGCGGTTGAGGTGCGAACGATGATTCACATTGGTTTCGGGTTGGTGTCTTTTTTTTTCGCCTTGGTTCCAAGTGCGTTGAGCTTTGCTGTGTGTTTTTGGGTGTGCGTTGGTCAGAAATGCGTTCTTTGGATATATTTTGGGTGTGTGGGCTATGAGTTACTTTATGAAATCGTTTTATAAATTTTAAAGTGGTTTATTAAATAGTGCAAATGATGCCAGTATATTTTGAATGTAGGTAGAGGTGGTTCCATGCGTTGTTTGTTCATTTGGATTGTTTATGTCCATGTTTATGTAATGTAGTTAGCTTTGCGGTAGCAGCGCATTGACATGTTTCTTCCATGGTCCTGTGATGATCAGCGTACGCGTGTTTATACGTTTGTGCGAGGCGTGACGCGCCATTGCGTTTGGACTGCGAGCCGAGGTAGGTCCCCCATTGCACTTACCTTTAGATTTAGAATTTATTAATTGCTTGTTGTTTTATTAATTTCTAATGAATTAGAAATAATATTAGATAATAAAACTTTAAATTATTATTTAGTGCGAAAAGATCTGCTTATTTTATACCGAACACTTATGACATTTTCCTAACGGGCGGACACCCAGTTGTGAAAGAATGCCCGTTTGGCGTTTAAACATAATTCACGAAACATCAAATGTGCTTCTAGTTTTAAAGATATATAATTTCTTCTGAACAAGTGTTTTGAGCTTTTTGAGAAATGAGGTTTTACTTTAAAATTGGTGAAGGCCCGTTTGACACTTTAATGAAATGGATTACCTTTGAAATCCAACTCGGGGGTGATCTTTGGTGTGCATTGTTTGCGTGATCTGTATATGATGTTTGTGCATCGTGACTGATTTTTTTACATTGTAGACGCACCCCCTTTTATTATTTCTTGTGTTGACATGGGAACCTGACATATTGATTGAATTTTATGAGAACGATTGCTGCACTAGTTTAGACCACTTACTGGCTAGTGGCCCCATAGAAGGGGAATACTGAGTTATTGCTGCTATGGGGATTGTGCCCCTTGGTTAGGCCATGCAGGGCTATGCTGGGTAGTATTATGGGAATTATGACGTTATCGAGTTATGGCATGCCTCCAGGATGAGTCACATGTATAGTACATTCTGGATTGTTCTTGATCTCCTAGGTTCGACCCATGTTTCTTTTAGTGTTTATTTGTGTGAGGTGGACGATTGAGAGGTCGAGTTCGGTTGCTGACCCATGTGTGCCGCTTTTACCATTTCCCTTATTCAGTGTTGTGTGTGATTCTCCTTTTGACTAAAAACTAATGTTTGGATTTCTAAATTTTTCGCAAAATGTTTTGAAAATGCAATTCACCTGTTTCATTCAACATTAAACTTGTTATAAATTAAAAAGTTCAATGGACTATTACTTGTTTCAGAAATGAAAGTGTGTGGAAACCATATTTTATATAATTTAGTTCAAACCTGGAATTGATAAATTCTTTATTTATTGGTATGTGCATTGGGAATAGAATTAGTCGGGCCTACCTACTGAGTTTTAATACTCACTCCTATAGTGTTTTCTTGTTTTTAGTTCTGTTGTAGGTTCCAGATTCTGTTGTTCTCCTTGAGCGATGTTGGTTGTGGTATTGGAAGGTGATCCAAGGGGTCATGTGGATTTTTAGTCGTGGTCAGGTTAGTGGCATTGTTGGATACTCTTTCTTTATTTGCATTTGTACCTTTTGTTTCTGCTGCTTCATTTATTTTTATTTTGGGCTAAATCGTTCCCACCTGCTTACTTTTGATTCCCGACACTAGTTGCCAGCCCGTGGGGATCGGGAACGCCCTTCGGGCCATGTCGCTGGCCGGCTCGGGTGACCGGTTCAGGGTCAACCCGGGTTGGTTCGTGACAAAATGGTATCAGAGGAGACCCTTTTTATTTGGGATGTCTGGTAGATGGAGATTAGGATTGTCGGGACTCAAGAGGTAGGTACGGGAAGGATGTCATTAACCCTCGCCCGTTCTGCACCTCGAGTCGCCAGGGACAGTCCGGGAATTGAGTCTTTGTTTCATTATGGCTTGTTTTGGATTGGGGGATGACAACAGAGGCAAACCGATGTTACATCGTGATCTCACATGGAGTAGTGACCCATGTGGAGTCTGGGTACACGGTTTGAATTCCTCCTAGTGGTTGACGCTTACTTGGGGCATGACCCACTATCATGTCTCCATGTTATGTGTGATCGCTGGTCCCTCACCCTGATGGTTTGAAGAGATTTGAGTGTCGTTTTCGTTTTGGTTAATGTAAGTGCGTTTTTGGAAGTGAAAAAGGGGTTTTTTTTTGAAAAATGGGATTGATTTATTTTAAATGACATTAAATTTATGAAATGGGTTTTAAAAACTGAAATCTCTTGATTTGTAAATCTCTTGTTTGCATGGAGTTGGTCGAGAATGGTTCGGGATGAAACCCCAGGTCCTCTTTATGAACATTTGCACATGTGTGAGAATGCAGGGGAAAAAATGTGTGTTGGTCAGAGTAATGTTTCACAGTGGATGAAGACGTGTGCAATAGTTCATGAGATTACCTGGGTGTATATTTGAAATTAAATGCTTGACCTTGTTTTCTAAATGGGATTTTAAAGAGGAAAATGGTTTTAGAAGGTGATCTTGGTCTGAAAAGTGGATATGGTACTTGGAAGTTGGCATTCAAAGAAGATGGTTTTGAAATCTAAAATAAAAAGGTATTTTTTTTGTGTTGTTGGTATTTGGTTGGTTTTTGAGTTGGATGTTTTTGGATGAAAGCGCTTTAAATGATATTACCTTGGCTTGATTTTGGTTTCGGCTTGGTGTTATATATGTTGTTCAGAAATGCCGCCCAGAAAGGTCCCCAGAGTTTTGATGTGTCATGCACGGTTTTTTTCTTTCTCGGACGTTGTCTGTCCTTCATGGTGATTGGATTCTGTTAGAGACAGTGCAGTGGCTTGAAGAAGTCGAGCACATCTTCAGGGTATTGGGAACTCCGGAAGCGATCTGAGTGCGTGTTATTTTGGGTCTGTTCGAAGGTCCAACTCT
Source organism: Viscum album (assembly GCA_963277665.1). Taxonomy (NCBI): domain Eukaryota; kingdom Viridiplantae; phylum Streptophyta; class Magnoliopsida; order Santalales; family Viscaceae; genus Viscum; species Viscum album. The sequence continues at coordinate 287,093,465 of OY728138.1, forward strand.
TGATGATTAGGAGTTGTTTGCCCCGCCATTACCGCAAGTTGGGATGACATGTTATGTCTTCAAAGTCTTCTTCGTTCAATGGTTTATACTTGTGGAGGTGAGGACGAAGGAAATAGAAGAGCTCATGCATGTTCAACATGGCCAACAGAGGGCGAATGTGTATGTTGACCATTTCAAGGATCTTGTGTCTCCTTTTCTGGGGGTAGTGTCGCAGGACTGGATGAAGGCTTCTCCCTTCATCAGGGGTTTTCATCCAGAGATAATGGAGTGAGTCCACCCCTTTTGAGATCACCACTTTTTGAGAAGTTGGTGCATGAAGTGTTCTTAGTTGAGTTAGTCTCCAGAGCGCAAACGGTTGACAATAAATTGTATTCAGTTGCTCGTTAAGGTCCCCCCTTTGACGAGCAGAGTGTGTCAGGTAAATTTGTTTCTAAAGAGTTCTCTACAGTGGCTCTAACTTCTGGTTTGTTGGATCATCTAATGGTGTACCGTCAATATGGACGTTTAGGGAATATGAGCCGTCATGTCACACCCCTTCGAAGACCTTCCATCATTGCAGGTGTCTAGGTCACCTAGAGAATCTTTACAGGAAGAGTCTCATGAGGAAGACACGGTGACCAGAAGATTACAGTGCCTAACTGTGAGGCAGGGGATGCTTCAACCATCAGAGCCCCAACCACAGGTCTTGGGGTGAAGCTCGCGCGCAGTCAGGAGGTGTTGGGAGTGTGACGCTTCAATTCTGACTTTGGGTTCTGTGTTTGCGGTGAAACATTTAAAGTATTTTCATTCTTGTCTTTTTTCTACTAGTTAAATTTTTGGTGTTGTTATGAGTTCATTGGTTCGTCATGAAGTTACGATGGACTTGACCTATTATAATCCTAGAAGTTCTGTTTGTATAGACGTGGTTCTCCGAATCGTGCGCTTATCTTAAAAGTGTTTCTGGAACTTGTGTGGGTTAATCTCAGTGTAGTGGTGTTCGTTTGGAGATGTAAGTTCATGTGGACGAGTTGATGTCGTACTTATGCTCGGGTTTACTTCTTGGGTTATGTTCTGCTCGGAAGTGTTTTCCGCTCGTGCTATAAAAGATTGTTTGGAATGGTTGTGAGTTCCTGCGTCGCCCCCCCCATCCCGGGGTGGTATGTTTGAGTGTTAAATTTTTGCATTAGTGGTGTTCTTGTGGTGGGGAGAACCCTCTCGTGTTCTCCCGTTCCCTTGTGTTGTGTTTTCTTTTGGACTCAATTGGGCTTCGATCCTTGTTAGTTATGTTGAGTGAAGCTTTTTGAATCATTCATTCTTTATTGAGTGTGTTTAAAACCTAATGTGGATTAGTTTTGGGTTTGGAGTTCCCACGTCGAACCCCTCCCCGGGGTGGTGTATTTGGGTTCTAAAGCCTCTGTGTTGGTCGATCTCTTATGGTGGGGAGAACCCTCCCATGTTCTCCTCTCGTTTTATGTCGCGGTTTCTTCATGATCGGTCTGGTGTGACCTATGGAGTAAATTTTCATTTCGAAATTCATAGCTTCTCGGTTTTGGATCGGGAATGAACTCGAGTTTTGGATATCTTTGGGCTGGGTGACTTTCTGGGGGCAGAAAGTTTTTGTGGTGGGGAGAATTGTCGAACCCCAAATTTTTTTGGATTAATTTTCAATTCAATATATCTTAGTTTCGGGTTCTCGTGCCGAGTTTTTGGTTGAGTCCTCATTTAATTTTTTTTGAAGTTTAATGTTTTTAGTTGGTTTCGGACCCGTGCGCGGCCACCGCACAGTTGTCAGTAGCCACGTAGTTGGCCATGTCATGAAATTTCTCTTTTATTTTATTACTATTTTTGTTATTGTTATTATTATTATTACTATTATTATTATCATTATAATTATTATTATTACTATTTTATTAAAGAAATTATGATTAATTTCTCATCGTCATTGTTATTTTAATATTGTCGAAATAGTTATTATTTTTATTGTAGGTAATTTTAAATATTACTATCTTTGTTATTGATAATTTTATTCTGATTATTTTTTTTATTATTATTATGGTATTAGTTATTATCATTATTTTTATTATATTAAAATGATGAAAAACAACCTAACCCTAATACCTGTTCCCCCTGTTTCCTATTGTGCGCCACGAGCACCCCCCTCCCTTTCTTTTTTTTCTCTTCTTCTGCTGCACAAGCCTCCTGTTTTCCCCCTTCTGGTCACGGCTAAAAACCCCTTCTCCCTTCCCTGTGAGAACAGCCTCCCCCGTCCGGCGCCTCCTCCTCCCGGCAGTGCCCTATCCGGCATCCCTCTCTTGGCTGCGTGACCCCCTCCCGTCTTCCCCGTCACTGCTCCGCCCTACGCACCCCCTGCCGGCCAGCCGCTCCGCCCCACGCACCCCCTGCCGGCCAGCCTCGCTTCACCCCGCGCACCCCCTACCGGCCAACCTCGCTCTGCCCGGCGCACCCCCCTGTCGGCCTCCCGTCGCTGCTCCGCCCTACGCACCCCCTATCGGTGACCCGCACCCAAACCACGCCTCTCCTGTCCGTGGTTCTCCCATGATCCCGCTCATCTGCAGCGACCCGAAGATCCAATCTCCGCCCTCCCTGCCTCGCTATACTGGTGGCGCACCCGACCGCCGCACCTCCTCCTAGAGGCGCCCCTTCTCCCTGACCTGCAGCGCCGAACGCCACCCTGAGCCTCCTCCTTGTGCTGGTTCCAGCAAGCCGTGAACCCCTTCCCCGCTCTGGTATTTGTTTCTTCTACTTTCTATCTTGTGGTGTTTTTTTTTCTTCAGCTGGAACCACTTTGACACCTTGTTAATCCTGTTGTTTTATTTTTTGGAATTTGTTTTGGTTTGTGAAATCTAGATTTTTAAGGTTCATTACGTGCAATTCTTGGAGTCTTAGAACATATGGTATTTATTTTTAAATGCTATTATTTCACTAGTTGTAAATTGGGGGTTTTCATTAAACGTTTGGCGTCAATTATGGTGTGATGCTGGTTGTTTATTTGTGAACTTTGTTCGACGTGTTTGGTTTAATAATGCTAGTACTTTTTTATTGTGTGAAAGGTTTTGTAAATGGGTTCTATGGTTTCATAGGGGTTGTTTTGTGTTCCTTAAATTATGGGGGTAGTTGGCTGTGGTTTTAAAGAAAATGGTATTTTTGTGAAAATAATTTTGGGTGTTTTTATTTTATACCTTTTGGTGTTTTAATTTATTTATTTTGTCCATGTCCCAACACATTGGGTGTTGATTCGCACGTTTTCCTCATTTTAGGTGTGCGATTGGTGCGCGGGAGGTTGTCCTTCCCTCCGCTAAAGCGTTACTGCATCCGTGCTTGGTTTGACGCAGGAGAACCCAATTTTTCCCCTCCTAATTAATTCTTTGGCACTCACACGCTTTCAATTTCTCTCAAACATTATTCGCACCTCTGTGACAACTTTAGTAATCTTATTATATCGTTTTGGAGTTTGGTTTTGAGTCTTTGCATTCGATTTACCATGATTATGGTTTGTTCTGGACCCGCAAAGGTGTGGTTGAGGTGCGAACGAAGATTCACATCAGTTTCAGGTTGGTGTCTTTTTTTTTCGCCTTGGTTCCAAGTGCGTTGAGCTTTGCTGTGTTTTTTTGGGTGTGCGTTGGTCGGAAATGCGTTCTTTGGATGTATTTTGGATGTGTGGGCTATGAGTTACTTTTGGAAATCGGTTTATAAATTTTCAAGTGGTTTATTAAATAGTGCAAATGATGCATGTATATTTTCAAAGTAGGTCGAGGTGGTTCCATGCATTGTTTGTTCGTTTGGATTGTTTAAGTCCATGTTTATGTAATGTAGTTACCTTTGCGGTTGCAGCGCGTTGACAAGTTTCTTCCATGGTCCTGCGATGATCGGCGTACGCGTTTTTGTACGTTTGTGCGAGGCGTGATGCGCCATTGCGTTTGGACTGCGTGACGAGGTAGGTCCCCCATTGCACTTACCTTTAGATTTATAATTTATTAATTTCTTGTTGTTTTATTAATTTTTAATGAATTAGAAATAATATTAGATAATAAAACTTTAAATTATTATTTAGTGCGAAAAGAGCTGTTTATTTTATATCGAACACTTGTGACATTTTCTTAATGGGCAGACACCCAGTTTTGAAAGAATGCCCGTTTGACCTTTAAACATAATTCACGAAACTTCAAATGTGCTTCTAGTTTTAAAGATAAATAATTTCTTCTGAACAAGTGTTTTTAGTTTTTTGAGAAATGAGGTTTTTCTTTAAAATTGGTGAAGGCCCGTTTGACACTTTAATGAAATGGATTATCTTGGAAATCCCACTCGGGGGTGATCTTTGGTGTGCGTTGTTTGCGTGAGCTGTATGTGATGTTTGTGCATAGTGACTGATTTATTTACATTGTAGACGCACCACCTTTTTTTATTGCATGTGTTGACATGGGAACCTGGCATATTGAGTGAATTTTCTGAGTACGATTACTGCACTAGTTTAGACCACGCACTGGCTAGTGGCCCCATAGCAGGGGAATACTGAGTTATTACTGCTATGGGGATTGGGCCCCTCGGTTAGGCCATGTAGGGATATGGCGGGTAGTATTATGGGCGTTATGACGTCATCGAGTTATGGCATGCCTTCAGGATGAGTCACATGTATAGTACGTTCTGGATTGTTCACGATCTCCGAGGTTTGACCCATGTTTCTTTTAGTGTTTATTTGTGTGTGGCGGACGATTGAGAGGTCGAGTTCGGTTGCTGACCCAGGTGTGCCTCTTTTACCATTTCCCTTAGTGTGTGTTGTGTGTGATTATCTGTTTAACTAAAAACTAATGTTTGGATTTCTAAATTGTTCGTAAGATGTTTTGAAAATGCAATGGACCTATTTCTTTCAACATTAAACTTGTTCTAAATTAAAAAGGGCAATGGACTGTTACTTGTTTCAGAAATGAAAGTGTGTGGAAACCATATTTTATATAATTTAGTTAAAACCTGGAATTGATAAATTCTTTATTTATTGGTATGTGCATTGGGAATAGAATTAGTCGGGCCTACCTACTGAGTTTTAATACTCACGCCTATAGTGTTTTCATGTTTTTTGCTCTGTTGTAGGTTCCAGATTCTGTTGTTCGCCTTGAGCGATGTTGGTTGTGGTATTAGATGGTGATCCAAGGGGTCACGTGGATTTTTAGTCGTGGTCAGGTTAGTGGTGTTGTTGGCTGCTCTTTCTTTATATGCATTTGTACCTTTTGTTTCTGCTGCTTAATTTATTTTTATTTTGGGATAAATCATTCCCACCTGCTTACTTTTGATGCCCAGCACTAGTTGCCAGCCCGTGGGGATCGGGAACGCCCTTCGGGCCATGTCGCGGGCCGGCTCGGGTGACCAGTTCAGGGTCAACCCGGGTTGGTTCGTGAAAACTAAAGAGTTAGAGGAATTATGTTATATCTTCATTGGGTTACTTAATTAGGTTTGCACCAAAGGGAATTCTTGTTTGGATTATTTAACAAATTAGAGGATTCTATAGAGAGGATATTTATTTTTAAGATCTATTTTTGAATATATTTTTTGACCCAATGTGGATTGAGAGGTGTGAGTAAGTGTGAGGAGTGGAGACCATTTTATAGTGGAGGAGGAGTCACACTCTTAACAATTTTAGAATATGGATTTGTATCCATGTTTTTTCCATTAAAAGTGGATCCAATAATCTTCCAATGTTTGTAAATGTAGGATTGTGTAGAAATAAAGACATCCATGGGATTTCCTATATGTTTTTATGTTATTTGTGACCTTATGATTAAGTCATGTCCCTTTGTAATGCTTAATTTCACCCAAATCATTGAAAATATTTTTAATTACATTTACAAATAATCTTGGTCAAATAATAAATTTAACATATTAGATATTAAAAATTATGGTCATTTCAAATATATAATCCATTTTTCAAATTCCAATAAAATGTGTGGAAAAAATTAATTTAAATTTAATCATGAAAATGAGAAGATAATGCATGTATTTAATGTAAAAACATTAAAAAGACATATAAGATCTAATAAACAATTTCAATGTAAAATTTATTCATTGAACATAAATTTCATCAACAAAAAATATTATCTAACTAATGGTTAAAAAAAATAAAATATTATTTATCCGTATAAATAATCAAAATTAAAAAGTAGTATTGAATTAAAATTCATTAGTTTTAATTATTTTTTTTAAATGTGAAACGTCGTAGAATAATAAAAAAAATTAAACTTAAATTTTATTATATTTTCCGTTCAATTATTATTTTTATTTTTACATAAATTATTTATAATTGTTACAATATTATGATTTAAAATAGGTTCTCCATTAAATGGTGGTAAAAGTGCCTTAATATAAATATAGGTTTTATGTGTAATATTGGGGTTGTTCTCATTTTATGTCTATAAAATCTATTGGATTAATATAAAAAATATTTTTTTGAATATATACTATATATATTATTTTTATAAGAATAAATAATTTTAAATAATTTAATTTATTAGGATAAAACAACTCATTGATTATAAAAAAAGTTATCTATGAAAATTTACCATTTATATAAATTTTTTTCTTATTTTCATTTCAAATTAATTGGTAAAATATGAATTATTTTAATATTTTTGACAATAATTTAAAATAATAAGTTAGTTAATATTATTCAAAAACGGCTAATTTAAGGTCTATGTTATATCTTATTATATTAAATATTAATAATTTCATAATATATTTTTGTTTGATAAAGCACGGTCTTGTGTTTAATTAAAGATATTATATAAGGCATTTCTTTCATTTAATTAAATATAACATTGTGTTTTAATTCTTTTTAGGCTATATGATAGTTTTGAATTTAATTAAAATAGTAATTATAATATCTTACTCAGTTGGTGTTGCATGTTATACACACTATCGAATACAATGTCTCTACTTTATATTTTCTGGGTGTTACATTCTCTACGAATTAATTAAAATACATCCTCACAATTGAAACATTATCCAAGTAATATATTTTTTTTATTTTTTTCTATGATGAAATCCCTCTTTTTGAGAAGCATGTGTGAGAAATTGTCTATAAAAGAGAGATTGGTAACTACAATGGTCATATGGACTAACTTATAACATGGTATATAAGTAGGATAACATTAGTGTGGTTTGGAGATAAATATTTGGAGGAAAAGTATAAATATTTTTTGGGAGTGCTTGATGTCATCAATCACATACAAGTGAATGACCAATAGAATGTTAAGGGACTCAACCCTGAAAATCTCTGATGATTTAGAAGTCCATCAGTTCAAATAAAATTAAGGTATTTGGATAATATTACCATTATTTTCTAAATGTTCATGAATTAATTTATGACCATAAAATATATGGAAATATGCTTAGATGATATATTTCTATAGATACAATTTCATCATTTGGTTGTGCTTCGATTAATAACCAATTTTTTCATTAATTAATTAAATGGATATCAAAAATATTTCTTTGATATTTGAAGCCCTAAAATAAAAATGTATCTCATTGTGACACCCATCAAATAATTAAAATTATAAATATTTGTCTATAAGTATTCTACAAAACTAATATGGTAAATAAATTAATATAAATCATAAAACTGACACAACAATTTTATTGTTCATATTTATTCATCAAAATATTCCTCTAAAAATAATGAAATGTTATCCAAGACATTGAATATGTCAGTGGATGCCATTAAACCCTTATAATTGTTTGGTAATGGGTTCAAGACCTATAGAATTTCTATATTTGATAAGTTGTTACCTGAAATACAAGATTTTATTTTCTAAAACTTTATTAATATAATTTCCAAAAATAAATTTGGTGGTCATCCTTGAAGTAAGGATAATCACTAAATAGACTTTTAACTACGACTACGAAAACAACCATATTACATAAATAATTTATCCATTTATTTCTAAATATGTCCTCCCATGGTCTAGGGATTATCTATAATATCACTTGTAGGATTTCTAATTTAGGACACCATATCATCAATCAAAACACTATAGGTTTTACCATGATCATTCATTTTCAAAATACAACCTAATGGATTGTAAAGAAAATTTGAATTATTTTAGTATTATCTCCATGGAGTATCAATACAGTTGTGCAGTAAGGCCCATTTTCTTAGTCCATGTTATGCCATGTCAGGCCAGACACACCTTGTTGAAGTTGTTGCTCCAAGATACATGTTCTCCAGAACAACATTATCTAGTAGTTTCTAGATAGAAATGTATTTCTAGGAAGACCCACATAGAATCTACATTACCAAAATTTTATGGTGTTCTTATTCACATATCTCCAAAGACTAACTTAGGGTTATGTTATGTAATATATATATATATATATATATATATTAATATAGTTCCCTAGGTTGCTACTAAACAACATATGATAACAACTATAGTGACCCGCCCCAAAATCCTATATATGTTGTCTACTACTATTACATTGGAATGAATATATAGAATAAAATTCTAAAGGACTGAAGATTTTAGTGGTCTTGGTATACCAGATACATATTTAAGTCCTTTATTATAAACTAAAAAACTTATTACAATATTTTTTAAATGATTACTATATTCAGTATAGGACATCTATTCAAATCATTCTCGTTATACTTACTAGATTCCCAGGGGAAGGGAACAAAATTAGGGTGATATCAAATGGTCACAATGGGTAAAGAAAATTAGAAGAAATAAAAAATCAATGAGATTAATCAAATGTTAAGGAAAATAAATGGAATCATATTTTATTCAAATAACTAGATAATAAAAAATAAATATATCAAGATAATATTATAAAGACATAATCTGGTTAATCAATAAACTAATAATGAAACTATTCAGTAGATATATTGAGGTAGAATATCAAAGATAAATAAAAATTGATTCAAAATGAAATAAATACTTAACTATTGGATTTCATGTATAAGTAACATGAAAACCCCTAATGCTAAGATCTCTCCCGAGGATAGTTTAATTATATGAGAGGAAACCTATCTATTCTTCTTAGAATGAAACATATTGTGGTTTTCACCAAATAATTTCATCTTAGAAGACTACTGATACATTAAGTGGATTACATTAACTAGTCTAAAACCTTCATAGAATTCCATAAATAGTCCTGAACTAGTTTCTTTAATGTCTAGAGCATTATTTATATCAAATAATTAATATTCCTTATCAAATATCAATACTGAATAAAGGACATATATACATTAATATTTACCTAAATAATCAAATTACTTTTAATGTAAACAGTATATTCAAAATTGTATATTGTTCAAGAAATAATCATATCCATGAAAATTGATTTCAATATTTAGTATAAATTTATTTTAAAATGATCATAGAAAATTTAATATTCCAAGGGGAAAAAATTAAATAAGTGAATGTCAATATTATCCTTATAAAAATAAATCAATATACATATAATAGAATATCAAAGATCATATCAATAAAATATTTCATAATTAGAGTTAAATAAATGGTTTATTAATTGATGAAATATAAATAACATTAATAAAAATCATGATGAAAATAGCAATTGTTTGGAAAAAAATTGAAAAACATTTTCTACAAAATATCTCATTTAATAACATATATAATATTGAAAAAGATGAAAATAAATTTGATAAATATTTTTTAAAAGGTTAAAAACCTTTCATAAAATGATGTCTTTAGATGAAAACATGTTCTCTCACTAAAGAGAGAAATAAAGTTCTGTTTTGTTAAACATATTTTCTAAAAACAATTGTGTGACACCCCTAGCATACACATTTCATTTCCCTTTGAATAATGTAGTTGCTTGTGTTGTACGCAACTTTGAGTTTTCACACACCACAACCATTGAAACTATCCATTATGAATATTAATACCAACATTTATAAATTTTATAAATTTTAATTTTCAAAATGGACATCATTTTTGGATTTGGAATATCAAAATTATCATAGGGTTAATTTCTTGTATTTTTTTGAGAACTTACAATTTTTGAGGAATAGTGAATAACAATGCATTGTTGTTTAAAACCTACTTTTTATTAAAATAATTAATTTTTTAATTTTAATTTATTTTAGATCAAAATATATACATAATACCTATATATGTTCAATGTAATTCATTATTTTCATTTTATAATAAGTTTAGATATATAAAATTTATTGAACTTTTTACCATTCTTTACCCATCTTCAAGGAGCATTTACAAATCTGCATAAAACATAATTTTCACACTATTTGAGTTTAATTTCAAAAATCCAAGACACCATTGACATTAGTAAGTAAAATGTGGTTCAATAAGATGAAAATAATTTTTGGGGAATTGTAAATTTTGACTTTTATTTACTACAGTAAAAAGTAAATATGGAAATTAAGGGTTAAAATGATATTATAATTACCTTAACAATTATCCTAATTTTATTGGATAAGTTTAATTTAAAAAAAACCTTAGGAATAAAATATTATCCCCGTTGTTCCACATGGATTGGATTATGTAATATATTATTATTTTATTTAAAGATGAGTAAAAATTGTTAAATTCCATGTTCAATTACTAAACCATTTTTAATATAGGGTTATACATAAGATAAATCGACTATAAATATTCACTAGCTAGATAATATTATTTCCTAAATAATGTTATTTTATTTTAATTTGTAGACAATATGTATTTAAATTTATTCATGACGCAATGATGATGTAATAATTACCTTATTAATGAAAGATTAAAATAATAGATATTATAAATATCTAAAAAATGTAATTTGAGACAACTGATTTGTTCCACTAATTTAATAGGATAATATGACGTGTCAGGATTTATTAAATATTTTTTTGATGTAATCATGCTGTTCTGACTTTCACAAAAACCAAATACTAAATTATGTCAAAATTGACATAATTGTGTTTTTAAAACTAATACTATATTATTAATTGATTTAATATTTCTAAAAATCTCAGGATCATTCAAAGAGCATAAATAAGGTTATATATATTAATAATTAACCACTTTGGGTTCTTTTGGCTTGTTTTAGTACGTTTATTAACCATATATTATAAAAACCAAAGTGATAGGATAAATGTCAAACTATTTAACTAAGAGTTAAATATAAAAGATAAGGTTAATATGGTAACATAAAACTATCTAAAACCTATTGGTTGAGAGGATTTCGACCAATCCCTACATTAACCTCTAAATAAATCATTTTGGAGCCATTAAAATCTGAACATGAGTTTATTATAAAATAATATTTCAAGCTTTTCCTAAAGTGACCTTCATCTCTCTTATAAAAGGTTACTTCCCCTTCTCTTAACTTCACACATCCAAATCCATTTATCTTGGACAAAACTAGCACCAATATTCTCCAAACTTTTCTCCCTTCATCCTATATGCCTTAATTTGGTTATAAAGCCATCTTATGGAGCCCTTTTGACTAAATCAAATGGAAGAACCTGAAGAAGAGGTAAATATTTCATCGCCTCTTTCAAGTTCTTTTTTTCTTCCGCTTCCTATTTCATTGTTGTTTCCTCTATAAAATAATTACTCCAGTATATTATATATATTTTTATATTATTATAAAAATGGTACAACCATATTAGTTATTCTATCCATCATATGACTGACAATGTCAACATACGTGCGTATGTACGGCTTACAGTCTCCATGTCGTTGTGTAGTTTGTTATTCAAACACTTCATTATTTGGTTGTATATAAAAATTAGAATAACTGATTAAAATATTAAATATAACATGTTAATGATTTTTTATATATGATATACCATCAAATTACATACGATTCCAACATCAATATAATATTATTGTCTCTCATGCGTACGTATGACTTACCATCTCCACAAACGCGATGAGATTCATTCCCCATCATATTCATTCTAGAATAATTTTCATTTTATGACTAAAAATATTGTTTATTAACATAATATCATTCTGCATACGAATCAAATAAATCATATCCATAACAAACATGGATTACGTAACCAAGCATATAATGGAAAACAAATTTGTTAACACCCAAAATAATGATACTACTGAAATATTATTCATCCAAGAAATATTAGAGGATCATATATGATATAATATTTTTGTATATAGTTATAATATAATTTAATGAAAATGTTTAAACTATTATACAGGAGGTTAACATACCGTTGAATAAGGAAAAGTACATGGTAAGGGTTAATTTCACAATCTCTTAATTATCAGAGGTTGTTTTTACGTATGTATCTACTGGGACCCCTTTATCATCCACATAAATGTTTTTTAAAAATGTATTTCAATTTACTAGACTATGGTTTAATGTCATTTATACCCTGGTTTAACTTTTTATAAAATGGATTGAAATGAACCTTTCCTTCATTTTCCAAACAAGGTACATTATGACCTTTTCGACAAAATTAAGGTAACAATGTCTTTTCATAACTTATACGCCATGTGTGGATCTTTTCTGCCCTTATACCATCATTGAAACTTCTCATACAATATTATTAGAATATTTTCAAAATAAATGTTTTCTTTTATAATTATGTGACATTTAAATGATTACAAAATAGAAAGAGGTATTTATTTCAACTAGTTTTCATTTTATCTATGTAAACATACTTTGATGGATTTTAAACTTGTTTGAAGTTGATTTATTATTATTAAAATCTTCCATATTGTATTGAAGGTTTTTTGAAATGTTTTACATTGGATGGGTTTTTTACACCATTAATGGTTTATGGATAAAAGTATTGACATTTCATATGCTAGTTTCAGTACGAATGTTTATGTTATGTTTAAACCTTTTCATATCAGGAATTCATTGAACATAGTAAATAACGGGTGGAGCCCACTATAGCTCCCTGAAGCATCGGTAGGTCACATGATACAAATTAGTGTCTTGGCACAAGGAATGGACAAAATCTTATTTTTAGTTTCGGTACAAGTCCTTCATTATCTGGTTATGATGTCTGGAATTATGCATTCCATTATTATGAATGTGGATATTGATATTTCCTATGATTATTTAACTAGTATAATATCCATGTGAATAATTAAATAGAATTATTTCATTTTTTCTTTTCTATATTATGATGAATTTTATGTTCAAAAGGCTTTTGTTTAGTCTTATATATTTCCTTAAATTTTTATGCATATTTATGAATGTTTCCGCTATATTGTTATCCTTACTGAGAATCTGAGCTCACCCCTTTCTATGTTTTATTTTTCCTAGCACGCGAAGAAGTATTTTATTGTTGACCTGTATGGATATGCTAAGGATATAAATGTGTTCAGAAGGGGAAAAATTTTTGTCGATGTTTTTATTTCATGATGTAATGTAAAATTTATGAATGTATCTAGTACTTCAAAGGCTACTAAACTAATCAGTCTTTCGGGACATGATTCCTTGTATGATTCCAATGTTATGTAATAATGTACCGACTCTAAGTAACTGGGCTTATGGATTTATATTTGGTATCAGAGAAAGTTTAGTACAATCCTTGGAAGCTAGATTTAGAAAAACTAGAATTATAGAACATTAACCTATGATAGACTTTGAGGATTAGTAAGGAAGAAATTCTTAGAATTTTGGTAATGTTGGGATTTTTTGAGTTTTCCAAGAAATACATCCCTGTCTAGATACGAGCTAGTAGAGACTGTTGTGGAATAGATGTACTAAGGGCTAAAACCCCAAAACACTGGTATGATCTAGAATCGAACGAGAACTGCTTCATGATAATGGGCCTTGCTGCACTCTTGGTTACGACACTCCTGGGGGATATGCTTATTATAATTCACATTTTCTATAACGCCCCGACCCTAGTTACCTAGAGTTGGTGCATTATTACATAACATTGGCAAGATCACAAGAAATATAAAATCTTGAAAGACCGATTGGTTTAGTAGCCTTGGAAACACTAGATATATTCATAAGTTTTACATTACATCATAAAATGAAAAACTACTACAACAACATAATGTCTCCACAGTCCACACTATTATCCCCTCATAATATCCCTACAGGTCATTCATAACATACTTCTTCACATCCTGGGAAAAATAAAACATAGAAAAGGGGTGAGCTCAAATGCCCATTAAGGATAACAATATAGCGGAACATTCAAAATAAGCATAAACATTTAAGGCAATGCATTACTAAAACAAAAGCCTTTTAAACTTGAAATTCAACATAGTATGGAAAAATTAAAATGAAATAATTCCATTTACTTGTTCACATGGATATTCTACTAATCGAATAATCACATGCAATATCAATAACCACTTTCATAATGTTGGAATGCATAATGCCAGACTATCATAACCACATAGCCAAGGCCTCGTGGCAAGACTACATATATGATTTTGCCAAGGCCTTGTGCCCAGACACTAGTTTGTCTCATTAGACCTACCGATGCATCGAGAAGCTATAGCGGGCTCCACCCGTCACATATTAAGTCCAATGCATTCCTATATGAATAGGTTTAAACATAACATAAACATTCGTATTAAAACTAGCATACGAAATGTCAATAATTTCACCATAAACTATGAATGGTATAAAAATAGCACATCCACAGTCAAACATATCACAAAACCTTCAATACAATATAGAAGTTTTGTATCATAATAAATCAACTTCAAATAAGTGTAAAATCAATCAAAGGATGTTGACATAGATGAAATCAATACTCTTTTTAGAGAAATATCTCTTTCTATTAATAAAACATTTTCTTTGAGAATATTCTTATAAGATTGTAAGGAATGCTTTGAAGATTTTATAACGGTTGAAAATAGACGCACCCGCCATATAAGTTAAAAAACATGCTTACCTTAATTCTGTCGAAAAGGTTAAAAAGGACCTTGTTTTGAAAACGACAGAAAGATTCCTCTTATAAAAATTCAAACAATGGTATAAATGAATTTAACCCATATTATTGTAAATAATAAAAATGTTTTGAAATACATTTTTAAGAAAACATGGATGTGGATGATAAAGAGATCCCAGTAGATTATTACATATAAACAACCACGGATAATGAAGAGATTGTGAAATAACCCTTACCTTGTACTTTTACTTGGTTGGGGTAGGTTAACCTCCTGTATAATGGTGAAATAATTTTTATTAAATTATACAAGAATCATATACATTAATATGATATCATATATGATCTTTTAATATTGATTTGATAATAATATCTTAGTATTATCGTTGTTTCGGGTGTTAACTTACTTGTTTTATTTTATATGTTTTGTTACGTAAGACATGGTTGTATAGGATAGGTTGTATATTATTCATATCCAGAATGATATCAAGACCTTAAACATCATTTCGTAAATCATCAAATGATAATTATTCTTGAATGGATACGATGGAGAATGAATCTCATCGCGTTCGTGGAGACGGTAGTCCGTACGTACGCACGAGTGAATATATCATTATTTTGATATTAAAATAATATATAAATGGATGGTATATCATATATACAGAATCATTAACATGTTATATTCTTTATTTACATGAGTTACACATCATTATTATACCCATCCAAATAATATTATATTGAATAACAATTACACCACGACGTGGAGACGGTAAGCCGTACGTACGCACGTATGGTGACATGTTATTCAAAGGGTGGATATAATACTTAATATGGTTGTAACATATTTATAAAAACATCACAGTATATATATGATACTGGTGTTATTATTTTATAATGGTAACAACAAAGGAAGAAGAAGTGGAAGAAGAAAGGAACTTGGAAAAGGGTGGTGAAATCATTACCTCTTCATCGGTTTCTTCCTTTTGATTAGATCAGAAGGGCTCCATATGTTGCCTTTATGATCAAAATAAGGCCTTTAGGTTGTAGTGAGAGAAGTTGGTAGAGTATTTGGGCAGAGTTTGGCTGAACCAAAAGGCTTTGAAGGTGTGAAGAAATGAGAAGGAGGAGTGCCCTTTTATAAGAGGGGTGAGGGGCACCTTTGGAAAAGCTAGAGATATTAGTTTATAATAAATTCATATTAGGTTTAAAATTTCTCAAAAGTTGATTATTCAAATGGTAAGGTGGGGATGGGTCAAAAACAACTCAACCAATAGAGTTTAGAGAGGTTTGGGTACTTATATTAACCTTATCTTTAAGTATTAACTCTAAGTTAATTAGTTTCACTTTTACAATGTCTCTTTGTATTTTTATATAATATGCTTAATAAACTTACTATATACATCCAAGAGACCCCGAAGTGGTACATTAATGATGAACCTATCATGATATATGTCTCTTGGACGAACCTTAGATTTTTAGGAATTTAATATCAATTAATAATATAATATTTGTCTTAAGAACTCTTTTATGTCAATTTTGACACTATTCAATAGTTTATTTTTGTGAAACTCATAAAAGATTTAATACTTATAAAAAAGTAAATTAAATCAATCATAATATATCATATTATCCTATAAAATTAGTTTAATTCATTAAAAGTTTCATATTATATTTATTTGGGTATTTATATATCAATTATTTTAATTTTTCACTATTATAGTAATTAATTTATCATCATTGTGTCATAAATAAATTAGATTATTCAATGTCTAAAAATTATAAATAAAATATCATTATGTAAGAAATCTTTTTATCATTATAATGAATATTTATAATCTAAAATAAAACATACATAACTCTATGTAAAAATTGTTTTGCTAAAAGATATATGCTTGTGTCATTTTTGTATTCATTTTAACTTAATGAAAAAAAGTGTCCCTATCACCTACTTGTGGAACCATGGGGTCCCAAAATAGACCTAAATATTCCTATGGTCGAACATGTATCAACCAATAAGGCTAGGACACGTTTTAGGGTAATTTAGTATTATTATAATATTATTTTTTTAACCCTTATTTACCGGATTTACCCTTAACCATGGTAAATAAAATATTTACCGCAGTAATTATTCAAAATGTCTAAAAATAAAAGTTACCTATTTACACAATTTGGACATCCTGATTCCAAATATGGAATCCATTTTTCTAAATTCAAAACACAGAAGTTTCAGAAATCAAATTAAAATTAATTCCCGCTGTCAAAACAAAAAGCATGTTTTTAAGAGATAATAACTATCAAAAGATTGACACTTGTTTATGTTCGGTTTAATTGTAAAATTATGTCCAATGAACAAAATTATATTAAATCGTAAAAATATATTCTAAATATAATTTAAAAGCACTCAAATTCATAATTTATCACTATTAATTATTTTTATTAAAAAAGTTGTTTTTAATTAAAATTTAGTATTTTTCACTATTCATCAAAATATAAAAGTTATCCGAAAAGTACCAAAATTTCACCTTAGGCTAAATTAGATATTCCAAATCCAAAAATGAATTCCATTTTAAAATATAAAATATATATAATTTCAAAAATTAGGTATTACTATTCATAACGGCTAGTTTGACTGGTTATGGTGTGTTAGAACTCGGTGTTGCGTACAACACATGCTATCACATTATTCAAAAAGAAGTGTACCGTAGAAGTTTGGGGTGTTACATTCTACCCTCCTTCAAATAATTTCGTCCTCGAAATTTCTAGAATACTTATCACATGAAAAGACTCGGGTGGCTCTTAATCATAAGTTTCTCGGGTTCCCACGTTGCCTCTTCCATCTTATGGTTTCTCCACAAAACTTTTACCAGACGCGTCGTCTGGTTTCTCAGTTCTTGTTCTCTCGTATCAAGAATCTTGACGGGCTCTTCGCAATAAGACAGATCGGGTTCCAGTTCTAATTCCTCATAGGTGAGTACATGCGTTGGGTCAGGCTTGTATTTCCTCAATAGAGATATGTGAAACACATCATGAACTTTGGAGAGACTTGGCGGCATTGCCAATCGGTAAGCTACAACCCCAATTCGTTCTAGAATTTCGAAAGGTCTGATGTACCTAGGACTCAATTTACCTTTCTTAACAAAACGTATGACTCCCTTCCATGGAGATACCTTCAGGAAAACATGATCACCGACTTGAAATTCCAAATCCTTCCTTCGATTATCGGCATAGCTCTTCTGCCTACTTTGAGATGCATTGATGTGATTTTGGATTACCTTCACCTTTTCCATTGTTTCCTCCACCAGTTCTGGACCTACAAGTTTTCTTTCACCAACTTCATCCCAATAGGTTGGTGTACGACATCTCTTTCCATATAACGCTTCATATGGTGCCATCTAAATACTCGAATGGAAGCTATTGTTATAGGAAAATTCTACGAGAGGTAAGTATTGATCCCACATACCCTGAAAGTCAAGTGATCAAGATCTCAACATGTCTTCTAGGGTTTGAATAGTCCATTCTGATTGTCCATCTGTTTGAGGGTGGTAAGCAGTGCTCAAATGACGTTCAGTATTCGGGGATTTCTAAAGACTTTTCCAAAATCTTGAAGTAAAACGGGGATCACGATCAGAAACAATTGATAGGGGTACTCCATGAAGTCTCACAACTTCATTAATATATAGTCTTGCTAGAAGTTCTAGGGGTAGATCTTCTCTTATAGAAAGAAAATGTGCTGACTTGGTAAGATGATCAACAATAACCCATATTGCATCGTTCCTTCTCGGAGTCTTTGGTAGACCCATGACAAAGTCCATCGTAATATTGTCCAATTTCCACTCTGGTATGGGATGTGGTTGCATGACTCCTCCAGGCTGTTGCCTTCCAGCTTTCATTTCCTGACAAATCATACATCTTGACACAAAATCAGCAATCTCCCTCTTCATGTTGTCCCAACAAAAATGTTCCTTCAAATCTCTATACATTTTGGTGCTCCCAGGGTGTATAGAGAAATTGGAACTATGAGCATCATCCAGCAATTCCATTCTTAGATCAGGTATATCGGGAACACAAAGTCTCTTCCCAAATTTCAAAATTCCATCTTCATACACAAAGTCTCTCAATCTCCCATCATTTAGAGCTTTAATCTTCCTTTTAAATTCTTCATCATTGGTCTGAGAACTCTTAATCCTTTCTAGTAAAGATGGTTTGGCAACCATTTGAAAAATCATTGATGTTTCACCTTCCCTGGTTATTCCCATGTCCATCTTCACTAGATCCATGAAAATTGGATCCCATTCAATTCTCATATTGTTCAAAACTCCATGGTCTTTTCTACTCAAAGAATCTCTAACCTTGTTTTCTTTCCCTGGGTGGTAGTGTAATGTGCAATCATAATCCTTGAGTAATTCAAGCCATCTCTTTTTCCTCATGTTGAGTTCTTTTTGTGAGAAAATATACTTCAAACTCTTGTGATCAGTATAAATCTCACATTTTTCACCATAGAGGTAGTGCCTCCATATCTTCAAAGAAAAGATCACAGCTTTTAACTCGAGATCATGAGTAGGATAGTTTTGTTCATGAATTTTCAACTGTCGTGATGCATAAGAAATAACTCTATCATTCTGCATAAGGACACAACCAAGTCATTTCTTTGATGCATCACTATAAATAACGAACCCATCATTCCCCGATGGTAGATTCAATATAGGAGCATTGACTAATCTTCTCTTCAGTTCTTCGAAAAATTCTTCACACTCTTTTGTCCAAACAAATTTAACCCCTTTACGTGTGAGCTTCGTTAATGGGTCAGCCAATCAGGAAAAATTCTGGACAAAATGTCGATAATAACCTGGCAAACCAATAAAACTACGTACCTCAGTTATAATCGTAGGTTCTGGCCATTCTAGGATTGCCTTGGTCTTAGAAGGATCAATAGAGATTCCATCTTTAGAGACAATATGGCCAAGAAAAGAAATCTCATGAAGCCAGAATTCACACTTGCTAAACATTCCATATAATTCATGTCATCTCAGAGTCTTCAGGATAATGCGCAAGTGATTTTCATGGTCTTCGTAGCTTTGGGAGTATACCAAGATATCATTAATAAATAACACCACAAATTCATCGAGATAATCCTTGAAAACTCTATTCATCAGATCCATGAATACAGAGGGTGCATTAGTCAATCCAAACGACATTACAGTAAACTCGTAATGCCCGTACCTGGATCGAAATGCTGTCTTCGGAATGTCTTCCTTCATCACACACAACTGATGGTATCCATATTGAAGGTCAATCTTTGAAAAGTATTGAGCTCCACGCAGTTGGTCAAATAAATCATCAATGTGAGGCAGAGGATACTTTTTCTTTATCGTTATAGCCTTGATCTCCCTGTAGTCGATACATAACCTCATAGATCCATCTTTCTTTTTAACAAAAATAACAGGGGCTTCCCATGGAGAAACACTAGGAAGAATAAATCCTTTATTAATCAATTCCTCTGGTTGTTTCTTTAGTTCAACTAATTCTACAGTGGCCATTCTATAAGGGGTCTTCGATATAGGCCTTGATCCAGGAATCAAATCAATGGAAAACTCAATTTCTCGTTCTAGAGGATGTCCAGGTAAATCTTTCGGAAATACATCTACAAATTCTTTCACAATAGGTACATCCTCTATTTGAACATTCATTTCCTCACCCACTGTTATTTCATTCTCTTCCTCCCCAATAATTGAATTTAGTTGAGCTATTGATGGTGGATCTAAATAAGAATTAGGTGGTGATGATTATACTCTAAAGATAAGGTGTTCCTTATCATTATCATCAAGAATCGTAACCTCTTTCTTCTTACAATAAATCTTCACATCATAGTCTGAAATCCAGTCCATACCGAGGATTATATCAAACTCAATCATAGGTATGACGATGAGATCAACAGATAACGAATATTTATGTGATCTAATGGGGACCGATTCACAAAAATTTGTTGCAATGATACTTCCCTTAGGAGTTTTAACTGACACCTCCCTTGTTAAATAAAATTGGAAATATCTAATTTTCTTAGCAAACTGGGAAGATATGAAACAATATGATGATACAGAATCAGAAAATGCATTTTCTAAACATGAGGAAACCATTAAATTACCTACCACCATGTCTTTCGGAGATTCTACCTCAGCAGTAGTGATAGCATAAGAATGGCCTTGATCCCTTGGCCTTTTCTGAGGTAAGTTCTCCTGACGCTTAGGAAATTCATTTGCATAAATGTCCCATCTCCCTGAAATTATAGCACTGAACATTGGTGGCTTCCTTCTTCCCTTCGTAACCACGAGTTTGGTGGCCTTTTTCACCACACTTGTAACAGACTCACATTCCCATCAAGCAAGTACCTGGGTGTTTCTTCCCACATTTACCACATGATGGATATTCAACTTTACTTTCATTCCCTTATTTCCATTCCCAGATTGATCAGCAGGACTCTTCTTCTCTGGCATTGCTTTAAAGTCATAAGACTTAGAGGATTCCTTTTCGGTCTTGATAGCACATGAGACAATGTCTTCGTACGATGAAAAGGATTTTGAGACTAATGCTCGACGGAGAAATGGTTTTAACCCATCAAATAAACGATCAATCATACTTCTTGGGTTACGTATATAATCTCCAGCATACCTTTCTAACCTTGTAAAGTTATCCTCAAACTTTGTGACATTCTCATCCTCCTTCTGTCTCAAACTCAAAAATTGCCTTTCCATATCTGCTCGATGGTCGCGAGGAAATTATTTTTCTAAAAACAGATCTTTGACCTCCCTCTATTCCATATTTGATACTTAATCATCTTCCTTCGTATTTTGAATCAATGACCACCATTGATCAGCATCTCCAGTGAGGCGATAAACTGCCATGATAAATTTTTCCTTTCATTACTCCCCAAAGCCTGAAATATTTTCTCTAGGGAAAATATCTATTGCTCAGCTACTAAGGGATTTGTACTCCCATTGAACGTTGGTGGTTGTTGACTCATGAATCGATCTAACATTAATCCTCCACGTTGTGGAACAGGGTGCTCCATACGGGTAAGGTTATAATTCATAACTTGAGTGAGTTGTCCCAGTATGGTGATTAGCTGATCGGCACCAGTTGCATCACCATCTCCACTATACTTATCTTGAGCAGGAGGGAAATCCCTACATGGAGTGTGTGCATTGATACGGTTTCCATTTCTTCCACTAGGCGCCATTTCTAAACAATGGCATAAACTAGATCAGTTTATGAACCAAATATATAATCCCATACTTATAAAACACTTAACATAAATTGAACTATTTATGGATATAATTCATAATCATAAAAATGTTTTATTTGAGGAAGTATATACTAATAAACCCTTCATAATGATTTTTAAAGAAAATGAGAGTTATCCTTAGAATATCCCCTGGGAGTGTCGTAACCAAGAGTGCAGCAAGGCCCGTTGTCGTGCACCGGTTCTCATTCAAGTCTAGCTCAAAGCGGTGTTTTCGGGTTTTACCCCTAGGTACATCTGTGCCAGAGTCGCCTCTACCTGCTCGTATCCAGACAGGGATGTATTGCTTGGAAAACACACAAAATCTCTACAATACCAAAATTCTAGGAAGTTCTTCTATACTAATCCTCAAAGTTCATCTTAGGTCTACGTTCTCTAATCAGAGTTTATCTAAATCTAGCTTCCAAGGTTTATACTAAACTTCCTCTGACACCAACTGTAATACCCCGACCCTAGTTACCCAGAGTCGGTGCATTATTACATAACATTGGCATGATCAAAAGAAAGATCAAATCTCGAAAGACCGATTTGTTTAGTATCCTTGGAAACACTAGATATATTCATAAGTTTTACATTACATCATAAAATGAAAAACTACAACAAAAACATAATGTCTCCACAGTCCACACTATTATCCCCTCATAATATCCCTATAGGTCATTCATAACTTACTTCTTCACATCCTGGGAAAAATAAAACATAGAAAAGGGGTGAGCTCAAATGCCCAGTAATGATAACAATATAGCGGAACATTCAAAATAAGCATAAACATTTAAGGTAATGCATTACTAAAACAAAATCCTTTTAAACTTTAACTTCAACATAGTATGGAAAAAGTAAAATGAAATAATTCCATTTACTTGTTCACATGGATATTCTAATAATCGAATAATCACATGCAATATCAATAACCACATTCATAATGTTGGAATGCATAATGCCAGACTATCATAACCACATAGCCAAGGCCTCGTGCCAAGAATACAAATAAGATTTTGCCAAGGCCTTGTGCCAAGACACTAGTTTGTCTCATGAGACCTACCGATGCATCGAGGAGCTATAGCAGGCTCCACCCGTCATATATTAAGTCCAATACATTCCCATATGAAAAGGTTTAAACATAACATAAACATTCGTATTAAAACTAGCATACAAAATGTCAATAACTTCACCATAAACTATGAATGGTATAAAAATATCACATCCACAGTCAAACATATCACAAAACCTTCAATACAATATAGAAGTTTTGTATCATAATAAATCAACTTCAAATAAGTGTAAAATCCATCAAAGGATGTTGACATAGATGAAATCAAAACTCTTTTTAGAGAAATATCTCTTTCTATTAATAAAAAATTTTCTTTGAAAATATTCTTATATGCTTGTAAGGAAAGCTTTGAATATTTTATAATGGCGGAAAATAGCCGCACCCGCCATGTAAGTTAAAAAAACATTCTTACCTTAATTCTGTCGAAAAGGTTAAAAAGGACCTTGTTTTGAAAACGACAGAAAGATTCCTCTTATAAAAAGTCAAACAAGGGTATAAATGAATTTAACCCATATTCTTGTAAATAATAAAAATGTTTTGAAATACATTTTTAAGAAAACATGTATGTGGATGATAAAGAGATCCCAGTAGATTATTACATATAAACAACCTCAGATAATGAAAAGATTGTGAAATAACCCTTACCTTGTACTTTTCCTTGGTTGGGGTAGGTTAACCTCCTGTATAATGGTGAAATAATTGTTATTAAATTATACAAGAATCATATACATTAATATGATATCATATATGATCTTTTAATACTGATTTGATAATAATATCTTAGTATTATCATTGTTTCGGGTGTTAACTTACTTGTTTTCTTTTATATGTTTTGTTACGTAAGACATGTTTGTAAAGGATAGGTTGTAGATTATTCATATCCAGAATGATATCAAGTCCTTAAACATCATTTTTTAAATCATCAAATGATGATTATACTTGAATGGATACGATGGAGAATGAATCTCATCACGTTCGTGGAGACGGTAGTCCGTACGTACGCACGAGCGACAATATCATTCTTTTGATATTAAAATAATATATAAATGGATGGTATATCGTATATAAAAAATCATTAACATGTTATATTTATTATTTATATGAGTTACACATCATTATTATACCCATCCAAATAATATTATATTGAATAACAATTACACCACGACGTGGAGACGGTAAGCCGTTCATACACACGTATGGTGACATGTTATTCAAAGGGTGGATAGAATACTGAATATGGTTGTCCCATATTTATAATAACATCAAATTATATATATGATTCTGGAGTTATTATTTTATAATGGTAACAACAAAGGAAGAAGAAGTGGAAGAAGAAAGGAACTTGGAAAAGGGTGGTGAAATCATTACCTCTTCTTCAGTTTCTTCCTTTTGATTTGATCAAAAGGGCTCCTTAGGTTGGCTTTATGATCAAACTAAGGCCTCTAGGTTGTAATGAGGGAAGTTGGGAGAGTATTTGTGAGGAGTTTGGGCGATCCAAAAGGCTTTTAAGGTGTGAAGAAATTATAAGGAGGAGTGCCCTTTTATAAGAGGGGTGAGGGGCACCTTTGGAAAAGCTAGATATATTAGTTTATAATAAATTAATATTCGGTTTCCAATGGCTCCAAAGTTGATTATTCAAAGATTAAGGTGGGGATTGGTCGAAAACAGCTCAACCAATAGAATTTAGACAGGTTTGGGTACATATATTAACCTTATCTTTAAGTATTAACTCTAAGTTAATTAGTTTCACTTTTAAAATGTCTCTATGTATTTTTATATAATATGGGTAATAAACCTACTATATACATCCAAGAGACCCACAAGTGGTCCATTAATGATGAAACAATCATTATATAAGTCTCTTGGCCGAACATTATATTTTTAGGAATTTAATATCAATTAATAATATAATATTTGTTTTAAGAACTCTTTTATGTCAATTTTGACACTATTCAATAGTTGATTTTTGTGAAACTCATAAAATATTGATTACTTCGAAAAAAGTCAATTAAATCAATCATAATATATCATATTATCCTATAAAATTATTTTAATTCATTAAAAGTTTCATATTATATTTATTTGGGCATTTATAATATCAATTATTTTAATTTTTCACTATTATAGTAATTAATTCATCATCATTGTGCCATAAATAAATTAACTTATTTAATGTCTAAAAATTATAAATAAAATATCATTATGTAGGAAATATTTTTATCTTTCTAATGAATGTTTATATTCTAAAATAAAACATATATTACCCTATGTAAAAATTGTTTTTCTAAAAGATATATGCTTGTGTCATTTTTGTATTCATTTTAACTTAATTAAAAAAAAAGTGTCCCTATCACCTACAAGTGTCCCCATGGGGTCCCAAAATCGACCCAAAGATGCATATGGTAGAACATATATCAACCAATAAGGCTAGGACACGTTTTAGGGTAATTTATAATTATTATAATAGTATTTTTTTAACCCTTATTTACCGGATTTACCCTTAACCATAGTAAAGAAAATATTTACCGTAGTAATTATTCAAATTGTCTAAAAATAAAAGTTACCTATTTACACAATTTGGACATTCGGATTTCAAATATGGAATCCATTTTTCTAAATTCAAAACACAGAAGTGGCAGAAATTAATTTAAAATTAATTCCCACTGTCAAAACAAAAAGCGTGTTTTTAAGAGATAATAACTATCAAAAGATTGACACTTGTTTATGTTCGGTTTAATTGTAAAATTATGTCCAATGACCATCATTATATTTAATGGTAAAAATATATTCTAAATATACTTTAAAACCACTCAAATTCATAATTTATCACTATAAATAATTTTTATTAAAAAAGTTGTTTTTAATTAAAATTTAGTAATTTTCACTATTCATCAAAATATGAAAGTTATCCGAAAAGTACCAAAATTTCACCTTAGGATAAATTTGATATTCCGAATTCAAAAATGAAGTCCATCTTAAAATATAAAATATATATAATTTCAAAAAGTAGGTCTTACTATTCATAACGTCTAGTCTGATTGGTTATGGTGTGTTAGAACTCGGTGTTGCGTACAACACACGCTAGCACATTATTCAAAGAGAAGCGTACCATAGAATCTTGGGGTGTTACATTTTCATTAAAATCCATTATTAAGGGTTTATGAGTATATACTTCTTCAAAGAAAACATTTTTAAGATTATGGATTATATCCATAAACTGTTCAATATATGTTAACTGTTTCACATGTTTGGAAATATGTATTGTGATTCATAATATAATCTAGTGTATTCCATTGTTTAGAAATGGAACATAGTGGAAGGAATGGAAACCATATAAATACACATAATCCATGTAGAGATTGACCTCACACTCAAGATAATTAAAGTGGAGTTGTTGAAGCAACTGGTGTTGATCAACTTATGACCATACTGGGACAACTCACTCAAGTTATGAATAATAACATTACCCGTATGGGGAATCCTGATCCACAACACAGAGAATCATTGTTATACCGCTTCATGATGAAACAACCACTAAAATTCAATTGGAGTACTAATCAATTAGTAGTTGAGAAATGGATAAATCCCTTAGAGATAATATTTCATGCTATGGGGTGTAATGAAAAGGAAAAAGTTTTCATGGCAGTTTATCACCTCACGAGAGATAAAGATCAATGGTGGTCATTAATTCAAGACACAATGGAAGATGAGGATGTCTCAAACATGGAATATAGGGAGATTAAAGATATTTTATTATAAAAATAATTTCCTCATGACCATCGAGAGGATATGGAAAGACAATTTCTGAGTCTGAGGAAAATGGAGGATGAAAATGTCGCAAAGTATGAGGATAACTTTTCATGGTTATCAAGGCATGCATAATATTATATACGTAACCCAAAGAGTAATATTAATCTATTTTTTATGGGTTTAAACCCTTTCTCTATCGAGAATTAGTCTCGCAATCCTTCTTATCATACGAAGATATAGTATCGTGGGCTATCAAGATAGAAAAAAAAATTCTCTATGCCTTACGTATTTAAAGAAAAGAAAGAGAAAAAGAGATTAGCTGAACACTCTGGAAATGGAAATAAAGGGAAGAATGGAAAATTTGAATAACCATCCTACGGTAAATGTGGGAAGAAACACCCCGGTACATGCCTAAAGGGAATTCGGGTCTCTTGCAAGTGTGGTGAAATAGGACACCAAGATCGTGATTGGAATGGAAAGAATGAGTCTGTAAATGTTGAATGCTACAATTGTAGAGAAAAGGGTCCTTATGAAAAAGAATATCCTAAGCGCTAAAGGGAACTTACCTCAGAAAAAACAATGGAGCAATTCCATGCTTATGCGATCAATACTGCTGAGGTTGATGCTCCGAAAGACATGGTGGTAGGTAATTTAACGGGTTCCTCATGTTTATCCAATGATTTTTTTGATTTTGGATCAACACAGTGTTTCATATCTTCCCAGTTTCCAAATAAAATTAGATATTTTCAATTTGACTTAACAATGGTGTTGTTAGTCAAAACACCTACGGTAAGTATCATAACAAAAATATTTTGTTAAATAGTTCCCATTAGAGCATATAAATGTTCTTTATCTTCTGATCTCATCGTCATACCCATGATTTAATTTAATAAAATCCTTAGAATGGATTAGAATTCAGACCATGATGCGAAAATTTATTTTAAAAAGAAGGATGTTACAATTTTATATGATGACAAGGAGTACCTTATCTTTAGAGCAGAAAATTCACCACCTGATTCTTATCTAGATCCACCCCCTTTAACTATACTAAA
The DNA here is from genome assembly GCA_963277665.1 of Viscum album. Lineage (NCBI taxonomy): Eukaryota > Viridiplantae > Streptophyta > Magnoliopsida > Santalales > Viscaceae > Viscum > Viscum album. Next base: position 287,121,454 of record OY728138.1, read on the forward strand.
TTCAATTATTAGGGAATAATAGAATGAAATAACTATGGGTGATGAAAAAAATGTTCAAATAGAGAATGTACCTATTGTGTAAGAATATGATTATGTGTTTCCAAAGGGCTTACCTTTAAATCCTTCAAAATGATAAATTGAGTTATCCATTGATTTAATTCCTAGATCAAGGCCCATATCTAAGACCCCTTAAATATTTTCCACTGTGGAATTAGTGGAACTAATGAAAAAATTAGAGGAATTGAGTAACAAGGGATTTATTCTCTCTATTGTTTCTCCATGGGCAACCCCTGTACTTTTTGTTAAAAATAATGATAGATCTTTGAGGTTGTGCACCGACTACATAGAGATCAATTATATAGAAATAATGAACAAGTATCCCCTAACTCACATTGATGATTTACTCGACCAACTTAATGGAGCTCAATATTTTTCAAAGAGTGACCTTCAATCGGGATATCATATGTTGTGTGTGAAGAAGGAAGATATTCCTAAAACAACATCTCAAACTAGGTACGAGAATAACAAGTTTACACTAATGCCTTTTGTATTGAATAATGAACCATCTTTCTTCATATATCTAATTCATTGATTTTTCAAGGAATATATTGATGAAATTGTAGTGGTATTTATTGATCATGTTTTAGTATACTCAAAAAGCTATGAAGATCATGATGATCACTAGTGCATTATCCTAAGTACTCTGAAAAGAAATGAATTATATGGGAAATTTAGAAAGTGTGAATTCTGACGTCAGGAGATTACTTTTCTTGGCCTTATTGTTTGTAAGGATGGAATATCTATTGATCCATCAAAGACCAAGGAAATCCAATAATTCCCATCATCGATGATTATAACTAAGGTACACAGTTTAATTGGTTTAGTAGGATATTATTGGTGTTTTGTTCAGAATTTTTCCTAATTCGTTAAACCATTAACCAAGATGACAAATAAAAGGGTTAAATTTGTTTTGAAAAAAGAGTATGAATTTTTTTTTGAATAACTGAATATATGATTAGTTAATGCTCTTATCATGACTCTACCATTAAGAAACGATTGGTTTGTTATTTATTGTGATTATTCGAAGAAACGACTTGGTTTTGTCCTTATGAAGAATGATAGAGTTGTTGCCTATGCACCACGGTAGCAAACATTTCATGAACAAAACTATCCAACTCAACATTTAGAGTTAGTAGCTGTAATATTTTCTCTGAAAATATGTAGACACTATCTCTGTGGTAAAAAATGCGAGATTTATACTTATCACAAGAGTTTGATTTAGATTTTTTCACAAAAAGAACTCAACATGAGGCAAAATAATGGCTTGAACTACTCAAGGATTACGATTGAACTATAGAATAACAATCAGAGAAATAAAATAAGGTGGAAGATGCATTGAGTAGAAATGATCATGGAGTTTTGAAAAAGATGAGATTTGGAAAGGATACTATATAAATGTATCTAGTAAATATGGGTATGGAAATAACCATGGAAGGTTAATCATCAATGGGTTTTCAAATGGTTTTAAATACATCTTTACTATAAAGGATTAAAAGTTCTTAGACTGATGATGAGTAATTTCAAAAGAAGATTAAAGCTGTGAAGTATGAGAGATTGAGTTACTTCATATATGGAGATGGAATTTTGAAATTTGGGAAGAGATGTTGTGTTCCTAACATATCTTATCTAAAATGGTAATTGTTGGATTATGCTCATAGCTATAATTTCTCTATAAAACCTTGGAGAACAAAGATGTAGAGAGATTTGAAGAAACATTTTTGGTGGGACAACACGAAGAGGGAGATTGCTGATTTTGTGTGAAGATGTATGGGTTTTCAACAAGTGAAAGCTGGAAGGCAACAACCTGGAGGAGTCATGCAACCTCTTCCCATACCTGAGTGAAAATGGGATAATATTACGATGGAATTTTTTATGGTGCTACCAAAGACTCCTAGAAGGAATGATGCAATATGTGTCATTATTGATAGTCATACCAATTCATCCCATTTTATTTTTATAAGAGAAGATTTACCACTTGAACGTCTGGATAGACAATATATTAATAAAGTTGTAAGACTCCATGGTGTACCCCTATTGATTCATTCTAATCGCGATTCCTGTTTTACATCAAGATTCTGGAAAAGTCATCATATGGCCCTGGATACTGAACTTCGTTTCAGCACAGCCTACCACCCTCAAACCGATGGGCAATCAGAACGGACTATTCAAACCTTATAAGTCATCTTGAGATCTTTCTCACTAGACTTTCATGGTATACGTGATCCATATTTACCTTCGGTATAATTTCCCTATAATAATAGCTTCCATTCAAGTATTCATATAGCACTATATAAACAATTATATGGAAATAGATGTCGCACGCCATCATTTTGGGATGATGTTGGTGAAAGAAAACTCATAGGCCCGGAACGTTTTGTGGAAAACAATAGAAAAAGTGAAGATTATCCAAACCCACATCAAAGCATCACAATGTTGGAAAAAGAGCTATGCTGTTAACCAAAGGAAGGATTTTTGATTTCAAGTAGGAGACTGTGTTTTCATGAAGGTATCTCCATGGAAGGGTGTTATATGTTTTAGTAAGAAGGGTAAATTGAGTCCCATGTACATCGGAACATTCGAAATTCAAGAACGAATTGGAGTTTATCTTATCGTATGGCAATGCCTCCATGTCTCTCCAAAGTTCATGATGTGTCCAAGTATATATTTTGATAAAATACATTCCTAACCAAATGCATGTACTCACCTATGAGGAAATTGAATTTTATCCTGATCTATATTACTGTGAAGAGCCTCTCAAAATTATTGATACTACGGATCAAGTGCTGAGAAACTGGATGACTCGTCTGGTAAAAGTTCTATTGAGAAACCATAAGATGGAAGAGGAAACATGGGATCATGAAGAACTTATGATGAAGAACCACCTGAATATTTTTATTCAATAATATTCTAGAAATTTCGAGGACGAAATTATTTTAAGGAGGAGAGAATGTAACACCCAAAGCTTCTATGGTATGTTTTCATTTGAATAATATAGTAGCTTCCGTTGTAGACGACATGGAGTTTTAACAAACCATGACCAATGAAACTAGCCATTATAAATAGTAATACCCACGTTTTGAAATTTTATAAATTTTAATTTAGAAAATTGACTACAATTTTTTATTCAGAATAACAAAACTAGCTTAGGGTGATTTTTTGGTATTTTTCTTAGAACATTCAATTTTTGATTAATAGTGAAAACATTGCGTTATTGTTTAAATCCGATATTTTATTTAAATAATTAGTTATTTTATGTTAATTTATTTTAGGTCAAAATAGATACATAATACATATATATGTTCAATTTATTTCATTGGTGTCATTTTATAATATGTTTAGATATATAAAATTTTAATGGACTTTTTACAGTCTTTTCCCACATTCTAGGAGCATTTAAAAATTCACATAAAACATAATTTTAAAGATTTTGTGAGTTGAATTTCAAAAATCTAAGAGAAACTATTGACATTAAAATGTAAAATGTGGTTCAATAAGATGAAATTGATTTTTGTTGAATAATAACTTATGACTTTTATTTACCAAGGTTAAAAGTAAATAGGGCAATTAAGGGTAAAAATGATATTATAATTACCCTAACACATGTCCTAATTCAATATGAAAAGTGTAATTCGACCAAAAAAACCTTATAAATAATATATTATCCCCTTTGGTCCACATGGATTATATTAGGACATTTATTATTATTTTATTTGAAGAAGAGTTAAAAGTGTTAAATTCATAGAATAATTACTAAACCATTTTTAATATAGGGTTATATATAAGATAATTTAGAATATAAATATTAATTAGAATGATAATATGATTTCCAAAATAATGGTATTTTATTGTTATGTTTTATACAATAAATAATTAAATTTATTTATGACACAATGAGGATGCAGTAATTACCTTATTAACAAATGATTAAAATAATTGATATTATAAATATCCAAATAAATTTAATATGAGAGATTTGATGAATTAAACTAGTTTAATATGTTAATATTACATGATAGGGTTTATTAAATAATTTCTTTTCGAAGTAATATTGCTGTTATGATTTTCACAAAAACCAAATACTAAATAGTGTCAAAATTGACATATTTGAGTTTCTAAAACAAATACTATATTATTAATTGATTTAATATTATTAAAAATATAAGGTTCATCCAAAGGTCTTATATTAGGTTTTTTATATTAATAATGAACTACTTGGGGATTTATTTTCTTGTTATAGTATGTTTTTTAACAATATAATATAAAAATACAAAGAGACATAGTAAATGTCAATCAATTTAACTAAGAGTTAAATCTAAAAGATAAGGTTAATATAGTAACCTAAACCTGTCTCAAACCAATTGTGTGAGACGTTATAGACCCATCCTTACATTATCCTTGAATTAAATCATTTTGGATCCATTAGAAACAGAAAATTAATTTATGAAAAAATAATATTTCAAGCTTTTCCTAAAGTGACCATCTCCTCTCTTATAAAAGGGTACTACAACTTCTCTTAATTTAATACCTTCAAAGCCATTTGTCTTGGCCAAACCCTACCCAAATATCCTCCCGAAAGATTTACCTTAATCCTATAAGCCATATTTTGTTTAGAAAGCAAACCTATAGATCCCTTTTGATCAAATCAAAATGAAGAACCTGAAGAAGAGGTAAATATTTCATCACCTCTTTCAAGATCTTTTCTTCTTCCACTTCCTTTTTCATGTTGTTTTCATTCAAAAATAATAACTCTAGTATGTATTATATAATTTGATGTTATTATAAAAATGGTACAACCACATTAGTTATTCTATACATCATATGAATGACAAAGTCACCATACGTGCGTATGTACGGCTTACCCTCTCCACGTTGTTGTGTAGTTTATTATTGAAACACATCATTATATGGTTGATTATAATAATGAATATAACCAATTTAAGTAATAAATATAAAATTTTAATGATTATTCAAATATTATATACCATCCAATTACGTATTATTTCACCATCAATATAATAATATCGTCGCTCGTGCGTACATACAGATTACTGTCTCCCCGAACGCGATGAGATTTATTCTCCATCGTAATAATTCAAGAATAATTTTCATTTTTTAGATTAAAAATAATATTTATTAACATAATATCATTCTTTGTATGAATCAAATACACAATATCCATAACAAACATGGATTACATAACCAAGAATATAATGGAAAACTTATTAGTTAACACCCAAAATGAGGATACAACTAAAATATTATTAACAAAGAAATATTAGAGGATCATTTATGATATCATATCTATGTATATAGTTGTTTTATTATTTAATAATTTTTTTAACTATTATACTGGAGGTTAACATACCATCGACTAAGAATAATTACAATTTAAGGGAAAATTTTACAATCTCTTTATTATCCGAGGTTGTTTTGATGTAAATATCTATTGGGACCTCTTTATCATCAACATCCATGTTTATTAAAAATGTATTTCCACACATTTTTACTATGTACTTGAATATGGGTTAATATCATTTAAACCCTTCATTGTATTTTTATAAAATGGATTGAAAGGAATCTTTCCGTTATTTTCCAAACGAGGTAATTTATGAACTTTGCGACAAAATTTAAAAAATGTATTTTTTTAGCTTATATGGTAGGGTTGGCTATTTAACACCATTATATCTTCATCGATCCTTCCAATAAAATATTATGAGAATATTTTCTAAATAAAAGTTTTTTTATAATTATGTGACATTTAAATGATTTCAAAATAGAAAGAGGTAATTATTTCAAATAGTTTTCATTTCATCTATGTCAAAATCCTATGATGGATTTTAAACTTGTTTGAAGTTTATTTATTATGATACAAATCTACCATATTTTTTGAAGGTTTTGTGATATCTTTGATTATGGATGTCTTATTTTTACACCATTTTTGGTTTATGGATAAATTTTGGACATTTAATATGCCAGTTTTAATATGAATGGTTATTTTATGTTTGAAACATTTCATATTATAAATGAATTGGAATTAGTAAGTGACGGGTGGATCCTGCCATAGCTCCTCGATAAAACGTTATCTCTAATGAGACAATCTAGTGTCTTGGCACATGGCTATGACAAATTATTATTTGTAGTCTTAGCACAGGGCCTTGATTATATGGTTATGATGTCTATTATTATTCATTCTATCAGTATGAAGGTGGCTATTGATATTTCTTGTGATTATTAGACAATTAGAATACCAGTGAGAATACGTAAATGGAATTGATAGATTTTTTCTTCACCATATTATGAAAAAATTTATGTTTAAAAGACTTTTTTATTAATCTTATACATTTCCATAAATTTTAATGCTTAATTATGAATGATTCTTATATATTTTTATCCTTACTGAGAATCTAAGATCACCCCTTTCTATGTTTTATTTCTCACAGGATGTGAAGAAGTATTTTATGGTTGACCTGCAGGGATAGGGTAAATATATAAGTGTGTTCAAAAGGGGAAAAATTTTCTTGATGTTTTTATTTCATGATGTAATTTAATAATTAGGAATTTTTGTAGTAATTACAAGGATACTAAACTGATCAGTCATTAGGGGCATGATTTCTTGTATCATGCCAAATTTAAGTAATAATGCACTGACTATGGGTAACTAGGGTCGGGGCATTACATTTTGAGTAACAAAGAGAGAAAAAATATTAATATTACATAAAAAATGTCACGCATGAACATACGAGAAAAATGAAAGGTATTATGGAACTATTTTAATATAATTACCTTGAGTGGAAATGAAAGATCATTAAAATTATTCTAGATAAAAATAATCCTTAAAAATTCCCATGTTCCCATACCACTTTGAATCAATTTAAATCAAAATCATTGTGATGGAATGAAATTAAATAATTGTTTTAAATAATATTAATATAAATTTATTAATGTTAAAATATATCAAAATGGGAAGTAGATAAATCACACAAAACAAGTGGTGAATATTATATTTATCATAAATATATAAATTGTGAGATAAAAATCTGTTACATTGAGTATGAAATATCTAATGGGACGTTATATTCTTTAATAATAAACAAATGTTAATTATATATTTTATTTATAACCTATTTAATATTTATAAACACTCTTATTTCACATATTATCATGTTTTTACCACTATATAAACAATTAATTTTGTGTCTGGTGTTTTGGCCAAATTCAATTTATGTGTCAAAAACTACCTTGGTAGGTCATCTATGGCTAATATGGTAATTATATGAATTATTTTGAATAATAATAATGATATAATTATGAATTTTGTATATCCATTATATTTTTAGAAACAATCATTTAATCTGGGTTTGAAAAATCAATAAACGTTATAGTCATAGAGATGTTAGGTAATACATACACATGAGTAGTGTTCCAAATTTCCAATGATCTCTTTCGAAATAATTTAATAAACAAAAATATTTTATGAATGATAATTATATTTTACATATAGTTTTTTAATCATGTATAGGCATATATATAATTCTTATGATGTAAAAGGAATTAGGTATTGTTGAGGATGCTAATAGAAACTTGGTCAATATCCATGGTTTTCCCAAAAACCATGTGTATAAACCCACCGAAACCAATAGTTTCAATGAACCATAGAAATATTGGACATTATATAACCTATACCCATGGTTCTTTCTAAACCATGTGTATAGGGAGACCGTGTAAGCATGGGAATCCAACAAATTGCATGGGAATACTTTGGGAAAACCTATACCTACAATTTTGATGAACCGTGGGTATATAATTCGATATATAAGCATATAACCATAGTTCATGAAAATTGTGGGTATAACTAAAACCAATACCCATAGTTTAATGGAACTGTGGGTATATTGAACCTTATGTTTTTCATGGAAAAAAAGATATAACCTAATATATGTATACATAGACATAATGGAAATTGGTCTAATTGTAAGGCAGTTCTGTGGTGGGGTAGAAGCACATGTTCAAATATATCCCATGACATTTTATTTTACCTACATATTATATATATATATATATATATATATATATAAGATAATATATACCAACATAAATAAAAGAGAAATTGGTTTGGTGTAATGGTAGTGATTCAATGTTATAGTGGTGCAGGATCAAAACTCTATGGTATATTTTTTTTCTATAGGTGGTTCTTATGAATACTATTAGGGAGATGTAGATATGTAATTATGTTAGAATAGAAGCTTTGATGGTGACGTGATTCTTGGAAGTTCTTCAAGTCGTGAGGACGAATCATGCAGCTAGATTTTTTTTTCAAATACAGACTCATATTAATATGTATAGGTAAATATAGATATATATAATTGTAATTGAAGAAGCTCAGTTTGTGATACACTAGGTGTTAAGAGAATCTGGTCGTGGGATCAGATTTCACTACTTGAATTTTTTTTCCAATATGGACAATTTATATTAATAAATAATTTTAAATGTAGGTATATATATATATATATAATTTAAACAGCTCAGTTAATGAGGTGCTCCATGTTAGACGGTCATATAGTGGGATCAAAACTTGTGGTCTCTTTTATTATAATATTTATACCAGTGGTTCTAGAATCATGGGAATATGAATTTTTCTACTATTTATACCAATACATAAAATATAATGGGTAAAATAAGTCTATGACATATTAGAAAAAATCTATACCTACAGTTTGGAAAACAATGGGTATAGTTTATGGAGTTATACCAACACCTCGGTTTCCCATGTTTCCCATAACCATGGGTATAGCCTACACCGACATATTTGGGGGATAATCCTATGATTTTAAACCATGGGTATAGGTTATTCTTTAAGTAGTGGGAGGCGGTAGTCCACATATACACAAACAACATTATCACTTTTTAGTGTGTGAAAGGGTAATAAATAAAATGATATATATTATTTCAAAATAATGTTAATAATTTAATTTATATCATATAATGTTTTTAATGTCACATATTTATATCTAAATATATATTTTATATATTCCATGTTTCATGTTATCAGATCGCATCACTTTTTGGATGCGACAATTGAATCCTCCACAAACGATAGAATCATATTTTCACAAAAAGGAATGTATAATGGATTGTGTTATAAGGGAATTACAGAATCATAAATACATAATATGTTTCATTAATATCATATATAAATATTGTTTCCATTATAATTCCCAACCATAAATGGTGTAAATGAAAAAATGAACGACTACATTTTGTGAGATGGTAATACATCATACAACTAAAATGTATGTTCATTACCAATTATATAGAAATATGTTTAACTTTAGGTAAAGAAATTTTAAAAAAACATCCCAATAATTTTAGAATACTAGTTATTTATATGATTGTGGAATCATGATATTTTAGGGACCTATTAATGAAATAAATCTAAAGAGCCTGATGAAATATGTTACCTTTTCGTTTTGTAACTCCATATAGATTAATAAAATGGATTTCTTGGATAAATTATGACCAAAGGGAGGCTTCTATAATGATGGTAGGAATTTATAAGAGCAATTTGGTTGGATCTTGTTTGGGCATATGAGTTTTGAGAGGTGCACAGAAGTGGGATGAGAGGAGTCCTTTTTATAATGATGGATGAGTGGCACTATTATAAATTTTGGGAAGGGGAATTCAAAAAACATTATTCACATTAAATGTATCTCCAATAATAGACCAAATATAAAAAAATTTATGATAGGGTTGAACTATTTCCATATAATTGATTTTGGACAATTTCATAAGTTATTTCTGCCCAAAAGTTTATGGTTTTATCCACTATTAAGGGTAATTTCACCATAATTGTTCTAATTACTTTTAATTACATTAAGTGTTGTTTTTTTTCAAATACTAATTTTTATATATTATAGATTATTAGTAGTTCTGATTAAAATATATAATCCATTTTTGAAAATTCCAATTACAAAAGTGGAATAAATTAAATTAAATTTATTCTTTTAGATGGGACCAAAACAAAAATTATTAATTGAACGATGTTCAAAATTCTTCTTGTATTTAAGATGAATTTTTATTCTGAAATTTAATAAATTAATCTAAATTAAATTAACTAATAAATATTGATCTAAATGAACTTGAAAAAACAATTTCAAATATTAGTTTTCCTTATAAATAAATTCTATGGAAATATTTTTTGAATTAAAATTATGTATATTTAATTATTTATTACAAAATGAAAATTTAGAGGGAAATAAAGAAAATTCACACTAAAATAATTTTTTGGTTTCACATTAAAATATTATATTTATTTTAAAATATAATAATTACAAGGTTTTAAAAAATTGGATTTAAAATATCTTCTCCATTAAAAGAAGCATAATGTCCCTTAATAAAAATATAGGGTTTTAAAAATATATTATTTAATAATATATATATATATATTACAAAAATATATGTCATTAATTTTAATAATATAAATTTATTAGGATAAAATAACTTTTTGATCCAAAAAATATTTTTCTTTAAAAATATTTTTTTTATATTAAATTAGTTAGTATATTCATTTATAATTAATTAATAACCAATGAATTAATTTCATATTTTGGTAAACCGTATATTTTTATATTTTATTTAATCCTATTCACAACCTCTAATTTAATAACTATGTTATATCTTTTTATATTGAATAATAATATTTGAATAATAAATTAATGTTCTGTAAAACCAGGTCTTGAATGTAATGCAAGATATCGAACAAAACATTTATCCCTTGTTAGAAAATATAACTTATTGTTTTCATGCCTTTAAAGATTTAGGATATAATGATTTTATTTAAAATACTAATTGTATTGAAATGACTCGTGTTGTTATGATCCCTTAAGTATTTTATGTTGTGTGTCATTAATTTTATCAAATAAAATTATTATAAATTAGATTTTCAAGGCGTTACATAAGACCCCACAAAATAATATAGTTATACATCATGGTTAAGAAATATTTGAAATTCTAAATGAAAAAATAATACAATCCACCCATAATGATGCATGCCACACTATAAATATCAATAATTTTTAATAAAAAGTGTGAATAGTTGAAAAATCATATAATAGACATTATAGGATAATTTAAATGCATAAAAAATATATTTAGGATCAATATAAGTAACTAATTATATCAAGGTACCCCTTTAAAATTATTAAATAAATTGTAGGTTATAATATTCTATTCTCTGAATACTTTAAAATGAACCATAGAACTTAAATAATTTTAATCCTGCATTGAAAGTATATTGGGTCATTTTGCAGATGTTTGTTACATATTATCATCACATAAAAGGTTGTCGGATGTGGGGATGTTAATAGAGACATATAATTGATTCGTTTGACATTTTTTATGGATTTTATCTAATAAATGTTGGTAAACATTGGTGGGGGTGGAAACATTTAACAAATCCAGTAGTATCTTTACAATTATTTATAGAATAATTGGTATATATTTAATGGAAAGAAGATATGAGGTATATAAAAATATATCAGAGGGTATTTTACTCTATAAAAAGGATTAAATGGATTAGGTAAACACATATAACACATAATATATTCAGTTATTGTATTTGGAATGTGGTTCCTAAAGTTTTAATTTTGCGGTTAGAAATTAAATTAATATTCCCATTTCTACCAGGGATCATAACATTGGTTTTTTTATAACATTACTGGGTAATCCGATTGTATGATATTTTGTAATAAATAGTGACTAAATTATTTTATATTCATTCAATGAATATTCTGGTTGTGTTTTTAGAATTCATTATATATTTAATATGTTTTCATACTTTATTATATATGATCAACAATTAATTTTATGAATTCTACTTCAAAATATTAATATTTTATATTGATTATTTTCTAAGATATTTTCTGTTTGAATAAATATTTTTAATTATTTATTTTATGAACATCTAAATTATAGTAATCATGTTACATCTTCAGAAAAAAGTAATAGTATTGTTATTAGGGAGAGAACACCAATAATAAATATTTTCTTAATGTTAATTTTGAAATAAATATGAATATCGGAAAAACCATTGATCTTAATTATTCCATTCCCCATGACTTATAAACACTCAATAAACATTTCCCTTATTATGTTCATTGAAATTATTTTAGTTTTATGTTTTTAATTTTAATAACTTATATTGACATTTGAACTGTAATTTTATACGAGTGATCCTTATACACTTGAGTTTCAGCTATAAATAAAATAATCTACACCTTTGAAATTGTAGTTTTAATAAATAGAAATATTAATTTCTAATGTTAATTAATTATTTGAATTGATGATTCCTCATAGGTGGATATATATTATTTAACTCTTTAAAATTAATTAATGAATAAAATGTAATTTTTAATTTATAGTTACTTTTAACTGTGCATTTTTTATTTTAAAAAAATTTATTCAACAATATAAGAACAAAAATATCATAGGATCACTTCTTATCCATTATTACATGTGGATAAAACCGAATATTTTTGATCTATTATATTTTAGAAGTTAATGTTTTAGGATACTGCAATTTGGAAGTGGCAAGGCCATGAGGAATTTATTAAGGATGAAATATTTTGGAAATATTTGTCATGATTCTTTTGGATACATGAGTATTTTGGAATTGTAGGAATTTTAATATATGGCTTTAAACATGTTCTATTTTCAATAATAATATATTTTTATGATTTTGAGATATTTTCTCTTATCAGTGAGTATTTTTAATTGAGATTATTTTTGATATTTTTTAATTGAGGATTTCCAAATATTTAAATATAATGATATTTGATACAATATTTTCATGAATATGAAACAATTAATTTAACATTAATTAGACTACTTTTAATATATATATAAATTAAAAAAATATTATATGCCCAAATATTATTAGTATTAATATTATATATTTAATATATTAGTTTAATTTTAATTATTATAAATGTTATATTTTTGACATCTATTTTTTAATATTATTAACCATTATCTTTTAATTATTTATGTATTAATTAATTTCAATACAACAAATAATTTATATATTAACCATAATTTAAAAAACATAATGAATATAATATATATGATTATAAATTTATATTATGATGGAATTTTTATTTTTTATTTTTTTATTTTAATATTCTATATCTTTTTTATAATTTTGACTATTATAAAAAAATTTACATATAGTTAAATAATAAGAATATCGATATTTAAATATTAGTTATTTTTTAAATACAAAAATTAGTAATATTATATCATATATGAATGAAAATATGAATAATGTTATATTATAAATATTAATGAGTGGTAATGGCTAGGTGCGAGATCTTGAAATCTAGGGATCAATTCTACGTAGAGGATTGATTTTTGAAGTATTATAATAATGTTATAGAACAATGAAACATGGTGAAACATGTTTACATTAGTATAAGAGGTTTTGTATGATAAGTCATACTCAATGGAAAGGGCCATTAGAAACAATTAATCATTTATGTCATTTAATAATTATAATGTTAAAACTATAGTGTAGGCCAATCCCTATAGAGAATTTGTGGCTTATCCTAGTGGAGCCCATAGTTTTTTTCATGGGTTTTAACCCCTCCATTACTATATGTGATTAATTTAATACTACTTAAATTTAATTTAAAATAAATTATAAATAAATTATTAATTGTTAACATTATTATGGTAATTGTGATTGAAAGAAGTAATATTCAAATATTTTTAGTTTTTTAATCTAAAAATATGCATATTGATATATGTATATATTTATGATATATTATTAATAAAAATTTATAAGAAAAATAATATTAGTAATAGTAGGGATTTTAGTATTATTATTATCTGAGGTTTAAAAAAACCACTAACATTTATCACATTTTACTAAACACATTGCTTAATTGTTTTTTTAGGTATTATTCGATTATTGTGGTAGAAAAACTTATTGTTAGACATTTAAATAGAGGATTTATTATAAAACATTTATCCATGAAGAGGATAATGAATTGGAGAGTAATAAAATAATGTAAAATTAATAATAATGTGGAATCCATGAAATAGTTTTCATTTCGATAAACTGTGGTTTCTAGTTGTCTGATTAGATAATGATTGGTCTATGGACATGTAATAAGAGTATCCCATTGATTCATTTTACATGGATATGGTTAATGATTTGATAAATAAACATTCTAATCCATATCATTTTTATTAAAATGATTTTTTCTTGAAATGGTCATTTAATAAGATAAATCAAGCATGAAATCGATTTATAATACATGGTTGTTATTATTGGAGTTGATTTTATAGATTAAAAAGCTATTGATTTTTCAAGTGGTTCTCTAACAATAATCTTTTACGATGTCTCAACTATGATGAAGGATTATACACACTCATAGAATTATTATTTCCAATGACGTGAATATATTTTTCATAGTGGTTAACATTTATTTATCTAGAGAACCTAAAAAATAGAAATTGATTATGCATTCAATTTTTTATTCTTGATGTGATATTTTTTTAAAGAATAATTTTTTCGTGGATGTTCCTTCAACATGACATTAAAATATAGTGTTAATGATAATGAATATTTTGAAATAGGAAACGATGAGAAGATAATCAATTATTACAAAATTGGTCTCATACGATATGAAATTAAAGAGAAGTTATAGAAGAAACACATTACATTTATTATATGAAATAATTTTTTTATTTTACTAAATTATTTTTATAATTTTCAATATAATTACTTCATCCAAATTTGAGGTTTGATGGTTGGGATCATGAGTGGTTCTTAGGGTCTTGAAGGGATTAGTCTCTTAAGATGACATTGATACACCTTGTCTTCTATGGCTAGTTTTTATTTCATTGGACTACTAGTTTGGTTTCGAGTGTTCGATATAGATATTGAAATTCCATTTTATGAAATCCTAATTTAATGAAGTTGTTCAAATTCGTTCCACCTTAATAAAAATAAATTAACAAAGAAGGTTTTTGTAAATATTTCCTCCAATTTTGTTTTTCCTATTTTTAAGAAGTTTTAATATCATTACTTATAAATTATTTTTTTCAATTTATAGTATGTTTATGTAATTATTAATTTTTTAATTATTTAGTATTAATAAATTTTATAGATTCTTTTTGAGAACAATAAATATTGGAAAATATTTATTCATTTAAAATGAAATAATATTTTACTATATTTATTTTATTTATTTATTTATTTAGAAATAAATTTAAATTTTTGTTCTTTTAAAATATCAAATTCACTCATATTTGGGGAAAATAGAAATTTATATACAAAATCATTAGATGGATATGTTTTATAGAATGAAATGATTTTCATATTATTATATTATCCAAATTTATATTTTTAATGATGTTATTTTAATAATTATCATATTATTACATTATGATCATCAACATTTATTATTATATCATTGGAAAATAATGTTTATTGATGGATTCTATAAATTAAAACATGTAAAATTAATTCATGATTTTTTGTATCATAATTATCGATTTTTACTTAATCATGATTTTTATTTTATAATTTTAGATTATTTAAAAATTAAATAATTATAACAATTTTAATGTATTGATGGATGTTTATGTAAAGGATAAAAAATTAAAAAGTTAGCACATAACAATTAATTTAATTGGATTTTATAATTTTTTATAAATATTATTATTCTGAAATCAAAAAAATATATTGATAACCATTCATCCATTTATTATTTTTGTTCAATATTGTAATAAATTCAAGTAATTCAAGCCTTAACTCTATGGATGTTAATGTAATTTAACATATTATTGTGAAAAATCATTGTTTTAATTTTTATTCCACAAGGTATGGACATAATGAATACACCATCAAATAAAAGGTATATTCCATTTTAGAAAAATAGGTTTAAAAAAATTAAATGAGTGAGTAAATGATGATCGTTACAGTTTCACTTATCATCTGATCATAATTAAATTATTTTTTATATAATATGAAATATGATTACCAATAATATATTTCTCCCGAATCCCTTAATTGAATGGATATTTTGATGCCTAATTGATATGATATAATAATTTCATATTTTATAACAAAAATAATTTTAACTGATATTTTAATCCACCATTCTCGTAATAAGCCTGAAATTATTGAATTTATTATATCAAAATAAAATAAAAGAAATATATCGTAATTTTTTAAAAATGATTGTATCCTTACAATGTATTGGGTTATTAGTACTGTGGATTGAAGGTTCATGTAATCAATGAGTGGTAAATATTTAATGAGGTGTGATATTAATAAATTCTTATTATCTAAATTGTAGGGAAATAAGTGAAAAATATTCAAGTGAGCTTACTCATGGGATTATCGTCTCGTATGAGTTAGTGCTTTTTCAAAAAATTGGGACAAATATTTTGATAATTATTTTAGAGTTGTAAATTAGTTCAAAATTTTTAGTCATCAAATTAATGAATTTTGAGATAAAAATAATTTTAGGAATGAAATTTTTAGATGCATTATAACTTTATTTAGAATTAATGTTTTGTTTTAAAAAGAGACACAAATTTTGATGCAGAAGCTAAAAAAAATAATACTTATAGAATTTGTGTTTTTATGTTTGTAATTTTATTTATAATGTTGCAAATAGATTGGTCGTTATTATAATTTTATCGTATAGAATTTTATTAGAGGTGAATAGTTTTCTAATGAGATTATGGCAGTGTTCTTGAATTTCAGAGATATTTTGAAATCTTGACATATTGAATTAATTTTTCTATATTGGGCTTTTTTAAATAATAAACGTAATAAATTTATATGTTGTAGTTTTAATGTTTTTCATGATTATAAGATGAAATACAAATTGTCTTCAAATGTTGTTTATAGTGTTAAATTAGTTTTAAATTTAAAAATCAAAATATTGAGTTTTTCATTTTTCATTTTGTTATTTTGTACATTATGCTCAATATTTATATTGTCAACAGAGGTAATGGAAATTTAGAGAGTTATATACTCTAACATAATAAAAGGAATGTAGTTATAGACTTATTTTTATCATAAATTGTATTATTCTTCTATACTATTATCATATTTTTTATTTATATAGAAATTGGTTACATGAATTGATAACCGATCTTACATGTTTGTAATACTAAATTTTATCAATTCAAAAACAATTTTACATTATTTTTTCAGGGATTGTATTTATCAAATTAAAATATTTTTTCAATAAGAATAATATTTTACTAAGAAATATTTAACATCATCATTTCATTAGAATATATAGTCCTGAAGTGGATAATTTTATGATACCATGCATTATTTTGAAATTATTTTTTAATGGTATTATATATTTAAGTTGATTATTACAAGATCTTATTTATATTGATTATTAAATTGATTAAATAAAAAGTTGTTTATAGAATCATACATTGACAATGTTACCAAACAACATTGCATAAAGAGATATTTTAATGTTGAAACCCAACCTGTTTGAATGTAGGAAAAAACATTTCATGAAATTTGTTGAGATATTAATGTTATAACACTAATTAAATATTTTTTTTCATACTCATGTACGAATTAGGTTTAAACCAAAACGTAACAGACATAAATATAAATTCACTGTAAATTAATAGTTAATGCATTTCATAAAAACATGTTCATGAACCAGAATAGTATAGTGTATTTGGTTACTAGAAATAAAATCTTTTTATTTTATGAAATATCTTAAAAATATACTAAGAACATCTCACATATTAAACTTCTTTTTAATTCAATACGTAAACATACTTTCACAATCTAAGGAATGAAGCTTATGAATGGATGAGCATAAATGTACAGTTTTGTTAAAAATTGGATATATCAATATATGATCATATGAATGAATAATTTAAACATGAGGTTATGAGATAATGAACTTAAATTATGAATTTAATACCCCACATGTCATGGACCATAATCATGACTCCTAGAAACCAACAATATAATTTCTTAAAACAAGTCCTATAAGGGTGATTAATCCTTATAAATTAATGATGAACCATAATCACATTATACAAAAGTGTTACCCCTTTCATAAATAGTGTAAAACATTTCATATGTCAAGGTTATATACAATGAAAATAAATATAGTAAATTATAACATGTCACAATTTTCCCAAAGTTGATCATGATGCACCTTTTTTCCATAGTGGATTAAGACTCACCTATTTCCCATGGTTACCTCATGAGATATAAATTTTTAGGAATTTTTTTTGAGGGATATATAGATATCAACCATCTCATAATGTAAGCAATAATTATATATTAAAAAATATCATAAATCGTTATCCATAAAATAAATCATAACACAATTAAATATAATATATTTCATAATATTTTTAAAAATTCATAATAGAATAACCCATGAAAAAATTGGATTCATACACATTTCATCAAGATAAACATTTACCATATAGAAAAATAATAAGGATGGAATCATTCAATATTATAACCATTTGTAAAAATTTAATGAGAAATTATTATTTTCACATTGAAGACACATTATAAACCATAAAACATTTTTTAATTACTTTTCATTGAAAACAACCTTTGAAACCTATGAAGGAATATTTTAAAAATTATCAAAATCATTTCTTAAGGAAAATTACTATTCATTGATGATCAATTCTTAAATATATTAAATCAAGAAAACTTTTTAAAGGAATTTTATCTAATAATAAAAATTAAATCATATAACAGGTGCATTAAAACATTTAGTGATCATGATGGTGGGATTGCTTGTACATGTAAAAAATGATGCGTTTCAATTTTTTGGAATAATGTAAATCAATATTTTTATAAAAATTACATGTGGATTTATATTAAATTTTTATTTAAAAATAAAAAATAGATTAAAATTCATTGATATCCTTTTTTTGGAATGTTAAAATGTATTTAAAAATATTTTTAGAAAACATGTATATGGAAGAAAAAAAGTGTTTGAACAAAATAAAAAATAATGTAATTTTTCTTTAATGTTTTTGAATAACGAGTACAAAAAATAGAGTAAAATTTAGGTATGACATGTATTCTTAAGAAATAAAAGTACAATGATAAAAATAATTATTTTCTTGATAATTATATTATATTTTTTTATTGGTATCATAATCATAAAAAATCCTCATAAATAGGGATATAGTTACAAGTAAACTGTATAACTTTAGTAACATTTGAATCCTAATCCCTATGAAATAGTAACTATACATTAAATATTAAATATCACGATAATAACAAAATTAATGATAAAAAATATAATTGAGGATTTTATATACACCATATAATGTAAGATAAGTGCACAACATAACATATATCTCAATAATGACAAATTGGTATAAAAATTCATTAATGCTTTGGTAAATCTGGAACAATAAAAGCAATGAAAGAGAGATCCTAAAACATATATTTAATTGATAATAATTTTAAAGACATGACACCTAGAATACATTCGTTTAAATTATGTATTGTAACACCCTGAGAATTTATGAAAAATATTCTTTTACTTTCATTGATGTCTTCTATTATACAGCACAACATGTTTAGCTTGTACTATACGCAACACCGTATTAGCTTGCAGTATACGCAACACTATTCTTAGATCGTGTTACACACAATTTCATGTTCGTTTTAAAATAGTCATTCTACGCAACGTTGAGTGTGTATATATATATATTCAATGTATAAATGAAATATTGTTGGATTCTGTTATACGAAACAACGAAGTATTCTTTCACAACACACAACCCTATCTTGGCTTGCATTACATGCAATCAGGACCTTCCTCGATAGCGTGTGTTGTACGCAATACTGGGTTTTAATAAACAACGATATATTTTTATAATATTATTATGAACTAGCCGTTATGAATAGTATTAAATAAATTTTTAATTTTATAACATTATTATTCATCTTACACATTTTCTAGAACATAGTATAAGAAAAAAAAATTTTAGGTAAAATAAGTATTTTTCAAAAATTTCAGTTTTTCCGCCTTTTGATGGCGTACCCACTTTAAATCTAGTTTTTGACATGTTTATAAGTTCAATTTTACAAAATAATATTATTATTTGAAATGAAGATATAAAATTTTACCTTGGATAAATTTTTCATATTATTATGATAACATTCATATTTTAATGAATAGTAAAGACACACTATATTTTAATTAAAAACAAATTTTTCTCATCGAAATAACTTATGTGGTTAAATAATAATATTGAATGGTTTTAAAGTATAAATAGAATATATTTTTACCATATAATATATTTTATGTCATTAGCCTTGATTTTACATTGAATTCGTAGGTTAAATAAATTCAATCTTTTGCAATGTTTTAAACAAAAACCCATGTTCTTTCGACAACATGATTAATTTTAATTTAATTTCTGCAACTTATCTATATTGAATTTTAGAAAATGGATTCAATATTTGGAATAAGTGGGTCCAAATTATATTAATAGACTATTTTTTATTTTTGGGCTTTATGAATAGTAACAACGGTAAATTTTATTTACCATAGTTAAAGGTAAATCAGGTAATTAAGGATAAATATAATATTATAAAATTACTCTAACACATGACAAAATTCTATTAGATGGATAAAAGTAGACCCATATCACCGAAGGGTTGGATTAGATTCATTTTATGGACTTTTGACAATGAAAATAATTTAATTATTGTTAAAACCAAAGCAAGTGACAACATGTCACTCTCTTAAATCTTATAAGTATAATAATTTAAATTTAGGGATAATCATCATAAACATTTGAACATGAATAGTATCCCAAAATCTAATACAATTATCTACATCATGATAATTTATTTTGAATTTTTATGGATTAAATAATTGTCATTAATGGTGACACATTAATGATGCAGAAATTATTTATTTAGTGAAAAATCAATAATATAGTTTTTATTGAAATATTAATACATATCAAAAGGCCCAAAAATCTGCACAGAACTTATTATTAGTGTATATATAAACCCTAATCATCCACCGGACAAATGTTTGACCATTTGGATCCTAATTAAGATGATTATGACACTTATATTATTTTAATTTAAATGATGCCAAAGTTGTCACCTTCATAATTTAATAAATACAACAATTTAAATATTGTTATTTTAAGATGATAAATTCGAGTAAAAGTATTA
Source organism: Viscum album (assembly GCA_963277665.1). NCBI lineage: Eukaryota > Viridiplantae > Streptophyta > Magnoliopsida > Santalales > Viscaceae > Viscum > Viscum album. Next base: position 287,142,746 of record OY728138.1, read on the forward strand.
TTGTGAAAGGTAATAGATTTATCTTAATCATAGGAATTTTTTTTAATTTCTATGCAACATATAGGTATATTAAATAATTATACAAAAATGTTGAAGTAATTATTTTATTAAGAGATAAACCAAATAAATGGTTTTAAAAATAATAAAATAAATATTATATTAACTATTTAATGTCATCCACTAATTTTATAGATACATATGACATTTTATTAATATATTAATGCTTTTAGTTAGAACATATCTTCTGTATATAATTTATTTAAAATCAAATAAATGAATAGTGTCAAATTTGACACTATTGATATTTTATAAAAATAACATATTATAAAATTGTTTAAAAAACACAAAAATATTTAAAAATTATAAATTTAAATTGATAATGTATAAAATTTTATAAAGTATCAAATTATGGACAATTTACAACAAATAAGTAATTATTTGTTTTAATTTATAATTTTGAATGTTATTACAACAAATAAAATTAAATTGAATAAATAAGGATAAATCAAGTTGATAATGTTGAAAATAAATTCTTCACTTGTCTAAATTTTATTTTTTGATGATATTACAACCCTATATCATCTAATATTCTAATATAAATCATTTTTGGAGGTTTTTAATTGGGGTTAGATTTATTATAAATTAATATTTTTTAGATTTCCAAAGGTGCCCCTCCCCTCCCTTAAAAAAGGGAACATCCCCCCTCTCTTCCTCACACCAATTTGAGCCTTAAGTATTGGTAAACCCCTGCCAAATTATCTTATCCACTTCCCAATAAACATCCTATAGGTCCTGGTCTTCTTCAAAGACAAATTGTAGTTCCCTAAGAGGAGGTCTCAAACAGGCGCTTCAAAGAAGAGGTAATGTTTGTTACCGATTCTTTCAACTTTATTTCTTCTTCCACTTCTTCATCATTAGTTGTTTCATTATGAAGTAATAACATCAGTATCACTAATATACTGATATGTTATTATAAGTATGAAACAACCCTATTTCAAAATTTATCCATCCTACGGAAAACGAAATCACCGCGCGTGCGTACATACAGAATACCGTCTCCACGCCGTGGTGTAATCTATTTTCCACCACCACCTTAATTGGATTAGTATAATGGTGTAAATATTGACTATATATGATTATTTTAAATTGAAATTGATTATTAAATATTATACATACACTTTAATACAATTCCATGATCATGGGTATGATATCATTGCTCGTGCGTACGTACGGACTACCATCTCCACGAAGCGATGAGATTCATTCTGAATGATTAACCATTCATGAATTATTATAAAGTATATATAATAAGTAATCAGGAAATATATGACATAATAATGATACTGGATTTATTTATATATATATGTATTTCATCAACTTAATTCCATTAAATTCAATAAGGAAACGAAAACAGCGTTCATGCGTACGTACGGCCTACCGTCTCCATGAACGGTGTATTTATTTCCATTTATCGATATATTATATATATTTATATTCTGAATATATATTATATGTAAATCATGTTTACATTCTGGATATAAGTAATCATTATCTAAGTAATCAAATGAATAATTACAGGTTAAAACACGAACGACAAATTAGACGATTTTACCCAAAACGCTACTTTAACATGAATTTACAAAACAACGGGTAATATAAAGTCATAAGTGAACCATATATGATATAATAACAATGAATATGATTCTTTAATAAGTCAATAACATTATTTAAATCATTATATCGTGGGTTCAGATACGTACGAAGCATATCAGACCTAAGGTAAGGGATAATTTTGCAAATCTCATTTTTATCCGAGGTTGCTTATTCATAATTATTAACTGGGGTTATTGTTATCATCCATGTCCATGTTTCCTAAAAATGGTATAATGTGTGTTTAATGTCCTTTTTACCCACTTTTGACTTTTAATACATGGTATGTAAGGAATATTTCTTTTATTTACGTTACGAGGTACTTTTTTGACTTTTTCGGCAAATGAACGATAAGAATGTGTTTTTCGTATATGGTATGAAAGGATTTTTATGGTTTTATAAAGCCTTATTTTCATGAATCTTCCTTCATAATATTTCATTACTATTTTCAACAAAAACCTTTTCTTCTAAAATTGCATGACATTTTGTGAAAAGAAAATGATTTTGAAGAAAAAAGGATATTTTCCTCAAGAATTCATTTCAAGTGTTTTATCAAAACCATTTTCATCTAAGATGACATTATTTCACATGTGTATGTTTCAAGTGTAATGTCTCTATGATTTACATGGTTTCACTTTTCTTGTTATGAAATGCTATCAATATCTTTTATATGGATTGTGTGATGATGGGATGATGTTTACGGAACCAATTTTATTTATTGGGTTATTATGAATGATGTGTGTTTATTTTATGGTACAAGTAAGAATGATTTCATTATGAGATGGGTGGGACCTATACCTCCCTCCAATGAATTGGGTAAAGATTTATATCTAATGAGATAGACATGGCTGGAATGGTAAGTTAATCCGGTTCAGTGTTACAAGACTGAAACGAGGAGTGAACTAGATTTAGAAGGTGACTTTGTTCACCAAGATGGTCTTTCCATCAATGCCTTGGCTACTATGGAAATCATGAAAAGTGCTGAATGGTTTCCACAATTACATGTTTTATTCCCATTCTATTTTATCATTATTAATGTTTCTTTATGATCTATGCCCTACATACTTCCATGTTTTATGTCATTTCTCAAGCTTTTTATGTTTAAACATTATGTTCATGTTTCTAAGTTCAAATATATATGGTATGTTTTATTTTATCCATGATTACCCTTACTGAGCATTTGAGCTCACCCTTTTGTATGTTTTCTTTTCCCCAGGATATAAAGAAAGGTTTTAGGTAAGAAAAAAGGGAAGATCTCTATTGGGAGATGTTGAAGATCATTCACCACGATTAGAAGATTACGTTGCATGTTTCCAAAGACACTAAACTATTACGATCCTTGTGTGTATTTTTTTTATGTATTAAGTATTCCGCAAATGTAACGTAATGTTCATGTACGTCATGCTTCGGGTCTCTATAGTTGGTATCAGACGAAAGGTTTAGTCAACCTTTTGAAACTAGGATGCGAGAACTTTAGTGAGATCCCTAGAAATATTTCTAAGTTATATCTAGGGATGTCCCTAAGGTTATGTATAAGTATATGTTATAGTTCTATACTTATTGTAACGATATTAAATTAAACTTAATATGTTATATATTGAAGTTAGTCCCCCTTTATTATGATTTTTTCCTCTCACACTATTCTTTTTGGGTTTTAGAAAGTGGTTGGAAACAAGATGATTCACGATAATGGAGGATATGATGGAAAATGGAATGATATTATTCATGAGAAACCAAATGAAATTGGATTTGGAAGTCTAAACTTCATTATTATGCCGAATCAACAATATCATAATATGATCAACAAACTCAAATTTTGTAAGTTTCCTGACTCGGCTAATAAGAGAAAGTTGGAGTTTCATGATGATCATAGAGGAAAAAAAGTTCAATTTCCCCTATGTAAATCATGTGGGATGAGGCATCATGGAAAATGTTTCAAATGAACTAGAAGTTGCTTTGGGTGTGAAAAGAAGGACATAATGCTAGTAAGTGAAAAGGATAAGGTTCAGTTAACACCATGGATGAGGATAATGGTATAGCTACGATAACGACAATGGTTAAATGTTTTAAATGTTGAATGTACAGGCATTATGAAAACCAATTCCCTAAGGGAAAGTCTCATGAAGAGAATCAGTATAGTCGTATGGGTAATATTTATGTTGATGATGATGAAGAGACTAAAAATGATATGTGAGATGAAAGAATTGTTGACGCTAGGTCAATGGTTTAAGAAGGTAATGGAATGATTACATGTTTATCAAGTGTAATGTTGTATAAGTAATCTCATGGTACTATGGAATAAAGAGACATCTAAGGATTGTTAAACTGTTGTCTTTCCTTATGTTTTGAATGTGTGTGATGAATGGTACCAGTATTATTGGAAGGTAGATGATATGCACATAATGAAGGGATAAGAAGATAATGAGATGTTTGATTGTATTCATGAGCTCATGACTGATATAAGGACTATGTGATATTATGGTTTGATTAGATAGTAATTTTGGGATTTTGGTATGTTGAAAGAGTTAACTTTTGACTACATTCATGTTTTAACTAAGGTTAAATGGGTATTCATTTTTCAAGAAAATACATGATTAAGTTATTCACATGTTTTTTATTTGACCAACAAGATATATCTTATGATATATGGGGGATAAATGATGACATTCACGTGATTGTTATATGACATTTCAAGTAATCATGTTCTTTATACTATGAGCTTGGACCAATGTATTTTAGATAATCCTAAAGATTGGAATGGATTATGTTGGACATAAGTTAGTATTGTTTAAGGATAAAAGTTTTTTCAATATTATTGATGGGATGTTATAGTAATGTAGTTTTAGAAAAAGGACAACCTATAGGACGGGCGACAACCCATCGCGTCAGACAAGGCTGTGGGAATCGAACCCATAACCGAAGTGCGACTGGCCTTTATCGCCTACCACTGGCCTACAGGAAGTCCCTGGTTAGTAGAAAATATTTTTATTATATTAAGCATTATGATATATGAAGTATAAGTCCATTTTAGAAAACATATATGATTAATATCACTATATATCGACTTATATATATTTAATAACATTTTCTAACATTTTGTTTGATACAGATGGAATGACCCGTCATTCTATCACATGATCTGCTAACACTTCACAAATAAAAAATTTAACTTCATTTCTTTAAGAGATGAAGTGGAAATTGTTCAAGGCACGAACAACAGTGAGATTGTACAAAAATAAAGTAAGTATTTATTCTAATTCAAATTCTTCAACTTTAGGGAAATGATCTTGAAAACCAAAAATGTTGTCCTAGTTCCCTTATATCTGATGAATTAGATGGTACCCTAGATCATCACAAATTTATGGCTTTGTGATTGTTTGATTTTTCATAGCCATGTCCTCTCCCACTCCCCATCAGAACTTGATGGTTAGATTTTTCTTCCATATCCATATTTTCCCCTATGTTCTCCTATATGGAAACCCAAGGATTAGTTACTTTGGGTAATCATTTCATTTCATAATTTAGTTTTTAAAATTATGTTTTAGTATTCCTTTTTAAGATGTGGGTTTCTATGAATAATAAACGATTTATAACCCTGACGAATTTCAAGGGCGAAATTCCTTTTAAGGGGGGTAGAATGTAACACCCCAAGATTTTATGGAAAATATTCTTTTACTTTCATTGATGTCTTCTATTATACAGCACACCAAGTTTAGCTTGTACTATACGCAACACCGTATTAGCTTGCAGTATACGCAACACTATTCTTGGATCGTGTTACACACAATTTCATGTTCGTTTAATAATAGTCATTCTACACAACGTTGAGTGTGTGGGTATATATATATATATATATATATTCAATGTATAAATGAAATATGGTTGGATTATATTATACGAAACAACGATGTATTCTTTCACAACACACAACCCGGACTTGGCTTGCATTACACGCAATCACGACTTTCCTCGATAGTGTGTGTTGTACACAATACCAGGTTTTACTAAACAACGATATATTATTATAATATTATTATGAACTAGCCGTTATGAATATTATTAACTAAATTCTGAATTTTATATCATTATTATTCATCTTAAACATTTTCTAGAACATATTATAAGAACAAAATAAAATTTTCGGGTAAAATAAGTATTTTTCAAAAATTGCTGTTTTGCCGCCTTTTGATGGTGCACCCACATTAAATCTAGTTTTTGACATGTTTATAAGTTCAATTTTACGAAATAAAATTATTATTTGAAATCAAGATATAAAATTTTACCCTGGATAAATTTTTCATATTATTCTGATAACTTTCATATTTTAATGAATAGTAAAAACACGCTATATTTTAATTAAAAACACCTTTTTTCATCGTAATAACTTATGTGGCTAAATAAATATATTGAATGGTTTTAAAGTATAAATAGAATATATTTTTACCATTTAATATAATGTATGTCATTATCCTTGATTTTACATTGAATTCGTAGGTTAAATAAATTCAATCTTTTGAAATGTTTTAAACAAAAACCCGTTTTCTTTCGACAATGGGATTAATTTTAATTTAATTTCTGAAAATTATACATATTGAATTTGGAAAAATGGATTCCATATTTGGAATCAGTGGGTCCAAATTATCTTAATAGACTAATTTTTATTTTTGGGCTTTATGAATAGTAACAACGGTAAATTTTATTTACCATAGTTAAAGGTAAATCGGGTAATTAAGGGTAAATATAATATTATAAAATTACACTAACACATGGAAAAATTATATTGTATGGATAAAAGTAGACCCATATCACCTAAGTGTCGGATTAGATTCATTTTATGGACTTTTGACCATGAAAATAATTTAATTATTATTAAAAGCAACGAAAGTTACAACATGTCACTCTCTTAAATATTATAAGTATAATAATTTTAATTTAGTGATAAACTTCATAAACCTTCGAACATGAATAGTTTCCAGAAATATAATACAATTATCTACATCATGATTATTTATTTATAATTTTTTGGGATTAAATAATTGTCATTAATGGTGATACATTAATGATGCAGAAATTATTTATTTAGTGAAAAATCAATAATATAGTTTTTATTGAAATATTATTACATATCAAAAGGCCCAAAAATCTGTACAAAACTTATTATTAGTGTATATATAAACCCTAATCATCCAATGGACTATGTTTTTGACATTTGGATCCTAAATAAGATGATTATGACACTTATATTATTTTATTTTAAATGATTCCAAAGTGGTCACCTTCATAATTTAATAAATATAACAATTTAAATATTGTGATTTTAAGATGATAAAATCGAGTAAAAGTATTATTGTGAAAGGTAATAGATTTATCTTAATCATAGGATTTTTTTTTAATTTTTATGCAACAAATATGTATATTAAATAATTATACAAAAATGTTGAAGTAATTATTTTATTAATACATAAACCAAATAAATTCTTTTAAAAATAATAAAATAAATATTATATGAACTATTTAATGTGATCCAATAATTTTATAGACACATATGACATTTTATGAATCTATTAATTCTTATATTTAGAACATATATTCTGTATATAATTTATTTAAATTCAAATAAATGAATAGTGTCAAATTTGACACTATTGATATTTTATAAAAATAACATATTAGAAAAATTTTTAAAAATCACAAAAATATTTATAAATTATAAATTTAAATTTATATGCTATAAAATGTTATAATGTATCCAATTATGGACAATTTACAACAAATAAGTAATTATTTTTTTTAATTTAAAATTTAGAATATTATTACCACAAATAAAATTTAATTGATTAAATAAGGATAAATCAAGATGATAATGTTGAAAATAAATTCCTAACTTGTATAAATTTTATTGTTTGATGATATTACTACCCTATCGCATCTAAAATTATAATATGAGTCATTTTTGGAGGTTTTTAAGTTGGGTTAGATTTATTATAAATTAATATTTTTAAGATTTCCAATGGTGCCCCTCCCCTCCCTTTAAAAGGGCACCACCTCCCTCTCTTCCTCACACCAATTTGATACTTCAAGCTCGGTAAAACCCTGAAAAATTCTCTTCTCCACTTCCCTATAAACATCCTAGAAGTCATGGTCTTCTTCAAAGACCAATTGTAGTTCCCTAAGAGGAGGTCTCAAAGAGGCCCTTCAAAGAAGAGGTAATGTTCGTTACCGATTCATCAACTTTATTTCTTCTTCCACTTCTTCTTCTTTAGTTGTTTCATTATGAAGTAATAACATCAGTATAACTCATATACTTATATGTTATTAGAAGTATGAAACAAACCTATTTCACAATTTATCCATCCTATGGAAAACGATATCACCGCGCGTGCATACGTACGGAATACCGTCTCCACGCCGTGGTGTAATCTATTTTCCACCACCACCTTACATGGATGGGTATAATGGTGTAAATAATGACTATATACGATTATTGTAAAGTGATATTTCTTCTTAAATATTATACATACACTTTAATAAAATTCCACAGTCATGGGAATGATATCATCGCTCGTGCGTACGTACGGACTACCGTCTCCACGACGCGTTGAGATTCATTCTCAATGATTAACCATTCATGAATGATTATAAAGTATATATAATAAGTAATCGATAAATATATGAAATAATAATGATACTGGATTTATGTATATACATATTTATGTCATCTACTTAATTCCAATCAATTCATTAAGGAAACGAAAACAGCGTTCATGCGTACGTACGATCTACCGTCTCCATGAACGGTGTATTTCTTTCCATTTATCGATATATTATATATATGTATATTCTGAATTTATGTTATATATAAATCATGTTTTACATTCTGGATATAAGTAATCATGACCTATGTAATCATATAAATAATTCTAAGTTAAAACACGAATGACAAATGAGACGATTTTACCCAAAACGCTACTTTAACATTAATTTAGAAAACAACGGGTAATATAAAGTCATAAGTGAACCATATATGATATAATAACAATGAATATGATTATTTAATAAGTCAATAACATTATTTAAATCATTATACAGGGGGTTCAGATACGTACGAAGCATATCAGACCTAAGGTAAGGGATAATTTTGCAAATTTCATTTGTATCCGAGATTGCTTATTCGTAATTATTTACTGGGGTTATTGTTATCATCCATTTCCATGTTTCCTAAAAATGGTTTTATGTCTGTTTGAATTAATTTTTACCCACTTTTGACTTTTACTACATGTTATGTAAGGAATCTTTCTTTTGGTTACGTTACGAGGTACTTCTTTGTCTTTTCGGCAAAAGTATGATAAGAATGTTTTTTTTGTATACGGCATGAAATGATTTTTATGATTTTATAAAGCCTTATTTTCATGAAGATTCATTCAAAATATTTCATGACTATTTTCAACAAAAACCTTTTCTTCTAAAATTTCATGGCATTTTGTGAAAAGAAAATGATTTTGAAGAAAAAAGGATATTTTCCTCAAGAATTCATTTCAAATGTTTTATGAAAACCATTTTCATCTAAGATGACATTATTTCACATGTGTATGTTTCAATTGTAATGTCTCTATGATTTACATGGTTTCTCTTTTCTTATTATGAAATGATATCCATTTCTTTTATATGGATTATGTGATGATGGGATGATGTTTATGAAATCCATTTTATTTATTGGGTTATTATGAATGATGTATGTTTATTTTGTTGCACAGGTAAGAATGATTTCATTATGAGGTGGGTGGGAACTATATCTCCCTCCAATGAATTAGATAAAGATTTATATCTCATGAGATAGACATGGCTGTAATGGTAAGTTAATCTGGTTCAGTGTTACAGGACTGAAACGAGGAGTGAACTCGATTCAGAAAGGAACTTTGTCCACCAAGATGGTCTTGGCAGCAATGCCATGGCTAATATGGAAATCATGAAATTTTCTGAATGGTTTCCACAATTAAATGTTTTATTAACATGATATTTTATCATTCTTAAAGTTTCTTTATGATATATGCCCTACGTACTTCCATGTTTTATGTCATTGCTCAAGCATTTGATGTTTAAACATTATGTTCATGTTTTTATGTTCAAATGTATATGGTATGTTTTATTTTATCCATTCATACCCTTACTAAGAATTTTAGCTCACCATTTTGTATGTTTTCTTTTCCCCAGGATATATTGAATGGTTTATGTAGGAAAAAATAAGGAAGATCTTTATTGGGAGATGTTGAAGATCTTTCACCACGATTAGAATATTACGTTCCAAGATTCCAAAGACACTAAACTATTACGATCCATGTGTGTCTTTTTTTGTTATGTATTAAGTATTCCAAAAAAGTAATGTAATGATCATGTATGTCAGGCTTCGGGTCTCTACATGTATCCCTCATAAAAGATATATGTAGTGTGAATTACATGTGTCTCAAAAAAATTAACGTGAGATAAAAAAACCCTACCTTATTCTCAATATACTTTTTAAATAATTAATTCTTTTATAAAATAAATATAATTATATTATAAGATTATTATAGAACCATAATAATATTTTTCATACTATATATTATATACTTATGACCTTTTATTATAGATTTATCAATATATCCTTGTTTAAATCCAGCTTTGGGTAATAAAAACTTTATTTTTTGTTTATTTTTTCAAGTTTTTTTACATTCACAATACATTGATAATGGTTACTTTTTTTCCATAATATTAACCATTATATAAATATATCATGTATTTAGTATATATGTTTTTATATTAATCCATTAAAGATTATGATAGATGATAAAATAGAACATTCATGGTAACAGTAGGCCATACGTACAAATGAATTATGTTTTTCTTTTCTAGATTGATTGAATGAAATAAAGATAAATAATATATTACCATAATAATTTATTTATAATATATATCAAATATTATTATTTAAATGTGTCCTTATTACATTCAATATAATTTGTATATGAAGAACGAATCACATCACTTCACGAGGAAGTAGACTGTCGTATACATGAATGAATTTATCATATTCTCTTTGAATAGAAAGTAAGATGGTAAATGTTATATGATTATTCATGAATTAAAATAATATCATAAATAAAATATATAACAATTCTGTCATTATATCAAAATACTAAAGGTTGTGATTGAAAATTGCTGACATCATTTTGAGAGGTTGTAGTCCATCGTACACACGATTGGGAATTTTGTATCCCATTTGATTAAAGGGGATATAGATATAACATATACCATTAAAATAATTACATATAATTTTATAAGAGTTATTTTTCACTATTATATCATCATAATTTAATATGAATTTAATGGGTTATATGAATAAGTAAAACAAAAATACATAGTTTAAAACATTACATCTTTTTTGGAAAAAAACTTTATGTTTAACCTAATGCTTAATAATATATAATTTATGACCTCACCTTGTTTTTTTAACAACATATGATATAAAAGTAGTGTATTTGGGTATTAACCGATGAACCAATGTGTTTTTAGGGGTGAATTGGAGAGGGGAGCAGTTGACTTTTATAAGTGGGGGGGAACACATAGTTGGGATGATTGAAAAGAAACATATATTCACTTGTTGTATACTTGTATAATATATAAAAATTGTCCATTACCAAATATTATAGGTTTTGAGGTCAAATAATGGCAATGATACAGGTTTTGAAACGTTTATATGACATTGTACCTCAATCCACTTTAGATTAACCCTTTGGTAAACCAATTTTAATATTAACCATGTTAATTACATACTATTTTTTTTTATAATTAATGATTGTACATATTAATTTTTAAAATATTAGATAAAATAAATTAATTTTATTACCAATATGTATTCCATTTTTATATATTCTAGTACAATATTCGTGAAAATTCAATTTTATATAAACTCTATCGACATGACAAAAAAGTTATTTTCCAAAGGGAAATTTCTCAAAACATTTAGATGTTTATATATATAAATTAAACATGAAATTCATTATAATTAAATTAATTCAATTAATAGGCATATAATTTATGAAATATTACTTTTAAAATTATATTAGAAATTTTTTTATGTTTATAAATTATTTTAATTAAATGACTATTCTTAATAAAAACAATATTTTTTCCATTAATTGAAAAAATTATCTTCTCAAAAAAAATTCATAAATTAGTATCCACTGTTTTTTATTTGTTATATTAAATTTGAAATATCTTAATAGTTTTTAAATAATTATCAATGAAATATTAATATTCCATTGATATCAATATAATGAATAAGTTCCAAGGTTAATGGAGCTTGGATGAAATGGTGAAGTGTTATAATTTTATGAAACATATTAATGGTTTAAGTATTTTTAGATTCAATTATGGTGACTAGAGAATTGTTATGGTCACATTGAATGATATTTTATTTTATTCATGGATAATTTTCTCCTGAAATATGATAATGGTATAACTTTTTCTATGTTCAATGATCCCATATCAATGGTGATACATTGCTTACAGCAATGATGACGGAAGTTGATTCCTCCAATGGTTTCAAGATTTGAATGACGAATAGTTAAATGAAGTCATGTTCTAAAAACAATGGAATAAAATTAATTAACGATTCCTTATAGAGTAATTTTCCATGAATTTGATGTTGGGATTCCTTTTTATATTATTGAAATTTTCACATAAATTATTTTAAGTGATGAAAAGAAATTAGTTGAACAATTAGCAAGCCAACTAAAGAGATACATAAATATATTGGTAGGATCCTAGGTGTATACAACATTTTAAGTCCTCTACCTAGAAAGACATCCATGGTGGTAAATGAAATGAATAGTTGTCTCAATATGAAACATGCTTGTCTATAAGGATTATAGAGAACATGGAAGAATACATATATAGATTTGGATAAAAGAACACTAGGAATCCCACAGACTAAGTGTAACATTGACTATGTGGGAAAGGTATGTACGGTGAATTTGGGTGCTGATCACACTACTATAATGAGGGGTTTTCATGAACACGAAGTCTGATATAGCACCACCAAACAATATTGGATATTGATGTGGGACTCTAATGTGTGTTCAATGTTAAACCATATTAAAATTACATGGACATAACATTTCCATCAGATATAGTGTGATATGAAAATTATTATGCTTCCATGTCTTCATATCATTTATATAAACATAAGAGCCATGAAAATATGATATTTTATTGATTTTAGATCACTTATTATTATTCCACACACTGATGATCAACTTTGGTAATTAAAACGGGATAGAGTGTATGATAAAATCATCAATTAAGGTTTTTGAAATGCTCACATGATCAAAAAATAAATGTACATTGTTTTTGTAAATGGAATGAAAGTTATTGGGATATTTTAGAATCTTATATTCATAGATAGGGTTAATGTTCTCACATTAATGGAGCTTCTCTTGTAATCATTCTAATATTGTTTTTTCTGAAAAACGTGATGCCAATATCAGGAAGGGAAGACACCACCATTTTTGGGGTCATGTATCCAAAATTTAAATAATTCAATGCTAAAGGATTTCAACATTCATAACCAAGACCTTTAAAGCATAAATTCTAGGAATTGTGTTGGTTAATATCATAGGTTCCAGAAAAATATAGTGGCTATAAATATCAAAATACCAATGACTGAATGTGTTAGAGATACTCATATGATTCTTTGAGGGACATCATATTTATAAATCAAATGATCATCTCCCAACATCTATCTTTTTTATAGGGTAAAGTCCAACATTCCATCAAGGTTTAATTAAAAGGGTTATTCATATAAACATGGTTCAATGATGATGATCCACACACTTTGTTTCCCAGAGATGTGATGGTATGGGAGAATGACACTCCTTTACAATATAAACTCATGGAGTATTGTAAATATTGGTATTTCAAACCAGTTAATAACATATCACTAAGATACATGAAGATAACATTACTCATGAATCATATTTATAAACAGATATCAATAAGCTTATATGTTCACTAAGGTGTTTTTTGATGGAAGAACAAGTGCACTAATACATGAATGAAAAACAACCAGAACTCCCATACCAGTTCATGTTTTCATATGAAATTTTTGGAATTATTTCACATATAACATATAAATACATTTTGATACCCAAACATTGATACTTTTTGAATAAAGTGAAGTGTTTGTGAAAAATAATTGAACAATGTTCATATAAAGAATCACAAATGAATGCTTATGAATTTGTGAAATGTGAACCATTTATGTAAGTGTACCCAGTATATATATACATCCTCAAGGTGTGTTTGTGATTCAGATAAGTAAAATTTAATTTAGGAAGTATTATCTCTAAAACAATATATAGAAAATAAAATGATAAATAAAAAATGGAAATGTAAAAGAAACATGAACAATGAATATAATGAAATAATAATACAAGAAAAGAAGAATTCAAATTTTTGAAGGATTATTATATCATGAAATAACATTGAATATATGTTGGAATCTTATTTAAAAAATATAGGGCGCATAGTGGATAATAGTTAATAACCAATATAATAAAAGTATCGATATTTTTTATCAAAAAAGAAGAATTAATTAAGTTGACTATATACGGAAGTGACATTTAATTGTTTTAATAATAATGAATATTCTTTATGATTATAGAAATAATATGAATTAGGTGATTTAGATATGTAGTAGTTCTTTTAAATAAGAATGTGAGAAATGTTTTGATACACAATATTGCATATTAATGTGTAGAAAAGCATAGAGGATGATGAATATGTGACCTACCAAAGTCTATGTAAAGACTCAGAAATTTAAAGGAAATATTTTTTATTAAATACTTTGGAATTTTACAAGTCCGCAGTTTCAGTTGTCTTTTAATTCTGAGGCCCGGTGTTCCCGGAATCAATTTCTGGAGTTTTTATTCCGGTACGTTCAGTAAACATACATGCAAGTTTTTCTGTCTTTTGAACTGATGCTCGAAATTGAAATCCGAAGATACCGATGAACTCGTAGTGCCGTTAATCACATAAGGAGACCATTACCGCAGTTTGCGTTTATTCGAGAGTAGAAGTTATAATTTGGGGATTTGTAACAAGTTAAAAAAAATTGTTGTGTTACATTAAGTTTACATAATTATATTTAATTTATAAAGTGGTGGTGGTTGGTTCCTATAAGGGGAAGTTAGAGGTGTGTCCCACACCCCACATAACCTCCCATGAGAGTGTAGTGTTCGGTGGGGCCCACCTGAGAGCCTAACCCCTCAACTCCCCCATAAACTCCCATAAAACCCCCTTATTAACTCTTAAAACTCTCCACCTCCTCACATTGCATTTTAACTTTTCAATATCCCTTCTCTCTTAATTATGGAAAGCTATCTAATTAATATCTTTATTAATTAATTGTCACCTCTTTTTTGAATCAATTTGAATTTCATGGAAATTCGTTTAAAATTGGAGAGCCTTATTATAAGATTTTCCTTGTCAAATATTTCGATGGAGAAACCTCTAGAGAATTAGAAGAATGGTGTTCCACTATCGACAAAGAACATTGTTATTCAACGAAGAACATCTCCGGCGAAGAACGAGATGAACTTCTCCAACGATGCTTCATCTTCAGACGCACCCCGACGTCAACAGGATTGACGTCTATATTCCTCGATGCCCGACCACCACGACGCTTGTCTTCTGCAGCTAGTTGACATGCACCGTTCTTGAAATCGGGGTAGGGGGAATTTTTATATGACTTTTGTTTATTAAAATTATACTCTCTTCATTGATGAATGCATGTGATCGTCTATGGACATTTGATATCGACTAAAGTGAAGGGCGCATGATGAATAAACATGGCCCGACGAGCCCCCCGAAAGGTCTTGTTTAAATTGGTAGTGGAGACTAGAGATGGTGGCGATCGGAGGCGGCTGCCGTGCGTCATCTGCATGGAGGAAAACCGCAGCCCGCAACCGCGGGACGCTCAGGCTGAAGAGTCGGCCGACCATAGCTGGCCGGGTTGGTGAACTGCGGCACGTGCAGGTGCCCCGTGGAGGAGAATCGGACCGCACCCACGGGTCACTTGCTGGGAGAACCGGCCGACAGTATCGGTCGGGCTGGGAAGACCACGACACCTCATGGAGCCGCGCTGCAGAGAACCTTGGCCAGCATTGGTGGGCGAACCAGCTGGTCGGGTTGAAGAAGGCCGCGACACCCATAGGTGCCCCGTGGGATAAAAACGGACCACCCGTGTAGGCCGCTCGCACCAGGAAAGACCACCCGGCATTGGCGGGCCAGGCAAGAAAGGAGGCGCTGCTCGGTGCTGCCGGTTTTGGAAGCCTGGGGGGGCCGCACTGCTCAGCCAGCTGGCCGAGCTGCGGCCAGCCGCGGGCCAGGCCGCACCCCACTGGACAGGGTCGCGCCCCCCGGGCTGGGCCACACCCCCTCGTCCAGGGCCAGGCCCCACCGGGCCTGGCTGCGCTCCACCGAGTCGGGCCGACCCTCATCTGGGACGACCCTCATCCGGGTCGGAGCCTCCAAACTAGGTCGGGCCAACTTGCCAGCCAAATGGGCTTGACCAGCCATGCCCATTTCACATAAACGTGAATAACTTCAAGATAGAGCATCTGATTGATGCGCCATCTGCAGCACTGGGATCTTCGTGATGAGGCGGTCCTTTTGCGATACCCTAAGTGAGTTTTGGATGACTTTGTAAAATGATCGGGTTTTGAATGAGTGTAATTCCAACCGTGCCCCTGGAATGAAAAGGCCAATAACTCTTCGAACGGGTGTCCGATTGACGTGACCTCTTTCGTGTTGCATTTATTTTGGTGAGACAGAACATCAGGATACCTAAACTCTGGACTTCGGGATAATTGATGTATCCACCTTTGACACTAGGATTGGACCCTCTCGGAATCAAGCATGTTGTGTGTGGGAAGCCTAGAGCTGGTTACGACTGCGATGACTATCGTACTGGGATCCCATGTGGGTCCGATGACGATGTATGATGTACTGGAATCCTATGTGGGATCGATGATGATGACATTTACCAAACTAGGATCCTCTGTGGGTTCGATGACGACGATGTTTACCGTACTAGGATCCGCCATGGGTTCGACGACAATGACTACCATACTAGGATCCTCCGTGGTTTCGACGACGACGTCTACCGTATTAGGATCCTCCCTGGGTTCAACGACAATGACTACTGTACTAGGATCCTCCGTGTGTTTGACGATGACATCTACTATTCTAGAATCCTCGGTGGGTTCGACGGCGATGACTTCTGTAGTGTGATCCTTTGTGGGTTCGATAGTGATGAATTCTATACTGGGATCCTCTGTGGGTTCGAAAGTGATGACTTCCGTACTTGTATCCAGAGTGGGTCTGACAGAGTAGCTGGTCTTGTATCCTGAGTTGGTCTGATAGCATAGCTGGTCTAGTATCCTATGTGAGTCCAACAACATTGAAGAATTAGTGACTATATCAGATCATCTCTATCATCATACGAAATATGTATACCTTTGTGAGCTTAGTCTTGAATTTCAATCATTATCATCCATGTGATTGAATTTCATTCCTGTGTGGATTGGGTTGTGCTTGGGCTCGAGTGTTTGGAGCTGATCTGAGATTGATAACTCTGGTATATATGTGGGCAAATACCTCAGTAGAGTTGGTTGATACTTCATGATTGTATTTATCTTATGTGGCTTATCCTTCGTGGATTCTGGGAGAACGTAGGGGGTCTTAGGGACCATACTAAGTATCGTATACTTACCTCTACATGGGATATGCCCGAAATATGTTCTCTTGGATGCAGACGACGGACATCACTGATCAAGGTAGTGACATGTAGATCTGGACGGTACCCGGAGGTGGACCACTTGGCGAGACATACACAGAGCAGTCAGATAGACCCGAGGTGCTAAGGAGGCCATCTGTACACACCCTTCAGGTGGGATTTCAAGAGGATGACTTAGTAGTTTATGTTTTACTTTACTATAGTTTTACTATCTTTTCAGTTGTACTATACTAAATATTGGGCTTGTATTTCCGGCCCCTTTCCTTCCGACACTCACTTATGTTTCCAGTATTACTTAGTTCATACTTCTACTACGTACTCTGTTGTGTTTATTTATGTTTATAAAGGAAATTACTTCATTTTTTATTGGGATTTATGCCTTTGGTGCTAGTCACCATCCCTTGTCCTATGGAAGGCGAGCTTGGGGTAGTCACGACATGGGCCCCGAGGATGCCTCGTGACAAATTGGTATCAGATGAGTCGGTTCTACCACAGATCTCAGGACTCTGATCCTTTTTTTCTATGAAGCAATAGTGTTAAGAGTATTGAGTGTGTTTTTCACTTCAGGGAGTCCAATGTTTGTGCAGCAGACATTGAATCCATAAACTTGGACCATGGCCTCTGATTTCCGACTCAGTGCACGAAAAAATTGATTCCATGTTTGTTTCAAAAGTTTTCTTTGTGATTACTTTGAGTCAGCTCACCAGGTATACTGTTTTGATCATTTCACACGTATTTCTTTTCAGTATGTCCCCATGAAGGTAGCCATCTAGGGTTCTGAGTTACGTACGAGATGGTAGCCCACCGAGCGACGAGGCCTCGGTGCTGGGCCCCCTCACAGCAGAGGCACCAGCGGTACCACTACCCGCTAGGCCACTGATACCGCCAGCTCCAACAGCATAGAGTGGACGCCACCTGAGTGCATTGCACGAGTTCCAGTGCCAATGGACGCCTAGGTTTCTGGGAGAGACGGACCCATAGGCAATTGAGGTTTGGATTGAGGCTACCGAGAGATTTTTCATATTGGTGGGGACACCAACCAACCTCATGGTGATCCTTTCCGCAATTCACCTGCATGCAGCAGTAGGAAGGTGGTGGAGCATGATGCTCTAGGTGCATGATGAGGCATCAATACTCTAGATAGACATCAAGAACTTGTTCCGGGAAGCTTTTTTACCAGCCAACCTTCATACAGTGCTGATTCTGGAGTTACTTCATCTGCAGCATGGAATCACGACAGTAGCTCAGTACTCAGCGAGGTTCACCAACCTCTCATGCTACACCACAGACATGGGGCAGGACCCGTTCATCAGGTCCCGGACCTTCGAGTAGGCCCTCAGGCATGAGATCACGACTTTTATGATCTATCTCAATATCCTGCCGCATGTGGGGGTGCTGGAGAGAGCCCTTCTAGTGGAGTGTTTTCTCACTGAGTGGTCACCAGCGGCAAGACCTTTCGCAGGATGACACTTAGCAGAGTCTTCTACAGCTGGTAGAAGACTGTTGTCGCAGAGGTCCATGGATACTAGGCCATCTGGTGGGAAACCCCAGGATACAGGTTCGGTTGTGCGTGGCACATTAAATAGAGCTATCTATATGAATATTAGGAAGTGTTATGCATGCGGCGGGCAGGGTCACATGGCTCGAGACTGCCCGACCCACCTTGTCGATTAGTAGAAGAAAGTAGAGGGACCTCCCAGGTAGAGGCATAGGTTCGACCATGGTGGTCCTCCAAGAGAAGGCGGACATGGCAGAGGAGCCGGTCGAGCAGTAGGTGTTGGACGACATTTCGAGGCTTCCCACCACCACCACCAAGAGGTCCACCCCAACAAAATGGAACAGGTGCACAGGGGAGAGCTCTTCTTTAGGAAGCTGAGGCCTACGACCCTGGTGCTCTAGGAGCAGGAGGACAGGATCGAGACTAGCTCCAGTGATAGAGACTTTTGTTCATGATGTTTCTAAATTTCTATATGTCGTTGTCTGTGGTTGCTTTGTGTCTTTGTACTTTGAGCTGTAGTATTAGAGACACATGTGAATGTGATGGTTTCTTTCCAACCTTTTTGTATGGTTTATACGGAGAGGTTCTAGTTAAAACCATTAACATGACCCTAAATATCGAGATTTCAACTGGAGGAGACCCAGTGACCTCACACTACTACCGACAGTGTGACTCGACCCTTGGAGGCGAGAGTAACGGTTGAATCTCTTGGTAGTAGTGTCGAGGCCTTACGACGTCATCCATGGAATGAAATAGAACCATTCATGTCAGGATTGACCGTATTAGGAAATGAACGTGGATCATCCAGGGGATGAGGCCAAATTTCTCTTCTCGGAAAATGAGAAATATTTTTAGCTCTTGTAGGACATAAGCGAAGAAGGCGGTAGTCGAGTTCTTTACTAATGGCTTTTCAAAACCATAGTTTATTGAGAAAACGGTTTACAGTTTACTCTAATCTCAAAAGCCTCAGGTGTGTCTTCTTGTAGAAGGACCTGCACCTGGGATAGTGGCGATGGCTCAAGTTCCTTTAGGACTATGACTTCAAGATATTCCATACTCTTGGGAAGGGGAACGTTGTAGTAGATGCTCTCAGCAGGAGATCGAGCATTCTGCTTCAAGGAGAGGCGACAGAGTAGCTGGAAACATTATGGATATCCTTTGTGGATAGGGATGGGGCAGCCTTTCTTCAGTCTCTCATAGTCACTCCACTTCTTCAAAGATTCAGAGAGGTGCAATGTGGGTACGTTGACTGTGAGGAACGACGTGCTCATATATTTACAGGATAGGCACCTGATTGATTTTTTGAAGGTGGGGAGAAAGTCATTCTCTTCCGAGGACGTACAATGGTACCAGTTGCACTATAGGAGGATGTGTTTATGGAGATTCACACCTCCCCTCTAGCAGTACATCCATAAGTGGAGAAGATGTATCAGGACCTCAGACGACAGAACTAGTGGCTAGTATGAATAAGGCTATAGCAGAGTTCGTTTCACGATGCCTCACTTGTCAGTAAGTGAAGGCGGATCACCAAGTACCATAATACTTGATATAGCCCTTAGAGGACCTAGAGTGGATGTTGTATGGGATATCCATGGATTTCATGATAGGACTTCCATGTACATCCAGGGGACACGACTCTATCTGGGTGATCGTAGACCGACTCACCAAATCGGTCCACTTACAACCGATCAGATAGTAGGTCTCAATAGAGAGCTTCAGACGCCTCTTCATTCAAGAGATTGTATGGATTCATGGTGTGCCATATACTATCTTCTCCAATCGAGATGCTTGTTTTTCTTATCAGATATGGAAGGGATTACAATACTCTTTTGGGATGAAGCTTCGCTTAAGGACCACCTTATATCCTCAGACGGATGGCCAGACTGAGAGGACCATTCAGACTCTTGAGGACATGCTCCATGCATGTCTCCTCGACTTTGGTCACAGTAGGGAGGATCAGTTACCCTTGGTTGAGTTTTCATATAACAAAAACTATCACTCCACCATCGGGATGTCACCTTATGAGGAATTGTACGGTCAACCTTGTAGATCACCTATGTGTTGGACTGACCTAGGAGAGTCAGCACTTGTAGGACCAGAGATGGTTCAGACTATGATGGAGAAGGTGCGGCTAATCTAGAAGTAGATGATTACTACACAGAGCAGAAAAAAGTCTTATGTTGATAGGAGATAGAGACCACTGGAGTTCGAGGATGGAAACCAAGTTTTCCTACGGGTCTCACCTCAATGAGGTTTACAGAGATTTGGCTGGGGCAGCGAGTTATCACCTCCCTTCATCGGATATTTCCATGACCTCAGAAGAGTAGGCGAGATGACTTTCCACCTGGCCCTCCCACCTCAGATGCATCGGGTTCAAAATGTCTTCCATGTATCTCATCCGAGGAGATACGAGCATTACCCGAACCACATCATTGACCACAGGGAGTTGGACATCAATGATGGGGTGACATTCATAGAGGTCCCGGTGGAGATTGAGGATCGGCATGAGTGGGTCCTATGTGGATAGTCGATTCCTCTGGCGTGCATTCACTAGCATCACGGGAACCTCTAGGAGAGCACTTGGTAGTGGGAGGGTCAGATATGTGCTCAATACCCCCATTTGTTCCCCTAGTGTTTGTTGTAGCTTTATAGGGATGTAAAGCCCTATGGTGTGGGTAATGTAAAGTCCTAGAAATTTCAATGAATTTTTTTTCATAAATACTTTTAAATATTACGAGTCCATAGTTTTAGATGGCACATGATTTTGAGGCCTGGTGTGCCCGTAATCAATTTATGAAGTTTTTGTTTGGGTACGTTCAGTAAACGTACGTGCGAGTTTTTCTATATTTTGAACCAGTGATCATAATTGAAATCGGAGGACACCGATGAGCTCGTAGTGCCAGTATTCGCTTAAGGAGACCTTTACCATAGTTGTGTTTGCTTGAGAGTAGATTTTATAATTTGGGGATTCGTATCAAATTAAATAAATTTTTTTTGTTACATTATGTGTACACAATTTTATTTAATTTATAATGTGGTGGTGGTTATTTCCTACAAGGGGAAGTTATAGGTGGGGCCCACATCCTACATAACCTCCCATTAGAGGATAATGTGTGTTGGGGCCCACATGAGAGCCTAACCCCTCAACTCCCCCTTAAACACCCATAAAACACCCTTATTAACTCTTAAAACTCTCTACCACCATTCATTGAATTTTAAATATTTCATCTCCCTTATCACTTAATTATGCAAACCCATCTAAATAATATATTCATTAAATAATTGGAACCTCTTTTTGGAATCAATTGGAATTTCATGGAAATTATATTAAAATTAGGGAGCCTTATTATAATATTTTCCTTGGAAAATATTTTAGTGGGGAAACCTCTGGAGAATTAGAAGAAAGGTGATCCACTCTCGATGAATAACACCATTCTTCAACGAAGAACATCTCTGACGAAGAATGTGAATAAATTCTCCAACGACACATCCTATTCAGATGCACCCTAAGGTTAATGGAATCGATGTTCGTATACTGCGACGCCCGACCTCCACAACGCTCATCTTCCATGGCTTGTTGACGTGCATCGTTCTTGAAATCGACATAGGGGGAATTTTTTTATGTCTTTAGTTTATTAAAATTATACTCTCTTCATTGACGAATGCACTTGATCATATATGTCCATTTTATATCATAAAACGTGGAGGGCATGGGAAAAACAAACATGGCCCAATGACCCTCCGAAAACTCTTGTTTAAATTGGAATTGGTGACCATAGATGGCGTCGATCGGAGGTGGCAGCCGCGGGCCGGCTGCCTAGAGGAAAACAGCAGCCCGCAACTGCGGGCCGCTCAGGCTGAAGAGCCGGACGGCTGTATCCGAAGGGGTTGGTGAACCGGGGCACCCGCAAGTGCCGTGCGGAGGAGGATCAGGCCACACCCGTGAGCCACCAACTGGACGAACCGGCTGGTTGTAGCAGGTCGGGCTGGGAAGACCGCGACCCGCTTCTGAGGGCCGCTTCGGTGGGTCAACCGACTAGCCGCCTTCCAGCCATGTTGAAGAAGGCTGCGGAACCCGTAGGTGCCGTGTGGGAGAACAGGGGCCTGCCCGTGCAGGCCACACATTCCAGGAAAGACCGGTCGGCTTTTTCCGGCCGAGCAGTAGGGGCAGCGCTGCTCGGCGCCCCTGGTTTAGGAAACTGAGGGGGGTGGGGGGTGGGGGTACCGCTCCGCCAGCTGGTTGAGCCCTGACCATCCGCGGGATGGGTCGCGCGCCGTCGGGACGGGCTGTTCTCCACCGGGCTGGGTTGACTCTCAGCGAGGTCGGAACTGTCGAACCAGGTCAGGCCGACCCGCCAGCCCACTTGGCTTGACGGGTCGGGCCCATTTCACTTAAACCTGAATAACTTCAAGACCTCGCGTCCGATCGACGCGCCATCTGTGGCATTGTGATCAACGTGATGATGCGGTCCTTTTTTGATACTCTATGTGAGTTTTTGATGCCTTTGAAAAATTGCCGGGGTTTGGAACGAGCGTAATTCCAATCGGGCCCCTGGAATGGAAAAGCCAATAACTCTTAGACCGGGCATCTGATTGTCGTGCCATCTATCGTGTTGGGTTTATTTTGACAACACAAAACTTCTATATATATCAAATGTAGACCTCAAGATATTTGATGTATCGAACTTTGACTCGAGGAGCGGACCCTCCTGGATTCAAGCGTGTTATGTGCGGGAACCCTAGAGCTGGCTGTGACTGTGACGACTACCGTACTAGGATCCTATGTGACTCCGACGACGATGGCTAATGTACCGGAATCATTCGTGGGTTCGACGAAGATGAATTTTAACATACATGTATCCTCTGTGGGTTCGATGATGACAACTACCGTACTAGGATCCTCTGTGGGTTTGATGACGATGTCTACCGTACTAGGATCCTCCATGGGTTCGACAACGACGACTACCGTACTAGGATCCTCTATGGGTTCGATGACGACGTCTACCATACTGGAATCCCCCATGGCTTTGAATATGATGCCTTCTATACTGGGATCCTCCATGGGATTGACATTAATGAATTCTATACTAGGATCCTCTGTGGGTTTGACAGCGATGACTTCTATACATGTATCCTGAGTGGGTCCGAGAGATTAGTTGGTCTTGTATCCTGAGTGGTTTCGACAACATAGCTGGTCTAGTATCCTATGTGGGTCTGACAACATAGTTGAATCATTGACTACATATGATCATCTCTATCATTATACAAAAGATGTATACCTATGTGAGCTGAGTCATGACATTCAATAATTTTCATCAATGTGATTGGATTTCATTCCTATGTGGACAGGGTTGTTCGTGGGCTCGAGAGTTCGGAGCCGAACAAAGATTGATAAGATAGGTATATGTATGGGCATATACCTATGTCGAGTTTGTTGATACATCATGATTGTATTTCTCTTCTGTGGAATATACTTTGTGGATTATGGGAGTCCATCAGGGGTCTTGGGGTCCCTACTGAGTATCGTATACTCACCCTGCACGGGCTATGCCCGCACTACATTGTGTTGGAAGTAGACGATGGACAACACTAATCAAGGTAGAGAATTGTAGAGCTGGACGGTACCTAATGGTGGACCACTTGGCGAGATGTACACGAAGTAGTCAGACAGACCCGAGGTGCTGAAGAGGAAATATGTAACCACACTTTAGGTGGGATTTCTGGAGGATGACTCAATAGTTTATCTTTTACATTACTACAGTTATACTAGCTTTTTATTTATATTGTACTTACTGTTGGGCTTGTATTTTTGGCCCGTTTCCTTCCAGCACTCAGTTCTGTTTTCAGTATTACATAGTGCTGACTTCTATTGCGTACTCTGTTGTGTTTTTTTAGTTTTATAAAGGCAATTCCATCCCTTCTTATCGGGATTTATGCCTTTGGTGCTAGTCGCTAGCCCATGGCCTATAGAAGGCGGGCTTGGGGTAGTCACAACACGGGCCCTAGGGACGGGTAATGACATTATATTCAGTTGATTATTTTTGGGGTTAGATATATTTTAGGTTTTGAGTTGATAATATTTTTGTATTATTATGAATGACGTATGAAGAAGAAGAATAAGTGTGGATACTATTTTTCTTCTACATGTATTTGGATTCATTTATTGGATTTTGTTATGAATGTAACATGGGAAGAATATTTCAAAAGTACAAAGTAGCATTTTGAAATCCAACATAAATATCAGCTATAGAATTAATTCTTATTATTAAAATGTACCATAACAAATAAGGTGGAGGTTTTATTTATTTTTAGTGTAGATAACAAATGAGGATATGGATGTTGGAATAGGTTATCCACAGTCATGGGAAACTAAATTATTTATCCCCATTCTAAATGTTTTGGGAATTGTACTTGGATAATGGTTTTCCCTAGCCACACACCTATAAAACTATAATTAATGATAACATAGAATACATGTAACCTTCATAACCATACATGACAAGGAATAGGTACCCTCATTGAGTTATGAAAATTCAAAAAATATTCTTGTTTGATGTTAACTACATTTATATATTTCCATGAGATATGGAAGAGAGAATAAGATACTCATGATAATAATATGTATAAAAGATAAAGGGATAAAAAAATGTTATTTAATTAATATTATTCCAATATCAACTTAGCCACCCACTCAGAGTCATCAATATCCCAAAATATCCAATTCAAGAGGTATTATTGGATATGTTCACCTATTTAGGATTCTCTATAGTGAAGCTATTACTTTTTTAAGACTTGAGTTACTAAACTATGTTAACATTGAAGATCATTTGTAGTGAGTTATTATTGATGTATGAGAATAGAATTATATACAACAAATGAAATATGATCATAAAAAATAATAGAAATAGAATGTTGAAGAGAAAGTCCTTTATATTTAAAAAATAATAAGTATAATTTTCATCCAACATTTCTAAAAATGATGACATATCAGGATTGAAATGTAATGAGATGGTGGAAAATGTTTCCACTAATAATATTTAAAATCTATCTACATTTATTAACCAATCGTTATTCTATAGTTTATATTAAAACTACCATGATGAATACAATATATAAGTGTTGATGATGATCTATCCATAATAGTTAAAGAATCAGAATTTTATAGGTGGAGAGATTTTCTAAATTGTAATACCAAATAAAAATCCTCCCTTATTTTTGGTGTCATAAAATGTTTATAATAATATATCATCAAACTATATAATTAATGTGATACTTTAGATAAGGAATTTCAAGAAAAAATAATGAATTTTTATTTTATTTAGACAAGTTGGTGCCCTTGAAAAAAAATGTAACTTGAAATAACTTCCCAAAATAATCAAAATACGTATATGAGAAATTAGAATTCATGAAGTCCCCTGAATAAAATATCGACAAACATGATGTGAAATTAAAAAATAGAGCTGATTTCATGGGTTTTCAATTGTAGGAGTTATCCAAATAGATTAATGAAATCAACTCTTTGATCTAGAAAAAAGTAATTATTCATGAAGATGAGGACGAAATAATAAAAAATATATGCGAAGAGAAGATGATTATGATATATGATAATAAAATAATACACAATATTAAATATCTAAATTTGGATATCTAGTTGGGAAATATCATGAAGACGCATATAAAGACTATAAAAAATATCGAGAGAGCTATTGTTGGATCTCAATACCCATTGGAGTAATTTTGGGATAAAATTTTTCTAACAAGTGATAAGAAGATTATGATATTATTTAATGATCTATCATAATTAATGGAGATGAGAATGTTACCATCCGTACCATATTCTAAAAATTATTCAAAATATATTTTAAAAAATACTGAATGTTTGAAGAAAAACAATTGAACATGTGTGTGTGATGTAAATAGAGATGAATCCTACAACCGTGACTATAGTGGATTGAAAATAGTTTTTAGAATCTAGTTACCCATAAATAAAAAACATTTCTTTTAGAATTACATCTAATGTTATACTAAAGATATAAAAAATTCAATATTTTTTTAAGTAAACATGGATCTTGGAATAGATTTAGTCACTATAAAATTGATTATTGGTATAATACTTAAAACATTAAATTAAAAAAGGAATCCCGGGTCATAGGGAAGAAAGAAAAATAAGAATAATAAACATTCATAGATCCAATGGAATGTGTATACCATAAATAGATTTTGATGGTATGATAACATCTATGATATATTCAATAAAAGTGGTAAAATTATTAGTACATTTTCATTTCAACATGTATCCAATGTTTATTGTAAAATAATATTAAAATTTTAATATATTAATGAAGAAGAAACATTCAGTGATATCAGGGAAGTGTTATAAAACTATATTTTCAAAATAAGAATTCATGCAAGGAACATGAGATGTCCTTATATTTCAAATCCTAGAATTCTATGAAAATTTCATCTAAAAGAAATGATAAGATTGATGGAACTCTAAATAATTAATGTGGTAATTCTGAACATACTTCCACTTTCTATAGTATCATGTTAGTTATATAGACAAATGATTTCGAATGAATGGGGAAAATGGATGATATGTAATCCCAAGATACTAAAATAGGTAAAAAAAATTCCACTAGAAGGTAAAGAGGATCTATGTGTTAGGTTAAATAGGGATGGTCATAAGATTAGAAAGTAACATTCAATAATTCAACAACATGTATAATTATTTAAGAACATTAATGTTTCATTTTTCGTTTTAATTTCATTTAAATATCATGAAAAAATATGGATCACACATAAAAATATTAAATAATATATTAGATCCACCAAACCTAAATTAGAATTGATTATTAGATATGATAGTGTGAATAGAAGAGTACATTGAGAAACTTAGTTGACAAAACTATATTGATCCATTTATTCATATGGAGAAGTAAGGAAGGATATTCCTTATTCCAATAATTTTTTTGTAATTTATTTTTCCATATAATATATGGAATTTAAGATAACGAATAATCTCAGGGGGGGGGAAGCTTGAGTAGTATTGAGTGAAATATATCTATGATAGAGAAAATAAATAATTCACCATTCTATAATGATTTCCACAATGATAATCAAAGAAAAATATGTTATAAGATCATCTATCATGAAGATGAATAATATGATGTCCTATTTTAGAAATCCATGATAAATATGAAACCAACATGGCCTGATCTTATTTTTGGTAACCTAATTAACAAGAGTTCAAGAAAGTAATCCTTAGTGAAGTTGTAATGATTTTCAGTATAAAAAATCACAAGTTATGTTCCATTCTACTTTGTTTTCGAAATCAAAAATATTGAAATCCATTCTTTAATAGAATCACCATTATAAAGATATTGATATGTTTTTCCCTTAAGGGGGTTAAAAATGAAGATATATGATGAAGTTAGAAGAATAATTAGTTAAATTGGTATCAAATAGTAGTATTCAAGAAATTTATTAAAGATAATTTAATTTATAGACACATTTCCTTTCAAAATCAATTATCCTTGGTTACACTAGAAAAAATTAGATTGAAAAAGGGGGATTATTTGAATAAATAAATGGAATAAAAAATGTGTAAGTTACCCATGGAATATTATTCATCCTATTTCACTAGAATTTTTTTAGATCTATATGTTGATGTGATTTTAAAATATTCATGTTAATTTCTCTTAAAAATATAATATCAAATTTATTATGTCCATCCTGTAATGAAAGTGAGAAATCCTTGAAGAAAAGTTTATGGGTTCCCATTTCCATAGGTATCATAATTGTTTTTTAAGGGACAATAGTGATGTCTAAATATAATCCTCTGGTTTTCAACATCTATCACAACTCATGTAGAAATAGAGTAAAATGATATATGAATCATCTCATAGGCTTGAACTGATACCCTTTTCCCCTTAAATATTTATTTTTTTTAAATATTGCAAATAGAAAGTGAAATTAATGTTTTATTGGTAAATGGGATAGAGAATAAAATGATTCATATATTTACACATTCAATTGGATTGATCATTGATGGTATATCTTATTAATACAAAGGGGAATATTGATGATTTCCCTTTGTGTAGGAATTGAATTTGTTGTTAACAATTATCATAGTTTGTGAGTGCTGATTAGTGAAATATCTATATTTCATTGATGTCAATATGACAATGATGTACCATTTTTAATGTAGTATGGATGAATTGGTGAAGTAAAAAATTATTAAGAAAAAAATTAATGTTCTTAAGACATTAGTATTCAATGGTTATTCTTTAAGAATTGTTATGGATTCGTTTTATTAAATTGGATGTCATGAATGAATAATATTCTTAGTAACTCAGATGATTGTCAAACTGGTTCTATGATCCAAGAACTTATTTCAATGGTCTCACATTGATTACAATGAAGAAGAAGTATGTTGATCCATCTAATGGTTTATTCATTTGTATGATGTAGAGTTTCTGGGTGGTGAATTCCAAAAATTAAATATTGAATTGAATTAAGGACTATTTGATGAAAAATAATAAATGTATTTTATGATTTCTATTATTTATTATATTATAAATATTTTCACTATTATTATTCTACATGTTATTAAAACATTTATCCATCCATTATCCAGATGACTAAGGAGATAATCAACCATATTTGTGGGTCCAAAGTGGTCTAAGTCATGGGAAAACATCCCCTAAAAATCCAACCATGCTACTAAATGAATACATTAGTTATTGAGATATGCATAAATTCTTGTGTATAAGGCATGAAGAGTTTATTAATGAATCCATATAAAAAATGGTCAAGAAAGACATAACAATCCCATGGGCCGCACGGGTCACAAAATATTTTGGTAGGGAATTGGAATTGAGTCTAGGTTTCAAACCAAGTGGTAGATTGAAGGTTTTTTTGGGAACAAAATCTATGATATAGAATGACCGAACATAAATGAAAAATGATGTAGACACTGAAGTATGTGAACTATTTAACAACATTAAAATTATAATGGTATATTGTGTCTATTCAACCAGTTTTAATCTCACAATAACCGAGCCACCACATCGTTATCTCCTTCCCCCATACAAGATATACTCCCATCCGAGAATTTCATCAATATATTACCAGCACTGATTAGGCCACACAGTAGGGATTTACTCTGAAAACTAAAATGTGATCATATTTGTGAAAAATTATAAATAATGTATTCTAAAATTCTCGTAATAAAATAAAATTTATTTAAATATTTGGGTTCAAGGTAATAAAATTTGTATAGTATAAAAGAGGAGCTGATATTCATGTATAGGGTCAATTTTGTGCATGATTTTTTCTTCAATTGATTGAATTCGAATGAGGTAATTCCAAAATAAGAGATACCCTGATTAGGATGAAAAGTATCAACCAATTTCAGTATCTTGAATCCCATGCATAAATAATTCAATGAAAATGGTTTCCAGAAGTCAAAGATTACATTTTCATGGAATAAATTTTATATTACTAGTCAGTGATTCTCAATAGTGCAGGATGATGGTATTGCATATAAATAATCAATCATGCATAGCTGAAGGTGGTTCTATCTCTTTCATGATAGGTATCAGGTTTCTAAATAATAGAGTATCTCCTAGATTTTAGTTATTTAAGGGATTAGTGTTCCATGAGCCTTCAAGGATTCATGATGAAAGGGATTCCTACAAACCTTCTCAGATGTGCAATGAAGATCTTCACACTCTATTTTGTGAAAAGGACACAACATATACACTTGATCCTTGATTACAATACTCTCTCATTGTGTTTCATGGGGACCATTCCTACAAACCCACGGAGATTAGTTCCCTGAGTTATGAAAAGAGAAAAATGCTCATGTATCCTATTGATACATGATGACCAATTTGAATAACTATTATCTATAGTGTATCTAGATGGAAGAAGAATCACTATAATACATTCATAAAAATTATGAATAACTCACAAACCTATTTAGGTTTTTTATAACAACTTGTTCATGAATGAACTTGTAGTTTATTATCAATGAATGATATCCAAAAATATTTTTTGAGTAGAATGTGATGAAGATATGAAAGTTATGTGAATGGTGTGAATATTTACATACCTAAGTGAATACTTAAACACATCTGTAATGTTAACTGAGCCAATTACTGTCGAGACTACATATGTACTACCAAATGGATTTAATGTTTTTTGAAGAATAATAATTTACTTATGGAAATCATATCTCTATAATATTAGAGCACATAAAATGATAAATATAAAAACATAGATGTGAAATAAAATTCACTATTGATGTATTGTGTTAAAAATTCAAGAAGAGAAAAATATGAGTTTTTGAAATATTATTCTTTTTTAAAATAACATTGAATGTATGTGTGCACTCATGTGAACTAAATAACTACTGCAAAAATGTTAATAGAGTATAAATGATACAAAAAATGTGTTGATATTATGTTTCTAAAGAGAATAATTAATTTTTATGATGAATTTTTGAGATTATCATTAATTGTTTCAACAATCACAATGAATTTTGAGATTCTATAATGAAGAAGATTACAGAGATTCAGTGCAGACTATTTTTCACTAATGTAGAAGGTGATCATGACACTAAAATAAATTATTACACATTAATTAATGTCAAATATTAGAGGTAACATAATAAGTTAATAATTCATATATATTCACTTTATTACCATTTGGTTTCGATATTATTTTGTTTACCATATCATGTCATATTAATATTATTGTGACTAAATTCAGAAGCTGATGAGGTGAATCTTTTACATTGTATATTTTTTAAAGAGGTGGGTTTTCAATTATACAGTTAAGCTAGTTGAAATGGAAGAAGAATGTATAAGAACATAGTATCACTATGAAATCTTACAAAATTCTCATTTGGTGGATATATTTCTTGGAGTTTTAAATTATATTAATAAATAAGGTGAATATTTTTTTCATCGAATGTATAAAGAACTAGTAAAGAGTAATATGATGTACAAGGTCTTCACCAACATGGGGAAGAAAAATTTTATCATCCACCCTCCCCAAAATTTTTAGGGACATACTATTGAATATTTATTGTTCCCTACCCAAACTACTAGAATCATACCCCCCATTATAGTGCATAATTTGTGTACCTCTCATAACCATACACAAAAGGGGATAAATTCTCTCAATGAGTAGTTAACCTTTAAAAAAATGATGTTATATTTTTATTGATTTCAAATACATTAATGTGGTAGGTAAAAGGAAATAAGATAATTAAGATCTTTAATTGTATAATATATAAAAGGAATAATTTTTGAGAATGGAATAAAAAGTACACAACATTGATTCACCCCATGAATCATACATATCATTATATGTAACATTAATGAAATTGAAAATAATATATTTTTGAAATGATGATTTGAAAAATAAATATACTTTTGCCAAAAAAATCATATTTTATAAATAATTAATTCGATTTTTTTAAAAAAAATAGTATAAAATAATTTTTTAAAAATAAATTTTTATTAAATAATTTGTTGTATTTTTAAATTTTTTCTAGAAAACATATAAGATGACTATTAACAATAGTATTGAATATATGATATTCACATTTCAGTAATCTCATAAAAAAAAGTTATTTTTTTAATTTACTGAGGGAAAACACAATTTTTTATAGAAAAAATATTTTCTTAACAAATATATCAATTATTTTAAAATTATTTTTATTTTCAGTTCTAAATAATTGGTCATAAAATAGTTATTACTTTATAAATGTAAAATCCATATAATGAAATAAATTAGATAAACCTATTCATACCACTAAACACATTTGTAGGTTAAAAGTATCATATTATATAATAATCTTTAGTTTTTCATTTAATTATAGTGTTTTATGTAAAACATGCTCGACTCGATCATGAATTAAATGATTGGCATTGTAGAAATTTTTTTTATTTTAAAATAATTATTACATAAAATATTTTGGTGTTACATTCTATTCCTATTAAAATTAAATTTCCATCAAAATTCATAATTCTGATACAAACAAATGTGACTATATCTACCTCGTTATGTCCTCATGTTACCTTATGGCTTCCCCAAGATGGTGGTTATGCTATAAAGCATTGACTAGTCGAGTGGTATTGTTTCAAAAAAACATATATATAAGTGATACAAAATCTTGATTTACTTCCCCATAAAATAAATAAGAGTCACCATTGGTAAAAACTATGAGTTTAGTATATATGAATGATTATGTATTTATATCCTTAGGAGAGATACATGGAACACATCGTCAACTTGAGAGTGGTTAAATGGATGATATATTCAATATACCACTTCCTTGATGTGATAAAAAGTTTAAAAGGGATCAATAAACCTTTTTTAAAACATTAAATCTAATATTAACCGCAATTTCATCCATTGGTTGTGTTTTGATTAATTTCAACTTGATCTCCTACTCTAGGAGGTAAAGATGAGTTTTTTGTTATATAATTCCTTATGGATCGCAAGATCCATAATATAATGGTATGTCATTCCTTTTATCTATATTTATTATCATAATAAAATGGTTAGAACTATTAATGAAATGGGAATAAATAATTTTATAGTAAAGTAATAAATCATCAAAAATTATACACAAACCAATCTGAATTTTATAAATCTTATGATCCTTTCCAAATAAAAAATAAATTAATAAGAACAATAAACATCCAAAATATTCACATAATATTAATCACTAAAATATCTATAATTATTACTTAATGGTAACATATTAAATATATGAATACATTGGTCATATATTTCCCTGAAGAATTATAACATATAGAATTACCATAAAATCTCATTGAAAACACTCTTTCTTCCTCACTCATTAAATAAAACAACATATTATTGAACATATTCCATAAATTATGAAATTTTTTAAAATACATACATGGGGATGTATACAACATTGAAAATAAATTGTTAATCTATTCAAGGGTCATAAATATTATCCCACTCAAGTTATCCACATCCATTATCTATTTATCCCAATGAAACATAATTATCTCATCATTTGGAACATATTAAGGTTTATGTAACCCTTGAACATTTTTTCCATAAAATAAAAACATAGAAAAAATTTAATTCCATGTTCATCATTAAAAATCAACATATTCATGAAAATCCATATTTTAAAACAACTTCAAAATAATACTTATATATTTTAGGATCAGATAACACAATTCATTAAATCCAATTATTAATCACATCAATAATTCAACTACTATATTATGCCATTACATATGATTCATCATGCTATTAACAATTTCCAATTTCATACAAATAAAATGTAAATATTTTAATAAAAATCATCAATCTCAATGTAATCATTATTCTTACATTTAACATATTTTTTTTCTGAAAATCTCAAAACACTAATATGCCAATTTGGGTCTCTTCATCTTCAACAACAAAACCATTTGTTTTTCCACCATTATAATGCTTTTTTTCTTTACCCTTGAGACAAAAATATTTGTAATTCTTATATTTCCATATATATAGCATCCAACCATTGATTATTCCCTTAGAAATCTGTTATTCTCATACTTAGCAGTAAATGAAAATTTTCTTTTTTATTTGGAAATTAATTCCTTTATGTCATTCTTTCACTCTCTAAAAAAATCTTCCCAATCCTCATATATATATACTTGTCTGCCTCTTCCCATATTATCAATAAATATGAAACTAAATCCACTATCATACATGGTCTCCATCACCTGATCTTTTATAAAACTCTATCATTCCATTCATTGGTGAGTACAAGATGTTTATACGGTGAAAGTTATTATTCATATATCACGATAAATTATTTAGAATAATCACAATAATATTTACTCCAATGATTATACCATATGTATTCTCTTCTAAACATTGTCAATATCCTTCAAAATTAGCCCACTTCATAATGTTATTCATCATTGAAAAAAACCAAAAGACAATGTGTGAGGAATAATAGTAATAGTGAGAAACTTAATAATTATGAAAAATAATTTATATGATATCTAAAAAAAATCATACCATTAAATATATGAAACCTCATGTTTAACATAATTCATTCATTGAAATCATATATTTAAATATTTAAAAAAATTCATATTTAAGTTGTGAATTTAAAAAAAATATCCCCTTGAAGTGTCAACCCATGTGTGAATTGAAGATAATTTTTCACCTAGTGATGATAAAGTCCATCTAAATGCTTCTTTATATGTGTTATTACACATAGTTACCTCTATGAAAGAGCTAATCCACTTGATGTATCAATACAAGAATTTAATTTCTTTGAAACCACTCACCTTATATATTACCAAAACATCAAGAACATCCACATATACTTTTAATAATCATTAATAATATCCTTAAAAATAACCTAATAAAAATGATTAGAAATATCCCTAGGGATATCACTAATGTTTTCATATCCCTATTTGAAAAGTTAAAAAACATTAATTTGATACATAATATAGTGACTCAAAAATATCATACATCAAAATCACTTCTCTTTAGAAAAATATTCAATACATTTCATAAACACACACAAAAGGACCATAATATTATAGTTTCTTTGGAGATTATAATCCCAGTCATAGAATTTCAGGAATAAAATTCAACATTGAAAATAAATATCTAATCACTTAGAACACAATATTTAAAATTGAAAGCATTTCCAAAAACTATTTCATTGAATTAAACCATTGAAATATATAAGTGAATATTTTTAAACTAGTTAATAAATTTCATGAATAAATAAATTATTTTTGAAAATAAATTTATAAAACAAGAACTTCATAAAAATATAGAAAAACTAGTTCATTAAAAATATACTTTAATACTTTTAAAGAAATCGTTAAAAATAATTTAATTTTTTTTAGGAAAATTACTTTTATATGAAAACAACAATTTAAAAATAATAATTCTTAATACATTATAGAAATCATTTTCATTGAAAATAAACTGAAAATATTATATTAGAAGCTTTAAAAATTGGACTAGTCCAAACCATGGTAAATTCCATACATGTTATAATGATGATTCTATTAAAAATTTCAGTAAAATCCCAAAGAGACTTTCTGAAAATGACATGATTTTTCCTTTTAAATAATTTTTAATAAGTAAAACATGGGTAAAAAATATTAAATAAATCATGTAGGGAATTTTTTATCATTTTTAAGGTAGTTCTAGAAATCCTTGATATCAAAGGAAAAAATGATTTCAAGAGAACATAGAATGTTTTTTAGTATTATTGAAGAATGTTTTGTTGGAATCATCAGTACACAATGAGTGGAAGATGAAGGGAAGACAGATGTTCCCACAAAATATCAAAATGAGAATAAAATTCATTTTGTTTTATAGATTTGGATAATAATTTTTTTGCATAGAAATCATAATCATAAACAATACTTATAAACAATGATTTTGTAACATCAATCTGTCACATCATTGGTAATTTTTTAATAATAAATACCCATAAATAATCACATTCGGTGAGGAATTTAATACCACGAGAATAATTAAATTCATTATATAACATGTCAATATGGATGTATATAAATAAGAAAATAATATAGTTATTTTTCATGTAATGAAAATGATTTGGTTAACTAGAAAATTTAACCATGGTGGCCAACATATAATGAGACACATAAAATAACTACAAGTATTATTGAATACAAAAGAAACAACAATATACAATGTAGAATAAAGTAATATATATCCATGATATATTCAAATTCAAACCAATCCAAGCATACGATAACAATAAAAGAAAAAATAACTTAAAAAATCAAAATATTACCATTTACCACCATGAATCCATCTAAAGAAAGAGGTGATAGAATATAACAGAACCTAGCATGAAACATCATTCCCTTCCCAATCCATGAGTCATAAAGTATAGGGTCAACAACTGCCCTATGGAAAAGGTACAATGTGAATTCATAGTCTAGGAGGATATCCCCAAATTTCAACACAATAACTAATATTAATAATTCACATGTTCTATACTTACCAAAAAATCAATTTTAAAATTATTTTTCACAAATGATACAATTTGTAAAAACTCCATTTTTCCTATAAATACATATGATATTCATATAATCCTAGAATATATCATGTATAAAATAGAAATTGGTAATCTAATCATCTGTGAAAATATCCATGTAATAAACCATAATGTCATATGAGAAGTATAAAAAACAACCAATGACATTTACGATATAGCCAATAGGAATATGAACAAGGAATAAAATAAATTTAAACAAGGAATATGTTGGTTATAATTGATAACATTTACTTTCAGATTCTATTGATATATTAAAATTAACCTATAGTTGATCCACACTCACTAGGGTTACCTATTACTATTTTCAAATGTACCCAAGGTTCCCAATTTTTTAGGTTTATCCCAAACCATTTACAAAATAAATTATAACATATAATAAAAAATATATTTTCATTAATGAAAATCCATTTCAAATAACAATACAATCAGATCAAAAAATCAATTCATGAATTAGAAAACCAAGAATAGTTAATCCTACCTCCTGAATATTGTAAACATATCTTCCTTAAACAATATAGGTATGAAAACTAGTGTTCAACCATTAAAATTCTAGGCCTAAAATGAAACTGCAAAAGGATTGATTAACAAAATGAAACATTAAACTAAATAAAAAAATCATACAAACCCAACACCATGAAGAATTGGAATATATAAGTTGAAAAAACCTTTTCCAATTATATATAATGCAACTACCACATGGCTAAATTACCAAATTGAGGGATATAGAAGGAGGGAGATAACTCACATCCCCAAAAATCACTATAGGGTCTGATAAGAAGTAATGCAAACTAAATGAAAAATGTATGGCATCTTGGAATTTTTAGAAACTAGGCGCAATTAATTAATGTCTTGAATCTATTTCATTTCATGAAATCCATTTAATTGTAAATAATTAGAAAAGTTTGTCACCTCAAATTAAATTAATCCATGATCAGTGTTTTCACACAATGTAATGGTTTCTTATCTGGTATTCTTTTCAATCCATATAATGGAATCATGAAATTTGGCCTATAATAGATTCATATCAGGTAGTCTATTTATGAAATGAATCAACCTAACTAGAATTTCACAATCCCTTTTCCTTTAGAAAACATCTAAGCAAAAACATTAGGCTCCCTAGTCTCAATGATCACCCTATAAACCAATTGAAATATTTTTACTTACAATCCATTAATCCCAAAAAAAATCATCATATGACTATAGGAATATTTTCCCAAAAATACATATCAATTATTAAGAATCCTATAATGCATCCAAAACAAAAAAGGGAAACAAAGAAAAGAGGTTTATAATACATAAAGGTATGTAAAATAGTGTTATAATCATCACACCATAAATGTTTTTGTCCCCATAAAGACCTCTCGATCTTGGGATCAAAAAATTGAATGCCACTACTACATTATTAATATTTCGCACTCTCTTTCGTAGGGATATCCCATTTGTACAATCATTGTATAAATAATAATTTAATCATTTAAGTATGATATTCCTTCTCTCGATAATCCACTTTCAAAAATATTTTCACAAAAAAAGATATTTTAGGATCACGATAGGCTTACTCCAATTTAATCACATGGAATATCCCATTAGAATCCTACTCTTCTAGTTAAAATAAAACTAATCATTCTTATAAGTTAAAAAAGATGTTATGTTCAATCGATAGGCAACCTTTCATGATTTTTTAATGATCCGAATGGTCTAAACAATCCTTGGTGGAAACATACCATTCTTATCCAACGAATTATTTCCCAAGTTTAGTGAAAATATATGATAGACCTAATATCTAGCTATAAAATCTAGAGTCTAGATAAAAAAAATCGATATATTCCACATGATGATAATATATTGTGACTAACCTCCTCTAGATAAAGAAAACGTTTTTATCATCTCCTTAAAGATACTATGTGCCAACTTTGAAATGAGATCCAACTCATGAAAATAAAAGGGATATTTTTATGGATTCCCATACCACTCTTAATAAAATTCCATATTTGTCGAAGCCTAATAACAATTGATATAGGGAAATTCAACTCAAGAAAAATTGTATTCGTATAATACACCAAAATCAAGAATGAATTATTAAAGCAAACCCTAATGAACATGGATATCTCCTTATGTAAATCCATTAATATGTGGATGATAATACATCCTATATTAAAATAGTACCCATCACCTTATGAAAACTAGTCAATAATCTAGATGAGAAACTAAAGTCCCTATTAAAATTAATCACTATGGGAACACCATGATGTCTCACAATCTCCCAAAAGTACATGTCTCTATGTTGTTCCATGTTTTTCATCTGCTTGAATGGTATTAAATTATCTTATTTCATAATTTGGTCAATGACCACCCATATTCCAACCTTCCCATTTGGATACATTGGAAAACTAATGGTGATACCCAAGGATATATAATCCCACTTTCATACTGGAATGGGAATTGCATGAAAAAACATAGTAGGTCATTAGTGCCCCCTTAATTATCTAATAAAAAATACACTATGATGGTGAATATGTAATCATCCACATCATCCCTAGAGACCAATACTTACATTTCTTTTATTGATACGTCTTAATAGTTCTGGGGTTTCTGGATCAACCTGATCAATTCCCACTATCTATCAACTCATGATTTAGATAAATTATGACATTAAACCAAATAAATATGTACAATTCTCCATTTGGAGACCAAGAACACCCAATAGAGTTATCTCCAGCATAAAAAATTTATATATGCATTGCCACTCAATTTCTATATCACGATCAATACAAACATTCTCATAAAAGGGATATTTTTCTTTCATCGGTACTATAAAAATCAATCCTATACCCTCTTCTAATCTGAATACATTCACATCAAAAAAACTATTCAAAGACCAATCTTGATGTAATTTTCTCACTATTTGTGTTGATAATTTTCATCTGAAATAATTTTAAACCACATTTCATTTCTCCAAAGTTCATATAAAATCAACATAAAAATATTTCTGTTACTACACCTCACAAAATTGTAAAAATTTCAGAACCCTATGAATAAAAATATATTTCAGGATCATATGATCTAAATACACTGTAAATATGTACTAAAATAGGTAGTTAAACCATGTTTTGATTTCATGCATAACTATATCAATTTAAAGATCATGGGTGGGTTATTTCAACTGATCAGGGTGTAACTGGTGAAATCATTATACTATAACATGTCTCCATTAAAACAAGACCCACACTGAACCCATTCCAAAAGCATCACAAAATACATAATAACCCTATACTATTTCATGAATTATCAATATATTAGTTGAATTTAACCACCCCTTCAGATCCTCAAAAGATATATGATATATGTCATCCACTAAAACATTCCACTTTTATAGGTTAAATCTATCATTGGAAACTAAAAAATGAAGATACCCAAAACAAAAAACATGTAACTACCAGTAACCCCAAGAATGATTAGATATCAAATGTATTTATTGACTAATTTATCTACATAACTACCTATACCATTTAGGATATACTAAAACAAACCTTCCAGATATGAAATTCCTTGGAAAATTCACTTTCTATAATAAATGTACCTTCGAAAGGATATCCATATTGAATATTTTCCATTTATATGTAGATAATTATATCCATATAGTTTATATGACTATCCCCTAAAATAGATTGCAACAATATATCTTCCAAAAACACAACAACCAATGTTTCTAGAAACTGATGAATGATTTTATTAATCAATTCTATTAATAAAATAACATAATTAGTGATACTTACTGGATGAACTTAAAACTGAAATTTTACTTTACAGCTCTTAAAAGTTGTCTTGGGTTTATATTCTTCTCCAACTATCATACAATTGTACCCCGAATGAAGGCCAATATTTGAAATACAACAAACCTCTCTAATATTTTCATAGAGATAATTAATCCTAGAAAGATGATATTTGTTAATACTGGTGAAATGATTTAACATTTTATAAGCTATGAAATGTCGGATACTACCATTATCCTTCTTAGAATGATCACGGGTGATGCCCGTGGGGACACACATGGATGAATAAGTCACATAAAATATATTCCATAAAGATGAATATTATGTTCTACCAACTAAGTTGGCTCCATTTGGAAATAGGGAATAAAAATGGATATCATACTAGGGAGTAGGTCAATAATAAATTCACCCTCTAAATAATGGTTAACCATAAAAATCATCTAAATAAAACCTTGGGGTATAAAAACACCACTACAAGAATCATACTACCCAAAAAATGGTCAATAGTATCCATAACCATCTCTAACAACTATAATGTTATTACCCTATTATAAGGGAAAATAGGCCCCTCCCTTCCTGATCTAGAATCACACTCACCATGAAAACATGAGTGACCCAATTGAAAAAAAACAAGTACATCATGATGAAAAACAAATTTATTTGTCTGAATATAGATTACCCAATCTATGCATCACAATTATTGAGTATTTGGTGTTTATATAATGAACTAAAAGGCCGCACATCACGTATCAGACTTCTAACACCACCAGACATGAAAGAAACATGCAACCATGTTTGGACCCCTTACTGAAAGACATGTAAATATATATCAAGAACAACATATTTTATAAATTTAACCACTAAATCTAAAATTACATTGATGTTTTAAAAGTTTTATTATAACATGTTTAAAACAATTATAACAGTAGAAAAAAAAATTGTATCTCTAAAATTATTGTTCCCTGTATCTGCTTCCTCTAGTGAATTATCATCTATATAAATCATTCTAGTCATAGCCACATGAACACCCCCAACATTATGAGAATGAGAACTACCACCCTTGTGAGAATTGAAACATAATAGATAACATATATTGGGAGAGGATCCTCACTTAGTTCACCAAGATATCCTTTCAAAAAACTCTTTAGGTCACCAAACTATCCTCTATGATGAATAGTTATAGGAGACTCTACACTATTATGCTTTGTATTACCACACCTTGTAATAGACTAATTACTTATAGAACAATAGATTTTCATATCTATTAATATATATGAATAAGATGTTAATTTTATGTTAAATATGACACTTTATCTGGTAGCGTACTCAACATGCTACAACAATTTTCTCTGAATTCATACATTGCACAAAACATTACGTTATACAATAAAATAACAATTTTTTTAATTTTTAGTTAATTCTTAGCCATTGTATTGAATTGAATCAAATGTATGTAAAACAATATTATTACACTTTTTTTTTAATTTATCGAATAAATTTTAGGATCTTATAATGATAACGAATCTAATTTAAGCATAAAATGCTCTTATAATTTTAAAGGGTTGTCTTACCACCTTTTGATAGAGAACCCTTTTTTAAATTCAGTTTTTTAGTTTTATAAATTATATTTTTCAAAATAATATTTTTATTTTAATATTGGACATCAAAATTTACTTTGGATTATATTTTAGTTTTTCCTGAAAAAATCCATATATTTATGAATAGTGAAAAAATGCATCATTTTAAATCCAAAATGCATTTTCTTATAATTTATTTAGTAGTTATATTTTTATTTTAATAGGATTTAATGTGTAATTGGAATAATTTTTTTCCATTTGAGACAAATTTATTATTCAAAATAATTTCACATTTAAATTGGACATAAACAAATGTCAATCTTTTGATAGTTTTTATTTCTTAAAACCCATCTATATTGTTTTGACAGTGATTATTAATTTTAAATTAATTATTGAAACTTTTGGGTTCTAAAATTAGAAAAAATGATTCCATATTTGGAATAAAATGTTCCAAATTATGTAAATATGTACCTTTTATTGTTGAACATTTTGAATAGTAACAATGGTAATTTATATGTACCACAATTAATGATAAATCAGGTAAATTAGGGATATAAAAACATGATAAGGATAGTGAAATTACCATTATACCTACAAAAATTATATTGGATGAATAAAAGTCAACCCATATCACCTAAGGGTTATAATTGATTCATTTAATCAACTTTTTCTATGAATGTGATGTCATTATTATTAAAACAAAGAAAGTGACAATGTATCACTATTTTATCTCTTATAAGAATAATAATTTTAATGTATAGATGAAATTGATGAAACATAGAAAATAAATATTATCCATAAATCTAATTATATTATCTACATAATGGTATTTTATTTTAAAATTTTAATGATTAATTAATTACGATAAATAATGACACAATAGAGAAATATTAATTAATTTTTTAAGAGATATATGAAATAAATGATAGTATAAATACTAAAATATTTATTATGTAACATAATTAATGTCATCTAAGAATATTATAGATTATTATGACATGTTATGATTTATTTAATGTGTTTTTTGTAAGTAATCAAGTTGTTAGGAATTAATGAAAAAGTGAGTATGATTAGTGTCCAAATTGATATAATTCATAATGTAAAATATAAAAAAATATATTAAATTTTTTAATATTCAAAAAAATATAAGTTTCTGAAAAATGGTCATGGTATGTAAAAATATGGAATAA
Source organism: Viscum album (assembly GCA_963277665.1). Lineage (NCBI taxonomy): Eukaryota > Viridiplantae > Streptophyta > Magnoliopsida > Santalales > Viscaceae > Viscum > Viscum album. Next base: position 287,186,378 of record OY728138.1, read on the forward strand.
ATGACACTTTTTTGGGTCATTTGAAATGTTATGGTAATGAAATTAACCCACAACGTGTAATGAATAAAATATCATGGTAATATTAAAATGGTGAAAATGGGTTAAACAAAAAAAATATGAGGGTTAAAATAATATTTTGTCAATATTATGTGTATAATTAATGTTTATTTATTTATGTTTTATTTTAAAAATCAATTTTTTGGGATATACTATTGATACACATAATCACACAATTTAAAAATTCGTACGTTTTTTATATGAAGTTTGTATGGGAACTTCTTAACCCGATTTCAATTCATTGGGTTAATCTTTTACATATTGATTATGTCATGCTATGATTATGTTAGAAATAGATTTTCATATCATATCTTTTATTTTTACATGATTTATGTGTATTTAAAGTGGATACACATAATTGGTCTATTTTTTTCAAAATGATCTTTGTAAGGGAAATCATTACAAAATATCATTTCATTGATTTAAATATCCAAGTAATTACTAATTTTTTCTAGAATAGGTGTTAATGAACTTTAATTGTTTTATAGTAAATATGCACTTATTTTTATATAATTTATATTTTTCTCACAAAATTATTTCATCTATTTATTCTTAATCTATGGTTACTATCTTTGTAAGGTTTTCGTCTCAATTTACATTCCATTATTATTTTTTGGTGTTATGGACCAATTCACTTTTATATGGTGTATACACTACCCTTTGATGTATTATGCAATGAATCTCCTTATTTTTGGGATATTATATTTTTTGTTTAATTTTATTCTTTAATTATTTTTACTCAATTATTTTATAAAGGGGCAAGGTACTCTTTAACTAAAACATAGTTTTAATTTTTTGTATATTTTTTCTTCTAAATATTTCTCATTAGTGTCCATTTTTTTCAACACGTTTTTATGGATTTAATTAGATGAACATTAATGTTTAAATATTTTAGTTCCTTTAAAATATTTAATGTGTTATGGGACACATTGATTCAAAAAAAATTATTTTAAATGTTTTAAATGTGTTTTTTTGAAATGGGATTGATTATGTCAATAGATTAAAATGCATCTTTTGAATAAAAATAGGGAAATGTTATTTTTCCTATAATATGGATTTATGTTTTATTATTATGTTCTGAATATTGGTCAATGATTATTATTGGCACAAAAATTTTGGAAGTGGAAGAGAAAACCCAAAGCCTTTTGGGATGCGTCGCGAAGCCTATTCGCAGATCCTCGAAGCACCACGACCGGTGCCAAACTACCTCCTTTGGGAAACCTCCAAAAAGTAAAGAGGAGGGAGGATCCATGATATAATTGACATTTGAAAAGTCAACAAGAAGCTAAGAGGTAGGAGGCTCTGGGATATTATTTACGTTTGTGAAGCCGTTGTGAAGCAATGATGCGCGAGGCTCCATGATCCAGTTGACGTTTTCAAAGCCACCACGAAGCAAAGATGTGGGAGGCTACATGATAATGATGCAATTGACTGAGAGCCTCGTGTGGTCGAGGGAGGCTAATCATCCTTCAAAAACCCATAGAACGTGATTGGAACCACCACGAATACTGCGAAGGGATCTCGGTTATGAGGATAAGATGAAGGTCAGCTCCACAGTTACAACTAACTTGACAGAACCCATGACCGATCATAGAGGGCCATGTGGCTTCATGCCAAGTGACCCCTGCTTTGAACCACCCCTATCCTATAAATACTGGTCTCCCCTCGATCCCAAAGGATGTATACTCTAACATTTTTCATTCTCAAATCTCAAATCACGAATCACTTTTTTCTCTTCAAATAAATGAGCAGTTCAAGGTACTTGAGCATCGTGAAGTAACTTTCCATTGGCTTAAATTCAACCCCTCTTCAAAAAAAGGGATTCCCTTCATAGATCCCATGGGCCATATTGAAGGAAAGAGATCCCTATGTGGACTTAGGTCATCATAGGGAACTTTTTCTTCACTAAGTACCCATTATTCATATGTACACTCTATGATTGGGTACTATCACTGTGCATCGCGAAGCACTATGCTTCGCAGTGCTACACCTCTTAGGGTACTTTTTTTCATGAAGCCCTGCTATGTGAATTCCATTCCACTTCACGAAGCAACCAACATTTGCACTTATTACCTCTACCTAGGCTAGGCCACCCCACTTCACAAAGCATACCCCTTCGAAAATTTCCACCACTACATGGACCAATAGATCTTCACGTGATCCCTTCTTGTGAACCCCTTTTCTCCATAATCCGCTTTTCTCTATGACCCTACAGATATATATACAAAGTTATTTCAAGGTACCTTAGGTTGTGCTCAATGTTGTGTTTCTCATCCCCATGCTTCTTCTCATAGGAATGCTAATAACTATTGCTTCTTCGCATAGACACACTAATGTGGGACCCTCAATGGATCATTCCACGACACACCCTCATCATAGAATTAATGATGACTTACCTTCCCCAAGGATGGGTAGGAATCAGTTTTGTATGTCCTAGGGGTGCGGAGTGAACTCCCCTCATCCGAGTTGCAAGGTGTTAACTTTCCAAACATCGTCATCCTCAACACATAACGTTAAATTGTGACCTCTCCCCATGCAGTCAATGTGGGGAACCCCATCTTGGACATTCTCTACATATTCTCATCTCCACAGGAGTGAGATCTACCTCACATAAAATGAGATCCTCTTTTCTAGAGTGGTGCATATTCACAGGTAAGGGAAACCATCATGGTGTATGCCCCTCGACTATCTTGCAAGAGTTAGTAGCCTTACTCCTCCTGTCATCTTCCGTTCGAATGACTAGTGGGTTTCTAGGAAATATGAACCTCGTTATACTATCCCCCTCCCTCTGGGATTTTTCTCCATCGGGCCTCAAACTTGGGGTAATTATTAATCTCCATATACCTGGCTACTAACCATGAGTAAGCCCTTGTTTCCTCATTAGGCTCCAAACCACGCGTAATCCCCTGTTTTCTTTTTGGATCACTAAACACGTGTAAGCCTCAATCCACTTCCCACGGATGCACCATTCATGATGGGATCGCCGGGTCTTTTCTGCCTCTTGTTTCTCACACTGCGCATGAATCACGTGGGATTAGAGTAAGTACTGACCATGACATCCCTTTTGGGACACCGTAGCGAGTAATCTTGAATAAATTTTGAACTATGAGGACATTTATCCTTGACAATGGAAGGTATGTGGGAAGCCTCTATGAGGTTCAATACCACCACCTATTGGTCCTAACCCCTTTCACATAGGTTCAATAAACCATCGTAACTATGAGGACATTGAACATTTCCAAGGAAAGGTACGTAGGAAGACTCACTGAGGTTCAATCCCTAAACATATTGGTCACAACCCACTTCACCTCAGTACACCAACCATTGTAAGCTACGTGGAATTAGATCCTTACCAATGAAAGGTATGTAGGAATCCTACCTCAGGTTCATGGCCAACACCCTTTAGAACAATGAGGAGTTTGATCTTTTCCAAGGTATGGTGTGTTGGAAGCCTCCATGAGGATCAAGCCCAACACCTATTGGTCTCGAACCTCTTCACTTTGGTTCACCAACCATGCTAAACTACGTGGATATTGATCCTTACCGAGGCAAGGTACGTAGGAATCCTCTATGAGGTTCAATACCTAACTATCATTTAGATCTGTGTGGACTTTGATCTTTTCTAAGGAATGGTATGTAGGAAGCCTCCCTGAGCTTCATTCCACCACCTATTAGTCTCGACCCCCTTCACGTCGATTCAACAAACATATTCAAACTATGTGGACATTGATCATTGCCAAGGAAATGTACTCATAAAGCCTCCATGATGTTAAGTCCCAACAACTATTGGTCCTGACCCCCTTCACGTAGGTTCACCAACCATCCATAACTACGTGGAATTTGATCCTTTCTGAGGAAAGGTATGTAGGAAGCCTCATAGAGGTTCAATCCCAACACTTATTGGTCCCATCCCCCTTCTCATCGGTTCACCAAACATTTCTTAACTATGTGGACTTTGATCCTTGTCTCCTAGGAAATGTACATAGGAAGCCTACCTGAGGTTAAAGCCCAAAACTGGTCAGTCCTGACCACTTCATGACAGTCTGCCTTTATCCCGCATGACTGTAAACATTATGCCCCTTTTTTCCTCCAAGACATTAAATTGTACCCATTCGAGCAATGTGTGCACTGATCCTTATCTCCCATTCATGGTACGTAGCAATCCTCCTTGAGGGTCAACCCCGATCAATGGTAATCTGTTGTTTTCCCCAATTGACGTTAAACCATTGTACCCCAATCGATGACAATTCGTTTTCAACCCCAATCAGTGGTAAACCATTGTAATACTCATCCATTGGTAAGCAGTTGTACTCTAAAATCGATAAGAAGCTATTGTTATCCCTTTTTTGGGACCCATATCCTTGGACTATCCTAGTGGAGTCAGACCATACTCAGGCTGCTAAAAACATGTAAGCCCTAGCATGTCATCGGGTAGATGTCCTCTGTGCACACCATGATGATATACCCCCATCCTGAACTACATCGACATTGATTCCCTTCCACGGGGATATATAGGAAGTCTCCCTGAGGGACAAGTCAATAAATATTGACCCATCGTGGTCTCTCCCTCGAGCCTATGTGTATTGGGAAGGTCATGCCCCATCCCGAAGGTTCCACTTCCTCTGAGTCTCATCTATACGGGCTGCCTCCTCAAGAATTCCATCACCCAACCAAAATATGTAGACTTGTATTCCCTTCCACGGGGATACATAGTAAGTCTTATAGAGTCTCAATTTCTACATCACTGTCTCCCTCATGTCAGATCCACCTCATTCCCCATACACTCTTAGCAATCAATATCCATCATTATTTTACCAGGCTACCACATCCAAGTGAGATAATTCCATTCACCTATTCATTTTTACAAGAATAAATTGTGTAACTAACCACATCTAAGTCCCAACACAAGTGTTCCCACCTAGAGTAGCACACATCTGGTCTACTCCCATCTGTGTTCTAATCAGTCCAATCCATCTCTTCTTGACGTTGATCCTATGACATAACCTATGTTAAACATGGGGATCTGAGAAGAACATTAGAGACATGCCTATGACATATAATTCCATGAATTTGAGGTGGGATGCCTCGAGATACTGCTCTCTCGAGAATACATATCATAATGGGAAGAAACCTAGACACACAAGTGTTCTAGAATACAAACATTCCAGCGATGTCCAACATGACTACACCCCCCAATTGAAGGTTTCTTCCCTGACTTGACTCCTTTGAATGTCCTGACAGAAGTAGTGTAATTAACTGGCATCCATAAAGAGATGGCCCTGGGAAGTGTTTCACGAACATCGTCTAAATCTATAAGGGATATCCGAATTAGGAAAAAAGTTCCGAGTAGGAATATATGGAAGGATGAATAGACATATCATCGCCTTGTTTTGATCAATGAGAAAGCATCCTTGAACAAGTGGAAGATTTCGGTCGCATTTGGAAAGCGGGAATGTGATGCAACAGTCAGCATGTCCTCGACAGACGGATGTTCTCTCTGATGAAAGTGTCAGAAAACATTATGTATATGAGTGGTTCCAAGATAAACCTAGGGCCAATGAGCCAAGGATATCCCACTAATGCATTTGGTAACATTAAAAAGGAAAATGATAAAGATTCTCATAAGAAATTTATGGAATCTACTGTGATCGGTATTCCAAACACAACTATGAAGGTTACTCCCTATGTAGTTGTTAACGCTACATTTTAAGTACGATAAGGATTCCAAAAGTTTCCTTTGTGATTAATGATTTTTATGATGTTTAATAGAAGTCTCATGATAACATCATATAAGGTATGTAGTTTTTGTTTTAGTGGTGGAATGTTAAATTTTTGGAAAATCATTTCATGGGTTTTAAATATTCAATGACTAATGGTTTTATTCATTATTTTATATTCCCTAGTGAGATTTGTTTATATCATCACATGTATTTGAAATGTTTTTTCAAAGGTTATAAAAAAGGGTAAGATAAAGGATGAATTCAAGAATATTTTTATCATGAAATGATTTATTATTTTATTTAAGGAGTTTTATTACTGTAAAAAATTATATAGATTAGAAGTGTATAGTTTTTAATATTTGAGATTTAATGTAATAGTTATAGCCTAATTCTCTAAATCTCTAAACATGAATAATCCTCAATGTTTATTCTTAATTTAACACATTATTATGTAATATTTAAGGATAGGGAATCATAGTTTTTATCATATATCATTTTAGAAAACATTAAGTATTAAGAGTTTTTTCATAACGACATGGTAATTATCTATGAATATTCTTTTAGTTAAATCCTTGTTTTATAACATTTTCAGATCTAGGTATGTCAGTTATAAACAAAAGGAGGTAGATCTAAAACAAAATTCCAATCTCCTTTTGATGACCTTCTTGAAAAAATTGTTGTAAAGCCATATTTGGATGATTGTGAATATTTTTGTAACAAATGACTCACTAGAAAGAAGTTGTATGTGATATAAAACACCTCTACTATACCTCAATACCATTGTGGATCATGGGTTATATTTAATCAAATCCTATTTTCACAATATTATAATATTTTCATGAAATTTAAATATTATAAAAGAATTTGTAAATATTATACCTTATCACAAGATTTCGAAGTATATTATGATTTTGAAAAAGGTGATGAAGAAGGAGACCCTTAGGCTGCCTAATTATACACGACTTTAAAATATAGTCTTTCGGGACACCATTATGGTATTTTAAAAGGAACATTAATTGAATCATTCAAATAAAACACATTTCAATTATTTTATAAAAATCATGTTTTATCAAAAGTTTTGATGTTTGGAGTCAATCATGATTATTTTCCAAAAACTATTATTCCTTGACCACACATATGACCAATGTTGTAAAAGGTGTATTTGGATAAAGGATGAAATGATTTGGAATAATATATAAATAATTATTAAAATTCCTGAACATTCTATCTACGTGAAAAAAATGAATATGAATCCAGCTCGACACCGTGATCAAGGTATGATGCTATTTATTTGGGGAATAGTTTTATTAAAACTTTTGGAGGTGAAAAAAATCAATATATATAAGACATGATGAATTAAGATGAGTAGGGATGAAAATGAGAGGTATAAGACAAACATTATGGTTAAAACATGTTACGGTCATTTTGGGTTTTATAAAAAGGGTCAACACGCAAGATGGTTGCCAATCAGTCCCGTTAGAAAAATCTATAGGAATCAAACCCACAACTATTGTGAGACTATGATTTATCTCCTACCACTGAGCTAAGAGGTTTCCCTAGTTAGTATGACATGTTATTTTTAGTTATATATATTTTTTTGGATCAAGAATTAGTTTATTTTGGTAATTTTATTTTTTTCAATTGGATATCATTAGTATAGAAACATTATATGGTTATTATGTGATAGATTTTATTTTGGAAGAAGATTTATTTTTTTGGAAATAATTTATTCCGAAATATAAATAGAATACTATGAGGTTTCATTTGAAGAGTAATGGTTCAATTTTTTCGATGAATCTATTTATTTATTATGGACATATGGTAATCTGAGTTATTTTGGGGAATGATTGACCTATTATGGAGAATATGTGATTAGGATTAAAAAAAATTAAGTATTATACTTTAAGAGTAATCAATTTTATTTGGAGATAAATGTTATGTTTTATCAGGGAAGACTATGTGATCAGATCCTTTTGAATTTTGGGTTTTAATCATATTTTTTGGATTATTTTGAATAATTTTAAGGACAATTGTTTATTGACTCATCTCTGTGGAACATTGGGAATTAGTTATTGAATGTTAGAGGATAAGAGTAGTATTTCATTTTATAAATTATTATTATTTTTTTGGGATTATATGAAATTATACTACCAATTTTTGGTAATTGATAATGTCTAAATACAGGGGAAATATATATTTTAACATTTCTGGATTATTTGATTCTTCAAAATTTGATTCTAGTGCTACAGGTGTAACCAATTCATCATGAATACTCATCGTTTTGAGAAATAATGGGTTTGTGGTAGATTATTTTAATGGATGAAACTCTATTTGATAAATAATCATTATCCGTTGTGTTGTTAGTGAAGTTAAAAAATAAATTCCACAACTTTTTGAAAATGTTATTAAAAAAATCCTTTTATTTTTCATACGGGAAATTAAATACCATTTAACCCATTATAAGATTATGGTTTTCTGGTTTTTATCATTCTCTTGATCAGGTTTTGTATCACTCTCCATCAGAACATGAAGGTTATTTTTCTCTTCCATGTGAAATTTTCCTATAGGGAACCATAGATGTGTTATTTTATGTGACCTTTATAATTCTCTTTATATCTTTCAATATGATATTTTAAGGACTTTTTTTCGATGTGGGATTTTCAATTATGCTTCTGAGCCTAATTTTTTAATTTGAGATGATGAAATTTCAAAAGTAGGGAATGATGTAACAACCTATTTATTTATAGAATAAAACCTTTTCATATATATTAATATTTATAAATAAGATATTAATATTATGTCAATGATTACACTTTTTTTCATAGCATACTCGACACGTAACAATGAGTTTCTCCAAAATCTTATGTTGTACACAATGTTGAGTTATATTGAAAAATAATAAAATATTATAATTTTTATTTTCAATGGTATTTAATGACTAGAATTTTTTTTTAATAATTAATAGATCTAACTACAATATGACTAAAAATATTTTTTATGTGTTTTATCATTTATCCAATAAATTTTAGAGGACTAAAATGTGAATGAATCCAATTTTAAAAATAAAAAACTCTAATATTCTTAAAAGGTCATTTTATCACCTTTTGGTTGTGAACACTTTTTAAATCAAGTTTTTTAAATTAAATATGTTCTATTTGAAAATATTAACTTTTAATTTATATAAGAGATATCAATATTTACTTCAGTTGAAATTTTTGTATTTTTCTGATAAAATACATATTATTATGAATAAAGAAAAAATACTGCATTTTAATTCAGAACTTCCTTTTATACTAATTTCTTAACATAGTTAGATTGTCCTTATAATTGATTTTAAAGGGTAATTATATTATGGATTTATAATTTAATTCATTTTTGTTCCTTGAAATCAATTTCACAACAAAATTGGACAGAAACAGAGGTCATTCTTTCGATATTTTTTACTTCTTAAAAAACTGCATTATGGCTTTTACAACATAAATTAATTTTAATTTAATTAATGAAACTTCTATATTATGAATTTTAAAAAACTCACTAAAAATTTGGAATCATAAAGGCTAAATTATTAAAATATTTAACTTTTATTTTTGGACGTAATGAATAGTTATTTTGGTAATTTTTATTTACCAGAGGTAAAGGTAAATCAGGTAACATTGGGTAACAAACAATATGAAATGGGTAATAAAATTTCACATACAATAGAAAAAATCTTATCGGATGAATACAATTCAACCTATATCACATAAGGGTCATAATGTATTCATTTAATGGACATTTTTCCATTATAGTTACATAATTATTTTTAAAACAAAAGAAAGTTAAAACATGTTACTCTATTATCTCTAATATGTATAATAATTTTAATGTTAGGATAAAATTTTTGAAACATAAAAATTAAATAGTTTACAAAAATATAATAAAATCATATAAATTATTGGATTTTATTTTCAATTTTTATAGATTTAATAATTACCATAAATACTGAGAGAACAATGATATAGTAATTATTTTATTTAGAAAAATGTCGAATAAAAGATATTATAAAAATTAATATAAATATTATATTACATAATTTCTCTAATAATGAATTTTATTTATGACTATAACATTATAGTATTAATTTAATATTTTTTTTTGATTTAATGATGTTTTTATGAATTTTTGAAAAAACCATGTATGAATAGTGTCAAAATTGACAAAATTATATACCTAAAATATAAAATAGTATCTAAAATGTTTTAAAATAACAAAAAATATAATATTCTAAAAAATGGTTTTGAAAAGTCAAAATATGAATTAAATGGAACATTATTGTGTCATTTGACATGTTATGGTAATTAAATTAACCCACGATGTGTATATAAGAAAATATCATTATAAAATTAAAAATGGTAAAAATAACGGTTAAACAAAAAATATAAGGGTTATAAAATATTCAAAACATGTATAACATTAATTATAATATAGCTATACGACAATAAAACAACTTATATATGAAATAAATTATTCTTGGACAATTATAAATAAAAAAATGAATTTATAATAAAACAATATTTCAGAACATTCCAAAAGTGTCCCTCCTCTCACTTATAAAAGGACACCACCTCTACACAGTTACCCACACCTCTCATTCCAACTTCCTAATACTAATTCATATCATGTAATATCCAAAAATTTCTCCTTTACTCTTAGAATCATTAAATTTACCCTAATGCAATTCAAGAAATCCTTTATGTCAAATCAAAAGATGTTACCTGATTTGGAGGTAGAATCTTTTCTCAGGTTCCTTTCCTTTATTTTACTTCATCAATCCCTATGCTATTATTATTCAATGATTACATAACAATACTATTATCCAAAATATATTAAGATTTTTTCATGGGATGTATTCTAACTACACATATTCACACCACCATCTAATGGATATGAACATACTGATTCTTTGTACGGTGAACTACTACCTTACGAAATGAGGATTGTTCATTTTTCTTCTATCACCTTTGATGGTGGCCAATATTATTCATCTGTATTTATATATGATATATATTATATTTATTTTTTCTTGATACATTTTTAATTTTTATTTATAAGATACCATTATTCTTTCCATATTGTGTAAATATGATAATTAAATTTGAGGAAGTGTGGACTATTGCCCCTCAATGTGATATGACTCGTTAAATACATAAATGTACTTATAAAGGATAGAAAAAATGAACTTATATAAAATATATGAAATATATATTATAATTTAATTTTAATATGCCTATATATGAGTTTGTTTTCATTCTTTTAATATGACAATGAAATGAAAGTAGTGTTCATGCGTATGTATGTCCTATTGTTTCCATGAACGATGCATTTTATTTATTATATCCAGATGTTATGGACTATTATGAGTAAATATTATATATATATATATATATGATATTTAAATCCTTAATTATATTTTCGATATAATGGAATTTTTACCAATGGATAATTTTCATCAAAAAATGTTCATTTTTACTCAAGTACAAAACAATGACAAAACATCAAATATGAAATCAAATAATTAAATGATTGATATAACATGTTAATAAGTTATAGAAAATAAATAATAAAATTTAAAAATTCGATAAGTAATTTAGATTTTTACCTCTGTTTATTATTTATGAAATTAAATATCAAACGTGACAAGTCAGAATCAAGGTAATGGAATTTCTAATCAATATTTCCACCCATTGGGTTTTACGAATACTTCATTGATTATATTATTCCAAGATTTGGTATCTCTATTTTCTTAATTTGTGTTTCAATTTACACCTCTATTTGTATGGAAGTAATTTTTCAACACATAGATACCCCATTGAGAAATTCGAAAGTCATTTATATGAACATTGTATGGGAACATCATTACCCAAAATCCACTATTTGGGTTAATACTTTACTTCCTCATTATGTCATACTATGATTATGTGAGAAGTAAATTTTTATATGATATCTTTTATTTATACTTGATTTATTTTAGTTTATAGTTAATACACATAATTGATACATATTTTTTAACAAAATGATCTTTTGAAGGGAAATCATAACTCATTCTCATTTTATTGAATTTAATATCAATGCCATTAGTATTATTTTTTCAAGAATATGTTTGAATTAAATATATGTGTTTTACACTAAATATCCTCTTATATTTTTCATATTTATATTTTTTACACATTATTATATCATTGATTTATCCTTAATATATGTATATGGTCCGTGTAAGGAATTGTTTCTCAATTTATATTCCAATGAAACTTATTTGTTGTTATAAACCAATTTACTTTTATATGGTGTATATAAATCCTTTGAGATATTATATAATTAATCTATTTATTCTTATAATATTATAAGTTTTGTTTATTTTAATCATTAATTATATTTACTCATGTATTTTCTCATTTGGTATGGGACTCTTTAACTAAATCATCATTTTAAAATTTTAAATGTTTTATTCTTTTCAATCATTATCATTATTGTGCAGTTATAGAGAATATTTTTAATGATTTATTTATAACATCATTTTATTTCTAAAATGTTTGTTCATTTAAAAGTTTCAATGTGGTATAGTACACTTTGATTCATAAATTTTCTCTTTAAATGTTTTAAATGTGTTTTTTAAATATGATTGACTACATAAATATCATGAAATGATATCATGAGAATTCCAATGTTGAAATTTTATTTTTCCTTTAAGCTGGATTTATGTTTTATGATTCTATTATGGTTATTAGGAATTGAAAATGTTTATGGGTGGTTCTGTGATAATATTGGGCTGGTTTAAATAGATAGATCTCCAATGCATTGGGTAACATGACAGATATAAACTATAAAGTTTCTCCAAATAGATTTATGGAATATACTATTATTAGTATTCTAAAAGTAACTGACAAGGTTACTTAGTATATAGTTGTGAATTATAAAAAGTAATTATGATATGGATTCCACATATTACATTTAATTATTATTCTTTCTAATATGTTTTGTAGGAATTTTATTATTACATGATGTATGCTAAGTAGTTTGTGTTTTATGGGTGAAATGTATTATTTTTTTGAAAATAAAAATCATGGGTTTTCAATATGCACAAACAAAATATTTTATTCTTTATTTTATATTCCTTACTGAACTTTTTATACACATCCCATGTTTTTAAATTTTTTTTAGAAGGTATAATAAAGGGTAAGTGAAACGAAGAAATCAAGAATTTTTTTACAAAGAAAATATTTCTTGTCTTATTTAATGAGTTTAATTATTGTGAAAAATTGGATAGATTAGAGGTGTCGACACTGTAATATTTGAGATTTAATATAATAGTTATTGCATAATTCTCTAAAACTCTAATCCAGAAAAAATACTCAATTTGAATTCCTGACATCACTCAATATTATGTAATGTTTAAGGCTCTGGCTTAATACACCATCGAAATTGCTAGAAGAAAACCTACTACTTCTCTGATGAATCCACTCAATCTAATTTATAAAGGAAACAAATCACCCAAGAGGTTTATTTTCTAGCTATAAAATTTACCATATCGAACAAAATCTCGAACTAATGTTCCACCAAAATTTATCATTTAAGTTATTTTAGCCAAATCCAAACAACTTTTGTCATCTATGACTACATATTTGAAAATACACATGAGATTAACAATTTAATGAATATATAGACTCAATACGAACTCAATTCATCAAGATGATAGGTAATCCTTAGTGATAAAATCTTATTCCATATGAAATATCGGATAATAATAGGTCAAATACTCCAAAATTATATTCTACCATTGATATAAATCCTTAAACCCAATAGTGTTCAAAACATGTAAAATGTTTGGATAAAACTATGGAAAGAATATATTCATTATGTATATCATGGAAAGATCTTCATTTAAAATAGCATACATTAAAGAGTCCCACTATCTCTTTCTTGGTCCATAAATTATAAACATGTAGAAACCCACCATATATTCCTAAGATGTTTTAGTTTAGTTGAAAGAAATCTCATTATTCTCAATGCATTCTTTAGATTCATAGTTTCATTTGTTTCTGATGAAGAAATATTGATGTTTATTTGTAAATTATGAGTTGTGATCCACAGAACTTCCTGGGTTCACAACAACGACTTTACCTAGAGTATAAAAGTTTGGATTATAGCTTCTACCAAATAAGGGTCCACCAGTTGATTTTCCTACAGAACGAATATCACATATTTCTCACACAGATTTGCATGATCTCTTCTTGGAGGCATTATGTAATAATCACAAGACAAAATACAATCCGTCTTGGTCCTATTAAGAAATAAAGTACAATATTCTTGTATCGATATAAATGTTTCTAATCAATAGGATTTTATATAGTTATGCATTCATTAAAAACAAAGGACAACTTAAGAAAAAAAAGTTCCATTTTAAAATATTATAGCCTGTTCATTGAAATATCATCAACCACTATGTGTCAAGCTTGGAAAAAATTCACTTATTGACCACAATAACTAATATTAAGGAAAACAAATTTAAAAGATCATGACACTTTTCCATATATAGTACCCAAATATTGATGTTCCTAACTCCAGTATGCCACAACACCCACCCACACCCATAAATTATAAAACAAAACACCGAGATTGGTATTCCCTCTAATAAAAAATTACAATGAACCAATATGAGTGGATTAAAAAATTCACCCAAGGAGGTCCTCCACAGGGTTAGATATATAATTGACCTATAAGACTCATCTAATACTATAGAAACATAAATTTAATAAATTAATGAAATACAGATCAATGAGACATAAAAATTCAATCCACAAGGACCAAACCTGGAATATAAAAAGACTAATAAAATAACCATGGGACAATAATTTACCAATAATCCATAACACTATAATAGAGACAAGACCCAATGGAACCTGAAATTCTTCATAATGAAATACCCTTTCCACGTGTCATGAAAATTGAGCTTTTGAAATTCCAAAAGGATAAGGTAGCGTGTGTGTGTGTGTTTAGTTCTTATTAGGATATCTTCAAAGAATCAATAAAATTTCTAATATAAAAAATTAACAACTTCTATATTTATATTAAAATTAAATTTATAATGAATTTAAAAATATTATACCATTTTTAAATATTACTTTGTTTTCCATAAATTTATAACATATTCATGAATTGAATGAATATATTAGGTATAAAAGAAAAATAGGAAATATTAAAATGAAAAAAATATCCATGAAATAAACAATCAAGTGATCAACTATATAAAAAACAAATCACACAATTTGGTTTATAGACTATGCGAACATATACTAGAAAAAAATAAACATAAACCCAAAAAATGATGGTCCAAAATAAATATCGAGCCTTTCTATAGTTTATCGATAGAATTATAGTAACACCGTGTGGGGAAACAAACACTAGGGTTACCAATAACCATTTCAAAACAGAACTAAAGTACCCAATGTGGTATTTTTATCCAAAACCCTTTCCAAAATCTGTGTTCACATTTAACAAAAACCCTTGCAACATCAACTAAAATCCATTTAAATGAAAAAACTAAATGGATGAATAATAAAATATAGTGATTCATGATTTATAAACACTTTAATAGATACAAATACATCCAAAATTATGGAAAAATACATGACTATTAAAAAAGATATTGAAAACCCCCAAATCAACCTTCAAATAAAAGTCAGGGGAAAAAAATAAAAAGTAGCAATAAAATCACCAATAAATTTTGAAACTACAAAAATATATCTAAAACCACTACTATGACCAATGGTAATGAAGAAACAGAGATACATATTTACTTGGAAATTAACACAACTACAAAAAGATTAATTTATTTAATAGTGATCCAAATTGAATGAGATGAGCCAAAATCAACCAAAAGCGCAACGGAGTTTGAGAGAAAATATTTCACACCAAATTAAAAAATAGTAAAGAGTATAGCCTGTATAAAATTTTTGGGATCAAAGATTTAATATTGTGATTCAAATTAACAGCTTTAAATCACATTAATAATATATAAAAAACATTACCTGGGATTAAATTAAATGTGAATATATTTTTTCACAACTTATAATGGTTTCATACCCTGTTAAATTTTCACACCCTACATGAGATTCAAGGAATACTAGCCAGAATAGAATCACGTAGTGAAACCCATTTACAACATTAATGTATTTAAAAGGCAGTGATCTAACCATCATTTTAAATAAAATATCTAAAAAATTACATATGTCTCTTTATTTTTTTGTGTCACCAATTAAATTTATTGATAAATTTATACTTCGACTCCATTAATCCAATCAAACATAAATCCCCATACTTGTGGCCATTTAACCCAGTATAGGTTCTCAAATATCAAGAATCCTAGAATTCACCTAGGAAAAAAGGTAATGAAAACAGTAAACAAATAATACATTAATTAATGTAACGGGGTTTTACAAAACATAACAAATGACTCAAAGAAGGAAAATTGAGACAGAAATCTCGTACCACTTTGGTAACCGTTGAACTATACACCCCATTACTGTGAGATAAAAATATATATATAAATACCAATTATATTTTGGATAATTATCATAATATAAATTAAATTATACAAAAATGGTTCAGGATAAATACATTAAATTATATTATATACCAGACATGAATGAAACCCACAGTGAATATTTTATGTGATCATAGAAAATGAAAGATAAAAGAAAATCCCCTAACATAAGTCCTATGAATATTCCTACATGTTTATACATACTATATAATATATATAAGAATATTATAAATATACTACTGAAACATACCTGAATTTATCATACCATATATGATTTACTTATGACCTTTATTAACCATGTATCAATTACACTTTTCAAAAATCACGTTTTTAGTAATAACTCCATTGTTTTTTAAGTTTGTTTTTTTTGGATTTCAGTCCACAAACATTATTCAAGGTTCCATAATATATATTATGTTAAAAATAATATAAATATCATATATATTCATTATATTTTTATTTATAGTTATCCAGAAATTTTTGACTGAAATGAAATACACTGTTAATGGAGACTTTAGGTCATTCAAATGAATGAATGTTGTTTCCATTTTCATGATTAATTGAAAGAAATAAAGATAAATAATATATTAAGACTACAGAATAATTTTTTTAAAATCTATAATATTTTTATTTAAACCTATCTCTATTACCTTCCATGTAAAGCGTATGTGAAGAACGAATCATATTGATTTGCGAGGCGGTAGTCCGACAAACACATGAATGGCATTATTGTAATCCCAACTATAGTAACATCAAAGTGTATATGTGAAATTATAAATATATAAGTATAATAATATCATAAATATAATATTAAAACAATAATACCATAATTATATATAGTCTTGAGAGGGGGTGATTGAATAAAAAACATTGTTTCACGAGGTTATTGTCCACTATACACATGTTTAAGGAGTTATTAACAAATATGATATAATATGGGCTTTACATAGGTTATAAAATAAAAATAATTAAATATAAATATACATTAAATATCTGTATTATTTTTTCAATGTAATTTAATAACATTTTATGGATTTATTTGATGAATTAAATCAAAATTTCATACTTTAAAACATCACATATTCTTCAGGAAACCGATTAAGGTTTAACCCAATTCATTAATATATTTTATTTATTATATAAAAAACCACTATAATTTTTTTAGGTATTTAAATATTTTATTTGGTATGCTTTTTTATTAACTAAATGGGATTTATTGTGTTTTGAATATGGAATATTGGGTGGCAATTTATTAGTGTAAAGAAGAATATACTTCAGTTTTTTAAAAACAAGAAGGCGTTTCCTTGTTTTTTTGGTAAAAATTATATAACATAGTAAATTATCAAACCAAATAGGTTTAAATTTATAAATATGTACATTAAATATGATTTCCACAAATTATCGTGTCATTTTACCTGTTATCTTTTTAGATTGACCTAAGGTAAACCCATTTTAACCATTACTTTTGAAGTTAATTTTTACTATTTTATAATTAATTATGGTAAAAAATTACCACTTATATATAAGATAATATAAATATTATGATTTAACATATGGAATTCAATTTTTTACATTCCATTCCCATGTGTGGAATATATTAATTTGAAATTATCCTCAATGATGAGATTAAAAGGTAGTTTTCCCAAGAGAAAATCCCCAAATGTTTAAAAGGTTTATATATTAATAGGTAATATAAAATTGATTAAAATGAACTAAATTTAATTTATCGATATATAATTGAATAATTTTTACTTTTTACACTTTATATTAAAATTTTTTTTTTGAAATTCATTAAATGTAATGAAAATTAAAAAAAACTAATATTTTTCCCTATTCAATAGAAAATTATATTCCTTAAAAGTTCAAAAAAAATCACCATAATATAATTAAAAAGATATTTTTTGAAAAATTAATTAAACATTTTCAAATAATTTTCCACAAATTCTTTTAATGTCCATTTTAAATTACTTCCAAAAAATGAATGAAAATCACTTTTTGAAAAATAAAATTTTAAGCATACAATTAGTCATATTATTAACTCTTACATTGAACACATATGAAATGATGTTTTAATAGGGGATTAAATATATAACATATAAATTTATTTAATATCATTTAGTAAAATTTATTTATATAATTTATTTAGCTAAAACTATTTTTCATGAAAAAAAAAATGTTTTCAGAAAAGTCTTTCATTAATTTCTAATGGCACTTATTTTTATATCTCATTATTTTTTTAGAAAATAATTAATTTTATATAATTCTTTAAACCATAATTTTTTATATATTAGTTAATAATATTAAAATATACCATTCCAACCACTTATAAATAATAACCATATTAAATAATAGTATTTCATGTGTCATTAGAACATGGTGTTTCCAGTAATGCAAGCTAAACTCGGTGTTTCATGTAAAAAATTTTATAAATGAAAGAAAATTTATTTTTCAAAATTATATTATAAAAAATAGGTTTTTATGAATCATTAATGGCTTCAATTGAAATTATTATATTAGTGAATCATATGAATACTACTGATCTTTCTCATTTATAACTTTTAGTAATTCATAAAGACTGCAAAACATGATACTATCTATATGTTTATTATCATTTTCAATTTATACAGTAAAATATGGTTGAAATATTATTTACAAAAAATAAAATAAAAAATAATATATATAGATATAGGTATAACATACTTTAGGGTTTCTTAAGGGTTTATTTACCTTATATTGTTATTTTTTAAGATGGTTTTTAATCTATCACTCCCACTATTTGTAATGAATAGGTTCCTTACTAAGGGACGGTAACAATAGTTTAATTCACCCAAACACCAATATTTTATGAGTAGTGAAAATTTTAAACATAAAACAAGAAGGAAATTTATTTGAAAATAGGTTCTTATATAATATCATGGAAACATAAAATCATGATATTTCCTCAATGTGGCGTGGTTATTTGCTAACATAAACATAAATAAATAAATCCTTATAAATAATTTGCATAAAAATATAACATCTAAAATCCATAGGAAAACTGCCGACTATATATATTCCATAAAAACACATCTATAAAATAAAAAATAACTCTTCATACAAAAATAATACATCCAAATAATTATTATAATTATGATGTAATCTTTTAATTTCATCATTAGAATCGCTGACTAATCTAATATAAAAAGTCATCTAACAAGGTACCCTTAACTCATCCTATACATCAAATAATAATTTCAAAAAATTAATATGGAATTACCGTCATATATTATTACACAGATGAGATATGTATCAAACACAATAGGATTTCCCTAATATTGTTTGTCCTATCATATGGGTGTTAAACCTGTGTATTCTTGTTAATTTGTAAAATATATTAGAGAAAAATAAAACGTTATTCACAATTGTTAAGAAAAATATCACATAGAAATAAAATACACATTAAGATAAAAATCTATTTTTTTACCATAATTTAAGTCATTTTTATAAAAAATAACGTATATATTAGGGTAAAATTCACATGGGAAAACCTATTTATTTTGTATGAATAAAACATAGTTCCTCTCAATGGTCAAATTCCTAAAATTATATAAAATAATATATCTAATGAAATTGAATATATTTACAAACCTCAATTTGAATTTCTGTATAATGGATAAATTTAATTTTATATGAATTGAACTAATGAAATAAATATAATATTATGATCCCTGTGAAAATAATGCAATATTATTCTTCCAATTATAGTGAATAATATAAAATATTATGGTTAAAATAGTTTAAAAATTAATTTCACTCACTTAAAAAACAAAAAATAATTCGATAAACTATGTATAAAAACTTGAATTTCATTAATTTTTTATATAAATCTATATAATAAATTTCCAAATTATGTACGGTAACCCTAACCATTCATGTAATGAATCATTGAAGTCATTATTGATCCCATATTTATGTATTTATATGATAAATAAATCAATAATTTTAATATCATTCCTTAAAAATATTTTCATCAAATTTAAATTATTATAAAAACCTTAGCTACAATATTGAAATTATAAATAAAAATCCATTTTCAGGTTATTATGAAAATATATTCTTTTATGTGATCTTATTTAACCATATTCTCAAGAAACATATATTCATTATTTCCCAAATATGGAATTTTATTATAAATGAATCCATTTAAATCCCACTAACTGAATTTTACTTCAATAATTAATAAATTCATTCTTACATAATATTACTCTAATAAAACATGTAATTAATTATATATATGGACTAGAAAGTTTATTTTTTCCATATAAATTTTGATAAACATTTTTGGAATTTAATCAATTTATTGTAGAATTATCATAATGGCTGATAGTTTTTTAATAATTAATCTTATTAGTTAGAATAAAAATATGTCCAATGTCAATTTTGAAATAAAATTTCTGAATTTCATATAAATAATTACATATGATTTATTTTTCATCCACTAGTAATTACATCGAAGCAACCAATTGATGTTTTTATTTTAGAAATAAATTTAGTTGGAGTTATTAATATTGAATTCATACATAAAAAAGAATCACTATGAAAAAAATATAGTTAGGTTTTTCACAGTATCTCATTCCTAAAAAGGAAAAACATATCACTTATACAATATTTTATTTCATCAATTTTATAAAATATTTTTTTCCATTCATTTTAAATTTCAATAAAACATAATAGTAGAAAATTTTATATTATGATATATATTTCACTAATTTAGGAAGGTATGAAGTTTTAAAAAATCTAATTTTTTTAATGTTGAAATATTAAATATATAAATATTAAAAATATAATATAAAGAAATTATAGTCCAAGATAATTAAACTAATTTCAATAAACTATGAACATATATAAATATTATTTTTCTACCATTAATATAAATATACAAAAAATGAAACAAATTTATTGGTGTGGTATTTGTCTCATACCTAATACTAAAATGACTATGTTAGTATAATGAGAAATTATAATTGAAATTAAACATCAAATGATTTCTCATAATGAATGTACTTCACTATAAAAAATTATATATTGAAATGGAAAAAAATATTGACAGAAGGTACAACTGAGTGTTTTTTGAATCTCAATGGAAGAAGGAAATGAATGATTTACATTTCGAAGTCATAATCCTATTTTCTTGCTAATTAATTTAGAATGAATGTTGCAAGTGAGATTTGAGTATGTTTATGTTATTTATGGAGGAAGCAATGATATTAATTGAAAATAAAAAATGATGAGAAGGAAAATAATATTTCTTTCCATTTAGATTATCCAAAAATAACTTACAACACCCATATACATTAAAACTGATCAAAAACAATCCATTATTATATGTGATTTCCCGATAGAAATATTAGTCATATTTTCTTTTGTAATTATCTAATAATTAATTACCCCTCCAAACTAAATTACCCCTCCAAGGCATTCAATGAAGGATAAAGGATATTGAACACTATGTACCACCGCAAATATCCCCAGATTTGGAATCTAGAATAAATTGTTTAAGGTAGATCAAATACATGGGCGCAATAACCTCAATATAAAAGTACAATTTAGAGATAGAATATTGACTACTAAAATATTCCATCAAATAAAAATATACTTAATAGAAAACCCATCCACAATTAATGAACAGTGTCAAGTGAATAAAAATAATCTAACCAAGTAAAAACCAAAATAAAATCCCACTACAAAACTAAAAAATGTCTCTAATACCAAATATTGTAATATCAAACTCAATCTCTAAAGTCCTACTAGAATCCTAAAAATTAGGAAATATTAACATAGGGTGACCATAACATGAATATTCAGTTGGTTCAAACACATGGTATCTCCTAAGTATGTGATAGGGGAATACACATTCACTAGTGAAGAAACACCAAAATCAAATAGCACATAACGTGGTAGAATATCAAAACCAAACAAAACCAGGGATAAATCACCATTTCATGTACGAACCAATGATCTTCTAAAAGGGTACCCCAGGCTATTCGGTCTCATGACCTCAAGAAGATTTCTATGTATCATAGAGGATTTCAATGAGAATATAGGGTCGAATGATGGTACTTGGTGAGACTATTCCATCACGGTATGGGTGGAACCGTCACGACCCACCTTCACCAAAAGGAGGGAAGGGTCGACAGACTTCTAGTCCCTTCCTTCTTTATGTTTAAGGAGAGATAATGACCCCCGAAACTCACCTTCAATAGGTCCCGGAGTGGAGACTAGAACCAAGGGTATAGAATCACATACTAAATGGAATGCATTGACCTTTTTATTTTAATAGGATCGAGAGATATGATGGAAAATCCCGACAACATTAAAAGTGTAAAGTAAAAGTAAAGCCAAGAACCATTCCCAATTCACGTTACAAAAGTAAAAACCACAAGGTAAAAAATTAACTACAAGGGTAAAGTATCAATGAATGAAAAATAAAAACTGCAACTGCCCCAAAGGTCTGAGCTAGTATGGTCCAACGCGATCCCCGAATTCCTCTTGGAAAACTGAAAGCAGTTTTATACACGTAGGGTGAGCATACAAGTACACTTAGCATGGAAAACTAAATACTCTCGTGCACATGTGGGGGAACGTGCTAATTTCATTTGAGAAGCAGACAACCAATACTATCAAGGAGTTCATCCATCCCACTCACCGGCCACACTCACCAAAAAAAGAAATCAAGTAATATATATAATAAGAGAACATCAATGTTTGGGTACCCTTCGCCACTTTCCAACTGGTAATTGAAGACATCCTATGCATCGAACCAATCCCACCATTCCGTCACTGCAATCCCACTTCCAAACCCCGCCCGCACACACCTGAGCCATAACCTCATGTTGTCCCACTTCCAAACCTCGCCCGTACACACCTGGACCACAACCGTCACACGTAACCACGCCTTTAAACACCTAGGACAGAACAACCATCGCCAAGCCCGAAGACACCTGGGCTAGAAGATCCACTACCACGCCCGAAGACACCATGGCCTCCTCCCAAACACACATGGGAAACCACCTGCCTGCACACACCTGGTCCAGCCACCACACTACCCCGCCTGAAGGTTCTTGGGATAATAATAGACTTTAGGCCATCACATCCTTCCCAAAGAAACATGGGCTATCCGGGAAAAGGAGAAAAAAGAGCTAATAACCAACCACTAATAGAAGTGTTGGGAAAAACACCCTCCCCCATGAAATGGGGGTGTTTGGCACTAAGTGCTCAACTTGGGTGGGGCGCGAATAAGAAACAAAAAAACTACATGTATATATATAGGTAACAATAACTCTCCCAAGTTTAGGGTTTTCATCATACAGCTAAAAGAACACAAACAACACTCAAGTCTGAGTCACAACTCTCGCCAACAAAACCGATTTTCCCATTTGTTTTCATGTTCAGTAATGATGTTTAACTATGTTCTGCACCTACTTGGGCAACTAGAAAGCATAAGCACAAGAAAAGTATAGCAAACAGTCAAGAATTATCTACAACATCCACACCCAGTTCTCTCGTAAATCCACAACAACCAAAGAAAACCCTAAGATACAGCCCCATGTCCAACATCCAGGAGCCAAAAGGGATTCTCAACAACAGATGATCCCACCCCAATTCGTGATATAAATAAGGTAACCACCCGGTCTTAAAATTCACAATCACTGAATCCATATAAACGGGTGAACCCATCCCCACCCACATCACCCAGAAAATGGCCCACGAAGGAAAACGTCCAAACCACCACCAACACAATGCAAGCCCATGCCGGTATTTTTAGATTTATAAGATTTAACACACTCCATGATATCAATTTCCGTGCCTTAACCAGAGTTATCATAGAAGGGGTTGATCCTGGTGCTTTCAATTTATTTAGTCAGATGTACGTGATTAACCAAATTCCTTTTCACAGCAAGGGTTCACAACTTAAAAACAAGCCATTTAAAACATCACCAGGGTTCATTAGTGCACAGAGAAAGACCACCAATGGCCATGATTTTTAGTAGGAGTAATCCCGAAAAATTCAGAAAAAAAGATCATAAAAAAAGCAGCATCATCAATCACAACCCCCCCCCCCCCTTCATTCTTTATAGAATCTGTTCATTATCTTCATTTAGGTTTGGTTCATCCAATTATAAAGAATAAAAGGAATTCTGACCCCACATGATACACAAAAAGTGGGAGATGATGAAGAAATTCCCTACTTGTTGATCAACGATCGACGCTAATCCTGGGTGTGGAATTCCACAGATAGCGATGCGGTTCGTCTAAACAAAAGGTACTCCTAGAATAGGGTGATCATGAAAAGAAACCTAGGGAGAAACATTTAGGTTATAAAAGGTGAGATACAACACGCCCGGGGCCGTTAAAATAAGGAGAAAAATAACTCGCAACCACATAAGGTGTGGGGTCTTGGGTTACCATGTGGTTGAGACACCCCACACGTCATTAGTGGGTCCCCACTATTTAAACCGATGCACTCCAGGTTAATTCATTAAATATTTAATTAAGCGTCATGTATGGGCGTTACTGGGCTTTAAAACAAGATTAAATGTGTCAAAATAGAGTTTAAAACCCAATTCTTACAAAAAGGAGAGATACTGGAAAGACCCCATGGGGGTAGGTGAGAGCCACTGGTAGCTGAGAGCTACCAGTAGGCTGCAGCAACCAATAGACTAGGCTACCGATAAGCAGCAGCAATCGGTAGACCGAGCTACCGATAGACAGAGCTACCGGTAGCTGCAGCTACCGGTAGGTTGTGGCTACAGGTAGAACGAGATACCGGTAGAACTGCTCCTGGTAGGATAAGGATACATGTTGGCCTACCATTAGCCCAAACTTCACCGAAAATCCCAGAACAGACAACCCGACATGAGATTTTCACAAAGTAATGGACCTGAAAAACTCGGGCCATTACATCAGATACCTCTTAAAAGATTCTCGTCCCCGTGAATCAAAACAACCCAGAAGGAATGAGAGGGTCCGTATAAAGACCTCGAAAGATACCTCTTAGGAGTGAACCTCATTGTTAACTAAGAAAACCACCCTGTCAAGAACCAGGAAAAATATACCATGC
Organism: Viscum album; assembly: GCA_963277665.1. Classification (NCBI taxonomy): domain Eukaryota; kingdom Viridiplantae; phylum Streptophyta; class Magnoliopsida; order Santalales; family Viscaceae; genus Viscum; species Viscum album. The sequence continues at coordinate 287,211,834 of OY728138.1, forward strand.
CAACTGCCCAGCCATGTGGGTTGGCGAGTCTCCTTCCCCATTTCAAGATTCTATTAACATTGGGTGGCACTGACTCGCCCGCATGGGTTTAACTGCATCCACCTTAATGCGTCTTGATTAGGGGTCGGGTCCTCCCCCCCCCCCCCCCCCCCGTAGCCAGGACTTTTCACACACTTTCAGAGGAAAGAAAACCGCCTATTTCATAACCATCAAGATAAAAGATTCTACCACAACAGGTATAACAGAACATCACAAAACTCAAAATAACTCTGGGTTTGGGCACAAATCTGTGCTTCCCTCTCCCACATACTCTCCTCAAGCCTATCATGTCTCCATAACACACGATCCAAGGGAATAGTTCACCCATGAAGCACATTCTCCTTGTGATCCTTGATCATCACTGGTCACTCCACAAAAGTCACTTCGTCCTCGATGTCCAGATCTCCCCAGTCGAGGATGTGTGAATCAGAATGCAGATACCGATGGAGTTGGGACACATGGTAGACATCATGTATCCTCAATAGCGGTAGTGGAAATGCTGGCTGATAATCCACTTCGTCGACCCGCCGCAACACTTCGAAGGGCCTGATGAACTTGGGAGAAATCTTACTCCCCTTTCCGAACCTCCGTTGTCTATGCTGAGGGGATACCTTCAAGAACACATGGTCTCCAACCTCAAACACCAAGGGCCTCCTCCTGGTATCATCATACGACTTCGGTCGGTCCTGGGCCACCTTCATCATTTCCCGTATAATCTGAACTTTCTCCGTCATGCTCTGCACCACCTTCGGGCCATGGATGCCTGCCTCTCCGAATTCAGTCCAACACACAGGTGAGTGGCATGGCCTCCCATACAAGGGTTCAAACAGGGCCAAGCTAATGGTAGTTTGATGGATATTATTGTAGGAGAACTCTACAAGAGTCAAGTGTCACACCAATGATCCTTCTGAGTCCAGAACACATGCCTGTAGCATATCCTCCAAGGTCTGGATGGGGCGCTCTGTCTTTCCATCTGTCTGGGGATGGAAACCAGTGCTAAGACGCAGCTGGGTGCCAAAAGCATGCGGAAATCCTCTCCAGAATCACAAGGTAAACCATACATCCCTATCTGAGACTATAGACCTTAAAACTCCATGCAATTGAACTACCACATCCACATACCTTTGTGCCAAAGCATCCACTACACTGTACTCCCTGATCACCAGAAAGTGAGCCGATTTCATCAAATGGTCCACTACCAACCAGATGGTGTCGTATCCCCCTTGGACCTTGGGTAGTCCCATGACGAAATCCAGAGATATGTCGTACCACTTCCACTCGGGGACATCTAGAGACTAAAGTAGGCCGCCTGGAACTCGGTGATCATCCTTCACTTGCTAACACACGAAGAAGTTGGCCCCAAACTCTACCACTTCTCTCTTCACTCTGGGCCACCAATACTGTCTCTTTAGTCCCTTGTACATCTTGGAAACTCATGGGTGTACCACAAGTGGTGAGTTGTGGAACTCACTGAGAACCTTTCCGCGCATCAATTCTGGAACAAACAACCTTTCCTGGATAAGCATCTGGTTCTGACCATCCTCCGTCCACCCTTCCAAAGAATTCCTCTAGCCAACTCGGTCATGCATCACTTCGCACTCTGGGTCTCCCCACTGAGACCCGTCCACTTACTGCAATAGAGAATACTGTACTATCATCTGATACAGGCAACCTCTACTGTTATCCATCCTCACTTCCAGGTGTAATGAAACCAACACCTCCATCGGCTTCCAAGCATCTGCCGCCTCTCGGACCGCATCTTTCTGTGTCCTCCTGCTCAAGGAATCTGCCACTACATTACCCTTCCCTGAAGTGTAGGAATCCTTGAAGTCGCAATCCGGGAGGAACTCCATCCACCATCGCTGCCGCATGTTTAGGTCCCAGGGGTGAAGATATACCTCAAACTTTTGTGATTTTTGAAGACCACAAAGCGTTCTCCAATGAGGTAGTGATGCCTTAACTTCAGTGCAAAAATGACCGTTGCAAGCTCCAAGTCGTGGGTGGCATAATTACGCTCATGAGGGAGTAGCTTCCTAAACCCATAAGAGATCACCCCTTGTTGCTACATCAACACACATCCCATGCCCTGTCTCGAAGCATCACAGAACACCTCATAGGCTGCCCCTTTTTCTGGTAGCCTTAGCGCTGGGGCACTAACCAACTTCTCCTTCAAATAGCTGAAGGCTGCCTCACACTGCTCACTCCACATGAAAACCTGGTATTTCGTGGTCAAGGGTGTCAAAGGGGCTACTACTCGGGAGAAGTTGGGTACGAACCTCCGATAGTAACCTGCCATTCCAAGGAAACTATGAAACTTTTCCACATTCTTGGGTGCTGCCCAAGAAACAACTGCCTCAAACTTTGATGGGTCCACCACTACCCCCCACTAGGACACCACATGCCAATGGAAGAGCACTTATCGTGTCCATAAATTACTTTTTGACAACATACCATAGAGCTGGTGATGTCAGAGGACCTCCAAAACCGTCCTCAGGTGCCCCGCATGGTCCTCCTCTGATCTTGAATAGACCAGGATGTCGTCGATGTACACAACTACGAACCGATCCAAGTAATCCCTGAAGATGGAGTTCATAATCCTCATTAACATAGTCGGGGCGTTCGTAACACTGAAGGGAATGACTATGAACTCAAAGTGTCTATATCTACACCTGAAATCCATCCTCGGGATGTCACTCTCCTTCACTCTCAGCTGGTGGTACCCAGACCGCAGGTCGATCATTGAGAACCATCCTGCACCTTTTAGCTGGTCGAAAAAATCATCTATCCTCAGAAGAGGGTAGCGCTTCTTGATCATCACCTGATTCAACCTCTTGTAGTCTATGCACAACCTGAGACCACTATCTTCCTTCTTTGCGAACAAGACTGGAGCACCCCATGGTGACGCACTCGGTCGAACAGAACCCCTCTTCATCAAATCGTCAATCTGATTCTACAACTCCCGTAGCTCTGAAGGTGCCATCCGATAAGGAGCCATCGAAATTGGAAGAGCACCGGGTTGCAGGTCTATCCCAAACATGATATCACGTCGAGGGGGTAGAGTTGTCACCTCCTAATAGAAGATGTCCATAAACTCACGGACGATCTCTGGCACCTCCACCATCTCAGCATCTACTGATTCCACTGACAGCTCGGCTAATAAGGAGAGGAGGAGTTCCTCTCGCCTACTGCCCTTCTGATTGCTCCACTCACCGGTGAAAGTAACACATCGTCCGCCCAAGTCCGAGAACACAACCCTTCCTTGGAAAAAGTCGATGAGGGCACACACGGAGAACAACCAGTCGATGCCTAGGATGAAATCGTATGGCAGTATCTGTAGCATAAGAAGATCCATGACTGACTGATGTGGCCATATCATCATTGTGCATCCCCGAAAAACATATAACAAGTTGGTATGACCTCCGAATGGTGTGCTCAGTACGAGGGTCACTGGAAGTCTCTCGGTATCTCGACTCAAAGCACATGCTAGACTAGGCGCGACGAAGGAGTGCGAAGCTCTGGTATCGAATAAGTCATAAGCAAAGGTTCTGAACAAACTGATCCTACCTTGAACGACCTCCGACCCTGCTGGAACTACTGCCTCTATGGCATGTAATAGTCAACGCCTAGATCCTATTCTCCTCGGATGTCGGCCACCTCCCCGACCACGCCCAGGTTGAGGTCCCTGAGAAGCGCCCTGAGGTCGGCCTCCTCTTGCAACGTCTTCCCTCAGAGGAGCGGGAGCTCGCTGTCCCTGCTGCTGCTGCTGGAAAGTCCTAGATGGAAGCTGCTGCTGGGGAGGGTTCTGGGGCTATCCTCCACCACCGTACTGTACCCAGTCCGGGGACTGACTCCGGAGATCCCCATGGCTCCGACAGATGAAGCATCGCGGTCTTGGGCCCGAAAAAAAAGGGCGAGGACTAGGGGATCGAAACTGAAACTGCTACGGCCTGCTCCCTACTGGTTGGAACCTGGAGGGTCCTGATGCTATAGGCTTGGTGCTGACGGCCTTCCCCTTTGATGGTCCCAGGTGGATCCCTTCATGGGAGATACCTCCTACAACATGCATCCTCTCCACCACATCATCCTTCTTCTAGACATCCATGTACGTCGGTAGGGTAATGTGGGTAACAACATACTGGAGGGAGGGTCAGAGTGCCTCCTCCAAATTCCTTGCCCGAGACTCCTCATCAGGAAAGAGGTCTGAATCAAAACGTAGGAGGTCCTTGAAATTGATTCCAAACTCCCTCACTGACATACTCCCCTGCTGGAGGAAGAGTAGCTCCTGTCTTCTTTCCGCCTTCATCGTCGAAGAGAGGAATTTCTGTCACAACCCGCCTTCAACAAATGAAAGGAATGGTCGGAAAATTGTCAGTCCCTTCCTTATTAATGTTTATGTATAGATAATGACCCCTGAAACACGCCTTCAATAGGTCCCGGAGTGGTGACTAGCACCAAGGGTATAGAATCACATACTAAATGGAAGGCATTACCCTTTTTCTTTTAATAGGATTGGGAGATAAGATGGTAAATCCCAACAACACCAATAGTGGAATGTAAAAGTAAAGCCAATAACCATTACCAATGAATGTTAAAAAAAGGAAAAAACACAAGGTACAAAGTGGCTACAAGGGTAAAGTACCTAAGAAAGAAAAATAGCAACTCCAACTGCCCCAAAGGTCCAAGCTAGTATGGTCCCGCGGGATCCCTGAAGTCCTCCTGGAAACCTGAAAGTAGTTTCATATACGTAGGGTGAGCATACAAGTACACTCAGTAGGGAAAACCAAAGACTTTTGTTCACAAGTGTGGAAACATGCTAATGTCCCGTGAGAAGCAGACAACCAACACTATCAAGGAGTTCATCCATACAACTCACCGGCCACACTCACCAAATAACGCAAGAAAGTAATATATATAATAAGAGAACATCGATGTTTGGGTACCCCACGCCACATTCCCCCTGGTTATTGAAGACATCCTACGCATCGAACCAATCCCGCCATTCTGTCACCACAGTCCCACTGCCAAACCCCGCCCGCACACACCTGGTCCACATCCTCACGCAGTCCCACTGTCAAACCCCTCTCGCACACACCTGGGCCACAACCGTCACACGTAACCACGCCTACAAACACTTATGCCAGAACCACCATCGCCACACCCGAAGACACCTTGTCTTGAAGATCCATATCCACGCCCTATAATACTTGGGCCTCATCCCAAAGACACTTGGGAAACCACCTGCCCGGACACACCTCGGCCAACCACCACACTACCCCTCCCAAATGTTCTTGGGTTAATAATGGACTTCAGGCCATCACAGCCTACCCGAAGATACTTGGACTATCTGGGAATTGGAGTAGAAAGGGGCTAATAACCATCCACTAATATAAGTGTTGGAAAAAACACCCTCCCCCATGAAATGGGGGTGTTTAGCACTAAGTGCTCAACTTGGGTGGGGCGCGAATAAAAAAAAACAAAAACTAAAAGAATATCTATATGTAACAAGCACTCTCCCAAGTTTAGGTTTTTCTTCATCCAGCCTATAGAACACAAAAATAATTCAAGTCCAAGTCACAAATCTTTCCAACAAAACCAATTTTCCCATTTGTTTTCATGTTCGGTAATGATGTTTAATTAAGTTCTCCACCTACTTGGTCGACTAAAAATCATAAGCACAAACCAAGGAAGGCAAACATCAAGCATTAACTACAACATCCACACCATGTTCTCTAGTAAATCCACAACAACCAAAGAAAACCCCAAGATAGAGCCCCATGTCCAACATCCATGAGACAAAAGGGTTTCCCAACAACAGTGGATCCCACCCCAATTGGTGATATAAACAAGGTAACCACCCAGTCATAAAATTCACAACCACTGAATCCATATAAATGGGGGATCCCATCACCTCCCACATCACCCAGCAAATAACCCAAAAAAACGACCAATCCACCACCAACATAAAGCAAGCCAATGCTGGTATTTTCAAATTTATAAGATTTAACACACTTCCTGATTTCAATTTCTGTGCCTTAACTGTGGTTATCACTGAAGGTGTTGGTCCTGGTGCTTTCAATTTATTTAGTCGGATATACATGATTAACCAAATTCCATTTCAGAGCATGGTTTCACAACTACAAAATAAGACATTTAAAACATCACCAGGTGTTCATTAGTGCACAGAGAAAGACCGCCAACATCCATGATTTTTAGTAGGCGTATGCCTGCAAAATTCAAAAAAGATTCTCATAAAACAAAGCAGCATCATCAATCACAGCCCCCCTTCATTCTTTATAAAATCTATTAATTATCTTTATTTAGTTTTCGTTCATTTAATTCTATAGAATCAAAAGCATTCCCACCCCGAATGATACACAAAAAGGGAGAGACGAAGGAGAAATTCCCTACTTGTTGATCAATGATCGACACTAACCCTGGGTTTGAAATTCCAATGATAGCGATGCAGCTCGTCTGAACAAAAGGTACTCCTGGCATAGGGTGATTGAGAAAAGAAACCTAGGGAGAAACATTTAGGTTTTAAAGGGTGATATACAGCACGCCTTGGGCCGTTAAGATATGGAGAAAAAGAACTCAAAACTGCGTTTGGAGTGGGGTCGTGGGTTACCATGTGGTAGAGACACCCCACACATCATTAGTAGGTCCCCGCAGTTTAAACCGACACACTCCAGGTTAATTAATTAAATATTTAATGAAGTTTCATATATGGGCATTACTGGGCTTTAAAACAAGCTTAAAGGGGTCAAAATAGGGTTTAAACCCCAATTCGCGCAAAAAGGAGCGCTACTGGAAAGACCCCGTGGGGGTAGGCCAGAGCCACCGGTAGCTCAGAGCTACCGGTAGGCTGCAGCGATCGGTAGACCGAGCTACTGGTATGATACAGCTACAGGAAGACTAATCTACCAGTCGGCCTGCTACCGGTAGGCTAAGTCTGCCGGTAGGCCTACCGTTAGGCCAACCTTCACCGAGATTCCCAGACCAAAAAACCTAACATGAGATTTTCACAAAGTAATGGACACCAAAAACCCGGGCCATTACAAGAACAATCATATAACCTAATGAATCAGGGAAAAAAGAAAAATAAGTATAAATGAAAGGCAGAAAATGATAGTAATAATTATTAAAATATACATTAAAAAATTCACAAACATGCATTTCCTTATTATGCTACGATCCGATATAAGTAGTAATACAATGGATAAGAACCAAATGATACAAAAATAAATAAAAATACCTACAGTATATCTCTATGAGAATACAATTCACTAGAATTATCAGGATTTTCAAATAAGCCATGTAAAAATATATCAATATAAGCATAATCCTTGATCAAAGACCTATAACTAGGATGTACATTCTGGTTTACCGGTGGAATGAATGCCTGACTGGGGTGCGCAATTAACTTAATAGTGAACCTCAAGTGGTGTCAAATGATGCTTAGTTATTGAGTATAAAATTGGGTAGTGTGCTGGAATATCATCAATAAAGTATATAGATAAATTTAAACAAGTAGGGTGAGGTTCTGTAAGGACCCTTGGCAGACCATACTTTGTCCAGCCTATGCCATAATATCTCTGAAAATGACAAGATTATATATTTTAATATATGTTAGTATATATAGAGAGAGATATAAATGCTTTAGTGAAGACTCATAGAAGAAGGACAAGGTGTCTACATAAAATGTAAAATATGGACCATTTATTAATTCAAGAAAATATACAAATGAAATCCAAATCAAGGAAAATAGACAAGGTTAAAATAGTATAATAGCTTTATTGGACCCAGAGTAAACCCATTGAATCTATGTACAATGTGTTTTCCAACATAGTAGCTCAATTTTGGGAAGTCATATATATATGAAGAAATACAATTAGGTGGTCAAGGACCTAATATTGATTCAATGTCATCCTTGTATAGAAATCATCTTAATTAGATACCACATGTCATATATGATTAATATGTATGATGTATTTTATTTTCATATGATCCTATCCAAGGAATTACATAATGAGGAACTCAGTTATCACCCAATGATTATGATAATCCTATATATTATGATTTTCAATTTATACAATAAAATATGGTTGAAATAATATTTAAAAATAAAATAAAAAATAATATATATAGATATAGATATGACATACCTTAGGGTTTATTAAGGGTTTATTTACATAATATTGTTATTTGTTTTTGAATATGGGTTTTAATCTCTCACTGTCACTATTTGTAATGAATAGGTTCCTTAACAAGGGACAGTGACATTATTTTAATTCACCCAATCACCAATATTTTATGATTACTGAAAATTTTAAACATAGAACAAGAAGGAAATTTATTTGAAAATAGCTTCTTTTATAGTATCACGGAAACATAAAATCTTGATATTTCCTAAATGTGGCGTGGTTCTCCGCTAACATAAACATAAATAAATAAATCCTTATAAATAATTTTCATAAAAATATAACATCTAAAAGTCATTGGAAAACTACCGACTATATATATTCGATAAAAACACATCTATAAAATATAAAATAAATCTTCACACAAAAATAATACATCGAAATAATTTTTATAATTATGATGTAATATTTTAATTTCATTATTAGAATCACTGACAAATCTAATATATAATGTCATCTAACAAGGTACCCTTATCTCAACCTATACATAAAATAATAATTTCAAAAAATTAATATGGAATTACCCTCATTTATTATTACACATATGGGATATGTATCAAACTCAATAGGGTTTCCCTAATATTGTTTGTCCTATCATATGGGTGTTAGACCTGCGTGTTCTTGTTAATTTGTAAAATATATTAGAGAAAAATAAAACATTATTCACAATAGTTGAGAAAAATATCACGTAGATATAAAATACACATTAAGTTAAAAATCTATTTTTCACCATAATTTAAGTCATTATTATAAAAAATAACTTATACATTAGGGTAAAATTCACATGGGAAACCCTATTAATTATGTATGAATACAACATAGTTCCTCTCAATGGTCAAATTACTAAATTTATATAAAATAATATATCTAATCAAATTGAATATAATTACACACCTCAATTTAAATTTCTGTATAATGGATCAATTTAATTTTATATGAATTGAACTAATTAAATAAATATAATATTATGATCCCTTTAAAACGAATGAAATATAACTCTTCCAATTATAGTGAATAATATCAAATATAATGTTTAAAAAAGTTTGAAAATTAATTTCACTCACTTAAAAACCCAAAAATAATTCCATAAACTATGTATAAAAAACATGAATTTCATTAATTTTTTATATAAATCTATATAATACATTTCCAAATTATGTATGGTAACCCTAAACATTCATGTAATGAATCATTGAAGTCATTATGGATCCCATATTTATGTATTTATATGATAAATAAATCAATAATTTTAATATCATTCCATAAAATATTTTCATCAAATTTAAATTATTATAAAAACCTTAGCTACCATATTGACATTATAAATAAAAATCCATTTTCAGGTTATTATGAGAATATATTCTTTTATGTGATATTATATAACGATATTCATAAGAAATTTATATTCATTAATTCCCAAATATGGAATTTTATTATAAATGAATCCTTTTAAATCCAACTAACTGAATTTTACTTCAATAATTAATAAATCCATTCATACGTAATATTAATCTTGTAAAACATGTAAGTAATTATAGATATAGACTAGAAAGTTTATTTTTTCCATAGAAATTTTGATAAACGTTTTTGGAATTTTATCAATTTATTAGAGAATTATCATAATGGATGATTGTTTTTTAATAATTAATCTTATTAGTTATAATAAAAATATTCCCAATGTCAATTTTGAAATAAAAATTCTGAATTTCATATAATTAATTACATATGATTTATTTTTCATCCACTAGTAATTTCATCGAAGATACCAATTGATGTTTTTATTTTAGAAATAAATATATTTGGAGTTATTAATATTGAATTCATACATAAAAAAAGAATCACTATGAAAAAATATAGTTAGGTTTTTCACAATATCTCATTCCTAGAAAGGAAAAACATATCACTTCTACAATATTTTCTTTCATGAATTTTATTAAATATTTTTTTTCATTCATTTTAAATTTAAATAAAACATAATAGTAGAAAATTTCATATTATGATATAAATTTTACTAATTTAGGAAGGTATGATGTTTTAAAAATCTAATTTTTTTATTGTTGAAATATTAAATATATAAAATTTAAAAATATAATATAAAGAAATTATAGTCCATGATAATTTAACTAATTTCAATAAACTATGAATGTGTATAAATATTATTTTTCTACCATCAATATAAATATACAAAAACTGAAACAAATTTAGTGGTGTGGTATTTGGCTCAAAACTAATACTAAAATGACTATGTTAGTATAATGAGAAATTATAAATGAAATTAAACATCAAATGATTTCTCATTATGAATGTATGTCTCTATAAAAAATCATATCTTGAAATGGAAGAAAAATATTGATAGAAGGTACTACTGAGTGTTTTTTGAATCACAATGGAAGAAGGGAATGAATGATTTACATTTAGAAATAATAATCCTATTTTCACGCAAATTAATTTAGAATGACTGTTTCAAGTGAGATTTGAGTATGTGTATGTTATTTATGGAGGAAGTAATGATATTAATTGAAATAAAAGATGATGAGAAAGAAAATAATATATTTTTTCTTCTATTTAGATTATCCAAAAATAACTTACAACACCCATATACATTAAAACCGATAAAAAACCGTCCATTATTATATTTGAAATCCTAATAGAAATATTAGTCATATTTTATTTTGTAATTATCTAAGAATTAATTACCCCTACAAACTAAATTACCCCTCCAAGGACTTCAATATAGGATAAAGGATATTGACCACTATGTACCACTGCATATATCCCCTGATTTAGAATCTAGAATAAATTCATTAAGGTAGATCAAATACATGAGTGCAATAACCTCAATATAAAAGTATAATTTAGACATAGAATATTGACTACTATAATATTCCATCAAATAAAAATATACATAATAGAAAGACCATCCACAATTAATGAACATTTTCAAATGAATAAAAAAATCTAACCAAGTAAAAACCAAAATAAAATCCTACTACAAAACTAAAAAATGTCTCTAATACCAAAAATTGTAATGTCAAAATTAATCTCCAAAGTCCTACTAGAATCTTAAAAATTGGGCAATATTAACATAGGGTGAGCATAACATGAATATTCAGTTGGTTCATACACATGGTATCTCCTAAGTATGTGATAGGGGAATACAAATTCACTAGTGAAGAAACACCAAAATCAAATAGCACATAACATGGTAGAATATACAAACCAAACAAAACCAGGGATAAATCACCATGTCATATCCAAACCAGCGATCTTCTAAAAGGGTGCCCCAGGCTATTCGGTCTCATGACCTCAAGAAGATTTCTATGTATCACATAGGATTTCAATGAGAATAGATGGTCCAATGATGGTAAGTGGTGAGACTATTCCATCACGGTATGGGTGGAACTGTCACGACCCGCCTTCACCAAAAGGTGGGAAGGGTCGACAGATTTCTAGGCCCTTCCTTCTTTAAGTTGAAGGAGAGATAATGACCCATGAAACCCGCCTTCGAATGGTATCGAAGTGGAGACTTGCACCAAGGGTATATAATCACATACTAAATGGAAGGCATTACCCTTTTTCTTTTAATAGGACGGGGAGATAAGATGGAAAATCCCAACAACACCAAATGCGGAAAGTAAAGGTAATGCCAAGAAGCATTTCCAATGCATGTTACAAAAGTAAAAACCTCAAGGTACAAATTGACTAGAAGGGTAATGTACCAAATAATGAAAAAAACAACTGAAACTGCCCCAAAGGTCCGAGCTAGTATGGTCCCGCGCAATCCCCGAAGTGATCATGGAATCCTGAAAGAAGTTTTATATAGGTAGGGCGAGAATATATGTACACTCAGTAGGGAAATCCAAAGACTCTCGTGCACAAGTGGGGAAACGTGCTAAAGTTTTCTGAGAAGCAGACAACCAACACTATCAAGGAGTTCATCAATCCCACTCACCGGCCACACTCACTAAATAACGCAAACAAGTAATATATATAATATGAGCACATCGATGTTTGGGTACCCTACGCCACTTTCCCACTTGTTATTGAAGACATCCTATTCATCAAACCAATCACGCTATTCTGTCACTGCAATCCCACTGCCAAACCCTGCCCGCACACACCTCGGACACAACCATCACACGTAACCACACCTGCAAACACCTAGGCCAGAACAACCACCGCCACGCCCGAAGACACCTGGGCTAGAAGATCCACTGCCACGCCAGAAGACACCTGGGCCTCATCCCGAACACACATGGGAAACCACTTGCCCGCACATACCTGGCCCAACCACCACACTACCCCGCCCGAAGGTTCTTTGGATAATAATAGAATTCAGGCCATCACACCCTACCCGAATAAACTTGGTCTATCCGGGAAAAGGACCAAAAAGGAGCTAATAACCATCCTCTAATAAAAGTGTTGGGAAAAACACCCTCCCCCATGAAATGGGGGTGTTCAGCACTAAGTGATCAACTTGGGTGGGAGCGAATAAGAAACAAACAAACTACAAGTATATATATAGGTAACAAGCACTCTCCCAAGTATAGTTTTTTCTTCCTCCAGCCAAAAGAACAGAGACAACCCTCATGTCTGAGTCACAACACTCGCCAACAAAACCCATTTGTCCCATTTGTTTTCATGTTCAGTAATGATGTTTAACTAAGTTCTGCACCTACTTGTGAAACTATCAAGCATAAGCACAAGTCACAAAAAGGAAAAAGTCAAGAATTAACTACAACATCCACACCCTATTCTCCCGTAAATCCATAACAACCAAAGATAACCCCATGATACAGCCCCATGTCCCACATCCACGAGCCAAAAGGGTTTCTCACCAATAGACGATCCTACCCCAATTCGTTATATAAACATGGTAACCACCCAGTATTAAAATTCACAACCACTAAATCCATATAAATGGGGGATCCCATCCCCACCCACATCACATGGCAAACGGCCCATGAAGGAAAACGACCAAACCACCACCAACAAAAATCCGACCCATGCCGGTATTTTTAGATTTATAAGATTTAACACACTCCATGATATCAATTTCCGTGCCTTAACTGGGGTTATCACAGAAGGGGTTGATCCTCGTAATTTAAATTTATTTAGTCGGATGTACGTGATTATCCAAATTCCCTTTCACAGCAAGGGGTCACAACTAAAAAACATTCCATTTAAAACATCACCATGGGTTAATTAGTGCATAGAGAAAGACAACCAATGGCCTTGATTTTCAGTAGGCATAATCCTACAAAATTTAGAAAAGAAGATCATAAAAGAAAGCAACATCATCAATCACAGCCCCCCTTCATTCTTTATATAATCCGTTCATTATGTTTATTTAGGTATGGTTCATCTAATTCTACAGAATCAAATGCATGCCCACCCCGCATGATACACAAAAAGGGAGAGATGAAGGAGAAATTCCCTACTTGTTGATCAATGATCGACGCTAAGCCTTGGTGTGGAATTCCAAGGATAGCGATGTGGAACGTCTAAACTAAAGGTACTCCTAGCATAGGGTGATCGAGAAAAGAAACCTAGGGAGAAACCTTTAGGTTATAAAAGGTGACATACAACACACCCCGGGCCATTAAGATATGGAGAAAAAGAACTCGAAACCACGTAAGGTGCGCGGTCGTGGTTACCACGCGGTTGGGACACCCCACACATCATTATTGGGTCCCCGCGGTTTAAACCGATGCACTCCTGGTTAAATTATTAAATATTTAACTAAGCGTCATGTATGGGCATTACTGGGCTTTAAAACAAGATTAAATGGGTCAAAAGAGGGCTTAAAACCCAATTCGTACAAAAAGGAGTGCTACTGGAATGACCCCGTGGGGGTAGGCGAGAGCCACCGGTGGATGAGAGCTACCGGTAGGCTGCAGCGACTGGTAGACCGGGCTACCGGTAAGCAGCAACCACCGGTAGACCGAGCAATCGATAGATAGAGCTACCCGTAGCTATAGCTACCGGTAGGCCTTCTACCGATACGCTAAGGCTACAAGTAGGCCAACTATTAGGCCAAACATCCCAGAGATTTCTAGAACAGAAAACCCAACATGAGATTTTCTCAATGTAATGGACCCCAAAAACCCGGGCGATTACATCAGATACCTCTTAAACAATTCTCATCATCGAGAATAAAAACAACCCAGAAGGAAAGAGAGGTTCCGAAAAAACACCTCGAAAGATAAATCTCGAGAGTGAACCTCATTCTTAACTAAGAACACCTCCCTTTCAAGAACAAGGAAAAATATACCATGCCAACTGCACATCCATGTGGGTTCGCGAGTCTCCTTTCCCATGTCAAGATACTCTCCGCTTTGGCCATCACTGACTCTCCTGCATGGGTTTAACCGCATCCACCTTAATGCATCTTGATTAGGAATCAGGTCCTCCCCTTCCCACAGCCAGGACTTTTCACACACATTCAGAGGAAAGAAAACCGCCTATTTAATGACCAACAAGATAAAAAATTCTACCACAACAGGTATAATAGAACATCACAAACCTCAAAACAACTCTCGGTCTGGGCACGCATCTGTGCTTACCTCTCCCATATACTCTCCTCAATCCCACCATGTCTCCATAACACACGAACCAGGGGAATGGTTCTCCCACAAAGCACCTTCTCCTTACGATCCTCAATCATCACTGGTCACTCCACAAAAGTCACATCGTCATCGATGTCTAGATCTCCCCAGCCGAGGATGTGGAAATCGTCATGCAGATACCGATGGAGCGGGGACACATGGAAGACATCATGTATCCTCAGTAGTGGTGGTGGTAACACTAGCTAATAAGCCACTTCGCCGACCCGCCGCAACACTTCAAAGGGCCTGATGAACTTGGGAGAAAGATTAATCCCCTTACCTAACCTCCGTTGTCCATGCCAAGTGGAGACCTTCAAGAAAACATGGTCTCCAACCTCAAACTCCAAGGGCCTCCTCCTGGTATCAGCATACGACTTCGGTCGGTCCTGGGCCGCCTTCATCATTTCCCGTATAATCTGAACATTCTCCTTCGTGCTCTGCACCACCTCTGGGCCATGGATGCCCACCTCTCCGAATTCGGTTCAACACACAGGTGAGAAGCATGGCCTCTCGTACAAGGTTTCAAATGGGTCCATGATAGTTGTATAGTGATTTATATTATTTTAGGGGAACTCTACCAGAGGAAAGTGTCGCACCCATGATCCTTCTGAGTCCAGAACACATTCCCGTAGCATATCCTCCAAGGTATGTATGATACGCTCTGTCTGTCCATCTGTCTGGGCATAGAATCCAGTGCTAAGATGCAGCTGGGTGCCAAAACCATGCTGCAACCCTCTCTTGAATTACGAGGTAAACCGTGCATCCCTATCTGAGACTATAGACCTCAGAACACCATGCAATTGCACCACCTCATCCACGTACATTCGTGTCAAAGCATCCACTACACTCGACTCCCTGATCGCCAGAATGTGAGCCGATTTTGTCAACTGGTCCACTACCAATGAGATGGCATCATACCCCCCTTTTACCTTGGGTAGTCTCGTGATGAAATATATAGAGATGTCGTCCCACATTCACTCGAGGACATCTAGAGACTTCAGTAGGCAGCCTGGAACTCAGTGTTCAGCCTTCACTTGCTGACACATGAAGAACTTGGCCACAAACTCTGCCACTGCTCACTTCACTCCGGGCCACCAAAACTTTCTCTTCAGTCCCTAGTACATCCTGGAAACTCATGGGTGTACTGCCAGTGGTGAGTTATGGAACTCACTGAGAACCTTTCCGTGCATCACTTATGGAACAAACAACCTTCCCTAGAAAAGCATATGGTTCTGAACATCCCTCGTCCACCCTTCCGGAGCATTCCTCTGGCCAACATGGTCACGCATCACTTCGCACTCTTGGTCTCCCCACTGAGACCCCTCCACTTTCTACAATAGTGAATACTGCACTATCATCTGATATAGGAAACCTCTACCGCTATCCATCCTCACTTCCAAGTATAAGGCAGCCAACTCCTCCATCTCCTTCCAGGAATCTGCCAACTCTCAGACCACATCCTTCTACGTCCTCCTGCTCAAGGCATCGACCACTACATTCCCATTCTCTAAAGTGTAGGAAACCTCGAAGTCGTAATCCTGGAGGAACTCCATCCACCTTCGCTGCCGCAAGTTTAGCTCCTGATGGTAGAACATATACCTCAAAAGTTTTTGATTTGTGAAAACCACAAAGCGTTCTCCAATGAGGTAGTGATGCCATTACTTCAGTGAAAAAACTACCGCTGCAAGCTCTAGGTCGAGGGTGGCATAATTACCCTCATGAGGGCATAAATTCCTGGAACCATAATAGATCACTAATTATTGTTGCATCAACACACATCCCAGGCCCTGTCCTGAAGCATCACATAACACCTCATAGGCCGCCCCTTCTTCTGGTAGCCTTAGAACTGGGGCACTAACCAACTTCTCTTTCAGATAGCTGAAGGCTGCCTCACACTGCTCACTCCACACAAAAACCTAGTCTTTCTTGGTCAAGGCTGTCAAAGGGGCTACTACTCGGGAGAAGTTGGGTACGAACCTCCGATAGTAACCTGCCAGTCTGAGGAAACTACAAACCTATGCCACATTCTTGGTTTCTTCCCAAGAAAAAACTGCCTCATCCTTTTATGGGTCCATCTCTACCCCTCGCTAGGGCACCACGTGCCCGAGGAAGAGCACTTCTCATGTCCAGAACTTGCATTTTGACAACATACCATTGATTTGGTGATGTCGGAGGACCTCCAAAACCGTCCTCAGGTGCTCCGCATGGTCCTCCAATGATCTTGAATAGACCAGGATGTCGTCGATGAACACTACTACGAACCGATCCAGTTAACCTGAGAAGATGGAGTTCATAATCCCCATGAACACAATTGGGGAGTTCGTAACACCGAAGGGCATGAGTATGAACTCTAAGTGTCCATATCTACACCTGAAAGCCATCTTTGGTATTTCAATCTCCTTCACTCTCAGCTGGTGGTACCAAGACTGCAGATCGATCTTTGAGAACCATCCTGCCCCTTTCAGCAGGTCAAAAAGATCGTCTATCCTCGGAAGAGGGTAGCACTTCTTGATCATCACCTGATTCAGCCTCGTGTATTCTATGCACAACCTCATACAACCATCTGCCTTCTTTGAGAACAAGACTGGAGCACCCCATGAAGATGCACTCGGTCAAACATAACCACTCTTCATTAAATCGTCAATCTGAATTTGCAACTCTCGTAGCTCTGAAGGTGCCATCCGGTAAGGAGCCATCGAAATCGGACGAGTGTAGGGCTGCAAGTCTATCCCGAACTCGATATCGCGTCGAGGGGGTAGAGTCGTCACCTCCTCATGGAAGACGCCCATAAACTCACAGATGATCTCTGGCACCTCCACCATCTCTTCATCTACTGACTCCACTGGCAGCTCAACTATCAAGGAGAGGAGGGGTTCCTCTCGCTTGCTACCCTTCTGATTGCTCCGCTCACCGGTGAAAGTAACACACCGGCCGCCCAAGTCTGATAACACAACCCTTCCTCAGAAGCAGTCGATGATGGAACACATGGAGAACCGTCAGTCTATGCCTATGATGACATCGTATGGCTGAATCTGTAGCATAAGAAGATCCCTGACCTCATGATGTGGCCCTATCATTAGTGTGCATCCCCGAAAAACATATAACAAGTCGGTCTGACCTCCGACTAGTGTGCTTTGTACCAGGGGAATTGGAAGTCTCTCGTCATCTTGACTGAAAGAACATGCCAGACTAGGCGTGACGAAGGAGTGTGAAGTTCCGGTATTGAACAAGGCATAAGCAAGGGTGCTAAACAAACTGATCGTACCTTGAACGACCTCCGGCCCTACTGGAACTGCTACATCTGTGACGTCTAACTATCCACGCCCAGCTCCTCTGATCCTCGGCTGTTGGCCTCCTCCCTGACCACGCCCAGGTCAAGGTCCCTGAGAATATCCTTGAGTTCGGCCTCCTCCTGCAACATCTACCCACGTAGGAGTGGGAGCTCGGTGTCCCTACTGCTTCTACAAGAAAGGCCTAGATGGAAGCTGCTCCTAGGGTGGGTTCTGGGGCTGTCTGCCACCACCGTACTATACCCGGTCTAGGAACTGACTCTGGAGATTCCCATGGCTGCGACAGATGAAGAATTGCAGTCCTGGGCCTGATGGAAAAGGGCGAGGACCAGGGGATCAAAACTGAAACTGCTGAGGCCTGCTCTCTACTAATCAGAACCTGGAGGGTCCTGATATTGGAGTCCCGGTGCTGACGGCCTTCCCCTTCGATGGTCCCACCTGGATCCCTTCTTGTGACACACCTCCTACAACGTGCATACTCTCCACAACTTTGGCCTTCTTCTAGACCTCCAAGTACGTCGGCAAGGTAAAGGGGGTAACAACATACTAGAGGGAGGGTCCGAGTGCCTCCTCCAAATGCCTTGCCCGAGACTCCTCGTCGGGAAAGAGTTCTGGAGGAAAACATAAGAGGTCCTTGAAATTGATTCCTAACTCCCTCACTGACATAATCCTCTACTGAAGAAAGAGTTTCTCCTGTATCTTTTCCGACATCATCGTCGAAGAGAGGAATTTATATGAAGACCCTCCTTCACCAAAAGGAGTGAAGGGTCAGCAGATTGTCATGCCCTTCCTTATTTATGTTTAACGAGAGATAATGACCCCTGAAACCTGCCTTCAATAGGTCCCGGAGTGGCGACTAGCACCAAGGGTATAGAATCACATACTAAATGGAAGGCATTACCATTTTTCATTTAATAAGATTGAGAGATAAGATGGTAAATCCCAAAAACACCAAAAGTGGAAAGTAAAATTAATGCCAAGAACCATTCCCAATGCTAGTTAAAAAAGAAAAAACCACATGTTACAAAGTGACTACAAGGGTAAAGTACCAAAGAATGAAAAATAGCAACTGGAACTGCCCCAAAGGTCCGAGATAGTATGGTCACGCGCGATTCCCGAATTCCTCATGGAAACCTGAATGATGTTTTATATACGTAGGGTGAGCATACAAGTACACTCAGTAGGGAAAACCAAAGACCCTCATTCACAAGTGGGGGAACATGCTAATGTCTCGTGATATGCAGATAGCCAACACTATCAAGGATTTCATCCATCCAACTCACTGGCCACACTTACCAAATAAGGAAAAAAATTAATATATATAATAAGAGCACATCGATGTTTGGGTACCCCATGCCACATTCCCACTGGTTATTGAATACATCCTATGCATCGAACCAATCCCTCCATTCTGTCACCGCAGTCCCACTTCCAAACACCACCCGCACACATCTGAGCCACAACCTCACGCAGTCCCACTGCCAAACCCCTCTCGCACACACCTTGGTGACAACCGTCACACCTAACCACACCTGCAAACACCTAGGCCAGAACCACCACTGCCACGCCTCAACACACCTAGGATAGAAGATCCACAGCCACGCCCGAAGATACCTGGGCCTCATCCCAAAGACACTTGGGAAACCACCTGCCCGCACACACCTGTTCCAACCACCACACTACCCCACCCGAAGGTTCATAGGATAATAATGGACTTCAGGCCATCACAGCCTGCCCGATGATACTTGGGCTATATGGGAAAGGGAGCAGAATGGAGCTAATAACCAGCCACTAATAGAAGTGTTGGTAAAAACACCCTCCCCCATGAAATGGGGCTGTTTAGCACTAAGTGCTCATCTTGGGTGTGGCGCAAATAAGAAAAACAAAAACTAAAAGTATATATATAGGTAACAAGAACTCTCCCAAGTTTAGGTTTTTCTTCATCAAGCTTAAAAAACAGAAACCTCACTCATGTCCGAGTCACAACTCTCACCAAAAAAACCCATTTGTCCAATTTGTTTTCATGTTCAGTAATGATGATTAACTATGTTATGCACCTACTTGGGCAACTAGAAATAATAAGCATAAGCCAAGGAAAGAAAATAGTCAATCATTAACTACAACATCCACACCCAGTTCTCTTGTAAATCCACAACAACCAATGAAAACCCCAAGATACAGCCCCATGTCCAACATCCAGGAGCCAAAAGAATTTCTCAACAATAGTGGATCCAACCCCAATTTGTGATATAAACAAGGTAACCACCCCCTCTTAAAATTCTCAAACACAGAATCCATATAAACGGGGGATCCCATCCCCACCCACATCACCCAGAAAACTGCCCACAAAGGAAAACGACCAAACCACCAACAACACAAATCAGTCCCATGCTGGTATTTTCAGATTTATATGATTTAACACACTCTATGATTTCAATTTTCATGCCTTAACCGAGGTTATCACAGAAGGGGTTGATCCTGGTGCTTTCAATTTATTTAGTCGGATATACGTGATTAACCAAATTTCATTTCACAGCATGGGTTCACAACAACAAAACAACCATTTAAAACCTCACCAGGGGTTCATTAGTTCACAGAGAAAGACCACCAACTTCCATGATTTTTAGTAGGTGTAGGCCCGAAAAATTCAAAAAATTTGCTCAAAAAACAAAGCAGCATCATCAATCACAACCCCCCCTTTTTCTTTACAGAATATAGTTATTATCTTTGTTTAGGTTTGCTTCATCCAATTCTACAGAACCAAAAGCATTTCCACCCTGATGATACACAAAAAGGGAGAGACGAAGGAGAAATTCCCTACTTGTCGATCAACGATCGAAGCTAATCCTGGGTGTGGAATTTCACCAATAGCGATGCGGCTTGTCTGAACAAAAGGTACTCCTAGAACAAGGTGATCGAGAAAAGAAACCTAGGGAGAATCCTTTAGGTTTTAAAGGATGAGATAAAGCACGACCCAGGCAATTTAGATATGGAGAAAAAGAACTCAAAACCGCGTAAGGCGCGGGGTCGTGGGTTACCACGTGATTGAGACACCCCACACGTCATTAGTGGGTCCACGCAGTTTAAACCAACACAATCGAGGTTAATTCATTAAATATTTAATTAAGCATCATGTATGGGCATTATTGGGATTTAAAACAAGCTTAAAGTGGTCAGAATAGGGTTTAAACCCCAATTCATGGAAAAAAGGAGCGCTAATGGAAAGACGTCGTGGGGGTAGGTGAGGGCCACCGATAGCTGAGAACTACCAGTTGGCTGCAATGACCGGTATACCGAGCTACCGGTACGCTGCAGTTACCGGTAGACTAAGCTACCGATAAGCCTGCTACCGGTAGGATAAGGCTATCGGTAGGCCTACCGTTAGGCCAAATTTCACTGAGATTCCCAAACCAAAAAACCCAAAATGAGATTTTCACAAAGTAATTGACCCCAAAAACCCGAGCCATTACAGGACCGCTCATATAACCTAATGAATCAGGAAAAATAGAAAAATAATTATAAATTAAAGGAATAAGATAACAGTAATAATTATTAAAATAGACATTAAAAAATTCACAAACGTGCATTTCCATGTTATGCTACGATCTGATATAAGTAGTAATACAATGGTTAATAACCAAATTATTCAAAAATAAAGAAAAATCCCTATAGTATATCTCTGTGAGAATACAATGAACTACAATTATTAGGATTTTCAAATAATCCATGTAAAAATATATCAAAAATATGCACAATCCTTGATCAAAGACCTATAACTGGGAGGTACATTCTGGTTTACCGATGGAGTGAATGCCTGACTCGGGTGTGCTATTAACTTAATAGTGAACCTCAAGTGGTGTTAACTGATGTTTATTTATTGAGAATAAAATTGGGTAGTGTGCAGGAATATCATCAATGAAGCATATAGATAAATTTAAACAAGTAGGATCAGGTTCTATAAGGATGCCTGGACGACCATACATTGTCCATCCTATTCCATAATATCTCTGAAAAGGACAAGATTATATATTTTAATATATGTTAATATAAATATAGAGAGATATAAATGCTTCAGTGAGGAATCCTAGAAGAAGGACAAGGTTTCTACATAAAAGTAAAATATGGACCATTTATTAATTCAATAGAATATACAAAGGAAATCTTAATCAAGGAAAATAGCCAAGGTTATAATAGTATAATAGCTTTATTGGACCCAATGTAAACCCATTGAATCAATGTAAAATATGTTTTACCACACAATAGCTCAATTTTGGGAAGTCACATATATATGAAGAAATACAATTAGGTGGTCAAGGTCCTAATATTGATTCAATGGCATCCTAGTATAGATATCATCATAATTAGATACCACATTTCATATATGATTAATATGTATGATGTGTTTTATTTTCATATGATCCTATCCAAGGAATTCTATAATGAGGAACTCAAGTATCACCTAATGAGTAATATAATCTTATATATTTTCTATCCCATCCATTGTGTTATATAGTATGGAATCCCATGTGTTTCTCATTAATCCTAATTTACCGATAAGCCCATCAAATTAATAAATTAAAAAGGGAAATCCATTATCAATTAGTGGAATGAAAAACATCTATCCAATAATACCATCCAAGTTATTTTATAAATAGTAGAACCAAGTATCTCTCAAGGAATAATATAAATCAATTATCCTAAGAAAAAATCCACTGTATTTCGTAATAAGTTAACATGTATCACACATGGTAAAAATAATCTCCAACATCCAATTATCCCAATCATGGTGTTTGTTATTTATAAGTCTGATTATTACTTAATGTGTAGTGTAACTCCCATTTTTAAGTGTTTCATGTTTGTATTTATTTATAGGGAATATGATTCGTACATTCCAATTTATAATATCATAAATCGTTTTAGTACTTCTTTTCCAATTCCATTTGTAAAATAAAATTCATGCACAATTTATCTAAGAATTCTATGTATGTAAATATTCCATTTATCAAAAAAAAGTACCAATAAAGGGTTTCATGTATAAAATCAGGTAACCTACCATCCAACAATCACTATATAAATGATTGATTATATTATATAATATGATGCATCTATTAGGTGTTATTATTATAGAAAAAGGGTGTGGTTGTGGAACAAAATAATTCAATACATTTTACTCTAACCCCTAGTGTGATTCAAATCAACACAGATCATTGGTGATTAAATCATAGTGAGAACATTTCAAGATATTAATTGAATGTTAACACCCGTAATGTGTGATTAAATTTTCTGAGTAAAACATTGATCATGAAATATTAAATTGAAAACCTTATAAGGGGTGATTTTATTTGAGGCAGGTAAACTATAATTTTATAATTTAGTAATAAATGACTAATTAATTTAAGGTATTTGGTTCATCACATTAATTCAACATTTAATGATAGGGAGAAAAATTAGTCGAACAATACATGTATTTATTTTATAAAATTGTGGTACATTAATAGAAACTTTTATAAACCAAATACATCTTGATTAGGATAGTATAAATGTCCAATACAGGAATTATAATCAATATAAAATGAGAAAAATGGGAATAATCCTCATACACCTTTAAAATATATTGAATTATGTCATTGGGAGATTGTGATGAAGAAGGAGAAATAAACTAATACTATAAGGATGAGGAATATTATACATATTGATAGGATTATAATTCATTTGATGATTCCTAATTCAAAAACTAAATTAAGTGTATACACCGTGGGATGAGAGAGGATGTAAGTTTTCATGTGGAGGTATCCTACGGAATTTGAAGGAGTAAATAAGAAAACAAATTTAAGGGATGGATCAAAATGTAATTTTTCTCCACATAATGTGGAACACAGTTAGGTCATACAATATTTCTAACCATATGAAATTATTGAAACTCATGCAACATAATAACCATAACCCTTATGTTTTTTTTGAATGGTTGGGCCTAACAGTTCTCCAATAATGAGCTACTACTTGTGAAGTACCACTAAAAAAGTGGTCTTGGTGATAAGATTGGAAAACCATGCTCAACCCAAGCATCTACCTCTACAATTATCTATAGATATTATATATGGTGGTGATCCTTATCAGGAAAATTTTACCAAACCCTATAATTCCCCACATAAGGGATATAAAATTTCTCCTATAGGGATTTATCATTTAATTAAATTAGGTTCCCCTTCCTGTTTCTCATGTAAAATGAGTTTTCAATGTTCAGTACTCCTAAAATGCCTTCAAATTCAAGAGGGAACTCTATAGAAATGTTCCAATCCAAAAAAAAACAACACATTTATGTGTTTCAACCCTTATATTTATTCTCCAAGTATTAAGATAACATTTTTCCATGATCCAAATCCAAATTTTATGCTCCTTTGGAATTTCCAATTAGTTTGAAACATAAGATGTTACAACCACACTATTTTTGAAGTTACCATCCTTGATAATCCAAGAGGAAATAATAATACAAGTTATAAACTACTTTGGTCATGATATATCTACTAATATGGTATCATTTTGTTTTTGACCTCCCAATAAACCATGAAGAATGTCATAAGGATTCCAATATAAAAGCCTTTGAAACTCAAGAATCCATTGATATTTTAATTTGAACATTGATACAGTGATTACCCAATCCAATATAACCATAGAAACAATCATTTCATAATTTAATTCATAAATTAGCCAATGGAAATCCCCTCCATTGGTTCTAATATTGGATGGCCACTTTTTAACCATTATTCTTCCACCATCAGAATTGCCTATATAATCATGCCATTTCCATTCAAAAAATGCTCCTATATGGTTTCTCAACATTATCAAAGAAACAATTGCCAGTCAACTAATATTAACCATCCCCATGTAATATTTTACATTAAAATACCCAGCCTACCATTAACTACACTTGTATCATCATGAAAATAGGACATTAAATGTTCCTCATCTTCCACCATCAATGAATCAAAATGAAATTTTTTTCTATCCACTATCATCCAACATTCTATAAAAACAATTATATTTATCATCCACTACCTACAAAGAATTTTCATGAATCCATTATTTTATGTAATTCCACATTTATTATAAAGACACTAAATACAGATCATATCCATCATTCAGTGTCATTTTTAATATAAAGAGTTCATTTATTTCATAATTACACCAAACAAACGTATTTGTTTTCCCGATCCAGAAACCATGGTATATAAAACATTAATCATATTATTAAATAGAACTACATGTATGATTAAACCATTTAATAATTTACTTGAGTCTAAAGTGATCAATTTTTGTACTCTATACCCCATTTTACACTACCAATTCTTCTATATATAGATGACACATCCATGTATCAAGAAAACTGACTGAGATGATAGGTCATATCTCTCCTGAAAATTGAGTCAGATAATATAATGGGGATCATTCCTCTTTCCTAGGACATAAACATGGGAATCCTATTGTCACTATGAAAAACCAATCCTCTAATAATTTCCATGATATCAAATACCAACTTTTAATTATCTTATTTATCAAGAAAACGAGGCATTTAATTACATTCATTACCATGGAGTATAATTGATACTCTCTTTGTATACCCTTAAACATGTCATCATAGGGGAAAATATCTATAATACAAGACTACACTAAAAATTTATCATTATTAACAATTGGACTAGATTCTATCCCATCATATCCAACATGAAGTGTCCATCCTAGTTCTCAACCAATGTTAACAAACTATAGATAAGAAATAATGGTAAAATTATAATTGGATGACATATTTTCATGATATCAGCTATACTTACTAATGCATCATCATTAACGAACCATGATGACCCCAACACTGAGGCATCTAATTATTTTTCAAAATTTACCAGGAATGTTCAATGTGAACTACAATGTCTTCAAATGTAGTTCTCAC
Source organism: Viscum album (assembly GCA_963277665.1). NCBI lineage: Eukaryota > Viridiplantae > Streptophyta > Magnoliopsida > Santalales > Viscaceae > Viscum > Viscum album. The sequence goes on from OY728138.1 coordinate 287,237,914, forward strand.
AATGAAATGTTTTATTATGGTGATTCCTTGAATGAATACACACATATTAGAAGTGTTTAGTCATGGGTCACATATACACCCTGTTTCTTAGTCTATCACCCATACTCCATTATAACCCATAAAATTGTTTTATTTGGAGTATCATCTCAAGGACTAGATAACTCGAACTACTAACCTCACATTATTTTAGAATAAAATGTGACAACTTATGAATTTACTTTAATGATTGGGATCCCTCCAGTTGAATGTAAATGGTAAAACAAATTCAATGCAATGATACCCACCTTCGGTGATCCCTATTCATAATTTAATATGAACTAGAACACATCCCATGAAACATGATCCATCAATCTCTAGACATGTTTTATAGATGGGGATCTGAGGATTTTATGAGGAAAAAATGAAAAGGGAGAAAAACCATCCACTTTAAAATTTGTTATATAAAATTTACACTAGATTTAAAAATTAATTTAATTCAACCAACACTCACATTTTTCAATATAATATGGTGTAAATGAAAAAAAAACTTATTGTTTTTATTACAACACCTGATCCATTTACAATGTCATCTTCCCAAGGATTAAGGTGAGAGATATTTCTTTTAGTGTATAGACAAATATATCATGGAGATAAAATGTCACCAAATTTCCACATTTCAATGATTACATTATTTCTACAAAACATATATGATTCACTATTATATTTTTTTAATTTGAAATGTACCATGTGTATCAATGTGTACTACCCAGAGTTTTTATCAATACCATGAAACATGGTTTGAAATTATCAATAGACCTATCAGACCCATCCATCATAATATCTGATAGATACTGTAAAAGGGTTTTCCAAGAGTTATATCATATAATACAGTAGTTAATATGGATGATGATATCCCAATTCATCTACCCCTAAATAAAAATCAGAAGGATCAAAAAACATAACATGTGGCTGACAATACCCTATAAATTATTATCCATATGAACTAGATCACTAAACGATTCTCCATCCCTCAACATGGATCAAAATACCTCATGAGAAACCATCCAATGTTTTGTTTTATAAAACTGATATCCGTACATTGGATAAACAACACCCAAATAATACCATATATTTGAAAACTCTCATATGAAATAGGTTATTATATCATATTTAGAGGGTTTTATGTGTACCAAGACATCTATAATCTAGTAGAATGAATCATACCCATTACTAGGTTATGAGGTAATAGTCTATAATACTACCATCCCAACCTCTAATATCGTCATATAATAAATTGTTAAAAAAATATCAATGCAATGTACTGAATCCTATGTAATGAAAAGCACATAAAATTTTTAAACAAACACTTACATGAAGTCTAATGCTAAAAAACCAGATTATGGATTCATATATTCCATTGAAAAAAGTAAAAAAAATTAATTATTTTAATAGATCTCTTCTTTGAAAACATTTTACCAATTAAAAAACCATGATGATACTATGTGAATTATTAAATAATTCCACAAGTAAACACATAGAATTCTTATAAATCATCCACCCAATAAATATTTTTATCTAACATTATTTCATATATTTTACTATATTTATCTCATAAATTCTTTTTATCCATTATATTTATCTATAAGGATCTCCAAATTGGGGTTATTTTGTAATGACGTGACCCTAGAAGCATAGAGCTAGTGCATTATTTTAATACATTGGAATGATTACAAGTAATCAAGTCCTGTAGGACCTATCAGTTTAGCTGTATTAGAAAATAGATTACATACATGAATGTTACATTACACATTCATACATAAAACTCAACATAAATAATCTTTTTATAATTCCATTATTGACCAATATTAACCCTTCAAATCAATCATTATACATTTCTTGGAATCCTAGGAAAATACAACATAAAAATGGGTGATCATAGAAGCTTAGTAAGGGTAAATAATTTAGCGGAAGATTTAAACATTTAAGGAAAGATGTGTAATAAAAATGATAGCATTTTAAACATAAACATGAACATAATATAGAGAAAAAAAATCAAAAATTTATACATATAATCATGTACATGGATATTCTACTAGTCAAATATTCCCATGTAATAATTAATTTCATAATGAGGGAATAACTAACGTTGGACATCATTACCACATAGTCAAGGCATCTTGCCAAGACTAAAAATAGTTTTTTTTCAAGGCCTTGTTCCAAGACACTAATTTTTCCCATGAGACCTACTGAAGCTTCGAGGTGATATAGAGGGCTCCACCAGTCACTTATAAAGTCCACTACATTCCTCATATGAAAATGATGAAACATAACATAAACATTCGTGTTAAAACAAGCATATAATATGTAAATAATTTAACTATAGAACATGAATGGTATAAAAATAGAACATCCACAGTCAAACATATCATATCTCATTAAATAAAAAATAGATGATATTGTTATAATAAATCAAACTCAATCAAGACTAATATCCAGTAATGGTTGTTGACATAGTTAAAAATTATATATAAAACTCTTTGAGAGAAATATTCCTTTTTGTGAAATCATTTAAAAGTTGACCATTTCTAAAGGAATTCATTTAAAAGATATTTTTGAATAAAAGGATCCCATAAAACATTTAATCTTTTTAAAGGAATAAACATTATAAAACAATCATGTCCATATAAATAAATTCTTAAAACCATTTTTCGAAACATGGACATTAATGAGATAGGTTTAGATGAATAAATATTTAAAACATTTAAAATGACTTTTTTTGTTAAAGTGACACTTAAAAAAATTATTTTGAAAATTATTTTATGAAACATGGTCATGGATGATAAATATGTCCCAGTACATACTTATATATAAACAATCTCCAATAATAATGAGATTGAGAAATTAACCCTTACCATGCACTTTCCTTGGCTGGGGGTAAATTTAAGATCCTGTATGATGACCATTGTATATTATTAATTTATTCTAGAACCATTTTCATATTTATAAAATCATACATGATTCATTTATGACTTTATACTACCCATTTAATAATGATTTCCATGTTAAATAAACATTTTGGTTTACAATATCTTTTTTATCGTACGTGTTTTAACATGTAATTATTGATCATATCCTTTAGATCATGATTTAAATATATCAAGAATATAAAACATTATTTATATATCACATATATTTAGAATATAAATATGAATAATATATGGATATTTGAAATGGAAAACACCGTTTATGGAGATGGTTGGTCGTACGTATGCATAAACATTGTTTACGTTTTCATATCATATTGAATGAAAGTAAGTGAATAAGATATATTTAAGTACTTAATTACATAAATATATATATATATATATATATCTAGTAGAATTATTATTTCATATATAACATACTTATTAATAATATATATTTTTATATTCATTGTGGAATGGTGAATGTGGAAATGCATCTCATCGCATTGTGGAGACGGTAAGTCGTATGTACACAGGAACATCGATATCATTTACTTAATGATTAAAAGAAGTTTAATTGGATGGTATATTAATTATAAAGAGATATTAGAAAGTTATATTAATTTTTTATATACATATTACTCATCATTATATCAATCCAAATAACATAGTGTTGAATGAAAAATTGCACCACGACGTGGAGATAGTAAGTCCTACGTACGTAGGCATGGTGACCTTATCATTCATAGGATTGATAGTAAAATGAATATGATTGTACCATATTTATAATAAAATCAATGTATGTAGAAGGTAATAGAGTTATTGTTTTGGAATTAAAATAACCATGAAGGAGAAAGTGGAAGAAAAAAATAACTTTGAAAGAGGTGATAAAATAATTACCTCTTCTTTAGGTGTTTCCAATGGATTTCAACAAAAGGGATCCTTTGGTAGTCTTTCTATTCTAGTGAATGAATCTAGGATGAATTTAGTTAATTTTATAGGAGATTTGGGCACGATTTTTCCCAATCCAAATGGCTTTGGAAGTGTGATTTTGAGTGAAAGGGAAGTTCCCTTCTATATGAGACGTGAGGATCACATTAGAAAAAGTTTGAAATATTATTTTATTATAAAATAATTTTTGGTTTCTAATGTCTCCAAATTGATTTATTTCAAATCTGAGGTGGATATGGGTCGAAATACGCTCAACCAATTGGTTTTAGATATGTTTATATCACCATATTATCCCAATATTATAGATTTATGACTTAGATAAATAGTTTAACTTTTACCATGTCCTCTAGTATTATTATAATAAATCATTAGTAAAATTACAATAAAAAGCCAAGAGTACATAATGTGGTTAATTAATGAAATATATATAGTTATATATGTTCATGGGCTGAAAATTATTTTATTAGGATTATTATATCAATTAAAAATAAAGTATTTTAAAAAAAAGTCATTTATGTTAATTTTGACACTATTTTGTATTTTGTTTTTTTGAAAGTCATAAAAAGTTTATTACTTAGAAAAAATACATGATATCAACCATAACATGTGATATTCATCTATAAAATTCGTGTATTTCATTAAAAGTCTCAATTTACATTTATTTTGATATTTATAATATCAATTATTATATTCGTTCATTAATAATGTAATTACCGCATCATCATTGTGTCATAATTATATTTAATTATTAAATTTATAAATATTGTAAATAAAATTCCATGATGTGGAAAATCTTTTTATATTTCTAATTAATATTTATAGTTTAATTTATCTTATGTATAACCCAATATTAAAAATAGTTTAGTTAATAAACATTGAATTTAACACTTCTAACTCTTCCTTATATAAAATAATAATAATTGTCATAATCTAATCCATGTGGACCAGAAGTATCATAGTTTATTACTAAGGATGTTTTTGGAATAAATACACTTATCCAATAGAATTATGACATGTGTTAGGGTAATTGTAATGTCATTATTTCCTTTATTTATCATATATACTTTTAACCGTGGTAAATAAAAGTTAAAAGACACTGTTCACCAAAAATTATTTTTATCTTATTGAACTACATTTTACATACTTTTTTCAGCCATGTCTCTTGGATTTTTGAAATTCAATTCTCAAAAGTGGTAAAATTAGGTTTTATTGAAATTTTTAAATGTTCCTAGAAGGTTGGTAACAGGCGTTAAAAAGGTCAATAAAATTTTATAAATCTACGTTTATTATGAAATGACTCCAAAAAACTACACTAAACATATATTGGTATTATATAACTATTTTGACTTCAAATAAATTTAAATAAATAATTATTTAAATTAAAAGTTAGCTTTAAAATATAACACAGTGTTTCTCATTATTCATCAAAAATATGAAAGTTATCAAAAAAACACCAAAAATATATTGAAACTAAATTTTTATGTACCGATTATAATGAAGAAGTTCATTTTGTCAAATTGAATATATAATAATTTCAAATATTGGATTAAAAAAGGGGTCCCCATTAAAAGGCTGTAAAATTTCATTTTCTAAAAAATACATCCATTATCTAAAAATTGAATTTCTCATATATTTTTTCTAATAAACACATAATATGGATGTTAAAATTATATGGAGTATAAAGAATTATAAATGATGTTAATACTATTTGTATCCATTTTTTAATGGCTAGTTTGGTAAATCGTGGTGTGCTTAAACTCAGTGTTGCGTGTAGCACATGTTATTGATTTACATTTAAGAGATAAATCACTGTGAAATCTTGGGGTGTTATATTCTCACCTCCTTCAATAAATTTCACACTCGCAATTTAAAATTATTATTTGAAAATAAAAGGTTAAAATAGAAAAATAACTTTGTTGAAAAACAACATCAGAAATTGGGTTAATAAAATTTTGTCTTAATAAGAGGGAAACGAAAATGAAATATTCACCACAATATTATGATATCAACTAGGAGAACATTGGAGGAAATTAGAGACACATAATTGGATGGAAAATCTAAATATTTATAGGGATTGATTGAGGTCATCAATCACAAACATGTATAAAATTTAGGGTCTCAAAGCAACCAATATATGATGATTTACAATATCATCAGTTCTACAAAACATATGGTATTAGGATAAAACATTTTTGGTATTATGATCCCTTCCCTAATGATTAAGAATAAATTAATTCATAGAATAAGTGGAAAAAATATAATTGACCAGTAGAGTTGCATCCTTCAAGTAATTACTACCACAATCTCACCATTCACTCCAAAAGATAATAGAAATCATTAATATTATATTTATACAAATTGTATAGGGTTCCAAAAATAATGAATTTATAATTAATTTGTCAGATAATTTGAAGAATCTACATTATACAAACAAGAATATCTCATAGTCTTGTGGTAGGTGATGCACTCGTGTTGCCCTATGGTTGAGGGTTCAAGTCTTGCGGCATTGCCGGACGCGACTAGTTGTCACAAGACCTCTAGGTTGTCATTTTTATACTAATCCAAAAATAATAATAATAAATTTTTTAACCATAAAAATTTGAATCCAAATTCTAACTTAATTCGTTCCAACCATTACAATAATCCTATACACTTCTGTCCAAACTCACAGTCCAAAATTTATAATGAAGGTAAACATAATAAAGATATCTTTTTCCACATAATAACATGTGAATAAATTCATCATGTATTCTTTTAAAACATTGTAACACCTTAAGTAACCTTAAACATTATTGATTTCATTGAGGATATCTTATTCTTTATATATTATGGGATATACTTCTTATATAAAAAAATGTTGTAAACTCTAACAATGATAGAATAAACAAAAAATTAATTATTTTCAATGTATTCAAGAATATAGAATATAATTTATCCAAATCAATCATATGTTAATACAAAATCACTACATCACTATCATAACAATATAAAGGTTTATCTTTCCATCATCCATGTATTTTCCAAAAAAATTATCATTTTATTTAGTCACTTTTATTAGAACCATATAATCCCAAATTCTAAATAAAATATTACTACAGTACAATCTCTATTAATTTCCATAATTCATATAACTACTACATAATTGATAAAACACTAAAATGAAATAATTATTTAATAACAACATAATAGAAATAGTCATTCTCTTCATCTTCGGTAGTATCATAACTAGATTATTATCCAATATCATCATTTGGGGCATAGTCTGATGATTTGGACGTTGATTCACATAGTTTCTCCACTCCTTGAAGATTAAGCATTGTACATTTTAAAAAACTTTTTTCATACCCTTGCAATCACATTCATGGAATCCTTTTTCTACTCGTATAATATGCTCCCATTCCCTTCAAGTATTTACCAAGGTGATTGTTTCCATGGTTATCAGATTTAAGAAAATCCTTATTTCCCTTCTTCCCCTTATCCATTTTTATCTCTACCATCCTCTTCTTCTCTGGCTTCCCATAAAAGGCATAAAACATAGATAATTATTTACTTATCTTATTAACACATGATAATAATTATTAATATGATGAAAATATGATGGATTCTATTTATTTCTAAATGTGGGATTGATACTATGAAAGATATGATCCTTCTAACTCTTTGGATCATGCGTTTTGCTAGAGTTCTCATTCTTTCTGCTGGGCACTATTTCTAAATAATGGCATACACTAGGGTAGTTTATGAGTTTCATTGAATAATTCCAAACATATAAAATACCTAACATAAATAGTTTATGCATATAATCTATAATCATAAAAACATGTTTTCTTTGAGGAGGTATTTACTCATAAATCCTTTATAATGGGCTGTAATGAAAATGTGAATTATCCTAAGTATGTCCCTAGGGAGTATTGTAACCAAAAGTGCAGAAAAGACCATTTTCATGTACCAGGATACCCCAGGTCAAGCCTAAAACTCTTTTTCAATGATTTTACTCATAGTTACATCTGTTCCAAAGCCACCTCTACTTGATCGTATAATGACATGGACGTTTTACTAGGAAAATTGTGAAAATATCTACATTACAAAAATTCTTGGAAGTTCTTCTATACTGATCCTCAATGTTTATCTTAGGGTAATGTTCTCTAATAAATGTTTTTCTAAATGGTGTTTCCAAGGTTTGTACTAATCCTTATCTGATATGAAATTTAAATCCCTAACCCCAGAAGCCCAGAGCTGGTACATTATTTTAATACATTGGCATTATTACTTGGAATCATGCCCCGAAGTACTGATCAGTTTAGCAGTCTTGGAAAATAGAATACATACATGAACATTACATTACACATTAAAACATAAAACAAAACATAAATAATCCTTTGATAATTCCATTATTCCCTAGGATTAACCCGACATATCAATCAGAATACCCTTCTTGGAATCCTGGGAAAACAAAACATTAGAAACGGGTGAGCTCAGATACTTAAAGGTCAAATAATTTAGCGGAAGCTATAAAAATTTAAGGCAATATGAGTAGTAAAATAAATACCTTTAAACCCAATATAAAACATAATATAGAGAAAATATGTCAATAATTAACATATAAGCATTCACATTGATATTCTACTAGTTGAATAACCTCATGCAATAATTAATTTCACAAGGATAGAATGCCTAACACCGGGAATAATTACCACATAGTCAAGGCCTCATGCCAAGATTAAAAATAACATTTTTTTCATGTCCTTGTGCTAAGACACTAATTTGTCTCATGTGACCTAATGAGGCATTGAGGAGCTATAGTAGGCACCACCTATCACTTACTAAATCTATTTTATTCCTCTTATGAAAATTTTGAATCATAACATAGTCATTCGTATAAAAACTTTTATATGAAATGTCAATTCATTAACCATAAACCATGAATGATATAAATATAGAACAAACTTATTCAAACATATCATAACTTATTCAATACAATATGGAATATTGTGTTATAATAAATCAACCTTAATAAAGAGTAATATCTAGTAAAAGATGTTGTTATAGATGAGAATGTTTTTTAAAACTCCTTGAGAGAAATATACCTTTTTGTAAAATCATTTAAAAGTCACCCATTTATAAAGGAAGTCATTTAAAAGATATTTCTGAATCAAAGTCTCACATACCACCTTCAAAAGTTTTAAAAGAATTAACATTTTAAAACAATCATGTCCATATAAATAAATCCGTAAAACCATTTTTTAAAACAAGGACATTAATGAGAATGGTTTAGAAGAATAAATATTTAAATCATTTAAAATGATGTATTAGATAATGAGTACCTTAAAATGATTCCTTTTTAGAAATATTATATGAATCATGTACATCGATGATAAATATGTCCCAGTAAATTCTTATATATAAACCATCTCGGATATTAATTAGATTGAGAAATTAACTGATACCTTGCACATTCTTTTGGATGAGGGTATGTTTATCTTCCTATATAACAGTCATAGTATGTTATTAAATAATTAAAAATCCATATTCATATTTATTAAATCATAAATAACTCATTTATGGCATTCTACTACCCATTTAATAATGATTTTCTTGTTAAATTAACATTTTGGGTAATAATCAATTTTTTATCGTACTTGTTTTAACTTGTTATTCTTGGTCATATCAGTTAGATCATGATTTAAATACTTCCAAAATATAAAACATGATTTAAATATCATATATATTTATAATATAAATTTGTATAGTAGATAGATATATGAAATGGAAAACACTATTTATGGATACGGTAGGTCGTAGGTACACATAAACGATGTTTCTTTTCATATTGTATTGAATGAAAGTAGGTGAATAAGATATATGTAATTACATACATACATACATACATACATACATACATACATAAATACATACATATATAGATATATATATATATATATATATATATATATATATATATCACCAGTAGCATTATTATTTTATATATTACATTATTATTAATTATTTATTTTTTTAATCATCGTTGAATGGTGAACGTGGAAATAAATATCATCGCGTTGTGGAGATGGTAAGTCGTACGTACACAAGAGCGATGATATCCTTTACTTAATGATTAATAGGTGTGTAAAAAGATGGTATATAAATTTTACCACGAAATTATCATGTTATATTCATTTTCTATATACATATTACTCGTCATTATATCCATATAAATAATATAGTGTTGATAACAAATTACACCACGGCGTGGACACGGTAAGCCGTACAGACGCACGCATGGTTACATTAACATTCATAGGATAGATATAATAATGAATATGGGTGTACAATATTTATAATAACATCAAGGTTTGTAGAAGGTATTGGATTTATTTTATTGGTATTGAAATAAAAAAGAAAGAGAAAGTGGAAGAATAAAAGAACACTGAAAGAGGAGATAAAATAATTACCTCTTCTTTAGGTGTTTCCTTTTAATTTGAACAATCGGGTTCCTTAGGTTAGATTTTGGTTCTGGGGAATGACTCTGTGATGAAGTTAGTAAAGTTGGGAGTTAAATTGGGTAGGTCATGGCCGAGAAAAATGGCTTTGGAGGTGTGATTTTGAGAGAAGGGGAAGTAACTTTTTATAAGAGAGGTGATGGTCACTTTTGGAAAAGTTTGAAATATTATTTTATTATAAAATATTTATCGGTTAATAATGGCTAAAAATGGATTTATTTCGAAGTTAAGGTGCGGATTGGTGGAAATCATCCGAAACAATAGGTTTTAAACAAGTTTAGGTCACCATATTGACCATATCATTTAGATTTCACTCTTATTTAAATAGTTTAGCTTTTACCATGTCCTTTTGTATTATTAAAATTAATGGTTAATGAAAATAATATAAAAAATACAAGAGAACTTCAAGTGGTTCACTAATGACATATATATCATTATATAAGTCTTTTTTCTAAACCAATATTTTTTATGATTATTATATCATAAAATAATATAGTATTTGGTTTAATGACTCATTTATGTCAATTTTGACACTATTTGGAATTTGGTTTTTGGGAAAGTCATAATAAGTTGATTTCTTAGAAAAAAATAAATTAAATAAACACCAAAATGAAATATTCATCTATAAAATTCGTGTATTTAATCAAGAGTCTCAATTTACATTTATTTGGATATTTGTAATATCAATTGTTTTAATCATTCATTAATAAGGTTATTACTGCATCAACGTTGTGTCATAAATAAATTTAATTATTTAATGTCTAAAATTTATAAATAAAATACCATTATTTATAAAATATTTTTATATTTCTGTTGAATATTTATAGTCTAATTTATCTTATGTATAACCTTATATTAAAAATGGGTTTGTTATTAAACTTTTAATTTAACACTTAAACATTTCTATAAATGAAATAATAATAAATTTTCTAATCAAATCCAAGTGGACAAAAAGGATCATATATTATTCCTAATGTTGGTTTTGGTTGAAATACACATATCCAATTGAATTAGTACATGTGTTATGGTAATTATAATACCATTTTTACCATTACTTACCCGATTTACTTTTAACCGTGGTAAATAAAAGTCAAAAGTTACAATTCACAAAATATTATTTTTATCTTATTGATCAAAATTTTAGTTAATGATATCAACGATTTCTCTAAAATTTCTGAAATTCAATTCATAGAAGCTATAAAATTATGTTTTATGAAAATTTTCAAATGTGCCTAGAAGGTGGGTAAAAGACGTTAAAAGGTTCAATAAAATTTTATACATCAATTTTTATTATAAAATAGAGGAAATGAATTACATTAAACTTAATTAGGTATTATATTTCTATTTTGACTTAAAATATATTTAAATAAATAGGTATTAAAATAAAAAGGCCGTTTTGAACAATAATGTAGTGTTTTTAACTATTCATCAAAAATTGAATGGTTTCAAAAAAATATCAAAAAATAACCGTATGATAATATTTATATTCCAAATTCAAAAAAGAATTCTATTTTACCAATGAAAAACATATAAATTAAATAATTAATTTAATATTAATTACTATTGTCAAAACTAAAAAGATGGTTTTTAAAAAGTAAAAAATATAAAAGTTTGACATGTGTTTACGTCAAATTTAAACGATAAATTACATACAATGATATCCATTGTTTTAAATGATAAAAAATAATCTAACTATACTTCCAAAAAATTCAAATGTATAATCTAACACTATAAAATATTATTATTAAAAAAGTATTTTTCAATTAAAATTTTGTACTTTTCCGTATTGACAAAAATATGAAAGTTATCAGAACAACACAAAAAAATTATCAAAACTAAATATATATGTCCTAATTATAAAGTAGAAGTTTATTTTGTTAAATTTAATATATAAAAGTGTCAAATCTTATATTTAATAAGGGTTCACCATGAAAAGAATTTAAAATTTCTTTTTCTGATAAATAATTCCATTATCTGAAAAACTGAATTTGTTCTTATATTATGACTAAGAAACACTTAATATGGATGTTAGAATTATATGTATTATATAAAATAAAAAATGTAGTTAATAAGATTCATAAACAATTTTTGAACGGCTTGTTTGGTGAGTCATGGTGCGCTCGAACTCGGTGTTGCATGAAGCACAAGTAATTGACATACATTTAGGAGATAATGTAATATGGAATCTTGGGGTGTTACACAGTTAATGAAAATATAAATTACATTATATATTAGAAATCACCCGTTAGGTTTTAATCGAAATTATAAATAGATAAATCATTATATAAATACAAAAAAAAGCATGTAATAGTTTTTTATTAATTATAGGGGATCAATGCATTATGATTCGACAATATATTTATACAAAATCAATGAAATTTACTATTTTTAGTTCAATTACCATCATTATGTAGCCTGAATATACTGCCATTGGGGTTTGAAATTTTGGAATATCAAAAGAAAGATAACATACAAGGGTCCGACAATTCTAATCATGATTTAGTGAAGTGAAACCCAAAATAGTCATAATATTAGAATTTTAAAACAACTGTAATTTGTTTATCTCATAATAAATCTTCCCTAATAGGACTACTTGGGTTTGGTAGTGCATTTAGTAATTCAGTCATACTGGTACATAAAACCATGTAATTGAGGTAGAATCTCTTATATAGGAATTCTTTTTCTAAAAGACATACATTGTATCATAACTATGTATAAGTTAAATGGTTTATTTAGATGAATTACCATTTCCTTCTTATAATGTCGCATTCAATTATAAGTTATAATTTTGATTCAAACAGCAATAACTATGAATTTATCTTGGTTTTTAGAGCATAACCTATAAAATATAAGATGGATCAATTATATGTGTAATTATTCATTAATTTATAAATTCCCATAGACAAAACACATTATCAATTAGATCTCATTTAATTGTGACCATTACTGATTCATCCCATGAAACCAGTTTTTCAGAGCTCAAACATGTCATGGTTGGTGGGTTAAGTTCCCACAATCATGATATATGGGAAACGCCATCCATGTGGATACTAAAGCCTTAATAAAAAAATATTATTTTAAAATTTTATAAGGTCATTATATCACAATGATTTATGTTATACAGAAATATAAATAAGTAATCATATAATCTGGGAATATATACATGAATGGTAAATAATCATCTAATCATGGAATATAGATTAGAATGATGCTATATACCACAAGAAACCTGAAATATAGATCAGAAATTCAATCATTTCAGACTATATGGAATAGAATAAGAATTGAATGTGAATCTCTATGTACTAAACTGATGCATGTATCAATAATTCCTAATAAAATTATTCTAGGTGTAAAAATTTGTGACTACCATGAATCTGTAATCATCAAAAGTACATCAATTACTCAAGGAAAAATAACAATCATCTGTAATAAGGAATTAAACAAACAATGTATTCATCCAAGTTGACATGGTATTTTTCCCAAGAAAGAATTTATGACTTCTATACAAGAATAATTATAAAGTGTTGATACTTTCCATATTAATGGTTTACCATCCTAAAATAGTAAGTCGAACAAAAGAGAGTTCTGATACAACTTTGCAACATCCTGACCCTAGAGCTAGTGAAATGGTTCCCTGAGTTGGTTAATCACATGACCAAAAGCACACATCCCCACACACTAGAGGATTCCAACTAGAATTGATGGTCTAATGATGGTATGGTGAGGAAATTATACCCTCATGATCAGAGTGGAAGATTGGTAAAACATAATGAATCATTGAAAAGTTAAATAGTGTAAATGAAAGGATAATGAGGATATTAATAAAAGAAAAAATGGACAACCGAAATACAAAACAATTAATTTTAATATGATTCTTCAATATGAAATAATTACACATGAATCAATTAATAAATAATTGATATAGAATGAAATTTAGAAGCTTCAAAGGCTATATCAATTTTGGCACCCTTGAATCATGTTACTAATATTATTTCTTTTTAAGTGCATAATGTGTTTGAGTAATGATTAGGATTGTTTTGTGGAATTTTTAAATTTTTGTGGTTATTTTAAAAAGTTGGAAATTTACTGGAGACCATGAAACTATTATAAGAATCTTTTCACAATGGGAAATGGGCTAATGGTGTGGTGTAACGTTAAGGGGAACATTTTGTCCAAAACGTGTGGCCCTAGTGGTTTAATAATGAAAATTGGAAAAATAGGAATTTATCATTATTGGTGATTTTTTTTTCTAGGCATATTAGTCAATCATGTAGTATTCTCTTTGAGGATGATATTGGGACATAGGTAGCACGTGGTTTTCCAAATTGTGTTACTAATCATGAACGGTTATAATGTGTGATCCTAAAACATTGTATCTCAAACATTATCAACACAAAACCCCTTGATTTCAATCATTTCATCCCTTACTCAATATTTATTCCTCCCAAAGTCTTTGGAGTCTTCCCCCATTGACATAGAAGTGACTCTATGGCTTTTCATTGTTCTTTGAAGCCTAAGTCCCTTTGTAAATCTCTATTTGTTGAAGTTTTCCATAGATCTAATCATATTCCATCTATTAAGTTTCTATATCTAGACCTTTTTCGATAGATATATGGTTATTTTATAAAAAATGATGATATATTTTTGTTTTGATTTTTGGTTATGATAAATATGGTAGTTTTTTGGAGATCCAACTACGTTTTGGTGTAGAATTTGTTCTATTCGTCATTTTCATCATAATTTACATGGTATGTGGTACCACACTCAATCTAGAGACCCTACCTTTCCTTAAATTACTTTTTAATCATTATAATTATAGAAAAAATAATATTATTAAACCATGAGGATCCATACGTTTATTTTTTTTTGGAAAAATAGGACAAAACAAAAATTTTAAAACAGCATGCACAAATATTTATTTTATTGTTTCTTCCTTAGCTTCTGATTGGCTCTTGATCGATCCTTAGTACATATAGTCACCTGATGATATACTTTATAAATGGGTGAGAAAAATATCCCAGTAAGAGGATAGATATTAAAAATATTAAAATGTTTGAGAAAATTCATAACATAGTCAATGGATCATGAACAAGAGAAGAATCATTAATAAAATAATTGAAATGTTGCAATGCATAATAAATGACACATCATGTCTTAGTAGTTAACTACCATACATAGTTTTGATCAATTATAGAATCATGTTCGCTCATAATTTCACTTTTAATCATGATATTAATCAATTTACCCAATTCATAGGAGAAATGTATAATTCTGGGTGCACCTGTCACATTCAAACATTCATATAGCTCTATATAATTCTGGGCCAACCTGTGACATCATAATATTTACATTTTCATGAATTCCACATTGAAAATATGGAAAAAATCAACATAAAATGACCCATATAAATAAATGGGTTTCTCATAATCAAGAATACATTCATAAAAATTTGGTACCCAAAATAAATAGGGAATATTATTTCTGCATAGAACCATTATCCATTAGTGAAGATTGAAACAACATTCCTGAAGTAAAACTGGGTGTGTTTATTTGAAGGAATCGTTCATTTGGAAAATTTTGGGTTTTTCATTAAATCACTTATAACACATGTATGTCCTAGATAAATGGAATGATAATAATGAATAAACAATTTTTATGGATTACTATAACAAATATGTACTGAAAGAGGGAGAACATAAAGAAAGAAAGTATGGATTGAGAATTTTCTTTTACCTTGTATCTGAATGATTTCTTCACTTTAATGTCTTGTATAAACATATTAGATTCATTAATTATTAATTCCAAAACCCTGTGTACATGAATATGGTTCATTGTGGTTTTATTAAGTTATTTTATGGGCCTTTGGATGAGTTATATGGTACAAAAACAGTGTCCGGGAATGTTTGTATTTATACTTTTCTTGCGCGGTTCACTTGTATTCATAAATGGATGTCTGTGTAGAACATGGAAAAATATCCAGAACTGATATTTCAGGATATCAATGATATTACATAATTTTAAATGATATTATAAGTAATTATATTATATACTATGAGGATGAATCATTAGATATGAATTAAATGGTGATTTTTTGGGTTGATTTGGGAGGTTTATCGACCACATCGAACCTATTTTGATTAATAATTTAGAAATACGTACATAAGTTAGATCCAGTACATTAAAGATCATATAATATATTTAAAATATTCAGGTTAAACTATAAAAAAGGTTTAATGACCATATCTGAAGGTAGAAATGGAAAAAAAGATAACAAGTCGTTCTTGAAGAAGATAAATTTACACCTCTTGAACAATGTTTTCTTTTATAAAATAAAAACAAGAGAAAAGGGGGGATTCATGATATATTATCCCATTAGTATCATAATATTCCATTTTATGTGTGTTACTATAGTTACCATAGCATTTGGATGAGGATTGGTGGGGAGATTTTAAGAAATGAACATGCAATTGAAAAGAATTTAAAGGAGACAAAGGGAGAGAGATGAATTAGCTCTTGAATCATCCTTTTGAGATACTCATTAAGGAAGATTGTGTTATTCTGTTTATGTGACTAGAAGCTCTTGGATGTGGGAGAGTGGATAGGGAATACTGTTGTTCAACGATTAGGGAAGGCTTGAATGTTGAGAGGTGTGAGGAAATGAGGGTGTGAAAGGTGGAATTTATAGTGGAGGGCTGAGGGGGCTTCATAATATTCTAATCATTAGTTTATTAATTTCCACCAAGGTAAGATATAGTTATGATTCTATGACCTATAATAGTAAATAATAAAAGTGAGTACAAGATTTGGGTGCTTACATCGAATGTGATGTTAGGAATAGTGTTTTATAATTATGATGTATTTATACGATAAATGAATGTATTTTAGTATTCAGAAAAAATTTATATATTTCAGAAAAAACCCAAAAATTCACCCTATCAATTTTTCAATGTGAAGAATACTAAAGTTAATTCCATTTTTCAAAAATAATTTTTTAAAAATTCTTAATTTATTTTTTAATTAAAATCATAATTTACTTGAAAATGCAGTTTTGAAAACATTTTTTTACTTATTCCAAACATAGGTACATCATGATTTCAATTAATAATACATATATATATATTATCATAGATGATTTTAGTATTCATAAGTTTGTATTACTATTAATAAGGGTAAAATTATAATTTATAACGGTATGTTACTATTCACTATAAAATAAGTTTGTTTTCTTAGACTCAAAACACATTATTGATTGCAACAACGTATGTTATATTTTCAAAATTCAACACTCAGAAGTGGAAAAATTATGTTTAATGATAACATTATATTTAGCATCATGATATTTTATTATGATTCCTATTGTGATTATACCATATGGAGTGATTATAATAAGGAAATTTAGTTGATAAAAATATGGACATTACATTATTTCCCCTTATGAAATTTCTCCCTCGAAATTTCATTTTACACAAACAAGTGAGGGTACTTATCCTTCATCGACTCCTTTGGTTACCGAGTTACTTATTCGAACATATGGTTCCCTGAAAACACTTTGACAAGGTGGGTTGTCTTATTGCGTAGGACCTTATCTATCTGGTCCATAGTCTCCACTAGCTGCTCCTCATAAGAGTGATCATTTTCCAGCTGTACCACCACTATGTTTAGTACATGTGAGGGATCTAATTTGTACTTCCTCATTAGTGATACGTGAAACACATCATGAACATGATCCTTATTTGGTGGAAGTTCAAGACGATAGGCCATGTCTCATATGCAGTCAAGGTTCTCAAAGGGGTTAATGCACATTGGGATTAGATTCCCTTTCATTCCAAACCACATGACTCTATTCAATGGTGATATTTGAAGGAAGACTTTATCTCCAACGTTGAAATCAATGTCCCTTAAACCGTTGCAGCTTATCTTTTTTTCTAACTCTGAGAAGCTTTTATGGGTTTCTAGATAACTTGAACCTTCTCTATCACCTCTTGCACAAGTTCATGTCGAAGTTGCTTTCTTTCTCTATCTCCATCCCAACAGGTTGTAGTTCTACAACACATTATATACAAAGCATCATATGTATCCATATGAATACTTGAGTGTATGATTTTTTTATGAGAAATCAACCAATGGGAGATGATAATCCCATCCACCATTGAATTATAAATAGAATTATCTTAGAATGTCTTCGAGTGTCAGAATATTCTATTCAGATTATCCATCAGTTTGGGGGTGATAAGTCATGCTGAAATTAAATTCAGAACTCAAAGTATGTTGAAGACTTATCTAGAATTTATATGTGATCATTGGATCACGGTTAGAGACTATAGACAGTGGAACACCATGTAGTATCGTCACTTCCTTCAAATTTATCCTTGCATCTTATTCAAGCGAGAGATATTCTTGAATAGTGATAAAATGGGCATTCATGGTGTGTTGGTCAACCACAACCAATATCGCATTATTTCTATTCGACGTCTTTGGGAGACCCATGACAAATAACATAGTTACATTATCCAATTTACACTTGGTTATAGGGAATAGATTCATTAGCACTTCAGATTTTTTTCACTCTGATTTAACTTGATGACATACCAAGAACCATGACATATATTCTGTGATCTCCTTCTTCATGATATCCCCCCAGAATTGTTCATAGAGATCCTGGTACATCTTGGTGCTACCAGGATGGATAGATAATGTTTATTTATGTGAATTTTCTAGTATATCATTGTTTATATTTTGTGATAAAGGCCCAAAAAACATCGTTTCATACCGAATGACACCTTCATCGTTGATATGGGATTGTCGCAGCACGCCATCATTTACTGCATTCACCTGCTTCAGTAACTCCATATCATCCCTTTTTTCCTCCTTAAACATCTCTTGGATTTATGGTTACACAATCCTTTGGGAAAGCAATGATGTTTCCCATGTCGTTAAAATTTAAAAATACATCATTGGAATATCCAGGAAAATATGGTATTTCTAAATCCATAACATGGATACAGTAGTAGGTTATTTTCTACATAAAGCATCAACAACCTTGTTCCCCTTTCCATGATGATATTGAAT
Organism: Viscum album; assembly: GCA_963277665.1. Taxonomy (NCBI): domain Eukaryota; kingdom Viridiplantae; phylum Streptophyta; class Magnoliopsida; order Santalales; family Viscaceae; genus Viscum; species Viscum album. Next base: position 287,257,379 of record OY728138.1, read on the forward strand.
TGAGAAATCATAATAATTTTTTAGTTATTACTGTCTCCTTTGATTCATGTTGAGCTCCTTTTGTGTGAATATATAATTTTGAGATTTTTTTCTATGTATGTGTCACACTTCTCACTATAAAGGTATTTCCACCATATTTTCAAGGAAAAAATCATGGATTAGAGCTCTAGATAATGCATCGAGTAGTTTTTCTCATTGATATTCAACTACCATGAGGGTTAGACTATCATATTATCATTTTTCATGACTACACAACCCAAGACTTTCATTGATGCTTCACTGTATATCACAATAATTTCTCCGCATTACAGTAGTGTGAGTATAGGTGCAGTGATGAGCCTTCTCATTAGCCCATTCATGCTTCCCTCACATTCTTCCATCTAGACATACTTACCCCATTCCTTGTTAACTTAGTCAACAATCTTAACATTCATGAAAACTTTACCACCAAACATCGGTAGTACCCATATTATCCATGAAAACTACGTATTTCTATGACACTAGAGGGTATGGGTCATTTATTAATTGCCTTTGTTTTTTAAGGGTCCATAGAAATTCACTCACATTTGATCACGTGTCCCAAGAACGTGACATTCTTCATCAAAAAGTCATGCTTTCTAAACATGGCATGAAACTTCTACTTTTTCAATGTATCCAACACATGTCTTAGTTGTTCTTGATGTTCATCATTGATCGTGTAGTATATGAGAATATCATTGATAAAAACTTCCAAAAATTTGTCGAGGTAATGTCTAAGGATTATATTCTTCAAATCCCTGAATATTTCCGGGGAATTAGTAAGTTTGAAGGGGATCACCAGAAACTCATAGTGCTCAAACCTTGTACATAAGGTAGTCTTATGATATATTCCTCCATCACATTAAACTGATGATATACAGAAAAAGATCCACCTTTGGGAAGTATTGAGATCCCATAACAGGTTGAACAAGTCCTCTATCCTTGGAAAAGGATGCATGGTATTTATGGTGATCTTTTTGAGTTCTTGATAATCGATACACAACTACACTGTTTCATTTTTTTAATTACAAAGAGGACTGTCACACACCTATGTGATGCACTAGGGAGTATGAACCATTTGTCCAAATTCTCTTGCAGATACTTGTATAACTTCTATACTTCGATAAGAGCCATCCGATAGAGACACATTGAGACTGGATTAGCTCTGGGTATGAGTTCTATTGTGAAATATACCACCTAATCCAGGGAAGTCTATGCAACTCTTTGGGAAATATATGACCATATTCCTTCATGATGGAAATTTCAGCAAGGTTGGCACTTTCCATTGACTAAACCATTTGGGAAATGTAAGTATCATCATAGGGAATCAACACACAGATATATAACATCCCGTATTTTTATAACATAAACTTTCATTACATTACACAAAACTGAGGATCTTTAAGGTTTAGTGTCTTGGAAACCAGGAACATAATACATGAAAACAACATAAAACATTCTTCTTAAACACTTGAAATGCTTCTCCTTAAGTTCATCCTAGGTTCATTACTACATCTCATAACATGGGGACATACATCAAAAGAAAGGGTGAGCAGAAGGCCCAGTAAGGGAAACAAGAGGAACATTTTACATGTGAACTTGATATACTTCAATAAGGACATGAAAAGAACATTAACGCATGAGAAAGAAATCATGAAGAATTTCATAATAAAAATAACATTTTTCATAACATGAAGATTTGGATACATCACTTAACATATACAATCATGAACATATCACCAAGGTCCATCCCCAAGGTGTCATTTGAAAATTACCAAGGTTATTCACCAAGGTATCGTGAAAATTGTAATCTCTAGTGGTTACATCATTACCCAATGCATTGGAGCGCTATCAAGGAAAACCCTTAAATTTGCCTTTATTATCATGTGAGACACATATATCACCATCATACATTTCATAAATTACCCATATAGCATAAAATAAATGTGTTTCGTTTCATAATCATAACGTTTTAAAAACTGCTTTAAAGACATGATCTTTACGTCACTTTAAACCCATGGAAAGGGAAAGAGGGTTTCATGTATGAAAATCCCAGAATTTAAAATAGAACATTCTGATATATATGTGAATACCCCTGTAGAAATAAGATCTTTGAGTATTCACTTTATAACATAAAATAATTTTGAGAAAAGAGAGAGGCATTTTGAGACGAAAATTCTGCAGCATAATGGCTATGCTTCGGGGTTTTAAAAAACATTGAAAAGAGAGGGGAAATGGGTCACCCACTCATAAATGATCCATAAAACAGTAGAAGGAAAGAATATAATGGAATTAAGAACATGGTAATGAAATTTGAACGATATACCACATGAAATGAAAAACATGGATGTGAGACAAGAATAAGATTTCTCTTATGAAAATTCGGCAGCCTAACAGTGTCATTTAACTTCAATAAAAAATTATTTGAGAAGATCAAATAGGGTCTCTCATCATGTGATCATAAGAGATCAGTATGATAGATATAGAGATCATAACCCATCATAATAAAAATGAACGTGAATGATTTGACATGAAAATCGAACTTGAAAAATGAGAAGGGTGAAAGAATCACTAAAAAATTCGGCAGCCTAATGGCGTCACTTAAACTTTCATAAAACGAAATGTTGAGAGTAAGAGGGGATCTCTCATCATATAAACATGAAAAGGGAATTAAGAGGAATATAAAACAAAATCCTCTCATTTAAGAACATGGAGCATAAAAGGAATGACATAAAAGAGATTACATGAAAAGAAAGAGAGAGGTCGGATCCCTTACCTTAAAACGTAACTCTTAAAACCCAAAGGTTTAGACCTTGAGGGCTTGGGGGCACCTTGGGAGGACTCCTTGGGAGGTAAAGAGACCAGAACTTCGTTGGGGGAGAGTTGGGAGTGAAAAATAATGGAGGAAAGGGTGGGTATTTATAGGGAAAGTGAGGGGACAAGGCATTAATGGCCAAGGGACACCTCACAAGTGCTTTTCTCAAAACCATGTGCTCTCCCCTAGCATTTACAATGGATTTAGGCCACATGTGGCCCCCAAAACAATAATTCATCACCCTTGGCTGGACTACCCTTAAAATATCTCATGACATCATCATGACACAGTTATGATGTCATTAAACATACCGAAACCCTAAAACTGCATTTTTACCATTCAATGAAAAATTCATCTTACTCAGAAAAATCCCAAAATTTCACCTTAACCAAATATTGATGCTCTAATTAAATTTATGAACTCCATTTTATAAAAATAATTTTCTAAATAATTTTAATTTAATTTTTAAATAGAAAAATTATTCATCGAGAATTCGTTTTTTTCAGAAAAATCCCTAAAAATTACAATAACATAATATCGATGCTCTGCGTTCAAAAATAATGTCCTTTTTATAAAAATAATTTTATAATCATTTTTTATTAAATATTTAATTAAAAAACACTATTCACCTGAAAAAACTAATACTTGACTAATAATTTATGAAACCTTTCTTTACCCATTTTATTGAATCACATTACTTAATCTCGGTGTTTAAATTATATTAAAACCTTCATTGAGTGAAATTACTAATCCATTTGGTCACATTACTAATACTAAGTGTAAAATCACTATTCATAATTTACTATTCATCAAAAATTAAGTTGATCTTATTAGACTCCAAATTGCTTACTGAACACTTTTTTAGAAGACCATTTTTTGAAAATCATTACACATCATTAATTATTTAGGGTTTACATAAATATTTTAAAATATCCTTTTTTCAAAATTCATCAATAAAATACATCCTAAAATTATCCGGACATTTGAAGTTTCACAAACATCACTAAAGGATGAAATCTTAATTCATTCATCCCAAGGGATTACAAATGGAGGCTAGGGTCTCGCCACATAGCCCCTTATAAAACCGGCATATGACCTAAGTGTAAGGTGTTCTATGGTGAGGGAATCCGAGGGAGGCTCAGATAACATTGCCCTAGTATTAATCTCTATTAACTTGAACTTCTCCTGCAGGCGTTTCCATTCAAGCTTGAAACACTGGAGTTCGGCTTGGGCTTGGTCCAAAGCAAAGCCCAAAGGCGCCACCTCCTTCCCAAGCTCTGATAAGTGGGCTTCATAAGGTTCGAGTCGACTGGATGAAGCCATCGAATCCTCTTTCTGCATTAACCATTAATATCTTATTAAATCATTGTGAGTAAGTTAATATAATACTAATAAAGATTGGGTCGTTACATTCTTCCCCCCTTAAGAAATTTTTTCCCAGAAATTTATACTTGAGGCCTAGTCGAAAGGGTGAGGGTACTTTTGCTTCATTGTTTCCTGAGTCTCCCAAGTCGCTTCTTCATATTTAGGATTCCTCCACAACACTTTCACAAGGTGGGTAGTCTTGTTTCGTAGAACCTTGTCTCTACGGTCTAAGATCTCCAATGGCTACTCCTCATAAGAGACGTCATGTTCCAGTTGTACCACCTCTGGGTTCAGTACATGCGATGGGTCGGGTATGTACTTCCTCAACAGAGATACATGGATGACATCGTGAACTTGAGCTAGGTTCGGTGGAAGTTCTAGACGATAGGCCACTGCTCCTATGCGATCAAGGATTTCATTGGGGCCAATGAACCTAGGGATGAGCTTCCCTTTCTTCCCAAACCGCATGACTCTCTTCCATGGAGAAATTCGAAGGAAGACTTTGTCGCCAACACCAAACTCCAAGTCCCTTCGACGATTGTCAGTGTAGCTCTTCTGTCGACTCTGAGCAGCCTTTATGTATTGTTGGATGACATGAACATGTTCTGTCATCTCTTGCACAAGATCAGGCCCAAGAAGCTTTCTCTCACCAGTTTCATCCCAACAATTAGGTGTTCTACATCTCTTTCCATACAGAGCTTCATAGGGTGCCATCTGAATACTCGAATGGAAGCTGTTGTTATAGGAGAACTCAACTAATGGGAGTTGTTGATCCCATCCACCTTTAAATTCCATTGAGCATAATCTCATCATGTCTTCGAGTTTCTGAATAGTCCTTTCAGATTGTCCATCAGTTTGAGGATGATAGGCCGTACTAAAATTCAATTCAGTACTCAGAACATGTTGAAGACTTCTCCAGAATTTTGATCTGAATCTCGGATCATGATCAGACATGATGGATAGTGGTACCCCATGCAGCCTTACCACTTCCTTCACGTATATCTTGGCATGTTTATCCAGAGAGAAATATTCCCGAATAGAGATAAAATGGGTGGTCTTGGTGAGACGGTCCACAATAACCCATATCGCATTGTTTCCTTTGGATGTTTTCGGGAGACCAGTTACAAATTCCATAGTGATATTATCCCACTTCCATACTGGTATGGGTAGCGGTTGTAATACCCCCTTAGGAAGTTGTCATTCTGCCTTTACTTGCTGACACACTAGGCACCTTGTAGTGTAATCAGCAATCTCCCTCTTCATGTTATCCCACCAATAATGATCACGAAGGTCTCTATACATCTTAGTGCTTCCCGGATGTATAGAGAAAGTAGAACTATGGGCTTCATCCATCAGTTCATTCATTATCTATGGAATAGATTGAACACATAGTCTTGTACGGAATTTCAATACACCTTCTTGATAAATATTGAAATCAGGGAACTTCCCATCCTTTACAGCCTCAAACTTCTCCTGCAGCAAAGGATCTTCTTTTTGAGCCTTCTTGATCTTCTCTAGTAATGAAGGTTGAGAAATCATTTGGGATAGGGTTGATGATGTCACTTTCCTTATAATTCCCATATCCAGTTTTACTAGATCTTTAATCAAGTGATCTCCTAGGATCCTCATTGGTGCCATAACAACAAGATCTTTCCAAATTAATGCATTCACGACTTTATTTTCTCTTCCAGGGTGATAATGAATTAAACAATCATAGTCTTTAATAAGCTCCAACCATCTCCTTTGTCTCATGTTCAATTCTTTCTACGTGAAAATATACTTTAAACATTGGTGGTCGGTGTATATATCACATTTCTCCCCATAAAGATAGTGCTTCCATATCTTTAGAGCAAAAACAACTGTCGCTAACTCTAGATCATGTGTAGGATAATTCTGCTCATGAATCTTCAACTGTCGAGATGCATAAGAAATTACCTTGTCATTTTTCATGAGGACACACCCAATCCCTTTCAGATATGCATCGCTAAAAATAACGAATCCTTCTCTGATAGAGGGTAATGTTAACACAGGTGCAGTAACAAATCTCTTATTCAGCTCTTGGAAACATTCCTTGCATTCCTTTGTCCAGATGAACTTAACCCCTTTTCGAGTAAACTTGGTTAGTGGATTAGAAAGCCGTGAAAAGTTTTTCACAAACCTCCTATAATATCCCGCTAAACCAAGGAAACTACGAATCTCAGTTACTGTTGTGGGTTAAGGCCACTCCTCCACAACCATTGTCTTTGCAGGGTCAACCGAGATTCCTTCATCGGTTACGATGTGCCCCAAGAAAGCCACTTGGTGTAACCAAAACTCACACTTGCTGAACTTTCCAAAGATCCTCTCCTTCTGTAGAGTTTTTAAAATAACCCTCAGATGATCTTCATGCTCCTCAAGACTATTTTAATATATCAAAATATTATCAATAAAAACTACCACAAAGTTATCAAGGTAGTCCTTAAAGACTCTATTCATCAAATCAGTGAAAATAGAAATAGCATTAGTCAAGCCGAAGGGCATAACAGTAAACTCATAATGCCCATATCTTGATCGGAAGGCAGTCTTTGGAATATCTTCCTTCTTCAGCCTCAGTTTATGATAACCAGATCGAAGGTCAATATTGGAGAAGAATAGAGCCCCACGATGTTGGTCAAATAAATCATCAATTCTTGGAAGAGGTTATTTGTTCTTCACTGTGACCCCATTCAGTTCTCTATAATCAATGCATAGCCTCATTGATCCATCTTTCTTCTTCAAAAAGAGAACTGGTGCTCCCCAAGGAGACACACTTGGTCGGATAAACCCCTTCTCCAACAAGTCTTGGAGTTATTTCTTTAACTGTTCTAGCTCCACATTTTCCATTCTATACGGAGTCTTTGATATCGGTTGTGACCCAGGTACGAGTTCAATGGAGAAATCTACCTCTCTTTCTGGGGGAGGTCCAGGTAACTCCTTAGGAAATACATCCATGTATTCCTGAACAATCGGAAAATCTTCTATTTGTATGGTCCATTTTCCTTCTTCATCATCACCGATTAACTCCATAAATAAAGCTATAGGAGGTGCTTATAGATAGGGATCAGTTCGGGATATCTCTCCTTGGAAGATAACTGTAGGTCATTCATTCAAGACTACTGATATTTCCTTAATTCTGCATTTGATATTAGCATTATACTTTGAGAGCCAGTCCATCCCTAGTATAATGTCAAATTCCATCATGGGAATGACTACTAGATTTGCGATAAGATTGTGCTCACCAATGTAAACACTAGAGTCTCTAAATAGTGTTGATGCAAGGATAATCCCACTTGGAGTCTTGACTGAAAAATCTACCTCTATCAGTTCAGGGATTGATTCTATATTCCATGCAAACTTAGAGGAAATAAAGGAATGTGTAGAACCAGAATCAAATAATGTATTTGCTAGTTTTGAGAGGACGACAAGAGTACCTTCTACCACAACATTCGGAACTTCAACATCAGTTGTTGTGATAGCGAAAGCACAACCTTGCTCCCTTGGCCTCTACTGAGGTTGATGGTGATTCCCCTCCACCGCCCTCGGATTTGGACATTGATTACCAAAGTGCCTAAGCTGTCCACACTTGAAGCGTGTGACTTCAGGTAGGGCCAGAACCATCTTTCCTCTGTCATTAGTGTTGGGATGTTGAGGCTTCACATCACTAAAACAATTCCGAGAAATATGGCCTTGTTTTCCACACCTATAACACTTAACACTTCCAATCAAGCAGTTCCCCGAATGATTCTTCCAACATTTATTGCATGTGGCATGTTGCATATGGTTTCCACCTCTTTCCTGATCAAAACTTCTTCCCAGGCTTGGTTCTAGAGATCCCTTCTTCTCATTAGATTTGTGAGACCACTGTGTCTCCCCAAACTCTTGTTCAACTTTCATAGCAGTTTGAACTATTTCTTCATAGCTATTGTAGACCATGTTGGCTAGATTCTTCCCAAGATGAGGTCGTAGTCCGCCAAAGAATCTATCAACCTTACCATTAGGGTCCATGAAAAAGCTTGAGGTATAACGGGAAAGCCTTGTAAAGTTTATCTCGTAGGTTCCAACTGATTCATTCTCCTTCTGCTTCAGCTCGAGAAATTATTTCTCTGTTCTCGTTCTCATCGAACGAGGGTAATACTTATTAAAGAATATTCCCCGGAACTCTTCCCACTCCATAGCTTCCATCTCTCCTCGTGGCTTCGTGTTTTTGATCAGTGACCACCACTGATCAACTTCTCCCTCTAGGTGGTAAACAGCAAGGGTGACATTTTCTTGTTCTGAACAAAGAAGTACCGAAAAGATCATTTCAATGGAGCTTATCCATTGTTCCCCAACCAATGGGTCAGTAGATCCACTGAATGTTGGTGGACGTTGACGCATAAAGGACTGAACAGAATGTTGTTCCCTTCGTAGTGAGATTGGCCTCTCATCTTGATTCAAGTAATTACTCATAACTTGAGTCAGTTGGTTCATCATTCACATGAATGTTTCCATTCCGGCTTCCGTCATAGGGCCATCAGCACATGGTGCATTGCGGTCACCATCATCACAGTTCCTCCTATTTCCCGCCATTTTCTAAAAGAATAAAACCTTAGTGAGAAACTTATTTCATTTATGAATTTTTTATCTAAGACTTCATGCTTAGACAACTACACTTCTCTATAATTCCTTCATAATGATTCATAGAAATCTTGTGATTAACCAAACATATCCCCTGGGAGTGTCGTAACCAAGAGTGAAGCAAGGCCCATTATCGTGCACCAGTTCCCATTCCAGTCTAGCTCAAATCGGTGTTTTTGGGTTTTACCCCTATGTACATCTGTGCCAGAGCCGCCTCTACCTGCTCGTATCCAGATAGGGATGTATTTGTTTAATAAACCACTTACTCAATACTTACCAAAATACCAGGAAGTTTTCCTATATTTAAACTTTTCTATAGGGTTCTTCATAAAGTATTTATATCCTAATTTCCACAAACAACTAAACCATACATTGATACCAACTATAACATCCCGTCTTTTTATAACATAAACTATCATTACATTACACAAAACTGAGGATCTTTAAGGTTTAGTGTCTTGGAAACTAGGAACATAATACATGAAAAAAACATAAAGAATTTTTCTTAAACACTTGAAAGGATTCTCGTTAAGTTCATCCTAGGATCATTACTACATCTCATAACCTGGGGATATACATCAAAAGAACGGGTGAGCAGAAGGGCCAGAAAGGGAAACAAGAGGAACATTTTACATGTGAACATGATATACTTCAATAAGGACATGAAAAGAACTTTAAGGCATGAGAAAGAAATAATGAGGCATTTCATAATAAAAATAACATTTTTCATAACTTGAAGATGTGGCTACATCACTTAACATATATAATCATGAACATATCACCAAGGTCCATCCCCAAGGTTTCATTTGAAAATTACCAAGGTTATTCACCAAGGTATCGTGAAAATTGTAATCTCTAGTGGTTATATCATTACCTAATGAATTGGAGCTCTATCAGGGCGCACCCTTAAATTTTCCTTTATTATCATGTGAACCACATATATCATCATCAAACATTTCATAAATAACCCATATAGAATAAAATAATTGGGTTTCATTTCATAATCATAACGTTTTAAAAACTGCTTTAAAGACATGATCTTTATGTCACTTTAAACCCACGGAAAGGGAAAGAAGGTTTCATGTATGTAAATCCTAGAATTTAAAAAAGATCATTTTGATATATATGTGAATACTCCTATAGAAATAAGATCTTTGAGTATTCACTTTATAACTTAAAATAATTTTGAGAAAAGAGAGAGGCATTTTTAGACGAAAATTCTGCAGCATAACAGCTATGCTTCGGGGTTTTAGAAAACACTGAAAATAGAGGGGACATGGGTCACCCAAACATAAATGATCCATAAAACAGTAGGGGACAGAATATAAGGTATTTAAGAACATTGTAATGAAATTTTAAAGATATACCATATGAAATGAAAAACATGGAAGTGAGACAAGAATAAGATTTCTCTTATGAAAATTCGACAGCCTAATGGCATCCCTTAACTTCAATAAAAAAATGATTTGAAAAGATAAAATAGGCTATCTAATCATATGATCATAAGAGATAAGTATTATAGATATAGAGATCATACCCCAATAAAATGAAAATGAACTTGAAAGATTTGACATGAAAATCAAACTTGAAAAATGATAAGGGTGAAAGAATCACATAAAAATTTGGCATCCTAACGGCGTCACTTAAACATTCATAAAAAGAAATGATGAGAGTAAGAGGGGATCTCTCATCATATAAACATTAAAAGGGTAGTAATAGTAATATAAAAGAACATTCTCTCACATAAGAACATGGAGCGTAAAAGGAATGACATAAAAGAGATTACATGAAAAGAAAGAGAGAGGTCGGATCCCTTACCTTAAAACGTAACTCTTAAAACTCAATAGTTTGGACCTTGAGGGCTTGGGGGCACCTTGGGAGGACTCCTTGGGAAGTAAGGAGACCAGAACATCATTGGGGGAGAGTTGGGAGTGAAAACTAAAAGAGGAAAGGGTGGGTATTTATAGGGAAAGTGAAGGGACAAGGCATTAATGGCCAAGGGACACCTCACAAGTGCTTTTCTCAAAACCATGTGCTCTCCCCTGGCATTTACCATGGAGTAAGGCCACATGGGTCCCCCAAAACAATACTTCATCACCCTTGGCCGGCCAACCCTTAAAATACTCATGACATCATTATGACATAGTTATGATGTCATTAAACACACCGAAACCCTAAAACTGCATTTTTACTATTAACTGAAAAATTCATCTTACTCAGAAAAATCCCAAAATTTCACCTTTACCAAATATCGATTCTCTAATTACAGTTATGAACTCCATTTTATAAAAATAATTTTTTAAATAATTTTAATTTAATTTTTAAATAAAAACACTATTCATCGAGAATTCGTTTTTTTTTCAGAAAAATACCCTAAAATTACAATAACATAATATCGATGCTCTGAGTTCAAAAATAATGTCCTTTTTATAAAAATAATTTTCTAATCATTTTTAATTAAATTTTTAATTAAAAAACACTATTCACCTGAAAAAACTAATACTTGACTAATAATTTATGAAACCTTTATTTACCCATTTTATTGAATCACATTACTTAATCTAGGTGTCTAAATTATATAAAAACTTTCATTAAGTGAAATTACTACTCCATTTGGTCACATTACTAATCCTAAGTGTAAAAGCACTATTCATAATTTACTATTCATCAAAAATTAAGTCGATCTTATTAGACTCCATATTCTTTACTGAACACTTTTGTAGAAGACCATTTTTTGAAAATAATTACACATCATTAATTATTTAGGGTTTTCATAAATATTTTAAAATATCCTTTTTTCAAAATTCATCAATAAAATACATCCTAAAATTATCCGGACATTTGAAGTTTCACAAACATCACTAAAGGAAGAAATCTTAATTCATTCATCCCAAATGATTACACAAGGAGGCTAGGGTCTCGCCACATAGCCCCTTATAACACCGGCATATGACCAAAGTGTAAGGTGTGCTATGGTGACGGAATCCGAGGGACGCTCAAATAACATTTCCCTAGTAGTAATCTCTACTAACTTGAACTTCTCCTGCAGGCGTTTCCGTTCAAGCTTGACACGCTGGAGTTCGGCTTGGGCTTGGTCCAAAGCGAAGCCCAAAGATGCCACCTCCTTCCCAAGCTCTGATAAGTGGGCTTCATAAGGTTCGAGTCTACTGGATGAATCCATCGACACCTCTTTCTGCATTAACCATTAACATCTTATTAAATCATTAATAGTAGGTTAATATACTACTCAAAAAGATTGGGTCGTTACAAGATTGTTGAGTGATTTCTCAAAGGAGATTCATTATCTTCCCTGCATTTTTAGAAGATAATGGGATGGTTCAGAATATGAAAAGATGTTTCCTTTTCCCGATAGTTGATACATGATCTGTATAATGAGAGAAAATCCATTCCATTTATAGTGTCGAATTCCAATAAGGGAAGTATTATGAGATTTTTTGGAAGAATATTCCAACATACGCAAACAAGAGAGGAGTCAAACACTTGGGTTGAAATTATTTCACCACTTGGTGTTTTTACAGATATCTCTACTTCATGGTTTCGGGGCTTCGATTCTATAGTTCTATCAAACATGAATGATATAAAGGAATGCATAGAACCAGAATCATAAAATAATTTTTCCATTCATGAGTGAATATGAAGTCTACCGTGTAATATATCATTATCTAGATTCACTTCCATAGTAGTGATGGCATATTCCTTCCCCTATTCATAGGGATTTGGTGGATGCTGATGATGATTACCCTCGAGGACTTGAGATTTAGTGCACTAACTTTGATAGCTCCCTTTCTCCCAACATTTATAGCATTGAACCATGGGTGATTCTATCCATTCATCCACCATATTCTCCCTCTTTCTCATGTCCTTCCAACACTCATGAGCATGGTCTCCTTCTTTCCCACACTTCTAGAATTTACTTGTCACTTTGTGGTAGTTCTCATGATGTAACTTCCCACATTTTTGGCATGTCGATCATTGAGTTTTCTTACCACCTTTATCATTAGATCCTCCTTCATGAAACTACATCTTTCAATTCATATCACCTCATATATTGTAACACTATCCAAACTCTATATCCTTTTTTAGAGCTCATCAAAAAAATTCTTCATAACTCTCAATGTCTCAAATTGAATGATCCTTTTCAAAGGTGAGGTTTAAATCTACAAAATTATATATCAATTTATCTATCATTATTGATAACAAAACCCAAAGCATAATGTGAAAGCCTTGTGAAACTCACTTCGTAGATTTTTCCAGATTTTCCTTCCTTTTTCATGATCTCTATGAATTATTTCTCCATCTTCAAGCGAAGAGTTCTTGGGAAATATAGATTATGAAATAGTTTCTTAAAGTCACCCCATTACATCTATTAAATTTCATCACATGGGTTGGTGTTCATAATCAAAGCCCCCCATTGATCGGCCTCTCTATATAGATGATGAACAACTAGTGTCACCTTCTCCATCTTAAAATAGTGAATCATGGAAATGATCATGTCTATAGAGTTGACCCACTATTCTGTAACTAGTGGATCGAAATTTCCATTAAATGTTGGTGGTTGTTGTTGCATAAAACAGTTGAATGCTAGTTTCTCCTTAAAGGTGAACAAAGATACTCCCCTTTATTATGGTTATTGTTCATAACCTGAGATAATTGGGTAATAATTTCCATGAATTTTCTAACACCACCTCTTAAAGAATTAGGGATGTTATTTGGGAAATCATTGTATTGGACCTCTCATGATTTGATTCCCTAGTTTCTCCTGGTTAAAAAAATTTTCTCAACTTGAAAAGGTTAAAATAATGTATAAGTTATCCAGTCATGAATAACTAATTTATTGGTACATTTTTCACTAAAAGAATAACTTATGTGATCCCAATGTAATTCTTATTTAGTTCATATTTGTACTTAGTATCATGCTAGAGGTTTTCTCTAGGGTTCACTAATCCCAATTACAAAATTAACTAAACCTTACATCTGATACCAACTATATCTACCCTTCTTATTCTTATATTACTATTACTCAATTATAAAAAATAAAAACATAATATGTTACACCACGTGGATCCAAGGGTTTGTTACCTGGGAAAACTAAGACCCAACATAACTTTTACAACATCAAGCATAAACATTTCTTTAATTCCGTCTTCTCAAGATTCTTATGGGCTCTTGACCTCTCCTTTGTACATATAGTCACATGAGGATATACATAAAAATGGGGTGATCTAAAAGCCTAGTAAGAGGATAGATATGAAAAATATTAAAATGGGTGATCATAGTCATAACATAGGCCAAGGGTCATGAACATGAGAGGAATAATTAATAAAATACTTTAAATGTGGCAATTCATAAAAAATAAAACATCATCTCTTAGTGGTAGCATCCAGACGTAGTTGTGAATAGTTCTCTATCATGTTCTAGCACGATTTCTATTTTACTCATGAGAGTCATAACTTTACCTAATTTCATAGAGTTCTGTATAATTCTTGGCTCACCCATCACATTCAAACATTCATATTGCGCTATATAATTCTGGGCTCACCCACCACATCATAATATTTACATTATCATGCATTCCACATTGAAAATTTTGCAAAATGAACACGAAATGACCCATAGAAATAAATGGGTTTCAAATAATAAATCATACATTAATAAACACTGTTCTCCAAAATAAATAGGGAATATCAGTATTGTATAAACCATTATCAATTAGTGAAGAGTGAAACAACAATCTAGAAGTAAAATGGGTGTTTTAATTTGAAGGAAGAGTTCTTTTAGAAAACATTGGGTTTCCATAAAACCACGTAGAGAACATGTATATCCCATAAAAGGGTAATTTAATGATTAATAATCAATATGTATGGAGTACTATATCAGACATGGAGTGAAATAGGGAGAACCTAAAAAAAGAATGCCTGGTTTGAGAATTTCCCCTTACCTTGTATCCGAACCGTTTCTTCACATTAATGTACTATATAATCACATTAGATTCATTAATTAACAATTAAAACCCCTTTTTTAGATGAAAATTCTTAAATAGGGTTTCATTAAGATATTTTATAGTCCTTTGGATGAGTTATGGAGTATAAAAACATTGTTCAGGAATGTTTGTTTTTATGGTTTTATTGAGTGGTTCACTTGCATTCATAAATGGAAGATCCTGTAGAACACGGATAAACATATATAATTGATATTTAATGTTATTGATGAAATTAAATAGTTTTAAATATTTTTATAATGAATTATATTATAGAAATTGTTGACTAAAAATTATATAAGAATTAAATTATGATTGTTTGGGTTAATTTGGGGAGTTTTTTCACACCCAACGAACTTGTTTTGTTTAATAATTTAGTAAGATATACATAATTTTGATCCAGAACATTAAATATGATATAATATATATATAATATTCTAGATAAACCATAAAAATGGTTTCATGGAATGATCTGAATGTAGAAATGAAAAAAAGAAAACATGTCATTCTTGAAGGTGATAAATTAACACCTCATGAACAACGTTTTCTTTTAAAAGATAAGATGAAGAGGAGAAGGGGGTTGGAAGATATATTATCCCATTAGTATCATAAAATTAGATTATATGTGAGATTATAGAGTTACCATAACATTTGAATGAGGATCGGTGGGTAGCTATTAAAAAATGAACTTGAAATTGAAAAGAATTTAATGGGGGGATAGAGAGAGTGAGAGAGAGGAATGACCTCTTGAATCCTCATCATGAGATCCTCTTTAAAGAAGCATGTCTGGGTCATTTAATTAGACTATAATATCTTCAATGTGGGAGAGGAGCTAGGGAATATTCTTTGTCATATTAGGAATTAAGCTTGATTGGAGTGAGGAAATGAGAGTGTTAAGGGTGGTATTTATAGTTGAGGGTAGAAGGTTTTTCTTTATATTTTAATAATTAGTTTTTTAATATCCACTAAGATAAGAAATATTGAAGATTCAATGACCAATAATAGTAAATATGGCATGTGAGTTCTATATTTGGGTGGTTACATTACTTGTGATGTTAGTAATAGTGGGTTTAAAATATAATTTTTTTATTCGGTAAATTAAGTTATTTTACTATTCAAAAAAATTCAAGTATTTCAGAAAGAACTGTAAAATTTACCCTTATAATTTATTAACATGTAGAATCCAAAAATGATTTTCATTTTTTCAAAAATAGTTTTTAAAATAGGATTAATTTAATTTTTAATTAAAATCATAATTTGGTTGTAAAATAGAGTTTTTAAAACGTTTGTTTACTTATTCCAAAATAGAGGTTCATCATGATTTCACTTAAGTCTTATATATATATTATCACATGTGAGGTTACTATTCATAAGGTTATATTAGTACTCATAAGGTTACCATTACTATTCATAAGGATATGATACTATTCACCAAAAATAATGTTTGTTTTATTAGACTCCATACATCTTACTTATCACAACTACGTAGGTCAGATTTTCAAAATTAAATACATAGAAGTGGATAAATTATGTTTAATGTTCATATAGTATTTATTATCATGATTTATAATTTTGCATCCTAATGTTATTATACCATAAATCATAATTATAAGAAGGTATTTCAATTGATAAACCTTTAGGTCATTACACTCAACCCCTCTTAGATGATCAATACATCATAGTTTCTTATTGTTTGAATTGAAAGAAATTTATTTATAATATGGTGCTAAAATGATGATATAAACTATCAGTATTGATTGAATGTATGTTTATGTAGATTTTGAATTTGTTTAGCCATTTTTGTGATTTTAAAATACTGAATTTAATATTTTTTGTCTTGTTTGATATGTGGAAAAATGTTTTCCAAAAAATTTTAAATATGTTTTTTTTTATTTAAAAAATTTCTCATATATTTGATTTTTTAATGGTTTTGGAATTTTGGGTTTGAGTACATAATATATATGTCTCCCATTTGAAATGATACATGGTGCTCGTTGCCAAAGATGTAATTGAACAAGGGATATTGGTATCATTGTGATGACTTGGTAGATCAATGGGAGATTTCACTTGAGTATGGAACTTCCACCTAAGCATCAATTTGGTGATGTGTAGTTGTTTGGATTGGAATTCATATGAATAATGGATATTGTGAAATGGGTTCGTAGCATGATTTCATTTCTTTTTATTGAAAATTCAATAGTTTGGGAGAACTATTTATGTAGGGATATTGTTTTATATTTTTATATAATTGGTATTTAAATTTATTTATATAAATTAATATTATATATACTATTTTAAATAAGTATGCTATCATGTTCTAAAATATTTGTGTGAGTAGGTTAGTCATTTTGGGAGAGCCTTGATTGTTTCATTACCCAACTTGGATTCATACCATTGGTTCTTTTTGAAATATTATTTATCATTACACAGTTAAATGTTAAGCATAAAACTAGTTTAGTGGTTCATCATGATACCTGCACATGGATTTGGAGTAGGTCCTTGGAGTTACGTCTTTGGATTATTTTATCTTCATGGTTTTATCATCCTGTTTTTAAATGAATGTTACTAGTCTTCCACTTTCTTACTCTAGAGTAGTTTGGTTTTGATATCAATTTTTATTACGAGATTTTTTTACATTATTAAAATACATCATTTAGAAGTATTATTTATGGGTTCCTCAATTGAGTTTCTTTTATTTTCAATGGGAAAACCATTCCATAATTGTAGTTGAGTACATTCCCATTCGTTTCCTTCCTTTGGCCTCTTCAGGATGTCAACTAAGGAAATTTTTCAATTTTGAATTGACTCAAGAAAATGATGAAGGGACAAATATTAAAAGATGAATCATCTTGATTGATCGTTTACGTAAATGCAGTATGATTTTGTTAAATCATTTATATTCAATTGTTTTGGTCCTGGAGTATACGATTCATTATATTTTATAACTTGGGTCAAGATGGAATAATGGTGTAGGACCGTCAAGACATTAAATGTAGATAATAAAAAACACGTTGCTTAAATTTTACACTGAAAATTAGGATACCATAGAGTTGGTACATAAAATATTTGCAGAAATTATTGGAATGGTAATATCCTTTTTATGTGTTTTTTCAATGAGAATAGCATGAAATGAATTTTATAAATTATATCCTTATTAGGAGGGAATATTCCATTCTGAGAATTGATATACGATTGGTGAAAAACGTTGATTTTTTAAAAAGTGATGAAATTGATTTAAAATGTGAGATTGTGGAAATATATTTTTATGGGTACTTTGAAAATGGGTTGATTTTCCAATGTATGTTGAAATATATTATTTTAGAAATAAATTAGGTGATATATGATTTGATATATTTTGAATTTGGTAGGACATGAGTTGCTAGATGTGGAAATTTATAGTGTTTATTATGTTTCTAGAAAATGGATCTTCATAGGAATTATAGAAACAAAACAATATAAGAATTTTATAATATGGTCGTAGATGAGCCATAGGTGAACCAACTTCGGGTTTAGTGTATTTTCAAATATTTTAATGCTTTGAATATATAGAAAATAAGGGATGAACCAAGACAAGTTGATCATTACATTTGGTTCTAGAAGCACAGTCCACCTATCATTCAAGGTGATTAAAAACCATAGAAAGTAGATGTGCTGATGAATAATATGAATTTAATCATTGATTTAATAGGAACACAAGCTTAGATGAAATTCATGTTGGTTATGATAATGTTATAAATTCTTATATGCTAGTGGCGGTACATAGCTACTATTGCTAAATTGGACCAAAAAATCACAAGGGTAGATTTTGAGGAAATTTTTAACAAAAAATTATACCCTCACATGTTTTTGATAGAAAAAATTATTATCATTTTTATCTTGAAACAGGAGATACCCATAGTGACAGAATATGCAGCTAAGATTATGATTTTAGTATTCTATTCACATGAAATTAAACTACTGTATCCTTAACGGAACACATTTTTGAATTTGGACTGAGGAAGGAAATTCTATATACTATTTAAATGATTTTTATAAAAGATTATACAGATATATTCAATAGATATATAATAGAATAAATTGAAATATGAGGAGAAATGTGTGGAGGGAACATGTTGATACCTGTAGGAAATGGTGGGAACACTACTGCTGTGAGTAAGAGAAATATGGACACATATTTCCAAGGTTGTGGAATTCCTCAGTACCATACGATTGGGTATATAAATATTCTCCCAAAAACCATGAGCATGTTGTGATGTTTCCAATGTGGTTCTTCAGATTACATGAACTGGAATTTTACAAAACCACCTAGAGAAAGCTTCAATTTGAACCATATGTGGCATTTTCACCACTATTTTCATAGTACTCAGATTTCAAGTGTTCAGGTCATCTCACGTGTCACAAATATCACATGATTTAAGGTTATGAGCATAAAAAAATCATTCTTTTAAATAAAACAGTTCTAGACATGGTTATTATATTAATATCATGGATCCTCAGAAATCACAATCTCAATAGGGAAAATAAAGAACAATGTACAGCGAGTAAGAAGTTATTTGGAGCTGGGGAAGGTTATTATGGATGATCATTATGAACCATATATTTTCCAAGGATTCATACATTTGAATTAAACTATTATGCAAGGATATTTTATATGGGTGTATCCAATTTGTTTTTGTCTTCTAGTACTATTAATTTGTGGGGTTTTCATGTGTAGACGATTCCGTCCATTTAGCAACAGAAAAATCCTCTTGGTCAATGTAAATGTTAATACATTTTGTGTAAATCATGTTATATAACTAGATATGGACCTGAGTTGATAGGGAATTTGTCTATAGTAGAAATGGATATATATATGACATAATACTCGGTATGGATTTGTTTAAAATGTTCAATGCTCATTTTGACCGTTATACAAGAAAGGATGGTTTCACAACTAATGATAGCATCATGAATCTATTTAATAGAGATCTGAATGTAAAGGAAATTAAAAAAAATTAGCATAAGGAGTTTAAATTATATTATACCATTTGGTAGCATTAACCTTGGCATCAATTGAAGAGATCAAAGATAACCTTTATCTATCTGCAGTTGATGATTTTTTGGATGTTCGCCCAATCTTTTAGGGTTTCCACCCACAAGATATGTACATTTTATTATTTATTTACTACTAGGGAATATTCATATTACCATTTCATATTATTTGATAGAGCCAATACAATTAAGGGAAAATAAAGTGAAATGGGAAGAGCTAGAATGAAAAGGGATTGTTTGGCCTAGAATGTTATCGTGTGGAGAACTAGTACTATTTGTCAAAATGTTATGTGGAACTCTTTTATTATGTGTGGATTATCATAATAGTAATCATGTTATGATGAAGATTTGGTAGCCAATTCCTTGAATAGAAGATATATTCGATCAATTTAGGGGATCTCAGAAGTTCTATATAATTGAAATACAATCAAGATATCACCAATTACAGGTTTAGAAGGATGATATTTCATAAAAAGGTATTATAAGTTTATATGGCCATTTTTGGTATCCAATGATGCCTTTCAATATTAAAAAAATCACTAGCAGTCATTATAGAATTTATAAGTCAGATATCCTGAAGGTATCTAAGTTATTTTGTTGTCATGTTTGTGGATGACATATTGGTGTATTCGTAGACATGGGATGATCATGTGTAACACTTGGAGATAGTATCGAGAATCTTGAGAGATCATTTTTTATATTCCAAATTATCAATTAATGGTTTCTTTATATAAAATGTAAATTTTATTTTCCATGTAATCTCAAAAAGATGTTATTTTCTTGATCCAAAAAATATGTATGTTGTTATATCTTGGAAAACACTAAAGGATTTCTTCAATATAAATAGTTTCTTTCATATGGCTCGTTATTAGAAACATTTTAGACGTGAATTTTCTGGAATATATTTACCTATGATATCTTTGAAAATGAAAAATGGTCTATTATAGGGGAAAGATTAATGGTAGGAGACTTTTCTATAGATCAATGTTATCCATACATTAGCACCGATCATGATATACGTCGAAATTATGATAAAGGTATAGGGTGTATTGTGATGCTTTTTGAATAGGTTTGTGATGTGTTCTAATTTAAGAAGATCATGTTGTTTCATATTGCATAGTATAGTTATTATTTCATCATAAGATCTACCCAAAAAATGATTTTTATTATGATAGTGTAGTCCATGAATAGAAAACTTGGAGTCAAAAACACATTGTTTGGGTAAATATATTGATTATATATTATATGATCTAGAGTCATATTTCATCACAAATGGATTTGGAATTGAAAAAATGAATATACATGGAGTGAATTTAAATTTTTGACATTGACTTGATGTATATAGCGGGAAAAGTAAATATGATGAAATATTCCTCAAGATGAAATTCATATTCTTAGTTGGAAAATGGTTTTAGATCAGTGGCAATTAAGCGTTGTGTTAGAAGGCATGATCATTGAATTTGAAGACAAAAGTGAAGTTTCTTTTTTCATTCCATATTTGTTCATTACTTGTTTGGTGGAGAGGGATAAAGAGGAAAAGATGTCTGATTAAGAATGTGATGCTAATAATTAAAAACATGATAGTGGAGAGACCATTTTTCTATGTGTACAATACATGAGATTAGTTTTGTGGTTTCAATATCAGATAGTTATATCTATTGATTTTTTTGTGACAACATATTCATGCTTACCACCATTCGATATGGTCTATTAATCCTAGAATATAGAAGATATATAATGGGTTAAAATCATAGTTATAGTTGTTTGGAATGAAAAGGAAGGTAGATGAGTCTATTTTAAGATAATTTTTAAAGAAGATAATCAGCGTACATCATATATGTTGTAGGTCTTTACCTTTCTTTATTTGGAAATGGGAAGAGATATCCATGTATATTGTAACATGTCCCCAATGAACGTATAGAAAAAATGATTTCATATTGGTGATAATTGATTAGATCACAAAGTTATTCCATTTCAACCCTACTCATGAATCACATATGGTGGAGGACATGAAGAAAATCTATATTTGATAATTGGAAATGAGTTATGGGGTACATGTTTCCATAGTTCTAGACATAGATCAGAGATTTCTGTATCATTTATAGAAATTATTATGTAAATTCCTTTGTACTAAATTGATCATGATTACATCCTATTATCCATATACTGATGTTCAAACAAAAAGGCTAGTAAAAACATTGGGTGACATGTTGTGATATTGTGTAATATATTTTCATGGCTAATGAGAGGATCACATACCATTAGAGGATTTCACATATAACAATAGTTATCTAGAATCTATACAAATGGCCCCATTTCAAGCCTTATTCAAGAGTACATATCATTATCCTATTTTTTTCTAGAAATAAGGGCGATATCATTGATTTGGCTGAAACTAATCTAAGAGAAAAAGAGATGATTTCGTTGATTTGGATGTGGGTGGAGAAAACTCAATGTCATCAAAAAATGTATACGAATCATTGTCATTGATGAATTTAATTCATGTTGAGTGATCATGTGTTGAGTATCTCTCCAAATCTTTAGAATCATAATTTTGGGAAGAATTGCATGTTATCTCCTAAATACATAGGCCCTTCTAAGATTCTTTTATGGATTGGTGAGTTAGAACATAGGTTGAAATAACCACCATAGTTCTGTGCATTACATGTGATTAGATGGGATCACATTGACCTAGAGTTGAATTGTTATTTTTTATATAATATGATAAAGATTTTTCATTAGTAAGATACAATCTTTCCTGTGAGAAGAATCAGTATAGTGTAGGTTTGGTGAAAAAATGGTCAGATTCAGGATGATAAATGGGGAAAAAGAAGATGTAAGTGGTCAACAAATGGCCCGAAATATTTTAGTATAGTAGTGGGTTTCTAAATTACAACGATAGAAAGGACAATGGTGGGGAGAATGTAGCACCCCTAGGTTCATGTATAACACCCTTTCATTATTATTTTTATGTATTTAATGAGTTAGAGTGATGTTTGGGAGTGTTTAGAGGGCTTATAGAATGTTTTTTGGATACTCTAAAATTTCATGGATTGTGAATAGTTAGTGGGAACTGTGAAAATCCTCTAGGGAATCATGTATAGTTACAAATTGGATATTGGGTAGGCGTATGGTTAAAGTGCACAATTAATACATACCATGTGGCCACCAAGGTGAAATTGTGAAAAGTGGGATAAAGGGTTTGGTATGGCTAGCACACAAGTTCTTTGACCATTAAATAAAACTATTCTAGGTTCACAATGAGGTAGAGGTTGGAGGGTAGTTAACACATGGTTTGCCTCACTATGTGACTAACCATGCACTCTTTAAAAGTGAGATCCTAAAAAATTAATCTCACTCATTTTCACCAATAAACCCTCATTTTTCTTCCATTTCCTCAACAACTAGATTTTTCTTTATCCCAATGGATGTGGGGTCTTACCACATAGATTTAGAAAAAGTATTATTGTTTTTAATGGTGCATGGATGCCTCTTTCCTATATAATTTCATTGATTGTGGCAGTTTTCCTCAAATTTACACATCTATACTCTCTCATATTAAATTAGCTCTTATGTTGTTGATAGATCTATATTTTGTTTTCAAAATAAGATGACATATGTATGCAATGATGTTATGAACAGATTTATAATGTAGGATTTTTGAGATCATGACCAATTTTGTTGAAGAATTCATCTTGTTCATCATTTTCATCATATTTTTTGAGGTCGGTGGCTTCACTCTCGAGTCCTTTTTTTAGAACATGAAATCATAGTTTAAAATTATTTAGATTTATCTAAATTTATTATGATTTTTGTTTCCAATCATTTAAGAAACATTACTTTATGATGGTTTATTGATTTCCATAAATTGTCGAATTATTTTTCAGAGTGTTTTGTTGTTTTATTTCAGAATAATTATAGTATATTTTATGTTTGGGATGTTTTTTGGAAAATATGATTTGTTTAAATAGTTTCAATAAAAATATATGTTTATTTAAAAATTATTGTCAAAAAATTAATGTGTATGGCAATTGTGTTTGGTATTTGTTCATATTGCATACGGTGCCTGGTTAAAATATTACATGGTGCTCAGTGCCAAAGCTATAATTGTGTATTTGATATTGGATATCATGTGATGACTTGGTATATAAATGAGAGACCACTAATGAGTATAGAGCTATCACCTAGGAATGAATATGTGGATGTATAAATGTGTGGATTAGAATGGATATTACAAAATGAAAATTGTGAAACGGGTAAAAATCATGTATTGGATACTTTTCATATTAATGGATTTGTGTTAGGGATAATATTTTGGTATAAAAATTATTTTATATTATTATATAAACTATTATTATATATTTTTATATATCTTTTATTTGAATTGTTTTATATTAAGGCTCTTACATGTTCTATCATAGTGGTGTATGAATTGTAATCATTTGGGGAGGGATTATTGAGTTTTATTACTCCCCATTCGTGGGATCATTGGTGATTTTCTATATTTTTTAATACAATACTTTGGATAAGGTAAAGAAGAAATCTTCTTTTGTGGTGTTTCGTGATACATGGTCATGGAGTTTTAGTTGGATCATGGAGTTATGCATTGGAATCCTTCAATTTTGTGGTTTTTCATTTTGCTTGGTACTTTTATGGTCATAGTCTTATGCAAGGGTAGTCTGGGGTAGTATTATTTTGAAATCAATTGGTATTACATGTGTGGTATTACATTTTTATCACGCTTCATTTATTGGTTTTTCTTTTTGTTTTCTTAGTTGTGGTTCCTTAATTTTGAAAGGTAAAATATTCCCCCAATTGTATGTGAATCCCTTGGAATTTATTTCTAGCTTAAGGTTCCTTGGGGATTTCACTGAAGGCCAAGTAGTAATTCTTCCTCTAAAGAAAACAATGATGATTTCTATGATGTTACATCCATTATCTTTATGTTCTTTAACTTAGCCATGTTCTCGTAAACACCTATATAAAGATATAATAGTAGAAACATAATCCAATAACCAGAACCTAAAACCCAGAGGCTTGTTCAGGAACCCCACTACAATGGTATCCCAAAGAAGTTATGATATTAACTTAGTTGACCACCCCAAAATGTGTTTACTTGTTTCCTATAAATGAGTATAAAAACAAAATAGTGTGATGGATTTTCAATAATAAAGTAAATAAATAATGTATAGAAACCGTAATCATGTCCCATATATACACGTGATAAATCATTTCATCATCGCCCAATGATATAATATCTCTGAACAAGAACACTTGAATATATGATAATATATGTAAATAGATATAAGTATATATATACACAAAATAGTGATTACTTGAGGAATAAGCACAAGGCTTCCACGCAATCTTACCCCAATGAACATTTACTTAATTAAGGCAACCAACCAAGACATCTTAATGTGGGATCATATTTGATCTGAATATATTATAACAAATTAATGGGGCCTAAATTAATCCCATGAAGTTAATGTATAATGCGTGTCTCTAAATAATAGATAAATTATGGGAAGAAAAATGGATCTAAAAAATACCATTAGTTTTTCAAGGACCCAAGGTACAAGTTAAGATATCCTATTATATAAATCATCATAAGGGGTTGTATATATTAAAAAAGAATGATATATTTCATATTCCTATGGGATTATAAATGGTGTTATATATAAGATAACTTAGGGATCACTAAAGGAGTGACATAATCCTATTTATTTTATGATCTCATCCTTGGAATTGCAAAATGAGGAAATCCATGTTTCCCTCAAAACTCAAAATTTCCCTATGATATCATCTAAACAATTCAATAAAATGGAAACCCAAGTATCACTCTATGAATAAGTAAATTCCTGTAGGCCATGACCACATCCATGTAATTCCCTTAAAAGGATAACCATGTATCAATCAATTCATAATATAAATAATGTCACCTAGGAGACTTCCCCTGGTATTTCTATTGTAGAAACCAGTATTGCTCATGGTATATATAATCTCAAACAAACTACAATCCTATAATATGATTTTCATAATAAGGAACCTGATTATTTCTCATGGTGTAGTGTAAATATGTATTTACAAGATTCATATTAGTATTTAGTTATAGGCCATTGGCTTAATTAATTCTAATTTCTAGTATCATAACTCCTTTTATTAATTCCTTTATAGTTTTAGTTTTAAATGATATTACATTTATCATATAACTAATAAGACAATAAATATATGATTTCCTTTTATCATAGAATAACGATAAATATAATGATTCATGAAAAAATTGATGTCACATACCATCCAATTATCACTATCTAAAATTCCATTTTTTTAGAGAAAACATAACACCACTTAGATGGATTTATTACAAAATTGTTCATGTTTGAGATAAAAAAAATCTTGTAATATAATTTAAATAAATTCTACGTGGGAGTTAATTAAAAACAAATAAAGGGTGATTAAATCACAGGTATAACATTTTAAGATATGAATTGAAATATAACACCCATAATGGGTGATTAAATTTCTCATGTGACGCATAGGTTATGACATATAATCGACACACATGGTAAGGGGATGTTCAAGATGAGGTTGGTAATCTACAATAGTTATACTTAGAGAAAAAAGGGTAGTTGTTTCAATGATTTAGGTTCTAAATTTTTTTTCCCATTTATTTAGTTATTCATAAAAAATCTAGTCCATTGAATTATGGAATATTTTATAATGTAGTGATAATTTATATAAAAAACAAGACCACATACCTCAAGCTTAGGATGGTACACTCATCTGATATTGATCATCTATTTGAGATGGAATGTGATAAATCAGAATAGTTATGGAACACAAACAAAAAAGGGCGAATTATATAACATAAATATATCACTGATCACCTTGAATTAAATGAAAAAAAGAAGGATGAGGTCTATTTGAAATACAGATACAATTCTAACACATGTGACACAACTCAATTGTGACATTAGACAATGGTGATATTAATTGGGAAGTGGGATGATGGAGGTGCACATATGGAGGATTCATAGGGAAAGTGTGGGATGAGAATCATAAAAAACCATTTAATGGAGAAGGATAAAAATGAAAATTTTACCCTTTTATTGAGGTTAATGGTTAGTCTGTACAATATGGTTAATAGTACACAAACCATGAATCTCACACTACCTAAGATCCATACCCCCATAGGGTTTTCCCACACAATTTGGGAAAAATATGATCCAAATATGCATTTTTATTTGTTAAGTGAGACTAACCATGTGGGGTAGACACATATTTTTGAAACTATTCACAACCCATACACACCATGTGCGCATACCACTAAAATTTTATGTATGAATTTTCCATGACCATGAGCCCCACCTATCATGGGTTAACAAACTCTGAAAATAACCACCAAGGGATACATGACTTCTACTAAGAGGCCACCAGTTTTTAGAAAACCCTTGTACCCCTACCTGATTATCTTTGAATGTGTTTTTTCCCATCCAAACCATTTTAAAAATAATATGAACTCCCTAGACAACTATTGGGCCTTAATCCACCACAAAACAACATTTTTATGTGTTCCAACCATCACATATACGTTATAATTCTTAATTTGAATCTTCATATATGAACCAAACAAAAATGTACATTTGTTTTGAAATGAAACCCGATCCACAACATTGGATGTCGCACACAAAATAACACAATTTTATTAATATAATATATATTGATTATAATAAAATGATCTTATAACCACTTCCGCTACGATTTTATTATATAATTCCCAATCAACAAAAATCATATACTCATTTTTTTCATGTTTTATCTAATCACCACATATCATGCTATATATGATTTGGGTTGGGTCAGAACCATACCAATCAGAGCCTCCCAAAGGGCCAAACATCCAATGATGGAAATAATGTCATCATACACATCTCTTATGACCATTCCACATCATCATCCATATTATCAAGGTACCACATATATAGAGATGTAGAGTATCATGAACATGATGTGTATTAACATTTTCCTCCTCAAATAACAGAAGACCCCACCAAAAATCATATCATCATCATCAAAAAAAAATCCCTAACAGTAAATGATATCATCAATGGGAATATACATTATCAAATTTCATCATTGTGATGTATCTACCACCAAAACCATCAACATCACTACTATCTATGGAAGTGAAAGGAAGTGGGGGTATCCCACCATTCATTTCACTACTAAGCCAAATGTTAGGGGAAACACTTAGAACCCAATACAATTGGGTGTTGGTATGATTTACCAACATGGGCAGGGAGTCCATATAAAAAATATTAAAATAAATTATTGAAATATAGGCCATAATACCTTACATAGGGGTTCACATATAAATACACATTATCATACACTAATACCACAACAACCACTCCAGACATATATATTCAAATGCTACCACCACTAGTGAATCACAACAAAAAAAGAAGAAAGGCATGGGACACAAATGATCTTCATTTTTAAATTTGACCAGTTTACATATTTATTAGGTACCATAAAACTTTTATTTCATAATCCACATTACCCTATATATAAGACCAACACTCTTCAAACCACTTATGATTTAATTACAAAAATTATTTAATCATTTAATTCATCGGGGAAATATAAAACATAGTTTTCAATACAAAATTATTTCATTTTCAAAACAATTGGTTTCAATTTATTTATTACATGTTCATTATAAACATGTAATTCCATCTCCACTAAGAATATATATCACCACAAAATAAAATTTCCCATCCTCTAATTACTAACCATGATTAAGTATCCTGCCAAGAAGTAACCACAACCTTACCATCCAACTATAACATCCTCACATCACAACGATCACATATCATCCATCACCTTCTCCTATGAAAACCAACTATATATGTATTCCCCAAATTTTTTTATTGGAATGGATCCCCACCATCACTAGTATATTTCCAATTCATACTCCAAACAAAAAAAATGAAAACAAGATAATCTCAGTTGACATTATTAAATTAATTTATGTGTGAAAACATTATATTTTCAAATTCATATAAAGGGACTACAACATTGTCTATAAGTAAATTGCTGGATATCCTATGTAATTCAAGAATACCATGGAAAATAATATGAAAAGGCAAATTTAAGTTCAATTTCCTTTTATGAATGATTAATTATATAAATATACAAAATAAGGTCCATACATCACATCATCCAATACAAAAAAAAGGATTCCAGTAGTTGGGTTTTTTAACTATATAAATTTTAGAGGTGACTGCATACTAAATATCATATATTAATTAAACACATGTGAAAAGTACCATAAAAATAAATTAAAATTAAAAACATTCAGTTAAATGATTATATAATCTGATAGTATCAACACAAATGACGTAAAAACAATGAAATTTAAATATGTGGATATAGAATTATGAGTGAATAAGGATCAATATCCTTAATTAGAGGTCCATATTTTTTTGGAAAGAAAAATGGATCATGATTTAGCCACCACAAAAGGAAACCCCATTGGAACCTATGAACCACAAAGTAACATAATGACTTTATCAATTTTGAATCCAAAATAGAATAACTCCACAAAAAAAGAACTCACGAAAGGATGATAATTAATATGATTTTGTAGGATAAGTGAAAAATGATTTCCTCATTTTTGTGATGGATTTATCTGGAAAATTCCTTTAATTTAAGATTTCAAGAGGTGTGTGTTTATGGTAATGAGAGGTTAATGTGTTGAATTGGGATTCATAGAAGAAGGGAAAACTGACCAATGAAATTTTGATTCCCTTTTTTATAGAGGATAATTAATAAGCATTCACCACAATAGAGGGGCTTTCAAAAAACCAATAGGTTATATGGTCAAAGACGATATCCATAATTAAATAATTGAATACAAAAAATTAAAATGAGTCTTAAAGACCATTTTTACTCCCACCACGGCCTTTATTGTGAACTATTTCTAGGTGTTTTAGAATCATGATGACATCCGTTACCAACTACAATGGCATAGTGACATGTTCTTGGACGTTTTCTCCACACCACACCCACCAACATGGAATGGGGGCCTGATTGTTTCTATTTTAATGTAGGAACTCTATAAAAGATTAATTATCAATGAAAAAACTATCCTCACAACTAAATTCTATGAAAAATTCATTACATCTAGTAATATGCCCATCAACATGGTGTAGTGACCCTCTGAATGGAAAAAACTATACTCTATACTTTAAAATACAACCAAAATCCCTCTTAACATCACCAATCCCATGGGAAACATATTAGACTGGTTTTATGAAGACATAATCTCACATTATATTCATCTCAAATAATTCACATCATTGAGAGTCAAAACTAATAAAAAAAATATGGATGGAGAAGGGCTTGAAAAAACATCACATGAGAGACTTCTTCGATATATCATCAAACCAGAACTGAACCCACCTTCCAATCATATCTATAAGGAGGAGAAATTATCCAATCTTAAAATAGTTTCAATCCAATATCTATATCACCAAAAAATACAAAAAACATAGATACATAGGATAATAATCACACAATTGTGTCTCCCAATAATAGGCACACTTATTTATTCCACTATAGATCCACAAAACTATATTTAATGGAAACAAATAACCCACATAACCCAATATATCAATGGTTCTATATTTGAACTGGCTTCTTCATTAACACCATGTCATACTAAAAAACTAACTTCCCCCAATTCTCTGAAATGAGAGTCATCATGATGATATAAAGAGAGTTGAGATGCTTGGATGATTTCCAATAACCAATACATATATGGTGGGAGATTTAAATGATACACCACATTGAAAATGTTCAACAACACCATGAGTGTTCTAAAGAATATGGTTGAGATGATTGTTCCCTCAACCAAAGCTTCAATGACTACAAAAAAGGGAAACTCTAAAAAACAAGGTATCCAACCTCAAACTCCAGGTTCCATGATCTAAGATCAACATTTGGCATAAAATTTGAATGTCAACCATTATTTACTTCATATCCATCCTGATCTTCTTGATATTTCTCTACACCAAATATATAACAAATCTTATTGACTCTTAAATATCAGTTTAGTGAAATATAAAATAATATGACCACCCCAAAACCATCTCAAACAGATCCATACTAATGGATGAGTTATATCTTATATTATAGAAAAACACATGCATGGTTTAATTTTTCACTAATATCCTTCTACTATCCAAGATGAATACCCATAATATATCCTCAATCACTTGGATTGTTCATTAGGTATGACAACTTTTCTTGGGGTGGAGAATATTTTTATGTTTCCACTAGTAGACTGTGGAATAAAAAAATCCTATATGGAATCATGATATAATGAAATTAACATAAAAATAATATATGTTCCTCAATACCCAATGATTCTGAAGAACATAATCCATATATCTCCTCATAAATGTATATGTGACACTTGGGTCTTGGATTTCATGAAAATTATTTGAATTCATCAGTCTCTAAAAAATCACCAATATAGAATGAGATCATCACTGGTCTCAAGGTAATGTAGTTATGAAATCCAATAAAATTCCCCCAAATATAAACATAGGACATCTAAAATATATAATAATCCTCTAAGAACCCATATCATGCCATCCAACAGCTAAAAATGATACACTAAGCCATGACATCTACCATTGAATGCTTCCTCTAAAGCCCCCAAAGATGTATCTTTAACCCATGATATATCATATGAACTCCCAGATTAACCTCCAATATTGTGATAATAATCTCATGGAGGACTCTTTCATTCATTTATTATTTAATAGATAACATATTGCAAAAAAATCTAATTATAACTATAATATGACGACCCCTACAAGGTATCACTATAGATGACAATGTCTTATATCATGTCTCCCTATGAGTTTCCCCACTGAGTCTCCTCCTCCATTCGCATCAATGCTGATACTATACTTATATGATAATGAAATCCTTTTACATTTATCTCCACTACGTCATGATTCCTTGTCACAAGATCATCCACCCCATTTCTAGAATAACAAGAATCAAAGATGATATACTATCATAAAATCAAACATAGCACATTGAAAAAAACATTACCTTTCCATACGGTATAAGAGATCTCAAAACCATATCCCTAGAGAAACTTCACATCATCTATTATGTATTCAAAATTTTATAAGATAAAAAATATATTGGGATTTTATGATCTTTGAAGACCATAAAACACTCCCTAATAATGGAATGTTGAAACATATTTACAGAAAACTCAACTAAATATGAATTCAAATCATGTGTGGTATAATTACTATAAAGGGATATTACTACCCAGATCCATAAGAGATCAATATCCTTTTTCATCATGAGGAATCCTAATCCATAATAGGATGTATCACAAATAAATTTCAAATCACCCCTTTCTTGGTATATTGTAGTACTGGAGCACTAATCAATACCCCCTTAATATAGTCAAAATCAACCTGAACATGACCATTCTAAATGAAATCATATTTCTTCAGTGTCAAAGTGGGTAATGGGGATTTAATTCGTTAAAAATGGAACAAAAAAATTCCCTAAAAGTGTGAATGAACAAGGAATTTATTAATCTCTCCCATATTATGGATTTCATCCCAAGAAATAATTGTCCACACCTTTAATGGGTCCATGGCACGCCCGAATGGGACACCAAATGACAATGATAATTGACATTCCATGTTGAAACATGCACTTGGATAGTATTCCATATATTTGGTGATGAAAAAGAAATTGTATGATAGCACTGAGATGACCAACATATTCTTCATATGATCTCAAATGGATAATGATGTTGTCTATAAAAATAACCATAAAAGAGTCTATAAAATCTAGAAACATAGAGTTCATAATCCCAATTAACAAATCTACTACATTATTGATATCCAAGAAATTGAACACAAAATTAATGTTCCCATACAAACACTTAATGTATGTATTAAAGATATCATATTACTTTATAATAATATGATTAATACTATTCTATCTTCACAAAATGTATATCTCCTTTTATCAGTTCAAATATATCATTCATCCTCATATGATGGTAACCATTTTTTATTTTTTCCTAGTTTATACTCTGGTAGACTATGAACAACCTCATAAAACCAACCAACTTCTTATCACACAACAACATAACACCCCAAGGGGAAACATTGGGCCAGATGACACCCTTCTACAATATATCATCAACATGAAGCCTCAATTTCCATATCATTTTTGGTTTCTCAAAATAAGGTTCCAAGGAAGTAGAATATATATCTAGCTACAACTCTATCAAAAAATCAACATCATGTTAATGGTGTAGTTCCACAAACACATTTATAAATATACATAAAAACACATCAAGGACCATTGGATCCTTCACCACAAAGGTATTTACAATGTGATCCCCTAAATGAGAAAAAAGTTTCTCTTCATTCAAGCCAACCATTATATTGATATAAATTATAATAATCCCTACTCACTGATGTTATTTCTCATTGATCACTACTATCTT
This sequence comes from Viscum album, assembly GCA_963277665.1. Taxonomy (NCBI): domain Eukaryota; kingdom Viridiplantae; phylum Streptophyta; class Magnoliopsida; order Santalales; family Viscaceae; genus Viscum; species Viscum album. Next base: position 287,290,808 of record OY728138.1, read on the forward strand.
AAAAAGGAGATCAATAACTATATGCATATTTTATAATCATTTCATTACAAGGTTACATCATATAGTTTAATTTTTTACCGGACGAAGTCCCCACCATCTGGTTTTACCCCATCATTAGTAAACATTCGTAGAACACAACAAATTAAATTTCCAGATCTCCGTATATTGTGGAAAAAATAAGGGGAATTGGAAGCTTCTAAACCTCTTGTCGTAATGTGTACACCAATTAAGTAGTAAAAATCAATGTTTATAATGAATATAAAAAATATGTTATCTAGGGTAGATGATAAATATATTATACTATTGACGACCTATATCCCTTCAAGATCTTGTATATTCGTAACATACATATGTATAAACCCATCTCCTCCTCCTCAAAATTATTTTTCCCCATGAGGAAAACATTGATATAGGGCCCAAAATAAGAGGTAAATCCTGGGTTATACCCCCAAAATCTTTATGTATATTCACTGGGGCATGAAACTATAAACACAACTACTGAACAAAATTTATTGGTACACTCTATTAAAAATACAATATGGGGAAAATAGTTTCTACTCAAAAGAGGCCAAACCACCAATACCCAATAATCCTCACTAGGTATTTCTACACTAATAATGATGATGAGAATGATCCTTGTGAACATAAAATACAAATAAAAATCCATTGCAACACATTTGGATACATAAAGCCCTAGAATGATATGAAAAAGATCTGATGTCTTCTGATCCTCACTAGAAATAACCTGAACATCCCTAAAATCCCACATATTCTTCACAAAGCTCCATTCATTGATAATACCTAATGGCCATCCTTATAAGGATCTCCTCCTAGAGAGTGAATCCACTTTATCTTTCTCCCTTTCTTCTAAACAGCTATGTATATAAGAAGTGTAAAATGTGTGACTTTATATATGATTATAGTTCATTGTTCCTCCTCTAGAGTCAATCTTAATACAAATATTTTGTAAATTGTTCTGGAGAAATGGATAACAGTTCTATAAATATAAATCCAAACTCTATCACTCTAAAAATCCCCTATAGAGGGAGAGAAGCTCCTACTTCTTATCTGACTTCATCATCGATGATATGAACTCCATATGAAACACAATATGAAATTTAAATCTTAAATACAATCATTGAGATAATGTTTCCACATATAATTCATCATTCCTCATATCTAACTAAATAACAAAGATATCTAGGAATTATCTTTGGCACAAATCAGTTGAAATGTGATATTAGCCTCCTCAAGGCAGTGCTCCATTTCTATGATAGATATTATCCTCTAATAATTAACTACACTCTTCCACTGAAAACACTAGCATCCATGTTTCTTGTCTGATAATTCTATTATGAATTTATCCAACAATGATCAAATGGATCATCCTACTGAATAATTACAAAAATGAACACATGAAGATGATGATAAGGATCAATTATAGAATACACAAGGGAATCCTAAAGATCTGTAGAACAAGGTTTCAATATTCATTTAATTCAATTCTTCTTGGCTTCCCAAAACCACATATTTCAACCAAAAAAATGAACATGAGTAATTCATGTATCTTACTGATGTCTATAAATTGGAGGAAACATCAATTAACATTGTTATTCAATATTTTAATAATTTATTCATTGGATCATGGGGGACTAAATGTACTATCTCTACAAAAGCCTACCTGATCTATATCATGGACTAAACTCTAATGATATGTTTAATCTACAATTAAAATTTGTACAGAAAAAGTATTGACCCTAATATCTATCATATCTATGAAATAGAAACATTGACCCCATTTTATCATGACCCCCACCCTCTAATTATGCACATCATTGGATGGTGATGAATGAAGTCAAATAATTACTCTTATGTCCCACCACTATTAGGCCTCGGGTTAGTGAATAACACTGATGGAATATTGAAGGTCACATATTTGGGAGTTATTTCCTTGAATATAAATGCTTTTTTGGAAGATATGATATGAACCCCCAAAAATATCCTTGAAATAAAAAATTTATAAAATAATATCCCAAAAATAATGAACAATGATAAAAAAATATAGTCCCCAAGAAAATACTAAAAATCCTATAGTGGAAGATCCAAATCATCTCCAACTCCAAAGATATCAAGGTCCATATCCGTAAATTAATTACTCATAAAAACCTAATTAATAGTTCAAACATAAAAATGGTTATAATTTCATTTATTCTTAGTAGGTCTATACTCATGGTTTAACCTGAATGTGTGAAAGGCGAATATTGATGTACTAGTGAAAAAAACAGAACTAATAAGCAGCTAAATGGGTAAAATATAAAATTATAAGCTTGATGTGGATTAATTAACAAATAAAATAAGAAATTATATTGAAATAAAATCAAATAAATATAAAAACGTTTCCCCATATCTAAATACCCTCTAGTTTTATAATATCATACCCAAACATCATAGGCAATGTGTTCCCATTCCTTCGATGTAATCACTTCACCATATATCATGTCACCCTCGATGCATATTAGTTCATAAACCACCCTACCCAGGACCAAGATGTGCCCACTATATTTTACTGGAATAATGGAAATCATGAAAATATTGAATTCCATATCCAAATCATTATCCATACACTCACACAACCTTATATTTGAATGATGTGGGTGTTGTGATGTTGAAGGAAATAAAATATACACCCCCATCATACTAGGCTTTAGCCCCACCAAAAATCATATTGTCAGTATCACTAGGAATTTCCAATGTCATCCATCATCATCATTGGTATCTCCCACACTAGTATTAACTATAATTATTAATATCCAACCCCATAAATTAAATCACTTCTATGGAATAATGATTATGGAATAGTGGGTATCCGGCAATCCATTTAAACAATAACATAGATGTTGGGGGAAACACCTGAAACCCATAATAGTTCAGAATTGGTAAGTGTATCTAACATGCGGGGGGGAACATATGTATTTAGAAGAAAAAAATAGGTACCTAAAACATAATATCTAACCTAGAGTTTTACATCTAGTTGAATGATCACATACAAAATCAACACCGAGACAATGTGCATCCTCTTCCTAACACTATTGCAAATGCTAATGAAAGACACCAGACAAACAAGAAACATATAATCCATATTTCAACTCACATTTTTAGGTTATCCAACTAAGAAATTTAATATATATAAAGAAAATTCCATTTATTTTTCCATTTAATCCAATATTTGAGAGAATGTATCAACTATGACATCTCATTAAATTTCATTCTTTTTGTCAATCAAAATATCACATATTGATTTTAGTCCCAACATTATTTATTTATAGACTATCCCATTTTAATTTCATCATTTACTGTATAATTGTAATACTTAATTCCCTTTCTAATATGAATCTATATCAACACACGACAAAAAAACTCATCCACCATTCCTGAACCAACATCATATATCGTACAAATCCATCATTGAAACCCAACCACATTTTCATAATACTCTCATATAATAACCATCATATATCATTACTCATCACATCCCATTCCATCCAACAATTTATTTAATTCACAAAGCATTCAACATGCAAACCCAATCACCACCACCACCTAACTATTTTAAATATGATGTCACTCAAAACAAAAATCAAATTTTTTTCATTGTTAGTTATCAAATAAATTTTGATTTTACTATATTATAATTTCTTATTCATATAATGAATTTTAGCATGCTTCGTCATTAATTTCATATATATTATCACACAATTAGATAATTTCATTTTAAACTGGATAATTATACACATATATATATATATATGTTATTTATCCTTTTATGGATGATGTGTTACAGAATTAGACTTGATAATATTCACAAATCCCACCATCCACAACATAAATAGGTCCCCAAAAAGAAATTATTTATAGCAATAGAAAGGGTCAAGGGTGAATTGATAACAATTATAACAAAATAAGTAAAAACATATGAAATATCCCAAACAATTCCATTTGAATTAAATATTTTTAACTATATGATTAATTCAGATCATAATAAATACTCAAAATAATGAAATAAATGAAATTTTCATATATTCACATAAAATTAGTAGAGAATAAAGACCTCATACCTCAAACAGATATTCAAAATTGTCTATGAAATGATTAATGATCATGACTCAACCAACCATAATGGAATAACCACTAAATCCTATGCATGAAAACTAATCACTTGTCCTGTCTTGATTTGAAACCAAAAGTAGAGGATCTCCGTAGAAAGAAATCCTAAATTGAAAAGAAATAACAAGAAAAAATAAGGCAGGGGAAAGTGGATTACCTTGATTTTTGTGTCTTTGATCATGAACATACAATGTGTTAAAACTCCCAAAAGGTTTATTTGGAAGGTTATCATAGATTAATGGTTTGATAAGTAATCTATTGAAGAATAAATAAAATAATGGAATTCCAGACACCCTTTCCATATAGGAGGCTCCATAGCCCTTCACTGTAGTGCATGGTTCCTCAAAATACCAATGGTGACTCCTATAATATTTTATAACTGGAGTTTATCATTTGAATCACATGATTAATACATGCTTAAAAAAGGATTTGACCACCACCATGACCGATTCCAAGACATAGTCTATGGTGTTTGAGTAACCTAATTACCACCATGACTAGAAACCATGATATAACACTAAACACTTGTAAGTTATATCCTCACCATGCCCATAAACATAGAATTGTGTCCTCTATGGTTCCACTTCATCATGCGGTAACCATATGAGCATCATTTAGTATGAAAAGACCAACCCCACGTCTAACCAATAAGGAGTCTCCAAGACAGCCAACACCATGCCCACCACCGCAAAGTACTGATGCATTGAATGGGAAATACTCTCCCCTAACATCTAGAACACCTCAAAAATACATCTTGGAATAAAATTAGAAGAAAAACATATTTTGATGTTTTTAGGAATCCAATACATTATGTAGGCTCATATATTTTAATTCGTTAGAATAAAAATATTAATTTTGATAAGTTATTTGTTATTCATAGTAAGAAAACATCATATTAAATTAATGTATTAACAATTCATTTACATATGAAAATTATATTTGAAACCCAATTTAGATAATATAATTTAAAATAATAAATAAAATTCGTGTATATATTATTTTAGTGAATTTTAAAATAAATAAATATTTATCATTCTGTTATAAAATTCCAAAAAAAATTTATACTTGAATAAATAAAAAATTCTTCTTTTCAAATATATAATCTTATTAATTAAAATAATAATTAAATTTAAATCCTACTATTGTTTTGTAACTAAAATTTTCATATAATTTCAAAACATGTAACAAAAATTATTGACTTGTTAGAAAAAAAATATTTTTTCATTTTTAATAAGTGGTAAATTTAAAAATAAAACATTTTTAAAATTACAATAACTTGTAAATTTTGGCATAAATTTACATAAAAATAATAATCTAAAATGGTTGTAAATATCATATTAATAATTTATCCATAATAATAATAACTTACTATATTAAAATTCTGATTTTTCACCAAATAGATATTTAAAAACATCACAACCAAAAATTTAATCTCATCCTATGAAATCAATACATTATAGTATAGAAATTTATATTTTTTAACTATTATGACTGAATTAACCATTAGTGAAATAATTTCATACAAATGATATATATGGTTTTTTGCATCATTTTTCTGGATTCAAAACTACAAAATAACCCTCTTATATTATTTTATTGAGTTATCTAATAGTTTTTTTATTTTTATTCCCATATAAACACCAAAGGAACATTTAAATCATCATTGAATGGTTTATGGGAATAAAATTAAAGGCTGGGATCCAAGATATTTTATTCACTTAAGTTAAATTTTAAATAATTACTATAATAAAATATGTGAACAATTAATACTTTTTAAAAAAAATTAATAGTGTGAGGTTGCAAAAAATAAAAATGGTTTTTAATTTATATATATATCAAAAACTCTTTACTATGAATTAAATATTCTAATAATATATAAAAATCAACGTAAAAATTAAAATATTGATGTTTATTTGGAAAAAAACTAAATTCTAACTAAATATATTAATTTTAAATTTTTCTAAAATTTTAATATTGAAATATTATAATTATTTAAAATCATACATAAAAAATATAAAATTTATAAAAAAAAATTGTCACATGTATATTGTTTTATAGATTTTTATACAAATAAAATTTGAATAGTAGTAAACATGAGTGAAATAAAATAATATTTTGTAAGAACTCAAAAAACGATGTTTGATATCATATTTTTAACTTATAATGGTTCATTTTATTTATTTATATAATCAAATAGTTTCAAAATGTATTTATAGAATATTTTATTATTAAATAAAAAATATCCTCATGTGAATTTAATCCACAACATATCCTCACATAAAATACTAGTACTTGCAAATAATAACTAAAGTAACAAAAAACATAGATTAACGTGTTGATATTGATATTGAATGATTGATAGTTATATACTTATTAAATAAATGATTTCTATTTATTTGGTTATTGATAGAAATTTTTACACGTAATATGTATTTTCATAAATAAAAACATGAAAAATAAATTCAATGATTTAATCATCTAGATAAAATAATATTTCATCTAGGGTGGATTTTAATTACTTTAATAAAATCAAAACTGTCCTGATTTAGTCAATGTTATTGGATAGAAATATTACAAAAAATTAATATGTATAACAATATATTTTCATTACTAGTAATTATATTGAGTATTCTTACTAACATACTATTTTAATTTTTTTATTCCAATAATATTTCCATCATAATATAAATTTTCATTTTTTAAATAAATCTTTTGTATTTTCATATGGTTATATCCATGATTTTTTTAATATCATAAAATAAAATAAATTTTATTTAAAAACAAAAAATTACAATAAATATGAAGTAGAAGTTCTAAATATTACATTTGATTCATTTTATTTCAATATTTGAATATAAAATCTAAGGTGAAATATAATTAATAAATAATATTAGATACACCGATTTTTATATGAGAAATTCCATTCAAAATAGATTTAGAAAAAATGAAGGATCAATCTTCCCTTAAAAATTTTCTATAATAGATTTACTCATATTATTTTATTATATATTTGTTTTTTCATTACATATATGGATTTCATATGTTATAAAAAATAATTATGATAGTAAATATTTCTAAAAATATTATATTAATCAAAATAATTATCTCAATAATATATCCATTTTTGAATGTATATTTAATATGAATTTGAAATAATTATATATTTATGGAATGATATAGGATTATTTTAATCCCATCTATCATAAAATCAATGAAATATGAAAGTTATATAACATATGTTTTATATTTTTTGTTATAATTCGAAATAATTGTGCAATTATTTATGCTGACAACTAAGGGAGATTTATATTTAAATAACATCTGTCTATCATTGAGGTGACTATATCAGAATACAAATATAATTATTATCTTAACAATATTGGGTGTTATTTATTGATTAATACAGCATTGTGTTAATTTAAAAATATTTCATAATAAATCAATATATGATATAAAATTTTATCTATAAAATTCTTTCATTTTAGTATCTCATTTTTTGAAAAAATATCATTTTATGTTGTCTAAAAGAGATTAATGAAATTTGGTGATGTTAAAAAAATTCAATAATGGATGTTCAAAAAAAATTATTTGAGAAGCTTTTTAAAATTTTAATATTTGAGATTATTTTGGAATGAATAAATATAGAATACATTTGTAATCTATGAAATCAAAAACCAAATGATGGATCTTCATGGTTTTTTCTTTGTTCTGATAAGAGGGAGGCTAGGTCCATTGAAATGTATTCTATATAGTTTTTATTCATCTATTAAGTTATAATTCAAATATCTCTATTTCTATACTCACATTAACACCATGAATTTTTTAAGGGGTTGATAGTTCTGGAAATCCTACCAAGCATGTATTTGGTGATTCACACATCGTTTTGACACATTTTTAGGATGTATTACATTGGATACAATTTATGTTTGTTTGTAGTGACATGTTCATCCCCATTGGCTTGAGAACAAAATGAGTCATCACATAGCCTTATATAACATCCCCAAAATTCCAATGGAAGGAAATAAAAGTTGATGTGTTTCACATAGAAGTGGGGGATTATTTACCCATTAAGAAAAAACCATTAAACCAACAAACCATAACCAAACCAGACAGGATATGATGCATGGGAAAAATAAACACCACTAAAAAACTTCCTATATCTCAAAACCACATCAAATTGTTCAACATAAGAAGAGTAATTCAATATCATTATAAACAATGTATAACTATCTCAAGATACTCATGGTACTACTAAACTCCATTATCCACAATATTTAAGCTCCACAATCATTGAATAGTCCAAATATAACAATGTATTGATAAAAACATGGGATATGTTACCATTTCCCATGCCTCCGAAGATAACATCTACAAAAGAACCAATGTGACAATGCATGGGTGAGTATAAAACACATCTAGTTTTCCCCAATGACTTCCCTAAACATACCTCTATGATATAAAACTTAACCAAATTAATATAAAATTGTTTATATAAAACAATTAACCAATGTAGTCTAAAATAAAAAATAAATAGGTCTAAACACTATTTGCAACTGACTGAAAACAGAACTAAATGAAACAAGTTTACAACAATTAATTTATAAAAAATAACAAATAAATACTTAAAACCAATTCTTATTATAATTTGGCATACCCATTTTATATTTCAAAACACACCCACACATAAATTCTTTATTTGACAGTTTTATACTCATGAGTCATCTCTTATCCAATTACCTTATGTACCAATGATAGAGACCCCAGATCCAGGGTAATGTTCATTGTACTGCAATGGTACTCGTCCCTTACTAAGGTACCATTAATCATTACCTCACACCATCACCATTTATGACAAAAACATCCATTTCTATAATAAACCATTTCAACAAAACTGAACATTTATTGAAGTCTGAAGAAAAAATAATTTCAAAGAAACATATAATTTAAATAAAACATTAATTTTTATTGAAAACAGCTATCCAAATAATTTTCCCACAATCCATGAAAATCCCAGTTTTAAAATCCACATTTTAAGACCATGAACCTAATAACTCATTCTAAATCTCCAATTTTTCATATTTCACAACCATCAATCATGAAGGATTCCAACAAGTGTTAAAAAAGAAAATAAAAATCAATTCAAAACTACAATTTAAATTAGAATGAATGAAAATAATTTCTACCAAGTAGAGTTGATAAATAAGCCTCCTATATCGATCGTTCTGACAAAAACAGCAATGGGCAAAGAACACATAAGAATACCAGGTCGATTCTCCAATATCCCACCATAGATCACTTCTCCTAGAAATATCAAGACCAAATTTCATAATATTTGACTTCCATATTCCATGATCTACCCATAATAGGAATAGATCTATGATTCCAAGAGAAGAGGAGAATTAGATCTATGTAGATCTATGAAACTAATCAAGAATGTTGAAGAACGATCACATACCTCATGAATCTGGATTCTATTCACCAAGGAGAGCCTTCAGATTGCCTATAGATCAACGGGTGAACCCTATATAGACTTAAGAGAATCAAAATAATGAGTTAGGGCATGTTTTGGTCAAAAAACTAGGAGTTATGGGAAAAATTAATGTGATCCTATTTTGAGGGATCTAATTTTGACTATATGCACAGTTCGACCACATAGTTATAAAAATTGTATGATAATTGTGCAGTATCCCCTACCCACATGGATTCCCTTACATGTCTCCAAAATATAGATCCATCCATGCTGGAGATACTTCCTCAAAATGACCACTACACATGGTTTGGCCACACAGTTATAAAAATTGTGTGCCAATTGTACGACTTCCCTTTTTCCCCGAAACACATTCATAGTACTCCCAACTTTTCCAAATATCATCCTTACACATTATAACAAAAAAATTAACAAAGTACTGGTTACATACCCAAAATAGAGGGTACTACCTTCTCCCCATAATTTTTCATTCCATCACTGGAAATTAGAAACCCCCACCGATTTAAAATAGTTCCAACCATTGCGATTTCATCTCTTCATCATGTTCCCAAGTATCATCCGGATTCTTACCATGCTGCCATAAAACCTGCACTATACCGATTATTTTTCCATGCAAGAATTCTTCTTTCTTATCCACAATCCCCACTAGGATATGTACCAATAATGAATTTGGATATAGTTCGATGTAATCCCATATGATCACATGGCCATGATCAGGATGATATGTTTTTAACTGTGATATAAGGAAAAAATTAATCACTAAACTGAACTGTGGTGGTCATGCCAACCAATATGCCACCACATTGACCCATTCCTGTATCTCAAAGGTCCAATGTATCTAAGAGATAAATTTTCATACTTCCCTAAATGACGATGTTCAAGTCAAGGAGTGATCATTAATAACACATGATCACCCATAGCGAACGACAATTGTCATTGAAGGTGATCTGTATATAATTTATGATGAATCCAAGTCATATCTATCCTATTTCTATTCAACTGGATCTTCTGCATTGTTTCATGGACATGTCTCGGATCAACTAGTGATATCTCACCCATTTCCTCCCAGTATAGTGGATAATGACACGGAAGCCCAGAAAATCCTTCAAACTGAGCCATATGTATTGATGCTTAATGGATGAAATTGTATGAGAACTACATCAAGGGTGTATGATCCTCTCATGATCCACTACAATCTATTTCACAATCATGAAACATATCTTCCAATGTTTTTATCATCCTCTCATATTGGCTGTCTCTTTGAGGATGATATGTCATTCTCATAGTCAACTGAGTCCTAAGGTCTTGCCGTAAGGATTTCTAGAAATGATATGTGAACCATGGGTCTCTATCTAAGATTATTGAAACTAGTATTCCATGTCTCATTACAACTTCTTGGATATTAATTTTGGACAGATTTTTCACCTTATGTGTTTCACGAATTGGAATGAGAATGGATGAATTGATTAGTCTATCGACTATCACCCTTATGGCATTGTGTTTTCGAATCGTTCATGGAAGACCTATAACAAAATCCATAGCTATCTGCATGGATTACCACACTATGATAGGTAAGGACTACAACATACATATAAGTATCTAATGCTTTTCCATAACTATCTCACATGTTAAGAACATAGAAATGAACTCGACCACCTTCATTTTCATGCCGCTCCACAAAAAATCTACCTTTAATGCCTTATATATCATTTCAATACCTGGATATACAACACATCTCGAATGGTGGTAAACATGAAAGAGTTATTCCTGAAAGGCCATAGGTAAAACCAGCTGATCTCTGAAACAAAAAAATGAGCTCAGATAATGTTTACAACCATCAATGGTCTCCCCACCATTGAGTTTTGAACTCATACCCAGAAATTCTACATCATTTTTTTGTATTTATTTGAATGTATTTAACAAATCTCAAATAAGCACAACTGAAAATAAAACCCCAACATCACCTCAGTCCTCACATTCCACATTAATGTCGGCTAGGAATAAAATCATGTGCTATTCATCCGAATCTTCTTTCACCAACTGATAATATGACTTTTTACTCAATGCATCCACCACCGAATTTCCTTTTCCTGGTGTATACATCAAGTCAATGTCAAACATCTATATATTATCATCCCATATCCTTTGCATTAGATTCAAATCTCAGTACGAGAAAATGTGTTTCAAGATTTTGTGGTCCCTGAACATAGTGAAATTCACACAAATGAGATAGTGTATCAATGGTTTTAATGCATGGAAGACTGCAGCTAACTCAAAATCATGTAATGGGTAATTTTTTTGTGCATCCTCAATTTCATTGAACCATAAGAAACCACAAGGTCTCTTTGTATGATAACACATCCCAACCTTGATCCTCTTGCATCACAGTACACCACATACCCCTATATTGAGTCTAGAATATTCAAGAGAGGTGTCGATGTATGATGAACATTTAGATCTTTGAATAAATTATGAAAATATACTATCCATTGGAATCAAGCATTCTTCTTTTTCAGAGAAAACATTGTCGAAGATAAACATGAGAAATCACGCTCAAAGCGCTAGTAGTAACCAGTTAGACCACGAAAACATTCTATCTCGAATACATACTTTAGCAGTTTCCATGGGAAAAGAACAGCTATATTTTTAGGATCAAATTAAATTATATTTTTAGAAAATTCATGGCCAAGAAAATATACTTCATATATCTAAAAATCCCAATTTGATAATTTTTCCTAGATACAGCGATCTCTTAAGATTTGTGACATTGTTTGTAGGTGTTCATCATGGTCAGCCCTTGTCTTTGAAAACACCATGATGTCATCATCAATCACCACCAAAAGTACTGATATTTCTGATATATCTGAATCATCAAATCCATGAAGACTACAAGTGCATTCATTAAACCTAAAGGCTTGACTAAATATTCTGTCACAAACCATTCCGAGTCGACCCCGAACTGGTTACCCAGGCCAACCAGCGACAAGTACCGAGAGGTGTTCTTGATCCTCCTGGGTTGGGGACAAGAACCAAGGGAATCAATAGAGTACAAAATGGAATGATTTCCATCATATATGAAAAATCACACAAATAGCGGAAACAAATAGACAGCACAAAATACATTTATATAAAAATTGAACTGAACATTATTTATACAAGAAAATGAAAGTACTACTAAACCAAAAACTCAACAGGCCAGACCTGATTTCAAACTAACTCCATGTGACCCTGCTGGTCACTCTCCAAAAAAATGATCACACATCTCCCAAGGTGATCGAACTCAAGTTGAAACCTGTACAAGGGATAAAAATAGAAGAAGACTATAGGTGTGTGTATTAAAACTCAGTAGGTTAGCCCGATATTATATTCCCAATTCACATCCATTAAAACAAAAGAAACATAAATTTTATGTTTTAAATACAAATATAATGTTATGTCATCCAAATGAGGTCTCATTCTATAAAAAATTACCAAGAATAAAAGGGCATGTTTTATAACCAAGAATGCTAGTAAAAACATTCAAAGCAGTGCACCTTCAAAATGAATTTTTTTTTTCAAGAGTGATGATTCAATGAATTTTAACTTTAAAATAAATTACACACACAAATGAATTTACCACCCAAAAACACTGTATGCTGATGGTGAGTACAAAAGATCCAATGATCAGAAGTCACATGAACACCCCTAGGCACTTGTCAGTGTGATCCCCTGGTACCTCATATCTCGATGAAAGTAACCATAATAAATATCTGTTCTTGTGCACACGAGCCAATTTTAGGATGAATACCCATATCCTAGTGGTACCCCAACATCATTATCATAATATTTTAGTTAGTTTTATCATCTTCAAACTTGCTACGTGAAACATGGGCCAAACCCCATTGGATCACTAGCATTCTAGTACACGCCCGCCCACCTAGATACCCATGATTTCCTTTGGTGCTCAATCAAGTTACACATATTATCAAATACAAATTTCACATAAAAATTCCATTACAAAAACATAAACACACAAACAGCCCACAAACGTTTTCACATTTCTTTCATGAATCAAAAAACCACTAAATATTTTCGTAAAACAATTTCAAAGAGTGTATTGAGGCTTTGCACATAAAACTAATTCAAAAACACTATTTCAATTATAAAAACACATCAAAACCATACCAAACCATATTTTTCCGTCCGAACCAAATTTAATAAAATCATTTTAGGGACCATAAAAAATTCCAAATTGACACAACTTGGTATATACAAGAAAAACACTCATTCTTCATTTTTAGGAAAGGCCAAAGTGGCTTTTAAACATTTTCTCAAAACTACCATTTTACAATGTTATGAATTTCAATTTAATTAAGGAGGTGTGTACACACCATTTAAAAAATAAAACCACATTCATAAATCCATTAAAACACTGAGGTTAAATATTCAATACACAACCATTTTTACAGGAATGTAAAACGGGCCATTTTCTGGAAACTCGGGCCAAAACATGTTGTAAACAAAAAACCATTTGTTTGTAAAAGAAAATCGAAATTTGAAAGAAATATAAGGATCCCAAAATAATTTTATTACATGCTTACAATATATTTATAAATCCAAACAAATTATTTTTAATTTCATTAGACACATAAAAGCCAACCGGGAAATTTACCGAACACATGGCATGCACTCTTTAAAAAAAACCATCTTGTGTTAACCAATTAAAAAGTGATAATAAACCATTTTCATGACATAAAGTTATTAAAGATACTGATACATATTCAAAATACCATAAAACAAGTGATAAAGCTCTTGGAATAATTTATCAAACACGAGGAGTGCACATTTATACCAAAACAACTATATTTTTTACAAAATAAGTCACAAAATATAATTTGCACACAAACACTTTAGAACCAAAGTTTCATAGAAACACGTATCATATAAATATGGTTATAAAGAATTAAAACGATGAACCTTAGATGATAATGTATTGTGCAAGGGATATCCTACCTCAAATCCTTGGCGTAACGGAAACGCACACCCTAAATCACCCATCACGGGTTTATAAACCCTAAAACTATAAAGACCAGACCTAAATGAATATAAACTCCATAAAAAACAATTGGCTAACAGAACCCTAGGTCAATAATGACTAGGGGATATTATAAAACCTATAAATAATGAAATGAGGAAGAAGAGGGAGGATAAAGGGGTTGGAATCTCACTATTTCCACTAGAAACTCTTTGTATTCCATTAGATATAAAACCCTAGAGAAATGGGAATGGGATGAAACTTCATTTATAGGATACTAACGTCTGGAAGAACTAGTAAAAGAAGTTTTTTTGGAAAAATATCTCTAATTGAATTAGTTATGTATAAAACAATTTACCATAATAATTCTGAGAGATTTGAGGTAACTTGAGAAATTTCCCCCTAATCGGCGACCCATATGAGCTACAAAGTGGGTAAATAGATAAGTGGGTTGCGGATAAGGGTATTGGATTATAGGGGGAGTTTGAATCAGAGAATATTATTAACAATTGAATATGATATAAAATTAATAATTTATTTTTTAAAACTAGAAATGGGCCCATGGGCTGGCCCAATACCTAAATAAGTAACCCTAATAAACAATTCTTATGAATTTCTATGGGGTCCAAAATGACATGGATGTTTTAAAATGTCCGTATAGGATATGTGAGAAGTGTAATTGGTTAAAAAGTATGAATAACATAGGGGTTATAAAAGAAAAAATTCAGTTTTTAAAACTGGAAATGGGATCACGATTGGGCCAAATCACGAAGTAACCACCCTTTCTTCAAAAACATCTAAAAAAGCAATGGGGAACCCAAATTATGGTGATTATACATATATGAGACATAGAAAATCAAGATTCATCTCACTAAATACCCATGAAAAGGATAAGGATTTCCAATGGACTAGATCAAAACAAAAGTAAAAAAATTGTGTGTGACAATTCTCCCCACCATTAAAACATTACGGCACTAGAAAGCCATAACACATTCCAGCTGAAAAATAAACACCTAAGGATTACCTATAAACATGATCTAGCCTCTCATGAAAATGAAATATCATTAACCATTAATGAATTTTAAGCCTCTATCTAAAAAAACAGACTACTCAGAACCACTTCTAGAAAATCATTGGAAATATCAAGCCACAACCAGCACAACCAAGCCAAGAACCCGATTGTTGGGCCTTCTCCCATTGAACCAACCATCATATATACCAAAGAGAACTAAAAAAACCAAATATTCTAGGGGATTCTAGAATGGAATCTCCACCATTATGAAACTACAATCACTATAAAAGTTCTTATGATGAAATCCATGAGACCCATGGTGCGTCTCCCCACCATTAGAAAGAAACTTGCAATGAACAACCACGAATTCAATATGAGCTATAATTTGGCCACACTCACACAATCCAACGAAATAAATCTTACAAAAACCTAAAATACCATGTTAATAGGGTTACAACATGCACATATATACTGCCCACTCTCGAACGGAGGGGACAAGAAATTTGCCAACACTTTCAGCATTGATCTTGATCCCCCACCACTAGGGGATGGGGGTGAAGAGGACCCAATAATTTGGCCACTGAAACCACAAAATAAAAAAATAAACAACCCAAAACTATCCACCTACAAATAGGTAACACCAAGACTGCACATGATTTTCATAGGAGGTCCAAACAAGTACAATGATTGAAAACCCACATCCATGAAGGCATAACCATAAACAATGTGTTAGGGGTAAGTCCACCATGCTTGTTGTGACAATGAGAAATTCACAGAAATTAGGAAACCAAACATTGACCTAGAAACTAACTTACTAAAACTGAGGAGGCATGATCCTAATCGAGCACTCCACACCTCTATCGATTTCCTGACTGCGTGAAAAGCTTCACTCCGAGGCCTATGGATACAACCCTGATTCTTGAAGCTTCTGCTGCACCACAGTTAGGTGATAATGATCACACAACTCACATAAACTCACTTTCTCACAAAACAAAAACATTCTTATAAATAGGGCTCATAGATATATATCAAAATTCTACCTCACTCCGAATGAGGGGAAGAATGGACAAGGAATACAACGAAACACATCAACATCACCGAACACAACTGCTATGTCTAAAAGATTTATCATGACCTAGAAGAACTTTTAATTTATCCCAAACAGCTATCAATTCCAACAAATAGGTTGAGGCATCATCCAAAGTGGTGGATTTAACATTTTAAATGAATCCTTAGGTTGATCAGCTGGAAATATTTCCAACATAGAACTATACATGGCCACATCATAATATCACACACATCTTTACAAACCCAATGAACATTACCCAAAAACTGATCCACCAACAAGATATCATCACAAGATACAATAAGAGTACAACTTGTAGAACACAAGGAAGCATACTAAATAAACAACTATTCTAATACATAGAAAAATATACCCACATAACCAATTGTTTCAAAAAAATGCCACACATTTTCAACTCAAAACACTTTTGAAAAACAAACTAACATGGTGAGTTTCCACATTCACCAATGGTGTTTCATCAAGTCTCACCCATATTCACATTTCCATGCCACCCCCGGAACCCATCCATCATTCCATATAGGCCATTCTTCCAGATATAATTAAAACCATGCATGTGAGAACCCTTGAAAACAACAACGGAAAAAACAAAACAACATCATTCCAAAAATCTTTTACCTTCAAAAGGAACACCCACCACCACGTCAAAACCCCTTTTCATATTTCACAAAAAAAACCACAATTTATTAATAACCATTTTCTTAAAAACATGCCCCTTTTCATTTTTAACAACTTTTAAAATAACCAAGACACTGCAAACAACACCTTCCCATTTATTTAAAATTCAGGAAGGTATTCTTTCATAATCCTAGGACCATTGAGACCAATACCCTTTCTAGGAAAACACCAACCGATCAAATCCAATTTCCAGAACTAATTTATCCGATTCAAAAACATATTTAAATCCCAAAAATACCCCATTTAAAACAAAGATCCAGAATCACCATAAAATGACTCACAATTTTAAAACATTTTGTTCCAACAAACCACAAGTTTAGATTATGGATAATCCAATCCCGTTAAATCATTTCCACTTCCCTTTTATTTTTTTCCACAATGACACAACCTTCCAAAACAATTCTTATATTTACTTTTTAAAAACCCCCATTTTCACTTTTAAAAATCTAATCCTTCCTTTAAAACCAATTTCCACCATTATCACCTAAGGATTTTAAAATCAAAAATTAATAATTCAATAAAGGATCAAGAGACACAAAAAAAGGGAACTAGTGTCAGTGGGTGACTTGACGATATGGTTGGTGGCCATATGCCAAACACAACACCAACACGAAGAGAATTATTTGGACCATTCCGCAGCTCCACATGGCTTTCCAGGCCCTGATAGCTCACGGAGGCCATTAGTCAGACTCTGTCATATCCTAATAGCAAACAATCAAAGAGAACAATGGAAACTATCAAAACTGAGCTTCCCAGGGAAACCCGAGGATTTAAACAAGAAAGAGTTTGCGACACTCTTCTTGAACATACCCCTAAAGTCCCAAAAATACTAATCTAACTACCTTGAAATCCACAAAATTACAAAGGAAATCTAAAAAGTATGGTCTTCTTAGAGCCTCCCTCCTCTGATACCTTTTTTTCACAAACCAGTCTGTGTCAACCCTGAACCGGTTACCCAGGCCAGCACGTGAAATGTCCGGAGAGGCATTCTTGATCCTGCCAAGATGGCCAAAAGCACCAATGGCATCAATAGAGTACACACCGGAACAGTTTCTCCCATATATGAACAATCAAACAAACAGTAGAAAGAAATGGACAGCCAAAAATACATTTATATAAAAATTGAACTGAACATTATTTGTATAAGAAACTGAAAGTAAAACTAAGACAACAACTCAACTGACCAAATATGATTTCCAACTAACTCCATGTGACCCCGCTGGTCATTACCTAACAAATTTATCACACATAGCCCAAGGCAATCGAACTCAAGCTGAAACCAATAAAAGGGATAAAAACAGAAGAAGACTATAGGTGGGATAATTAAAACTCAGTAGGTTGGCCCAATATTCTATCCCCATTTCATATCCTTTAAAATAAATGAAACATAAATTTCAAGTTTTAAATACAAATATAAAGTTATGCCATCCAAAGGAGGTCCCATAATATTAAAAAAATTACCAGGAAAAAAATATGCATGTATTATAAACAATAATGCCAGAAATAACATTCAATGTGGTGCTACTTCAAAATGAAAATAGTTTACAAGAGGGATAATTTAAAAAAATTTAACATTTAATAAAATCACACACACTATTTAATTTACCAAAAAACACACCGTATTCCAATGGTGATTACAAAAGATCCAATGAGCACAAGTCATGGGAACACCCCAAGGCACTAGTCAGTTGTGAGCCCCTGGTACCTCGTATCTGGGTGAATGTAACCATAATAAATATCTGTTCTCATGAACACTAGCCACTGGTAGGGAGAATACCCATAACTTAGTTGTCCCCCAACACAATTATCATCATTGTTTAGTTATTTTTGTCATCGTCAAACTTTCTACGTGAAACAGGTGCCAAACCCCAAAGGATCACTAGCATACTAGTACACTTCCTCCCACCAAGATACGCGGGATTTCCTTTAGTTCTCAATCAAGTTAATCATATTATCAAATACACATTTCAAATAAAAATTCCATTCCAAAACCATAAACACACAAACATCCCACAAACTTTCTTCAAATTTATTTCATGAATCAAAAAACCACTGAATATTTTTGTAAAACAATTTCTACGAGTGTATTGAGGATTTGCACATAAAACTCATTCAAAAATAGTCTTTAAATTATAAAAACACATAAAAACCATACCAAAACATATTTTTAAGCATTATAATCATTTAATAAAAGCATCTAATGGACCATAAAACAATCTCAATTGACACAACTCGGTATATACAAGTATAACACTCATTCTTTGTTTTTAGGAAAGGCCAAACGAACCATTAAACATTTTCTCAAAACTAACATTTGATAAAGTTATGAATTTCATTTTTATTAATTAAGTGATTAAATAAAATTTTAAAAATAAAACCTATTCATAAATCCCTTAAAACACTCAGGTGAAATATTACAAATAGAACCATTATTACAAGAATGTGAATGAGGTCATTTTCTGGAAACTCATGCCAAAATAGTTTGTAAACGAAAAACCATTTGTTTATAAAATAAAATCCAAATTTGAATTCCATAAAAGGATCCCAAAATAATTTTCTTACATTATTCCAATATATTTATAAATCCAAACAAATTATTTTAAATTGAAGTAGACACATCAAAGCCAATCGGGCAATTTACCGAACACATGGCCTGCACTCTTTAAAAATCCAACTTATGTTAAGCACATAAAATGGATAATAAACCATTCTCATGACATAATGTTTTTCAAGAAACTGAGAAATATTAAAAATACCATAAACCAAGTGGAAAATCTCATGGAATAGTTTATCAAACATGAGGAGTACACATTTATACAAAAACAACTATATATTTAAAAAAATAAGTTGGAAAACATAATTTTCGCACAAAACCTTTTGAAAAAAAGTTTAATAGTAGAAAATATCATATAAATAAGGTTATAAAAGAATTAAAATGATGAAACTTTAATGATAAAGGTCTGTGCAAGGGATATCCTACCTCAAATCCTTGGCTTAACAGAAACACACACCCAAAATCACCCGTCACGGGTTTATAAACCATAAAACTGTGATGAAAATACCTAAATTAATATAAAATCCATAAAAATCCATGTTATAAGAGAACCCTATGTCGATCATGACTGGGGGAGCTTATAAAACCAATAAATAATGAAAGGAGGAAGAAGAGAGAAGATAAAGGAGATAAAATCTCACTATTTCCACTAAAACACTTTGTATTCCATTAGATATGCAACCCAATAGAAAGGGGAATTGGATGAAAAATACTTGAGATCCTCCTAATGTCAGAAATAACTAGTTAAAGAATATTTTTGTGAATCAAATCTTGAATTGAATGAGTTATCTATGATACAATGTACCTTAACAATTCCGGGAGATTAGAGGAATCCTGAGAACTTTCACCCTAATCTGTGACGCATATGAGATCCAAAGAGGGTGAATAGATAAGGGGGTGGGAATAGGGTTATTGGAGTCTATGGGGAGGTGAAATCACCGAAAAATATTAAAAATTGAACAACATATAAGAGAAATAATTTATTATTTAAAAACTGGAAATGGGCCCATGTGTTGTGTCAATACCGAAATAAGTAACCCTAATTCACCATGATTATAAATTTATATGGGGTCAAAAATTATATGTATTCATTAATATGTCAAAATATGACAAGTGGGAATTGGAATTGATGAAAAAAGATGAAAAATATATGATTTATTAAAGATTCAAATTCACTTTTTAAAACTGGAAATGGGCTCACGGTTGGCCCAAATCATGATGTAACCACCCTTTCTTCAAAAACTCCTAAACAAGGAATGGATAACCCTAATTAAGGTGATTATAAATACATTAAACTTATAAAATAATGATTAATCAAACAAAATACCCATGAAAAACATCAGGGTTTCCAATGGAATGGATCAAAACAAAGAAAAAAAAACCGAGTGTGACAATTCACCCCACCATTAAAGCTTTCCGCCCCCGTAAAGCCATAAAACATTCCAGCTGAAAAATCAACACCTAAGTATTACCTATAAAAATGATCCACACACTCAAAAAAATGAAATATCATCAACCATAAATGTATTTTAAGCCTCTAACTCATAAAATACTACTCAAAACCACTTTCGGAAAATCATTGGAAATATCACGCCACCACCTCCAAAACGAAGCCAAGAACCCGATTATTGGGCCTTCTCCCAATAAACCCAACCATCACCCAAACCAAAGAGCACTCAAAATAAATAAATATTCCAGGGGAGTACATAATGGTCTCCCCACCATTATGAAAAAACTAGCTCTAGAAAATTTCTTAGGATGAAAAACCATGAGACCCATGGTGGGTCTCCCCACCGTTAGAAACCAACTAGCAACGAACATACAAGAATTAAACATGAGATAGAATTGGGAATCACTCACACAATCCCAACAAAAAACTCCTATAAAAACCTACAATACCATGTTAATAGGTTTACAACATGAACATATAAACCACCCACTCTAGAACGGAGGGGATATGAACTTGGACAACACTTTCAGCACAAATCTGGATCCCCCACCACTCGAGGATGGAAGGGAAGGGGACCCAATAATTTGTCCATTGAAACAACAAAAGAAACAAATGAACTGCCCAAAAATATCTACCTATGAATAGTTAACACCAAGACTACACCTGATTTTCATAGGTGGTCCAAAGATGGACATTCATGGAAAACCCACATCCATGAAGGCATAACCATAAACAACGTGTTAGGGGTAAGTCCACCACTCTTGTTGCGACAAAGAGAAATTCACAGAAATGAGGAACCAAACATTAACATAGAAACAAACTTACCAAAACATAGGAGGAAAGATCCAAATCCAGCACTCCACACCTCTGACGATTTCCTGACTGCGTGACAAGATTCACTCCGAGGCCTATAGATGGAGCCCTGATTCTTGAGGCATTTGTTGCACCACATTCAGGTGATAAGGATCACACCACTCAGAAAAACTCAATTCCTCATAGAAAAAAACATTCATCTAAATAGGAACTGATAGATACATATCAAAATTCTATCTCACTCCAAACGAGGGGAAGAATGGACAAGGAATACGGAAAAACACATCAACATCACCGAACACAACTACTATGTTCAAAATAAATATCACGACCTGGAAGATCTTTTAATCACTCCCAAACAGCTCTCTATTCCAACAAATAGGTTTATCCATCATCCAAAGAGTTTTATTTTAAATTTGAAATGAATACTTATGTTGATCACCAGGAAATATTTCCAATAGAGAACTATACATGGCCACATCACAACATCAAACACATCTTTATGAACCCAATGAACATTTCTAAAAAACCGAGCCACCAACAAGATCTAATCTCAAGATACAACAAGAGTACGACATATATATCACAAGGAAGCTTACTAAATAAAAAAGTCTTCTATGACATAGAAAAATCAATCCACATAACCATTGGTTTTAAAAAAGGCAACAATTTTTTAGCTCAAAACACTTTTGAATAACTAACTAACTTGGTTGGTTTCCACATTCACCAATGGTGTTTCATCAAGTCCCACTTTTATGCACATTTCCTTGCCACCCTAGTTACCCAACCACAATGACATATAGTCCATCCTTCCAGATATAAATAAAACCATTCATGTGAGCACCCATGAAAGCACCAAAGGAAAAAACAAAACAACCTCATTCCAAAAATCATTTACCTTCAAAAGGAACACCAACCACCAAGTCAAAAACCCTTTTCATATTTCACAAAAAACAAACCACAATTCATTAAGAACCATTTTATTAAAAACCAACCCCTTTTCATTTTTAACAACTTCTAAAATAACTAAGCCACTCCAAAAAAACCCTTCCCATTTTTTTAAAAATTCAACAAGGTATACATTCATAATCCGAGGTCCATTGAGACCAACACCCTTTCTTGGAAAACCCCAACTGATCATATCCAATTTCCAAAACAAATTTATCTGATTCAAACTCTTTTTAACATCACAAAATATCCCATTAAAAGAAATGATCTAGAATCACCTTTAAATGATTCAAAATTTCAAAACATTTTATTCCAAAAAACCACATGTTTAGATTATGTATAATTCAATCCCGTAAAATCCTTTCCACTTCCCTCCAATTTTTTTTCCCACAAAAACACAACCTTCCAAAAATATTATTATATTTAATTTTTGAAAACCCCCTTTTTCACTATTCAAAATCTAATCCTTAATTTAAAACACATTTCCACAATTCCCACATAAGGATTTTAAAAACAAAAAATCAGAATTCAAGAATGGTTCCAGAGACCCAAAATAGGGGACTAGTGTCGGTGGGTGACTTGACCATATGGTTGGCGGCTATATGCCAAACACAACCACAACACATAGAGACTTATTAGGACCATTACCCAGCTTCACATGGTTGGCCAGGCCCTGTGAGCTCACGGTGTCCATTAGTCAGACTCCCCTTGTCATATCCCAACACCAAACAATCAACAAGAACAGAGGACAATAATAAAATAGGAATTCCCATGGAAACCCAAGGATTAGAATGATAAAGAGTCTGCGACGCTATTCTTGAACTTACCACTCAAGTCCCAACAATCCTACTCCATCTACCTTGAAATCAGAAAAATAACAAGGGCGCTCTAAAAATAATGGTCTGCTAAGAGCCAACCTCCTCTGATAGCATTTTGTCACGAACTAGTCCGAGTCGACCCTGAACCGATTACCCAGGCCTGCCCATGACAAGTCCCGACAGGCCTTCCCGATCCTCCCGGGATGGCTACAAGAACCAAGCGAATAAATAGAGTACACAAGGGAATGATTTCTCCAATCTATGAATAATCAATCAAACAATGGAAAGAAATGGAGAGCCCATAATACATTTATATAATAATCGAACTGAACATTATTTGTACAAGAAACTAAAAGTACAACTAAGACAACAAATCAACTGACCAAACCTGATTTCCAACAAACTCCATGTGACCCCACTGGTCACTCTCTAGAAAAATGATCACACATCTCCCAGGGTGATCAAACTCAAGCTGAAACATTGACAAGGGCTTAAAATAGAAGAAGACTATATGAGTGAGTATTAAAACTCAGTAGGTTAGCCCGATATTCTATTCCCAATACACATCCTTTAAAATAAAATAAACACCCATTTCAAGTTTTAAATAAGAATATAATTTTATATCATCCAAATGAGATTCCATGCTAAAAAAAATTACCAGGAATAAAAATGTATGTTTTATAAACAAGAATTCTAGTAATAACATTCAATGTGGTGCAACATCAAAATGAAAATAGTTTTCAAGAGGGATGATTTAAAGGAAATTAACCATTAAAAAAATTACACACACTACTGAATTTACCAACCAAACACACCATATGCTAATGCTGAGTACAAAAGATCCAATGATCACAAGTTACGGGAACACCACTAGGCACTTGTCAGTTTTGAGCCCCAACTACCACATATCTCGGTGAAAGTATCAATAATAAATATCCGTTCTCGTGCACACGAGCCACTAGTAGAGAGCATAACCATAACCATGTGTTCCACCAAAATCATTATCATCATAGTTTATTTATTTTTTTCATCGTCAAACTTGCTACGTGAATTAGGGGCCAAACCCCACAGGGTCACTAGCATACTAGTACACGTCCCCCACCTAGATACTCGGGATTTCATTTAGTGATCAATCAAGTTACACATATTATCAAATACACATTTCACATCAAAATTCCATTCCCAAACCATAAAAACACAAAAAACACCCAATCTTTCATCACCTTTCTTTCACGAATCAACAAACCACTAAATATTTTCATAAAACAATTTCAAGGAGTGTATAGAGGCTTTTCTCATGAAAATCATTCAAAAAAACTCATTCAATTATAAAAACACATAAAAACCATACCAATACATGTTTGGAAACCCTATAAAAATTTAATAAAATCATTTTATGGACTATAAATCTATCGTAATTTGACACAACGTAGTATATACAAGTAAAACACTCATTCTTTATTTTGAGGAATGGCGAAACGAGACTTTAAACATTTTCTCAAAACTAACATTTAACAAAGTTATGACTATAAATTTTATTAAGGAGGTGTGTACAAACTCATTAAGAAATAAAACCACATTCATAAATCCCTTAAAAAACAAATTTTAAATAGTCAAAACACAACCATTTTTACAAGAATGTGAAACGTGCCATTTTCTGGCAACTCGGGCCAAAACCTGTTGTAAACAAAAAACCATATTTTTGTAAAAAAAAGAAAATGTGAAAGCCATAAAATGATATCTAAATAATTTTATTACATGATTCCAATATATTTATAAATCCATACAAATTATTTTCAATTGCAGTAGACACATAAAAGCCAACCGAGCTATTTACCGAACACATGGCATGCACACTTTAAAAAAACCAACTTCTGTTAACCACTTAAAAAGGGATAATAAATCATTTTCATGCCATAATTTTATTCATGATATTGAGACATATTCAAAATACCATAAACCAAGTGTGAAATCTCAGGAAATAATTTATCATACATCATGAGTGAACATTTATACCAAAACAACAATATTTTTAACAAAATAAGTCACAAAACATAATTTGCACACAAAACCATTAGAACCAAAGTTTAATAGTAGCACATATCATATAAATAAGGTTATAAAAGAATTAAAATGATGAAACTTAATTGATAAAGGTTGGTTAAATGGATATCTTACCTCAAATCCTTGCCGTAATAGAAACGCACACCTGAAATCACATGTCAGGGGTTTATAAACACTAACACTATGAAGAACAGACCTAAATGAATATAAAATCCATCAAAAACCATGGTATAATCTATCCCTAGGTCGATCATGACTATAGGAGATTATAAAACCAAGAAATTATATAAGGAGGAAGAAGAGAGAGGATAAAGGAGATGGAATCTCACCTTTTCCACTAGAAACTCTTTTTATTACATTAGATCTGCAACCATATAGAAAAGGTAATGGGATGAAACATCATGAAGAGGCTCCAAATGTCTGGAACAAATAGGTAATGAATATTTGTGGGAAAATATCCTGAATTGAATGAGTTATGAATGAAACAATTTACCCTAACAATTTTGGGCGATTTGAGGTAACCTGAAAACGTTCTTCCTAATATGTGAACCATATGAGCACTATAGAGGTTAACTAGATAAGGGGGGTACATATAGGGTATTGGATTCGAGAGGGATGTGGAATAACTGAGAAATATTAAAATTGTAATAAGATATAAAAGAAATAATTTATTTTTTAAAAATAAGAAATGGGCCCATGGGTTGGCCCAATACATAAATAAGTAACACTAATTCACCATTATTATGAATTTATATGGGGTCTAAGTTGATATAGAATATTTAATATGTTAGTATAGAACAAGTGGGAACTATAATGGGTGATAAAGGATGAGGAAAATAGGATTTATAAAAGAAAAAAATTCAGTTTTTAAAACTGGAAATGTGCTCACGGTTGTCCCAAATCATGAAGTAACCACCTTTTCATCAAAAACTCCTAAAAAAGAAATAGGAAACCCAAATTAGGGTGATTAGACATATATGAAACTTCATTACTCAAGATTAATCTCCAAAAATACCCATTAAAGGGATCAGGATTTCCAATAGACCATATCAAAACAAAGGCAAAAAATAGGGTGTGACAATTCTCCCCACCATTAAAGCATTCCGCTCCCGGAAACCCATAACACTTTATAGATGAAAAATAAACACCAAAGGATTACATATCAACATGACCCAGCTTCTAGAGAAAATGAAATATCATCAACCATCATTGGATGTTAATCCTCTAGTTCAGAAAAAACACACAACTCAGAACCACTTCTAGAAAATCATTGGAAATATCAAACCACCACCTCCACAACCAAGCCAAGAACCCGATTGTTGGGCCTTCTTTCAATGAACCCAACCACAAACCAATCCAAAGAGCACTCACAAAAACCAAATAGGCTAGGGGATTCCCTAATGTAATCACCACCATTAAGAAAAAACTAGCACTAGAAAGTTCTTAGGATGAAAATCCATGAGTCCCATGGTGGGTCTCCCAACCATTGGAAACCAACTAGAAACGAACATAAAAGAATTCAACATGAGCTATAATTGGGCCACACTCAAAAAATCCAAAATAAACACTCCTATGAAAACCTAAAATTCCAAATTAATAGGTTGACAACATTGACATATAAACCACCCAATCTCGAACGGAAGGGAGAAGAACATGGCCAACACTTTCAACCCATATCTGGTTCCCCCACCACTCGGTGATGGGAGGGAAGGGAACCAAAAAACTTGGCCACTGAAACCAAAATAGAAACAAAGAAACTACCCAAAAATCTCCACCTAAAAATATGTAACACCAAGACTACACCTTATTTTCACAGGCGGTCCACACACGGACATTGATTGAAAACCCACATCCATGAAGGCATAACCAAAAACAATGTGTTGGGGGCAAGTCAACCATGCTTGTTGCGACAAAGGGAAATTCACAGAAATTAGGAAACAAAACATTGACATAAAAACTAACTTACCAAAACAGAGGAGGAAGGATCCTAATTGAGAATTCCACACCTCTATTGATTTTCTTACTGCGTGAAAAGCTTCACTCCGAGGCCTATGGGTAAAGCCATGATTCTGGAAGCATCTACTGCACCGCAGTCATGCGATAATGATCACACCACTCAAAAAAATCACTTTATCACCAAACAAAAACCATCATATAAATAGTAACTCATAGATACATATCAAAATTCAATCTCACTATGAACAAGGGGCGTAATGGACAAGGAATACGGTGAAACACATCAACATCACCGAACACAACTACTATATCCAAAAGAATTATCACGACCTTGAAGCACTTTTAATCGATCCCAAACAGCTCTCTATTACAACCAATATTTTGAGGCATCATCTAAAGAGGTGGATTTAACATTTGAAATGAATCATTAGGTTGATCGGATGGAAAAATTTCTAATAGAGAACTATATATTGCCGCAACACAACATCAAACACATCTTTATGAACCCAATGAACATTTCTCAAAAACCGAGCCACCAACAAGATCTCATCTCAAGATACAACAAGAGTATGACTTCTAGATCACAAGTAATCTTACTGAGTAGACAACACTTCTAAGACATAGAAAAATAAAGACACATAACCAATGGTTTTAACTAAAGGCCACAATTTTTTAGCTCAAAACACTTTTGAAAAACAAACTAACATGGTGGGTTTCCACATTCACCAATGGTGTTTCATCAAGTCTCACCCATATGCACATTTCCTTGCCACCCCAAGCACCCAACCTCCATTCCATATAGGCCATCCTTCCAGATATAAATAAAACCATTCATGTGAGCACCCATGAAAACACCATAGGCTAAAAAAACAACATCATTCTAAAAATATTTTACCTTCAAAAGGAACACCAACAACCAAGTCAAAAACCCTTTTCAAATTTCACAAAAAAACAACAATTCATTAATAAAAATTTTATTAATAACCTAACCCTTTTCATTTTTAACAGATTTTAAAATAACAAAGCCACTACAAATAACCCCTTCCTATTTTTTTTAAAATTCAACAAGGTATACTTTCATAATTCGAGGTCCATTGAGACCAATACCCTTTCTAGGAAAACACCAACCGATCAAATCCAATTTCCAAAAATAATTTGTCTAATTTAAAAACCTTTAACATCCCAAAATACCCCATTTAAAACAAAGATCTAGAATCACCTTAAAATGATTCACAATTTCAAAACATTTAATTCCAACAATCCACAAGTTTAGATTATGGATAATCCAACCCCGTTAAATCATTTAAACTTCCCTCTAATTTTTTTCGACAAAAACACAACATTCCAAAACCATTATTATATTTAAATTTTGAAACCCCCCTTTTTAACTATTAAAAAACTATTCCTTCCTTTAAAATCCATTTTCACAATTCTCACAAAAATATTTTAAAATCAAAAATTCAGAATTCAAGAATGGTTCAAGAGACCCAAATAAGGCAACTAGTGTTAGTGGGTGACTTGACCATATGGTTGGTGACCATATTTCAAACACAACACCAATATAGAGAGACTTATTATGACCATTCCCTAGCACCAAATGGATTTCTAGGCCCTGTGAGATGAGGGAGGCCAATAGTCAGACTCCCCTTATCATATCCCAACACCAAACAATCAACAAGAATAAAGGACACTAATAAAACAGGACTACCCATGGGAACCTGAGGATTAGAACGGGAAGTGTTCGAAACGCTCTTATTGCACTTACCCCTCAATTCCCAACAATCGTAATCCATTTAGATTGAAATACCCAAAAAAACAAGTGAACTCTAAAAAGAATGGTCTGCTAAGAGCCGACCTCCTCTGATACCATTTCGTCACGAACCAGTCCAAGTCGACCCTGAACCAGTTACCCACGCCAGCCCGCGACAAGTCCCAAGAGGCGTTCCCGATCCTCCTAGGATGGCAACAAGAACCAAAGGAATCAATAGAGTACACAATGGAATGATTTATCCCATATATGAACAATCAAACAAACAGCAGAAAGAAATGGACAACCCAAAATACATTTATATAAAAATTGAACTGAACATTATTTGTACAAGAAATTGAATGTACAAATAAGACAACAACTCAACTGACCAAACCAGATTTCAAACTAAATCCATGTGAACCCACTACTAACTCTCCAAAAAAATGATCACACATCTCCCAAGGTGATCAAACTCAAGATGAAACCTACACAAGGGCTAAAAATAGAAGAAGATTATAGGCGTGAGTATTAAAACTCAGTAGGTTAGACCGATATTCTATTCCCAAATAAAATACTTTAAAATAAATGAAACATCAATTTCAAGTTTTAAATTCAAATATAAAGTTATGTAATTCAAATGTGGTCCCATTATATAAAAAAATTACCTGGAAAAATGTGCATGTTTTATAAGAAATAATGCTAGTAATGACTTTCATTGCGGTGCAACTTCAAAATGTAAATAGTTTTCAAGAGGGATGCTTTAAAGAATATTAAGTTTTAAATAAAAAACACACACTACTGAATTTACCAACCAAACACACCATATGTAGATGGTGAGTAAAAATGATCCAATAAGCACAAGTCACGAGAACAACCCAAGGCACTAGTCAGTCATGAGCCCCAGGTACCTTGTATCTCGGTGAATGGAACCATAATAAATATATATTCTCGTGAAAAAGAGCCACTACTAGGGAGAATACACATAACCTAGTGATCCCCCAACATAATTATCATCATAGATTATTTATTGTTGTCATCATCAAACTTTCTACGTGAAACAGGTGGCAAACACCATAGGATCACTATCATACTAGTACACGTCCGCCCGCCTAGATACCCGAGATTTCCTTTAGTGCTCAATCGTGTTACACATATAACCAAACACACATTTAACATCAAAATTCCATTACCAAACCATAAACATACAATCATCTCACAAACATTCTTCACTTTTTTTTCACGAATCAACAAACCACTAAATATTTTCGTAAAACAATGTCATGTAGTGTATTGAGATTTTGCACATAAAACTCATTCAAAAACACTCTTTTAGTTAAAAAACACATCAAAACCATACCAAAACATATTTAAAACCCCTAAAAACATTTAATAAAATCATTTAATGTCCCATAAAACAATCCCAATTGACACAACTTGGTATATACAAGTAAAACACTCATTCTTTAATTTTAGGAAAGGCCAAAAAAGCCTTTAAACATTTTCTCAAAACTAAAATTTGACAATGTTATGGAATTAAATATTATTAAGGAGGTGTGTACACACTATATAAATAACAAAACCGCATTAATAAATCCCTTAAAACACTCAAGTGAAATATTCAAAACACAACCATTTTTACAAGAATGTGAAATAATCCATTTTCTGGGAACTCGGGTGAAAACATGTTGTAAACAAAAAAACATTTGTCTGTAAAAGAATATCCAAATTTGAAAGCCAAAAAAGGATCCCAAAATAATTTTATTTCATCCTGCAAATATATATATAAATCTAAATCAATTATGTTCAATTGAAGTAGACACATAAAAGACAACCGGGTAATTTACCGAACACATGGCATGCACTCTTTAAAAAACCAACATGTGTTAAGAACTTAAAAAGGGATAATAAAAATTTTCATTACATAAAGTTATTAAAGCTACTGAGACATATTCAAAATAACATAAAACAAGTGCTAAAGCTCATGGAATAATTTATCAAACAATAGGAGTGCACATTTATACCAAAACAACTATATTTTTATCAAAATAGGGAAAAAACATAATTTGCACACAAAATATTTAGAAATAAAGTTTCATAGCATAAAATACTATATAAATAAGGTTATAGAATATTTAAAATGATGAAACTTAAATGATAAAGGTTTTTTCAAGGGATATCCTATCTTAAATCCTTCACGTAACGGAAACACACACCCGAAATCACCCGTCACGGGTTTATAAACCCTAAAACTATGAAGACCAGATATAATTGAATATAAACTCCATAAAAACCATGGTATAACAAAACCCTAGGTATATAATGACTATGGGAGATTATAAAACCAAGAAATAAAGAATGGAGGAAGATTATAGAGGATAAAGGTGATGGAATCTCACTGTTTCCACTAGAAACTCTTCGTATTCCATTAGATCTGCAACCCTAGAGAAAAGTGAATGGGATGAAACTTCTAGGAGAGAATCCTAAGGTCTTGAAGAACCAGGTAAAGAATATTTTTTGGAAAAATATCTCGAATTGATTGAGTTATATATGAATCAATTTACCTTAACAATTCTGACTAACTGACTGAACATTAACATTTTTATTGATTTTGGCAACACACTGAAAAAAAAATACCAGAAAAACTCATGGATTTCGAAAGTAGTGGATCCACAAAGCAACATTGATGAAAAATATACTACCACCAGAAGGGAAGAAAGCAATGTTAAGGAAGAAAGAAACATTAAATTTTGGGAAATCCTAAGATGCCAAGAAATCTGCAACCTTATTCCCCACTCGCCAAGTATGAGTGATCGTTGTACGAACGCAAATCATCATTTTTCACTTGAGGAAATTATATTCAATACCCCACAGACAGTTTCCAATTTCCATGAGTGCTTTGAAGAGAATCAAATAATCTGTTTCCACAGCCTTCAAAGAGAGCTATCTTTGATCACTTAATTCCAACCCCATATCCAAAGACTTTTCCTTGGCCTGAAGAGAGTCACCACTGCCCTAAAAGGCCGAGAATGTATCAACAAAAAACCCCATTTGGTCCCAAATCACACCTCCCCTGATCATCTATCCCCTCAGGAAGGACCCATCTGTGTTGAGTTTTAGCCCATCTATATGGGGGTACCAGCGAACCCAATTCCCATGGCCCCTCCCCTCAGGCTGGTTGGATGCCCCTGTATAGAATGGCCTCACTGATGGGGATCCCTGGCAATCTGAACAAACGGTTTCTAAGTCCAGCAAAGCATTCATCATCTTGAATCCGATAATGGTGCTAGTACCCAGAGTGTTCTTATGGCACGCTTCGTTCATGGCTTTCAAAATTACCCTACAGCCCGCCACGAGGATGATCGCCCTTCCTGTCCACTCAGAACTGCTGTCTCATGCACCTTCAAAACACCGGCTGAGAACATCCTCCTACAACCCTCCGACATCACGCCAGCCTAAAAAAGCTCTATACACCTTCCACGACCAACGATCCCAGTCGCGGTGAAAAAAAGATGCATCTATGATTCTTACATGGGGTTTTTACAACACCAACATTTGGATGAAAAAGAGACCCCCATACGTTGGATGTTTTCATCCGCGGGAAAAGAATTATTCCTCACTCACCATGTCAGGAAATTGAATTTTAGAGAGATCCCCCTAAACCACAACATTTTTCCCCACCAGTCACTTGCATTAGGATCCCTTCTAATACTACCAAAATCCTTTATTGAAAACTATCCTGAAAAGGATCTTGTGAATATTAGCCTATTAGGATCCTCACCGAGGATAATTTATTTAAAAACATCATGTTGAGTGTCATTGAGAATGACCTACAGAAAGGCTGGGTGGCCACACACTTCTCTGAATGATAAATCCAGTGTGGGGAAACTAGGAAACCAAAGAATTCATGCTCCCCAATCCTGATGCCAGAAGTTCACCTCTCCTCTCCCCACTAGCCATCTTGAGTAAGGACGGAGTACCTCCGTAAACGGTTGAATAAGCTTCCAAATCCTTGATGACTGGGACAGCTGAACCACAACATCCAGTTAATATTTCTCATGCATGAGAATTCCCCAAAGCGTTCAGCCTTCCATTTCCTCCCATGCATGTTTTTCATGCATCCCTTGCCTGGTTGATCTCACACTTCGTAAATTGATTCCACCTTTAGCAAGTGGTTTTGCAAGATGCTTCCCCAATGCCCACTGATGACGACTTTCTAGCTGGACATTCCAAACAAAGGACACCATGATCCTCTCTATGATAATAACCACACATTTGGGAGTCTTCAAGGTGGAAAGAAGATTCATGTGGATAGAGACAAGGACGCTATTGACCAAGGTAATGAGTCCTCCAAAAGAGAGGAACCTATTCTTCTAGTTTAAGATGTGCCCCGTGATCTTGCCAACAATCTTATCAAAATGATGAACGTGAAGGGAATTTGGACTAACTGGCACTCCAAGTTACTCCATGGGAACAGAGCCTCTCCTTATATTCAAGGTTTTTTTCAAAATCCTAGCCCTCCTGACTGAGAGTGACTAAGAAGAAAAATATATGCTTTTCTCCTTATGCACCTCCTGCCCACTGCATTTACAATATTCTTCTAGCAACCCGTTCATGCCAATCACTGATCTCCTACTGCCATTAATGAACATGATAGTATCATCCACGAACATAAAATGAGAGATTCCTTCCGAAACATTTCAATCCTGATAAGGCAAAATTTTACCCATGTGGAGGACCCTTTTAATAAAATGGCTCTGCACATTTTGAGAAAGAATAAATAACATGGGGGAAAGGGGATCCCCTTGACGTAAACCGCAACAAGCTTTAAAGAAGCCAAACTACTTACCCAAAAAGAAAGTGGAGATCCATGCTGAGCTAAAACAAAAAAACAACATGTCACATGTCCAGTTGGAGAAGCCCATGCAGCCCAACACCTTCAAGATAAAACCCCATTCCATCCTATCATAGACCTTTCTCATGTCATGTTTGATAACCAGATTACTCACGAAGTCCTTATTGTTAATCCCACTGATCATTTCTTGCACCACCACAATCGCACCCTGGATTGATCGGCCTTGAATGAAGTCGTGCTGCTCTGCTGCAATCCATGTGTTCTAGTGAGGAGCCATCATTTTGTTCATAATGCTAGAAAGAACCTTATAAGGCATGTTACACATACTGATTGGATGATACTGCTCTAAAGATCGGGGTTTTTTCACTTTTGGGATCAAAATCATCTTTGTAGTACTGGGAATGTGCGGCAGGTGCACCCCCTGGAAGAAATACTTCACTACTTTGAATAAATCACCTTTGACTGTATCCCATGCAGCCCTAAAAAAATAACCAGGTATGTCGTCTGGTCCAGGTGCGTTGTATGGGTTCAACGACCACACCACTTCATGCACTTCCTCCTCCTCAGGAGGACGTCGCAAGCGCCCATCAGTCTCTTCTACAACGCTTGTTGGAAAGTCCTCAAACAACACTGTAACCTCCCTTGGATAACCTTATACCATGTTAGTATTGGGGCCTGCAAGAAGGGCTTTGATGGAGTTGTTTTCCATAACCCCTACCTCATCCTGATCATTGGAAAAGGAACCATCCTCCCGAAAAATATTGGGCCTATGAATACGACGCCTCTCTTTAATACACGAATGCAAATACCTGGAATTTCTATCCCCCTCACAAAGCCAATGGATCCGAGTTCCCTCTCTATCAAGCCTCTCCTGCCTCATAGGAGTGTCAGAAAAAAGACCCTTCTTGTCCCCAAGATCAAAAAAGTGGTTATCATCCCATTCCTGTTCCAGACTAGCCTCCATGGATTCAACCTCCTCAATCACCATGCTCAGGTCTTGATCACGGGCAGGAAGAGATTTCCTCCACCATTACAAAAAAATTTTAAGCCTCCTGATCTTATTCTACAAGAAAATCCACGGGTTTCCTGGATGATTACCATCCCAAGATTCCTTGACCACGCCCAATAAGCCAGGTTCGCCAACCCAAATCCCAGAAATCTGGGTCCGATCAACTCTCACATCACTTGAGCTCAAGACAAGCTGCAACAGAGAGTGGTTGACTAAACACCGGGCCAGGTGGGAAAATTTCATATCTAGGAAGAGAGTGATATCATCTTCATTCATCAAAAACCGATCCAGACGACACCAAGTGCACCTTCCACCCCTTTGGTTTTTACTCCAGGTGAAATGATCGCCATCAAACTCGACATCCATCAGACCTGATCTGGCAATGAAGGAAACAAAATCTAGACTTTCCCTCCTGGGAAAATCACCCCCTTGTTTCTCCTCAGGATAAAATATAGTGTTGAAGTCACCCCCGACAATCCAAGGGTTTTTATCTTCAATCATCCCTTCTAAGTCATGCCACATGAACTCTATTTCTTGTGCACTTCAATTAGAGTAAATGAAAGAGAAGAAAACCTCTTGAGCACCTACTGTAATTTTTGTGGGAATATACCGGTCTAAATCATTCAGAAAATCGACTGAGACATGGTCCTTCCAGAATAGATAGATTTGAGAGTTTGAGGGATTTTCATGCATACATCCGAGGACTCTGAGCCTCTACACAAAATACTTAACTTTGCATGACGCCTGTTTTTAGTCCATGAATAGCCACCATAGAAAAAGAATGATTAAAACATTCTTTGACAATGAAATTAGCTTTCACCTGCGCCCCTAGCCCTCGGGCATTCCAGATAAGGACACTAAACAATGAAACGAGGAAGACTGGTTTTATCCCCATACTTCTGGCCCTTGGGTGGAGGATATGGTTAGAGTAAGTTTAAAGCCCTAACCATGGAATGAGATCGAGTACACATTCCACTCTGTACCTTCTTACTGACGATCTCAGGGGAACAACCCCCACTAGCCCACACCCTGCAGGTGACCTCCAGAGACTCCAAGAACTTCGCCTTCGACACATTTCTTACTGAAGTCACCAGATCCTCCGGGGACTCTAAGCAATTCACCTTCGTCACCCTTCTCACTGTAGACGATGGAACCTCGGAGGGATGCATCAACAACGGGGCTTGTGACAGTGGAACGAAAGGAACCATCGACAGAGTGGGAAAGGACAAGGAGAGAGAATCACTGGACGAGGAAACCTAAGAGACAACAACTACTTCTGAACCAGAATCCGGCTTAGAAAAAA
This sequence comes from Viscum album, assembly GCA_963277665.1. Classification (NCBI taxonomy): domain Eukaryota; kingdom Viridiplantae; phylum Streptophyta; class Magnoliopsida; order Santalales; family Viscaceae; genus Viscum; species Viscum album. Next base: position 287,327,765 of record OY728138.1, read on the forward strand.
TAGGAAAGGGAATGCGAGAGGTGACCCTCGGGACCAGCGGCCTAATAATAAAAAGGTTGAAAAGAAACGACCTGTCTAGAGAGGGGCCCAATCCTCTATTTTGAACAAGCCGATTCCCACCCAAGGCACTGTTGAACAGAACCAGGTCCCTATTGTAAGATTCCTACCCGAAAAAACTAGTCTTGGAAGAGGACGCCTCGGAGGCCTAAATTGGAGGAGAGGCAGCCACCCCTTTGTCGCGGGTAAAAGGAGAAGAAGGATTGCCCCAGGAGGGCCTATGTGACTTCTGGGATTTCCCCCGGGCCTTCCAGCAGACTTGCAGAGAATGGCCAGAGAGGTGTAGAGTGAGAAAAACCGAGGAAAAGTAGGGTAAGACAAGTCTTGATGACGATCCTCCATCCCTTCAATCCGGAGCACAACATGATCCCGGATCGGCCTAGAGATGTCCATCTATACACAGATCTACGCCACAGACGTCTCCTCCAATCAGATCGTCCAATCATCCGCACAAAGGAACAACCCCAGCGAGACCCATATCACCTTCAATAAAGACTTTGACATTAGAGGGAGGGGATTCCTAGGAAAACAGATCCAGACCGCTGCTATGGAGCTTTCCCTCTCGGAATGAATTGCCATCAACCAACAGGAGAGAGAAAACCGCCATCACCCCACCCAACGAGGGATCCTGGTCCAAGATTTCAAAAAATTTGCCTGATAATCCATGACAATTAATAACAGCTTCCGATCCAAAACCAACACTGACACCGGATGATCAAGGCCCAAACGTTTGACACAGGCCTGGAAAACTGGGAGCGGGGGTTTGTCTACACCAAAATGCGCGATCAGGATCCACTAAAGATTGACCCTGCTTATGAATTTCTATGAGGTCCAAAATGATATTAATGTTTTAATATGTCAGTATATGAAAGGTAGGAAGTGGAATGGGTGAAAAATGATGAAAATCATAAGAGTTATAAAATAAACAAATTCGGGTATTAAAACTAGAAATGGGCTCACGGTTTGCCGAAATCAGGAAGTAACCACCCTTTCATCAAAAACACCTAAACAAACATTGGGGAATCCAAATTAGGGTGATTATACATATATGAAACTTCAAAACTCAAGATTCATCTCACCAAATACGCATGAAAGGGATCCGGATTTCCAATGGACCGGATCAATACAAAGTAAAAAAAATCGGGTGTGACATATTCTTAGTGTCATTATCATCTTCTAAAAAAATCATTTTAATATCCTTATTTCACACTCGTAATAGATGGTATCCAATTCATAATTGATTCTTGGAGAACCATAAATCTCCTTTCAATTGATCAAATAGATCATCAATTCATGGAAGTGGATATTAGTTCATTATCATATCTTTGTTAAGCTAATGATAATCAACACACAACAGAAGAGTTCCATCTTCTTTCTTCATGAACAAGACTGCTGCTGCCCATAGAGATACACATGGTGGAATGAAACCCATACTTTCTAGTTCATCAAAATTATATTTCAACTCATGTAAATATATTAGTTCCATGCTATAAGATCAAATGAATATAAAATGGGTCCTCATAAGGAGATCAATCATAAATTCCACTTCCATTAATTTTGGAAACCCGAAGATTTTCTCAAGAAATAAATCTAGAAATTGATCAATGAATTATGGAAAACTAATTTCCTTGATCTCTTAAATTTACGGAAAGGTCAGTAGCACCAAATGGTAATAGATTTTTCTGACCATTGATGTCAACATGCCCGTTTCACTATTATTTATTGTCATCTATCCTCTGAATAGATATTCAATCCCGTACTTAGTCATGAAACTCGCTATTAGCTTATAAAAGTTGATGTGATCCTTAAAAGTTGTCATCCAATTCTTGTAACACCCCATGATTTCATAGTATTTTATTTTTTCAAAGTAATTCATTAACTTGCACTACACGCAACACCGAGTTCAAGCGCACTACGCCTTACCAAACCAGTCGTTCAAAATCATTTATGAATAGTATTAACTGAATTTTGAACTATGTATAATCCTTATAATTTCAGAATCCATATTATGAATTTCTTAAACATAATGTAATAACTAATTCATATTTTCAGATAAAAGATGTTTTTTCCAAAAAATGCACTTTTACCGCCTCTTAATGGTGAACCTTTTAAAATCTAATATTTGAAACTTTTATATATTAAATTTGTCAAAATAAACATCTTATTCAGAATCAAGACATAAAAATTTAGTTTCGATAATTTTTTTTTGTGTTTTTCTGATTACATTCATATTTGGGTGAATAGTAAAAAATACTATATTTTAACTGAAAGCAACTTTTTTAATAATATTAATTTACTATGTTATTTTATACATTTTTTATGGTTTGGAAGTATAAATAGATTACATTTTTACCATATAATCCAATTATGGTCATTGTAAGTAATTTCACTTTGAAATTGGATTTAAGTAAGTGTCAATATTTTGATAGTTATTGTTTCTTCAAAATAAACCTTTTGGGTTTGACAATGGAAATTAATTTTAAATTAATAAATGCAACTTCTTTGTTTTGAATTTGGTAAAATAGACGTAATTTTGAATTCTGAATATCAAAATTAGCTTAGGGAGAATTTTTGGTATTCTTCTGAAAACTTTCAATTTTTTAATAAATAGTTAAAAACACTGAGTTATTGTTTAAAACAGAATTTTTATTTAAATAATTATTTATTTGATTTAAATTTATTTTAGGTCAAAATAGATACATAATACCTATATATGTTCAATTTAATTTATTGGAGTCTTTTTGTAATAATATTAGATATATAAAATTTTATTTAACTTTTCAACGTCTTTTACCCACCTACTAAGAGAATTTGAAAATTTACATAAATCATAATTTTACTGCTTCTGTGAGTAGAATTTCAAAAATATGTTAGAAATGGTTTATTTCAGTATGAAAAATTTGGTTCAATTAGATAATGTTTTTTTGTGAATAGTAACTGTTTACTTTTATTTACCACAGTAAAATGTAAATATGGTAATTAAGGGTAAAAATGAAATTATTATTACACTAAAACATTTCATAATTCTATTGCATAAGTGTAATTCAACAGAAAACAAACTCAGGAATAAAATATGATCTTTTAGGTCCTCATGGATTAGAGTAGGAATTTTATTATTAATTTATTCAAGGAATAGTTAAAAGAGTTAAAATCAATGTTTAATAACTAAAACAATTTTAATATAGGGATATATATAAGATAAATTCGACTGTAAATATTTATTAGAAAGATAAAAATATTACCTACATAATGGTGTTTTATTTATAATTTTTAGACATTAAATAATTAAATTTATTTATGACACAATGGTAATGCAGTAATTAGTGTATTAATAAAATATTAAAACAAATGAAATTATAAATATCCAAATAAATGTAATTTTAGACTTTTTATAAATTGAACTATATTTATAGGTTATTATTACATGTTTTTTATGGTTATATCAGGTTTTTTTTGAAGTAATCATGATTTTATGATATAAAAACAAATACAAAATAGTGTTAAAATTTACATAATATAGTTTTTGAAATTAATATTATATAATTAATTAATATAATAGTCATAAATATCTAAGGCACAGCCAAAGAACTTATATAATAATATATATGACATTAATTAACAAATTGGGGTGCGATTGGAATTTTATAGTATGTTTATTAACCATAGAATATAAAAATACAAAGAGACGTGGTAAATGTCAAACTATTTAACTAAGAGTTAAATCTAAAATTTAAGGTTAATATGATGACCTAAACCATCTAAAACCCATTGGTTGTGTTGGTTTCGGCCCATACCAACCTTAGATTATAAATAATTAATTTTTGAGATATTTGACACCGAAAATAAATTTATTATAAATAATATTTTATGTTTTTTCTAAGGTGCCCCTCACCCCTCTTATTAAAGGGAACCTCCACTTCTCTCAAATTCACACCTCCAAAGACATTTTTCTCAGCCAAATACTCCCCAAATATCTTCCCAAATATTCTAACTTCATCCTAGAGTCCATAATTTGGTCAGAAAGACAACGTAAGGAGCCCTTTTGATCAAATCAAAAGGATGAACCCGAAGAATAGGTAATAATTTCACCACCATCTTTCAAGTTCTCTTATCCTTACACTTACTCTTTCTTTGTTGTTTCCATTATAAAATAAAACTCCATCATATTCTATACACTATGATGTTATTATAAATATGGCACAACTATATTCATTATTCAATCCATCTTATGTATGATAATTCCACCATCCATGCGTACGTACGGATTACCATCTCCACGTCGTGGTGTAATTTGTTATTCAACACTATGTTATTTGGATAGATATAATAATGAGTAATATGTATTTAAATAATTAAAATAATATTATAATGTCTATGTAAAATTAATATACCATCCAATTCTACACCTTTAAGGAAATGAAATTGTCACTCGTGCGTACGTACGGACTACGGTCTCCACAACGTGATGAGATTCATTTCCATGTTCACCATTCATCGATGATTATAAAAATATATATCACTATTAAGTATATAATATAAGAAATAATAATGCTACTAGAGATATATGTATAAATATATATATGTACATAGATATATCTTATTCCCTTAGTTCCGTTCAATACGATATGAAAACGGAAACAACGTTTATGCGTAAGTATGAACTACCGTCTCCATAAACCATGTTTTTAATTTCATATATATGTCTATAATACATATTTATATTCTAAATATATATGATATATAAATCATTTTTTATATTCTGTTATTATTTAAATCTTGGTCTAAGTGATACAATCCAGAGTAACAAGTTAAAACACGTACGATAAAGAAAGCGATTATTACCGAAAATGATAATTTACATTGGATATTATTATTAAATGGGTGTTATAAAGTCATAAATGAATAATGTATGATATCATAAACATTAATATGGTTATGGTATAATTTAATAACATACTACGTTCTTCATACTGGAGGTTAGACGTACCCTCAACTAAAGGAAAGTGCAAGGTAAGGGTTAATTCCTCAATCTCATTATTATCCAATATTGTTTATGTGTAAGTATTTACTGGGAAATTTTTATCATCGTTGCCCATTTTTCATAAAAAATATTTCAAAATGAATATTTTAAGGATTTTTAAATGGTACTCTTTATCAAGATCAGAATTTTAAATATTTTAATGATTTATCTTTAAAAATATTTTTAATTAATGTACATGTATTCAAAATGATTTTAATGATTAATTTATATGGACATGAAGGTTTTTAAATGATAATTCTTCTCGAAAGATTCAAAGTGGTAGGGGACACATTTATTCAAAAATATCTTTTAAATTACTTCCTTTATAAATTTTTGAGTTTTAAATGATTAAAAAAAGGATATTTCTCTCAAAACATTTTACTCATCATTTTCAACTATGTCATCATCCATTACTAAAGATTATTTTTTATTGAGGTTGATTTACTATAATAATATATTCCATATTAGATTGAATGAGTTATGATATGTTTGACTACTGATGGTCTATTTTTAAACTGTTCATGGTTTATAGTTAATGTATTGGCATTTCTTATTCTTGTTTTAATATGAATATTTATGTTATGTTTCTCCTTTTTCATATGAGGATTGCAGTGGACTTAGTAACTGACGGGTGGAGCCCACTATAGGTCTTAGATGCATCGGTAGGTCTCATGAGACGAACAAGTGTCTTGGAATAGGGCCTTGGATAAAAAATTATTTGTAGTCTCATCACAAGGCCTTGCCTATGTGGTAATGATGTTCGGCGTTAGGCATTCCCTCATTATGAAATTAGTTATTACATGTGATTAATAAACTATTAGAATATCCATATGCATGTTTATATGTTAATGTTTGATTTATTTTTTCCATATTATGTTCCTGTTTGTGTTCAAAAATTCATTTGTTTTTACGACACATCTTTCCTTAAAAGTTTATAGCTTCAGCTAAATTATTTACCCTAACTGGGAATCTGAGCTCACCCCTTTCTTATATTTTAGTTTCCCAGGATTACAAGAAGTGTATTATGATTGATATGCCAGGTTAAGCTAAAGGAAAAAATTCTATTCACAAATAACTATCTATGCTATGTTTTATGTTTGAAATTATAATGTAAAGTTAATGTATGTAATCTATTTTTCAAAGACTGCAAAACTGATCGGTCCTTCAGATCATGATTCATTGTAATCATGCCAATGTATTAAAATAATTCACTGGCGATGGGTAACTGGGGTTATGGCATTACAATTCATACCCAAGATAACATCATAGATATCCATTTCTAACATTGAGATGTCCCATTTCAGTTCATCTCCATCAACAATTATAGCACACGCTCAACACACAAGGCCTGATATTCTCTTTCATCGAGTGGAGTTGGAAGGTTCAAAATTTAAGGCATCATTTCCATTTTTAAATTTTGAAAAACAGTAGCACGAGATGAAATTGAAAATGTGATACACCGGTTTCAAAGAGAACTTGCAGAAGTGATGAATTCAAAATAACCGTACCTATCACTGTAGATTGTCTGGCTTGGTCATTGACAATCATCTTCTCAGCTCCACACAATATCTTCGTCATTGCACTATTCTCTTTATTACCTTTCTGAGATTTTCATAGTTGAGAAGACATGGTATTTTCAAAATCAATATGGATAGCCCGGTTCTATTGATGAGACTGATTATGCAGTTCTAGCCCTATTGAAGCATACAATGCTTGTGATTCTTGAGAAGTGTCTCAATCACTAGACCCTAGAGAACTATGAAAATGGCATTGAAGATTCCCTATATTGTTTCAAATATGACATGCTCTAGGTAGTACCATACACTCTATCTTTAGGTTGTCAAGAGAACCACATTGTATGTAACTAGCTTTGCTCTGGGGTCATGGAGGAAGGTACACTGATCTGGCTATCTGATTTTGACTCCCACATTGTCCTAGTAAATAGGTGTCCCCTTCCCGAATGAACACAGTTATTGAGTTACCACATTCCCTATATATATAATCATACATGCTCCCATCGATCCCAATATATCACGTCCAGTCATAGTATCTATATTCACTATCTCTATATAATCTATAATACAAAGCCTCAAAATATCCATTCAAATCACCTGTCGTGTCCCTGATTTGAAGGCGTGTTTCTTCAAAGATTCACATTTCACAACCTCTTGTTAAAAAAGGAGAAAATTCATGAATTTAGATATATACTCTATCAAAGAGAGAATCTATTATTTCAGGTTGATGTAGTCTATTGTTTTTTGTGTTTAGAATTTGTGAGGATAGAATTGTTTGTCGAACAATTCCTCAAAATCCTCCAATGTATTGCCTTAATCCAATTTAGCCTGCACCGCTGAATCCCACCCCTGGCGTGTAAGACCATGAAGAATATACATCACCATCTTTACCATTAGCTCTACTAGGTTGTCGATAATGTCAATGATACAATTCATCCTACTAAGCCACACCTCTACCATCTTAGATTCATTGTCACCCCAATTGTTAGGTGGATTCTGCTTCATGAAGAAGATGATATGATCCACATGCCTCAGCTTATTCATCCAGTTCCCCATATCAACAACATGAAATGAATTGAAAATACTCTAAACTAGCTCTTGGGTCATCCGTGGTTTAGGTGTAACCATATTCATCATATGTTGTTTTGTTTCGTTTCGTTGACACCTACCAGGCTCTATTTTCTAAACCAACAACAATATTTGTTAATCACACTCTTAAGAAAATGAGATCTTATAATTTCAAAATTTATCACATCAACATTCAAAAGATTGTTTTCCAAAAAACCCCATTTCTAAGTTCCACAATTAGTAAAATATTAATTTATTATTTGGAAAACCAAACCATTTTATAAATACACCAAATATCTCCTTTCCAAAATCATTCATTTGAAAACAAAATACACAGTATTAAATAATTTACACCTTGGAAAAAATAATTATCCAACAGTCCAGATGAAATATGAAATCCTAGTGTGATGTAATTCCTCTATAATGCATGTCACACTGGTCTCATTGGATAAACCCATGACAGGTAGATTCTATGATCCTATTAGTGTCTCTAAAAGACTTATGACCTCGACAACATGGTAACATAAAGTTCTTTATAAAAGGGTTTTCCATGTCTTTTTGTTCAATACATTTAAATTTCCCACTATCGTACTCTTGTCTATTATTTCAACTCAAGGAATAGAAAAAAAGTAATTTCAAAACCAAGACCAAAAACATTGATGATTACTTTTTAGTAAAGGACTAAAAAGTGTATAGTTTTCTACCTCAAAGAAAGGACCAGACTGATAGCATTTTTAATGAATTTTTCATCCTTATTAGATTGAGGGAACAATGATTCATTACATTGCCTTAAGAGACATCCCCAGGATTCCCATGTCTGGAAATAAATTCTGGATGGTTTCACATACATGTGGGGGACGATTTAACTTTTTTGAAAAAAACCACTAAACCAACAAACCATAACCAAACAATTCAATAAATGTTGCATGATCAAAAGAAAGACCATTAAACAACTTCACGTATCTCAAAACCACATCAAAATAAGAAATAACGGAATAATAATATCGTATCATAAAAAACGATAGATAACTGACTCAATAATTTCAAGAGACTACATTTCTCTATGATCCACAATTTCTATGATCCAAAATTACCGAACAACCCAAATATCCTGAGGTCATGATAAAAACGTGGGAAATGTTACCATTGACCCCATCATAGAAGATAGAATCTTTAAAAGCACCAAAGTTCCAATGTAGGGGTGAGTGTAATACTCAGTTGGTTTTACCCGAATGAATTTCCTAATCAATAATCTATGATATAAAATTTATCCAAATGTACAAAAAACAGTTGATATAAAACAATTTACCAAGGAAGTTGATAACAAAAAATAAACATGTTACAAAAACTTTTTACCACTAAATGAAACCAATACTAAATGAAACTAATTTATTGAAAGTCATTTTTCTAGAAAAAATAACTAATCACTTCATAAAACCAATTCTTCTTATCAGCTGCCATTCCCATTCTATAGTTCACAACTCAATCTAAAATGCATGATTCTTAGACTGTTCCATAATATTGTGTGGTCTCTCGTCCAATTCCCATGTTTCCAAATAACACATCACCTTGATCTTGGGTTATGTTTCATGTACCCCAATGGTACACATAGCTTACTAAGGTACCATTAAGCATGAACTCACTCCAACACCAATAATTCTTATCATATCAATTTCCACAATAAACCATTTCAGAAAAACCAAAATTTTATTGAAAATCAATGATCAAAAAACATCCAAGAAACATTTAATTTTAATAAAACATTACTTTTTATTGAAAACATCAATCGAAATCATTTTATAACAATCTAGAAAAATCCCTTTTTTAAATTCCGAATTTTAAAACCAATAACAAAACTACTCATTCAAAATACCCAATTTTCTATATTTAACAAACATTACTAAATAAGTTTTAAAACAAGTTTTTAAAAAAAATATCAATCAATTAAAAAAAATTAATTATAAATCCTTCCAATAACTCATACTAACTGGAGTTGAGAAAGAATCCTCCTATAGAGAAGGTTTTGATGAAAACCCCAACAAATGAAGAACGCACTTGAAAACAGGGTCGATTCTCAAAGAACCTGCCTTATATCTATTCTCCTAGAATGCTCAAGAACAAATTTCATCATATTTGGAATTCAAACACCTATATATACCAATAATTTTTGTAGATCTATTAACCAAATATAGGGGGAGAAGTAGATAAAAGTATATCTATGAAATTGATCAATAACGATGAAGAACGATCACATAAATCAGGAATCCGGCTTCAATTAATCTATAAAATACATTGGATCACCTCTTATCCAATGGGAGAATCTTCTTTGGCCTTAGGATATTATTCATCCAGAGTTAGGGATGGTTTGGGTAAAAAACGGGGGAGCCTTTGAAAGAACGAATGACATCCTATTTTAAAGGATCTCATTCTTACTCCGTGCGTTCTTTAACCGCACAATTAGGCAAACCGTACACTACTCGTGTGGTATCCCCTTCCTGTACAACTTTTCCATCCATGGTATCCCTAACCGTGCTCCAACCGTGCTATATATACTACTTAGAAGGAAAAATGTGCATGGTTGGGACGCATGATTAGACAAACTGTGTGCTGCCAGTGAGAGATCCCTTTTCCCTCAAAAACACTTCCAGAGTTCTCCCAAATCTCCCAACTATCTCCCTTACACATTATAAAGAGAAAAAACATCATGTAATGTTTACATACTAGAAAACTGGTGTTCAAAAATTTACTTCATTATTTATAATTTTTTTACATATTCATGAGGGAAGAGAAATGTTTTAATTTAGAAATAGTGATATATTTATTCATGTGGTTATATATTTTTCTTTTATACCACTTATGGTATGATCATGTGGATTTGTTTTTCTGGTTTTTTTTACTTATTTTGGAAAATAATCTTCCCATCAAATTTTATTAATTTAATTTGAAACATTATTAAAATGTTTATTATAATTACAATTTTGATGAATATTTTCTTTTGTATGATGTATATTCTAAATGAAGAGATTATATTGTAGACAAAATTTCCTATTTCAAGGACCCATACATCTGGGGGAACATAATTTGTTATAATATACTCTATATGATAGTGACGTTATCCCCCATGACTCGTAATATACTAATTATATTGATGAAAAAATGTGGGGGAATGTTTTTGTTAGAATGGGAAAATGGAAACACTCACCTTAAAGATCTAGTCAATATCCATGCCTCATTTATGGAACTTATTATACATGGAATGAAAAATATTATTGAAAAATAGTTTTTCATATTTTCTCCTGCAAATGAAATTTCGTGGAAGGACTATTCAAATATGATAAAGTCTATGTGTACATATCATCATATAAGGTCTCTAGAAAGACCCATTCATAGATCATTAAGACCTTCATTTAAATTAATTATCAATCTATGTGGGGAATTGAAAATGGTTTTGATTATGAAATTTATCAGTCATATTATAATGTTTAACTCTATTTTTTTTGTAAGGAAAATAATCCATCTTTTACACCATAGTTTTCCATGTATTCTTTTTTATTTTATATTTAATAAATTGTTACAATATTTTCCTTTTTTTGTATTGTTTGGTAATAAAATCAACATTATAATGTAGTTGTTATTTTAGATTATTATTCTATTCACTACAAGAAACACAGTTGGGATAAATCCACCCAAATCATGCATACAACAATAAGGAGTTAACATCACCCTTTTGAATAGTATCATTTCATTTTATTACACAATGCAATAAATATTGTATCAAAAATATATTTCATGTAGTAATGTAAATTATTAAATAGATTTTATTTAATATTATGGGTTAATATAAAAGAATTAAATGACAATAACTTTTTTTATTTTTAATATAATTTTTTGACATTAAAAATTTTAAATTAATTTATAATTTGTTTTTAAATTATATAATAATGTGAAATTGAAAAAATGTTATAATTTTTATGATGATTTTAAAAATTATAATTTTAATGGGTTTCCTTTATTTATTTTTAAAAAATTTATTTAATCCAAATAAAAATTGATATAGTGGATTGAATGATGTTTTATAATATATAGAATATAACTGGTATTAAAATTTTAATAGTTATTTACATTTTTATTATGATTAGTTTATATATTTTAGTTAATTATAGGGTTAATATTTCATATAAAATAAAATATTATTTCGCACAGGAGTTCATTAATATGCCATCAAAGTGATTAATTATTATGTCGTCTCGTTTTTTATTTAAATATAATATATTTTTATTTTCATGTTATATAAATCCATAAAATCAGATCTAAATTATATTTTTTAATAATATAAAAGTAGGAAAACCTAAAAAATTCAAATTGCATTTGAAAAATTATGAAATGTTCATCTATTTATTTAATCCATACTTGTTAGAAATTTATGAATATATGTTTCAGTATTATATAAGAATGTTTTATTGAATTTAAATAAAACATAATATTTATTATAAATGAAATAATATGATTATTATTAGTTACATGCTGGGTATTATGAAAGCTTTTGTTTTGTTCAACCATGATTATAATTTTTTTTGGGTTACAAATTCAAAAATTTATGGTAAATTTGATTTATATATTTTATGTGTTTCTGTTGTATTGGAATGCAGTCCTATATTTTTTATTAACTTGTAAAGAGTAGTATAATTAGTCAAACTTCTCACTGTCCTAAATGATTATGAAACATTCTACAAAAGTGGGGATTTACTCTATATCAAACTATATGTAATATTGAGGAAATATTGGGTTTTTATTATTCAAAAACCATTCCATGAAAGAGTTTCATATATCATTCTAATAATATGGAATTAGATATATGATGATATACTATTTATGTCTTTTTTATATGTAATGTAAATCATCAATCATATAAATTTTTATACAATAATATAATTGAAACATATTAATTTGGCTCAAGTATAGGGTTTAAGTCTAAATCATTATAATCATGCCCAAATATATGGAATACATTAGAAAATAGTGTGATATATTAGTAAAACCTCAAAAATACCATTTATTATTATTTCCAAATTAAACACATATAATGAACACATGCATTCAGTATGAAGGGATTTAAAAAGAATAATCCTCAGATAATTATACAGTCCATGTTAAATAACTTATAGGTGGCACTAGTGGAAATACGGGTTTTAGCGTCATCCTAATAACATCAGTTTTTTAAAAACCGACGCGAATAGTATGTGCGGGGAATTTATGGCGTCGGTTCTACAAAAAACCGACACCAATAATATTAGTAAACATATTTTCTACGTCGGTTTTGAGAAAAACCAATGCGGAAAATAATTAAAAAGGAATTTCGGCGTCGGTTTTCAAAAAAACCGACACGGAAGAATTTTTTTAGTTTCAGCGTCAGTTTTGAGGAAAACTGACGTGGAAAATCGACTCTAAAACAAAAAAAAACATATTCGGCATTGGGTTTGAGGAAAACCGACACGGAAGATAATTTTTTAAAAAACTGTCGGCATTGGTTTTTCTGAAAACCGACGCCATAATTTGTATATTCGACGTCAGTTTTCTTAAAAACCGATGCCGAAACTAAAAAAAACATATTCCGCGTCGGTTTTCCTAAAAACAGACACCAAATTGTTTTTTTAAATTTTCAGCTTCAGTATTCCTTAAAACCGACGTGAACATTCTTTTAAAATTATTCAGGGTCCGAAACCCTCATTTTGTTCGATCGCCGAAATCAAGCTCTGCTGCGGCCAAAACCCTCATTTTGTTTGATCTTCAAAATCAAGCTCTGCTATGGCACTTCGGACTCCCGACGACCTTCAAACCTGATTTGCGATCTTGGACAGGCATTGTTGAAGGTTTTTTGTCGTTTGCAAAATTTCTGGTATGCGTTCTTCCTCTTTATCTCCTATTTCATCTCCTATTGTTTGTTTCTTCTTCATGAACCCTATTTAAGTAGGAATTAATGTTCAGTCAGATGTGTTATGAGTTTTTTTAGTCCTAAGATCGATACTTCTTTCAAATTTGAGCTCTGTTATGTATGGTTGTAGTAAAAATAGGATCATAATAAATCTACAGGTATGTTCTAGTTTTATCTCTATCGTCATCTTAGCTTCTCTTTCTAAGGTATTTTATTACATTTTATTTTATATACATAAATTGTGAATAAACAATTTTGAAGAATTGGTTTTTAACTTTTGTAGGTTTTTAGTAAACATATTTGTACCGAACTGAGTCTGTGTTTGTGGTTGAAAGAATTTTTGAAATTGGTATGAATTTTTGACCTTGGTGGTATCAAAAGGTTATCATTAAGAAATTTTATATTATATAATATTTAATTCTTGGTATAAATCCTTTACATGTTGCACTTGATAGCTTTATTTATGACTTCCTCTTCTCGTATAAGATCTCATTCATCAGTGACTTTGAATTAAATGTGATTGAAGTTATAAAATTACATTACACCCATTTTGATTGATATCTTACATTTTAAAACAACCAATTATATTTTTTACTTTCAATAAAGAATTGATATTTATTAATAATTTATACATATTTCCATGTACTCCCACATTTCACTTATTGCTTCCTTTAAATTAATGAACTAATAAATTTTCAAAGAATGATATTATAATTAAATTATAATATCAATATAACACACATGTATATAATATGAAAATAAACTGTTTAATCTATTTGTAAACGTGTTTCATATCTGATGTCTTTTTTCTGATTATCAATAGTTTTTATGGAATATGTTTTTGTTTACAATTTATCTGATAGATATTTAAATGTTTATATGTTTTAATATATTCATCAATTATATTGTGATATCAGTTATTAATGGATCATAATTGGATTTATTTACGAAGAACTACTAGTGAATATGAAAAAGGAGTTGATAATTTTTTGGAATTTGCTAAACAACATAATCAAAATATTGATTTGATTTTCTGTCCATGTGTGAAGTGTGTAAATATGAGAAAGTTAAACTCCAGAGAAATCAAGGATCATCTCATTTGTTATGGTTTTAGCCTTAATTATACACGTTGGATCTTGCATGGTGAAAGAACTGAAAATTCAAAATCCAATGTTGATGATGGTATTCATAATGAGGTAGAGGATAGTATTGATGAATTAATTCATGATTTAGGTATTGAAACCATCGAAAAAACACCAACTGTTGAACGATTGTATGGAGATTCTAAGAAACCATTATTCCCAGGTTGTAGTAAATATACAGTGTTAGCAGCAGTTGTGAGATTAGTTAACATAAAAGAAAAAAATGTGTGGAGTGATAAAAGTTTCTCCAGTTTACTTGAGCTTTTAAAAGAGCTACTTCCAAAATGAAATGGGCTTCCAGATTATAATTATGAGGCGATGAAAATATTATGCCCAATGGGATTGGGGTATAAAAAGATACATGCTTTCCCCAATGATTTTGTACTGTATAGGAAAGAAAATGAACATTTATCACATTGTCCTACATGTGTAACATCTCTCTATAAGAAGGATGAGAAAGTCAACTCAGATTAATTTTTAGGTGATGTCATGTAACGTTATGAAAAATCAATTTTTTTACTTTCCAGTTATATCATCCAATATTTTTTTCAAACAATTCTGATAAATCAATTCTGATTTATTTTTAGGTACCAGAATCAAAACTCCAGCTAAAGAAATTTGGTACCATCCAATTATTCCTAGTTTGAAGCGTATATTTTCAAATTCAATTGATGCAAAAAGGTTAATATGGAATTTAGATGAGTGCATCTCTGATGGTAACTTACGTCACCCTGCCGATTCACCATAGTGGAAGAGTTTTGATAAAAAATTTCATGATTTTGGAAGTGAAGTTAGAAATCTCAGAATAGGATTGTGTACTTATGGAATGAATCCATATCGGAGCCTCAGTAGGCAACATAGTTCATGGCCTATTTTATTGGTACTTTACAACCTGTCCCCACATCTATGTATGAGGAAAAAATATGTTATGATGAGCTTGATGATTTCTGGACCAAAACAACCGTGAAATGATATTAATTTGTATCTTACACCATTGATTGAGGATTTAAAACTGCTATGGGAGAAAGGTGTTACAGTTTTCGATGCATACACGAACGAGTATTTCATTTTTCGTTCTATGATAATGTTCACTATAAACGACTTTCCTGCATATGGAAACTTATCTGGATATAGTGTTAAGGGAAATAAAGCATGTCCAATTTGTGAAGAACAAACTTCATATTATCAATTGCAGAATGGAATAAAGACAGTGTACATGGGGCATCGAAGATTTTTGTGAATTGATCATCCTTATCGTAGATTGAAAATATCATGTAACGGTTTACAAGAATACAACCTCCCCCCTCAACCATTGTCAGATAAAGAATATTATGACAGAGTGAAAGATATTGATTCGACATTTGGAAAGAGAAAAATTTCTGGTCTACAAAAACATATCTGGAAGAAGCAGTATATTTTTTCGAACTACCTTATTGGATATTTTTAGAGATAGAACATAACATTGATGTTATGCATGTTGAGAAAAACATATGTGATAGTTTTATTAGAACATCGTTAGACATAAAAGGAAATACAAAAGATTGATTACATGCTAGATTGGACTTGATATTAATGCGAATACGTTTGGAGTTAGCTCCCGCTGTGAAAGGAAACATAACATATTTACCTCCGGCTTGTCACACATTAAGAAAGATTGAAAAGATGAATTTTTGTCAGTGTCTTCATGGTATTAAAGTATCCAACGGTTTTTCTTCAAATTTGAATAATTTTGTGTCATTGAAGGATTGTAAATTAATAGGTATGAAATCACATGATTTCCATGTGTTGATGCAACAAATTCTACCAGTAGCAATGCATGGTTTATTACCGGAAGCTATCAGAAAGACAATCATCAGGTTATGTAATTTCTGTAAATCCATTTGTAGCAAAGTCGTTGATCCAAATTTGTTAGATGTGTTGGAGAATGATGAAACTCTTATTCTTTGTCAACTAGAAATGTATTTTCCACCCACATTTTTTGATATAATGGTTCATATATTGATTCATTTGGTGCGTGAGATAAGAATATGTGGGCCTGTTTATTTAAGATGGATGTATCCTTTTGAATGATATATGAAAATTTTGAAAGGATATGTTAAAAATACTTATCGACCAGAGGCCTCTATTGTTCAAAAATATGTATCAGAAGAGTTGATTGAGTTTTGTACTGATTATTTGAATGAGGTGGAGCATATTGGACTCCCTGTATCTCGACATATGACAGTTGATAGAGAAGGTAAAGGGGTTTGAGGCCTAAAGGTAAAGTTCATTCCATGTGATGAAGTGATGCAAGCACATTTATACATTTTGAACAACAAAAATGAGGTTCAACCATATATATCCTAACATATTGCTGAATTAATGTTACGATATCAGAAAAGAAATGAAAAGTTGTTGATGATTGATCATAAGAAGACATTTGTTTCATGGTTTAAAGAGAAATTCACCCCAAATATATCTGTATTAGAAACATTGAAGTGGTTAGCAGGGGGACCATCTATTAATGTGATCACTTGGTCTAGTTTTGATATCAATGGGTACACATTTTACACAAAAAACCTAGATGACAAGATTACCTTTCAGAATAGTGGTGTGAGGGTATTCGCTAAAGCAGTGCATTTTTCGTGTGCCAAAGATAAAAACCCAATTTCTACATCAACGTCATATTTTGGAGTTATTGAATACATATGGGAAATTGATTATATTAAATTTCGAGTCACTGTTTTTAAGTGCAATTGGGTTGATAGTAATAGTGGCGTGAAACATTATGAATATCGGTTTAAACTGGTTGATTTGAAAAGATTTAATCACAATGAGGAACCATTTATCTTGGAGACGCATGAAAAACAAGTATTTTATGTCATTGATCTGTCGAATGATCAGTTGTCAGTTGTTTTTCAAGGGAAAAGATACCATTTGGGTGATGAAGATGATTCTGATGATGCTAGTGATTTACATGAACATTATTCATCTATTACGCAATTTTCAGATGATTACAACGAATATAATACAAACATAGTGCATGCAGTACGTACCGATCATGATGAAGGGATGTGGCAAAACACTAAATTATTCTCTTAATTTTTCTGGTAAATATTTATGTTTTGTGTCTATTTTTAAAACATACAAATGCATGCCTCTATTTTTACATATTTATTCTTGTCTTCCTTGTTTCTAATTATTCAGTTTTCTAATGATATGCAGGTACACAAAATTTCATTACACTTTCTAGTAGCAATGTTAGAAACAGATAGATAGGAGTAGTTACCGAGGTATATCTATTTTGACATATTATTAAATATTTAGTAATATACTTATTTAATGAAATAAAACTATTAATTTACAAAAAAAATTGCAGGACTACTGATGCGTCCTCGGCGGAGGAGACTTCTCCAGTTACTACTCAAAAATCAAGTTCTCTAGTTGGTAAAATGGTATTACACATTTACCAAAACTATCACTTTATCATGATGATAACAAATCACACATCCGTTTTGATGATAATAATAATGCAGTTGGCCCAAATACAGTTCAGTTTGTTAGTTATATAGCGATGCAGAGCCGTTGCAGGATTAGTATTTTATATCCTGATTGGAAGTCAGGGGACAGGACGGTGAAGCAACATCTTTGGGAGGCCGTGATGGTAAAAAATCTTTATTTATTTATTTTATCTCATTTTTTTAATATTATACAGTTCAAATGACATATTTAATTTTTTCAATTATAGATGATATTCAATTTTGAAGAAACCAAAGAAATTAATAAAAGACATCTCTCTTTAGTGGCGGTTCGATGGAGAGATTTTAAAAACAAACTGACGAAAAATTATGTTTTTGGAAAGAGAAGGTTTGAAATCCCATTTCTTAAGTATCCATATATAGATGATGAAAAATGGAAGCGATTTGTTGACAGTCGTCAGGAAGATAAATTTCAGGTATTTTAATTGTTTTATATTTTAAAATTTATGCTATATTTTCCTTATTACTTAGTTTATTTTTATGTAACAGGCCTCCAGGAGATCTCATCAGAAGATCCAGTTGAAAAACGTATACCCTCATACTTTATCACGTGGAGGGTACTCGTATTTTGTGTATAAAATGATTGAAGAAAAATTTGAAGCATTAAGAGCTCGATCAAGAAGTGGTTCAGAAGAGGTCCAGTATGGTCCTCCATCTCCTCCCACTCTCCATGAGAAATGGAAATGAGCAAGAAGAAGAAAAAATGAACAATATCTTACAGACGAAGCTCATCAAGTGGCTGATAGAATTGTAAGTAAATTTTATTTCCTTGTTAACAATTTTTCTTTTTTATAATTTATAAAAACTAATATAAATTTTTTATTTTTCATTTCAGGATGAACTTCAGGAGAAAGAGACACAAGGCTCTTTTATCCCCGAGGGTAGAATGGATATCCTAGCCACTGCTTTGGGAAAGGCAGAACACCCTGGCCGTGTTATAGGATATCAGGCGGGTTTTAGTATTCCGAAGGTTTTTGGTAAGAGTAAGCAATCAAGAGTCCCAGAAATCGAATCATTAAAAGAAGAGATGCATTATTTGAAAAGGTCTATGGGTGATCAAATTCAGGAAACATTACAGAAGGCTTTATTAGAACACTTGGAAAGACAGTCACAGTCTGCTCATCCTTCTAAGGTATATTATTTACTTTTTATCAATTTTTCTTTTCTATAAATTATAAACATTGATATAAATTTTTCATTTTTCAACATTCTCAGCCTACTCACTCGGACTACCCTGCCTCATATGCTTACCCAGCACCGTCTGGGAAGCCTTCCGAGGTATATTATTTACATGTCATCAATTTTTCTATTTTATAAATTATAAACACTGATATAACTTTTTCATTTTTCAACATTCTCAGCCTACTCACGCAGACTAACCTGCCCCATCTGGGAAGCCTTCCGAGGTAAATTATTTTATTTAATTTTTAATCAATTTTTCTATGTTATAAATATTAATCACTAATATACCCTTTTCATTTTTCTGTCTTCTAAGCCTGCTCACCCTGACTACCGTGCCCCACCTGCTAACTTTGAGCCTCCACCTCCTCCCTCGGATCAAGCCTTATATTGTGAGTTGTTTGCGGGAGATCCTCATGTACATATTGTTGTGTTAAGATAGGTGTATTTTTTGGGGGACTCGGTACATCATCAGCCTATGCAGATGGGCCAGGTTAGAGTATCAGTACTTGTTATTATAGATCCTACTGCTCTACTACCATTTCCTTCTGTGGAGATCACCAGTGTTGGGGAATGTATGGGCCATTTTTTACTTTGTCCAACTTCACTTCTTCGTTATATTTCACATGAGGTATGTGTTTTTTAAATATTAATTACAAATCATTCCAAATTACTTATAATGTTTTCTAACATTTAACTTATATAGGATTATATGAAAGCAAAAGAAACTGTACAAATGCAACAAAATGTTCAGAAACAGTCGGCTATACATACTTCTGATATTTCTTATGGGTTGAAAAGATTATCTGAGTCCACTTCTTCCTTGAATTTTATCTATGAGTTTCGGATGACACTTGATATATGTGGAAGAAATTATGAATTGAGAATATTGAAATAAGATATCAGGAATTTAGTTATTTTTGAAGAGATCGGGCTGAATGTGGTGCAATTGTTTTCTATGTAAGAAAATTGACGTTTGAGTATCTATTTCTTTAATAAAATATTGTTATGTCATTGACTAACTAGATTTTCTTTTTAAATTAGGTATCTACACAACATTCGTTTACAAAATGAAACTACAAGAATTTACAGCTTTATAGATCCATATTACATTTCCTTGGAAGTCAAACATGTGAAGAATGATGAAAGAGTTCAATATATATCTGAGAGATTATCACAAACAGACATTCAGTGCTGGTTTTTGCCATTTCTTGATAAGTAAGAACATCAACATAATTTTGAAATCATGATCATTATAATGTCATTAATTGTGAACTTTTTGTATTATAGGTGGAATTGGATGTTAGGTGTATTTTTTCCAAATGAATGCACCTTATATTGGTTTTGCTCTTTATTTGGAAAAGTGCGTAAACCATTTTCCAACTTATTAAATAGGTAAGTTGTTTTTTTATTTTTATAAGTTTTTTATGTTTAATTTTAATTGTTTACACAAGTCTTATTAGTTCTTATATAAAAAAATTCAGTTCATGGAAACATTTTACAAAGGAAAAGAAACCAACGAAAATCAAATATGTGGAAGTATAGGTAATTAGTTTTTATATTTTTTTAATATATTGGTTTTTATTATTAGTTAAATGTTTATAAATGCTGTGTCATTATCAAAATGGACATGTTTAATGTGGTTATTATATTCTATGATTTATGTACGAGATAATCACAACTAGGGAAACTACTGATTTTCATAAGGTTATTTGTATTAATTTTTTTATATATTTTCTTCCACTTTCTTCTATTTATTAATTTCATATCATTCAATATTATTGTAGGTATTCAATGATTCACAGTCTTATTCCCAATCTGATATGATCCATATTCAATCTACTTTTATAGACTTTTTGTTAAGTCTGATTAAGATTTGAGGTATGTATATAATAATATTTTTAAATAATATTACATATGGGTTTAAAAAACTAACTCTTATGATATATTAGGTGTTTGAACCTACTAATAATCAAATTAATTATTCAACAATAACCAACAATGAGCATGTCGTATATTTCAGGTACGTGTATTTTAATTCTATTTTACTTTGATTTTTCTCAAGTGCCTCTGCAAAAACTGTTTTATTGAACCTACTAATAATCAAATGAATGCTTCAACAATAACCAACAATGAGCATGTCGTATATTTCAGGTACGTGTATTTTAATTCAGAATTAGTTATTTTATTTTTTTTCATTATTATTTCTTAAAATCATTTGTCTGTATAGTGACAGATATGGAGGGTGGTACTTGGATCATGAACATAGAGATTCGTATAGCGAGATAACATTCACAAACACTAAAAATTTTCTCCCTTGCATGCACATCAATATCTTCTAGGCCTTTTTATTTTTTATGTAAAGAAATATCGTAAAATTATTTCCGAGAAGCATATCACATAATCCCTAACACAAATATTAGTGGGTTTGGACAAAGATAAAATAGAAGGCGTCAATTTTTAAGGAATGTTTCTTTATGTCTCTTCAATCTACATTTGATTTCAATTTACTCACCTATTTTTTGCACTCAAAATTATTTCTCTGTTATTCCTTAACTTAAACAAATAAAAATAGTGAATGGGTAATTCACGTCTATACAGATAAAATATAAAAACCTGAGGTTGGGGGTGGTGGGGATCCTACGGTGAAGAGACACCCCCAATATCTTCAGTGGGGGGGGGGGTGAGTAAGAGGTTTCATCGGCTGAGTGTTCCTGGAATTTTGATCAGGGGTCATAACATATCATTTTGGAAATTTACTTTTTGAATAAATGAATGATTCAAATAAATTAAACATTTTAATTTAATGTTTATTCATTGCATTAATATATTGGATTGATTTCTTCACGCACATCTCCTTGGTTATTTTCATTACTGTTTTGACAGAATTGGTGTTATCTATGGGAGGAAACTCACAACGATTGATACTGAGTATGGTTTACATCAAGAAATTGCACCATGTAGGTATGTTTAGTTGTTCTCGGTAAATACTACCATCATTCCAGCTTCCAAAGTTACTCGCTTGGTTATTTGATTGGAATCTTTCAGCAAAATTACTATTTGATGAGGGAGATGCGATATACTAAGAAACTGAACTTGAACTCTAAAAATGTATGATGAATATTTCCAGGTTTTTTTTATTGTGAAATTGAGGGATTCATTAGAGTAATAGATTCTTGGAAATGATTCATGCTAGAAAATTATTGTTTAAAGATGAAATATATTTAGTTTGTCGGTTCTGGCACAAACTATTATAGATTTTCTACCCACTACTATCAATTATGAATCATATATACCATTATTACAAATCATTATTACTGCTTTTCATTGAAACAGGATGTCTGGATTACTATTATTTAGTAATAGTGAATGCCAATTAGTTCATGTGATTTCATACCTAATAACCAACAATGATCATGTCGTATATTTCAGGTACGTGTATTTTAATTCTACTTTACTTTGAGTTTTCTCAAGTGCCTCTGCAAAAAACTATTTTATTGTTTTTGTATAATCTATTTTTTTTCAGGTTTTCAATTTTTTGGAGGAGAAATTATAAATATTTCATTAAAAAAAATTTAATTTACGGTGTCGGTTATTTTAAAAACCGATGCTGAATATTTAAAAAAAATTATTTATGACATCGGTTTTTTCAATAACCGATGCCGGAAACTTCTTGGATGGAGTTTTGGTGTCAGTTTTATAGAAAACCGACGTGGAAAACTCCGTCCAAGCAGTTTCCGGCATCGGTTTTATAAATAACAGACGCCGAAAATCCTCTCTAAATGTAGTTTCGGCGTCAGTTTTCCTGAAATCCGACGCGGAAAATCGCATTTTCGGCATCGGTTTTCTATAAAACTGACGCCGAAAACCAAGTCGACTCAGTTTTCAGCGTCGGTTTTTTAAAAGACTGACGCTGAAAATCATGTCTAAATGTAGTTTCGGCGTCGGTTTTATATAAAACCGATGCCGAAACTCATAAGCGAAATATTTTTCACGTCGGTTTCTAAAGAACCGATGCGAAAACTATATTTTTCACGTCGCCTATAATGATGTCAGTTTATAACCGACGTCAAAAATTAAAAAAAAGGACGCTAAAAAGTGTTTTTGCACTAGTGTGGGCCTAAAAGGGTAATTAAACTATAAATGAAGTGTTATTTTGGTTACACAAAATCATGTGTCCCTAATACGATTAGGATCTTAGAGGAATAAATTTTTCATAATCAATATATTTAATATGTATATAGAGTTTCACAAAAAACTATTTAATAGTAATATATAATATGACACACATCATTTTCTACCTAAATACATATTAAAAGGGAGAAATGATTAGTTTATTCAAAATATTTTTGAAGTATATATCATTTCTCAAAAATTATATATGATGTAATATAATGGAGACTAACTTTTAGTGGTTGAATATTTAATAAATTCATTACTACATGAATTTTTTTATTTTATATAGTGTCAACGTCATTCAATTTTCATGACAATAAAATTATAAAGAAACTAAATTTATTTATTAGTATTGATAATTGAAAATAAATTATATTAATTAGAATATATATATATATACACATATGTATATGATATAAAACCTTTCATGATCATCTATCTTTTTATATTGTTTAGTAACAAGATCTTCTTATATACATGAAATAGATTACGGATTCACATGATATATCTACATTAACACATGTATTGATGAAACATAATTTGAATATTAATTGTCTGAACCTATATGGTTTCAATGTTTTAGATATCATTAAAGGTTCTATAAAAAATAAACATGGTATGATACATACCAAGATTCAATGTCTTTGTTTACAAACCAAATGACTGATGTAACTTCAACAACCACCATCCACATAATATAATTCAATAGTTAAATATATTATAAATAATGGGTTCTATTTTTCTATTTTATATGATTTATAAATTCATTTATGATTGTTAATAAATCTATTTTGAATATATCTAAAAAACAATATTAATAATATTTTATACAATGATTTTCCATAACACATCTGTATGATTTGATATAGTTTTGAAGGAAATAGTAGTACGATTATTTAGAGTAATGATTATAGTATATAAGTATAAAATATTACTTTTGAATAATAAAAATATTTTTTAGGGAACCATTGTAATCCTTATTCATTGAATCCTAACAATGGTTTTTTAAGGAAGAGTGATGTCTCAATTGTGGAAAGTATGTATATTGGAGGTCTAATTTCAATGAATATATGAATTTGTCAAAGAAAGCAACTGGAGACTAAACATTCTATATTTTTTTTATAAAACATTTCAACCCTAATTTAATTAACGAATGGTTTATGTTAAATACATGGTTTTAAAATTATGGAAATCAGGATAGAGGAATATTGAAGTTTATATTCAAATAAATTAGACGAATTTTATTTTATAGTGATAATAATATACAGTGTTACATAAAGCATTATTAATTATGAAATATAAAAAAATACCTATATTTTTTCACCCATTAGTCAATTATATGATAATATAATTCATATTTAAAATAATAGTTTTTCTTTATTAAATTTTTTTATTGATTATACATGGACAATGATTTGATGTATTCGGTAAAATTATTATAATTATTTGCATAATATAAATTTTTTAAAGCATAAACTTGGTTTCCATGTAATTTGTAAAAATATAATGTTATGAGTTCCCTCCACTCAACATTAGTATATTTTAATAAATAATAATTTCGTCAATACTACCCTTTGAACAAAAATATATATATGTGATATGGTTATTTTGTATTAATAATAAAATATTATTGTAAATTTAATACATTTTATTATATATATATATATAATATTTTATGAATTATAAATATATTATAGAAGAATATAATTTTTATATAGTTTGTGTCAGTATGTTCATAGTGAAAAAAAATTAATATTAATCTAATTATCAATTATCGTAACATTATAAATTAATGTTTCTTAATTAATTAGTATAATAAGAAATCCATGTTTGAGTTACATTCTACACTACTATCAATTCCATTTAAGAATGTTTATATTCAAAGGAATGGATATATATGTTTGATATTTTAAGAAAAATGATATGTCCGTCGTAATATGATATATTATGAGGTAGAACAATCAATATAGAATATTAAAATAAATAAAAAATGATTATGTATCATAATCATAGTGTTATTTGAATGTTCAAACTTAATAACTGTTATAATAATGAATGATTTCAGTGGGAATATTTATCATATGTTTATATCTGTGTTTGAAAAATGTACCATGAGATGCATCATGTATAAATAAGACTAATAAAATAAAAAATTATTTTATTTTGGGTATGTTTTATTAGATATGATCAATTTTTTTGATTATATATTCTTTTTAGAATTAATCAAAGTGTTTAAGAATATAAAAAATCATTCCCTTTATAAAAAAGCAAAATATTTTTGACCAAGTAGGTGATTGATGTAAACTTTTAGGGAGGTAAAGTTGATATGATCAGAGATATAGTTTTTAAATTTGAGGGACTTTCATTTCAACTTGACTATATATTCATGAAGGTTTTTAATTGTTTTAAATAAATAAATAATATTCAATATAATTATGTTACAATATTTAGATTAACTTTTGTGTTGTTTTAAGGATTATAATGTGTTCCATATAATCTTAGTTGTATTTAAATTTTAAATATGTTTAATTAATTAGTAAAGGTTAATTAATGTTTACATTCATACAATGAATGTTTTGATAGAATGAAATTAATGTTCAACATGAATTATACAAAAGTAATTATCACACTTTCTATAATTTGAATTTTTTTGACACATGTATTGTTTTTTTATGAAAATTATCAAGAAATCATTTAGATTATAATGTTATATTTCGCGTTTTGTGATGTGTTCTTCCCATCTAGCGAGATTTAGGAGAAAAAAAAGAATACTATTGTGATAAGGGATATGTCTTGATTGGTGAAAAATAAGAATACTCTTACTAAACAGATAAATATATATATTCAAATCTAAAGTGATATAAGGGTTTAAATTAAGAATTAATACGTTCTAAAAAAATCACGAATTTTTTTGACTAATTGGTGAATATGAAAAAAACAATACATAATTATGTCCTTCAAAATTTATTCATCAAATATTGTTCAAATAAAAAAACCAAAATCCAAATATTATGTATTTTATTTTCCAGATTATTTCTATTTTTGATCCATTAATGTTTTTGTAGTGTTTATATGAATATTTCAATGGGTATTTTGTTTAATGTAGTATATTTTAATAATTATATAAGTTTTAAAAGGGTGATTTTTATGGGCATAAAACCCACACAATGATGATAATTTCAAAGAAATGTAATAAATTCTTAATTGTATATAAATTATTATTTTTAAGGATTCAACAATATCTGTGTAATATATAATAATTTGGGTCACATGAGAGTGATTTTCAGTACCATTTTCTATAAAAATGTTTTAAAAATAAAGATTGAAATTTAAAAAAACAAATATGAAATGATAAAAAACATGTGGTGGATGTTTATTTGAAGTAATATCAAATGAACCATCCATCCATACCTGAAAATTGTGTTAATATAAGATGATAGGTTATATAAGTATTCTTAATGTATTTAAAAAGTGTAAGGACATATCATATTTTTTAATTATGGGTTAGTCAAAAAAATATTATATAAATTGTTATTTGATATGATAATTTGATGTTAATGATGAATCGATTTTTATGGGTTGAAACAAAGCCTACATAGTTTTTTCAAGTCTATAAAATAGAGAAAATGAAGTGTTAATTTAAAAATATAAATATTTATTAAAAAAACTAAATTTTTTTATTTTACTTCTAGAGGATAGAGGACTGGTAGAAATTAAATTTATTTGAGATAAAATAATTCTAACATGATCATCTTGTAGAATAAATATTTATCGAATTTATGGTGTCAGGACATCTACCAAAATAACATAAATAAGTTGAGTTAACACAATAATTATTTTGATGTTACACTACAACAATGAGAGATAATGTGGAAGTTCTCCACATTCCAATAGAACAATATGATGACTTATTTTGAATTATAGGGGGATATTTAATAAATTAATTCCTTTGACAATATAAATTGAATATAATGGGACAAAACAGTTATTAATCAATAGAAAATGTAAATAAATAATCTCATTTATTAATTATTTTTCTCTTATAACAATAATAATTTTCCTAACATGATATTAAAACTTATGAAGTTTTATTATGATGTTCTAGTAAAGTACTTAATGTTAATGACATTATTCCAGAAAAATAATTCACTAGGATAATGTGGATGAATATTGGAGTCAAAAATGTAAATGATTACATATAATTGAAAGCGATTGAACATGAGTATATTAAATTATATAATCCTAAGAAAATTTACCAAAGACTAAGAATCAATGTTTGGGTGATATGGATAAAACAACATTATCTGAAATTATACATATCATTTATTTTATAGGAAAGATAATGGGTATATATTTCACATTTAAAATCATTTTTTGTAATTTAATATTTATAATATTGTCCAAAATTCACCATAAAATGAGTGATTTATGGTTGCAACTTCATCTAGCATATAATCATTTATTTTTCACACTTTATAAGTAACATATTGAACCTTTCAGAAATAAGAAAACATCAATCACATTTAATCTACATAAATATACAACTACAACATAATGATTTTAAAAGGCCCACTAATAAGTGATACTCTAAGTATAATAAATCAAATATGTGTTGATGTAAAATAAAAATTAGTACTTCCTTTATTAAATTATAGAGATTAGGTAAGGCTCACTACACCAATACGATCATCTACGTCCTATTTCCTATTCAAAAAATATTAATTGTTGATAAAAAATTGTGGGTGCAGATTTCTCTCTCAATGAATATTAAGGACTTCAGTCACTGAAATATATGGGGTGTAATTATTTATATGACAATATAATAGATAAAAATATTCTATAGGGGTTTTCCACATAATATCATTCCTAGAAAAATATATGTAGTATTTTTATCTTTTATCAGCAATGATAAATTTTTAACTCATCTTTTCTACACATCTGTAGAAAATTGACTTTGCGCTCAAAAGTTTTCCTCTGTTTAATTCCATGTGACTATTTTACAATGACATTTACATCCAACCAGTATAAAATAATTACATTAATTAATAAAATCTATATGTTACAGATAATTAAAAAAAATACGAACTTAAAAACTCTCATTATATTAATAGATATTGGGTCTTACTAGGTTTTAAATGTGATATATACCCAAATAGGATGGTGGGGTGTATCAATGATTACCTATAATGAAAATTTATTCTATTTAATATAAATTTTTTATTTCTCTATTTGGATCATAAATTCTAAAACGTAAGGTTCCCATGTTTTTCAATTTTTATTGAAATGATTCAAGTTTCTATTAAAATGAACTACCTTTATTGTAAGTTAATAATTTAGTTTTCCTGACAATGTTATAGTCGATATAAAAAAATAAATAGGAAAAATAAAATTTACTCTATTCACCCTCATTAGGCTAAATCCATGGATCTTGAATTAGTATTGTTCCATACCCTAAAATAAACTATACATAATGAACAATGATGGGGTTTAGGATAGGTCACTATTTTCCTTTCCTCTCTTCCATACAAATTTTTTTGGATCAAATCACTGTTAACCAAGGATCACGTGTAACAACCCAAGATTTTATAGTGAGCTATTTTCTTTAAAATAATTCAATAACTTGCGCTACATGCAACACTGAGTTCGAGCGCATCACGACTTAGCAAACTAGCCGTTCAAAAAGCTGTTATAAATATTTTTAATGGAATATTGACTTTTATATACTCATAATAATTTTAGATTCCATATTATGTGTTTCTTAGAAATTATAAAATAACAAATTAATTTTTTCAAATAAAAGAAGTATTTTTCAAAAAAAGAAATTTTACCACCTTTTATTAGAAAATCCTTTTTAAAACCAATATTTGATAGTTTTATATATTAAATTTAATGAAATTAAAATATCCTTCAGAATAGGGACATAGATATTTATTTTGGATAAATATTTGGTACTTTTATGATAACATTCATATTATGATAAATACTGAAAAATACTAAATTTTAATTGAAAACAACTTTTTTAATTGAAATAATTTATATTGTTAAATTATGAATTTTAATGGTTTATAAGTATAATTAGATTATATTATTATCATTTAATACAATTTTTCTCATTATAAGTAATTTCACATTTAAATTTGACATAAATAGATGTCAATCTATTGATTTCTTTTACTTTTTAAAAACCCGCTTTTCTGTTTTGACAATTGGAATTAATTTTAAATTAATTAATGAAACATCTATGTTATTAATTTGGTAAAATATAAATCTTTTTGAATTTATAATATCAAAATTATCTTAGGGTAATGTTTTAGTATTTTTTTGAAAACATTCAATTTTTGATGAATAGTGAAAAACACTCTGTCATTGTTTAAAAACGATTTTTATATAAATTATTATTTATTTTTTAAAATATATTTTAAGTTAAAATGGATATATAATACCTATATATGTTAAATGTATTTCATTGGAGTCATTATATAATTAAATTAGATGTATGAAATTTTATTGATATTTTTACCGCCTTTTACCCATCTTCTATGTGCATTTGCAAATTCGCATTAAAACATAAATTTATGACATCGTTGAATTTAATTTCAAAAATTAGAGAGAAATGGTTAATATCAATATATAAAATGTGTTTTAATAAGATGAAAATATTTTTTGATGAATAATAACTTTTGACTTTTATTATTACCATTGTAAAAAGTAAATAGGGTAATTAAAGTAAAACATGATATTATAATTACCATAACAAATGTATTAATTCTATTGGATAAGATTAAGTCGACCCAAAACCACATTAGGAATAAAATATGATTGTTTAGGTTTATTTTGATTAGATTTGGACATTTATTATTAATTTATTTAAAGAAGAGTTAAAAGTCTTATATTCAATGTTTATTAACTAAACTATTTTTAGTAATGGGTTTTACATTAGACAAAGTCAACTATAAATATTCATTAGAAATGTAAAAATATTACCTACTTATTTTTATTTTTTTATAATTTTTAGAGCTTAAATAATTAAATTTTTTGATGTCATAATGATGATGCAGTAATTACCTTCTTAATCAAATATTAAAATAGTTTATAATATAAATATGAAAATATGTAGAATATGATAGGTTTGATTCCATCCAAGAATTTCCTATGTCATTGTGACATTTTAGGGTTGATTATATATATTTTTTGAAGTGATAAGTTTGTTATTACTTTCACAAAAACAAAATACCAAATAGTGTCAAAATTGACATAAATAAGTTTTTTAAAGAAAATACTATATTGTTGATTGATATAATTTTATAAAAATCTATGGTTTATCCAAATGGATTAAATAATATTAGATATGTAATTAATTAAAAACTTGAGGTTCTATTGGATTTTTAGTGTAAGTTTATTTACCATATAGTGTAATAATACAAGAAGACACGGTAAAAGATCAACTATTTAATTAAGAGTTAATTATAAATGATATAGTTAAAATGGTAACCTAAATTCGCCTAAACCCTATTTCTTTAGGGACGTTCGACCCATACCCACATTTCCTTCGAAATAAAACATTCTTGTGCCATTAGAAACCGAAAAGTATTTTATTATTAAATAACATTTCAAGCTTTTCCTAAAGTGACCCTCGCCTCTCTTATAAAAGTGAACTTCCCCTTCACTAAATTTTGCACCTCCAAAGCCATTTGGATCCACCAAATCCTGACCAAATATCTTTCCAACTTCCTTCAGTTAAACCTAAAAGTCTTACTTTGATCATAAATCCATCCTATGGATCCCTTTTGATCAACTCAAAAGGTAACACTCGATGAATTGGCAATATTTTCACCACCCTCTTTCAAGTTATTTTCCTCTTCCACTTCCACCTTCATTTTTTGTTTGAATACAAAAATTATAAATCTAGTAACGTCTACATACTATTATTTGGTTATAAATATGGTACAACCATATTCATTTTTCTATCCATCCTATAAATTAAAAAGTCACCATACGTGTGTACATACAGATTACCGTCTCCACGTCGTGTTGTTGTTTTTATTCAAACACATCATTATTTTGATTGGTATAATAATGAGTATAACTGATGTAAATAATAAATATAACATGTTAATGATTATTTATACATAATATACCATCCAATTACATATGATATCGCCATTAATATAATGATATTGTCCCTCGTGCATACGTATTGTTTACCGTGTCCATGAACGTGATGAGATTCATTCCCCAGCATAATCATTCAAAATAATTTTCATTTTAGGAATAAATTTTTTTTAAGAACTTAATATCATTATGGATATAATAAAATAAATCCTATACATAAAAAACATGACTTATGTCACGAAACATATAAATGAAAAATGAATCAGTTAACAAGAAAAACAATGATACTACTAAAATATCATTAACAAAACTATATTAGAAGATCATATATGATATGATATTTATATATTTGGTTATTTAATAATTTAATAACAATGATTTCACCATTATATAATAGGTTAAACTAACCTATACTATGGATTAGTACAATGTAAGGGGATTCTTATATCACTTTTAATTCTGTGAGATATCCATTGTTCGCCACATATTTATTACAAGTGGTGTGTCATGTACTGACCATTGATATATATTATCAAAACACTATTTATATTCATGTTATTTTGTGATCTATTTGGCGGTTTTTTACTTTTGGTCATACGAATCGATTTATTACAACTTGGTAATTAGTTTTCATCTAACTTTTATTCATGTAAGATTCTTGATATATTTCTCACAATTAGCTTTTGGGTGGTGTATATAATGACCATGATTGATTTTTTTCACAATATAATTAAATTAATGGGTATTTACATCATCATTGGATGTTCTTTATTTCATGGGGTATATGATTCATATGTTTCCAAATCAGTAAGGGAATTTCAAATTTTAATTTCCCCTCATTGTGTTTTACGTAAACATCATTCATTACTTTACTCCATGATTATGTGTAAAATAAATATTTATTTACTTATGTAGTAATTTACAATCCCCATTGTGTGGATATAATTTTGATACACATAATCACTTTATTGAAAAATTCTCAAGTTATCGGTATAAAATTCATAAGAGTAATTTTAACTCAATTTCTATTCATTGTGTTAAAAATCCAAGTCATTGGTGTTGTTTTTACAAGAATATGTGTGAATTTCCTCTGATTGATTTACACTAAATATCCAATCATATTGAGTGTATTTATATTTATCACACATAATTATTCCATTTATTTATACTTAACCTAAGTATATGGTCTTTATAATGGAATTCATCTCAACTTTCATTCCATTGAGACTTCTTTGTTGTTATTCAACAATTCACTTTTATTTGGAGTATATACTGTAATTTGACATAGTATATCATGAATTACATTTTTATCATGATATTATAATGTTTTTGTTACCAAAATCATTTTTATTCAAGCGTCTCTCATTTGGTTAGGACGTCGAACAAAAATATCATTTTTAATGTTTAAAAAAATTATTCTTCTAAATATTTCTCATTAATGTCCATGTTTTTAAATAGTTTTAAGGTTTTATTTATACAGACATTGATGTTTTAAAATTGAAATTATTTTTAAATATTTCAAAGTGGTATGTGACACATTGATTAAAAAATGTCTTTTAAACAGATTCTTGATAAATAGTGAGAGTTTTAAATGTTTTCATGAAAAAGGGGGATATTTATCTCAAATAGTTTTGATTATTATTTTCATCTATGTCAATATCATTCATATACTTGATTGAGGTTAATTTATTATAATATAATCGTCCATTTTATATTGAATGATTAATGATTGACTGTGGATGTTCTATTTTTATACCATTCATGGTTTGTGTTTAAAATATTTATTTTTCATATGCTAGTTTTAATATGAATGTTTAGAATATAATTCTTCCTTTTCATATGAGGAATGAATCAAACTTAGTAATTGATGGGTGGACCTAGCTATAGCTCCTCGATGCATCGGTATGTCTCATTAGACAAACTATTTCCTTGTAAAAAGGCCTTGAAAAAAACCTATTTTTAGTCTTGGCACAAAGCCTTGACTATTTGTTTATGAAGTCAGGAATTATGCATTCAATCATTATGAAATTGGCTATTGATATTATAAATGATTATTCGACTCATAGAATATCCATGTGAATAAGTAAATGGAATTATCTGATTTATATTTTCCATATTATGCTGAAGTTAATGTTTAAAAGTATTGTGTTCTGGTCTTGTACATTGCCTAAAATGTTTATTCTTATTTATGACAATTAATGCTATTTTTTTATCCTTACCGAGCATATGAGCCCACCCCTTGCTTAGGTTTTATTTTTTCCAGGTTGCAAAAAAGTATATTATGACTAACCTACAGGAATAGGATATGGGATATAAGAGTGTTCAAAGGGGACATAATGTTGTTTTTTATTTCATGATATAATGTAAAACATATGTATGTATCTAGTACTTCCAAGGAAACTAAACAAATTGCATTTTCGGGACATGATTCTATGTATCATTCCAATGTGATATTAAAATGCACTGATTCTGGGTAACTGGGGTCAGGGTGTTACAGTTGGTATTAGAGGAAGTTTAGTATAAACCATGGAAGCTATATTTATAAAAAACTCTGATTTGGAAACACTACCGTTAGATAGACTTTAAAAATTAGTATAGAAGAACATCAAATTTTTTTGTTAATTTAAATATTATGAGGGTTTTCTATGAAATACTTCCCTGTATGGATATGAGCAGGTAAAGGTGACTCTGGAACTGATCTACCTAGGAGTGAAAACTCCGACATGGATTTTCAGGATTGACCCGAGGTATCCTGAAATAGGACAATGAGCCTTACTGGACTCTGGGTTACGACACACCTTGGAGATATGCTTAAGATAATTTACATTTTCATTACGAAACTTTTTAATGTATTTTAATATGTGATGAGAATAAATAACCATGTTTAATGCAAAGGAGTTTTAGATTGAAAATAAGGTGTTATGATATTATCTAAATGATTTCATGACTCACATTATGCTTTCATGTGTTAGTCAGTGGCTGGATTCCAAGGAAGTCATAGTATCATTGAACCTGGTGTACAAGTTGGGCACAATGGTGTAAATGAACAAAAAAATGGAATGCTGATAGGTGTAAAAGATATCATTTTCATGCCAAATCAGTTCTCCAAAATATGATCAACAACATTTATATTAACAAATTCCCAGACACAACAAAGAAGAGAAAGGTGGTGAATGATTAGAGCTCCAGTAGTGGAGAACATGGAGAAATGAAATCTCAATTTATATCATGTAGGAAATTTTGAATAAGGCACCTCAAAAAGTGTCTCAATAGAACAAAAAATGCTTTTTGAGTTGGAAAGAAGAATAATTTCTAAAAAAATGAAGAGTACTATGGATGAATGTATAAATGATCCAAAGAATCCATTTACAGTCATTTTCCATAAATTTAGTGGACCTGGGAATTACCCAAATGAATTACCTATTCTATTGGATAACCTCTTTTTCATGGAAGAACCTACATGGAAATGAATTGATGGTGAAATGTCTAAAAGTATTAGTTCACTTTATTAATGGGATTACTTTATAAGACTTTTCTCTTCTATGTGTAACCCTACAGTTTTTTATGTAAAAATCCTATATTAGGAAGAACTATATTATCTCTTTTTTATATTGATATATATAACCATTTTGGTTTAGTTGATCCTTGAATTTGAAGCAATTACATGTTACTAAATTTTTGGAAGAAAATTGGAGTTACGATATAAAATTTGTGGTGAAATTATGATATGGTTATTTTATGAATTTTTTCTCATTTTGGGAATGTTATAAAATAGAGTTTTTGAAAAAGGACAACACGTCGACCATGTGACAAACCGTCGTGTTGGACCAAGCTTTGGAAATTGAACCCACACCCACAGTGTGATTGGGATTTATCTCCTACAACTGAAGTAAGTGAAGTCGCTGGTTTGTGTGACAAATTTTTTTAAGTTAAATGATTTTAATGATTAATAATAATATGATTTGGGATCTTATGTCTTATCAAATTGATATACTTAGTATAGAAAAATGATTTTGTGATTATGTAATAAATGTTATTTTGGAAGACATTCACTCGGTCGGGAACATTATATGCATACAGAAAATAACATACAATGGGATTTCATTTGAAGAGTAATGGTAGGTTTTTTATCTATGTTTTTAATGTGGATTTATATCTATTTGGGTTATTTATGAAAATTATTAACCAATCATAGAGAATTTGTGAATAGG
This sequence comes from Viscum album, assembly GCA_963277665.1. Taxonomy (NCBI): domain Eukaryota; kingdom Viridiplantae; phylum Streptophyta; class Magnoliopsida; order Santalales; family Viscaceae; genus Viscum; species Viscum album. The sequence continues at coordinate 287,363,694 of OY728138.1, forward strand.
TTAATTACTATTATGTATGTGACTTAAAGAGTAGTCTATGTTTTTTAGAGATATAATTTAACATGTAATACTATGTAATCATGTTCTTCTATGTTTTGGGTTTCAATATTACATTGGATTATATTGAAGGATTTTAAGGAAAATTTTTATTGAATTATATTTATTGAACTTTGTTTATTTTTGGTTTAATTATTGAAATTAAGATTAGTATTTATTTCTCTAAAAGATTATCCTTTTTCAGAATCATCTGATCTTGTACTAACCATTTTTGTTTTGGTTTTTCTCTAAAGTAAATATATAGTTTATCCTTTGTGTTTCATGTGATTATCTAGAAGTTGATTCAAGAATATCAAGTGTGACCACTTTATCTTGAATACACTTTGTTTGAAAAAAAAAGATGAGTTAGTGGTAAAATTTTATGAAATGATGAAGCAATACATAAAAAGTAAGTATACCTCATTATGTTATTTTTCAATCTCATAAATAAATTTATCAACTTTATGAAAAGTAACCTCAACCAAAAAATGTTGAATGTTTACTTTTCCAACTAGAAAACTAACATCTATTTATCCAATAAAAAGTTTGTGGTTTTCTTAGTGTTAAATTTCTCCTAATCACGATTTCTATCAGTCTTTATCAGAATATGAAACTTAGTTTATCATCCATATCGATGTTTTCCTATGTGGAATCCTAGAATGGCTTATCTTAGGGGACCTTTTACTTCAATTTATTTCTTTAAAAGTGATAGTTATATAGACACTTTTTCATATGTGGGACATTCAATGAGGATCCCAAGCCCAATTTTAAAATTGGGAGGACTCAATTTCCCAAAGGGGGGAAGAATGTATCCCCACAAGATTCCATAGTAAGTTACTTTTTTAAATTAATTCAATAGCTTGTGCTACACACAATACTGAGTTTGAGTGCACCACGACTTATTGAAATAGCTGTTCAACAAAAGGTTATGAATAATATTAAATGAATGTGGAATTTTATATACTGCATATAATTTTATAATCCATATTATGGGTTTCATAGAAATAATATAAGAAGAAATTTGTTTTTTCAGATAAAAGAAGTATTTTAAAAAAAATGAAAATTTACCACCTTTTAAAGGAAAATCAATTTTAAAAACAATATATGACACTTTTATATATTAAATTTAATGAAATTAAATTCTATTTACAATAGGGACATAAAAAGTTATTTTGTATAGTTTTTTGGTATTTTTCTGTTAACATTCATAGTGGGATGAATATAGAAAAAATAAAAAATATTAATTGAATTTTTTTAATCAAAATAATTTATAGTGTAAAATTATGCATTTGAATGGTTTGTAAGTATAATGAGATTTTATTTCTATAATTTAATACAATGTATGTAATTCTATGTAATTTTAAATTTAAATTCGACATAAACACATGTCAATCTTTTAATATTTTTTACTATCTAAAAACGTGCATAGCAGTTTTGACAATGAGAATTAATTTTAAATTAATTAATGAAAAATCAATGTTTTTAATTTGGTAAAATATAATTCATTATGAATTTGGAATATCAAATTTATCATAGGGTAAATTTTGGGTATTTTTCTGAAAACATTCAAATTTTGTTGAATAGTGAAAAAACACTGAGTTATTATTTAAAATCAACTATTTATTTTAATAATTATATATTTTATTTAAATTTATTTTAAGTCAATATATATATATATATATATAATACCTACATAAGTTCAATGTAATTTATTGGAGTTATTTTATAATAAAATTAGAACTACAAAATTTTATTGAACTTTTTACCCTCTTTTACCCATATTCTAAGAGCATTTGCAAATTATCAAAAACATAATTTTACCACATCTATTAATTGAATATCATAAATCAGATATACATAGCTATTTTCATCATGTAAAATATGGTTCAATATGAGGAATTTTTTTTATGAATAGTAACTTCTGACTTTTATTACCACTGTTAAAAGTAAATAGGGTAATTAAGGATCAAAATGATATTATAATTACCCTAACACATGTCATAATTCTATTGGATAAGTGTAATTCAACCAAAAACTACTCTATGGATAAAAAATGATCCTTTAGATCCACTAGGATTACATTAGGACATGTATAATTATTTTATTTAATAAAGAGTTAAAAGGGTTAAATACAAAATTTAATAACTAAAACATTATTAATATAAGGATATACATTAGAAAAATTCTACTGAAAACATTAATTATAAAGGTATGAAGATTTCATACATAATCATATTTTATTTATAATTTTTATAGATTACAAAATTAAATTTATTTATGACCCAATGATGATGCATTAATTACATTCTTAAGGAAATATTAAAATAGTTTATATTATAAAAATTAAAATAAATATAATTTAAAATTTTTTATGTGATCCACGAATTTTATAGGCTAAAATGACATTTTAGGGTTGATTATATAATTTTTTTTCAAAGTGATAAGGTTTTTATGAAATTAAAAAAAACAAAATACCAAATAGTGTCAAAATTTAAATAAATTAGTTTTTCGAACAAATATAATATAATTATTTGACATAATATTTCTAAACCTCAATGTTTTGGAAAAAGGGCTTAAATAATATTATATATTTCATTAATGAACCACTTTATGTTTATTTGGATGTTTAGAGAATTTTTATTGACCATAGAGTGTAAGAATACATGAAGACCCGGTAAAAGTTAAACTATTTAAGTAAGAGTTAAATCTTAAAGATAAATCTATAATGGTAACATAAAAATGTCTTAAACATATAGGATGAAATTATATCGACCCCTCCCCACCTTATTTTCTATTCTAAATAAATAATTTTGGAGACATTAGAAACAGAAAATGATTTTATTATGAAATAATATTTCAACCTTTTCCTAAAGTGACCCTCACCTCTCTTATAAAAGGGTACTTCCCTTTCTATTAATTTTACAACTCCAAATCCATTTGGCTCTTCCAAAACCTTCCCAAATATCTTCCCAAAATCCCTCAATTCATCCTAAATTCCATAATTTTACCAGAAATCCATCCTACAAAGTCATTTTGATCAACTCAAAAGGAAACACCCGAAGAAGTGCTAATAATTTCAGCACCGTCGTTCAAGTTCATTTCCTCTTCCACTTCATATTTATTTTTTGTTTCCACAAAAAAATAATAAATCCAGTAAATTATAAATATTATGATGTTATTATAAATATGTTGAAAACATATTCATTATTCTATCCATCATATAAATAACAAAGTCACCATAGGTGCGTACGTACGACTTACCGTCTCCATGTCATGGTGTATTTTTTTATTCAAAACATCATTATTTGGATGGGTATAATAATGAGTATTACAGATTTAAATAAATAATATAACATGTTAATGATTATTTATATATTATATACCATCCAATTACATATTATTTCACCATCAATATAATGATATTTTTTCTCGTGCGTACATATAACTTACCGTCTCCATGAACGTGATGCGATTCATTCCCCATCGTAATCATTCAATAATAATTTTCATTATATGATTAAAAATAAGGTTTAAGAACATAATATCATTATCTATATGAATAAAATACACCCTATACATAAAAAACATGACTTACGTGACAAAACATATGAAGGATAACGATTCAGTTAACAACCAGAACAATGATACAAATAAAATATAATTAATAAAAAATATTAGAAGATCATATATAATATCTTATTTATGTATTTGTATCTTATATAATTTAATATCAATTATTTCACCATTATAAAAGAGGTTAACCTACCCTATACGATGGAAAAGTACAAGGTAAGGGGTTTCTTATCTCACTTTTAATTTCATGAGATTTACTTTGTTTACCACATATTTATATTATGTGTGGTATTGTGTACTTCCATTTTATATATATTATTATATTAATATTCATGGTATTATGTGATTCATTTTTTTTTATTAACTTTTGGTCATAAGACTCGATTGATGACAACGTGGTAAGGAGTTTTCATCGCACTTTTATTCCATTGAGATTCATGCTATATTTTCCACTATAACTTTTTTGTGGTGTATATAATGCCCATGATTGTATTGTTTGCATCATATTCATTAATTTATGCGTATTTACATCATTGTTGTATGATCCTTCTTTCATGGGGTGTATGTTTCATATGCTACCAAATCGGTAAGGGAATTTCAAATTTCAATTTCCACTCATTCGGTTTTACGTAAACATCATTGATTACATTACTCCAAGATTATGTGTGAAATCACTATTTATTAAATTATGTAGTAATTATTACTCCACATTGTGTGGATATAATTTTTATCCACATAATAAATCCAAGTATAAATTCTCAATTCATGGATATAAACATGATAAGAGTAATTTTAACTCAATTTTTATTCATTGAGTTAATCATACAAGTAATTGGTGTTGTTTCTACAAGAATATGTGTGAAGGTCCAATGATTTATTTGCAATGAATATCCAATAATATTGAGTTTATTTATATTTTTCACACATAATAATTTCATTTATGAATCCTTAACCTCTGGATGTGGTCTTTAAAAATGAAATCATCTCAACTTACATTCCATTGAGACTTCTTGGTTATTATGCGCACATTCACTTTTATTTGGGTTATATACTACACTTTGACATAGTATATCATGAATTCTTTTATTCTCATTATATTATAATGGTTTGGTTACATAAATTATTTGTATTCAAGCATCCATCTTATGGTTAGGAACTCTATCTAAAATACCATTTTAAATGTTGTAAAAATTTATTCTTCTAAATCTTTCTCATTATTTTCCATGTTTTAAAAATGGTTTTAAGGTTTTATTTATAGGGAAATTAATATTTTAAAATTGAAATTATTTTTATAAGTTACAAAGTTGTATGGGACACTTGGATTCAAAAATATATTTTAAACATCCCCTTGATAAATAGTGAGGCTTTTAAATGTTTTCAAGAAAAAATAGGTATATTTCTCTCAAATAGTTTTGATGATTATTGTCATCTATGTCAATATACTTCATAATACTGATTAAGGTTAATTTATTATAAAACAATCAACCATATTGTATTGAATGAGTTATGTTTGAATGTGGATGGTCTATTTTTATACCATTCATGGTTTGTGGTTAAAATATTGACATTTCATATGCTTGTTTTAATATAAATTTTTATATTATGCTTGAACCTATTAATATGGGGAATTTATTGGACTTAGTAAGTGACGGGTGGAACCCTCTATAGATCTTAAATGCATAAGTAAGTCTCCTGAGACAAAATTTTTCTTGGTATAAGGCCTGGAAAAATCTTATTTTTTGTCTTGGGATAAGGCCTTGAATATGTGGTTATGAAGTCTATCATTTTGCATTCAACCCTTATAAAATTGGCTATTGATATTACATGTAATTATTCAACTAATAGATTATCCTTGTGAATAATTAAATGGCACTATCTGATTTATAATTTCCATATTATTTTGATGTTTATTTTTAAAAGTATTTTGTTATAATCTTATACATTTCCTTAAATGATTATTATTATTTATGATAGTTTCCACTATATTATTATCCTTACTGAGCATCTGAGATCACCCCTATATTATGTTTTATTTTTCCCAGGATGTAATTATGTATATTATGAGTAACCAACTGAAATAGGCTAAGGAATATAATAGTGTTCAAAGGGGACACAATTTTGTTTTTTATTTCATTATGTAATGTAAAACTTATGTATGTATCTTGTAAATCCAAGGAAACTAAACTGATCGGTCTTTCAGGACTTGATTACTTGTATCATGCCAATGTTATCTAATAACTCACTGCTTTTGGGTAACTGGGGTCGGGGCGTGACATCATGTCCCTCATGTTTGATTACATCCAGTTTGGACTATTTATATCATCCTCTAACCTATTTTTCTGATCTTCTGTTGTATTTCCCTAATGTTTAAAGATATGTAGGACACTTTATCAACATCATTTTTTGCATCATCACGAAATGATAGATTCTCTATTATTGTCCACATAGGATCTCTATGAAAACCATTAAAATACCTCCTATAACAATATATTGTTCCTTCTATATTAGTTGTAGAATGAACTATACTTTTCTATTGGCATAACAAACCAAAATATTTTTTTATTAATCACCAATCGTTTCTATTATTTCAATATTCCCTCCATATACATGGAATACATATCCTTATCATCTATGACTCATATATAAATTTTGTACTCAGAGATTCTACGTAAATTATAGTATTTTTTCATGAGATTCCTTGATAAATAAGATATTCCATTTCATATTCAATTATACCCTTATTTATATAATTGGGCCATTCATTTTTCCTATAAAATTTCTCTAGGATTTTTTATGATAGTCTCCATAACTGTAGAAAAATAACATCTCCATGGACCCCATATAGCTTAGATGTAAATGTTATTCAAATCCCCCTTGAACCATATTGTATTTCATTTTAACAAACATTAAAAATCAATTGAAACAGTTCCTAAAATATGAGGCTCATGATTATGAATCATTAAATATATAATACATGCATTTCATGAGACAATATCCCCAAATTTGGAAAACCTATAGCCCAATTTTCCAAAAATACAGCATGATTTTGATATATATTCAATAGACATTATATATATATATATACACCATTCTATTCAATACACTTTCAACCATTTATTTTCTGTTTTTTTACATATTCATTTGAAAAAATGATCTAGGGGCCCGTGTTTTTTCTAACTACTTTTCTCACGTGGAATTTGAATTTTTTCCATTCATATGATTTTGATGGGGTAATGTGTTATTTTCACCCATAATATGACCTTGGATAATTTTTTACATAGATTTTGGTCCCAGAATATTTGGTTTTTACAGTAGGACTTGAGTTTTGAAGAAATTCGAGAACATTCAATTTTGAAGGTATACTTTATAATTAATATTCAATAAATTAAATAATAATTTTTTCAGGTGGGTTATTTTGGCCATAAATTTTGAATCATGAGTCATATTTAGATTCTATCTCCATTATTTAGTCTTTAAAATTTATATTAACCTAGTCAAGGTATAAAATCAAGTTGGGAAACGAGGCCAGCTTGAGTCCCTTATTCATTTCATTAATTTAAATTGTTTTTCATTCCTTTGTTTTTATTTTCATTTTTTTCGTCTTCAATATTTCATAATACCATCATGTGAATACCCCTTTACATGGCCTAATAGATAAATAGGGATATGGATAAATATATAGATATGTAAAGGAATATAGGTACTATTGTAAATCCCACGACATGATGGATCAACGTGCAGTAGCCATAAACCACAAAATCGAATGATGCTTTGGTAGTTTCCTCTACGATGGTATGCCATTTAGGTTTTTTTCATATATCATTTTTTATTTTTTATTTTAAAATATTAAAGCCCAAATTTTCTTTTATGAGGCTTCTAGTGGTGGTATCTAGTGATTTTGGGGGAAAAATGGATGATTCCAAAGATTAGAGTGTTTTCCGTTCAGGAAAAACATGAAACACAGTGTGTAGTCTAGTGTGACACACCATGTGTTATTTCTGTTCATGGAAGATTATGTTTAAAGTAGTAAACTCCATGTTCCTGGGGGTACATTCAATGTACTAGCTATGTACCCAACATGGTGAACCCGTGTGAGGGTACATAGTCCTGTAGAGTACACGACCACAAACTATGTGTCTAGAACACTGGGTAGAAGTATACAACCTAGCTATGTAAATAGCCAAGATAGTTGTGGGAAATGTCCATGTACATTAGTTTGTGTAAAATTCATTTACTTATTCCACAATCCAAGTAGCATGGGATTTTAGATGTCCACGAAGATGAGATTACACACCCATGAGGACCATTGGGAATACATGCCATATACTGATGGATACACCCCATGTAGTGCACCTTTCCAACACTCTATGGTTTTTTTCATGTTGTCTTTCCCAAAATTCAGAATTTGTCATGATATTAGACCATTCTAAGAATTTTTAAACTTATATCATGATAGAAAAACCCATGGATCATTCTGGTGACTCCAAATAGGTGTTTTGGTTCTACTATCAATATGAAGAGGTTCTTCCTGCAAAAATCAAATTCAATTGTCATTCTAGAGTGAGAAATGTCTTAAATGATAGGATGAGTGTTGGAACCAACCATATTGAGCAGTTATTCTAAAATGAGTGATGATATATATTTTACGACCGATGCCTTTTTTGTTTTTCATTGAGGATGTATCTCTAGTGAGATATTCTCTTCTTTCCTGATAGGATGTGAGAGTAGTTGTTATTAAGGATCCCCATGTATTATGCCTCAACATTAATTCTAGTTACCAATGATTAGCTTAGGGATTCCTTTTTTAATATTTTCATCGAGGTATTCCCTTGTTATATCCCATTCAATTGTTCTAATTCTATGATCTTTTGCAGGATGCCTCCTCTGTCATGTTGTTCAAGGATCCCATGTAAAATTAATCCTTTACATTTTACAAATTAATGATCATGATTAAGATGCCTTATCTTGTTTTTAAAAGATAGGATCCAAAGTACAATGCCTCATCCATGTTTGGATTGAGGGGCCTAGGGGATGACCATTTATTGACTAACATACTGTTCTATTTCAGGTCTTGGTAGAGATGGAATCTGGTGTGAACATAAAACCTACGCCAAAATGGTAATCTCTTTGAAAAGTGGTAGTAGCATTTCATTGGGTGTTCATGATAACCTCACTCATTGTTTATATATTTTACATGGTCATTGCTCATGAAACTATAGTTACCAAAGGTTCTTCTTGGTTGGTGGATGTTGATCCAGAAATGAGGAAACTATCATTATTTTTGGATTCTTTGACATTCTTCCTAGGATCCGTATTTCTTCTTGTGATGCCCAGACGTGGTAACCTGGGATCTACCTTTTGATCTATGCTATTTCTCATATTTATTGGAAAACCCAAAGGTACTTTTTTATACATGTCTATTTAGCTTTGATATATATATATATATATATTCTTAGTATATCCACATGTTTTTCCTAGAATCTAGTGAGAGAGCCTTACGGGATTACTGATATTCTTTGACTAATACATGGATTCCCTATAAAAGGATTGTTTTGGACTAACTCATAGGATTTGTGATGGCGACTATTATGATATCCTCAGCCTTTGATAAGTGATGATGATAATTATTCTCACCCTCATATGGGCATGGTGACACAAGAATCATGGTAGATTATAGTCTCCTTGAGTGGTGGGGAATATTACCATATCCTTAGCCTATGATCCAAATGGTTACGCTCTCCTGGATTAGTTATGAGACTCGAACGGTTCTACATGGAATATCATCGGTGTGTTTTCTTTATGTAGTATTGAAGACCAAATACTCATGCTATATTGCTCTCTCCCAAGTGTTGGGGATAATTATGATCTCATCGACATATTATCATAAATATTATGCTATTCTAGATCAGTTACAATACTTGAGGGGTGTAGCATGGAATCTCACTCATGAGTTCTCTCTATACAGTTTTCTTAAGGGTAAGACCAAAAGGGTTTATCCATGTTACAAATGTTGTGACCTCAAACATACTTAGGGCTATGGATCAAACATTGTAATGGATATATATGCTTAGAAAGAATAGAGACTTACTCAGTGACCTTTTACATGATTTTAGGACATATTCACTTGAATCCTTCTTTATCATATTGACCATTAGTACAATACATCCTTCTTTATAGTGTTGATCATCAATATAGGTTATCCTTGTCAGTGATTGGATAAGTGTATGTGTGATCCAAGGTGTTTCATGAGTATCAATCTATGTTTACATTGCTTTCTCATATATTTCATTCTGGCATTTTTTGAAACATGTTAATACTTATTTTGATACAGAACTAGAGTTTGAATAAATTTTATATGGCTTGTGTTGCATGTTATCCAGCTCAATGCCCTAATATAAAAGATCCATTTATCAGGATATCTAACCTAAGGAGTGACTGTAGTTTGGTTTTCTGGTTATTTCATTTCACATACTCATGAATATTCAATGTTATGTACATATCTATATGTATTAGACTGTACATCTATACATATGTGGATATAAACACCTATGGTTTCACTTTTCCATATGACCAACATTATAAAACCATTGTATGAATGTGTTTTTACATTTGATATTACATATATTTTACATTATGTGTCATCGAGTGTGAGTATATTCTCTTGCATATAGTTATATTAGCACACTTATAGAATACTTTTTAGGGTGGACTTCTGAGATTATTTCTCACCCATGCACATGGTCCTCCGTGTACATGTATAACTTTTGTATGATCTTTAGGTTTAAAATGAGTTTTATGATGTAAAGGGATGAGGCCTAGTGTTTCATTATTGAACAAAGTTGTTCGAGTTTTCATTCAAACCAGTATGGTGTGGTTAAAATATATCAGGAGACATGGTATGTGGTCTAGCTCAGATTTAGTAATAGATAACTATACATATAATTTCATTTTCCATTATACTCCTATATCTGTATGGTCAGCCCACTAGTTGACCAATGTTTCATTATATTATGTATATATATATTCTGGATTATACATCATTTCATTAATTATTAAAACATGTTATATTTTTGTTCATTTCTGATTATGTACTCTATTTTTTAATAATATGTTTGATACATAGCTAATTTTTTTATTTTCTTAATGTAATATGTATAAATTGTATTCCCACTATCACACCATATGTCATTGCTTTTCATTGGAAGCCTATGTAGTATTAGGAGGCATGATTGAGGCCTTGTAACCCAATAGAATAGAGCACCAGTTTAGTAGAATCATGGTCATAATGTTACAATGCAATATCAAAGCTTTTCTTTTAAGGGTATTTTCTTTTTTGGGTATGGTAGACAAAATAATTAGGAATATGTTAGATCCTAGCATGGATATCATAATGGTGCACCATGAACTCTGGTTTTGGTAAGAAGTCATGGTTACTGAGGTTAAGAGTTTTTTCAAATCTGTGATCTTATAGTTGTATATGATTTTCTATTTGATTGATGCACATGTTGTGTAGATGTAATAATTTACTATGAATCTTTGGATCTTATAAATTAGCAATATTCCAAAGAAATAATTTTGACTCATGGTTAGAAAAAGAAAGGGTTCTCTCGTACATTATGTTATTCATGTAGGATTCACACCATATAGGCCTTCTAGAGTGTGATTTTACTAATGATTGATACATATTTAGTTGGTCATGCTAACATTTGTATTTCTTTTTGATGGAATGTTTTGTGGATATACATTAAGGTTTTTGGATTGAAGTTTTTGACTCAGTTTCTTGTGCATGAGATGTGTAGTGATTTTAGTTGGTCAATATGGCACCTGATGAATTTCTTTTTATCCCTTTTTTGGTGTTGTTTCTTAGGATTTTGGTTATGTAGTCAGATCGATCAGTGTGATGCCAATGGATATGAGGAATTTTTCTACAAACTAAACTTATAAGCGGCATTCCCAAATTTGGATAACCAATGATTTCAAGTCTAGATTCTCTTCTACGATGGTTTTTTGATCTCCATGATTATGTTCCTTCTGAAGAGGCTCGATGTGGATTAAGTCACATTTAGGCCTTGTTTTTAGTTATGACCCTCATAGGTCTAGTGATCATTTCCATAATTTCAGAGGTTTCTATCATTTGGTCTTGGTAGTTAGAACCAATGGCATAGTTGTTAGGCTTGTTCCATATGGATAGGTAGGATACCAAGATGCCCTTGGTTTAGACATAGACCCTTGTTGGTTGACATATTTTTTGTTCAACGATGACCATTATATGAGTGTTTGGCCTATATTTTCCATATTCAATTATGTATGTGAGCCTTATTGTGTGATCATTTTGAGTTCCAGGAATGATGGCGTCTTTGGATTGGGATATTTGGATTGGTGTCATAGGCATTTTGATTCATTGATATTATGATAAATCAAATTATGTACTTGTTTTTTGAGACTGGCATTGATGGGAAGGATAGTTGGGGTGCCTGAACTAGTTTACTACTATTTTTTTGATCTAATGTTTCTAAATAGTTGGAGGATTTTCATGACTAGAAAGACCTCGAGTGATATGAGGTTGTGGAACCAATTGTTACATTGGTGAGGTTCTTGATTTTAAAGAGAATTTCCAAGGTAACTTCGGGAATAATGAGACCGATGTTCCATATTTCATGATCTGAGAATATTTGTAATGGAAAACTCACTAGAGTACTAGTCAGATAAAAATTATAAAAATTCGTCATGCATGGTATTATTTGAATCTAAAATAGTGAGTTGATGGGTTATAAAGAAAGGAATAATGTTTTCCAATTCATTTAATGGGTTGGATCCCAGATGTTGTGTTGGGATATCCCCTCATGGTAATGGTGAAAATGTAAATGATGTAGTATCTTAAGACAATTTTCCCATTGTTGAACCTTGGTTAGGTTTTTACAAGATGTGATCATATATCGGAGAGATATTTTCATGCCCTTGGAGGAAAATTAATGTACTCTGGTCAGATATGATCATCTTATATATCCATTCATATGGTGTATGTTAAGATAGTGGTGACCCTTTGTCATGATACTTTACCTTACAAATGTTTTTCCCTGTTTATGATGAGGAACCATTTGAGGTAGTGCTCGATGAGTAGTATAAGGTAATAAATATAGTGGGGAGTGAACCATTAGCCATTTGAGGGTGGTTTCCCTCTTTTTCATGGGAATTTTGGCATTTTTTCTCATCTTTTGTGGTCATGTTTTTCTTGTGAGGTTATGTTCAGGGTATTCATACGGTCGGGAGTACAATTTCGATCATAGTTATATGTATTCGACATAGAAGATGTTTATTGATGCTGTGTGACTTGTCATTAGATAGTCTAGATAACTTGGTTTTGTATATTCATGTGCTCAAAGAATTTATTCTATTCTTTTTGATAGGTTACTTATGGATGATAAATCTTAATGTGTGGAATTTGTAAGAACCCATGTTTCTTCTGAGTAATTTTTAGTATAAATTTAAATTTTTTTTAAGATTCTTATTAAGGGGTAAGATTGTACTTTTTCATTAGAATATGACCTTCGATAATTTTTATGACCACAATGTTAGAACCAGAAGAGAGATTTTACCCTATGATAGGAGTTTTGTGGAAATATGGGCCATTCATATTTTGGAAGAATAATTAATATTTGATATTTGATAAATTAGATACTATTTTATTCATGTGGGTTCATTCAACCATTATTTTTTTACAGGTCATTAGATTAACACTCTATCTCCACCATTAATTTTAGAATGGTGTGTTTATCTTATATGAGGTATAATGGCGAGTAGGGTTCTATGGCTATCCAGGGAACCTTTTTCTTTTATTTTATTTTTCTTCTTTTTCTCGTTTTACTTTTTAATTTTCCATTTTTTTATTATTCGTTCTCACATATGACCATCATGTGGCAGCTCAATGATGTGAACTACGAGATAAAGAGGGATATGAGGAATTATTTAGAGATAGAGTGAAGGAAATAGAGGTACCCTCATGAAGCCATTGAATTGCTGGATCGATGTGCAGTGGGTGGGGATTGTGGAATCAAATGAAGCTTTAATAGCTTCTACCAAAATTTATGAACTTTTATGCTATCACCAAATATCCCCATATACTTTCCTTTTTATAAATGTAAATCCATCTAATTCTTATCTGACTCCCTTAATGGCCAAATTTATTTATTTTGTGGGTGAAAACGAAAGATTCAAGCAATCTAAGGGGATTACATTTGAGATAACCCTGCTATAAGTCTTGTAGTCCATGGTGAAATGTAGTCTATTAATTTTCATTGGGAAAGATAATTTTAAAGGGAGTAAACTCCATTTATATGGGAGTACATGCTATTTAATATCTGTATACCCATTTAGGAGACTATATGTAGGTATACATGTTAGTGTAGAGTACACGGCCAGACCTCATGTGGGTAGTATGTTGTGTAAATGTACACGACCTGGCCATGTAATCATCCATGTCATCGGAGGGACACGATTATGAACCCCAATAGTTGGTAAACAACTTATACCCATTTCACATGGTCTGTACTTGAAGCTTTTACATGATCATCACAATGAGGGTACACACCCATGTGGTGCATTGGTATTACACGCCATGTACCGAGGTTGACATGATGTGTACTTATCCTTTCAAACACATTGATTGTCTTTTATATCTTCTTTACCAAGATTTATAATTGGAACATATAAAAGTCTGTTCTGAGTTTTTTTCCAGTGGAGATCGTGATATTGAAACACAAAGATCATTTTGAGGAATTCTAATGGGGTTTTTTGGGATTAAATCATTATGGAGATGTTCTTCCTCCAAAAATTGAATTTAGTGTTCTTGTAAGAGAAAGAGATGTGGCAAGAAAAATAGGTTGGGAGTTTAAACCAACCTAGTTTCATACATTGTTCTGAGATGAGCTTAGAGATATCCCCTACGACGAAAGCTTTCTTGGTTTTCTGTTGATAATGGATCTCTTATGAGATTTACCTTTACGGATTGAGTGTTCATGAGAGCATTTGTTATCAAGGATACCATGTAGGGTTCCCCAATCTACATTTTGGTTACCAAGGATCACCTGAGCTCTACCCTTTCATATACACTGATTTATGGAACCCTTATTAGGATCTCTTACCTATGTTCACTTTGGAGGATCCCTTGTAGTATGCCTTCACATTTTTCCCATTAGAGGATTCATTCTATATGATTCCTCATTTAACATGTAAATTTAAGGATCCTGAGTTGGATGCCTTCTTTTTTTAGATTTTAGGATCCCGAGTAGGATGACTTTTTAGTGTTTGGTTGGAGGGACCCTTTATGTTCTTATTGTTTGACTGACTCTGACTTGTACATCGGGATGGTTTGGAGATGGTTGTGAGTGTCACCTTTGAACTCTGGATGAACTATTAAGCCCTTGGGGATATATAATTAGTGTTGGGTTGGGAGTTTAGGGCACCCTGTCTCATTTTTAATATCATTGATGTTGTTATTATTGATGAAGTGATTTTTAACTGAGGTGCTTCCCGGTTGACTGTTGTTGCACAAGGCATGAGTCTTCATTCATTATTTTGGGATGCCCATACGTTATGCATGGGATCCTTATTTCTTATTGGGATTCCCAGACATGATTATCTTGGATATAGATTTGGAGCCATGTTATTTCTAATATTTACTAGTATCCCCTATGGTATAACCTGAGACATTGGTATTGAGTTGAGAAATATATATATATATTTATTATGGTATAAATTTTTTTAGTATGTTGAGAGGTTATTCCTAGTATCCGACTATTGAAAATTATGTGTTGACATGTATTACTACTGTGATAATTGGATTCCCAATGGTAGGAATGTCTTAGATGGACTCAATGGCTCCTGATATGTGGTGGGGATTACTATTATCTCTTCTTCCTTCAATAAGTGATGAGATTGATTACACTCTACTTGATACGAGAATGGAAACCATGAATTATTGAATATTATTCTCTTCCATGTGGTGGGGATGATTATGATCTACTCAACTTATGATCAGAATGTGTACTCTCTTCCAGATGTGTTACGACACTCGACTGGCATTGCATTGTGTGTCACCAGTGTGTTCTCTTAATATGGGCTTAGATACCAATGCTTCTTGGTTGATTTCACACCCTCAAGTGATCAGGACGATTATGATCTCCTCATTATATGATCAAAATGATTATTTTCATCTGGATTAGTTACGAGACTTGGAGGGCGTAACATGGCATCATATCGAGGAGTTCTCTCATTGTAGAATGCCTAAGGTTATGACCCTTATGGTTCATAAAAGTTCTAAATGTCATTTTCCACTATGGAATGAGACCTAGGTCATTAAAATTGGATTAGATTCAAAGACCTTGGGATCATGGTCTCTCACTCAGAGACCATTTACAGGATGTCCGAACATTCTTTCTAGAATCATTATTTAATAGATTGACCATCGATACACGACATCATTCTTTACAGGGTTGACACATGATATACAGATTCCGTTTTAGTTATTTTAGGTGAGGACATATGATCATAGGTGTAGGATCCGTGTCCCCCTATATTGGCATAGCTTGCTCAGTGAAATAATTCCAACATGATCTGATGCATGTTTATGTCGATTTGGATACAGAAGTAGAGATCAATATAACGATATACGACATTGGATGGATGATATCCAGATCATTTCCCTTTCAAAGTATGTCTAGGTTATCCATATTATAGACCCAACGATCAACTGCAATTTGGATGTCAGGTTATTTAATTTCACATAGTCATATATATATATATATATGTATGTATGTATGTATGTATAGGTAAGGACTGTAAATGTATACATATATATATATGTACATCAAAGGTGGAACTTGTCCATTTTATATGTATTATGGACCTTGGGTCCAACTGTGTTTTCACATTCGGTTTTGATACATTTTTAATTACGTCTCAATGAGGCTCAGAAATTTATTTTGCATAAATTTAGTGTATCACATTTAAAGGATGCTTCTCAGGGTGGCCTACTAAAATTATTTCTCATCCCAACATGTGCACCTCAGTGTTCTTGTTAAACTTACATATTCTTTTCAACTTGAGCTCGTGATTCATGGGGTATAGGGATGAGTCCCAATGTTTCCTAGTCAAGAAAAGCTACTTCTGTGTTTAATCTGATTTGGCTGGTTTAGTTTGATAGTCCCTAGAGACCAATTATGTGGTATAGATCGTAGTTATTCATAGATCCCTGTACATTTACTTTTAGTTTGTTTTTTTCACATGTATCTATATGGTCTGTCCATTGGGAGACTAGTGTTTTATTGTAGGACATTGTTATTCAAGGTTTTACATCATTTCATTTATTAATATATCATTTTTCTATTTTTTTTAATGTTTTGTATTATATATTTCTATTTACGAGGTTTAATTATACTAATATTTGACCTTGCTACTAGTCAACAAACTCTGGCATATAGGGAGGCACGCTTGAGTGCTTGTAACTCACTATCTACAAGTACCAGTTTAGTGGTATCTTTGTCAGGACATTACACATGATTTCCAAACAAAAGATATCATTATGGATTGTCACATGTCATAGCCTTCTTACCCATGTTAGATAGGAATACATAATTTCCACCACACCACATGAAACAATAATTTATAACACATTTTTCCATTTTAATGGGCAGTCTTTGATGTAGTTTAGTCACTTCCCCATTTTCTTTCTACTATGGTGTGTTATAGATGATTGGACTATTTTATTTAAATATTCCAAACTCTATAGGATGAACTATAATAAATTGGGCTATGTTTTTTGAATCTCATTAAATCATCCAAAGACTATCTGACCATAGTCATGGTCACATTATTTTGGAAATTTTGGAAAGGTGAACTATAATCCAGTCATATGGGAAACTATACTATGATCTCTTTCTAGTTTCCAAATACCTATTTTTTACACATTCAGAAAAACAAAATGATGGGTTTCAACACACATGTGCACTTATCTATCTCTACCATACCCCTAGACAAGGGTTTGGTCCTTCCCCCAGTGTTTAATTTTCATTGAAACACATGGGGATTAACATTAAGTTTTTTTCTAGGCTTCTTCCATATAAGAGACCACCCATTAATCAGTACATCCAATATGAATGTAAAATATGATTATTTTTTTCAACTCAAACTAGAAATATCAATTGGGATAAAAAATTTCCCACAAATTAGTTCATAACATTTTTAATATTTAAAATGTTTTTTTAATATGTCTATTTTCAATTTATTCATCTCTTTAATTGAGATTAAAACAAAAAATTATTCCATTAAACCTTATGATCCTTATTTTCAAAAAATAAAACCCAATAATTTCGGATAAATAAATATCCCCCACTTTTTATTTTTTTAAATACATAAATAATTTCAATTTAAGAATCTTATAAATCTTTGTGATATATCTCCCCTTATTTTATCATCTACCACTTATTGTTATTGATATAAAAAGTGTTTTTTATAATAAAAATTGTCATTCTAATCTTACCCCATTCTTATTTATGACTGAAATTTCTTTTGTTTTCCTCCCCATTATAGGGATCATTATAATAATTAATAATTATCTTCCTTAGTGTCAGAAGAGACTCCACAAAACAAAAAATCCACCATATTCATAAAATTCCAAGAGGTTTTCCTCATGGGCCTCAACACCCCCAATGATGATAGAGAGGAGTTCTTTATCTCATTTCATCTCAAATAATACAATATCCATTGTTGGTTTATATTTTATCTAGAGATAAATTATATTAATTTACTACTTTTAACGTAACATATGAATTAATTGTATAAATTCTATAAGCCTAATGAGATTTGGAGTTTCATGGGAAACATGATTTTTTATAGAAAACATGAAATCATTCTTTATCACTCATGAATACCTCTAAACCACTCAAAATTTATTTTTATTTTTATTATTTAAAAACACAAACTATTATCTCTACCAATTTACACAAAAATAGTTTTTATATAACATTAAATCATTTTTTTTTGGTTTATATCACATGATGAAGTAATATAATCCATTTATTAAAAATCTAATAATATATGTTGACATATTTGTTCAATTTGAACATTTAATCCCACTTTAACTCCATGAATTTTAATTATTCATATGATTAAAAGACTTATAAATAATGATTTAAATCTTTTTATGTTCATCGAAACTTCTTCCATGCCTTTTTATTTTGACATAATCCATAATAGTTCAATTTTGTGGTACCACTCGTGGGATATTTTTCAAATATTCTATATTATCCAACATCAGGTACTTCTATTAAATACTCACCCTATAGATCATATTGAATAATTAATTTTTCATCTCTTAAAGAATAGTTAGAAATAAAAAATAATATAGAGAGAGGAGTACCTAAAATCTTCTCACTAAGTGGACTTGAACTTGTCATGATAGACAAGACATTCTATATCTATTTTCTCTTTTAGCTCCCACGTAAATTTTTTATATTGAAACAATTTTAAGGGAAAGTGAGAACCCTCACACATTACCGGTTTCAACACCAACTGATACAATGGAATCATTGAAGAACTGTTTGATTAGTTTGGAATCTACCTCCCTAAACAAAATCCAAGGGATAGATTGCACCTGGAAGTCCATACAATCATTTATGATGCCTTTATAAAGATATTCCATGTCCATGCTTGTCTGCATTCCTCCTTGCTAATCTTCCTCATATTAAGTCCTCTAACCAAGATGTAGGTTTTCTTATCAATCCAGTCTCCTTTCTCTTTATAAGTAGTCACTTGAAGTGGTCTCATCTTCATCGACACCTTAAAAACCAGTTCATCCTCAATCAATTCATCTGAGTTCATAAGATGATCCATGTGTTCCAACATCGATGATACCTATTGCAGAGGGTATCAGGAGAGCCTGCCTCATGATGTTTCCTAGGGTCAAATAGACTCGTAACCCCTGTGGGAATGACATGGACCATGACCTCATATCCTGCCTCCACCGGGTCCTTGGGGATGTCAGCCTCCACATGTTGACTATTCAAGATGGAATTACCTTCAGGCATAAGAGTCGTTAGAGGCACCCCACCCATAAAAACAACTCTAGTAAGTGTAGGTCTAGGTATATAAGAGTAATCCTTTCTACGTCAGGCCCTCCTATTGTTTATAAAGAAGCCCACTGAATCAATAAATGTGTTCTTTCCCTTCCGCGAGGAGGATATAATGTATTCTTCATCTATGACAAGTTCCTTGGACTCAATGGAATATGAGCCCACATCCACTTCCTCTTGAGATAATTCCTCATCCACCAGAGGATACTCTCCGTTATCCATTCCTCCTACTCCTTCATTAACAAGCCCATCCACTTCCTCTAACACTACAAATCGGTTTTGAGAAGACACATATGATCCCCCATATTTATGTTTCACAGCATATGAAATTCTATCCCGCGTAACCTGCATTTGATTTTTTAAGCTCCTATCTGATCTAGTCCTCGACCCATAAATTGGAAGACTGCTGGGATGTCCACCTAGAGCAAGAGATGGGAAGCCTCACTAGTGGCTTTAGCTGCATAGGCATCCTCAGCCAACTCCACCGCATTGGTACTGATTGACGGTGCGGGTTGCAATGAATGATGAGCATCCAGAAAGCCTCCCCTCACTTCCTTTCTAGCCCTTCCCTGATCACATACCCTACAAAGAGGTGCATCATCATTGTCTGATGCAACACCAAGATCAACATTCAAACATTGAAAAATATTAGAGACACTTGGGTTAACCTGAGGACCCAATGATTGCACCCGGTGAGCAGAATGGTCCACCCCCCGCTCTGTTGGCCACTCTCTTGATGAAACCCCGCCTCCGACCGAGGGGCAGTAGAGTTTGGAGAAATCATGGATGAAAAAGGGTATGAGATGAACGAAAATCATTTTTCAGAAGTCCAAAGCATCAACAGGGGATGCAAAAATCGAACGAATTATCAAAAACCACATATTGAAGATAACACAGTTCATTGCAAACCTCAATCCAGACAACTTCAACTGGAGGCTTTGAGATTTCCACCTCAATGCATATTCAGGGAGCAATGGGATGGAATAAAGATATTGAGCATTCTTAAAAGGCTAGTAATCAACCAACATGATTACCTACCATCTGCATAATTGATGGGTTTTGGAAATGAATAGAGAGACATTGGAAACTGACCCAAATCATCATAAGGGGAAGATCCCATCTCCAGTGAAACTCATAGATCCATCTGAGTAGGAATAAGCGAAAACCGTCACAGGATATGCTCCCATTCGACCACACTGTGGCCAGATCAAAATCGGGGGAGAAATGCAGATGAAAATGACACGGATCCAACAGGACGACTATGATGCGTCCTTGAAGAGGCAAGATGTTGTTGACAAAACGATCAAAAATATTGAGCGGCGGCCTGCACCGACTAAAGCGAGCCACCAGGGATAGACCACGGAGTGCTAAAGCCTCCGTGAACTCTTGTAAGGAAAGTGGTAGGGAAGGAGCTCCATGGTGAAGACTATGGACTTCGGGGCAAACCCGTATAGGGGGAAAATTAGGGACGGAGGTAGGATCAACGAAGGGAGAGAAGGGAGAAAGTGAGGGGGAGTCGGGAGGAATGACCATCACCGCCACCTGAGGGAGACGCCACCACGCCTAGGGTTCTATGAAAGAGGGCGGAGGGAAAACCTGAGCTTTTTTTTGAAATTCTATTTTCTATTTTACATTTTTCATATTTTGAGAACTTAATTTCATAAATTCATCAATGTTATATTCATATGTATCATCATCTATTGTATGTTTCTTAATTCTCTTCTCATTCTACTTCTTAGTATTTGGAAATTATTTCCATTTATAACCATTACATTTAATTCATTAAATTTGAGTCTCTATTTATAAAAGCTTTTAATATTATTTATTTCATCACATGTAGTAGATTTCAGAATAACTCTCAGGTATTAAATTATAATCACCCCCTTGATTTATGTAACTGTCTTATTCATATTATTCCATGATGGATTTTTATCATTCATTATGTTAAATAAATCCCTTTCTATTTTCTTCTAAATTTATATCTTTTCAGGTCCACCAGCATTCATTATACGATGTTCTTTTTTTTTGAAGGATATATTGACCCTCTACATTAATTACTTTAATAATGAAATTCTTTTTAAACTAGACAATGAAATATATTCATAAGGGGAATATATTTTTCTATATATGATGGATTTTTTAACTTTATATATATATATATTTTTCATGTAATGTATACTAAATACATGATCTAATTGAGGAGAGTTATGATTATTATTACCATAACTTTTATAATGATAATGATAACTCAATTTCTTATATTTTTCTCAAGATTCACAACTTCTGATGTATTCCAATTCTTTAGAAGTATAATTTATATGTGAACATGCATCCCAAAAAACTAGGACATGTTTCAATTAAATATTGTAGAATTATTATAGATGATTTTACCTCTTATATAGAAACTTTTTTACATTTATACAACTGTCACTATACTCTATTTCCATGGGAATTATCCCTGATTTCTTAATAATATGTTTTTATGTTACATTGTATTGAAAAATAGATTTAACTATCGAGAGATTTATTTATGATAAATTAGTATTATTATTTCTATCATTTTCAAATAAAAGAATTCATTTTTCTTTCATCATCAACAGTCGAAGGGTGAATAAAAAATATAAATAAGTATTGAGTTTATGGTTTCTATTGGAATATTACTCATTCTTGGATAAGAAAAATTCTTTTTCCAACAACTGGATCTTCTAGATCAATAATTCTTTAATAGAATTTACTTTTGTAATGGGATAATTCTAACTGTACATATATTTAACTAATTCGTGTCAGTGTTTCCCATCACATTACATTTATATTTCATTTTAGAGTTAATTTCAGAAATTGAAAATTTATTGACTACTATTTTCTATTGAAACCTTTTATTATGCTCATCCATTAGAGAAATGTGTTTTACTAACGCATACTTATTTACCCTTAGGTTTTAAACATATTTCTATTTCAGTATATTTTATTTTCAAACTTCATTTAGTTGTTACCCCTTTATGGATATCATCGCTAACAATTTATCATGATAATCATTATTTTGAAAAGGATCAATTGAATATTTTATAATCCTTTTATAATTCCTCTAATAATTTTTAATTCACCTTCAAGAAAAATAATCGCAATATTTGAATACTTTTTTTTCTTATTTAATATCAGGCATTATACCTTTATTATTAATTTTACATATTATGATAAATAGAAATATTTACTTCTTTTATTCTATTATATTTTCACATAACTGGTAACACCAATATCACATGGTATACAAGGATAATATTAATCCCCATCATTTCATTAAATTAAAAAACCATCTCATTATTTGAAAGTTTCATACATTCTATTTGGGGGATATAAGTCTCATTACTGATGATCTATCTGTTTCAATAGATTGATCTAAAATGTGGTATTATACATGATATTTTCACCTTATTTGAAATAAATACCTTTACTATAGAAATCAGGATAATAGATCTTGATTAAATCATAATCCTTATAAAATCCATGTACGATAAAAAAATGAATCTTCCACTAGATACCACATATGAGGTTTCACGAGGGATAAAATGTGAGATATACCCTTGGGGTGAATCAAGGTACGAATATTATAGAAATAAACACTATATATTAAGGATAACACTTTTATATTTTGATCATGACCATTGAACAATAATAAATAAATGTTTTCCCTTTCTAATAACATAATTCCATTACCTCTTCAATTTAGCAGCCCCAAATTATAGATATTAATTTATGTTTCATGACATGGAATTGGTGAACATGAACAAAGTAAATAAGACACCGAATATTTACTTGGTTCACCCTCGTAATAATATGTCATATGATTATTCATAATTTTATTGTGATGCGCCCTAATAGAATATATTTATTGATAAATTATGGGGTTCTGGTATTGTTTTTCCACATCTGGAATCATATCCTATAATTTTTTTGGATTAAGTCATTATCATTGAAGGCCCACAACTGTCGCATTTTTTCATTATCATTGTTGGATCACTTAAATGTTCCAATAACTTTTCTCACAAATTTTGAGGGAGGATTTAATCATATATTATCATCAAAAATATATAAACCGTACTTTTTCTAACAAAAATATAACATCTATTTATAGATAACCAACATAATATAGTTACAAAACTAGTATCTAAAGGATTATTGTCTTGGGAAAATTGTTTCCATACATGTGATTGACATAACACTACATAAAAATTTATTTTAAAAAATCTTAAATTTCTTTCAAAATCATGTGACATATTTAGTACATGGAATAACCTGAGGATATACATCAATGAAAATGGTGAGCTAAAATCCCATTAATAGGATAAAGGAGGTACGTGAATCAGTATAACATGGGTGATCATAATAATCATCATTATATCATAAGAATATGATCAATATCAACATCATGAATTTAACAAGATATAATTTAATTAAATGTGTGAATTCATAAAAATGAAACAACTTGTCTTAGTAGTAAAATACAACACATAGTTGAAAAAAAAGATAACATCATATTAACACATAAAATATGTGCATAATAATAACATCATTATTATGAATAAAGATAGAAACATGTTAATTCATAACACATATCATCTAATTAGATATAACACATTACCCAATGCATTGGAGGGATATATAATTATGGGCCCATCTAACATAGTATAACATTTACAAAACCCTGCATTCCACTTAAAACATATTTCATTCAATGCCACAAAGTAAATAATCTAATGGAATGGTTTTCATAAAGAATTATAAACAATGATTTCATTAATTAACAAGGTGTTATATAATGGAAAAGGGAAAGAACATTTTTGTTTTATGATTCATAATTTTTTTTCAATGAAAAAATAAATCTAGAGGATTGATGATGTTTTATGGAATAAAATGTTGTTTTGATATTTTTTACCTTATCATATATTTAGATTGGAAACATGTATATCCTTAAAATGAAATGTATCTGAAAATTAAACTATTATTTAGTAATAATAAATAAATATACACATGTAAATTTGGCATGCAAGAGGAATAACCCAAATATTGGGAGTTGCGTTCTATAATCCAATTACCTTATCCTTAAATTCATTCATCACTTTTAATAAATCATTTAGATAATAAAATTTTATCCATTAATAACTTAATATTGGACAATATTACATTTATTTTATTCATTATAATTTTATTATGTTCACTCATGGGATTTTTATGAGTATCCATGTTCAATTTTATCATTCAGGTAGTGTTCATATTCAAGGATTCAGGACCTGTTTACATGTATATATTTATGGAATTTCTTTTTAAATGTCAATAATTATCTAGACGTAAAATTATATGTTATAAATTATTACTCATAATATTAAATTATCTCATAATCATTTGGATTTCTATTATGGGGATGATTTATTTGTTAAAGATTTAATTTCAAATGATTGGTTTATTTTTGAATTTTTTCAGACCATCACTAACAACATTAATTTTATTTTATATTATGTATATAAATTAGTTCAGGAACATTATAAAATATATAATTTAAACATTATAATATTTTTTTAAGAATAATAATTGTTTAATGAACATCCATGAATGTGGTAATAAGAAATTAAAAGTTGTCTTACATAAATGTGGTCGATCAACACATCACATATGTTGTATTAATTATTATAACAAAAGGAGAAGTGATAAGATGTGAAGATTTTTACTACATTAGAAATAAATTTATACAATATATATATGATAATGTAGGTATAATTCTTATTTTTAATTGGGAAATTAAGAGAGGATACTAAAAGAAAAGAAATTAAAAGAGAAGAATCAGAGATTTTTTTCCTCTTGAATGATGTCTCTGGGGCGAACTTTCTTAAGGAATTTGGGTTTAGTCATATTTTTAGGCTTGAGACACTTAGAAATAGGGACGATAGTTAGGAATGTTATTTGGTACAACATATATAGGCTATAGGATTAGATGGTGAGAGAGGAAGTGGTTGTGAGGTGTGGTATTTATAGTGGAGGATAGTGGTGTTTTATTATTATTATTTTTATTTGTATACTAATACGGCTTAAGAATATCAATAATGTTTATTCCTATGACTAAATAGATTAAATTGTTTTGTATTGTTTGAACTAGTGAATTCTTACACTGGCTGTAAATCTGATATGACTCAAAAATATATATAATTTTTACTTATTCATTTAATTAAAATATTTCATAATTCAATAAAATATAAATTAGTTTATAAAAATCCCTAAAATTGACCCTTAACATTAGTCAACATGTATCTCTAAGAAATGGAATCATCTTTCAAAAATTATCTAATATATATGAGCTATCTAATTTTTAAATAAAATGATGATTTCATCCAAAAATATCAATATTAGTATTATATTTGATTTCAAACCTATTTTAAACTAAATGAAGGACAATTAAATAATATTGTAATTATATAAAAACATATTAATAATTTATAATTATATTTTATGAAAATAATTAATCATTTCAATATTTCTATTATTTTTAAAATTATAAGTAATCATTTTTGTTTTCCAAAAATTCCAAAACAGAATTTAAAATTTGTAAAAAAATTATCTGGTTATATCATTATCGAATTATATCATTTTTAATCCCTAATATTCTCAAATATTATTAATAATTTCAATGGGGATGTTACTATTATATTGGATAGATTACTATTCTTATTAGTAATATTAACGTTTCAATGGTTAGGTTATTATTCTATCAGTATAGGTTCCATAATTTCAATTAATACAACTTAATTCATTCTTCATTTACTAGAATACTGATTTTATTGGATTATATACATGATGAATGTGATTTATACTACATATCATAGAATATAGAAGGAAAATTAAATATAAAGAATTATGGGTTGTTACATTCTTCCACCCTTTTAAAATTTCTCTCTTTAAGATTCATATTATATAATATGGTGAAATGTGGGGAGTGTATTTATATTTTATTAATTCCTCTAATTCCAATGACACTTATAAATATTGTTTCTCTACAAAACATGTACATGGTTGGTCATCTTATTTCCTAGGAAATAGTCTCTATAGTCAAAAATCATCACTAGTTTCACTTTATATGAGAAACACTTCTCCAGTTCTACCACTTCTAGATTCAGTACATGTGAGGGGTCATGTATGTATTTCCTAATTAATGATTCATGGATAGAATCCTAAACATGGTCAATACTGTGTGTTTTTTAAAGATTATTGGGAAATTATCCTATTTTATCAAAGATCTGATATGGTCAAATGGACATTAATCTATGATTTTATTTCATTCCAACCCAAAATACTCTCATACATGGTGATATTCAAAGGAATAAATTTTCTCCATCCTCAAAACCCAAATCCCTTCAATGGTTGGTAGAAAAGATATTCTTCCATATGATATTAGATTTTACATATTTTTTAAAAATTTAACTTCATTATTCATCTCTTTCATAAGATTTAGTCCATGTAGATTTCATTCACCTACATCATCCAAAAATTTATAGAGTTCTACATCACTTACCAAATAGAGCTTCATATGGAGCCATTTTAAAAATGATGCAGAATCTATTATTACACAAGAACATAAATAATGGGTGATTATAATACCATGATCCTTTGAATTATATTCAGTAGGATCTTATATTGTCCTCATGCATCTGAATAATGCTATCAGATTACCCATTAGTTTATCAGTGATAAGATTTCTTTAAATTAAATTTTGTAGTCAAGGCCTATTTATGAATTCACTGTAATTTTGATCTGAACATTGGATCATCATCAGATATGATCATGAGTTTATCCCATTTTATCCTCACTAATTCCTTCATAGATATCATGGAATATTTTTTAAGAGGAATATCATTCCTAATAGAAATCAAGTTGGTAGTCATGGCGAGTCAATCCACTTAAACACATATCACATTGATTAATCTTGATGTTTTTGAGATAAAAATGAAAAATTCCACAGGGATATTCATCCATTTCCTTATGGGTATAAGTTATGGTTTCATCGTCCCTTTATACTTCTATAACATTACATTTACATAATGAAAATTGAAATTCCTTAACATATACTCTATGATAACTTTCGTCATTTTCTCCCACGAAATGTGTTTTTGAAGATAAAAGTACATTATGATACATCCGGGATGGATGATGAATGTTATTCTATGAAAATTATCCAGTAGATCATTCTTTATTTCAGGTGACAAAGGAACAAAATGTCTAATTTAAAAATTAATTACGCCGATATCATTGATTTGGATTACATTTTTCTTACTTTTATTTACTACCTTCACCATATTTTGTAGCTTATGATGTCCACTCTATTCCTCTATGATATTTTCTTCAATAGCTGGTTGGGAAGTAATTTTGGAAAGGAATGTTATATTCCATGAAACTTTTATTTCAATAATTATCATTTATATTTCTTAAAACATAGGTTATCTCTCAAAATTCATTATTGATAGGGTAACATGTATTTTTATACTAATAGAATAAGGTACATTTTCTTCATTTTTTATAATGTAGTGAGTAGTAAAATCATAGTCTCTGATTTTATATAACAATATTAATTGATTTAAGATAATTTCATTCTATATAATTACATAATGCAGACTCTCATGATTAGTATATTTGTTTGAATTATCACTATTGAAATATTACCACCCATTATATAGAGAAACGATCACAACATATAACTTTAGATCATTTATTAGATAGTTATATTCATGGATCATCAACTATAATAATGTGTAGGCTATCAAAATATCATTAAAAAAGTTTTCACAACCCAATAAATTCATTCAATTATCGATGTATATCAAAATACTTTCTCTACCAATTAGTATTTTTAGTATAGCTGATATAATTACCCTATCCTTGATCTCCAAAAAAATTTCCTCCCATTATTTCTTCCAGACATACTTTACCCCATTCCGTGTTAAAATAGTTAGTGGGTAATAAAATAATGGGAAATCCCCCCCCCCAATGGTGGTATTACCTTTCTCAGATGAAAAAACTTTGGTTTCTCTTCATATTAGTGGGTCCCAACCACTCATCAATAACTATTTTCAAGGGTACCTCATATTTCCCTCAATTATTATCATGTTTTCTTAGAATGTGACTTCATGCATCCAAAATGATCATTTTTAGAATTTGGAATACAATTTATCATTCAATAATCTATCTAACACAATCCATAGATGTCATCTATTGTCTTCAATATTTTTTTAGTATACGAGAATATCTTCAAAAAACATTACCATAAATTTACAATAGTAGTATCTGAAGAGTCTCGTCATAAAATCGATGAAGATTGTAGGGTAATTACAAACTATAAACATAATCACTTTTAACTCATAGTGTCCAAATATTGTATGGGATTTGGTATTGTGAATATATTCCTTCATTACCTTCAGTTGATTATATCCATATTTTAGGTCCTCATTTGAGAAGTACCTAGGTTCTCATCATTGAACGATCAAGACCTAAATAATTGGAGGAGGATACTTATTCAATATTGTGGTATTGTTGTGTTCCCAATAATTAATACAATGTATCATTGATTTAACCTTCTTGATAATGAGAACCAGTGAACCCTACGATGGTGCATTGTTAAATATGAACCTTTTTACCAAATGATCATGTATCTACTTCATTAACTCCTCTAGTTCAATTAGGGAAATATTAATGTGGAATTTTAATATACGAGTTGCTCTAGGTATGAGATATATAAAAAACTCTACCTTACAATTGAGAGGAAATCTTGGTCACTCTTCAAGAAATAAATTTGTGTGTTCCCTAAAAATGGGTATTTCTTCTAGGTTCATACCTTCCTTTGACTCCAACATTTTGAAAAGGTATAATTATTTTTATGGTATCAACCAACACGTCCTTGGTGTATTTTCCATGGGTTATTCCCAATCATTTATGCATTTTTAGAGGATCATAGGATAGTTTTGAATATGAAACGACATTTTCTTTCCATGATAGTTTATGTGTTCTCTATATAATGAGATCGTATCCACACCAATTATAGGTTCCAATTCTTCCAAAGATATATTATGATATCATCTAAAAGAATCATCCCACATAAATGAACATGAAAAGAGTTCAACACCTGGGTTTCAATGATTACACCACTAGGTATTATAAATGATATATCTACTTCAGGGTGTGGGAGTATCGATTAAATAGATCTACAAAACATACAAGAAATTATGTAATGCAATGAACTACAATAAAATAAATTTTTTCCATTTATTATATAACATAATATTTCCTTTTATGACTTCATATTCAAGCACTATGTTAACAATATAAATAGAATTAGCCTTTCATTTCTCTATTTCCTTTTTATGTTGATTACGATGATTACGATCAATGAAAAATACATTTGGCCACCGGTATTCGTTGTGCCCTTTCTCCCTATAGATGGATCATTGACCAATAAGTGGTGTGTTAGGAGGTTCCGTCAACTAATATATAAATATTTATTATTTTTCATGTCTCTACAAAATTTATGTGCATGGTTCCCCACTTACCCACACTATATGATTTAAAAATTCCATTAAGGGAATTCGGATTACGTTTTTTTTAGTTTTATTACATGTGGGAAGTTGGCTCTTTGTTCAACTTTTGGAATTTTCCCCACCATCTGGAACTTCCATTAATATATTCATGTCTCCATAACCATGGAACCATTCTATGAACACCATATATAATTTAAGATCACATCAGAAATCTTTTTCATATATCAAATAGTCTCACATAGCAAGATCATTTCAAAGGTAGAGTTTGAAACAACTAATAGAATTGATGCATTTTTATATATCCATCGATAAAAAACCCGAGGCATATCTTGAATGTCTTGTGAATCTATCCTCATTATATATTAATAATTAGAATTTTTTATCCATATCTTTGAATTCTATTTCAATATTTTTATTGAATATTCAATGGTTAATACTTGATAAAAAATATTTTCTTAATTTCTTTTCAGTTCACCTATTTTATTTCATATATCAACTTAATGTTCTTAATCATTTACAACTAGTAATTGAACTCTATATCAAAATGATATATTTCCATGTACAAATTCTCTTTATCATAACAATGTCCCCCCAAAAAATATTTTCTCTTTTGAGTTAACCCATAGTTTAATGGAAACTGGATCTGACGTTCCACTAAAAATTTGTGGTTGTTGCCTTATAAATGATTGAATGGATAGTTTATCCTACTGTGGTGAATGAGGATGTCACATATTTGTGATGTTATATTTTATATAATTATGAATCTAGGTTGTAATCTACATAATGTTTTTAACTCTACCTCATATATCATTGCAGATGTCCTTTGGTAAATTTATGATTTGTCCTTCACATGGGTTTTTTCCTGTTTTATACTGGTTCCCTCCATTTTCGTAAAAATAAAATGATTAAAAAATCACATGTCATAAAATAATGAATAAATTATTCTTTTATGTAATTAAAACTAAATTAATTTTATATGGGATCCCTACTTTTAGACATTTTAAAAAAATTCAGATTTTTAGACATATATAGTCTCATAATATGTGTGGTCGCTATTTTTTAGTTATCCTGTTACCAAAAATAAATAGAACATGTTTTGATACAAACTGTAGGGACCTATCATTTTATTACATAATTATATCATTCTTTTAAATGTATACAGTATAACTCCATTAATAAACCATTTTCCAAACGTTCAATGTCTTTGGAAAATTAGAATTATACAAATCATTTATAAAATAAAACAATATCTTTTATTTAAATCCTAATATTTTTCCTTATAACACTTTTTTCATCCTCATTACGTGTAATCACTTGAGGAAATACATAAATGAAAATGGAAAGATAAAATACTACTAATAGGATGAATATGATACATTAATCAAAATAACATGGGTGAGTATATTCATCATCATCATCATGTTATAATAATTATATAATCATCAAAATCATTATGTTAATGTTAGATAATGGCATGGTATTTGGAAATTCATAAAATTAAAACATCATTTCATAGAGGTCATATAACGACCCATACTTTACATACATTGTTAATACTTTAAAATTGAAGCACACTTATTACAACATATGACAAAACCACACAGGACCTTATAGGTATAGTGTCTTTAGAAACTGGGAAACATAAACAACTGGTTCATAAATCTTCTACAGTGTCTCCCATTTATTTCATCATATCTAGGGTCCCATTAGCATATTCTACTTAATATCCATCTTCCTGACCTGGGGAAAAGAAAACATAAAAGGGTGAGCTCAAATGCTCAGCAAGGGCAAATAATGGAAATAAAAAAAATCATATCATATCTTTTTGAAAATCATATCCTGCAAAAGAGATCATAATATCTTAACATGGAATAAATCATAGAAGTGAAAATGAGATCCTCATAATCATAACATGAAACTTGAAACGTTGTGGCATGCACACATAATCATGGAAAATCATTTCTTGTTAGTCATGACTCATTTCCAAGACTATCTTAGCGGACAAAGTCCATTTCTGAACTGAGTTCACTCCTCGTTTCAGTCCTGCTTCACTGAACCTAAATAACCTTCCATTCTAGCCATCTCTATCTCATGAGATATGAAATCTTTACCCAATGCATTGGAGGGAGATATAGGTCCCACCCATCTTATAATGAATCCTTTCTTATGTGTGCCACATAATCATAAACCATACATCATAGCGTAAACCATGTAATAAAAATGGGATTCTTAAACAACATGACATCATAAAACAATCCATATAAGATAAAGGAATTCATAAAAATATTTCCATCACAACATAATCAAATCCATGTAATAATAGGGATAAAAACAGAACCCTTTTATTATCTTAGATGGAAAATAATTTTGATAAAATACTTGAACTCCATTCTTGAGGAAAATATCCTTTCTACTTCAAAAACATTTTTCCTTTCATAACATGTCATACGACTTTAAAATAAAAGAAGTTGATTAAAAGTAAACTTGAAAACTTGTAAAGGAATTTTCTTGGAAATAATGTTTTAAAAATCCATTCATGTCATATAAGTTAAAAAAAACATTCTTCGTACTTTTGTCGGAAAAGTCAAAAAGTACCTCGTACGAAAAAACGACAAAAGATTCCTTTCATATTCATTACTAAAAACTCACCGAAGGGTAAAATTGGATTTAAACTATTGTAAGTGGATGGAAACAATATTAAATATTTAGGGAACATGGATGTGGATGATAAAATACACCCCAGTAAATGCCAAAGTAAAAACTAGCTCGGATAAAAATGAGATTGTGATATTTTCCCTTACCTTAGGTCCAATTTGCATTGTACGTGTTCAAATCTCCTGTATAATGGTTTAAATAATGTTATTGACATATTCCAGAATCATACATATTGATATGATATCATATATGGTCATATTCTTAGCTTCTTGTTAGTATTTCATTGTTACTTGTTACTCAGGTCTTTATTGCCTTTTGTTCTTATGCGTGTTTTGCCGAATAAATTCTTATTCTTCTTTTAAGGTTATAGATACCTTATATCTAGAATTTTATTAGTGTAACATATATCATATTTATTCATTCAATTCATTTATATAATTACTATGTAATTATGATCATGTAGAACGAGTCGCATCACATCGTGGAGACGGTATTCCGTACGTACGCACGAGTGATGATATCTTTCCTATGATCGTGGAATTGTATTGGAGTATATTTATATTATTTCAGTATCAATATTACTTTATAATAATAATAAATAGTTACTAATTACACCATTATACCCATCCTTTTAAGGTGGTGGTGGAAAATATATTACACCACGGCGTGGAGACGGTATTCCGTACGTACGCACGCGCGGTGATTTCATTTTTCCGTAGGATGGATAGAAGGTGAATTAGGGTTGTTTTATATTTATAATAACATATTAGTATGTAAGTAATACTTATGTTATTACTTTATCATGAAAAAACTAAAGAAGAAGAAGTTGAAGAAGAAAGAAATTGAAATGATCGGTAATGGATATTACCTCTTCTTTGGAACGCCTCTTTGAATCCTCCACATAGGGAACTAGGATTGGTCTTTGAAGAAGACCAGGACCTATAGGATTATTCTAGGGAAGTGGAGAGGAGAAAATGGCAGGGGTTGGCCGAGCTTTAGTGCTCAAATTGGTGTGAGGAGGAGGGGGAGGAGGTGCCCTTTTATAAGGGAGGAGAGGGGTACCTTAGGAATACCTCAAAATATTATTTTATATTAAAGTCAAAATAGGTTTATAATGGTTCCAAAGGGTCTTATTTTGAAGGTAAAGTGGGGATGGGTCGAAATCCTATCAACCAATAAGATTTAGACAAGTTTAGGGTATTATTTTAACCTTATCAATTAGATTTAACTCTAAGTTAAATAATTTAACTTTTACCGTGTCTTTTTGTTTTCTTTCACTATATGGTTAATACACTTACTATAACATTCCAAAAGAACCCAAAATTGTTTATAATTAATATATATATCCTTATCTAAGTCATTTGGCCGAACCTTATATTTTTAGGAATAAAATAACAATTAGTAATATAATATTTTATTTAAAAACTATTTTGTGTCAATTTTGACACTATTTGATAAATGATTTTTGTGAAAGTCATAACAGAATTATATGTTCGAACCAAGTTAATTAAATCAACACTAATATATCATAGTAACCTATAAAATTATTGGAATTCATAAAAAGTCTCAAATTACATTTATTTTGGTGTTTATAACATCAATTATGTCAATATTTCATTAATAAGATAATTACTGCATTATCATTGTGTCATAAATAAATTAAATTATTTAATGTATAAAAATTACAAATAAAATACCATTATGTAGGAAATCTTTTTATCTTTCTAATGAATATTTATAGTC
This sequence comes from Viscum album, assembly GCA_963277665.1. NCBI lineage: Eukaryota > Viridiplantae > Streptophyta > Magnoliopsida > Santalales > Viscaceae > Viscum > Viscum album. The sequence continues at coordinate 287,398,399 of OY728138.1, forward strand.
GAATTTATCTTATGTATAACCCCATATTAAAAATGTTTTAGTTATTAAACTTTGATTTTAACTATTTTAACTATTCATCAAATAAAATAATATTAAATGTCATAATCTAATCCAAGTGGACCTAATTGGTCATATTATATTCATAAGGTTGTTTTTGGTCGAATTACACTTATCCAATAGAATTATGACATGTGTTAGGGTAATAGTAATATCATATTTACCCTTAGTTACCCTATTTAATATTAACCGTGGTAAAAAAAAGTAAAAAGTTACTATTCATCAAAAATAATTTTCATCTCATTGAACCAAATTTTAGTCCTTGATATTAACCGTGTCTGTCGGATTTTTGAAATTCCATTCACAGAAGCGGTAAAATTAAGTTTTATGCAAAATTCAGTTTTTAACCTACCACTTAGTGGTTTCACTATTCATCAAAAATTGATAGTTTTCAGAAAAATACCAAAATTTCACCCTAGGATAATTTCGGTATTCCGAATCCAAAAATGAAGTCCATTCTGAAAAATAAAATTTATAAAATTTTAAAAAGTTGTTTTTACTATTCATAACGGCTAGTTTTATTTTAATAGCATATCGTTGTTTAGTGAAACTCGGTATTGCGTACGACGCAAGCTATCGAGGAAGGTCACGATTTCCTGTAAATCAAGCCAAGAAAGTGTTGTGTAGAAAAAGATTCCTTTGATGATTTATATAACATAAAAGTCTCGGGTGTTACATTCTATCCCCCTTAAAATGAATTTCTCCCTCGAAATTCGTCACTTTGTAACAAACAGATGAGGATACTTCTCCCTCATCATATCCTCAAGCTCCCATGTAGCTTCTTCTAATTGGTGGTTCCTCCATAAAACATTCACCAAGCGAGTGGTCTTGTTTCATAGGACTTTTTCGCTACAATCCAGAATCTCTATCGGCTGTTCTTTATAAGAAAGATCTTGCTCCAGCGGTACAATTTTTGAGCTGAGTACATGTGAAGGATCAGGTATGTACTTTCTCAGGAGAGATACATAGAACACATCGTGAACTTGAGAGAGATTCGGTGGAAGCGCCAATCGGTAAGCTACCTTTCCAACACGATCCAGTATTTCGAAAGGACGGATATATCTAGGGCTCAACTTCCCCTTCATTCCAAATCTCATAACCCTCTTCCAGGGAGATATTCGTAAGAACACTTTATCGCCCACTTCAAACTCTAGGTCTTTTCTTCGGTTGTCGGCATAACTTTTCTGTCGACTCTGAGCTTCTCTTATGTGTTGTTGAATAGATCTGACCTTTTCTGCCATTTCATCAATGAGATCAGGTCCTAATAGCTTTCTTTCCCCAACTTCATCCCAGCAAGTTGGAGTCCTGCATTTCTTTCCATAGAGAGCTTCATAAGGGGCCATCTGAATACTGGAGTGAAAGCTATTGTTATGAGAAAATTCCACCAAAGGTAGGTGTTGATCACAACCTCCTTTGAAATCCACAGAGCAAGCTCTCAACATATCTTCTAGGGTTTGAATTGTTCTCTCAGGCTGACCGTCTGTCTGGGGATGATAAGCAGTGCTGAAACTCAACACTGTATCTAGAGTATGCTGAAAACTTCGCCAGAACTTCGAGGTAAATCTCGGATACCGATCAGATATAATAGAAAGTGGTACTCCATGCAATCTTACCACTTCCTTTACATATATCTTGGCAAGCTGATCTAGAGAGAAATCCTCTCTAATATCAATGAAGTGTGCAGACTTTGTAAGACGATCAACTATGACCCAAATAGCATTATTGCCTTTGGATGTTTTAGGAAGTCCTGTGACAAAGTCCATAGTGATGTTTTCCCATTTCCATTCGGGTATGGGTAATGGTTGTAACATCCCCTTAGACTTCTGTCTCTCAGCTTTAACTTGTTGACAAACCAAGCATCGAGAGACATATTCAACAACATCTCTTTTCATTCCATCCCACCAGAAGTACTCTTTCAGGCCCCTGTACTTCTTCGTGCTTCCAGGATGAATAGATAATGATGAACTATGAGCCTCATCCAGCAGCTCCTTCTTTAATTCGGGGATGGGAGGAACACAATCCCGATTCCTGAACTTTATTATCCCATCACAATCAAGGTTGAATTTAGGAACATTTCTCACATTCTTTTTTAACTCGACATCTTCTTTCTGTGCCTCTTTAATCTTCACATGTATAGATGGTTGAACATTCATTTGAGAAAGATAAGATTTTTCCCCTTCCATTATAATTCCAAGATCCATCCTTTGTAAATCCATAAATATTGGATCCTTTGTGATCCTCATCATGGATAAACTAGCATGGTCATGTCGACTTAATGCATCTGCCACCTTGTTTGCTTTCCCAGGGTGGTAATGGATTGAGCAGTTGTAATCCTTAATCAGCTCCAACCATCTTCTTTGACTCATATTCAACTAATTTTGTGTGAAAATATACTTTAAACTTTTATGATCAGTATAAATATCACACCTTTCACCATAAAGGTAATGCCTCCAAATCTTTAATGCAAAGATTACCGCAGCCAAATCCAAATCATGTGTTGGGTAATTTTTCTCATGGATTTTCAACTGTCGTGAGGCATAAGCTATCACCGTATCATTTTGCATAAGAACACATCCCAATCCATTCATGGATGCATCACTATAGATCACAAACCTTTCTCCACTACAAAGCAGTGTGAGCACAGGTGCACTGGATAACCTTCTTTTCAACTCCTTGAAATTCTCTTCACATTCCTCTGTCCAAACAAACTTAACTCCTTTCCGAGTCAACTTGGTGAGTGGATTAGATAATCGTGAAAACTCCTTTACAAAATTTCGATAATATCCAGACAATCCAAGAAAACTTCAGATCTCAGTTACTGTTGTTGGTCTTGACCATCTTTCGATAACTTCTGTTTTTTCTCGATCCACAAATATCCCTTCTTTTGAGATTATGTGACAGAAAAATGCAACTTTTTGAAGCCAAAATTCACACTTGGTATATTTTCCATAAAGCTTCTCCTCTCTCAGGGTCTTCAATATAATTCTCAAGTGATCTTCATTCTCTTCCTTGATCTTTGAATAGACAAGAATATCGTCTATAAAGACTACCACAAATTGATCAAGATAGTCTCTAAAGACTCTATTCATTAGATCCATGAAGATAGCAGGGGCATTAGTAAGACCAAATGGCATCACTATAAATTCATAGTGTCTATACCTTGTACGGAAAGTCGTCTTTGGTATATCCTCCCTTTTGACCCTTAATTTATGATACCCTGAATGAAGATCAATATTGGAAAAGTATTGAGCTCCACGTAGTTGGTCAAATAAGTCATCAATGCATGGGAGAGGATATTTGTTCTTGATAGTGATCTTGTTAAGTTCTCGATAATCAATGTAGAGTCTCATTGATCCATCTTTCTTCTTAAAAAATAGAACAGGTGCTCCCCAAGGTGACGCACTAGGGCGTATGAATCCCTTATCAAGATTCTCTTGGAGTTGCTTCTTCAATTCCTGCAACTCAATTGGGGCCATTCTATAAGGTGTCTTTGAAATTGGAAAAGCACCCGGTACGAGTTCTATTGAAAACTCAACTTCATGATTTGGTGGAAGACCCGGTAATTCCTCCGGAAATACATCATCAAACTCCCGTACAATGGGCATATTCGTAATCATGAGTTTCTCACCAACCATTTGAGATAAATAACCTTCATTTAGTGGAATCAATACCCATAAGATGGAAGAAATTTCCACTGGAAGGTTATGTTCATCCTTGCATTGATAGACGATCGTAGATTGATCTGGAATATGAAATGTGACTTCCCTTCTTTGGCAATTGATATGAGCTCCATGTAGAGAAAGCCATTCCATACCAAGAATCACATCAAATTCCACTAAATGAAGGATCACAAGATTTGCAGGAAGCACGTTCCCACAAACTTCGATCGGAGAAGAATTATAAACTTTTGATGCGACTGTTGTTCCATTAGGTGTTGTCATAGCTAACTCAACATCTAATTGTTGAGGTAGTACGGTGATACCCTTAGAAAATTTTTCATAAATAAAAGAGTGGTTGGATCCAGAATCAAATAAAACATTTGCTACTTTAGAGTGGATGGTAAGTGTACCTTTCACCACTTCATTATCGTACTACACATCGCTGATAGAAATTGCATGTGACTTTCCTTTGCCTTTAGCCTTAAGATTTTGTTGACGTCCACCATCATCATCAACCCTTGGATTTGGGCATTGATTGGAATAATGCCCCATCTCCTTGCACTTGAAACATTGAAGTGTAGTAGGTTCATTCTGTGTATCCCTTCCTTTCTTTGCATCATTAGACATCTTCTTCCCATTATCGCGGCATTCAAATGCCCGATGACCTTCCTTTCCACATTTAAAACATTTACTTGTCCCTTTAAGACAACTCCCTCCATGTTTCTTTCCACACTTTGAGCATAAGGGAAAGTTCATCTTCTTTTCAGTGTGCTCTTTAGATTTTCCTTTGAGTTCCATCTTCCTCTTATTATCAAACCCATGTGACTGATGGGTTACTCCAATCTCCATCTCGACTTTGAGAGCACATCGAACGATTTCCTTGTAGCTATTGAAGTCCCTTATGGCTAACGCCCTTCAAAGACTTGGTTTTAAGCCACTAAAGAATCAATCGATCTTACTCTCAGGTTGGATAATAATACCAGAAGCATACCTTGCAAGTCTTGTAAAATTTGCTTCATAGGTACCAACAGATTTATCATCCCTTTGCTTCAGTTCAAGAAACTCTTTCTCCATCTTTGTTCGGAGAATACGAGGGAAGTACTTATTGGAAAATAAGTTCTTGAACTCGTCCCATTCCATAGATCAATTTCATCCCTTTGCCTTGTATTCTTAATAATATTCCACCATTGATCAGTATCTCCTTCCAAACGATACACTGCTAGGATGACTTTATCATGTTCAGAACATTGAATAACTGAAAATATATTTTCAGTAGTACTAATCCATGTTCAGAAACTAATGGATCAGTAGACCCACTGAAAGAAGGTGGACGCTGCCTCATGAAGGATTCAACAGAATGTTGCTCCTTCCTTTACTCGTTTGGAAGTCCTGCATGATTCATAGCTTGAGAAAGTTGTGTGAGCATGGCTACAAGATTTTGCATTCCAGCTCCCATATCGTTTGGTTGCTCATGGGGACAATCATTGCATTGCCCATCGCATTCCGCATTAACACGGTTCCTTCGGGTTCCAGCCATTGACTAAAAACAAGAAGAATAGTGTGAGAAACACTAATTATAATAGGAAAACCACATAATCAAGGATAAAATTTCACACTTAAGGTCTTATCCTAGGGTATTCATGGCCATTTCTAAAACACTAAGATTGTGTTCTATGCTTAGACTTATCCTTAGGGTTCGTACTAAGACTTTCACATCCTAGTTTCCAAAGGTTGACTATACCTTTCATCTGATACCAACTATAACGACCCATACTTTACATACATTGTTAATACTTCAAAATTGAAGAACACTTATTACAACATATGACAAAACCACAAAGGACCGTATAGTTATAGTGTCTTTAGAAACTGGGAAACATAAACAACTGGTTCATAAATCTTCTACAGTGTCTCCCATTTATTTCATCATATCTAGGGTCCCTTTAGCATATTCTACTTAATATCCATCTTCCTGACTTGGGGAAAAGAAAACATAAAAGGGTGAGCTCAAATGCTCAGCAAGGGAAAATAATGGAAATAAAAAAAATCATATCATATCTTTTTGAAAATCATATCCTGCAAAAGAGATCATAATATCTTAACATGGAATAAATCATAGAAGTGAAAATGAGATCCTCATAATCATAACATGAAACTTGAAACGTTTTGGCATGCACACATTATCATGGAAAATCATTTCTTGTTAGTCATGACTCATTGCCAAGACTATCTTAGCGGACAAAGTCCATTTCTGAACCGAGTTCACTCCTCGTTTCAGTCCTGCGTCACTGAACCTAAATAACCTTCCATTCCAGCCATGTCTATCTCATGAGATATGAAATCATTACCCAATGCATTGGAGGGAGATATAGGTCCCACCCATTTTATAATGAATCCTTTCTTATGTGTGCCACATAATCATAAACCATACATCATAGCGTAAACCATGTAATAACAATGGGATTCTTAAACAACATGACATCATAAAACAATCCATATAAGATAAAGGAATTCAGAAAAATATTTCCATCACAACATAATCAAATCCATGTAATAATAGGGATAAAAACATAACCCTTTTATTATCTTATATGGAAAATAATTTTGATAAAATACTTGAACTCCATTCTTGAGGAAAATATCCTTTCCACTTCAAAAACATTTTTCCTTTCATAACATGACATACGACTTTAAAATAAAAGAAGTTGACTAAAAATAAACTTGAAAACTTGTAAAGGAAGTTTCATGGAAATAATGTTTTAAAAATCCATTCATGTTGTATAAGTTAAAAAAAACTTTTTTCGTACTTTTGTCGGAAAAGTCAAAAAGTACCTCGTACGAAAAAGCGACAAAAGATTCCATTCATATTCATTACTAAAAACTCACCGAAGGGTAAAATTGGATTTAAACTATTGTAAGTGGATGGAAACAATATTAAATATTTAGGGAACATGGATGTGGATGATAAAATACACCCCAGTAAATGCCAAAGTAAAAACAATCTCGGATAAAAATGAGATTGTGATATTTTCCCTTACCTTAGGTCCGATTTTCTTTGTACGTGTTCGAAGCTCCTGTATAATGGTTTAAATAATTTTATTGACTTATTCCAGAATCATACATATTGATATGATATCATATATGGTCATATTCTTAGTTTCTTCTTAGTAATATTTCATTGTTATTTGTTACTCGGGTCTTTATTGCCTTTTGTTCTTATGTGTGTTTTGCCGAATAAATTTTTATTCTTCTTTTAAGGTTATGGATACCTTATATCCAGAATTTTATTAGTGTAACATATATCATATTTATTCATTCAATTCATTTATATAATTACTATGTAATTATGATCATGTAGAACGAGTCGCATCACATCGTGGAGACGGTATTCCGTACGTATGCACGAGTGATGATATCGTTCCTATGATCGTGGAATTGTATTGGAGTATATGTATATTATTTAAGTATCAATATTAATTTATAATAATAATAAATAGTAACTCATTACACCATTATACCCATCCTTTTAAGGTGGTGGTGGAAAATAGATTACACCACGGCGTGGAGACAGTATTCCGTACGTACGCACGCGCGGTGATTTCATTTTTCCGTAGGATGGATAGAAGGTGAATTAGGGTTGTTTCATATTTATAATAACATATCAGTATGTAAGTAATACTTATGTTATTACTTTATGATGAAAAAACTAAAGAAGAATAAGTTGAAGAAGAAAGAAATTGAAAAGATCGGTAATGGATATTACCTCTTCTTTGGAACGCCTCTTTGAATCCTCCACTTAGGGAACTAAGATTGGTCTTTGAAGAAGACCAGGACCTCTAGGATTATTCTAGGGAAGTGGAGAGGAGAAAATTTCATGGGTTTGCTGAGCTTGAGTGCTGAAATTGGTGTGAGGAGGAGGGGGAGGAGGTGCCCTTTTATAAGGGAGGAGAGGGGCACCTTAGGAATACCTCAAAATATTATTTTATATTAAAGTCAAAATCGGTTTATAATGATTCCAAAGGGTCTTATTTCGAAGGTAAAGTGGGGATGGGTCGAAATCCTATCAACCAATAAGATTTATACAAGTTTAGGGTATTATTTTAACCTTATCAATTAGATTTAACTCTAAGTTAAATAATTTAACTTTTACCGTGTCTTTTTGTTTTCTTTCACTATATGGTTAATACACTTACTATAACATGCCAAACCAACCCCAAATTGTTTAATATTAATATATATATCCTTATATAAGTCATTTGGTCTAACCTTAGATTTTTAGGAATAAAATAACAATTATTAATATAATATTTGATTTAAAAACTATTTTGTGTCAATTTTGACACTATTTGATATATGATTTTTGTGAAAGTCATAACAGAATTATATGTTCGAACCAAGTTGATTAAATAAACACTAATATATCATAGTAACCTAGAAAATTAGTGGAATTCATAAAAAGTCTCAAATTACATTTATTTTGGTGTTTATAACTTCAATTATGTCAATATTTCATTAATAAGATAATTACTGCATTATCATTATGTCATAAATAAATTAAATTATTTAATGTCTAAAAATTACAAATAAAATACCATTATGTAGGAAATATTTTTATTTTTCTAATGAATATTTATAGTCTAATTTATCTTATGTATAACCCCATATTAAAAATGTTTTAGTTATTAAACTTTGATTTTAACTATTTTAACTATTCATTAAATAAAATAATATTAAATGTCATAATCTAATCCAAGTGGACCTAAATGGTCATATTATATTCATAAGGTTGTTTTTGGTCGAATTACACTTATCTAATAGAATTAGGACATGTGTTAGGGTAATAGTAATATCATATTTACCCTTAGTTACCCTATTTACTATTAACCGTGGTAAAAAAAAGTAAAAAGTTACTATTCACCAAAAATAATTTTCATCTCATTGAACCACATTTTAGTCCTTGATATTAACCATGTCTGTCGGATTTTCGAAATTCCATTCACAGAAGCGGTAAAATTAAGTTTTATGCAAAATTCAGTTTTTAACCTACCACTTAGTGGTTTCACTATTCATCAAAAATTGAAAGTTTTCAGAAAAATACCAAAATTTCAGCCTAGGCTAATTTCGGTATTCTGAATCCAAAAAATGAAGTCCATTTTGAAAAATAAAATTTATAAAATTTTAAAAAGATGTTTTTACTATTCATAACGGCTAGTTTTATTTTAATAGCATATCGTTGTTTAGTGAAACTCGGTATTGCGTACGACGCAAGCTATCGAGGAAGGTCACGATTTCGTGTAAAGCAAGCCAAGAAAGTGTTGTGTAGAAAAAGATTCCTTTGATGATTTATATAACATAAATGTCTCGGGTGTTACAGGTCAAACACCACCCCTATTTGACCAATGCTAGAATCATGTTCGTGAATAACATATGTGAATAATCATAACATAATCATTGAGAAAAAAACTACTATCATGGTCACAAATATTAAAAATAAAATCTGTAGATACATCACATTACCCAATTCATTTTAGGAATACATAATTTCAATCCCCTCTTTCACATCATAACAATTTAATTATCATACATGAAACATTAAATGTATATTAAAAAATGTCATGAATTAACCAATGTAAATAAAAAGGGTTTTCTAGGGAGTCCTAAATTGTGATTTCATTATTAATCATGGTGTTCAAAAATTGAACCGGCGAATGAACATATTTGGTATGGGAATCATCATTATTTAAAGAAGAAGATATAACTCTAGATGAGTCATTTTTTATTTTGGAAAGAGTTCTTTTGTAAAATCATTTCATTTTTCATAAAATCATATTCAAAACATATATATCCTCAAAAATAAATGGAATGAAAAATCAATGTTTTTTAGAATATTATTATAATTTCGACATGGAATTTTGGAATGAAATAATAATAACCCAATGTAAGGGGGTTGAGTTTTAGAATCCCCTTATTGTAGGTTTAAATGCATTCTGAACTTATAATTAATGGCGTCAATAATAAAATTTGAATCATTAATTATATAATTTGGACCCTCTTATACATTTATTTTATTTATTATAATTTTATTATGTTCATTTATGAAAATTTTGATCAATTATTGAAGTCACTTAAGGTTCATAGGGTGTTTGTGTTCATGCTTTTGTGGCTGGTTTACATGTATATTATTATGAAATTTCATGATAAATGAGAATAATTATAAATAATAGAAACTATATGTTATTAATTAACATGAATATGACTAAATGGTATCATATATCATTTGGTATTCTATTATGTATATTATTATTTGGAAAATAAATTAATGATGAATGTTAGTTTTATTTTGGTGGGTTTTCCAACCATTAGGATATAATTTCATTTTCATTATATTTTGTACATAAAATTTTTAATGAACCTAAAAGAATAAAAAATATACATATTAAAATCAGTTTTAACAATAATAATGGTATTATTATTTTTCATGAAGGTGCTAATGGATTACGTGCACTTATCTTCCATGAAGGCAGTGAATTGACACATCAGAAATCATGTTTTTATTTTTAGAGAAAAAGGAGATGTGAAGATATTTGATGATAGATATTGAATTAACAAACCATAATTAAATTATATATATGTTACTAGAGTAATCATGAAACTATGGATGGGGTTTTGAGGAGAGGATACAAATAAGAGAATAATTAAAAGAGAACAATTTAGTATTTTGCCTCTTCAATGTTGTTCCCTTGAGGACATCCTTACGAAATTTGGTTTTTTTCTGTTGTTGATAATAAATACCTTAGTTTTCCAAAAGAGGATTGGGAATGTAATTGGGGAGAATTTACAAAATCTTCAGGGCTTATAAGTTGTGAGGAAAATAGGATGTGAAGGGTGGTATCTATAGGGGAGGAGAGGGGTGTTTTTTTGATTATTTTATTCATTTGATAAACATTTGGACACAATAATATAAATAGTTATGAATCATAATAATTTAATAAAAGAATCTAATAGTTTTGTACAGTTAAATGTGTTATTATATCATCCATACATCCTCCATCACACAAAAATTATGTATTTAACTTATTTCATAAATTATAGTATTTTAGAATTCACCAATTTTTTTTAGAAAAATCGAAAATATTTACCCAAACCATATTTCCATATATATAATTAAAAAATTGAATCCATTACGAAATAAAATTCTAAGTTATTAAAATTTTTATTTTAATATAAATTCAATATTTATTAAAAAATATACGAATATTAAGATTATAAGTTGATATATTTACATTTAAAATAATTATTTAAGGTCACATAAATTTTTTATATATTTATAATAAAACATTGGATTAATTTATGAATTTTTTATGTAAATACATTTTATCATAAATTAATATATTAGTTATAAAATTTTCAATAAACATTTATGTTTTACAAAAATAACAATATTGAATTTATCATCTATAAAACATTTAATTACTTATAACATGATATAATTACATAATATTATCATTCCTATGACGTATAATATTATTTATAGAATCATAGTTGAGGTTACTATTCCATTAGACATATTAATATTCGTAATGGTCATATTAAAGTTTCAATTGTCAGGTCACCATCTCATCAGCATAGTTTCCTTGATTTCTATAAATATAATTTATTTAATTTCAAATTATGTTAATAATATTTCAATTGAGTTATCTATGTGATGAATGTATATTATAATATATAACATAATTATTAGACGGGATATTCCAATTATAAAATTAAATGTCATTACAATGTAGGCCGCTCCATAAACTTCATTTAATCCATCATTAGAAAAGGATAGATGTCATCTTTTAGTCCTATATGATACTCCCAAGTAGCCTATGAGAACACTCATGTTGTAGAACCTTATTCCATTTATAGTTATTCCCAAATAATGGAAAAAAATTAGGATTTTAAAAAAAATATTCATTGTCCATTTCTCCAATAGTTTCAAATTTTCAATGATTATGTCCCCTATAATAGAACACTGATAATTCACCTATGAGATTCATATATAGATATGTTCTTAAAGCCTCTACCCATAATCTCATATATTTGGCATTTATGATCTATTTGGTAAATAATAAATCTCATTAAAATTTAAAGTCCTCATGTTTTCATGAAATTTGGTCAGTAAATTTACCCATAACACATCTCCATAAATAAGTTGGCCGGTACATTGAATATATATCTGTTATATATTATATAATGAATATTTATTAAATAAAAATTCAATACACATCCGAACCAAAAAATTTCAGTGTACTTGGAAACAAGGATAGATAAAAAAACATGTACATAGAATATCTATATCATCTCCCACATAGTTATTCACAAGTACACCCCATTTTAGACATATCAATATTAAAACAAATCTTCATATCCTAGGAAAAAAGAATACTAAAAATTGTTCAGGGATGTTTTTCTATAAGGGTAAAAATGGGAGATATCAATGATATTTTATGAATAAAAGGAGTATTATTATATGATAACATCAAAACTATATACGATATTCAACCCCAAAATTGATAAATTCTAAACATGATTCATGGAAGTAAATTTTGTAGTTTGTAACTCATGAATCATAAAGAAATCAAAAGGCCTGAGGAGTGAGATTATAATATTTTCATATGAAATAATTTGTATTATAAACATATGAATAGAATATAAATTACTTATTACGGTATCCCTACCAAAACTATCATAGTAGATTTTGATAACTACTTATTCCATAATATTATTCTTTAAGGATCAATCTCAATACCATCATAACGGAAATTGTCCCTTACTGGACTGGGTTCACTCACAATTATATTTCTTTTTTATCTATTTATATATATATATTTAAACTGTGTATTGCAGGGAGATATAATTTCATCTACGCCATCAAATAATAATAATAAATTAGTATTATTTCCAAAGTTTTATTTAACATTTATCATATCATCCTATCAATTTTTCTGAAAATGAAATCGGGTTCACAAACATTTCATCATAGCATAACACATGGGAATCATATATAATTTATAATCATCTAACAATAATAATCAGTAACCAACCTGAAAAATAAAAATGATGGTAACAAAAGATAATATCCATAATGAATAATAATTAATATTAGTTGATGTTTTCTTGGATGAAAAATTAATTTAATATATATATATAATATTTCTTGGGAAAAAACTGTTATCAATTGGATGTCACTGATTTTTAATATAGAATGTTACCAAAATATATAATGGAAGTAATTTTATTTGAAAAAAAACATGGAAAATTTTAAATTAAGATTCAAATTACTAATTAGTCATCAAGATAAAAATTTCCATTAATTTTGAGTATGTTAAATGAAATATTAATTTTACATTTTTAGTAAAAACTCAAAAGTACTATATCTGAAAAAAAGATTAATTTGAAACATTTTCTAGAATGAAAAAAATATTTAAAAATAACTATCCAAAATAATTTTCTAATATTAAAAATATTCTAAAAACATTTTGAATAAATCATGATTATGTATTAAATAGATTCATGACCAAAGAAGATTTATGTCTATTTTTCCTGAAAACATTATGCCGATATTTTTATGTACAAATTAATATAAATTGGTACCTTATAATTAAAACTATATAAAAACCTATTATAAGAATATTGTATTGGTTTATTATATAAGGATCATAAAATTTTCCTTAATGTAAATTCATGAAAAATTAGTCCACCATAAATTGAAATTGAAACATTAATCTTCTTCCTCGAGATTGAATTCCTTTGAATGTGATCTGACCTCAGGTGTACTAAATTAATATTCATTAATAATATACACCATAATTATGTAAATACTTATGAAATAATATATGATAAACTTATAATATATAAACATTCATTACATAACAATTCTTCAATAAAATCATTATTTCTGAGACTTAACCCTTTCGCATTTCATAGAAGCTTCTATTATGTAATTTTAGTATTTTACATTGATTATTATTTCATCACCTCTTGAATTTTAATTATTACATGAACATAATATATACTAATTTTTTTCATATTTAGATCCATCCACAAATTATAGATATCAAAAATTTATTTACATTGTCCATAATGATGGTAGGTCATATGTATACATGAACACTATAATCATTTTATAATATAAACCAAGAAACAAATAAAACTAGTATTTTATCATTAATACACTTAATAATATCATAAATATAATATTTAAACATTAAATACTTCTTGATAATAAATAATATATGATGGTGAAGTATGCTGATTTATATGGGTAGGTGGTGGTGGCGGTTTAGTTTTAAGAACGACTGATACTTCACATCCCATTTGATGAGAAAGAGGGTTTCCATTAGTGGTTACATAACAATGATAACAACTAGATATATTGAGGATAAAAAAGTTAATTTTTTATATATAATAATATAGACTTATCGGAGGAAGAAGACGATATAAATTGAAATATGTTGTCTCTAAAATTTAATACATCATCTATAGACATCCACTAATCACTTTTTAAGGGCCACTACAATTGTATTACCGTGTAACAAAACCTATAATTCATGGAGAGTTAAGTGTATAATATAATTATTTTGGATTTGGTTGAGAAATATGGCTTAGTTTGGGGTAAATATGTTAGGGGTGGGGTGTCCTTTTATTGTTTGGGGGAGATTACACAATTGGAGATTAACAAAATAATAAAATATAAAAATTTATTATTGAGGAACAATTTACAGAAATGGAATGGTATTCAATGGTTGGGTAATATAGGGTTGACATATGTCTATGAAAAATTATTTAGATAGGTTTAATAGGAATCATCATCATTATATGTTTTTTAACACCTGGTAAACAAGGTTTCAGATTAACTGTGGTATTATATTTTTTCAATTTTTCCTATGAATATTCCCAACATTTAATATGAATTTACTAACTAATATTATATATGGTGACTCGAAATATAGAATCAATTTTTTAAAATTTGATTTAATAAATATTTTATTTTATTTTATTTAATCATATTCTCACAAAATACGACAAAAAGCTGTTTTCCAGAAAAATGATTTCCTAAGTATATAATTTATTATATTACGATAAATCATAAAATAAGTTCAAATGAACTGAATTTTAATTTAGATAATATAAATTTTTTAATGTTTCATCAAAACTATTTTGAAAATAAATTTAAATTTTTAAATGTTTGATATGAAATGGTATGTTCCATGAAAAATAAGATTTTTTTCTATTTATTGAAAAAAAATATTTGAAAATTCGTAGCCATTTACTCTAATATAAATTTGTCCATAACATTTAAAAAATGTATATGTTCATTAAAATTAAATTTTTTTAATTTTATTAAATTAATTATTATATATTCTAAAATAAGTAAATAATATTTGTTTTTGATGAAAAGGTATTTCTGAATATTTTATTTCCTTTATAAAAAAGACTGAGTTGTTATTTCCTATGAATTTATAAATAAATTTTTATTTATTAGGACTTTTATACATATATTTTCTATTTTGGTTACTAATATTCAAACTATCAAATTCAATGGTAGTTTATAAATTTCTAATATATTATGATTCCTTTTCACCTATGGATGTGAATCAAGAATGATATCCAAAAATCATATTATACGATGATAAACATATAATAAACGTTGAATATGTTAAAATTATTTTCCATGATTTTATCAATAAATATAAGGACATAATTCATTCATGGACTCTATATAGCATGAATTTTAATGAAATTTATGTCTTAGTTAATCCATCCCTTAAACCACTATAAAAACCTTTAAAATAGCTTGAATAAATTCCTTTAATATATGGTACATGATTAGGAAATAATAAACACATGTAAAATTCATTTCTTGAGACATCATCACCACATTTTTTGAATATAGGTACCATTTACAATATTACAACTTGTGATTGATCAACATAACTTGGTCAGTAAGTCATCATTCACCATTTCCTTTAACAAACCTAGAAACATGTTTTGTTAGTAATTTATCTTCATTATTGTGAATACTACCTTCTTAAAAACACATCAACAAGAATTGTCTCATATTTTTGTATTGTTCTCTATTTTAAATATGATTATATAAAATCCACTACAATAAGTGAAATGATATTGTACTGTAGATTTTACTTTTATAACAATAGATCATTCATGTAGTTTAACCACCACCTCCTTTTTCCCATTATGTCATGAAATAAGATATTTTTCTATTCTCGTACAAAACACCAAACACAATGGGCTGCAACATAGCTAGCATAGTTGGGATAATTTAAAACTCATTCAATCAACCAGAT
Source organism: Viscum album (assembly GCA_963277665.1). Lineage (NCBI taxonomy): Eukaryota > Viridiplantae > Streptophyta > Magnoliopsida > Santalales > Viscaceae > Viscum > Viscum album. The sequence goes on from OY728138.1 coordinate 287,414,465, forward strand.
CTATTTGAAATTTGGTGTGGAAATCGTGTTATCTCTATTTTGGATAGGTGAACTATAATTTCACATTGGTTACCATTATGTTACAGTCACTTTTCCATTATAAATTTTGGGATTTTTCACATTAACATTCCCCATGGTATGTGAGCAACCATACCCGGACACTTCTAAAACTCTTTGTCGGTTGGAGTGGATACTCAAGAGGGGGGGGGGTGAATTGAGTTGTAATAAAAATTTCTGTTGAAAACATTATGATTAAAATCCCCCAATTCAAAACAGCCCATTCTATTAAGGAAGTAGAGATATAAATGTTTAATTGCTAAAAATGTTTCTCCAAGGTTGATAAGTCCTTATTCGAATCAATGTAATCACAAATTCAACTTTTGAAATAGGTTTACTGAATTAAGTATATGTACACAGTAACCTTAACTAACTATCAGAGAGAATGTAAAAATAGTTTTTTTTCTCTGAAAAAATATAAGTACCAGATAAAATAAACCAGAATATTTTCAGTCATGAACAACAATGTAAATAAGAGGTTCAGTCTCAAGTCAAGACCTAATCCTCTCCACATGGTGATCACCTAACACCAAGCAATTTTTATAAATAAAATTGATACACAAACTCTATCGGGGTTTAAAACAGTTTTTACAAACTGTTCAGGTTCTAAAACCAATACCACAGATCTACATGGGAAACCAACCAACCAAGACACACAACGCTTCTTCTATAGTTATGTGTGGGGAACAATATTTTAGAGAGTTTTGAGTGCGGATTTTCAGTATCCCCCAGTTAAATCACATGAGGTATTTTGTGTGTAACAAACACACACTACATAGATATGTAAAATAAAGAACATAGTAGAGACAGTGAAACTAGTATTGTGTTTTGAATGCTCTGTTTGAAGAGCAGCTCTGGACTTCTTGAAGTTTAGTAAATGATGGTTTTGTTCTTCTCATCAAGTTTCCTAAAAAAACATTGTGTCGCAACTTTTAGTTACTGGATTTTAGGTACTGAGATGTTCATCTTATTGGTACAAGGGTTCTTTTAACAACAGCGGTACATCCGTGAATATGTTCTTTAAAAATATCATCGTGTAGCTCTTGGATTTTCAGTGTAAGAACAAGAGTTTTATTCTTCTTGTTCTTCAGTAATTTATTTCTCATGCATTTTACTTCTAGACTCTCAATATTCTGTTTTTCTTTGTGCCTCTGTATAAATTTCTTCCTCAAACTTTTTTCCTTCATATTTGAGGTCCGACAAAAGATGTAAGTACATCACGTGCAATCATTCTCGTACCTCATACTATCAAGATATGGTCTCTTGATATGTCTACAAACAATATTAATTAATTTTAGATGCATTAAATAAATTAAATATGAAAATTATGAAAATATTAATAAAAATTGATAAAGTATATAATATGTTATCAATAAACTTGTAACAGTAGCCTGTCAATCAGTAGCATATTCAACAGAAATCTTTATCATCAATATACTTACAACAGTAGGCTTATCCAGTGGTAGACATGTCCAATTGTAGACTTCACCAAAGGTAGACTTCACCAATGGTAGACATCTAGTAATAATTCTTCCAGTGCACTTCTAACAGAAGCACTTTGTGACAAAAATATTGTCACTACAGTGACCTATCACATTTACTCAGCATCTGTATGCTTCGGTAAGTATTCAAACTATATGCTTTACTGAAGTGACCTTGTATTGGTGACTTCCAAAAATAACTTTATATTTTTAGTTCTTAAAATTATAACCTTCATCTGTAAGATCTTGAACAGTGAACTTTTCACCAATGAATTCAAACGGTACGATTCAGCTCTAGGTTTTTCATTGGTGACCATGAGAGTGGCCTAAAACAGTGAACTCTTACTAGTAACCTTCAATAGTGATGTTTGACATAGTGATTTTCATACTGTAAACTTATTTTATAAAATTAATTATATTAAAATAGATTGAAATAGATTTTCAAATAAATAACCCATTATAGCATTAAACATGATTTGGGATTATCAAAATAGGTTAGTCCAATAATCTCCCCCTTTTTGATAATGAAAAATTATTCCATTAAACATTAGAATAATTATAATACTATAAGAGATAATGAAAATGATAGGTATGTTAATAAAATAAATAGGTTTTACAGATAATCCTATCACACATGTAGTAGTATAGACAAATGTGATATGGATATTAAATTACTTGTGTTGTATTTTCTCCCCCATTGTGATTAGAAAAAATAAATAGAATAAGATACATAAGAGAATATTTATATTAATGAAAAACTATTACATGATTCAAAGAGAATTATAAAAGCCCTATCAAAAGATAAAACCACACTCAATCCACATCAGAAATATGTAATGAATCCTTCCCTTTGGTAGATGAAGAGGGAGGGTCTGCAGGTGGTTTAAGAGACCGAGGATGAGGTATAGCATCAAGGATGATAGATGAAGCTGCAATAGAAGCTTCAATGTCTCTCGAGGGAGTGAATATCTAAGGAATCATTGGAGTCATGCTTCTAATGGCTTGAGAAGGAGACACCATAGGAGCGGTACAGGATGATGCTAAGGAAGTGGAGGTAGAAGGTAATGCTAGAGGAACAATGATGGGTGTACAGTCCACATGGAAGAAGGGTAACCGAATATTCTCGAAGTCCATGATGATGCTTCCACCTCTATCTATAGATGAGATAACATCATCGTCATTTTCAATAAATTACTCCAAGGGAAGAGTTTTCTCTCAAATATTGCTCACTTGATCCTTAAATGACCAAGTGACAGGTGGAATCCATAAGTTCTCCAACAACAACTTGAAGGGGACATCTATATTAATGTTAGTTTATAACATTTTTAATAAAATTCAACTAGTCCCATGATGGCCTTATGATCTTGAGCAGCTTCCGTTAAATAAATTCTTACAATGGTTTGAATTTCCATGGTAATATAAATGACTTAAGAGTTTGAAGTAATAACACCAGAGATCTTTTCCACTTCTTCTCTAAAAATGGATCTGAAAGCTTCAATGTCGACTAAAGGAGAGGCTGTAGTGGAAGCAGATGCCCCTAGAGGTGCCAGAGAGAAATCTATGGTCTCCTTAAAAGATTATGTCAGCCCAAAAATCAATCTTGTCACATTATCATCTTGAGCATTCCCATGTGTTTTCGTGGACTTCTTAATGGCCTCCAACATGGTTACCAACTAATAAACCACACACATGATATATCGTAGATCTCTATCCACTTGTACTTGTGTATCCATATAGGAGTACAAACATACAATTAATTGTTTCCCATTTTCCATAGACTCTATCATCTCACTCATTCGACTATGACACTACTTTACTTCAAAAACTAGATTAGATTGAATGCTAGATAGAATTTTGGATTACTCAGGTGCTGAAAGCTAATGAATTAGAGAAAAAACCTTCTCTAACTCATAGGACCTATCCTTAGACATTCTCTGTAGGTAGAATTTCAAGGATTCAGGGTCTGCCTTATTGACATAGTCTTGAGGGAAAGAGATTATTGGAGGCACAAAAATGAATTCTGAAACAGAAGGTAGTGAAGGTCTTATGGTGGGAATTTCATCTTCTATTTCATCATAATCTAGTCCCAAAACCTATAACCCAGTTTCCTTACTCTATCCTTCAATTTCATGCACAATAGATACTGATCCTTTGGAAATTGGATGCTCCCCCTCATTTGAAGCTACCTTTTGGACAACAATTTCAGCTTCTTCCAGCCATGCAACCTTGACAGCTGTTGCTGCTTGATCAACTAAATCACCAGTAGAGTGAGACACTACTTCAACTAAGTCAGCCATAAATTATATAGTAAGGGAAATAAATATAAATTCATCTTCTTATTCACTCACTACACTTTAAGTGACTCATATAAGAGGACTCAAACTGAGTTCCTCTCCTTCACTATTCTTATCAGCAGCAGCCTCATAATCCTCATGGTAAGAATGACCGGACTCAACCACTTCCTCATCTTTTGAGGTATCTCTAACAATTATCTGAGCTTCATAATACTCTTCTTTATTGGTTTCATAAAGCACATTTTCCCTTAGGACAAATTCTCTCCTCAGTAACTCCCTTAGAGGAATAGGCTCTCCAAAAGCAATCATTCTAACAAGAGGATTGGCTGGTAGATCAGGATCACTCCTATCATCTATAGGAGTACATATATTTTTTCTCAAGTTCCACAACCTCCTCTACATCTTCATCAGAATATATAGATTCTGCCTCATCAAGAATCAATCCTGGATCCCTCTTATATTTTGATCTAGAAGGATTATTTACTGGGTTAAACTTTTAATAAATATTCCCTTCATCATTTACCCATTCTCTTCTGCATGGATTCCAGCTGATCTTCATAAACATGCATATTAACATGGATATACAAAAAAAATTCTTTGCTATAATTGTTTCCTTGTTATCTCCAGCAATTCCTTTAACCTTCAACATCACAGAAATCACTTTGGCATGAAATAGAGCATTTGATTTAGAACATGGCTTAGCCATTTCTTCAAACCGAGCCATCAACAACCAACACAAGTTGATCATAAGTCCATTCTTCAGTAAATACAATATGATTATGTCCTGATACGTTATCATAGTGAATTACCCTCTCTTTGGACTTATAACATGTTTGATAAACATGTACAAAAGTCTATCCTCTCCATTCATTTCAGTAGCAATAATCTTCCTTGATGTCCCATTACCTATCAGATCCTCCAATGATTTATCATACCCAAAAATATCACTGTCTGGAAGAATCACTCCTATGTTGTTGTCACATATACCCACATGAGGTACCCTTAGACATTAAACCCACTTAGTATATGAAAATATTACCTCAGTTTCATTTACTCTTGACACCTGTCGTTTCTCATCATCTAACTTCTTGAATTTCAGATTATGATAGAATTCATTGTGTATCCTCGGGTAAAACATCCCATTATTATTCACAAAGAACTCGACCCATCATTGAGTCTCTAGAGACTCCAGCACTAAATATTTTCGCGAGAGCAAAGAATATTCGGTTAACATTTTTTCAGTTGTAATTGTTTTCTTTAATAGAAACGGGGTAACAGGCTTTGTTGATATGTTACTGCCACCACTATACTTGGATCAGGGTCTCCTAGGACATGAAACATCTCCATCATTAGCCAAAGGACGCATCACTCCTTCTATTGAGGTTAAAAGCAGGTTGAGGGTTCAACAGAAAGTTAGGGTTTATGGATTTTGAGAGCTGGGGTTTGGGAGTGAGGAAGTGAGTGGATTGAAATGTGTTTGTGGTCAAATTTTGTCACATAGGTATTGAAAAAAAAAACTAATTGAGACAAGTAATACTAATAAAATGGTTCAGATTAATACAAAAAAATACAATGTGACCATAAAATCCAATAGTGAGGTACCCAACAGTGAGGTTCTAGTTGTGAGGTCCTAAGAGTGAGGTTCAACGGTGAGATGCAACAGTGAGGTTCTAACAGTGAGATGAAACAATGAGGTTCTAACAGTGAGTTTCAATATTGAGGTGCAACAGTGAGGTTCTAATAGTGAGGTTCAATAGTGAGGTGAGACATTGAGGTTTTAACAGTGAGGTTCAATAGTGATGTGAAACCGTGAGGTTCTAATACTGAGGTTCAACGGTGAGGTTCTAACAGTGAGGTTCAACAGTGAGGTGTAATAGTGAGGTTTAGATAGTGAGGTTCAACAGTGAGGTGCAACAGTGAGGTTCAAAGAGTGAGGTTTTACAGTGTTGTTCTAATAGTGTGGTTCAACAGTGAAGTTCCCTATACTGAAATTAATCATCCCTAACACATGTTTGATGTAGTTTAACCTCCCATAATTCAAGGGATCCATGTATATATCAGCCAAATGATGTTAAGTGCCAATTAATTTATGAGAGATATCACCTTTTAGATAATGATCTCTCAAAAAGTGATGTCTCAAAACAATATTTGTTTTCCAAGAATGAGATACTAGATGTTTTGAAATGTTAATAGCACTTGTGTTGTCACAGTTTATAGAGATATGATTTAATTGATATCCATAGTCTAGTAAAGTGTGTTTCATCCATAGAATTTGAGCACAACAACCACTAGCTGCTATATATTCAGCTTTGGAAGTAGACAATGCAATAGAAATCTATTTCTTACTACACCATGATACTAGTAACATTCCTAAAAGGTGACATGTTCCAAAGGTGATTTTTCTAGGTAACTTACAACCAGACAAGTCAGCATTAGAATAACCTATCAGATCAAATGATTTTCTTCTTGGATAAAATAGTCCTATGTTGGGAGTATATTTGAGATATTTGAAAATCCTTTTAACAACATTAAAATGACATTCTTTGGGATTAGCTTGAAAGCGAGAACACATGCATATACTGAACATAATGTTAGGTCTGCTAGCTGTAAGGTAGATCAGACTCCCTATCATACCTCTATAGTTTGATTGATCAACTAGTTCTCCAACTTCATCTGCATCCAACTTACAATTGGTACTCATAGGTGCATCACTACCTTTACAACCATCCAATGAAAAAAAATTTAAACGATCTTTAACATATTTACTTTGATTTAAAACAATACCATATTTATCTTGAAAAATCTAAAATCCAAGGAAAAATTTATGTTCTCCCATTAAAATCACTTCAAATTCATTTATCATTATTTTTTAAAAATATTTACATTAAGTATATTTAGAAGATCCAAAAATGATGTCATATACATAAATTTGTGCTATCAAAACATCTTTGGAAATTATTTTAATGAAGATATTAGGATTAGATATTCCTTTAGAAAAACTTCTGGATATAAAGAAAGAACTAATTATTTCATACCAAGCCCTTCGAGCTTGTTTTATACCATATAAGGATTTTTTTAGTTTAAAAACACAATTTGGAAAATGGGGTTTTATAAAACTAGGGGGTTGTTAAAAAAACGCATCCTCAACAATATACCAATTTAGAAAATCACATATAATATCCATTTGATAATGTTTAAAATTAAGATGAGATGCATATGCAAGTAGTATCCTAATGAACTCTAATCTAGCTATAGGTGAAAAGGTCTCCTCATACTATATTCCTTCCTCATGAAAATATTCTTGTGAAACTAACCTTGTTTTTTTTCTAACTATATTTCCAGACTCATTTACTATGTTCCTAAATACCCATTTATTTTATATTATCAAATTCTCCTTAGGTTATTAAAATAGTTCCTGGACATTGTTTCATTCAGTGTGATTTAATACTTCTTTCATAGAAGTCACCCAAAATTCATCATTGATAGAATCATTAAATTTTTTTGACTTTACGATGTAAAAGAAAAGCTTGAAGTTCAAACTGGTTTCTCTCAGAAGCTCTAGTTTGTGTCCTTTTATTTAAATCACCTAATACAACATCTAAAGTATGATTCATGAGATTCATTCTACCTCTAGAAAGAGTTGAACTAGACTTCTAATGGTTTTCTTTTGGTTAAGACTCAATTGGTGCATATTCTGGAAGATTCCCAAAACTGGTTCCTTTTAAAGGGGGATCACTATCATTATTATTAAGGATTAGAATTGACATATCTTCTTCATGATATTCAAAATAGATTTTGGGTTCATGTGAATTAGTATCATCAAACTTTACATGAACTGACTCTTCCAAATATTTGGTGTTCTTATTGAATACTCTATAGGCCTTACTTGAGATTGAGTAACTTAGGAAAATTCATTCATCGATTTTGGAGGTAAACTTCTCAAGATTTTACTTGGTGTTTATAATAAATAACTTTCAGCCAAAAACTCTAAAGTAGTTAACCTTAGGCTTCCTCTTATTCCAGAGCTCATAAGGGGTCTTCTTAAGAACAGGTCTAATTAAGACACTTTTGTTGGTATAATAAGTTGTATTACAGCTTCAAACCAAAAATAAACTGGTAGATTATACTCATTAAGCATTGTTCAGGAAATCTATTGAAGTATCCAATTTCTCCTTTCTATGACACTATTTTAATGATGTGTTATAGGAGAAGAGAAATAGTGACTATATCCATTGTGTGGGCAGTAAGATTAAAACTCTTGATTTTCAAACTCATGGCCATGATCACTTCTCAAGGACTAAATTCTATGTTCCCTATAATTTTATACAAACATGGAGTATTTGATAAAATATGAACGAGCTTCACTTTTGTGAGATAGAATGAATATCCACTATTACCTATAAAAATCATCTATAAGAAAATAAACATTGAGATTCCCATTTAAAAAAGAAACTCTTGATGGTCCAAACAAGTAAATGTGAACCAAATCAAGAGGTTGAGAATTAGATACTTCTTTCTTGGTTTGAAAGAGACTTTGTGTTGATTTCCTTTTTGATAGGGATTACACACTTTGTTAAGAGGAAATTATAGTTTAGGTAAGTCTCTAATTAAACTATTCCTAGTCAATTTTCTAAGTGATTGAAAATTCCAGTGTCGTAATATTCTATTCCACAACCAGGATTCCTTATGAACAGAATTTAAGCAAGAAACATATTTCTTGTTTATGGTATTTAAATCAATAGCATACACATTTCCATTTCTATAGGAAGTGAATACAAAATCATTTTTGGATTTAAAAACATTACATGCATCATTTTGAATCATGACCTTAAAACCATAATCACACAACTAAGAGATGATAAGTAAATTTTACTTTAATCCATCAATTAAAAGCACTTTGGAAATTAATATTGTCTTAGGGTTACCAATCTGGCCTAAGACGACAATTCTTCCCTTTTCATTATCACCAAAAGTTACATGTCCACTATCACCATTGACTAGACTCTTGAAGAAAGAATAATATTTTGTCATATGTCTTGAACATCCACTGTCCATGTACCAAAATCCCTTACAAGATCACTTTAGGCAACTTCCCTACAAAACAGATTAGGCATGGGGTAACTTTTGTACCTATATTTTCTTGGATCCATAGAGGTTATGAAGTAAAACATTACAAACCCATATTTTATATATAGGCTTCCTAACATCAACATACTTATTCAGAGGCATAAATACCTTTTTAGTCCCTTTAGAAAAATTTCTCTCAAAATATGGTCCAGAACTGGAACTATCAGTGAACTGTCCAAATTTTGAAAAAAAATTGGTTTTTCAAATTTTTCTCTATCTTGGTTGATATCCTAGAAGAGTTGTAAATTTTGGGGCAATATATTTTTATATAAATTGAGTAATGTTATCTCTACCTGTAGTAAAATTTTCATGATCTCTCTTTAGTTTTCCATTTGATAATTTATGATCAGTGTTTTCTTTTAACAGTTGTGATAATTTCACTTTTTTAATATCCAAATTTGACTTATAATTTTCATTTAATGAATGTTGTCTCTTTATGGATTTATATTTCCCTTGAACTCATTAATGTAATCCTCATGCATTTCACATTATTAAAATAGTTCATCCTTATTCATATCTTCATCATTAGGTGACTCACTCTTATTCCCATAATATTAGGCATTGTGTATAGGATAATTTAGTGTTATCTAATATGTTTCTATCATGAAACATAAGTTGCCATGATTGTTCTGTTCACTATCATAAGTATCAGATCCACTGTAGGTATCTTCTGAATCAAATCAAGTATCTCTCATAGCCATTTTATAACACTTTCCCTTATCTTAATATTCATTATTAAATTTATTCTTGGGGTATTCTCCCTTCACATGAAATTTTTATTTGTAGTCATAACAGATTATTTTATTGAGTTGTCATGCCATATTCTATCATTCATCCATTATCCATTTCTACCATATATTCTCTTGAGGTTTGACATCCAAATGAATTTCTTCTTTCAGTAAAACTTTTTGAACCTTATAGCAAGATGATTCATCTCTTCATCACTGTCTGAATCTGACCCTTCACAAGAAGAACTGTCTACATGGGCATGAACTTTTTCTTTCTTTTTTCTCTTTGAGGATGATTTCTTGAATGCTAATGAATTATTCCTTGGTTCTTCTCATATATCTAAATTCACTTTATGTTCTTCTTCATAAATCATAATCTTTCCAATTATTCCCTTAATTGGAAGTTTTACTCTATCACAGGATTCTCAGATAGAAATAGAAGTTCATATCCATCAGTCAGGTAGGAATCGAAGCAGTCTCATAATCTGGTCCTTACTGTCCACCGGAATTCAAAGAAGACTCATAGTATTCACTATTTCATTGAACCTATGATAAATTATAGAAATAAGATTATCATGATTCGTTTTAAAATTATCATATTTCATAGTATATGTATTTAATCTCATTTCTTTAACAGTTGTTGTTCCCTTAAGAGAAATAGCTAAAGTATCCCAAATTTCATATGATGTTTTGCAATAATATATTCTATTGAATTCTTCATCACCTTGGGAATTGTAAAAATAATTCATTGCTTTAATGTTATTATTATATGTAGATTTAGTCAACTAATACCTTGTGTCCCTATCAGTAGCATGCAATACATTATGTTCTTCAATTATATCCATGATTTCAGGTCCCATACTCTCTAGATAATTTTTTTTAATTTTCACTATGCATAGCCATTACCAATAAAGAAAGGTGGCTTGTTAGTAACAGTACCCTCAACTCTAGTTTCCATAGTTACTTAGAATTTAAAGAACAAAAAATTTAGATATGATAGAGCTTTTAAGATCTTTAAGATACAACTAAAATCACTGTTGATATAAATTTGAAAACATGAAAATAAATCCCATATGATACTAAATTTTGGAGGGAGTGGATACTCAAGAGGGGGGTGAATTGAGTTTTAATTAAAAATTCTGTTAAAAACTATATGATTAAAATCCCCCAATTCAGAACAGACTAGTCAATTAAGGCAGTAGAGATATAAATGATTAGTTTCCCAATAGGTTTCTTTAAGGTTTATTAGTCCTCAGTTGAATCAATGTAATCACTAATTTAAGTTTCGAAATAGGTTTATAGAATTAATCACATATGCACACTAACCAAAACTAACTATCTGAGTGAATGTAAAAATAGTTTTATATCTTTTAAAAAATATAAACAGTGAATAAAATAAAATATAACATTTGAGGATTAACACAACAATGTAAAAAAGAGGTTTAGTCTCATGTTGATACCTAATCCTCTACACTTGGTGATCACCTACCACCATGCAGTTCGTATAAATAAACATTATACACAGCATGTATATGGGTTTAAAACAGTTTTTACAAACTTTCTAGGTTCTACAACCTCTACCAGAGTTCTATGTGGGAAAACAAGAAACCAGGTCACAAACGTATTCTTCAAATTTTATATGTGGGCAAAAAGAGTTGTGAGAGTTTTGAGTGGGGATTTTCAGTATACCCTAGTTATTGAACAAGAGACAGTGTGTGTGTGTCACAAACATACACTACTCAGAAATGTAAAATAAGGAACACATTTGTTATAGAGAAATTATGATTGAGTTTAGAATGCTCTATGTTTTTGAATATAAGCTTTGAACTTTTTTTAGTTGACGAAATGAATGTTTTTTTCTTCTCTGCATGTGGCCTCAAAAAACAGAGTGTCGTAACTTTTAGGTACTAGAATCTAGGTATTGAGTTGTTCAACTTCATGGTACAAGGGTTCTTTTAACCACAACACTACAATGCTAAATATGTTCTTCAAAAAGTTCTTAGTGATGCTCTTGGATTTTCATTATAAGCACTAGAGTGTTCTTCTTCTTATTCGCAAGTAATTACATTCTCATGCATTATACTTCTGGACTCCTGACACATTTTTTTTCTATATGCCTCTGTATATATTTCTTCCACCTTATTTTTTTTATTCATATTTGAGGTCCGACAAAAAGAGTAAGTACATCACGTGAAATCCATCTCGTACCTCATACTATCATGATATTGTCTCTTGATATGTCTATATTCAATATTAATTAATGTTAGATGGATTAAATCAATAATATATGATTGTTATGGTAATATTAAGAAAAATTGATAATGTTTAGAATATGTTATCAGTAGTCTATTAACATTATCCTGTTAATCGGTAGCATATTCAACAACAAGCTTAATCCATAGTAGACTTCCAATAGTAGGATTATCTAGTGGTAGATTGTCCAGTGGTGGACTTCACCAATTCTAGAAATCAAAAATGGTAGTCTTATTGTAATAAGTCTTACAGTGGACTTCTAAAAAAAACTATCTATAACTATAACCATGTCACAATAGTGACCTATCAGAGACTCAACATCTGTATGATTTTGTAATTATTACAATGGTAGGATTTACAATAGTGACCATGTACTGGGGACATCCAATAGTAACTTTATAACTGTAGTTATTATAACGATAACCTTCATCAGTAAGGTCTTCAACAATTACCTTTTAACCAATGACTTCAAGCGGTATGATTCAGTTGTAGGTTTTTCCATGGGGACCATGATAGTGACCTAAAACAGTGACCACTTACCAATAACCATCAACAGTGACTTTTGAATTAGAGACTTTTTATACTATAAACTGATTTTAGAAAAGTCATGAGATTAAAATAGATTAAAATAGAATTTCAAATAACTAACCCATTATATAATTAAACATGATATGGGATTATCAAAATAGGTGAGTCCAACACTCTTCAGTGGAAACTAACCAGTGTGTGCTATTGACTATTTTAGGGAATTTACATGGAAACATAGGGCGTAACAGTTCAATAATTCATCCTGAAGTCATTCACTTGACCAACCACAACATTTTCCAGAAATCCAACAAGATAATCAATTAAATTTTTTTACAACACACCTTAGAAACTTCTATTGGTAGAAGCCAATCTCCATAGAATCACTTCATCACAATATTCTATTGCAATAAGTGTTTTCTATAATACAATTATAAAAAAAATCCCCCTTTCATAATTAAAATTCAAAGACATATATTTCCATCAATCGAGACCACCCTTATTTTTAAAGGAAAAAATAAAATCCATTAGGATTTATAATAATAAACCATGATATGATAATTTATCACACTCATTTAATATAGTATAACACATAACTCAAAATTGAGAAAATTAATATATATTTCAAAAAACATGTGTTTAATCCTTTTAGCCTTTTTAGCAGGACTATAACTCAAGAGTCCATGAAGTCGTATACTTATAAAATATTGATGGTCTGTATTACCCAGATACAATTATATTCCTATTAAAAAATGTATTGTTTCATTATTTACACCTTGATCACTTTACCATTTTCCCTTAACAAACCTCAACACTTATTATAATCCTAATATATGTAACGTATATACATTTTGAAAACATTACAAGTAAAACATTAAATATAGTGTGAAATTGTCACTATAATATCTAAATTTTATCATTATCTAATAGATTTTTTAAATCAAGACCTGTGAATCTATGTTGGAAACCTAAAGTGACCATTTCTAGAATTTATAAAAAATAGATGTTTTCTTAAAATGGCTTATAAACACCTTGAATTTCCAAGATTTTTTTTATTAAATGGGAATTTTATGAGTTGGTAAAAATTGACGACACACGATTCTGTGGCCCATTGTCCACGAAATCAATTTATAAAGATTGGTTCGGGTGCGTTTAGTAAACGTACGAGCGAGTTTTTCTAACTTTTGAACCAGTGCTCGGAATTGAAATCAGAGAGCACCGTTGAACTCGCCGCGTCAATATTTGCTTAAGAAGACTTTATCCTCGATGGCAGATGGTCGAGGGTGAACATTGTTTTTGGGTTTTTCATGGAAATAATAAAATAAAATAAACACACGTTTTATTTTATTTTTTTGTAAACATCCACCATGTTGATGTTCAGGGGTGGGGTCTACCAGAACTAAACCTCCTCTTCTAGATTTATTGTGGTGAGGACCACCTGAGATCTCAAAACATATCATTTTGAATTTGGGGGTGGGGAACACCCACCCCCAATTAATGGGGGGAGAGGAAAACCTCTGAATTCCCTCATTATTGTGGAGGAGCCTCTTGGATTCCTCCACATTAATTATGCCAACCCACATTAATTAAATACACCACCCTAGGTGTTTTATTAGGAAAATTTGAATTGGTGCCAATGATTAATGTCGGGGGAAACACATCAGTAGGTCATTTTTTTGGTGGATCCTTAGGAGAAAATCTCTCCGACAAAGATCAACTACTCCAAATGAAGAACACATTCTTCCAACAAAGAACGCCAATGAAGAATGCTGACCTAAACTTCAAGATTCTTCCTCGATACTTCTTCGGAAGTGGGACATCCTCATCTATAGAGAATCAATTACCGTACTACCTTCTTGTGCCAACATCATCAGGCGAACAAGGAAGGGGTGTAATTATATTTGTTTATCACTTTCCATGTACTCCCTTATTCTCTTGTGCGGGATTAGGAATAATTAAATTTTGGAAGATCATGGTTGACGTTCATTGCATCATTTATTGTGATCCACTGGATACCACTCTAAATGCGGAGGCTACGGGCCAAACTATCATGGCCTGACCCCTTCGTCATTCTTAATTGGTGTGTTTTTTGAAATGTATGATGGAGACAAAGGAAATGGCGCTCCACCACCCGCGCCCCTCATGGAACCCCGACCAAACTCTCACGTGAACCTCACGGTGCCCTGGCTGGACCGGCCCACACCCCTCGCATGGAGCCCTAGCCGCCCTTGCCTACATCAAGCTTGGAGCCATGGAAACACTTTCAGGTGCCCCCCGTGACGCCCCAAAGGCACCGTCTAGTGCCCCCATGGCGTCTTGGCTGCACCTGCCCATGCCCACTGGAACGCCCAGGACGAACTGGCCCGCGCCCTCGGTGGTGCCCCGACAAAACCGGCCCCACGCCCCTGCGATGCCATGGCCGAGACGGCCCCGCGCCCTCATGGATCCCCTACGACTGAGTCGCCCAATAACACCCATAGGCACCACTACCCCTCATGGCTTTCACGGCTTGCTTGACCTACCAACGGACAGGGCCACATCATAGACTGGGCCTGACCAGTGGGTCGGGCTGGGTCATCCTGAACCAGGTCGACCGTTACCAAGTCAGACCAGACACGATCCCACTGAGACCCATTTACCTTCTCTTGGCCATAACTTCGGCACCAGACGTCTGTTTGATGAACCTTCAGTGGCGCTAGAAACCTTGAATCTAGACTATCCCTTTGAGTATATTCCACTAAATTTTAGATTGAGATGCATAATAGTCAGGTTAGATTGACAATGAATCCAACTAGGCCCCTGAGACTAAAAGGCAAATAACACAGAAACTGGGCATCTGATTGAAGCACCGTTTGTTACATTGAGACCCCTGTGACATGGCAGACATTTGAGATACTTCTGCATGGGACATCGTGATAGATAGAGTATTGACCAATAGCTCATGGAGTGGATCCTTCCGGAGATAAGAAAGCATAGTGTAGAGACCTTGTAGCTAGATGAGACTTGACGATTGCTGATCGATTCGACTCAGGATGACTCGACTAGCCTAGTGGAGAGAGCCTTGGTGTCGCAGTAGACCCACAGTCGGGAGTGTCTTGGTTTTGCAGCAGACCCACGGAACTCGACCAGAGGAGTACCTTATAAGGGTACAAGGGGGAGCGCTCTTGGTGATGTGGTAGGACCACGGTGGGGAGCGTGCTTGGTGACATGGAAGATAAACAGTACTCAACAGGAGGAGTACCTCAGAAGTGCATGGTTAGTGGGAAGCACCACTGTGTGATGTGTCAAGCCTACTTTACTCGATATAGTATGAGTTCTCCATCAGTTGAGGGTTCAAAATGTTACATGATACTACCCCTAGAATAAAATCATGGTTTGAGTTGGGTCAGTTTTTCTGTGTTTTTCTCATGATTGAGATGGATTACAAAATAAAATAGGTATATATTAGGGAATATACCTAAGTAGGGTTATTTGAAGAATTATTACTTTTTGGTTTGTCTTTTGTAGATTTTGGGAGACCTTGAGGGTCTCAGTGTCCCTACTGAGTATCGTTACAGTCACCCCTACCCGAGCTACGCCCGAATATTGTTGTTTTGGTTGCAGACATTAGACAACAGATAGTGCTGACTGAGGCTGAGAGTACCATGACTGGATGGTACCCAGAGGTGGACCATATGGCGTGTCGGTACATGGAGGAGACAGACAGATGTGGGGTGTTGAGTATGCGATCTGTACCGACCCTTTTTTTAGTAACCGTGGTGGATGACCCAATAGATGTTTTTTCTTTTTCCTCAGATTTACTTGTACTTTTAGTATCTTGTACCTTTATAGTTGGTCTTGTATTTTGGACCCTTTTACTTTTTAGCACCCTTTTTTTATACAGGTTAATTCTGTTGGTATCTTGTTTTGTACTTTTTTGTGAGTGTTTACAGGTTATAAAGGCAATGCCTTCCCAGTATAAGGAATTACGCCTTTGGTGCTAGTCGCCAACCCCTGGCCTATGGAAGGTGGGCTTGTGGTAGTCACGGCATGGGCCCCGGGTGATGGTTCATGACAAATTGGTATCATAGGAGTCAGTTATACCGTAGAACAAAGGACTCTGATATTATCTGTGAAGCAATTATGTTAAGTGTAATGAGTGCAAATTTCTGTTCAGGGAGTCTAGTGTTGGTGTGGCGGTCGACGTATCCATTCCCAGGACCCTGAGTTCTGATTTCCGAATCAGTGCATGAAAACACTGAGTGCGTGTGTATTTTGAAAATTTTTCCTTAAGTTCATCTCACTTGGTCAACTCACTAGGTATAGTTTTTCAACCATAGCGCAACTGTTTCTTTTCAGGATGAATCCACGCAGACAAGCCACTAGAGTTACTAGAGTTATACACACTGATATCCCACTGAGCGATGAGGCCTTGATGCGGGGCCCTCTTCCAGAAGAGGAACCAGCATTACAATTACCTACTGGGCCACTGATGCCACCATCCCCAGGTGTAGACAGTGCATACCGCTTGAGCACATTTCATGAGTTCCAGCACTAGAGGCCACCCAGGTTCAGGGGAGAGATAGACCCGCTGGTGGGAGAGGATTTTCATGAGGTCGTGGTGATAGTTTTCTGACAGGTAGGGACACTAGCCGATCTCATGGTGGTTCTTGCTTCTAGCCTTCTACAGGTAGGAGCAGGCATATGGTGTAGCTTAAAGCTCAAAGTTCACGACAATGTGACACTTCCCTAGTAAGACTTTGAGATTATGTTTTTGGAAGAGTTTGTTACAGAGACACTTCTCACAATACACATTCAAGAGATGCTTCATTTGTAGTAGGTTAGCATGATTGTAGCTCAGTACTCATTATGGTTCAATGACCTCTGACGCTACTCCTCTGATATGGTGTAGGACCCATTCTTCAGGGCCCGAACCTTCGAGTAGGGACTCAGGAAAGAGATCAGGGCTTCATTGATCCCACTCAGCACCCCGACATAGGAAGGGGTGTTAGAGAGAGCCATCATAGTGGATAGTTTCTCGGCTGAGTAGTCTCCAGTAGCAAGATCCACCACCAGTCAATATGTAGAGCAGTCCTATGTTGCTAGCAGAAAAAAGATGTCATAGAGATCCAAGAGGAACAGACCTATAGGTGGATGACTAGATGATTCATAGTTGATTGTGTGGGGAACCCGAGGTGGAGACATAAAAGCCCAGAGCTAGAAGTGTTTCAAATATGGGGGGAAGGGTCACAAGGATCATGACTATCTAACCATCCATATGAAAGATCAGCAAACGGTCCAAGCACTGCCCATGCAGAGACAGTGGTTCGACCTCGGAGTTCCGCAGGGAGCAGGAAGTCGTGGACGAGGGGAGGGTCCTGTAGGTGGCAATGGTCAATGATTCGAGTTATTATCACCCCCACCATCAGGTGGTCCACTCGGACCTCCGGGAGCTGGTGGATAGGGGAGAGCTTAGCTCCAGGAAGCTAAGGCTTACGATCATGGAACTCTGTAGATGATATGAGGTTTGATCTGTTTCTATACCACCATAGTTGTAGTACATATATACGCATGTTCTAGTAATTCTTTCATTGACACTGCCCTTGTTTGGAGCTCAAAGATTCTGACGGAGCCATTGGCTCGATCCTTATGGCTACAGACTCCTATGGGAGTGGATTCGATGATTACACACGGGTGATGGAAGTGAAAGTTTACTCTAGGAGGCGAGAGCATCAGCTAGGGTATCCTAGTAGCGGCATCAAGGAATTATGACGTCATCTTGGGTATGGACTAGTTAAATACAGTCCATGCTCTGATAGACTGTATTTGGCACAAAGTGTGGTGTGTCCCCACGGATGGGACTAGGTTTACCTTTACCGGCGATAAGGGAGCCCTTACAGCATAGGATGGATTTACCCATAAGACATTGTAGCCGATCACTAATCTATTGGCTAGACTTACCCTCGGAGCTGTTGATGTGGAGAGTCTAAGTTATCATTTAGTGGGGGACTAGTACACTGATGTCTTCCCTAATGATATTCCGGGTCTACCTCTTCCCTAAGAGGTGGACATTTACATTGATTTGTACCCTGGGATGGAATTAATATATACACGAGAATTTCAGATGGCTCCCTCTATGCTTCGTGAGCTGCAGGTACAGCTGGAGGACATGCAGAGGAAGAGATTTATCCAGCCCATTGTTCCCCCCTTAGAAGCCATGATTTTATTCTCCAAAAAGGTGGATACGAGCTTGAGGCATTGTGTTGACAATCATTACCTGATCTTGGTGACCATGAGGAACAAGTACCCACTCCCAAGGATAAATGACCTATTCAATCAGCTGAAGAGAAAACGATGGTTCTCAAAGAGAGACCATAGATAAGGCTATCACCAGCTTTGAGTGCGAGACGAGGATGTAAAAAAGATGGCCTTCAGATATCGGTATGGACATTACGAGTTCTTGGTTATCCCATTCGGTGTAACCAACACTCCAACAGTGTTCATGGGATTAATGAATAGGATATTTCATCCCTACATTGATCATTTCATTGTAGTATTCATCAATTAAATTCTTCTCTACTCGACTATTTAGGAGGAGCATGCCTACCATTTTCGGGTAGTACTGGACACACTCCAAGAGCACCAGCTTTATGGTAAGCTCTCGAAATGCCAGTTCTGGATCCGAGAGGTTCACATTCTGAGACATTTCATCAGGGAGGATAGAGTTGTAGTGGATCCCTCAAGGATTGAGGTAGTACATTCTTGGGAGCCACCTAGGAGCGTGATGGAGGTACGAAGTTTCCTAGGTTTGGCTGGATATTACTGGAGGTTTATGCCAGACTTCTCCAGAGTTGTAGCACCACAATCAGCCATGAAGAAGAAGGGGAAAACATTCGTGTGGTTGGAGAGACGATGGAAAAGTTTTCAAATGGTGAGGTATAGGCTGACTAGTGCGCCCATCTTGAGGCTTCCAAATGAGACCATAGGGTACTTTTTTTACTGTGACACATCAAGGACAAGACTCAGATGTCTCCTGATGTTTGATCGAGAAACGATCTCTTATGGTTCTTGACAGGTGAGACAACATGATCAGAACTATGCAACCGATGACCTGGATTTAGCGGTATTGGTATACGCCTTGAGGATGTGGCAACACTATCTGATGTGTGAGCGTTTTACCGTGTACTCTGATCACAAGAGTCTCACATATGTCTTCTTTCAGAAGGACCTGAACCTGAGACAATGATGCTGGCTTGAGTTCCTATAAGACTATGAATTCGAGATAAGCTATACTCCGGGAAAGGAGAACATTGTTGTAGATTCACTCTGCATGAGATATGTTATTCAACTATTAGGATAGCTGATAGAACAGCTAGACGCTTTATAGATATACCTCATGGATAGAGATGGAGAAGTTTTCTTCAGTCTCTTATAGTCACTCCCCCACTTCTTCAGCGAGTCAGGGAGGCACAATGTGGGGATGCTAACTACGAGGCACGACGTGCTATGATATCCATAGGAAAATCACCTGATGGATTTTCTGAAGGTGGGGAGCATGTCATCCTCTTCAGGGGATGTACAATGGTACGAGCATCAGTTCAGAAAGACGTGTTGATGGAGTTCCACACATCCCCTCTAACGGTACATCTAATAGTGGCGAAGATGTACCAGGATCTCTAACGGCAGCACTGGTGGCCGGGAATGAAGAAAGTAGTAGCAATGTTTGTCTCATTATGCCTCACTTGTCAGTATGTGAACGCAGAGCATCGGGTACTAGAAGGCATGGTTCAGCCTTTAAGGGTCCTAGAGTGGAAGTGGGAAGTGATATCCATGGACATTGTGATAGAACATCAATGTACATCTAGGGGAAATGAATTGATTTGGGTGATCATTTACAGACTCACCATGTTGGCCCACATCCTACTGATTAGAGAGCAGGGTTGAATAGAGATCTTAAGATGCCTCTTTGTTCTTGAGATTGTGAGGTTAATGGTGTACCCTTGACGTTTGTTTCTGATCGTGATGTGAATTTTAATTCCCAACTATGGAAGGGGTTGCAGGAGACTTTGGGGACACATCATCACTTGAGCACTACCTTCCATCCTCAGATGGATGTATAGACTAAGCGGACCAATCAGACCCTCGAGGACATGATCTGTGCTTGTGTCCTCGACGTGAGTCGCAGCTGGGAGAGTCACATAACTGTAGTGTATTTTTCATAAAACAAAAAACTATCACTCCACTGTTGGGATGGAACCTTTTGAGGCATTGTACAAGAAACCTTGTAGATCACCTTTGTGCTAGACTGACCTAGGGGAGTCAGCACTAGTGGGTCAGTGATGGTACGACATTCCATAGAGAAGGTGCAGATCATCGAGGAGCAGATGAAGACTACATAGAGAAGACATAAGTTGAATGTCGACAAGATACAGAGACCTCTGGTGTTCGAGGATTGAAACCATGTATCCTTACGTGTCTCACCTCAATGAGGTTTACGGAGAACTGTAGATGTCCATCTTGTAGGGATAATGTTAGAGAAATAAAGATACTTGGAGTAGTGATGGATGAATAATTGAGAGAGAAGGTTATGGATATTGAAAAATATATAAGGAATCCAAATGTTCATAGAATATTTATAATGATAATAATTGACATGATATTAAATTTTATGTTGGTGGTATAATGTTTTTTGGAATTTGTCTATCTAATTAATTTATGAGATTTGGGAAGAATGTAATTATTATCTCTAGGTATTATTATCATATTTAGATTATTAATCAAGTAGTTATGTTTTCTAATCAAATGGTGGTTCCAATAAACCCCACTCATGTTGGGGATGTTTTCAATCTATTTATTAGGAGGAAGTACGTACCTAATCCTTCTTATATACTAAAGTAAATGTTTATAGTAATAACTATGGACCTCTCTTCTATTGTAATACTAATAGAGATTCTAGATAATATATAGATTGTTTTTGGAAACAAAACCTCACATGCAATCAATTTTTTGTGGAGAAACCATCAACAAGAATATTCTTTGATGGAACCTAAGGATATGAGGCATATAAGAATCCTTAGTTTTCTCACTCAACGTAATGGATTTTGGGGGGATAAATTCATTATAATGGGGCTTGAATGTAAAAAAATTATATTTCATGAAATAATATAAATCCAAAATTATATATTTTCTATGAAAAAATTATTTTATCAAAAAAATTTGTTTTAGAAATCCAAAATATACAATTAATATTATTATTTTAACAAGACAATTATAACCTAGATGTTAAATTGTTTTCTAAGAATATGAAAAAATATTATACTAATAATATGTCATTATAACATGGAAAATATAAATTTATTTCTCATCATTTGATCTTAAATAATAATAAAAATCATTTCAAGTAAAGGATTTTTTTTCTCAAAACTTTTTTTTATGCGCACAATGTTCATTAATATTAACAAATTTAATTAACCACTATTAGTAAATTGATTTAATGAAATTTATGCATTGAATATTAAATAATTTTTTTCCTAATTTATATCTTTTATGAAAATGGGATAATAATAAATCCACTTTAATTTTGAAAAAATATTTTATTACCAAAAAAGTTGATACGTTGTGTTCTGCACCCTTTATTTAAAAGTTATGTTTTTCTCATTTTATAACATGGATTGTTTATTAAAGTATTTAAAATAGAATAAATATAATTTAAAATGATTCTTAATGTATAATTATCTCAATTACACTATTATTATTAAAATTTTGGTCAACTGAATAAATTCTATGTTTCTTTTGTATACAAAAACATTTATACTTAATGAAACATTTTCATTTGAAAACTGCTTCTTCATGGATTATACCGAATTATGTTTAATTTAGTTATAAAACATCTATTATTTAATTATAGAAAAGTTGATTTAATGTATGATATCAACATAATTAATATTTTTTAGTTATTTTAAATTAATTTTTCATCATATCGAATAATTTAATTAGTTAAATTTAATTATCATTATTAAGGTAATATCATGTTCTCTATAAGACAAACCTAAAGATAAGTGTAATTTTTCTGATATAATATTTTAAAATAGTTTTTAATGGTAATATTGAAATATTATATTAATGAAAATTATATTATATGTTTATAAGAATGATTTATCTTAGAAATTTTATTATTATATTTTGATTCTTTTGGGAAATTACAATATAGTTTCCATGTTGGTTCCCTTTACCAATTATAAAAGGACATATCTTCTCCTCTTTTATACACATTCCATGATCCTTTTAGTTATATAATAATTTCCCAAAACAATTACATAATTCCACTCTAATTTCATATTGATCATATTTTAATCCTGAAATCATCACAAGAAAGCTTTAGGTATAAACCTAAAGAGGAACTCCATAGAGGAGCCTTATCTCGCAACCATGCATTATCATTTTACTTATAACTCCACCTCCTTAAAATAATAATAAAATATAGATATATAATAGAAAAATTATTAAAAATATATTGTTATGTTATTATTTTAGTTTCATAAACTATATCCATATGATCTCTGATAAATGGGAAATGGCAGCGTCGATCATGTGTATGGTAGGCTACCGCCTCACATATAGATGTAGTTTATTTTCCATAATTACCTCTAACAGATAGATATATAGATGTATTTCACAGAAATATAATATTATTCATATATAATTATAATTAACTATACATAATATCACTTTTAACATATTACAATCCATTCTTTTGGATAATGATAGCATCGCTCGTGGGTACATGTGGACTACCACTTCTACATAGTGATGTGATACATTTTAATTTTAATTTTTATATTTATGGTAATAATGATATAATTATTTAATATATATTTTAATTATATGACATATTTGTGATTATATAATGGTTAATTATTACTTAAAATTCATTTCTTTCATTCATTGAGAAAAATGAAACAATGTTTATGCCTACATAAGGAATAACATTTCCATAAACGATGTATTTCATTATTGATCAATAAAATTATTGGATCCATATAAATATATAAATAATTAATATATATTATATTTATATCATGGATTACATTATGAATATTATTTACTCGTACTAAATAAAAAAGTAGTAAAACTACCAATTCAAAACATATATGAAAAACAAAGAAGTTATTTAATGGAGCATTATTATTCCAACGAATTGTTAATAAATGGGTCATAATTAAATAATATGTAGTATAATAATTATAATAATGGTTTTATAATCAATTTATAACGAACAATTTTTTATTAAACATGAGGTTTTAACATGTATTATTGAATTCAATACTTGAGGTTAGAGACTTCTAATGTCATTCTTTTCTATGTGACTTAAGTAATATTTACCACTAGTTTACTATGTCTGTTGTCTATATTAACCCTATGACATGTAAGGTAATCAATAAAATTATTTTAATTATATTTATTATTTTAATATCTTTCTACATTAAATCATCTTATGATTAAATAATTTCGAATGTGGTAATCAGTTTTTAACTCACTTTTGTTTCTGTGGAACATAAATCATATTCACGACATATTTCTTTTGTGTTTTATATATAATTCTCTTCAATGTATTACATGATTATGAATAACAAATTTACAAGATATAAAAATTCATATAAAGTTATTTATATCAAAGGAATTATGATTAAAATTTTATTTGAGCGGTAAAGGTTTTACATTATTTTATTATTTCTTATACGGATTGTTTAATAACAAAGTTTGAATGATGAAATATTAAAAAAAATATTAAAATTAAGTCATTAATATTTTCCTATTATGATTATATATGGATAATACATGTTCAGTTTTCATTTTATCTTCTTTAGTTACTCACAAGATGAAAATAAATATTTTAATATAAAATTACATTATTTCTCTCTTCGGTGAAAAAAACATTTCTTCATTAATCATGTTTTAAAAAAATATTTCAATGAATTATTTAACATCCATAAAATTATATTATTTAATAATATGATTCCTATGAATGATTTTATTACATTATTTTTTTAAAGTAATTATATTTTCATCTTTTATATATGTTTCTTTGAAATTTAATTGAAAATATATAACTAAATGTTAATTTAACATGTATGGAATGAACAATATTTCCACCATTACAAAAAATAATTGATTTAATTATTACATTACATGTTTTCAAGTTCAATTTTGTAGAAAATTATTTCCATAATATTTGAAAAGAAAATTACATTTTAAAAAAATTATTTTAATTTAAAAGGTTATTTTCTTCAAGAAATTTTCAACATCATATTTAGAAATATTTTCCCATCTAAGATGAATTAAATGGATTTTATATAAGATTTAATGGGGAAATTATCCAATAAAACCAAATTTATTATTTATCTAGATGGTTTAGGTTTAATATTATTATATTTTAATGAAACTAATTATTTTTAAATGTGGGATTGATATGATAATTTGATGAAATAAATATGAATCATATTTATTTTCCATGGTTTATGCTACACTGATATGATCATGAAACCCATTTTTTGGGTTATGAATTTATAAATTCGTTTTAATGTTTTGGTAATGATATGTATGATTTATTCAATGTTATGGGTGGTCCCAAAATTATATATCTCCCCAATTAATTGCATATAGAATGATATCTCAATAGGTAAGAAATACTTAAGAAGGAGTGAATTCAATTTAGTTGGGGTATATGTCCACTATGAGAGTTTTTTGAGTGATAATTATCTAAAAAAATGGTTTTTGGAGTAATCCCATTACACTATCATGGTCATGGAAAGGATCATTGACTAATATAAAAAGCAAATTTTTATTCTTATGTGTATTCAACAAATATATGAATTATTTCATTGTTATTATGTCATGGCTTATGGTCTTTGATTATTTTTTATTAATATATTATGAACTACTATGATTAATTCAATTAATATTGTCTATTATATATTATTTCTATGAAATGTTTTTTCAAATTTTATTTTCATATTCTCGTAGCCCTTACATGTGTTATATTTATATCTCTATTGTTTACACTTATCAAGAATCTATGTGAACACACTACTATGTTTCCATTCACCATGATATAAAGAGTGGTATTATATATTTTATTTAAAATTAGTTGGATAGATATGAAGAAAATACCAGGATATGAGATAGGTCACATATGGACCAATTGTTTATGTGTTCAGGTTTCCAAATGCACTATACATATACGATTCTGGCATGGATCATTGTGTTATTTACTAAATATTCGTATATTATTGTTTAATATTTTTTTTCTCAAAAATTGGGGATAAAAATGATAATTTCTACCTTTTGAGAAACATAAATGGAATATTTTATCATTAATGGGATAACCCATAAATCATGTGAATCCCTTGAATAGAAAATATCAATATCTAAATATATGTTAGTAGTGGTCAATTTTCTAAAATGTATTTTATTTTGAAATTTTGTGGCCTTTATCATGGTTTTTAAATATATCTTGATTACTGAAATCATATACACTAGGATTTCATGAGATGATATAAATTTTTAGAACTCTTTTCTCGAACAATTTGATGATTGATTTAATACCCAATATAGCATTTTTATGTTTATTATATGTATGTAAAAATATTCTATAGTGAACTATGACTTTAAACATATCCTTACTTGATTTTAATCATAATTAAGCATCTAATTATCATAATATGAACGTAAAGTTTAGTGACATGAAGATTATGTACATAATTAAACATCATGATTCCAAAATAAGAAAAAAATTATTTAATATTTATAAAGTGATAATAAATTATTTTGAGCCCTTAAATCGGCATAGGATAACGCAGGGATAACATGAACAATGGGATGAGATAAAACCTAGTAAGGGAATAAAAATAACAATAGAGCTTATCACATGGGTTATAAGGTATAAAATAATGCTAAAATAATTCATCGAACACGATTAAATTTAAAAAATCATATAATAATGTATTAATTGTAATGTGGAAGCAATATAAAACATGAATTTATCAAGGTTCAATGCTTTTTTCAGATAGAGTGTCACGAGTCAAGGTAAACCTCCATGATTGTTTCACATGGGCTATGAGTTACTGCTAAACAATAAAAATATTGTAAAAAATGTCTCATGAGACTAAAATTTACCTATTTTATTAGAGAACTATCTGATCACACCTATCATATCATTTTCATGAATATGTTTTCCATATAATGAAACATACCTATACAAAAGAACATAAACATAAAGGTTAACTATGGAATGAATTATGTATCATAATCATGTCACCAAGCATAAAAATGATTGTATCATAAAAGTACCCCTGAAATAAAGTAATTAAATCATACAGAAACATTTATATAATAAAATAATCTTATATTAGGATAAGTAAGATCAATATTATGTGATAACATGTAAAAATATTTTTTTATGAATTAGAATTAAAACATAATAATTTGGTTTTTGTAAAATATTTAGGAGTATTTAAATCCAAAAAGATAATAATATTTTATAAAAACAAATTGTTAACTAAGAATGTTTTCAAAATAAAATTAGTTATTTAAGAAAATTAATGGTGTTTTAAAACTTATTATAGAGTGCACTTAAATTTGGGTAAGAGTTTGTGATGTATATTTAAAATGGTCATTCATATTCGGAATAATTGAATTGGGAAACTTTTAAAAACATGTATATCCTATAAAAAGAATGGTAAATGGATCCTGATACATTAGTTTGGAAGATATGCACATCATTTAGAATATATAGTTAAATAATCGAGAATTTTTTTTGGATAAAATGAGAGAATGTGTATCCCTAGAAATAATGGAGGTTTGAGTATAATCCCTTAGCTTAAGGTTGAAGGTGTTCATAACTAGATATTAATTCCATGGATAATAAAAATAAATTCATTTATTAATAATTATAGAACCTTTTTTACATGAAATTTATTTTTTATAATTTATTATGTTTATTTATGTGTTTTTGATAAGTTATTGATTTCAATTTCATCCTTTGGGAGTGATTTTTTCTTACTTTTCATTGTTTTTTACATTTTATACATGTATGAAAGGTCATATTATGTGGGGTTAATTATCCATAACTGAACATATATGTTATTAATGATCTTCAGAAGGTTAAGTTGGACTTATATATCATTTATTTTAACATAATCACTGCAACACCCCAATCAACTGTTTAATAATATTATATAATTTTAAATTAAGTGTTTTAATTAATTATAATACTTATAAAAAATAATAATTTATATAATAAAAATTAATTAATTCTATAAAATTTACTATTTGATAAATACTAAATTTGGATAAGAATATGTTCGATATTAATATGAAACCCTAATAATTTAAGACATATCTCTTCAAAAATAATATAAATTCATTAGATAGCTTATATGGACATGAGCATACAAAGTACGAAGACCTTTTAGTTGGCTGAGACATGATGACCACTTGTATGATTCGATTCAGAGTGACTTGAGTATCCCAGTGGAGAGTGCTACTGTATTGGGGCAACGGACCCATGGCAGAGGAGAACTACTATGTTTGGTTGGTAGACTCACTGTACTCGACAGGAGGAGTACCTCAGTAGGCTATTATGGGGTGCGCTACTGTGTTGGGGCGGCAGACCCATGGCGGGAAGTGCTACTTTGTTGGGGCGACAGACCCGCGATACTCGACAGGAGGAGTACCTCAGCAGTCTAATGTTACTTAGTAGCACCTCGGAGTCACTAAAGGATTACTGTGCTTGACATAGGAGGAGTTCTCCAGTAGTAATTCTTTCTACATTGTGAATAAAAACCCTGGTTTGAGCTGAGTCAATGACCATTGTGTTTTTCCCATGATTGAGATGAGTTACTTGATAACTTAGGTATATGTTTGAGAATATACATAAGTAAATGTTATCTGTTGAGATCTTTTTTGTGGTTTATCCTTTTTGGATTTAGTGAGTACTTGAGGGTCTCGGGGTCACTACCGAGTATCGTTATACTCACCCCTGCACAGGCTATGCCAGTACCTCGTTGTGTTGGATGCTGATGACAGACAGCGCAGACTGAGGTAGAGTGTACATGGACTGGATGGTACCCGGAGGTGGACACATTGTGTAACCAAACATGGAGCGGACTGATCAACGCAGAGTGCTGAGGAAGATATCAGTACCGACCATTCAAGTAGGATCCGTTGTGGATGATCCAGGAGCTGCTAGTCACCTTCTAGTTGTTTGTCTTTCAACTGTAGTTGTAACATTCTATTGGGAATGTATTTCCACCACCTTTGTACTTTCAGCAAACATTTTATACTACTTTACATAGTGTATGCTTCCACTTTATCTTCGGTTGTGTGTGTTTACGTTTAATAAAGAAAATGCCTTCCCAGTTTTTAGGGAGTTACACATTTGGTGCTAGTCACCAGCCCTTGGCCTATGGAAGGTGGGCTTGGGGTAGTCACGATATGGGTCCCGGGGGACGGGTCATGGAAAATTGGTATCATAGGAGTGGGTTTTACCTCAGAATATAGAACTATAATATTCCCTTTCTGTAAAGCAATAATGTTAAGGGTACCGAGTGTGGTTTTCTGTTCAGGGAGTCCCGTGTGGGGGCGGCGGATGATGTATCCATACACCACGACCCTGACTACTGATTTCCGACTCAGTGCATGAAAACAAATGATAGCGTGTGAGTTTTCAAAAGTTTTTTTTATGTCAGGTGAAACCAAGTCAGCTCACTAAGTATAGTCTTTGACCATGTCACATCTGTTTCTTTTCAGGATGTCTTCTCCTAGACATTCAGCGCGGGTTCTGAGTGTAGGGTGTGATGGTAGCCCACTGAGAAATGAGGAAACATTGCAGGGCCACATCACAACAGAGGCACCAGAGGTACCATTACGCTGTAGCGTACAATTATCACTAGACCCAGCAATATAGAGCGAATGCCGCTTTAGTGCGTTGCATGAGTTCCAGTGACAAAGGCCTCTGAGGTTTCGAGTTTAGACATATTTGCATACGGTTGGGTACTGGCTAGAGTTTGTAGCATGTGCTTTCGACACATCTGGGACACCCACAAACTTGATGGTGTACCTAACTGTTATTATCTTTTAGGGAGCAGCTGGGAGGTGTTGGATCCAGATGCTCCAGTTTTTCGACGAGACAACCTTCACCTGGGGAATCTTCGAGGGGTTTTTTAGGGTGGAGTTTATACTAGGGACTCTACACTCTGTGTGTGCTCAAGAGCCACTGATCTCTCCGAAAGGCTTTGCGACCGTAGTGGAGTCTTATACAGCTGGTGGTAGACAAATAACATAGATTTCCAAGATGACTAGGCCAACTGGTGGGCGACCTCGGGATATAGGTTTCGTTGTGAGAGGAAGACGAAATTGAGCCAGCTATACGAGGAGAAGGAAGTGCTATGCATGCAGTAGGAAGGTTCACTTGGCTCGAGACTGCCTGACCTATCCAGCATATGAGCAGTAGGTAGTTGAGGAACCTACCAGACTGAGGCGGAGGAGTTGTCCGTATAGCCGATGGTGTACGACGCTTCGAGGTGTTTCCACCACCACGAGGAGGTCCACCCCGATAGTAGGGAACTGGTGGATATGGGAGAGCACAACTTCAGGAAACTGAAGCATAGGTCCATGGAGATCTGGAAGAATGTGGGTAGGAGCGGGACTAGTTCTAGGCATGTATTCCTTTGTTCTTGGTGCTTTAGTTTCCATGTTGTTGTTGTTATGTGTCTTTGTACATTGAGTTGCAGTAATAAAAGACACTTATCATTGTGACGTTTACTTTCCTGTCCTTTTTGTATGGTTGATACTGAGAGGTTATGGTTAAAACATTTGAATTAACCCTCAAATTAGATATTACTATTGAAGGAGACCCAATGACTACACACTGATGCCGAAAGTGTGACTCAACCCTTAGAGGCGAGAGTAATAGCTGGATCTCTTAGTAGTATCATCCAGGCCTTACGATGTCATCCAAGACTGGAATGGTACCGTTCATGTCAGGAATGACTGTATTAGGAAATGAACTTGGTTCATCCAGGAGATGAGACCAGATATATCTTTTTCAGAAAAGGAGAAATCATAATAGCTCTTTTAGGACCAGAGATGGTGTAGGCTATGATAGAGAAGGTGCAAGTCATCCAGCAGCAGATGAAGACTGCATAGAGTAGGAAAAGATGTATGATGATAGGATACGGAGACCTCTGGAGTTTGTGGATGGAGACCACGTCTTCCTATGGGTCTCACCTTGATGAGGTCTACGATGATTTGGATGAGGTGGCAAGTAATCTCCGAGTTTCATCGGACCTTTCCAGGACCTCAGTAGTGTAGGCGAGGTGGATTACCGCCTGGCCCTTCCACCTCAGTTGCACCGAGTGCTTGACGTCTTCCATGTATCTCAGCTAAGGAGATACTAGAAAGACCTATCTGTCATCATCGACCATGGGATGCAATTCACGGAGGTTACTATAGAGAATGGGGGCCAGCAAAAATGGGTCCAACGTGGACGGTCGATTACTCTGGTGTGCGTTTGTTGTCAGCACATGAACCTCCATTAGGGCACATGGGAGCGGGAGGCTTAGATATGTGCTCAGTACCCTCTTCTGTTTCCCTAGTGTGTGTTGTAGCTATACACGGACGTATAGCCTAGAGGTGGGAGTAATTTAATGGCCCATAAATTTCATGGAATGTTTTTTCTTAATTTCTTTTGAATTTTACGAGTCTGCAGTTTTTGACAGTACCTGATTCTGAGACCCGGTGTGCCCAGAATCAGTTTCTGAAGTTTTGTTCAGGGGTGTTCAGTAAACGTACGTGTAGGTTTTTCTATCTTTTGAACTAGTTTGTGGAACTGAAATCCAAGTACACTGATGAACTCGTAGCGCCGGTTATTTCTTAAGTGTACCTTTACTGCAGTTTCATTTTATGTGGGATGAGAGTTAATTTTTGGGGAAATTAGAAATAGTTAAATAAATTGTTATAACAATTTTATATATCTATGGAAGTTATTTCCTCCCATGGGATGTTATTGGTCGGGCCCACACCCACCCAACTTCCCATATGAGGATATCTGAGAGGTGGGGCCCCCACGAGCTCCACCCTTTCATCTCCCATAACTCTCTTTAAGCCCCCCCCCCCGCAATTAACTCTTCTTCCTTTATTGTGGCAACTCTCCATTAATTATGAGAACTCTTCATCTCCCCCCCTCTCTCTTTAATTTGGAAAAACTCCCCATCTATTATGGTGGAGTATCTCCATCTCCCACCTATGCCAAATCATCTAATTATTGTGTTGAGATATTCAATTAAATAATTATGTGTGGTGTCGTGAATCCTTTTGAAATATTTTGAATTGCATGGCACTGTTATAATTATATAGAGCCTATTGTTTCTTTTGAGGCTTCGCTATTATTTGGAAAAGCATTTGAGAATTCACCGTTCTTCATTAGACGAAAAAAACTCCAACAAAGAACACAAAGAACGCTCCATGACTCCAAGGACGTGACGTGACTTCTCTTATTTTTTCTTCTTCCTCTACGTCAAGTGATAAAACACCTATCGTGAGAAGCTTCGCCTACATCAACGAGTTGACACCGTCTCCCCGGGACACCAATCTACCGCGACGCTTGTCCTATTTCCATGGCTCGACGACGTGAAACGTCATAATCAAGGTAGGGGGATTATAAATATTTTATATATGTGATTTATACCCTCGAGTTTGGTAGTTTAATTGTTTGGATGATCATTTAAACCCCTAACGCGGTGGTTACTGACTAATAAACAAGTCTGGACCCATTGTCGTATCATTATTGATGCGCGGATTGATGGGAGACGATGAAATGGGACAACAACAATGATTTGGAGCTTTCACAGTGGAGTTCGGGTCTTGAGAAGATCTTAGGTGCAATCGGTGGGCGAAATGGACCACCGGAGTGCGTCCGGTGGTCCACGGAATGCAGCAGTGGCGTGCCACACCGGAACGGCGGCACCGGTGTCTGGTGGAACAATCTGATGCGGCTGAGCTGCCATTGTAGAAGAAAACCGGAACAATAAATCCATTCCAAAAAGTTGGAGAGGCACGACTTAACGCCGTGACATCTGGCTGAGCCAGCCCCCCCCCCCCCCCCCCCCCCGGCCGGGCCGGAGTGGGCCACGTGGGTAGGGCCAGGCCGCGCCGGTTGTGTCGGTCCGTGCCGGTCGGCTCAGGCCACGCCCAAGCGGGCAGGGCCGGACCACGCTGGTAGGGTCGGGTCGTGCCAGCTGGGCCAGGCTGCACCCAATCGGGCTGGACCTAGACCCGGGTCAGGTCGACCCGGTTCGGGCAGACCTAGGGTGGGTTGGGCCAGGTCGGACAGGGCCCAGACCCCCCTTTTTGGACCGTTTTTGTTCAAACACCCATAACATGAGCTAAAGACTTCTAATCGACGCACTGTCAGTTGAGTAGGAATCCCAGGATTGATACGGTCATTTAGGTTTATTATACTCATGGTTTTAGTGTATTTTGGGACAAATGGGTTGGTTCTAACCCGAATCCAAACGGGCCCTCAGAGAAAAAACACTTATAACTTTAGGATCAGATGTCCGATTGATGTGCCATCAACTACGTTGATTTTCTTTTGATGAGATTGTTCTTTTGAAATTTGAAGCTTGAGTTTTTTATGTAGTTCGAGTATTTCCGGGTTGGATTGTACCCGAAATCCAACCGGGCCCCTAGAATGGAAATGCTAATAACTCATAGATCGTGACTCTGATTGACGCGCCGTCTTTTGCGTTGAGACCCCAATGATGCGGTGATCCCATGAGATACTTCCACTTTAGATTACGTGATGCTAGGAAGTATCGACTTGTAGGTCGTGGAGTGGATCCTCCTAGAAATGAGTATACAGAGTACAAAGACATTGTAGCTAGTTGAGACCTGATGAATGCTTTTCCGATTCGATTCAGAGTGACTTGACTAGACCAGTGGGGAGCACTACTGTGTTGTGGCGGCAGACCTATGGTACTCGACTGGAGGAGTACCTCTGTTGGATATTAGTGGGTTAGCTACTATGTTATGGCGGCAGACCCATGGTGGGAAGCGCTACTGTGTTGGGGCGACAGACCCGCGGTACTCGACAAGAGGAGTACCTCAGCTGTCTAAAGTTAGTGAGTATCACCTCGGAGTAGCGACATGAAAAATGTGCTCAAAAAAGGATGAGTTCTACATAATCCATTCTTTCGACATCATGAATAAAAATCATGGTTTGAGTTGAGTCAATGAACATTGTGTTTTTTCATGATTGAGATGGGTTACTTGATATCTTAGGTATATGTATAGGCATATACCTAAGTAAAAGTTATCTGTTGAGATCATTCTTTTTGGTTTATCCTTGTTTCATTTAGTGATACATTGAGGGTCTCAAGGTCCCTACTGAGAATCGTTATACTCACCCCTGCACAAGCTATGCCTGCCCCTCATTGTGTTGGATGTAGACGACAGACTGCACTGACCGGGGAAGAGTGTACGAGGATTGGACGGTACTTGGAGGTGGACACTCGGCTTGACGGAACATGGAGCGGACCGATAGACGCGAAGTGCCGAGGAAGATATATGTACATACCCTTTAGGTAGGATACGTGGTGGAGGATCTAGGAGCTTCTAGTCACCTTCCACATATTTGTCTTTCAGTTGTAGCTGTACCATTTTGTTAGGCTTATATTTTCTGGCCACATTGTACTTTCATCACACTTGTTATACTTCTTTACATAGTGCATGATTCCACTTGATCACTGGTTTTGTGTGTTTATGTTTTATAAAGGCAATGCCTTCACAGTTTTTAGGGAGTTACACCTTTGGTGCTAGTCACCAGCCCCTGGCCTATGGAAGGTTGGATTAGGGTAGTACAGATATGGGCCACGTGGGACGGGTCGTGACATATAGATTATGTTATAGTGGCATGAGTTATTAACTTTTATTAATTTTTTATTATTTCTTATTCTGTATCACTTAAAATTACATAGAATCATAGATCACCCCTTTCTTATGTTTCCTTTCCCCAAGTTATGAAGATGAAAATTTTGAATAATATTTCAAGGATGTAATTCATTTTATATTGTAACATGTTTTATTTTATTTTTCTTATGTATTATGGGTATCATGACTATAATATGGTCTTGCAAGACTGCTAAATAGATCGAACCTTTAGGATTATTTCCTTTTACTCATTCCAATGTATTAAAATAATTCAAAGGATCAGGGATTTTAGGGTATGGGGGATACAAGGATGATGAATCATTAGATAAATTCTTAATTATAATTGTTTGGGTTTTTTTAGTGGTTTTTTATCACAACGAATTAATTTTGTTTAATAAATTAATATCATGAGTGAAAAATGATTATAGATAAATTCATAATATACAAAACATATATTCTAATCTTTTTCAACTAGGAAAACTATTTCATAACCATCCTTGAAGGTGGTAATGGAAATTGAAAACATCTCATTCCATGAATTTGATAAATTAAGACATCACAAACTATGTTTTTATTTTTATTATTAACGGGTGTGGAACGAGATATAATGATGAATTATTATATTAGAGTAAAAAATTTATAGTATATGTTAGTTAATTGATTTGTAATATAATTTTTATTAGGGGGTTTGAGGAGATAAAATAAAAAAAAAGAACATGAAAAGAAATTAAAAGACCTGTTAATGTGTTTAACCTATGGATTCCTTCTTCTTATGATCCTCTCTAGGGGATTGGTTTTAGACTTTTATTAATGCCAAAATCTCCTAGAATAGGGGTAGGGACGTGGGAGGATATTTGATTATAATTTCATAAAATATCATGAATTTAGAGGTGTGAGGAGAAGAGGTGGTGAGGGGTGGTATTAATAGTAGAGGAGAGGGGGGTTTTCTCAATATTTAAATCATTAGGTTTTTACTTTTCTCAAGTTAAGAACTCTAAATAATTATTGAGACTAAAAAATTTCATTATATATTGTTATTTCTAAAAATAGTTCTTACATCATCCATGACTCGTGGAATAGTTTCTTTAGGTTATAATGTATATTAATTGTAAATTTCCATATTTCATTATTCACCAAAAAATCACATATTTCAAAAAAATCCCAAAAATTCACCCTTTCCATTTTTCAAGGTCTGTAATTAAAAAATGCACTCCATTTAATAAGAAAAAGATCCAAATATGATATTTTTTTAAATTCATTAAATACTAGGATAATACAAATTTAAAAATAAAAAGGGCTTTTATATCTCTTTCAAATAATAATTAATGTTTCATGAAATTAACTTATAATCATAAGATAAAAAAATATTAATTTATGAATAAATTTTATTGACATAAATTTTATTTATTTATTAAAATAATAATAAAATTTTAATTAAATATTTATGACTTACAGAAATACAAACACTTACTTTTTTATTTTTAAAATATTTATTTACTTATATTATATTAAAATTATATTATATTATCACTATTACGATTGATACATTTATTTTATAATTTAATTAGGTAGGTTTCAATTAAATTTTCTGCATTACTATTCATAAAGGCCACAATTCTATTCTAATGGCCATGTTACTAGTTCTTTGGTATATGATTGTAAACATCTATAAATTCATTTTATTTCTTAAGTTATTCATTTATAATGTCATTAATATGTTCTTAATGTTATTTGATGTGGTTATACTATATTAAATAATTATAATAATGGAATTTCCTTAATAAATGTTTTGGTTCATTACATGTTCTACACTCACATCAACTTCCCAGTATTAAGATAGGGATGTTTTTTCTCAGAAAATCATGTAATCTTTAATTTATAGAATGTTAAGGATTTCATCAAAAAAAAATCATATCCCTATGGTTTTCACTAAGGTTTTGTAACAATAAGACCCAAAAATAAATAAAACATACTGTGGTGAAACGTTTGAAAAAACAAATTCTTTTATGTACACTATTTCATGTTTTATTACATATAGAAAAGATAACAAAGGCTTATATTATTTCAGTAATTAGATAAAACAAAACAAATTTAAACAATGATATAAATAAGATAATAAAAAATATATAACATGCCCCTAAATATCCATTGATCCTCTAAAACCAAACCAATTAAAAAGAGAATTTATGTGATAAATCTGTGATCTATAAATTATAGTAATTTAAAAATAAATAAATAGAATAAATTTATGTATTACATGTGATTGGGAACACATAAGATCAATGTAAGAATCATAATAATGAACATTGTGAAATTGTATAAGAGGGTAACATTAGGGCGTTATATAATTGTGGTAACAATATAAAACATGAAATCACCTGTATAATTCAATTATAAATAGTGATACATCACAACACATTGATCATAGTACATCCAAAAATTTACTATAATTTGTATTTAAAGAGATAAAACATTGTGGAGGGATAAATAATTCAAATCCCAGTGATCATATTAATTATATATAAATTTAGTTATCCACATAGATCATGGATTCCAATAATAGTTTTAATACAATATAATACCATGATTTGGGAGTTTCAGTTTCATATATTTAAGTAAAATATCAATTCGATATAGGTTAATCAAGATTTATACCATTTTGTGAAAATAAGGATGGGTAATCACAATAAATTTTTTTGGCATGGATAATCACATAATAATTTTGACTTCATGATATGTGTATAGAAAAATTCATATAACGATTTAATAATAGTGAAATGTGGTATCTAATTTTAATGGAATCATAATTTTAATAAATATATAAGAAAAAACATTAAAATAAAATCAATTATAAATAATAAGGCCTTATATGATGAATGTATTTGAAATAGAAGATGAAGAAGAGAATCCCTTACATTAGTGATTGTTTAAAAAAATATTTGGAGGAGCTTAATTAGGTCATAGGACCACAATGTATGTGATTTAGATTGGGTAATATCGAAAAAATTAGTGATCCATGGGTTTAGAGTTAAGAGGAATGGGAGTATGGTCAAATATTTATAGTAAAAAGCGGGTAGTTCTTAACGAAATTAAATTTCTTTAGAACTCTATGTGATAAAATAATTAAGGCCAACAAATCTTCATGTGGTTTTTGTTAATGTTTTATACTAGAGTGTAGTGGAAGTTAATATTATATTATGAAAAAAAACATAAATTTATAAAATCATTTGATTTTTATATAAAAACACAATTAATTAAAAAATAATACCTTTTCATATATATTAACATTTATGAATTTGATATTAATTTTAGTTTAATAGGGACACTATGTTTGAAAGGGTACATGATATGAAACATCAGGGTTAAATGAAACACTAAATATTATTAGATAAAGGTTACCATTGTATCATCATTATTGGAATTTTGAAAATTAATAGTACTTAATTCATTATGAAATAATTGTTTACCCATGTTTATAATTAATTATTATTTTAAAAATTAATTATAAATAAAATTAAAGCCCTTTTTAAATAAAAGGAAACTCTTTCTTAAATAACAATTTAAATAAAAATAAGTGAGTTTATAAAGTAGTAAATCAAGTTTTTTGGTTTTATTAATTAAATATATATTTAATATCTTCGATTCAATGTTGATGATTTGTATAATATGTTTTATCTAAATTAAATAAAAAAAATTAAATGTTTTCGATAAAAGTAGTATTTGTCAAAAAATTTATTTTTTCCAGCTATTGATGGAGAACCCATTTTAAATCCCGATTTTAAAAATTTTATAATATATATATGAATCAAATAATATTTTTATTTGGAATCATTTAATATAATTTTACTTGTGAAAATTTCATTGGTATTTTTCTAATAATATTCTTTTTTAATGAAGGGTGAAAATACTACATTTTGAATCAAACATATTTATTTATAGAATT
This sequence comes from Viscum album, assembly GCA_963277665.1. Lineage (NCBI taxonomy): Eukaryota > Viridiplantae > Streptophyta > Magnoliopsida > Santalales > Viscaceae > Viscum > Viscum album. Next base: position 287,452,842 of record OY728138.1, read on the forward strand.
TATTTACATAGTTATATATTAGTTTTCATTGGTTTTAAATAATAATTAGATTTATTTTTTCTCATTTATTTTCATTCATGTCATTGGAATCAATTTAATATAAAAAATATATGTATGAATATTTCAATCCTTTTAATTTTTAATTATAAAAAACGATATTTAGTTTCTTTTACAGAATTATTTATAAATCTAATTTAACTAATTATAATAAATGAATTTGGTATAATAAATTCCATATCTATTATAATTTGGTCCATATTCAGTTTTATGGTCAATTTTATTTTAATGAATTAAAATTCTACAATGATAAATAAATTATTTAACATAAAAAGTAAAATTTAGACAAGGGATGAAATTAAAAGTTTAAAGATTAACTTACCTCAAAAATACAACATTTAAATAGTGTTTGATGTTTGTATCAACCATAAAAATCATATAAAACATTAATTTAAATCCAATGATGTATAATATAATGCCACCTTTATATGGTTGGCTTTTAATATAAGATAATCAAAAAACTAATCACTAAAACCCACCTCTCGTAATGTATAAATACCACCTCTCTACATCCCATTTTGGAACCAAAGAGATATGTTTCAACTCAATTATCTACCTAAAATTCTCCTCCTATCTATCCCAATGTTAAAATTTTGGAATTCTAACCAAAAGAACATATCCAAGGCCTTTAAGGGTCTTTCATGGAGGGAATATTCAAGAGGTAATTCTCTCAAATTACCTCTCATCATTTCGTATCATTTTCTACATTCTTATCACCTACATCATCCATAAATTCATGATAACTAAATAATAATGTATTTACATTATTTTTTTATTATAATTAAATATATCATACCATTTTATTTCTCACCTCCTCTTATTCAAATAAACAAAATTATTATCAAATTTTTTCAGTTATTCTCCTCCGTGAATAATGTTTTTATTCTTTCCCCATTACAACCTTCATGGCTGGTCTTAAAAGCTATTATTATCATAATATAGTTTTTAATATATATATATATATATTACCTATTTAATATTCTTGATATGTTATAAAAATCATACGATTAGTTTTTCCATAGTGTTTTTATATGAAAACATCGTTTGGGGATGAATAGACTACCCCTTACTAAAAATGATGTGATTCATTCAAAAATCACATGGAATGTATTTTGAATTGTTTTAATAGAAATATATTATATGAATTCTTAATTAATTTTAAGTTAATGATACTTTATATGTATACATTTTTATATATATTTCATTTAATTTAACTTATTGAATATTACATGAAAAATGAAAACAACATTCATGCATTTGTATGGCCTACCATCTCCCTAAATGGTGTTTGTAGTTTGTTTTTAATGATTATTATAAATAAATTTATAAATAATATATATGATATTTGTATCATGTTTTATATTCTTAATATGTTTGACTTATGAAGACATGGACAATTTACATCATAAAAAAGATCATTTTTCACTTAAGTGCCATATATCGAAAAAATGACTATTATGAACATAAATATTTAAGTAATATTTAATAAATGGAAATAATTTATATAAAAGAAATAATAAAAATGAAAAATTTTATCATGAATGTATAAATTATCCTATGTTAATTATTTATGAACATAACAATTTCCTATGACATTTAGGACCCATGGTAAGGGAACTTTTTAACCCAATTTCCAATCATTGGGTTTTAAGAAAACTTCGTTGATTATATTATTCCCAAATTATGTGTGGAATAACTATTTATTTAATAATGTATTTATTTTGACTTAAAATTGTGTGTATATACTATTTCTAAACACAATCACCACATTGATAAATTATTATGCCACTTATGTGAACTTTGTACGAGATTCATCTAACACACTTTCAATTCATCAGTTTATATCTATACTTTGTTATTTATTATGCCAATAGTATGTTTGAATTAATTTTTATTTTTTTTTGTTTTATTTCCTCTTAAATTTTTTTTGATATACTATTTCTACACAAAATCACCCCATTTATAAATTCTTATGTCATTGGTACGAACATTGTATGATTTACTAATATCAATTTTTACCTCTTTGATAAATATGAATTATTCACCACTTATTTCATTTGTGTGGAGAATATATATTGAATATTGATATGATATATGATTAATCTCTTTACATTCCAATTATAAAATGTTTTATTTGATGATTATTACTTTTAAGCGTATGAAATTTAACAGATTATAAGTGGTATGTGAATTTTTAACCAAATTTACCTTCATTAGGTTAAACATCCATTTATTGATTATGTAGTGTAATGATTATTTGGGAATTTAATTTTTGGAATCACATATTTTATTTATAGTTTCCTTATGTGGTTTTATAGAGAATACACATAATTGATCTATTTTGATAACAAAATTATCTTTGCAATGGACGCTTTAATGAAGAAAATTGTTCTAATTGTTTTAATGATTTAATATTATAAATAATTATCTTTCATGTTTATTTTTTAATTTTTTTTAAACGATACATTTATATAGAGTTGAATATTTTATTTTTTATATCATTTCATAGGTTGTGAAAGTTTTATTAGACACCTTGATTCATAAATATTTGTATTAAATTTTTTAATTGTGTTTTAAAATTGGATAGATTAATTCAATAGAGATTAATTTATTTTTTTGGAATATATGTCATGAACTAAATTTCTAACAATTAATCCACTTCACGGTTTTGATGTTTAATTTAAAAATTTACTCTTTTTTCAATTTTTTTTTATTTTTTGATTGTGCTACTTTTTAGAAATGAAATATGATTTCAAAGTGGAAATGTAAATTATCGTTAATGCTGTATTTATGTGTAACAATTTTGTTCTACATCATGGAAACTATTTATGTATATGGGTGGTTCTGTGATAAACCAATAGTTGGTGAGCCCATGATAGCTCTCCAATAAATTGGTTAATGAGATAGAGTTAATGATAATGTTTATAATAAAAGAATTAGGGAATATATTATAATGGGTATTCCAAACAGAACCATAATTGTTTATCCCTACATATCTATGGAAGATAAAATATAAATGCGATATGTATTACAAAAGTTAAAAATATTATTTATTATTTCTGAGATTTGTTTTTAGGAATCTTATGATTAAATTAGTTATGTTAAAGATATTATGATTTATGGGTGAATAGTATGATTTTGGGAAAAAACTTCTTGAGTTTAAAATATTCATAGAGTAACCATTTCTTTCCTTATTTTATATCCCTTACTGAGATTTTTTTTCTCATCCCATGTTTTTTAAATGTTTCACATGGGATATAATGAATGTTAAGATAAATAAAAAATGTCAGGAATATTTATACCAAGAATATATATCATGTTTTTTTAAACTGTTTAGTTTGATAGAAAAATTGGATATATAGTGTAACTGTCCATATTTAATGTAAGGGTCTATTATGTAATAGTCATGGAAAAATTATATAAAACCATAAACTCGAAAATATACTCAATGTGAATTATTGAATTAACTCATGAATATGTATCATTTATGGATGATAACTTATAGTTGGTATCAAAGGATGGTTTAGATTATATTAGAGGTTATGGTGATATTTAAGAATATTTTACAAATTATATATAACCACAATGGTTATCATAATAGAAAGAGTCATAGTTATTTTAGATATGTTGGATTATTTATAGATAAAATGAATAAGTATATCTTAGTGTTTTCCATCCTCGTAATATTATTTTATTGATATAATCCCATACATGATGTATCAATATACTAAAACATTACCCAATTCATTAGTGCGCTATATAATTCTAGGACCACCTGTCGCATTCATAACAGGTACATGAATAAATTCTCCCCATAGATCATACAAAATAATGATTTATATCATAATTTTTAGAATAATTATCATGTATTTTGTGTTAAATACATGAATTTATATAATTAATAAATAATAGGTATATATAGGTGAATACCTATCGGTGGAAATGGGGGGGTGGATGTGCACAATGCAATCATTTGGCATGAAAAATCATAGTGTTATTTTTATAGTATAACAACAGTACATAAAGATTCATATAATGGCTAAAAATGAGTCAAATTGGTCTCACATAATTATAAAATAAAATTTATAGTATCATATATGTGGTAAAAAAAATATCCGAAAATTAATAATTTGGAAATAAAAGAAATAAAAATAAGAATATGATCGAATAAATAAGTGAAGGAATGAGTCCCTTTCAAAATTAAATAATTGTAATAGATTAAGTCAATGATATTATGTGATGGGATTGATGATATATAGTTATTAATAAATAAATTTGACATAATATAACACTTCATAGGTCATGAAAACCTAACCAATTGATACTCTATATGATAATACAAATAGGGTGGTTGAATTGAAAAGATGAGAAAGAGAGAGAGAGAGGTCCCTTTCCTTGATAGGGTGATTATAAAATATTCTGTGAGGAATATTGTGAGATTTAGGGAACCTTAATATGACAAGAGAGATGGTTTGAGTGTGTAATTATGTTCTACACTATTTTTTCATAATGTGGAAAGATATATGTGGTGGTTTAATATAGAAAAATTGAGGGGATTTCTTTATTATTTACCAAGCATGGGTTTTGAACTCTATACAATAAAATAATCCAATCTAAAACCCTTCCTAGGTTTATTAAAATTTTATAAAAAATATTAGTTTTATTTATTATTTTATAAGGCCCATAGTTGACCAAAATATAAAATTTCCTTGATATAAGAGAAACAAGGGTTCATCACCTACGACATGCCTTTGTGAAGTTGCTAGTTTGTATGAATAAATGTTTTTAGATAACGAGTTGATGGAATAAAAGGAATTTGATTTCAGGAACTTATGTTATATAAAATGGGTATCATTGGAATTGAAAACCTATTTAGGAATTAAGTTATAAATTGTATTTTAGAAGTTATTGACTATATTAGGAAACTGATATTCCTTGACAAATAAAATAATAAGGGATTTAATTTGAGAAGTAATTTTTGAATTTTATTTTTTAGGAATTTATGTTTTCCTATAAATATGGTGATTCAAGTTTTATATGGAAATTATTACCCCATATTGGAGAATTTGTGAATTTAGAAATTATATATTTTGTATGAGACATTGAGAGTGATTGATTTCGTTAAAAGATAAATTTTAAAATTTATCACTGAAGACTGTGTAATCAAATTATTCTTTATTTTGAGATTCAATTTTAGTTTGGATTATTTTATTATTATTTTAAATAAAATAATTTGTTCAATGGCATACGTTGATCTTTGAGAATTACAGTTGTGTTTTGGATAGTAAAAAAATCTTTTAATCAGGAACAGTTTATTCTTTTAGAGAATTGTTTTATATTATCCTAACTATTTGGGATTTGGGTAATGATTAAACACATAATAAATATATAGTTAATATTTTAATGATTTTTTAATTCTATAAAAGTTGATTATAGTTCATTAGGTTTGACAAAGTAATTGTAAATACTCCTTCTTTGGAGAAAAAGATGATTTTTGGTGGAATTCAATTAATGAATGAAACTCCACTTTTAATGTAAGTATATTTCATTATGATCTTACCCTAACTATTAATATAATTCCTCAACTTTATGTCAAATATCATAAAACAAAAACTTCTTCTATTTACTTTTCCTACTACAAAATGAAATACCATTAACCAATCAAAGGTTTGTTGTTTTTTGATAGCTAACTTTATCCTAACTATGTTTCTATCACTGTCCATAAAAAATGAATTAGTTTTTCTTCCATATCCATGTTTTTTTACCGGGGAACCTTGCAAGTGTTATATAGGGTGACATTGTATCTTCACTTTATTTTTTTGAATGTGGATGTTTTATTGACTCTTTTTCAGATGATGAATATTAATTATGTCATTTGAAAAGTAATACCTTCGATACCAATCCCAAATTAATATTTTTGTGGACGAAATTTTCAAAAATGGTGTTGGGAGAATGTAAAATCCCTAGTAATTGAATAATAAGAAATTTTTATATATATTAATATTTATGAATACTTATTACATTTATTTTAAAGGGGACACAATGTTAGATTGTGTACATGATACTCTAAATCAACCTTAAACGAAAGAAATAATTGTATTATTTAAATGTAAAAATTATAACCTAGCTGTTGGAATTAATTGAATGAATAATTTTAAGTAATTATACAAAAATGGTATACAAATTTTAAAAAACAATTATTTGGTGCACAATTAATAATAAATGAATGTAAAACCCTTTTTAAATAAAATGATATATTTTAAAAAAAATCATTAAATGAAAATAAGTGAGTTTATAATGTAATAATATCACTATTTTTTATTTTATTAATGATATATGTATATTTAATACGTTCAATTTAGTGTTTTAGATATATATTATTTTTTTATACACATTACATAATAATAAAATCAATTTATTGAATAAAAGATATATTTCTCCAAAAAACAATGTTTTTCTGCCTTTTCAGTATATACCATATTTAAATATTGAATTTGAAAATTTTATATGTTATAATTTATAAAATAAACTTATTATTTGGAACTGGGGAATAATATTCTAATTTGGAGAAATTTATGGCATTTTTTTTATAAAAACATTTTTTAATGAATAGTTAAAAAATATTTCATTTTAACTCAAGACTACTAATTCATCTAACTTATTTATATATTTAGATTTTAATTTTAAATGGATTTATAGAATAAATATATTAATTTTTTTTCATTTAATAAATTTTAATTCATTGTAATTAATTTCTAGTTAAAAATAGAAATAAAAACATTACAATATTTTAAATATTTCACTTTAAAACCTGCATTTTAGTTTGGTTTGAAAAAATAATTTTAAATAAAAATATCCAAATTATGTTAATCGAATTAGATAATTTTTGTTCAATATTTAGAATCATAATTTCAATATTATATTTAATTCTTAATTTAATTTATAGGTATTAAAAAGCTACCATAATAAAAAAATATTTATTGTACTAAAAGTAAACTTTTGTCAAAGGATATAATTAGAGTCGAAAGCTTAACATACCTAAAGACAACAAAATTTAAACAATTTTTGAGGTTTTTGAAGACTAAAAATATACTATTAAAATTTAATTACAATATAATGTTATGGAATTTAATGCTTCCTCAATATGGTTTTCTTTTAATAAAAGATAATCAATACACTAATAACATGAACCCACATCTCGTCAATTATATATACCACCTCTTCACATCCCATTTTCTATAAAAAAAGTTTTTTAGATCATAAAATATATTCCAAAATCTTTCATATCCATTCTTCCCAAGACCATGTGTAGATTAAATCACCAAAAGATAATATCCAAGGTCATAAAGGGTCATTCAAGGAGAGGTTATTCAAGAGGAAATGTTTCTCAATGTACCTCTCTTAATTCTTTTTTCTTTTAATACAATCATCACACCTCCTTCATCCATCTATTAATGATAACTAAAGAATAATTTATATACTATAGTTTTATTTTTATATTCTTATTTCTTATAACAATTTCATTTCTCACAGCCTCTTATTCAAGGAAACGAAATTATAATCCATGTTATGTCCGTTATTCACCTCCGTGAATAATGTATTTGTTCTTTTTACTATACCATGTTCATGGTTGTTATTAAAACATTAGTCATGTAAAATAATATTTTAATGTTTATTTTATAACGTATTTTATATTATGGACTTGTTATATTGTTGATTCCTTCATTCATTCCATATTGCATTTGTATGAGAACTTCGTGCGGGGACGTGTGGGATATCACCTCCTCAAACCAATGTGATTCATTCATACATCACATGGAATGTATAAAATATTTTTTAGTAAAAGTATATGATATGAATGAAATACTAATTATAATATAATAATATTAAATATGTATATATATTTATATATATTTCATTTTAGTTTCACTCTTTCAATACGAAATGAAAAATTGAAATAGAGTTAAAGAGTACGTATAACATATTACACCATGAATGGTTTTTTTAGTTTTCCATAAAATAATATTATAAAAAAATTTATTAAATATATTATAAAGTTATATAATATTTAATATTTTTTAGATGTTAGAATTATGACCTTATGGACAATTTACCTCATGAAAAAGTTCATTTATTACTCAACTACAAAATACATACAAAATGTCCAATATGAACTAAAATAATTAGATAATTTTTATAATATCATAATAAGTGATATAAAAGGAATAATGAACACAAAAAAAGGTCTCAAAAAATATAAATTAACATAAGATTTTTATCCAGGACTATAACTATGGTATGTGATGAATAAGACTCAAGATAAGGGAACTTATTTAACCTATTTCCACATATTGGGTTTTACGTATAATTTGATGATTATGTTATGACAAGACTATGTGTGGAATTGTTTTTTATTTATATATGTTTTAATTTACACTTAAATTTTTTTCTGATATAATATTTCTACCCATGATCACCCCGTTGAAAAATTCTTATGTCATTTATATTAACATTGTAAATTGTTTTTTTAACTAAATTTTAATTCACTAGGTTATACGTTTACATGGTTGATTTTATTATGCCAATTTATGCGTAGAATAATATTTTAATGGTTATATTTTATTTTCACTTTATATTGGGTGGATATACTATTTATACACATAATCACCCCATTGAAAAATTCATAATTCATCGATATCATCATTCTAAGGATTTACTCGTCTCACTTATTACCTCTATTAGATATATGAATTATTCAAAATTGACTACATTTAGGTTGTGTATATATGATTACCATTAATATTGAATACCATTAATATCTTTATCATAATATTATTAAATGTTTCATTTGATTACTATTACTTTTATGGGTCATACAATTTGACAGATTACATACGGAAAGGTAATTTCTTACCCTAATTTCCATTCATTGGGTTTAACTTCTACATGTTGATTATGTCATGCTATGATTACATGAGAATTTTTTTTGGATATAATATCTTATATTTATAAATTATTTATTTTTATTTATAGTGAATACTCATAATCTATCTATATTATTAAAAAATGATATTTGTATGGAACTCTTTAATGAAAAATTCCATTTTAAATGTTTTAAGGATGTAATATTTTAAATCCTTATATTTAATATACATGTTTTCAAAATGTGTTTTAGGGATATATTTATATGGAAAGGAATGTTTTAAAATGTTGAATCATTAAAATAGTATTCAATTTTGTATAAAACCATTTGATTCAAACATATAGTTCTTAATTAATTTGAATATGTTGAAAATGGATTGATTATTTTGATTGTATTGAATGTATTTTTTAACTTATACATCATGAACTTAATTTCTCAATATTATTCCAAATTAATGTTTTGATGTCTAATTTAAACATTTATGATTTTATGTTGAAATATTGTTTTTAATTTTATAGTGAATGACTTCGACAAAATTAAATGTGATTTCAAAGTGGAAATTTTATTTTTCCTTTATTTTTTTTATTTTTTTTGATTATGTTATGGTTCTTGTGAGATTTTTATGTATAAGGGTGGTTACATGATAAAATTAGGATAGGTGAGACATGACACCTATCCAATTCATTTGGTAATGTGATAATGTTAAATGATACTGTTTCCCCTTAGTGATTTAGGGAATATACTAGGTTGGATATTCTAAATGTAACCCTAATGGTTCATTTCTATGTAGCTGTGAAAGCTTTAATATAAGTTTGATATGGATTCCACAGCTTAACATTATTTTTTATTATTTTTAATAGGCATTTTCATAAATCTTAGTATTTCATTAGGTCTATGAAAGAACTTATGTTTTTAAGGGTGAAAATTATGATTTTGTAAAAATATATTATTTTGAGTTTAAAATATTCATTGACTAATGATTTTTTTCCTCGTATTATATCCCTTACTATAATTTTTGTGCCCATTCCATGTTTTTGATTTTTTCCCATTGTATGGAATGATGGGTAAGGTAATATATGAAATCAAGAAAATATTTATAAAAAATGAAATCATGTTTTCTTTTAAAAGGGTTTCATTTGAAGGAAAAAGTGGATACTGAATGTCACTGTCCACATGTAATGTATGGGTATATTATGTAACAGTTATAACCTATTTCCCAAAAACTATAAATCTAAAAGGATATTCAATGTGAATTCATGACTTTTGTCAATATTATATAATGTTCAAGGTTGGGGCATTATATTTGATGAGTGAGTGAGTCATGTTCATAAAAAATTGTTTTCCAAACATTAAAATAAAATATTGTTTGTATAGGATTAATTATATGATTATAAAATTAAATAGATAAATTCAAAAACACAAAAATTTCAATTATGGATATATTTTTTTCATGGATTCACCTTATATTATATATATTAAAAATTTTGGGCAAATTATTTTTTCGTAATACATAACTGTATTATGTTTTTACCTTAATTTTTCACTCTCTTATAAAATTATGAAACGTTCACTATTGGATAATTTCATTGTAATGATTTTAAAAATAATATTTATTTTACTAAAATAATTTCATAAATATTATATTAATATATTAGTTAAAAAATCATAAATATATTATAAATACTACTTTTACAACGCTAAATACATTTTAGACCTTATAAAAAATATTCTGGACATATTTTATTATATTAACTTTTTTATTTAAATAAATATTTTTTATGAAGAAAATTTATTGAAAATAAAATTTACTTCTATATTTATGAATTTATCAAACCAAAATTTTAAATTGTAACACAATACTTAGAAAAAATAAAATTATTTTCTCGTTGAGTAAAAAAATAATTTTTATTAGAATTATTATATTATCAAATGTATTAATTAATAATTAAAAGGTCAACAATGATTAATATTATACTAATATAATTTGTGAGGGTATGGTTTTCCAATGTGGTTCTTTCATGGGGTAGTATTTTGAACATGTTTTGAGATATGATCTTAATAATATTGAAGTAGTTCAGTAAACTATTTCAGTTATGATTTAGTTATTGAATTTCAACTATTTATGGGATAAGGGAAAATATAGTGATAATAACCCCTTAGATGTTATGAAATATATGTTTCATAGTGTAATATCATATTGTCTTAGTTTATAAATTATTCTTTTTATATCAATTAGACTTTATTATAACCATTAATATATACTATTTATAATTTATAATATAGAAAAACAATATTATCAATGGGTTTGAGGATTTCTATTATTCTAATACAATTAGGAAATAACATATTATATATATTTAATGTGTTATCTATGACCACATTTCACGATAATGAATTTATTCATTAATAATTTAATTTGAATTTCTAAATTTGGGGTCATTGTATGATATCTTGAAGATCCATTGAATGAAATGTAAATGAAGTTAAATAATAATCTTACTTGGTTTACAACAATGGTATATTCAAATAAGAATACATAAATTAAATTATTTGGGTATATGAGAATCAATACCCATTGAATATGAGAAAATGGTATATGAAAATCTCATTGCCAAGACAAAGTCCATTTTTCCTCCTTCCTATTCATGAACATCCCCAAAGAAGATTATAAAAAACAATAGACACATATGATTCTATTAATGAAAATAAGGAAACTAGACATCAAATCTATATGTTTGTTTTTTTCTTCAACCCTAAGTTAAACATATATCTTACAAGAAGTTATATCATAATATTATTTCCTATTTTCCTATATTTTTTCATCTTAAATCATAAAAATGCTATATTTTTACTTCTATATTAAAATTATCTAAAACAATCATTGTTTTTTGATTCGAAATGTTTTATCCAATTATTATATATATATGTTTCTCATTAATTTTAATTTTCATAGATAAAATGCATAAATTCACTAATAAGATAAATATCTAACCAAATATAAAAAATATAAAAACATATATAAATCTAATTATATATAGAACTCATGATAATTATGTTTCACCATAATGTAATATGGAACCAACTCACACCTCGATCCCAAAAACTTTGGCATCATGATTTGAAAACAAAAAATATCACTTACTTAACATTTTTAAAACTCCCATATATCAACACACTCTAATGTCATATCCTAAAAAGAGAAATATTACATTATTGTGTTGTATAACTATTAACTAGAATAATGATTTTGTCCATGATCTAACAAAAACCCACTTGGATATTTTCCAATAAAAATTATGTTCCCTATAATCACCTGACCTTAAATATTACATAATCTAGAAAATTAAATTTTATATCTATTTATTACATTCCTATAAGTCGTTTCAGTTTAGAGGATTTGAGAATTATGACATAATCCAGAGAAATATACCCACAAGAATACTAATAGAGTACTATTAAAATAGTTCCTATTTATTCCATATTAATTTTTTTTAATAAAACATGAAATTATTTTATAGAAAATATTCATAGCATTCATCTTCGATTATCCTTTTCTCTTACCCATAATTAAAAACATTGATTAAAATTAAAACATGATATGTGAATGAAAATATTAATTAAGGAATTAAAATAATGCAACCATTAGTCAATGAATACTTATAATCATATGAAATCACTTTCGTGAAGACATACTTCTCACCCATAAAGTATAATATACTTCTTTTATAAAAAAAATGATATTTCTATAAAACATAGAAAATATACATAAACTATTTAGGTGACATTGAGAATTAATTACATATGATTATAACAATCATGGATACCATATGATTAGTAACCCTCAAGGATATCTTATATCATAACCCTCACAACTTCCATGTAATGTAACAATCACATATAACTTATGGTGTAAACATCATAGTTACATTTGGAGTAACCAAACAGCTGGACTCCAACATAAAAATACATAATCAATTTTAAATAATTATTGATCATAACCATTATTATAAAAAATTATAGGAATTACAACATAATAATAATAATTAATAATTGCATCAAAATGTCCATTTCGATTTTTTTTAAATTTGAAATTTAAAATATGAATTTTAATGAAATGTCCCGTAGCTCATTTTCATCTAACATTAAATGAGTTTAAACCACCTAAATTATGTTTGAAATGTTTTTAATAATATTATAATGCACTCTAACCATGTTTATAATCAATTATATGACCATATTATGCATACATTCCTCCAACATATTATTAAAATTTAGGTATTTCCATTGTTTTCGGTGCCTTATTTGTAAGATTTCCATGGTTAGTCTACTGAGGATTTTCTTTTAAAATGGAATAAAAATTGTTGAAAGATATTATATTTATATGTTTCTATAACTTTATATGATGCCATATATAATTTTTTATGATATAGGGATAAATCATTAGATAATATACTAATGATAAAAATTTAGTTTATTTTAGTTTTTTTAAACCACTATGATCATATATAATTTACTTTTATAACAGTTTTATATATTCATTCCAAAAATTATATAACATATAATATGTATAATAAAATATTACATAACCATAATAATTTTTTTCTGACATCCCTTGAAGGAGATAATGGAAATTGAATGTTTATCATCTTTGATGGATGTAAAATGACACGTCACAGATGATGTTCTCATTTTTAGAACAAAAGGTTCCAGAGAATGTGTATGAGGAAGAATGTTTCCTGTAACATGATAAAATTATAGTATATATAATATAATTTAGTTTTTATTTCACATGGAAAATTGGATTTTAGGATAAAATAAGATAATAAAATAAATTGAAAATAAAATGAAAGAAAATGATAAATGATTTCACCTCTTGAATTCTTCTATTTGATAACCACTTTATGGGACATGATTGTTTTCGTGTGGTTAGAACAGTAAGTGTTAGAAGTAGCTAAGATTAATTGTATGGTAATGGGGATGAAATTTAACTATCTAAAATACATCGAGGTTTGAGGATTGGGGGTTGTGATGAGTGGTACTTATAGTGGAAAAGAGGAGTGTTTTTTGGTTATTTTTTATTGGTTTATTATATGAGCTCATGAATATGGGTTGTTTGAGAATTATCTCCAAATATGTTTATATAATGAATCATTGTTAGGGATTTTTGTCTTACATCTACCAAACATCATCTATGAATCAATAATTCAGGTATTTACCTTGTATCATAAATTATTGTCTTTCACTTTTCACGAACAATTCAACTCTCTAAGAAAAATCCCAAAATTATTCCTACCAATTTTTTAACATGATTAACTATAATATTAACTAAATATTATTAAAATATTTTTCAAAATATGAGAATTTTAATTTATAATTATAATTATATTTTATTCAAAAAATCCTAATTTTACAGCTCTGACTAATTATAGAAGTCTTTGAAACTATAGTAAAGGTATATTAAAATTACATAATAATAATAATGAAAGCAAATGATAATTTATCAATATATATTATGTAAATTAATTTCTTTAATGATTAAATTAATTACAATGTTAGTAATAAACTACTAATTTTTTTAAAAAATACCAACACATAATCTATCATTTTCAAAACATTTATTTAATTATTCATGGATGTAAATATATCATATTTTAACTTATAAGATAAAAAAATTATATAAACTTTAATAAATGAGGTAATTATTATATTAGTACCAATTCCATAATTTATATAAATACCACTTACATTGTTATACATTTATATTGAATTTTACTATATAATTATAGAATGGGAAAAAAATTTATATATAACTTTGTTATATGATTCTCCCAAATTAAATTAATGAATTAAATTTTTCTACAATTCTTTCTCTCTAAAATCATGAATATGAGAAATCTTTTTTCTATATAATAAATTTGGTAATCTTGATGATGTACTTTGGGGCTCAAAATAGGAGATGAATCTAGTAGATACATTTGGAACATTTAAACCGGAAAAACATTGTGTACATGTGAAAAAATCAAAGGAAACGCTACTCAGTAGGTAACAAGTGAAAATTTCCACAGGATTTAAAAAGGCCATATAAACCAGGTACATAGCTTTCCATTCATACCAAAATTAAATCCACTTTTCAAAGGGTGATTCTACGAAAAACATTATCATATACCTTGAATGAATGGTCCCTCCTCCAGTTATCTGCATAACCTTTCTTCCTATATTGATAGGTCCCTATGTATTGTTGGATCCTATTTACCTTGTTAGATACATCGTTTATTAATTATATTCCTGCCAACATCCTTTCCCGAAATCATCCTAAAATAATTATGTTTCACACATCATTGTATATAATTCCTCAAATGTTTCCATCTGTATACTTGAATGAAAATTATTATTTTAAAGAAAACTCAACTAATAAATTATTTTGATCCCAATTTCCTTTGTAATTTATTGAAGAATCCCAAATCATATACACCAATGGATAAATTTTTTGTTATGCCTATCCATAATATTGGTGATGAAAGGATGTGATGAAATTTAATTCAGTTATTCATGGATTTTGATGGCCTATCAAAAAGTAGTTGTGAACGTTGGATCATATTCAGATAAAATAGAGAGTGGAACACCATGTAATCTAGCCATATCATTGAGGTACAGATGAGAAAGCTGATCTAAAGACATATTATCTCAAATGGGAAGAAAATATAATGATTTCTTCCATTGATCAACAATAAACTAAATCACATTGTCATCTTGTGAATTATTTGGTAGTCCCACCATGATGTCTATGTATTTATATTCCCATTTCCACTCTAGTACCTGAAAAGGATGAATGATCCCTTTTGTTAGTAACTTTTTCTTCATTAAAATATTTATTATCAAATAATTTCATGTTAAAATTAGAAATATCTATTTTCATTCCATCCCACCTATAATACTACAAATGTTACTATTATATCATTTTGATTCCATGATGAACAAAAAATAGTGAACAATGTTCTTCACATTACAATTAATTCTTCATCTGGGAATCACAAGGCACACATAATATCATTTCAAATATCCATACAAAATATTTATCAAAATTAAATTTAATAAATTTACCATTATAAACTAATTCTACCTTTTTTATATAAATAAATACCTTATGTGAATTTTGAATTCTTTCCAAGAGAAACAACTGCACTAACACCTAAAACAAAATTGTGGAATTTCATGCACCAAACAAATCCAAGCCAAAATTAATCAAATAATTAATCAAGGGGTCTTATTATAAATGTAACATAGTGAATGTATCATTATGTCCTCTACTCAAGGTATCTTCCACTTATTTTAGTTTTCTTTGATGATAATTGATCAAGAAATCAAAAACCTTTATCAGTTCAAGCTATCTTCTCTACCTCAAGTTCAATTCCTTCTGAGTGAATATATAATTTTAACATTTACTTTCAGTATATATGTATCACAATTTTCACCACGTAAAATATTTATAAATTTTTTTTAAGTCAATACCATTTCAACTAATTATAAATCATTTTCAGGATAATGTTTCTCATGATTTTTTAGTATTATTATGACATAAACAATTACCTGATAATTTTACATTGGAACGCAACCACATCACATCAATGGAGAATCATTGTAGATGAAAAATGACCTATTTTTTGTAAGGTATGGCCAATATTGGAGCATTCACCAATAAAATTTGCAGTTCCTGAAAAAAAATTCTCATTCTTCTGTCTAAATAAATTTAATCCCTTTTCGTGTTATCTCAATTAGTGGGCTAGATAAAAGTGTAAAATTATTGACAACTTGTATGTAATGGCCTACTAATCCCAGAAAACATTGAATCCTAATAACATTTGAAGGTTTTGTCCATTCATCAACCACATTTTTTATCAACTATTTCCCCATACTTATTTACAAGGAGCCCAAGAAAATAAATTTGTGTTAAAAAATAACCTCTTCTAAATTTTCAATATAACATAATTTATTTAGGTGTTTTAGAAATAACCATAAATTTTGTTCATGATCCTCATAAATTTTCAAAAACTTGATTATATCATAAATATAAAAAATCTAGATATTCCTTGAAAATTCTGTTCAAATAATCCTAAAATTCAATCTGGAATATATGAAATCTATGGTAATAAAAACATATAATGCTTGCATCTAGTTCTGAATATTGTTTTCAAAATGTTCTCCTTCTTCACTTCCAACTATTGTTACCCTCATTCCATGTAAATCCTAGGACAATACTAATCTCCTAGGATTGGATAAAAAAAATTCCTCGATATGAGGAATTGGATACTAATATATAATAGTAATGTTGTTCAATGATATTTAATCCTTCCAAATCCTCATAGAACCATATTTTTTTGTAATAAAAAATAGAAGAACCCCATGGTGATATTCAATTAAATGAAACCATTGTGGTGAATATCTGTCAAATAATTTTTCTATTTTACAATTTCCACTTGACCCATTCAGTAATATATTTTTTGAATATTATTAGCATCAAGAACTATCTAAAAAGTAAATTAAAATTCCTTACCATGTATTACCACCAAAAAACTAGTCATGAAAATCATCTTGGTTTTTATTTACCATTGATGCATCATAAATATCAATAGTTCCATTGTTTTTTATAATATGTATAGGAATACATTCATTTTCATATTTAAAATTTTCTCATATTCTTAATATATTATCAATTTTATTGGTTCATTTTTTCATTCCAACTGAAAATATGTCTAAAAAAATATTTAGATGTACAATAAATTTTTTCAGGAAAAAATGAAATCCATTATATACCCATAATAACATAAACTCTCGTAATTGTAAAACAACATGTTTTGAAGGTAAAGTACTTACATATAAAATAATATGATGATTATTATAAGGTATTTTGGGCTTAATATTTTCCACTGTTGTTGTTAAATATAAGCCCTGAATTTCTTTAATTAGGATAAATTTCTAATTTTATAGAAAATTCCTCCAAAATAATGGAATGTTTATACAAAATATCAAATAATACATTAGAAAAAATATATTAAACAAAAAACCAACAAAATATCACTTCAATCGATGACGCTAAATTTTTATAAAAAATAGTCACAAATAGTTTAACTACACCTTTCTACTTATATTATGGCTTCTTCCCATTATCCACATATTTTATTGGCTACGTATTTTCATAATGACAAGTCTCACCCAAATTAAAAAACATTAATATATTTTTAAAATTAAGCATATGATCACTAATATGATTTCTATTATAGACTAGGGTCATATGTCTAATCGTATGACATCAGAAACACTTACAATATATTAATAATAATTCCCCAAGTTTCTTTTTACCAAAATTCTCAAAAACTAGAAACATAATTTTCATACCTTCATATTTCATTGATTGACTCTTATAAACACTTTCTATTTGGATCTCTATTTTTTATTTTTTTTTCAATGTACAGATGATCATATTTAAACTCCATTTAAACACTATCAGCACATAAAACATGTTTCTCATTAATTTTTAATTCACAGGTGGCTAAATCCCATCATTATACTTGTTTCAATACAGAGTAAAAATTATTGATTTTACTATGAATATCTTTTATAATATTTAGATCATAGGATGACAATTAGATGATGTTTTTTTTAGACATGGATAGTGAATCATCCTTTTTTTGTTCAAATTCATGGAATTCCTTTTCTATCGTATGTTGGACAACTATAGGAAAAATATTTATATGAAAATATTTATAAATTAAACCAATTCTAATGAACCAACTCCTCAATATCTCTAATATTTTCACCATTAACCACAACTAGTAATTTTAAACTTTAAAAATATAAACAAAAATAATAAAAATTTGATTATCTAAACACCTCAGACATAAAATTTATTTTCAATAGATATAATCCACCCTTTAACTGCCACTAGATCAGAATACCCACTAAAAGTTGAGGTTGTTGCCTCTTAAAATGATTCACAATCACCATGTTCCTTAGTGTTATCTCGAGAAGATCTATTGCATGGATTAAACCACCATTTATAGCCTATTTGAACTGACCCAAAACTATAACCAACTACTCGATCCTAATTATATCCTTTATGGGTTCTATAAATGGAAAAATATCATCTTCTTGGTGCCTTCCTACTTTATATTTATTGTTTCCTTTGTAGAAAACGATTTGGAACATAAACATGATAAATGAAACAATATGGTAATGAATAACTGATATTTAATTTATATATATTATTAAGGTAAAAATCCGACATTGAATTCTATTACCACTTCATATCCCCTGATGTTAAATAAACCATGACTTGATACGAACTATTAGAATCTAAGCTTAAACATTACATAATCTAGTTAATTCCACTAGAATAACATTTTTTAGATTCACAATGATCATTTCATTTATATATTTATATAATTAACACATTAATGATAAATATAAACCCTCTTGAAATAATTTTGGTACAATTAAAACAGTATAAACTTCATACACAATACAAATGGTTTTAATTAAATGTAAAATATTTTAATGAAAATTTTTCAAAACATTCATATTGTCTTCTCATTTTCTCATACCCATCCTTAAAAGCTATAAAAAACTTATTAAAACATGATATGATCACAAAAATATTAGTAAGGGACATAAAATAATTATATATTAGTACATGAATTCTTATAAACATATTCAATCATTTTTTTAAAGGCATATTTCGCACCCATAATGTATTTTATACTTACATTTTGAAAATAATAGATTTTCAAAAAATATAGAAAAAATAAATAAACTATTTATGTAACATATGGAATTGAATAAATATTATTGTAACTCTCATGGATACCATATGATTTGTAACCGTGAAAAATACATTATATTGTAACCATCATGACTATCTATCAATTTAACCCTCACAACTACCTTATGGGATGACCACCACTATTACAGTTAGAGTCACTATAAGGTTGACCACAAACATAAAAAACCCAATGACTTTTTGTATGGGTATTGTTCCCACCGATAAAAATAATAAAATACCTATAAGTTGAAAATAATCAAAAAATAAGAATACTTACACAAAAAAAATTCTTTTTTAATTTTGTAAAAAACATGAAATATAATAGAGGATTTTTTTTAAGAAAATCTTCTTACATTGAGTTCATCTTATATAAAAATATTTCAAAATACTTGTATAAAAGATAAAATATGTGTTATTAATTTATTATAGAACAATAACCATGTTTTTACTTCCTTATATGTCCGTATTATTTCAACCTTAAACACAATTATGAATAAAATGTTATTATATCCATTTTTATGGTGGTTTATTTTTAGGATTTCAAGGGTTGGTTCGTTATGGATTTTGTTATAGAATAGACGAAAACCCTAAAAGTGTAATGATATAGCATTAATAAATTTTAATAATTTTAAATGAAATTATACACAATTTTTTTATAAAATTAAGTTGAATGATTAGATAAAACATTAATGAAAATGATTTAGTTTATTTTTTTAAAACTATAGTGAAATTATATCATTTTCATTTCTATTAAGTTTATATATTTA
Organism: Viscum album; assembly: GCA_963277665.1. Classification (NCBI taxonomy): domain Eukaryota; kingdom Viridiplantae; phylum Streptophyta; class Magnoliopsida; order Santalales; family Viscaceae; genus Viscum; species Viscum album. The sequence continues at coordinate 287,473,405 of OY728138.1, forward strand.
TTCCATAATATTGTATATCATATAATATGTATAATAAAATATTATTTAACCATATTAATAGTTTTATCACTCACCTTGATGGTGGTAATGGAAAGTGAATGTGTATCTTCCATGATTGTGGAAAATCAACACATCATAGACGTTGTTGTCATTTTTAAATTAAAAGGTCAAAAAAAGGAGTATGATGGTAAATTTTTCAATCAAAGTGGTTAAATCAAGTATATATAATATACTTGAATTTTAATTCCAATTATATATGGGTAGTTATCGATAGAATAAGAAAATAAAATAAATTGAAGTGAAAATAAATGAAAATGAATGAAAATTTTAACCATTAAATTATGCATATTGAGAACACCCTTAAGGGACTTGGTTTTAGAATTTTTGTGAGACCATAATGTCATTGACATGAAGAATAGGATTGGGAAGGTAATTGGTTATAAATTAAACAAGATTAATTTTGGTTATGTGTAGTCTCAACAAAATTATAAAATACATTATCATTTTTATGATCACAAATATCCTTGACTGTTTTACTAATGATCTTACATTAAGTGTATTTTTGGGAAATAATATTATTTATTCAATAAATTATAAAATTATTTTCAAGTTTTTAATTCTCAAGGAATTTTAATTAATGTTTTTGGATGCATTTATATGAATTTTGGGAATAGTTTTCATACCATAAATGGATAAGCGTAACGTAAGGAAAAACCCCTATGCTTCGTACAACACGTATGGATCATGAACCCTATGTTTTTATTCAACATTACACTAGAATAAGAGAGTATGGTTTATAAAACCAATGTTCATATATGTATGTATGGCTAACTAACAATAGATTATTAGAAAATTATGGTAAAATAACCTTTCATTTGACAAGAGGAAAAGTATCGTTAAAGAACCCTACGTGATTAACGAACCTGAGGATTAAGAGTGATAAATATGGATTATCTACCATAATTTTATGGGTATCCTTATGTTTTCTAACTTACTTTAATTAAATTAACACCATGTATTATAAATCTACATTTGGTATTTTTTTCATTTTATGAATGAACCCTATGATTCACATTTCAACGTCAGCAATTTAAATCTGCGATATTTTTTGTGATTTTGGAAACAGTATTGATAGAGTTATAGACTATTTCAATGATGTTATTCAATTGATTTAAATATTTATATATTTAATTCAATTAACCATTTTCAATGTTGATTTTCATGCCTATTATTAATAGATGTTATGACTCCCTAATTTAATTCAAATTTGAAAATCTATAATTTATCAGTAATATTTTGTCGATCAGGTATACTAAAGCAAGAGTTTCTCTTCATATATTATATCATTTATCATTTTAGATATACATAGAGGGTATTTGTTTCCAATAGATATAGTGATTCATGTATAATCATAATCTAGTGAATATTGTTTTATAGTGCTACAACAGACGAACAACACAGATAAAGGACTACACATTGGAGACATAAATGTTCTATCTTATTATACTGTAAATTTGTGAATGGTCAATTTTTTTGTTTCATTTAAATTGAAAAAAATTTCTACAAAATGGTTTTATTTAGACTCATTCTATCATGAGGGCTATTAATTCTAATAAAGAAGATTTATCTACTATGAATTTTTGTGTAATTGTGAAGTTCAACATAATTTAATCAAAAAGAAAATCATTTTATTTGTTAAAGTTTAAAATTATAATTATCAAATATGGTGGAGTATCATATTATCAATATAAGCTACGAATAATAAAATATCTATTAAATAATCATAATATTCGGCATTGTTTTATCCTTTTTGTAAAGGTGTGAACTATCAACACTATGTTTTGGAATTTTGATCTTATAATAAGAGGACCATTCAAGTGATATTCATCCACCTCATAGAGATATTATTTGATTGAGTGGACTATAGGCTCACTGGACCCCAAACCACTATAAAAAGTTTTGGATTTAATTTATATTCATCCTCTACATGTTTTCATATAGTGGAAAAATAATGATTTTCCACATAAATTATATAGGGCATCAAAATAATGAATTTTAGATGTTTTTCAAAATACATAATTCACCCCCTCCCCAATGTGTTAATTAGTCTTTCCAATCCTAAAAATTGGTATCATATGGCGGATTTTAGATAATTTAATAAAAATATAAGGAGTATAAGGTCTGTACAAAGATATTAATGGCTAATCTGAGAGATGTGAAGTCTATAGATATTGCTCCATACATGAATGGTGAAAATTATTGGTGATTGAAATTAAGAATGGATATATTTCTAACTAATCATGGATTTATAGTTTTCAAAAAAATCATTACTCATAATAGGATTCCTCTGAAACTAGAAACATGGGATTTAGAAATAGAAGCTGAATAAGACATGAATTTAAAATTTATGAATTCTATTAATTGTGTTCTCGGACTAGATGAGTCTGATCCTTTTTATCAATTTCCTACAACCTATAATATGTCAAAAACTCTATTAGTTTCCTATTATGGTAAATATAATGTTACTAAGATGAGGTCTAAAACATCAAAGCTGATGTTTGAGACCATTATAATGTTCACTAGATAAATAATTTCTTTGATGAATGAAAGGATTATATAAATTTTCAACAATATTACATCCTTTTGATACCCGTTCAGAAATATGACCATTCATTGAAGGCACTAAGAGTGATGAGTTCTAAATGGAATGGAATATAAGCTACTATTTTTATATCCCCACCTTTCAAATATATAAAATTGAAATAAATTTTTGGGAAATTGATGATGTATGATGTTGAGAAGAAAGTTGAAGTTGAGAGCCTAAAATTATAGTTAAAAATGAAAACAATTATCTAACGATAACATCTCAAAAGGTAAGTTTAAAAAGGGAACATGAAGAAATAATAGAAAATTATTCAAACTCCTCATATTCTTAAATGGAACTATATTAGTTAACTAGGATGATAATAATGTTTTATAAGAAGAAAATAAGATTCAAAAATTACATTGAAAATGATGAGAACAACTCATGAGAAGTTGTATGATTGGAATGTAGGGAATTTGGTCATATCAAACCTAATTTCGCTTAGATAAAAGATGATAATAAAAAATCAAAAAAATGAGATATTAGAAAAATACTTATTTCAAATATTATAGAAAAAGATAAATTAATGCACCATGGAGTGTTCCTAAAGACTCCAGAAGATCATTAAAATATGGTACATAAAAATTTAAATTTTAAAGAAAATATGTCCTTCATGGATAAATAGGACAACGTATAAACCTAATACTCATCTAATTATAATTATGATTTTTCTAGTTTCTCAATAATAAAATTAGTTGTGTAACGATCTATGTTAGAAGTGAAATATGACTCTATATTAAAGGATCACAAGTATTTATAAGATATTAAAAATGTCATTTTAGGTGAAAGGGATACATTGATTAAAGAGCATAAAGTGTTGATGTAAAATTTTAATTCATCGACTATAATCTGTGTTGATAATGAAAATTGGATCAAATCATTACAAGATGATGTAGAAACCTATAAGAGTGATACTCAATTCTTTACAAAAGGAGAAAATATTCAGAATGAAATTGTTTTATAGAATGTCATTAGAAATGAAACCAATATAATATGTTTCAAGGGTGAAAATATAAACTATATAAAAATTATTTTCCCCCAAAACAATAAATGAAACATATCATTTATTCAGAAAAAATGGGCATGTGAATAATAAATTTTATTTAAGAAATCCTGATATAATAGGAATTAAAAGAGTCATTATTTTTAGGATTTCATATGAATAAAATGATATAAATTGTGAAAAAACAATGAAGATATAGATTACCATATCTCAAGTATCTAAGACTACAGGACCCAAGAAAGTGTGGGTAAAAAAACAAACATTTTTCTAAATGCTATTACAGGTAACCATCCACGTGAACAAACTTACTATATTTTGTATGGACAGTGGATGTTGGAGTAATATTATTGGAGATACATAAACCCCCATATGTTTAATCTAATAGATGGATTTAAAGTAAAATTGGTGATAATGAAATAAAAGTTAGAGTTGGAATTGTTGGAGATCCATTAACCATTTGAATCCATAAAGTACATTATGTAGAGGGGATGAGGTAGAATATGACAATTATTTCTTAGCATTATAGTGATGGTTTTATGGTTATTTTCTACAAATTGATTCTATGTTGTTAATTATAAATTTCTAAAATATAGATCACATAGAACTGACAATGTATATACTATGACATTAATTCCCTGTGTGAAGAAAAAGAGAATTGTTCAAATGTAAAGAAAAATGATTCACAGATCTTGCAATGGTAAAATGATCATTTTAATATAAATTCTTAACATAAATTACCTAATATGAATTTAGATTTTGATTTATCTAATCCTAAATTTGATGATGACAGATTATCCGATGTATAAAAAATTCTAAAGAAACACAAATCTTTTTTCTGGTTGATTAACAAAATTTCTACATATAAACATATAGAACATATACATATGAATATGTTTGGACCATCAAGAGAAGCATGTTTGGTTGGGAAATTATATTTTTATGTATTAGTTTATGATTATTTCTGATTTTCCTATGTTTATATTATAACACACAATAGTGAAGATTTCACTGTCATTGAATGTTTTTTTTCAAATTTTTCAAAATGTAAATGGTTTTCAAACAAAATCATTGAGAATTGATCTTCATGGTTATATTTAGAATCAATAGTTCAATTATTTATACTCAAATATGGGTATTAAACAGACATTCTCTACCCTAAGAACACCACACCAAAATTTAATTTTCGGAAAATGTAATAGAACTATTCAAGAATGGGAAATGACTATGATGAATAAATATAGTCTTCCTACCTATTTTTGGGCAGAATATGTAAGCATAGCCTTCTATATCATGAATAGAGTTTTAGTTCATCCTATTTTCAAAAAGACTCCTTTTTAAATTTGGAATAATAGAAAAACTTATGTAACTTACTTTATTGTTTTGGGAAATATATTGAACAACAAGGATAATCATGGAATGTTTGATCTAAAATCTTATTAAGGAATATTTTTAGGATATTCTACTACCTCTAAATCATATAGAGAGACTCAGAAAAAGTCAATGATTTTTGTAGAATCATTTCTTATGATATTTAATGAAACTAAACATTTCATTAATGAGAAATATCAAACTAATTAATTCACTGAAACATTTATTAAAACGAGACTTGAAACCCTTAAAAATGATAATGAAAATGAAAATAATAAAATTTAGTCCAGTTTAGTTTAACATGATATTAAAGAACTAGAAAGAGTTATTCCTAGATAGTCTAGAACCCTATAGAACCACCTTATATAAACTATTACGGGAGACTTATACATTGGAATTAAAACCAGAATAAATGTTGGGAACATAGAAGAATTATATGACCTTTTATCTCAGTGTGAACCTTAGACTATAGAAGAATACATAGAAGATGAATGTTATATATTATCAATGCATAAAGAGATAAACCAATTTAAATGAAATGTTTTTTTGGAAACTAGTAGAAATACATACCAAATATCTAGTTACATGAACCATGTGGGTCATTAAAAATAAACAATATGATCAACGGATCATTCCAAGGTATAAATCAAGATTACTTTCTAAATGATATAATCAGGAAGAAGGTATAAATAATGATGAGTCTATTTTCCCTGTACCTATATTATAATCGGTTAGGATACTTTTAGATTATTAATCTCATAGTAATTTTAAATAATATCATATGGATTTTAAATATGCCTTAAAATGGTTATTTAATTAATGATGTTAATATTGTAAAACCTCATGGTTTTGAAAATCCTCAAATTTCCTACTTGGTTTTTAAATGTACTAAATCACTCTATAGCCATATGCTAGAACATATAACATGGAATGAATGATTAAATTATTTTTTTTTGAAAACATGGTTTACTATTAGTTTGGAAAATACAACACTATTTAAAAAAGTTTGTTCTTATATTTTATTAGTTCAAATTTATCTTAATGATTCTATTTTTGGTTCTTCAAACAAAAATATTTGTCAAAATTTTACAAAATTAATGCAAAGAGAATTTTATATGAGTGTTATGGGAGAACTGAATTATTTTTGAATTTTAAATTAATCAAAAATTATTTTAAAAATTATTTAAATAAACATATTTTTATTTTTATTTTAATGAAAAAATTTGGACTTCAACATGAAAAAACATATACAAATCTTATTTGTGCCAATATAAAACCTGATTTGGATAAATCTAGAAAACAAGTTTATAACATGTTATATAGATGCATGATTGGATATTTGTTATATACTACTGCTAGCAGACTATCCATTATGTTTTCTATATGTCTATGTGCTATATTTCAATCAAATAGAAAAGAATCACTTATTACTACATTCAAATTATTTTTTTGAAATTTAAAAGGAAGTGTTTTTCTGTCTCTTCTATACCCCAGAATAGAAAATTTAAATATGATTTCATATTGAGATTTTGATTTTGTGGGATATAGAATAGATAGAATAAGTACATAAGTAACTATCAAATTTTTGTGAAACCCATTAGAATCATTTTATAGTAAGAAAAAACACACAATTTTTCTATTGAAGGTTGAGGTTGGATATGTATTTGCTGGATGTTTCTATGCACAATTATTGTGAATAAAAATCACTCTACATTAATATAGACTAAAATTTAATAGTATTATTACTTTATGTGATAAAATTAGTGCTTTATATATTTCTATGAATATTATAAGTCATTCTATGACTATGCACATTGATATACTATATCATTTTCTAAGAGATCAGGTACATAAAAAGGATATATCTTTAGAATTTGATAATAATGAATTTAAACTGGATAAAATTTTTACTAAACCACTTCCCACTACTTGTATGGATTTTTTGAAGGGGGTGGGGTTAGGTTTATTTAAATTTAATATGTATTTTTTAATTTATTTCATTTTTAATGAATTTTTTTTATATTGAAATATGTTTACTTTTTCATAAAATTATCATTATTTATTTGTATAAATTTATTTGTTTTTATTTCTTATGTTGTGTGCTTTCATAAATTTAATAATTACCCTATTTAATTGGTATGTAAAATAAGGTTATGTTGATATCTATTAGAAACCAGTTGACATACCTTACACATTAGTTTCTCAAATCATTTCGGCTACCAAAATCTTCATCTACCATTGAAACTCTACAATATGAAAACCTTTAGAAAAATTGATTCTTAGAAATGTGTAATACCAAGAAAACTGCTGAAGGAGAAGAGAGTGGCCCAATTCATCTATGATTTCCATCCAAAAATATTTATTAGAGAATTGTTGTTGTCTTTGAGTAGCTGTAGGAGGAAATCCTTATTCTAATTTAAGAATTTGTGTTTCACGATTTGTAATTCTTATTCAATGAGGTGAGTAAAGAGTTATTAGTGAGATTGAACTCCATCATTTCATTGTTAGTGTTCATATTAGTATAATATAATTAGAAAATACAATATTTGTTAGAATATAAGAGAATGAATTTACAATTTCATCAAGAAAAATAGACCGCGTTCTAAAATTCTCTAATAAAGGTGAATTTCATTTTTACCTTCAATATATTGGTAATAAAGATCATAAGTATATAGATATTATTCATTTATATTTGGATCAGAAAATATAAGGAAGATGTTTGTTAAGGAACCTGAGGTAGATTAGAATGTGTTGGTTAAGTTCATTCAAATTGCAATTTCCACAAGAGTAGCTAAAATGGAGAAAAAATATTACCAAAACATGTATATTATGCTTTTTTATCAATGAATTCATGTTCAATTTTCCAATATACATTCTATGATATTTGAATTATTGTGTTCATGTAGAATCCCATATATATTTTTATACCTATGGACTAAATCATTCTTTTATTTATTTCAGAAAGAATATGATTCTTTTATTGAATGAAAGAGATAAATGTCATCATAGTAATATTATTGTAAAGACTCAGAATTTCAATGTAATTTTGTTTAATTAAATTGAATTTTATGAGTCTGTGAATATTAACTTTTCATAATTTCATGGCCCAGAGTGCCCGAAATGAATTTCTGAACTTTTTTTCATGTACGTTCAGTAAACGTGCGAGACGGTTTTTCAAACTTTTGAACCGGTGCTCGGAATTCAAATCTATGGACAACATTGAACTCATAGTGCTGATATATTCATAAGATGACTTTCACCTCGACAACAGTTGGTCGAGGGTGAAATTATTGTTTTTTGGATTTTTTGTGGAAATAATAAAATAAAATAATAACTCATTTTATTTTATTTGTTATAACTTCCATGTAGAAGTTGAGATGTGGGGACCACCAGACCATAACCTCCCTTGAGATGTTATGGTGGTGGGGACCACCCAACACATAAACATCTCAACTCCCTCATTAAATGAGGGAGATCCAAATTAACTCCTCCAATATTAATTGTGCCAACCCTCATCCAAAATAATTAATCCAACACACCACTTTAATTGTGACAACCTGCGAGATTAATTCAAAAAATTTATATTTTATTACAACTACCTTAATAGATATAATAATCTATTATTTTGGGAGAAATAATTTAATTGTGGTGGAATTGGGGAGAGGAGGATCTTTTGGAGAAAGAACACAGATGAAGAAAATCTAATTCGAATGAAGAACTTCTTCTCCAAACGAAGAACACTGACCTTGACTTCAAACTTCTTCCTTGAGACATCCTCTATCGGTAGACATATTCAACAAAAAAAAATCACCTCCATCGAAGAACATCAATCTGATGAAGGAGCTCAAGATCAGAGGCATGTGACAGGCATGAAGAATGTCAAAAAATTTGACTTCTCTCATCATTATCAAGAGAACGATGTCGGGGTTTGTTTGCGTGTGAATATTTTCACTATTTATTTCATTGGTTTTTTTGTGGTTGGGGAATTAAATCTTACAGGATGTTATAAAGCTTGATGTTCTTCTTTCATGTTCTTATTAAGCCATATGCTACCACCCTAACGTGAAGGGAATGTGCCAAACCAACTTGGCCCGACCCTTCCGCCAATCTTGTGGTGTTATTCTCAAGGGAGGAGGATGGAAACCATCAATGGTAGGGGGACGAGAAAATTGGTCGGCACCATCGTCGACCCGGATGAACGTGATGGAACCACAGCACCGCCTTGAGGCCACCATCGTCGCCCAAAGACCTCCAAGTGGACTATGGCCACCACCGCCGTCCGTGGCTCCACGGCGCACCATAGCCGAGGCGCTCCCCCACAATCATCCCGCCGCCCCGCGGCCGGACCGCCGCCCCGCAGTGACACCTCCTCTCCATTGCGGGATCGTCGCCCCGCAGTCGGACCGCCGCCCCGCAGCTATACAGCCTCCCCACGACCAGAAAGCCACCCCGGTCAGACCGCTGCCCCGCAACCACACCTCCTCCTTATTGCTGGACAGCCGCACCGCGGCCGGACCGCCACCCCGCACCGGAGCCAGCCCATGGTCTCATGCTTCCCTTGGCCAAGACGCCCCGGGTTGGGCTGAGTCACCCCATGCCCTCGCAGTATCCCTCCATCGAGCTGCCCTCATGGTACCCTCATAGCATGTCGAGCCAGACACAGCAGGTCGGGCTGAACACAATGGGTTGGGATGAACTATGAGCCGGGTCTACCCAAACTAGTTCAGCCCATACTGAGTCGGGATGAGACGGTCCATGCCAAGTCAGGCTAACCAGGTCAGACTGGACCCGGTCCCACTATGCCCCGATTACATTCTTTTGGCCATAAATTCGGTATCATACGTCCATTTGACAAACTGTCTATGCCGCTAGAAATCATGGATTGAGATGGTCCTTTTGAATATACCCCAATGAAGTTTTATAATAATATGAGGTACAGTTAGGTTGGATCGATCATGAATCCAACCGAGGCCCCTGAGACAAAAATGCTAGTAACTCACAGACTGGGCGTCCGATTGACGTGTGGTCTATTACGTTGAGACCCCTATGACATGGAAGACCATTGAGATACTTCTTCATGGTACTTCATCACAGTTGGAGTATCGACAAGTAGCTATTGGTACGGAACCTCCTAGATATGATCGAGCATCGTGTGGGAACCCAGTGGCTGGCCGAGACTTGACAACTGCTGACTGTTTCGACATAGAGTTACTTGCCTGGCCCAGTGGGGAGCGCCTTGGTGATGTGGGAGACCCACGTTGGGGAGGGCCTTGTTGATGCGGTAGAACTACGACACTCAACAAGAGGAGTACCTCAGCAGGCCACGAGGGGAAGCACCTTGGTGATGTGGAAGACCCACGATACTCAATGGGAGAAGTACCTCAACAGTCATGGTTAGTGGAAGGCGCCTCTATGTGATGCGGCAGGCCCACTATACTCGATATAAGAGGAGTTCTCTAGCCACCGAGGTGTTTGAAGTTGTGACTATGAATGTTACTTGATATTACCCCAAAAATAAATCCTAGTGATGCTGAGTCAGTACCTCTGTGTTTTCTTCATGATTGAGATAGATTACTTGATAACATAGGTATATGTTTGGAAATATAACTAAGTAGGGTTATCAATTAATTTAATACTTTGTGGTTTATCCTTGGTGGATTTTCTAAGACCTTGAGGGTATCAAGGTCCCTACTGAGTATCATTATTTTCAACACTACATGGGCTATGCCCACACTTCGTTGTGTTTTGTGTAGACGACAGAAAACGCTGACTGAGGATGTGAGTACTAAGATTGGATGGTTCTCGGAGGTGGACCATATGGAATGCTTATATGCGGAGGAGAAAGATGGACGTGGAGTGATTATGGGGTGATCTGTACCAACCCATCATGTAGAATCCTTAGAGGACGACCCAGAAGTTTAATTTCTCTATCTTCTGTTGTATTGTATCAGAGTTGTACTTGTACTTTCTAGTTGGGATTGTATTATTCCCCTTTTACATTCAGTAATTACTCTATTTACAGTTCAGTTTACTTGTGTTCCTATCTTGTTGTGTACTTTGTTACGTGTGATAACAGGTTATAAAGGCAATGTCTTCCCAGTTTTAGAGAATACGCATTCGGTGCTAGTCCCCAACCCCTTGCCTATGGAAGGCAGCCTTGGGGTAGTCACAGAACTAGCCTTGGGGGATGGGTCATGAGAATTATAAATGTTTTTACTCTAATAATGTTTTTTAGAGAAAAAAATGGAAAACTCAAGCTAGTTGGTGTTGATGACCAACAAAATACTAGATCATTTTCTCTGGTTAAGAAATAATTTGTGTGAAATTAAGGAATTTGAGATTCCTGGTCTGAACGTGTTTCTAAGTTTGCTGCAAGAAAATTTTTGTTCAGTATTGCAAGATACAGAGATGAAGAATAATAATAATTTATTGATGAGTTATTTATAAAACCAATGAACATATAAGAACCAACAACTGAAGAACCATTGATGGGTTCCAAAGAATCTTCTCATTCATTTAATTTGGAAGAACAAATTATTAGTGAGAATCAAAAAGATAAAATATAGGTTTTAGAACTTCATGATGTTCCTCTACCATTTGACAAGTTAAATTAATCTATAAAAATGTAGAAATTAAAGAAGAAGCTGTTCAGGAAGTTAATTTCCAATATGAATAAAATGTGTACAAATCGGAAACTAAGGCTACAAATGTTGATAAACATCAGACTATCTCATCCATCACCCTTTCATTAAAGAAAACATTAATTGTCTCTAGAAAAATGATAGAGGTACTAGATAATATATACTATTCTAGTAAAGGTTATGTTGAAATGTAAATTGAGATGTTTTATTCAAATCCTTTATCCATTTTGGATTTTGATCCGTCCATGAATCTAGATGAAGGGACATTCTATTCTTAGACTATTCGGATTGTGGAACTTATGATAAAATTCCATAAAGTTCAAGCGGGAAATTCTATTTTCATATAGCTACGAGAAGCGTTAAGAAAGTAATTTGGAGATCTCTAGAATTCATCATCCCCAAGGATAGAGTTTCAGTCTTTTCAGACACACCTTCATGAAATTAAATAACATTCTGATTCAATTAAATATTTCGATGCATTTAAAGAGAGATGCTAGATGAGGATTGATATATAAAATCTGAATATATTTTCAAAGGAAATATTGTATATCTATAATGGTATTTGGGAAGCTAGTTTGAGTCAATCAAGGGAATTGTTACTCTTGTTAGTGACTCTTCATATTCCCCTTCAACCTCACCAGTTCTGATTAGAAAATTTCAAGATATCTCTTCTATCATGGATGATATGAATGATATATTGTAGAACCATTTGGGTAACAATGCCCCATTTGATTATTTCAAGACAACCAAGGATTTATTATTAAGAAACTAACATAATTTAAACCAGGTATCCAGATTATGATCAAAATTTCTTGTGATTACTTGGTTAAATTTATGTGTAATGTGGAGAGTTTTCATGACTTTTTAGTGGTAAGTTTAGATGAAAATCTGCATGTGAATCAAGATTCCAGAATTTTGATAAGGAAGTTGGGAGTTAATCTTCTATAATGGTTGTTGGTGTAGATAGAATAATTTAATGAAATGATTCACGTTTCTCATGCCCCTTTATATTCAGTTCCATTAAAAAAATCCATGGCCAAACCCTTTTAACATTATCAGTTTTAGTTGACTAACATGTTTCTTATGTCGAAAATGCCTATTGTATTATTATTGTTCATATTAATGAAATTTCATTGTTATTATTTACTGTGCTTTATTTTCGTTTCTTATATATTTAACTCTATTTCAAAAATCCGTATATTATTTATATGAATATTACATTCTTACATCATTTACTATTCTATGAAAAATTAAACCCATTTAAATCTTTTTTCTATAATTTATTTTTGATATCACAAAAAGGTGGTGAAAATTGGATTAACCAAAAAATTTAACATTATCTAAAAAATAATGTGAAATTGGAATGCTATTAAAAATATTTTCCTTATGAATGTTTACAAAATTATATATTGTGTTAATAATTTTATGGGTTTTACGATCAACAATGTGGGGGAAATTTTGTAGAATGTATTTTCTCAGTAATATTCTTTAATTTAATATGAATTGGATTCTCACAAATACAATTGATTCTTTTACTAATGATTTAACATTAAGTGTATTTTAGGGAATTAATATTCATTATAATATTTACTCTGAAATCATTTTTCTGCTTTTAATTTTCGTTTAATATTTTGTAATGTGTTTGGATCAAGCATTTAAGAAATCTAGAAATTCCATTCATACCCTACATTCATAATCATAACATAAGGAATAGACCCCATGATTTTTATTATGTGTATGGATCATGATCCAAACATTTGTATTCAACCTTATGATATAAGAATAGAGTATGGTTTATCAACTATACATTTGGATCAATACGTATAGTTAATTGTTCTTATGTTATCAGAAAAGTATGTTAAAAGAACCATAAATTTTAAAAGGTCCTTATTTTTGTCAAGAGAAAAAAGAATGGTAAATAAACCCTATATATGTAATAAACCATATATTTTAGAGAAACATTTATGGATCATTTACCATATTTTTATGATAGACCTTATGTTTTATACCTTACATCTAAGAGATGAATGCTACATAGTTTAATTCTATATTTGGTGTTTTTTTGTGGTGAAGGAACAATACTATTGACTTTTCAGCATCATAAATTTAAATATGTGATATTTTGCTTGATTTCTACAATGATCATTATAGAGTAACATGTTTTTTTAATGTTAGTTTTCGAATGATTTAAACCTTGTTAAATTGTATTCAAATATTAGTATTCAATGAAGATTTTCACTCATATTCATAAGTGCAGTTACTACTCCCTTGTTTCTTTAAAAGATGAATATCTATGATTTATCATGCATATTTTATGGATCTGGAATTCTATAGTAGGATTTTATCATTATATATCCTATAATTTATCATTTTTGAAATATGTAGAAATTTTTTTTAAGGGATATTTTTTTTATTATACAATTAATCTATAGTGAAAATAATTTTACACTACCACAACAAATAATCTACTCTTATATAGGGCTACACTCTAGAGAAATACATGTTCCATATTTTTCTGTGATAAGTATCCAACTTATCTACTTCGTTTTTTAATTGAAATTGAAGATAACTATGAAAGATGGATTGCTTCATTCTCGTTTTTTCATGAAGACAATTATTTCTAAAGAAATGATCAACCTAGAGTCAATTGCCACTATAGTAACTGTAAGGATCAACATGTTTTCAACAAATCATATTATCTGGATTTATCGGAGTTTCAATTTCACTTTCTCATTTGTGGGGGAGTATCATCTTATAGATATAAGATATGGATAATCAGTTCCCTATTAATGAACTAGAAGTCTCTGTTTTATTTTATCCTTGTTATAATGGGATCAACTCCCTCGACTAATTTGTGGAATTTCAGTTTTATGATAAGAGGGTCAAATTAGTGAAATTCAAAAATATCATAGATGGAGTATTTTTTGGAGTGTGATAGGGTATGTTTTCCTCGAAACACTATAAAAAGATATATTCTTTTATATGTTTATCCGATAAATATTTTCATAGAGAATACAAACACTGGATATAGGCTTAAATTATAGAGGGTTTTGAAAACCAATAATTGATGATATTTTTCAAAATTCACAATTCAACCCCTATGTGTAACTTTCTATATTCACAATTAACACTACATGGATTTTAGGTACGAGGAGAATAGGTGATGTTGGGTAGTCATTATAGTGGAGTATGGAAGTGTTTTTGACTATTTTACTCATAAGTTTTATATTTTTGATCAAAACTATGAATAAGTTGAGAATTATCAATAATTCAAAAAACACTATTATATGAAAATAACATACGAAATTTGGTAAAAAAAATTAATTACCTTTATAATTTATTTCAGAAAACCAAATTCAATACTATAACTGATTAAATAAAACATTGAAAAGATGATTAAGGTCTCAAAAAAACTTATATAATAAAAATAAAAAATTATTATTATTTTAGGAATAAATTTTCAGAAAATAAATTTATGTTCAATTAAAGAAATTATTTAAAATATTCTAAATAATATTTACTGTGTTTCAAAAAATAGATACACTTAATATAACATTTTCCGAACATTTATTTACATATTCCATGATATAAATATTTCATATTTTCATTTGTAAGATAATTAAATTTTATTTTATACACTAATAAATGAGGATATTATTCTATTATAATTGATTTATTATTTTATATAAATTAAAATTATTTCATTATAAATATTTAATGAATTTAACTATTTAATTCTAGAATGGAAACTAATTTTTTAATTATTACCTGTGTTTTTACATTCACACAACCCTTAATTATCTATTACATTTTAGTCCAAGATTTTTCAATCATTTCATATAAAAAATAACATACACTTTTATATTCTCATCATTGCTTACCAATTTAATGAATAAAAACTTTATTGACATAATAATACCGATAAAAATGGATTATAAAATAGAAATTACAATTTTTTTAAAATTTATACAATACTCATGTTTTTAAAAAATTGTCACGAACGGTCCCCCAGGACCTTTATCGTGACTACCCCAAACCTGCCTTCCATAGGCCAGGGCCTGGCGACTAGCACCAAAGGCATAAATCCCTAGTTCTAGGAATGTATTGCCTTTATAACTGAAAACCAACACAACCAGAGTACAAGCGGAAGCAAACACTATGTGAAAACTGTATAAAAAGTGTACTGAAATTAAAGAGGCCATTATACAATCCCATATGTAATGTACAAATACAACAAAAAAGGAACAAACAATTGGAAGGTGAAAACAGCTCTTGGATTGTCATCCGGGGTTCCTACCATAAGGGTATGTACAGATATCCTCCTCAGTGCTCCACATCCATCCGTCTCCTCTGTGTATCATCTCGTCATGAGGTCCACCTCTGGGTACCGTCTTGTCCTCGTACACTCCGCCTCGATCAACACTGTCTGTCATCTGCATCAAACACAACGAGGTGTGGGAATTTCCCGTGCAAGGGTGGGTATAACGATACTCAACAGGGACCCCTAGACCCTCAAGGTATCACAAAATCCAACATGTATAATCCATAAAGTAAGATTTAAATGGATAACCATAACTTAGGTATATGCCCAGGTATATGTTATCAAGTAACCCATATCAATCATGAGGAAACACAAAGGTCATTGACTCAGGTCAAACTAGGATTTTTATTCACGAAGTCAAAACCACGGCTGCTGGAGAACTCATTCTATGTAGAGTAATGTGGGCATGCTGCTACATCCAAGCACTTCACACTAACCATGGACTGCTGAAGTACTCCACCTGTCGAGTATTGTGGGCATACTGCTACAACCAAGCGCTTCCCACCATGGGTCTGCCGCTACAACCAAGCACTCCCCCTCACGTCCTACAAAGGTACTCCTTCAATCGAGTACCGTGGGTATGCCGCTACAACCAAGCACTCCTCCGTCGTGGGTCTTCTGCTAAAACCATGCTCTCCCCACTAGGCCATATGAATCACTCTGAGTCAATCGATCAGTAGTGGTTAATTCTCAGCCAGCTACTAGGTCTCTGCAATCTGTTCGCCCGTCACCGGGAGGGTCCGCTCCACGTGCCACAATCTGATACTCCAAATGTCATGAAATCTCACGTAGAAGAATCACAAGGACGACCACATCTTATGGGACTCAACGCAACAAACGTAGCATCAATCAAACGCCCGGTCTGAGAGTTATTGGCATTTCTGTTCCAGGGGCCCGATTGGTTTTTAGGCTCAAACCAACCAAAACATAATCCAATAACGCCTGAACTTCAAGTGGAGTTTTCCAAAAGAACCATATCATAATATGTAATCCAACTTAGTTGACGACACGTCAATCGGATGTCCAGTCCTTAAGTTATAAGCGTGTCCGCTCCGAGGGCCCAGTTGGTTTCGGTTTCGAACCAAAACGGCCGGTTTTCCAAAGTAGTCGATAACTCACATTGATTATCACAAAATAACTACCTCGTCGCAAGAATCATAGTTCCGCAGATGACGCCTCGATTGGACGAACGATCCTAAAGTTTTTCGTATTTAAGAAAAATGAGCACGACCCCTCATGCCCGGTGGGCTAGCTGGTCGGCCCGTTTTGGCTCGGTTGGTCAGACCTGGCTAAGGCATCATCCAAGCTCGATAATGCATGGACCGACCCAGTGGAGCATAGACCAAACCGTGGAAGGCGACCCGGCCAACACAAGGGCGCGTCCCGACCCGACGGGGTGCGGCATGGCCCGGCCCGCAAGCCGAGTCGGTGCTGTGGGCGCAGCACCCCGACTTTTCAAACCAGCGGCGCCGCCCTCCCGTCCGGTCGGCCAATGCCAGCCGGTCATCCCATCGTGAGCGGCCTGCGCGAGCGGGCTGATGTTCCCCCAGTGCGACACCCTCCTAGCACCGTAGGGTCATCCCAACCAGGCCGGTTCGTCTGCCGAGCGGCCCCTGGAATGGTGGCTGTGGTCCTCTACAGCGCGGGGCCAAGGGGCACTGTGGTTCCTCCAGCCCGGAAAGTTACGACCGGCCGGTTCTTCTACGACTGAGCGGCCCGCGGTTGCAGGCCTTGGATCTTCCGGGCATGGCCGGTGCACAACCACCATTTTCTCCAGTCCCTTTCGCCTCTCCCGACACCACATCCAACGCCAATTTAAACATGGACCAATGTAGGGTCGTCGGGCCAGGTTTGTTCAGTCCGTGCCCTCCGCGTTAGGTGATATCAAGAGGCCAAGAAGATCACTTTCATTCAAAAAACGTCAATAGTTTATTTTATTAATCTAAAATTATGAAAACCCCCTACCTCGTAATTGATGTCTCACATCGACGAGTCGTGGAAGACGAGTGTCGTGGTTGTTGGGAGTCACGAAGAATGGCGTCGTGGAGAATGGTGTTTCCCCGTCAACGTTGGAGGAAGAGTTGTTGTCGTGACATGGAAAAAGAAATCAAAGACAATGTAGATTCCTTGACATTGGGGTGCGTCTGAGGAGGAAGCACTGTTGGAAGAGGTTCGTCATGTTCTTCTTCGGATTTGTTCTTTGTTGAAGAACGGTGTTCTTCATCGGAAAGGAAGAACTTCTTCTAATTTTCCTGAGCCTCCCCCACCAAAATATTTTACAAGGAAAATATTATAATAATGCTTCCGATTATATTATAATTGCCATGCAATTCGAAACAATTTGAAAAGAATTGTTGACACCCATGTTAATTAAATTAGGCATTAATTATTTGTGTTGGCACAATTTATGAGAGACGAGGTGGCCTCATTAATTCATGGGAAATCCAAGAGTTTCAAAACGTGTGGGGGTGAAAAGTTCGAAATTCAAAAGAGAGGAGGTGGAGAGTTCACATTATATGAAGGGGAGTTAATGGAGAGTTGAAGGGGTTAGGGTTCTTGTGGTACCCACCACCATTTTACTCCCATGGGAGGTTATGTGAGGTGTGTTCCCGACATCCAACTCCTCTTTTGTGGAAATAACCACCATAAAATAAAAATTGTGTACACATAATAATTATTATTTTTTAATGAATCGCCAAAAAATCAACTTCTCTCGATCAAATACAACTACAGTAAAGGTCCCCTTAAGCGAATATCGGTGCTGCGAGTTTATCGGTGTCCTCAGATTTCAATTTTGAGCACCGGTTCAAAAGATAGAAAAATCTACACATACATTCACTGAACGTACCCGAACAAAACATCAGAAATTGATTTTGAGCACACTGGGCCTCGGAATCAAGTGTTGTTAGAAACCGCAGACTCGTAAAATTCCAAATAAATTAAGAAGAAATTTTTCATGGAATTTCGAGTTCTATACATTACCCCCACTTCAGGGATTTACATCCCCGTAAAGATAAAAAACACACTAGGGAAACAAAGGTGGGTTCTGTACATGCATTTTGAGCCACCCGCTCCCCTGTGCTCTCATAGCAGCTAAAAACCAGACCTCCTGCTGAGAACATCCGCAAAAATATTCCCCTTCCTTGGAGTATAGACTATCTCAAAGTCATATTCCGGGATGAACTCAATCCATCACCGATGTCTCAGGTTCTGGTCCTTCTGAGTGAAGATACACCTGAGACTATTGAGTTTATAGTAAACCGTAAACTGTTCTCTAGACGAACTATGGGTGAGACTATCCAATTGTATGAACTCATCTTTACACTTATTCTCTTATGTTCTACAAGAGCTACAAGATTTCTCCTTTTCCGAAAAGGAAAATCCAGTCTCATCCCCAAGAGTAACCATGTTCTTTTCCTAATACAGTCAATCCTGACATGAACAGTACTAATTCTTTCCATGAACGATGTCGTAGGGTCTCGACACTTCTACCAAAATATTTAACTGTTACTCTCTCCTCCATGGGTTGATTCACACTATTGGCATCGGTGTGTGGTTATTGGGTCTTCTCTAAAAGAAATCTCAAAAGTGTCAGTCAAGTCAATAGTTTTAACTGGAACCTCTTATTATTAACCACACAAAAATTAAAGAAATAAAATGTCACAAGGAAAAGTGTCTTTTATTACTACAACTCAAAGTAAAAAGACACATAAAAACCACAAAAACAACAACAAGGAAGCTAGAAGCATCAGGAACAAAGGAATCCATGCCTGGAACTAGTCTTTCTCATGTCCACCTACTTCCGGAGCACCATGGTCGCATGCTTCAGCTATCTGAAGTTGTGCTCTCCCATGTCCACCCGGTCCCTGCTGTCAGGGTGGACTTCATGGTGGCGGTGGTGGTGGAAACACCTCAAAGCGCGTCCACCACCAGATGTATGACCATCTCCTCTGCCTGGGTCTCCTTCTCATTGTGGTCCACCTCAATAGAACCTCTGCCTCTACCTAGGAGGTCCTTCATCTATCTGCTGATCGTCTGCAAGGCGGGTCAGACAGTCACGTGGCAAGTGACCATTCCCACTAAAAGAGTAACATTGTCCACTTCTGGTAAGTCATTCTCTACCCCAGGCGCCTCATACACATGATCCTGAGTCATGGGGTCAACCACCTCTAGATCTGGTCCTCTTGGACCCCTGTGTCATCTGTCCACTGCCAGCTGTAGAAGACTATGCTGCATGTCGGCTAGTGGTGGGTCCTGGTGCTAGAGATTGCCCAGTAAGGAAACTCTCCACTAGGAGGGCTCTCTCCAACACCCCTATCTGTGTCAAGATGCTGTGAGAAACAACTGAAGCTCTAGTCTCTCTCCTGAGCCCCTACTCGAATGTCTGAGCCCTGAAGAATGGGTAATGTACCATATCTGTAGAGTAGCGCAAGAGATCTATGAACCCCACTATGTACTAAGCTACACTCATGATGTCCTGGTGTAGATGGAGTATCTCTTGTTTTCGCACCACTCGAAGGGTGGCTGGTACGAACACCGCCCGGAACAGGCTCTCGAAGTCTTCCAATAGAATTTTCACCTCATCGTGGACCTGGAGCATCAAGCTCCACCATTTGCCTACTCTTTCCTGAAGGAGGCTGGAAACAAGGATCACCATGAAGTCGGATGGTGTCCCTACAAGTCTAAAGCCTCTCACCATTTCCTCCAGCCAATCCTCAGCCGCATGCGGGTCCGTCTCTCCCTGGTACCTTGGTGGCCTTTGGCACTGGAACTTGTGCAGCACTCTCAAGCGGCATGAATCGCCTACTGGTGGGGCTACTGGAATCGGTGGACTAATGGGTGATTGTACCGCTTGTACCTCTGCTGGTGCCTCAACTAGAAGATGGCTATATACTAAGGTCTCGTCGCTCGGCGGGCTGTCAGTAAGTACAACTCTTGGGGCTATAACTGGTCATCCATGGGGTGGCATCCTGAATGAATCATATGCGACATGGTCAAAGACTATACCTGGTGATTTGACCTGGTTTTAGTTGACATAAAGAAAAAACTTTTGAAAACACACACACAATTAGTGTTTTTGTGCACTAGGTTGTAAGTTATAAGTCAAGGTCTTGGTGTATGGATATGTCAGCCTCCCGCACCCACACTGGACTCCCTGAACCGAAAACCACAGTTCGAACCCTTAACACTATTGTTTCAAAGAAATAAAATATCAGAGTCCTATGTTCTGTAGTAGAAATGATGTCCTATGATACCAATTTTTCAGGAACCTTCCCTCAGGGCCCGTATCCTGATTACTCCAAGCCCGCCTTCCATAGGCCAGGGGCTGGCGACTAGCACCAAAGGTTTAAATCTCTATTAATGGGAAGGAATTGCCTTATAACAAAAAAACACAACCAGAGTACAAGCAGAAGAAAAAACTAAGTGAAATCTGTATAATCAGAGTACTAAAAGTAATGGGTCTAGTATACAAGCCCATCTGTAATTTAGAAATTCAACTAAAAAGGGACAAACAGTTGGAAGGTGGAAGCATCTCCTGGATCGTCCTCCGGGGTTCCTACCTGATGGGTAGGTACAAATTCCTTCCTCAGTGCTCCACGTCCATCTGTATCCTCTGAGTACCATCTCTTCGTGAGGTCCACCTCCGGGTACCGTCCAATCCTCATACACTCCGCATTGGTCAGCACTGTCTGTCGTCTGCATCCAACATAATGAGGTGCAGGCATAGACTGTGCAGGGGTGAGTATAACGATACTTAGTAGGGACCCCGAAACCCTCATGGTCTCACAAAATCCATCAAGGATAATCCAAAAAGTAAGATTACAATGGATAACCATTACTTAGGTATATTCCCATACATATACCTAAGTTAACATGTAACCCCTATCAATCATGAGGAAAACAAAAATTCTATTGACTCAGCTCAAACCATGATTTTTATTCACCAATTCAAAACCGTGGCTTCTGGAGAACTCCTCCTCTATCGAGTACAGTGGGCCTGCCGCTACAGCCAAGTGATTCCCACTAACCTTGGACTACTGAAGTACTCCACCTATCGAGTACTGTGGGCATGCTGCTATAACCAAGCGCTTCCCACCATGGGTCTGCCGCTACACCCAAGAGCTCCCCTTCATAGACTATAGAGATACTCCTTATATCTAATACCATGGGTCTAACACTACAAAAAAGTTCTCCTCCTCTATGGGACTGATGCCACAAAGAATCACTCCCCATTGGGCCATCCGAATAGCTCTTAGACGATCGATCAACAGTAATCAAGTCTCAGCCGCCTACTAGGTCTTTGCAATCTGCTCGCTCGTAACCGGGAGGGTTACTCCACATTCCACAAGCTGATACTCCAAGTGTCACGAAATCTCATGTATAAGTATCAAAAGGACCTCTATGTCATATGGGTCTTAACGCAACAGACTGCACATCAATCGAATGCCCGGTCTGAGAGTTATTTGCATTTCTGTTCCAGGGGCCTAGTTGGTTTTTAGACTCAAACGAATCCAACAATACTCCGACAACATCCGAACCTCAAGTGGATTATGCCAAAAAGACCGTCTCATCAAAAGGATATCAAAATAGTTGATGGCACATCAATCAGCCGTCCAGTACTTAAGGTATAAGTGTTTATACTCCAAGGGCCCTGTTGGTTTTAGTTTCAAACCAACCCATCCATTTTTTCAAAGTCCTTAAAAACTCAAAGAGTATCGAAAAAGGACTGCCTTATCGCGGGAATCCCAGTGTCATAGACGGAACGTCGATTGGATGCACGGTCGTGAAGTTATTACCATTTCAGCGAAACGGGCCCGTCCCGTCAAGACCGATGGACTAGCGGGTCGGCCCGATCTGGCTCGGCGGGTACGACCCAGCTATGGGGTCATCCTGGCCCGATAATGCACTTCCCAGCCCAGTGTGGCTCGGCATGGCCCGGTGGGGCATGGCCCGGCATGGCTGGCGCAGCCCGACACGGCGGGGCGCGGCCCGGCCCGCGGCAGGCAGCACCTGTGCGGGGGGGGGGGGGGGGGGGGGGGGGTTTCATCTTCTCAAATTGGCGGCGCTAAGCGCCGCCTCCCTATTATCTGGACGACTAAAGCTGGCTGGTCATCCCGGCATGAGAGACCCCACATGCGGGCCGCTGTTCCCCCAGCGCGGCACCCTCCTAGTGCCATGGGGTCTTTCCAGCCCAGTCGGCCGCCTGCCAGCCGGTTCGTCCACCGAGCGGCCCATCGAATGTGGGCCCTGGTTCACCGGAGTGCGGCTCAATGGTGTACCGCAATTCCTCCAGCCCAGCCGCCTATAGCCGACCGGTTCTTCTTCGGCTGAGTGTCCTGCGGTTGCGGGTCGCGGTTCTTCGGCACGTGGCCGGTACGTGGCCGCAATTATCACCGCTCTTCGTCTATTCCGGTCATCATCGCCTCTCCCGACACCTCTTTTGTCACCAATATAAACATGGAAAAATGGAGGGTCATTAGGCCGTGCTTGTTCAGCATGCTCCCTCCGTGTTAGGTGATTTCAAGAGGCCAAGACGATAACTTACATTCAACAAGGATAAGAGTATAATTTTATTAAACAAAAATTATACAAACCCCTTACCTCGTAATTGACGTCACAAGTCGACGAGCCGTGGAAGATGAGTGTCGTTGTAGTTGGGAGTCACGAAAGATGGTGTCACAGAGAACGGTGTCGTCCTGTCAACGTTAGAGGAAGTGTCGTTGTCGTGATGTGGAAAGAGAAATTGAAGATGACGTAGATTCCTTGATGTTGGGGTGCGTCCGAGGAGGAAGCATCGCTGGAAGAGGTTCATCGTGTTCTTCATCAGAGTTGTTCTTCGTTGAAGAACATCGTTCACTGTCAAAGAGGAGCACCTTCTTCTAATTCGCCAGAGCCCCCCCAACCAAAATATTTGCCAAGGGAAATATTATAATAATTCTTCCCATTATATTAGAATTTCCATGCAATTTAAAACAATTCAAAAATAATTGTTGACACCCATATTAATTAAAGTAGGCATAAATTATTTGGGTCAGAACAAATTTTGAGAGAAGTGGTAGCCCCATTAATTCATTGGAAATACAAGAGTTTCGAAAAGGGGTGAAGATTTCAAAATTCAAAAGAGAAGAGGTGGAGAGATCACATTAAATAAAGGGGCGTTAATAGAGAGTTGAAGGGGTTAGGGCTCGTGTAGGCCCCACCACTGTTATCCTCTCAAGGGAGGTTATGTGGGGTGTGGGCCCCATAGACAACTCCTCTTTGGGGGAAATAACCACCATCAAAAAAATTTATGTTCACACATTTTTTTTATAATGATTCTCTAAAAAATTATCTTCTCATCCCGATTAAACGCAACAGCGGTAATGGTCCCCTTAAGAGAATACCGACACTGTGAGTTCATCGGTGTCCTCAGATTTTAATTTTGAGAACCAGTTCAAAAGAAAGAAAAAAATGCACGTACATTTGCTGAATGTACCCCAACAAAACATCAGAAATTCATTCCGGTCACACCAGGCCTTGGAATCAAGTGATTTTAGAACCCACAGAGTCGTAAAATTACAATGAAATTGAGAAAAAAAATTCCTTTCAATTTCCAAAACTTTACAAAAATGACCCCCTATACGGTGTGGTAAGAAAATCCAAATATTCAATTTTATGTAAATAAATAATGATATGATTCTCCTCCAAAATATGAGATATTATTCATTTTTTCTATACACCTTGACCACTAACATGATATGTTTCACCACCATATAGAATATATGAATTTTTCCAATGAAAACCACTACCACCATTCTAATAAAGTACAACCACCATCATGGTTCATTTAACCCTGATTTAATACACATTTATGACCTTTATTGATTACCCATAATCCAAAACACCTTTAATCCTTTCCAATACCCCTCTAACATTAATTGGGTTCTACCCCAAGTAAAATATCGTTCCAAACACTCAAATTTCCAATCATTGACTCAAAATAACACAACATTGAAAAAAGGAGATAAATAACAAAATAAAAATTCCAATATTACACACTATGTATCACCATTTATCCCATATGTAAAATATAGTATATATTTCCTTATGTTGTTTATTATTATTGTATCCCAACCAGATTTTTTATGTGTTTTCTGTATCCCTTATAACAACATAGAGGAGTAATTGGAATTTTCAATTTTTGACTGCCAAATTATAGAGGTTATCATTTCGAAAAAAATAAACTAGTAAATGTCACTATTATTAATAATAAATAGGTATTATAGTAATTATCTAATAAATGTGAATAACAAATATTTTTTATATTTATCTAGATAATGAATAATTGGTATGATAACATTTTGTAATCTCATGAAATTTTGAGGATTAATGTTATTTTCATGACAAAGAGTATGCTTTCACATTAACAAGAGATTAATCATTAAAAAATCAGTTATTTCATGTTAAAAAATATTTTGATGTATATGCTATCAAAATTTATCATTAAAAATGATTCAAATAAGTATTCCTTATATTAACTCATGTGACACATAAATTATTTTTCATGTAAAACCAATGTGTACATATGTAGAATTAAAATACCATGATAAAATTTATAAATTATGATATTTAATTATTATGAAGAACATATATTTGTTAAATTAATCTCGTATAGAATTTTATTTTATTCTTTTTTATTATTTGATGCCACAAAATTTTTAATATGATTCAAATTGAAAAAATTAAAAAATTATTCAAAAAATATATGTATGATGATTGAAATTCGACCTCAATATTTTCATTTTTGTGGGATGGGAATTACATATATTTCCCCATATGTTCATTTTGTTTATTTTTTACTAATGGGGGATATAAAAAAATGATTCCAAATATATATATATTTTTCCCATCTAGGGAGAGGTATATTGTAATTGGGGAAATATATTATTAGTGTGGGGTATAATAGTATATGTTATTATTTCAATGGTTGTGTATGAGATGATTTAGAAGCAATTTGTATGTTCTTGTCAAGAATGTTTGTTGTGAAATATATTGAAACATGAAAAATAGATACTTTTATGAGAGGAGATGATTTAAAGAGAATTCACGTTCTTTTTATAGAATATTTTTTTTTATTAATTATAATTTTTACTATATAAATTTCACTAATTTCAGATATAAATGGATTTTCGATATTTCCTTTTTAATTTTAAGTATATTTTAAAAATGTCTATATATTCATTTTATAAATCTAAAAATCAATTGGGGATATTTTTATAACAAAAAGGGACTATGATGTGATTTAGTTTATAAGAGACATAGTGGATGTGATTAGTGGTGTATTTTAGATATTCATCTGAATATCATTTCATGATAAATTCATTGAGGTATAATATTTTTTATGAATATCTCTCATTCTTAGGTGATGATAGGTGACAATTATTAGTTAAATTTTTTTGAAGGATTGTAATTAATTGAAGAACATTTGAGTGGCGCTTAAATATTGATGAAAATAAAATGAACAAAAAAATGTAAATTCATTTTTAATAACATTCCATTATAATTTTATGGGAATGGAACTACAGTTCCAATGAATAAAATATAAGTACCATAATATAAACCACTATTTTTTTGGTTCCATTGCACAAAATCTCAATTGGTATTTATATCATGATAGTTAAATGAATTTTTTTCTAGCATCCCATCAGTTGTGTGTACAAGATGTTTCATCGGGTTTAGAATAAAATAATATTTTATTATGTTTGTTGATGTGGAATGATGGATTTTTGATGATACTACTCTAACATTACCCATAGTTACCACTAATGAAAAAGAAGAAGAATTTATGGTTTTAATTAATCTAATGATTGAAATTGAAGTATGACATGATGGAAATTATTGGTTTATATATATTTTTTGTAATTTTAATTATAAAATTCATATAAAGTGAATGTGTTTGAGGCTATTGTTTGGTATTTAATGAATTAATTAGATTTTGATGACAGTAATACATTAAATATTACATGAAGGTTTTAATCTTACATTTTCCGGCATAATTTCATTTTTTCTTTCACTATATTAAATAGAATCATCTCTAGAAATAATTAATAAAGTACCTGATTTCTTCTAATGAAACATTATTCTATCATTATCATTATTAACAAGAAAATTACTTGATATGAAGAATTTGATACCACATACTCTTAAATACCATTGGTTATTACATCATATAATAGTGAATCATTAAGGATGTAATAATATGTATAATATAAAAATATATTTACAACTAAGAAAACCCCTTGATAATATTCACTAGTAAGAACCACCACTAGTGAATCTAAATATAAAATGAGAAAAAAAACATGAAAGAAGGAATCGTGATATGAAATTTATAATAAAACACATAGTAATGAAAAGTATTATTTCTTAAATGGTATGAAATGAATTTATAGGTTGTAATGGTGGTAATATAGAATTTATTATATTTGTATAATGTGATACATAGTCATTGGTCGTAATACTTGAAAAAATTGGACTAGTTGTGAACTACAAGTATATAGTTGATATAAATAAATTTTATTTTGAAGTGAAATAAATATTAAAATTATAATTGAATTATTAAAATAAAATAAATTATCTTATAATAATTAAAACTAATACTTTTAAAAAACTAATTTTATTATAATAAAATTTATTTTGTAAAATATGAATTTTTATTAAATTTATTATAATCAAAGTTAGATTTCAATAAAATATAATATTAGTATTCAATTAACGAATAATATAATATGTTAATAAAGTCAAAAATAAATTATTGTATTATATGTAATACTATTTTAACTATTAAAATTCTAACGAAAGAAGGTTGAATTAAAATATAAATTTTAATATAAATTAACTTATTTTAGTTAAAAGAAAAATATATCATATATGGAATGTGATTTTTTTTGTTTTTTTATATATTATAAAACGCATGATAATTCATACATTAATTATGAAGTAGTTTTAAATGAAGATAAAATCATTTACTAGTAAAAGATATATTTCTTAAATGAACATTTTTTTCTATATATTGTGTATCCCTGTGTCTATAAATAGAATTGAACCCTAAAATGGATTTTTTTTATGAAAAAAATATTATATATGTATATATATGAATTTAAATGAAAAATAATCTAAATATTATAACGATTAATAGAATGATATTCTATTCCTTTTAATGAATAAAATAAATTTTTCTAAAAATTTGTTTTTTTATATTATGGGTTATAATATTAAAATTAATTTTTAGAACTTTAGGAAACCTGTACTAATAAAATTAATTTAATATTTGAAATATACCATAAAAAATTATTCTATAAGTTCAAATAATATTATACATAAAAATAAGAGGTAAAATTTGAGTTATCATATTAAATGAAAATAAGTTAAATGTTATAATTAAAGGGCAATGTCCTAAAATATCACAAATTGTTTCTCTCTATATTATTGTTTGATGGAATTTTATACCTTTAAAGACCTAAATTTTACATGTAATTTATTATTATTATTATTAATTAAATAGAAATTTTACGAGTCCGCAAAACTTGACGGTATGTGATTCTGAGGCCCGGTGCCCCGGAATCAATTTCTTATGTTTTGTCTGGGTACATTCAGTAAACGTACGATCTGTTTTTTATAACATTTTAACCGGACCTCGGAACTAAAATCTGATGTCACCGTTGAACTTGCAGCGCCAACATTCTCTTAAAAAGACTTTCACCTCGACAATAGTGGGTCGAAAATAAAAGACAATTTTTGGGTTTTTGATGGAAAATAATAAAATAAAATGAACTACACATTATTTTTTTGAGTCACCATGTGGAAGGTGGAGGTGGGGTTCACCAGAAAGAAACCTCCTTGGGGGAGTTGATGTTTGCGGACCCCCTGACCATAACCTCCCATGAGAGGTTATGGTGGTGGGACCCACCCGAACCTAACCTCGCACGAGAGGTTACGGTGGTGGGGACCACCCAGGACTAAACCCCCATTTTTTATTTTTGAAAACATCTAAAATACCATCATTAATGAGGGGGTCCTCTTGAACTCCTCTACCCAATTAATTCTACCAACACACTTTCCATTAATGTGCCTAATCCTCCCCAATAATTAATTGAGAACATCAATTAATTAATTTAAATCTTTTTGAATTTTTTACCAACAACTAAATAACAGTTAAGTTAAATATATAATTTTGTCTTCGCTCACTATCATTTTGGTGGAACATAGGAGAGTTGAGAGCTTGGTAGAAGGCTTCCAACGAAGAACTTCATCTTTCGACGAATAACGCTCCACCGACGATGAACAACTTTGACTTTTTTCTTAATAACCACCTTTGACGTAGGACATGCTCATCTATAACGAATTGACGTCAACCTTCTCACACCAACACCGATGAACAACGAACAAGTATGGAATTTATTTGAATATGATATTATATATTTAATTATTACCTTCTAAATCAATGAATCATTGTGGATGTTTTTCCTTGCGGGTTGGGAATTGTTTTTACGGGAAGATGTGTGGTGTTGGATAGTTTTTTCTTCTATCTTCTTTTCTTATTAATTATTTGAAATTCAAAAATCAATTTATCCGCTTGCTACCAGCCTAAATGAGGAGGGTGAAGGCCAAACCAACATGTCCTGACCCCTCTGTCATTCTCGTTTGTGTTGTTTTTCAGAATTGCGACGAGGTGACAAGATGACGAATAAGATGAAGGCAATGACTGCGCTACCAGTAGCCTCCGTGACCCGTGCCGCCCATTGACTACATCGTCCACCGGTCGAACCAGTCCTAGCCATTCCATGCCTCGGTTGAACCGGCATTGGCCTCACCGCATCCTGGTCGTGCCACCCTGGTCACGCCCTCCGGCAGACCGAACCAGCCGAACCAGCCTCGGCCACCCCATCCACTGTCTGAACTAGCTCTACCCCCTCAGGCTGAACTTCGAAGCCCTCCCGGTCGCCTGCACCTCCTGGACGAATCGGCTCCAGGCCGAGCCGGCCTCTCGTGCCCCCGGATGAACCGCGCCGTCACGACTCCCTCGCCGAGCTAGCCTCTGATGCCCCTCACGCCACCCACCGGTTAGAGATGCTCCCTCGTGGTTCCCTCTAGATCGAGCATCCAATGTGGTGGCCTCCAGGCCGAACCGCCCTCACACCGGCCCTCGGGCGGTCCACACCCTTGCGATTGGCCTGCACTCTCACGGCGTTCTGGGCTAGGCCCAGTAGGCTGGGCCAAACATAGTGGGTTGGAACACCTAACGGGCTGGACCAGACCTAATAGGTCAAGCTGGGTTGACCCAGACCGGGTTAACCCAGACAAGGACAGGCCGGGTCGGTTCGACCGGGTCGGACTGGGCCTGGGCCCACTATGACCCTTTACATTTTTTGGCCATATCATTGGCATCAGGTGTCTGTTTGATGACCCATCAGCGGCCCTGGTAGTATGGGATCTTAATGGTCCCTTTGAATATATCCCACTAGAGTTTCGAGTATATTTGGGATACGGTCATGTTGGATCGTGCACGAATCCAACCGGACCCCAGGGACTAAAAGGCTAATAAATCATAGACCATGCGTCTGATTGACGTACTGTCTATTGCATTGAGACCAATATGGCTTGGAGTACCTATGAGAAACTTCTTCATGGGATTCGTGACAGTTTGATTATCGACCAATTGCTCGTGGAGCAGAATGTTCCTGAGATGAGTGGAAAGAGTGTGGAGACCTAGTAGCTGGCAGAGACTTGATGGCTGTTAACTGATTGACTCGGTGTGACTTGACTAACCTAGTAGATTTCTCCTGGTTGTGGCGGTAGAGCCACGACGGAGGATCCCCTGGTTGTGGCAGTAAACTCACGGTACTCGACAGGAGGAGTACCTCTACAGGATATTAGTGGGAGTGACTAGTTGTGGTGGTAGACCCAATGTGGGGAGCATCATGGTGACGCATCAGACCCAGGGTACTGGACATGAGGATTACCTCAGTAGTGCACGGTTAGTGAGAAGCGCCTTGGTTTCATGGGAAACCCAATGTACTCAACGGAGGAGGAG
The DNA here is from genome assembly GCA_963277665.1 of Viscum album. Classification (NCBI taxonomy): domain Eukaryota; kingdom Viridiplantae; phylum Streptophyta; class Magnoliopsida; order Santalales; family Viscaceae; genus Viscum; species Viscum album. The sequence goes on from OY728138.1 coordinate 287,504,455, forward strand.
TTCTCCAGCAGTCGTGGTTTCGATAATGTGAATAAAAATCCTGGTTGAGCTGAGTTAATAACTTTTTTGTTTTTCTCATGATTGAGATGGATTACTTGATATCTTAGGTATATGTATGGGCATATAGCTATGTGGGGTCATTTGTTGATTTCATACTTTGTGGTTTATACTTGTTGGATTTTGTGAGACATTGAGTGTCTCGGGGTCCTTATTGTGTATCATTATACACTCCCATGAACGGTCTATGCCCACACCTCGTTGTGTTGGATACAGATGAAGGACAACGCTGAGTGAGGTTGAGAGTACCAGGACTGGATCCTTCCCGAAGTAGGACGTTACGGTGTGTCGGTACATAGAGTAAACTGACATAATTGGAGTACTGATGAGGTGATTTTTACCTACCCTTATGTAGGATCCTCAGAGGATGACCGAGTGGGTGTTTTTCCAATTTTCCTTGGTTGTAATTTTATTTTCAGTTTCTTATACTCTCTAGTTGGGATTGTATTCACTCCACTTTTTACTTAATGTACTCAGTTTTTGGTTATTTAGTTTACTCGATTTCATATCTATTGTTTGTGTTTACAGGTTATAAAGGAATTGACTACCCAATTTTATGGAATTACACCTTTGGTGCTAGTCGCCAGTCCCTAGCCTATGGAAGGCGGGATTGGGGTAGTCACGGTGCGAGCCCCAAGGTATGGGTCGTGACGAATTGTTATCAGAGGAGTCAGTTCTATTGTAGAACAAAGGACTCTAATATTTTTTATATGAAGCAATAGTGTTAAGAGTAGTGGGTGTGGTTCTCAGTTTAGGGAGTCCAGTGTTGGTAAGGTGGCTGACATATCCATACACCCGGACCCTGACTTCTGATTCTTGACTCAGTGGACGGAAACACTAATTGCATGTGTGTTTTCAAAAGATTTCTTTATGTCATCTCTACCTGGTCATCTCACCAGTAATAATCTTTTGACAGTGTCACATTTGTTTCTTTCAAGATGCCTCCACACAGACGACCAGCAAGAGTCCCGAGAGTGGAATGCACATATATCCCACCGAGCAACGAGGCCTCGGTGCATGTCCCATTTCCAGGAGAGGCACCAACGGTACCACTTCCCATTGGGACACTAATTCCACCAGCCCCAACAGCAAACGATGCACACCACATGAGCGCATTGCACGAGTTCCAGCACTAGATTCCACTTAGGATTTGGGAGAGGCGGACCCACAGGAGTCTAAGGATTGGCTAGAGGTTGTGATAAGTGTTTTCCGACTAGTAGGAACACTATCCGACCTCATGGTGATTCTTGTTGCCATCCTTCTACAAGAAGAAATGGGAAGATGGTGGAGTTTGATGCACTATGTTCACAACAAGATGACGCTTCTCTAGGAAAACATTGAGAGCCTATTTTGGGAAGAGTTTGTCCCAGTGACTCTTCACGCTGTGTGAATATAGGAGATACTTCATCTGTAGTAGGGAAACATGATTGTAGCTCAATACTCAGCGAGGTTTAAAAACCTCCCGTGCTACTCCACCGATATGGAACATGGCACATTCTTCAGGGCCCGGACCTTCGAGTAGGGACTCAGGTGGGAGATCAGGGCATCAATGATCTCACTCAGCATCTCGACCTAGGTAGTGGTGATAAGTAGAGCCCTACATGTAGAGAGTTCTCTTGATGAAAATTTTCTGGAAAAACGATCCACCTCCAGTCGACACGTAGCAGAGTCTTCTGTAGCTAGCAGTATACAGATGTCGCAGAGGGCCAAGAGGACCAGACCTATAGGTGGACGACCGCATGACTCAGGATCAGTTGGGCCGGGAACCCGGAGCAGAGACATATATTCCAGGAGCGGGAAGTGTTTGACATGCGGTAGGCAAGGTCAAAAGGCTCATGACTGTCCAACCCGCCATTCAGATGATCAGCAGATAGTCGATGGACCGCCCAGGAAAAGTCATAGATTCAACCTAGGCGGTCCGCAGGGAGTAGGCAGACGTGGAAATAGAGTTGTCAATGTAGCCGGTGGTGGCCGATGTTTTGAGGTGTTACCGCCACCACCAACAGGAGGTCCACCCCGACCACAGGGGGCATTTGGATAGGGGAAAGCTCAGCTCCATGTAGCTGAGGCCTATGATCACAGTGCTACAGAGATGATAAGAGGTATAATTCTTGTCTATTCCACCTCAGCTGCAGTTCTTATAAACACATGTACTAGTCACTCTTTCATTGCCTCTACCCTCGTTCGGATAATGGAGATTCTAACAGAGTTGTTGGCTCAATCCTTATGTCTAGAGACTCTTATGGGAGTAGATTCAACGATTACACATAGGTTCCGGTAGTGTAAGCTTAATCTAAGAGTTGAGACCTTCGACTAGGATCTCCTAGTAGTGGTGTCGAGGCCTTATGACGTCATCTTGGGTATGGACTGGTTATCTACAGTCAATGCTCAGATAGACTATATTAGGCGCAAAGGGCAGTGTATCCACTCAGATGAGACCAATTTTACCTTCACCGGAGAGAAGGGATCATTTCAACACATGACAGACTTACCCGGAGGAGGGTTCAGCTGATCACTCATCATTTGGCTTGCCTTACCCACAGATCAGTTGATATAGATGATCTGAGATCTCCTATAGTGGTGGACTATTACACGGATTTTGTCCCTGATGATGTCTCAGGTCTACCTCTTCACAGAGATTTTTACTTTATCATTGACTTATACCCCGATATGACACTGATATCTACTCCAATGTATCGGATGGCTCCTGCGGAGCTTCGCGACCTGCGGTTACAGCTTGAGGACTTGCAGGGGAATGGATTGATTCAGCCTAGTGTTTCTCTCTGGGAAGATCTGATTATGTTCGACAAGAAGGTGGAAGGGAGCTTGGGGATTTTTGTTGACTACCGGCAGCTGAACCAGGTGACCATGAAGAACTTGTACCCACTCTCTAGGATTTATGAAATCTTTGATCAGTTTAAGGGAGTATGGTGGCTATTAGAAGCTGTGGATGTACATCTTGCATGTCGTTTCTCACTGGGATCTGACTGGTCCTGGGCCATTAGGGCCTCTGTCAAAGAACTAGTCAACAAAACTAGACACAACACATGCAGGTGAATCCTATATAGGGGTGAAAAACAAAATAATCACTATGAATCCCAAAACATAAGAGAAATTCCACAATAGAAAGTATACACAATGTATTTTCCACTCATGCAGGTATAATCTAATATACGAAAGGAAAAAATGATAGTAGTACACTAAAAACATTGTACTATTGAGTTACTCCTCCATAATTAGTGTTGTGGTTCTTATAGATCTTAGAATCCCACACCCCACTATGGAACTGTTGGGTCACATAGATCTGATTCCCAATTATTCCATCAAAGTTTTTCCACACGGTGCTGCTTGTAGATGTTCAACATAGAGTCTACTATTGATGATACAAATAGAGTCTATTTTAGTTTGTTAACACTGATACTCTTATCATATAGTCCTACAGGGACACTTAGAACTGCTTGTCATTAGACATTGGGTCACAGCTAGCTATAGGATTCCCACACATATTGCACATTATTTTGTTAGAATTCACTCCTAAAACCATTCATATAATTTCAACATCCCTGAATGTCTCCATAGATCAATCCAAAATGTTATTCCTTGTCGTGAGGGTTCAAATGCCAAAAAAATCTCTACAATTAGAAGCCAGATCTAAGTGATATGGGTTTTTTAGTAAATAGGGGTCCGATCATGTTCATACTCGTTCCAACGTGGTTGGATTGACCTGACCATCCCGGCCTAGGGGTCCCACATGGCCGGACCTAGTTTGGCCAACCCAACCCAAACTGTACCTATCAGGTCACTAGGGTAGGCCTATTGGGCCTAACTGAAAGGAGCATGGTTCGGTTGTGGCTCCAGCCCACTGGGTTTCCCAGCCTCCCAATTCCATCTGGCCCGACCTACAAAGGGCCAACCAGTTCTATCCCTTCCCTGGATGCCCAGTGGCCTGGTTTTATCCTCCATGTTTGTCCCGAAAATTCAGGCTGGATTTTGTTCCACCCTAGCACACCAAGCGGCTTGGTTCGTGCCCCCCAGTCCAGTCCGCATGGTGGGACGGTATCCTCTGTCCCGAACGCCCACTATGGGTTTCCTTCAACCGGGATGGGGTTGGATAACGTCGGATGTCCCCTTGTTCCTCATGAGGTCCCCACATGACCACATGCCTATGCACAATGGCATGCACAAAATGGACCACCCCTCTGATGCATTCGGGTGTGCGCATCCCTTTCTGACATCTGTCATCGCTGGATACACTACCATGGCCCTGAGCCATCCATAACTTTAGCGCGTTTCCACCCACCCATGGTCACTAATGCCAGAACTGGTGTACCATAGGTTCCTTCCACGGACAGCCAAGTATGCTTCCGTGGTACATTTTTCGAACATTTTGTGCCACTGGCCTCATTAGGGTTCTGTCTTCCCTTCTATGGCTTAGATATTGCTTTGACACCATTAATGAGGCGTGGTCACGAAGAACACATGAACTTACAAAGATAGAGGAATCAAGGTCTTGTTCATATCAGCTCAATTCTTCAATGATATAGTTTCTTTCTAAAATAAGGGAATAGGAAATATAATGATTCGATCCACAATCTATCGTATATGAAAAAATGTAGAGGTAAAACCCCCTCCCATAAGATCAAGTAAATATCAGATTAACTCATTAGTTGGTTGATCCGCATTTGTTTTTTAGAGAAAATAATTGGGAAAAGAAAATCAAAATGTATAACCCTCCATGAAGAAACATTAATTGTAGGGAAGTATCATTGGTTATAGCCATCCATCTATGGGGATTCATGATTCATTTGATGCCATTGGTGTTCACTATTTTTTTGTCCGGAATCCATCACCAAATTGTTGTCACTACATTTTAGAATCTGTAGTGTTCATCGTTAGAGGATATTCTCTCATTTTTCTTTAGAAAAATTACTGATCTAATTCTATATCTCTATCCCATTCATCTCAATAAAAGAGAAACGTATCACAACATTTATTTTACCCTTTTTCATCATGCCATTATTCTATTTCATTTATGGAATAGTTTTTTATGCCTTAGTTAATGATTCATTGGACTATTTCATTTATGGAATGAAATAGTCGACTCATCTCTGTAATGTAATGAAATAAATTTTTTGGAATAAAACACACTTTTATATTATTTTCTTAAAATAACCTGATATTTACTTTTTCCCTCAACTAATAATTGTCATGGTTTGGCCCATTCTTATGTAATGTCTCTATTCTAGACACCATGGTGAACTCATATTTTCATTCTGAGCACATGTTTTGATGTTTCCAAAACCGCACACGCCTCCCATTTCAATCCTCTTAAAAAATGTTTAAATACACTAATTTACCCTCAACCTGAATTGGTAATGTTTAAGCTCCTCCTATGTGAAACACACTTCCATGAGATCATTGGAACTCTTAGATCTCCAATCTGAGTTACGGCTAAGGATATATAAGGATTTGTAATAATAAAAATTGTTACATAGTTATTTTTTTGTAGAAAAAACGAACATCCATAGTTGATCCACACTGTCCAACAATACACCCATTCTAGGAGAATCCAAATTCCATGAGTTCAACGATACCCCCATATTTTTGACAGAGGAACCAGTTTTAATTTTTGATAAATCTTCTCGCACATTTATTTAATGAAACTCAGAAATGAAAAAATTATGCTTTAGCCACTCTGAGCTCCAGAATTATGTTTCATCTCAAAGCATGGTATCAAAATGTTACCATTTTATTTTATAGTTAAAAATTTATTGAATTTATTGTTAATAAATTATTCCCCCTTTTATGAAATTACATCCTCATAAGCCAAAGCAATGCATTTTCAAACAGAAAGGGGTACTAAGAACAAATCTAGGCCTCGCACCCACTTGGGATCTCCTAGATATTTATGTGATACCAATAAATGCACACCAGAGGAATCAATCACCCATGAAAAACCTACTCTTGTCTATCCTCTATCACCATTAGGAACTCCTTAAACATCAACCCTTCATCAATGTCCTGCTCGCCCTATTCGATGATGTGCGATGGATCATTAGCCTAATTCCTCAAATGCAACACATAGAAAATATCTTGAAATTTATTCATCATTGGGGGAAGATCTACGCAGTACACCACCTCGCCAAATCTACTCATAATCTGGAATGTCCTGATGAATTTTAGAGATAACATTACACCACTTCAAAATCTCTAAAATCACTATTGGGGTGAGACCTGGGAGAACATAGGGTCTCCATCCTATAACACCATGGGCCTCTGTCTCCTTTTAAAATAAGATTTATACCTGATCTGTGCACTCATCATCCACTGCTAGATGATTTTCACCATCTTAGTGGTAGTTCGTACCATGTTTTGGCCCATGAAGGCTGACCTCCTTGGATATTTTTGGCATAGAGGTGATCGGTAAAGCTATCCTTAAAGTGCCTAAAATGGTGACATGTGAATGGTGGAATGATATATGTTGTTGTATGAAAACTCGTCCAATGGTAGCTCGTCCTCAAAACTACAACTAATGTACAAGATACAAGTACATAGTATGTACGCAATCACCGGAATGGTCCTCTTCGTATGACCATCTGTCTTGGGATGGAAAGTCATGCTGAATCATATCTATTTCTTGAACAACTCTTGTAATACCTTCATCAACTGGGATGTGAATTGATAATCACAGTCTAAGATGACCATCTAAGGGACCCAATGAAGTCCTAATATCTCTTAGACGTAGAGGAATTTTAATCTCTCTTTTGTTCCATACTCCCATATGGGTAGTAATTGAGCTGTCTTGGTGAGATGATCAATGATCAACAAATTGTATCCTAGACCCTAGATGTGCATGGTAATTCCATCACAAATTTAATCAAGATAAAATACCACTTCTACTTAGGGACCTCAACTGGCTAGGCCAAGCATGCTAGAACCTAATGCCGAAACATCACTAGTTGAAAAGTGAGGCGCCGTGAAACAAAGTCTTCCAATGCTTTCTTAATCCCTAGCCACCAGTACTGGTGTCAGATATCATGGTATATCTTTTCAACTCCTGGATGTACCACCAAAGGGGTGGTATGGAACTACTACAGAATTTCCACTCACAGGTCCACTATTACTAATCTGTGTCCTCTGAAAAGGATCATGTGCTCCCCTCTTATTAAAAATCCATCTAGATCCTGTCATGTGGATAACTAAGCACGTCGAGCCTCATAGTCAACTTCCACAAGTTTTGCTCCCTAATTATCTATAAGAGTGGGTGAGTAATAGTATTCTACTAAATGTGTGATTCTCTATTACCATCCGTAATGGATATCTACTTTGTGGCTAGCTTCTTTGGTGCCTCACTCTGCAACAAAAAACCATACCTCTTGCTGAGTGCGTCTACTGCAGTTCGACTCATGCTGCCTCAACTGCTTCTAGATCTAGGTCATGGGTTGTGTAGTTCGCCCCAAGATTCCACAACTACCACAACCATTGATGATTACTGCTCGCTCTTGCATCAGGATACTACTGATTCCAGTCCTATATGTGTCATAGAATCTACATAACCAACTCCCTCCTCTAGTAGTATCAAAGTAGGGGTACTTGTCAGTTTCGTCCTCAGCTACTGAAAACACTGCTAGCACTTCTTTATCCACACAAAGATAATTTCCTTCCACTTCAAATTTGATAATTTATTTTCAACCCTGTAATAATATGTCATGAAGCTTATGTATTTCCAAGATATAACTATGAAACTCTGCACCTCAGTCATGATCTTTGGGGGATCCCAAGAAAGAACTACCACTATCATTGATGGATCCACTACAAACCCAACCTTCTATATAAAATGTCCAAGAAAGTGAACCTCCCATATCCAGATCTCACACATCAAAATATTAACATATATTGGGTGCTCTCGGAGTGTATCTAAGAGTCTCTGCTAATGTGTCGTGTTCACCTTCTCTTACACTGAGTACATCAATTTTACTTCAATAAAGATCGTGATGAACCGGGCTAGAAAAAAAGAGAAGATTTTGCACATGAATCCCACGAACACTTCTGGGGCATTGATCATGCCAAAAGGAATCACCATAAACTATTAAATTCCATACAATAATCTGAAGGTTGTCTTTGGAACATCCCCATCCAGTACCCAAAGCTAATGCTAATCTGACCTATGGTCAATCTTCGATAACCATATTTCTCCCTTTTGCTGATTGAAGTGGTCATCAATCCTCAAAAGTTGATACATGTTGTTCACGATCACCTGGTTTTGGCACTGGGTGTCGACACACAACCTCAAAATTCCAAATTCCATAATGGAAAATAAATTCGGGGCTACCCATGGTGAAATGATGGTTCCCATGAATCCATTATCCTTAACGTCTCCAGCTATACCCTCAATTCCCGATGGTCTGAGGGAGCCATCCGATATGAAGTTGTGTGTATCAGTGTTTTCCTGGTTCACATATCGATGGATATTTCTACCTCCAAATGAGGAGGTAGTCCTAGATAATCTGTAGGAAATTATTCTTCATATTCATCCACCACTACGGTAACGTGAGCACTCCCCCCTTCCTCCACACGTAGGGTGAGGCTAGAAATATTGTGAATGATCAGTTTCACCCACCTCGGAGAAATTATGCTTCATGTTGTATGATATCTCTTGTCACCAGTGAAAGCAATATTTTTCCCATATTCATGGACACACTACAATCTATGCCTAAATCAATCAATCTAAGAATGAAATTTGGATAACACGTCCATACCCAAGATGACATCATAAGTCCTCAATTGAATTACTAGAAGATCCCAGTTGAATTTATCACCCTCAAGAATAAGATCAAACTACCTTAACCAATGTGTAATCATAGAATACCCTTCAGTATGAGTCTCTAACTGTAATGATCGAGAAAAAGGATCCAGAAGAATTTTGATCTAGAAACATCGTTTGTGGAAAGGAAAGAGTAATTAGAACATATGTCTGAAGGAACTACATCTATGGTGGAGAAGACACTGATCATACCCATAATCATCTCGAGTGTTTTGTGGTCATACACTTCTATTTCATGAATTTGGACTCACTCATGTCCACCATCTCCCTACGTTCATGGAGGAACACCTAGGGGTGGTGGTGGTTGCACCTGGAACCATCACCCACCGACTTCTACATGCCCTACTCCTCTACCAAATTCTCTACCCAGATAACCTCCACTCTCGATCCTCTACCTCACCCAAGGCAGTCCCTTGACCATATGTTGCCTTGTCAGGTAATCACAATCCATGTATCACTACACGCCGTACGAGAAGTACAAACTAACCCCCTACTAGCTCCATCTACTATGGGAGACCTTAACTATGAACCATGAGTCCTGGGGTCTTCCTCGGAAAAGCCTGACCACTTGGGTCCCCACATCTACTACTTACAACCCACCCCTAATGACTCTATCTCCTAGTGTTTATTGGTCACTCTAGCTTTCTGTGCCAAGTCTACCAAGAAGCTATCTACAAGTAGGGCTCTCTAGAGTATGACGAATTGAGTACGATTGATGATAGACACCATGGGCTCTCTAATCTCAGGGCGTAGTCCCTGTTCAATGTGTCAAGCCTAGAATAATAGGTTTCACACCACGTCGGTATAGTAGGGAGAAATTTCGATAAATATCATTGAGTACATCGCTACCTTTATGCAACCCTATTGTAGGTGCATCATCTTTTGTATGCGTATAGAGCACAATGTTTCTTGGAATAAAACCTCTAATAAGAGGCATTCAAAGTCTATCATGGTGAGTTAAGCATCATCATGTGTCTCAACCATCATCCTCCACCATCTTCCTACTGAGGGAAAAAAGGCTTATGGCTAATGTCACCATCTTCTAAAGAGGCTTCCTCACAAGATGGAAGACTCATGTCACCACCTTAACCCAATCCAAATCCACTTGCGGGATAGTCTCCCCCATTATCCTTGGGGTTATCTTTCTCTAGAACTCATGCAGGGTTTATAGCCTTCATTCATCTTCTACCTATAGCGCCAGTAGTAACTCATGATCAATGGTTGGTGGTAACGTTGGTGCAACACCTAGTGGGACCATCTCTATCATCGGTCCATGAATTGATGTCTCATTGCTAGGAAGTTTTTCATCATGGTCACGTATCAGAATCCAGGATTTTTATCTACATGGAGGCATCCTATAATAGATCACTATGTATTATAGTCAATAGATTATACTTGGTGAGATAACTCATGAAGGGAAAGAGGAATAATACACAAAATTATACATGATTCATGTGCCCTTTATTTCCCACAACAACTGTTTCCATGTACCGAGTCAGAAAGAAGGTGTTAGTTGTCCTAATGTATCGATACGTTAGCCGCCAAACCAACATTGGGTCTGAGCCAAATACAGGATTCCCGCACATATTTTTCCTGATTCCGGGAGAATCCAATCCTTAATACATTAATTGTATTTGGATTCCCATTAAATTCTTCTTAGATCACGGAAAAAAAACTCATCTGGAGGGTTTCAATACCACATATATCTCACCAATCGGATTCCCAATCATATAGATACAAGAATTTTAGTAAACAAGGGGTTGGTTGTGTCCAAGAGTAGTATGACCTAGTCGGACCAACCAAACATTCAGGTCCTACAACACCAGGCCTCGCTATACTGACTCGACCTAACCCGATTCAGATCTGGTCCAACCCCATCTGGAAAGGCCACTAGGATAGGCCCATTGGGACTTTCTTTACCTTGGCTTGTTCGACCATGGGTCTAGCCCATCGGGTCTCCCAAAAACTTGCTTCCATCCATCCTCGCCCACAATAGGCATGAAAATTCATTCCCACACCATGCCACCCAGAGGCCCGGTTTTATCCCATTGGACCGACATGAAAAATTGGGTAGGCTTCTATTCCAGTCCGAGCCGCCCACCAGCTCAATTTGCACCCCCCCCCAATTTTGGCCTAAATGGAGGGCACAAGTCCTCTAGCCCAAAAACCCACTTGGCATCCAGTTCCACCGCGACACAGCTGGCTAAAGATGGACACCTCCTTCTCTCACATGTACTCCCAACTGGACCTCGTGACAGCGCTCTGCAGCCTACACAGCATGGGCCACCCCTCCGATGTGGTTGGGTGGTCGCGTCCATCTCTACAAGTCACAGAACTAGGTGTCAGAAACCACTACTACACCACCATGTCCCGAGATAGTCGTATCCTTCACCTCATCTATTTATTGTGGGGTTCTGCCACCTGCCCGCGACCAACACTGCCAACACAGGCATAATGGAAATGACTTTTACAGACCACATGGTCCACTCTAGTTGTCTTTTCATCGAACAGTCAGTGCCTATGGCCTCCTATGGGTATCATATTCTTCACTACAGCTTCGATATTTTTTCTTCATTTCGGAGGCATGGTCCTGAATAAAGTAGGAATTCCCAATGTTAGAGGAATCAAGGCCTTGTTAATGTTAGTACAATTCCATTGAGTTACAGTTTTTTTTAAAACATGGGAACGGGAGGATCAATCTTCAATCCAAAATATATCCCCGAAGCAAAAAACCCCTCTATAAAACATCCTCCCTCAAGAAAAATAGACACATATATCAACCTGTTCATAGGTTGGTCCACATTCATTGTTTTGGAAAGAATACTAGGTCAATGAAAATCAAGCAGTAAACCCTTACCTTGAGAAACATCGATCAGAGTGAAGGCTCGTCGCTGATGGTGACCCATCCTTAGGGATACATGATTCATTCTAAGACATTGGAATTTATTAATTTTCGGTCCTTTGTCTATTATCTAATTTGTATTTACAACTTTTCTGATTTTCTGGTGTACATTGATGGATAGAATTATCTCGTCATTGTTTGGAATAATTACAGATATAAATTTGTTTCTCCAACAAAATAATCTCATTAAAATGGAAGCGATTCATAGTGTTTCTGTTACATTTAGTCATCACGTCATTAAAATGTTTTTTTTATGAAACAAATTTTTTTTATGCTTCAATTAATGTGTCGTTACGCTGTTTCATTTCTGGAATAAATAGTCACCTCATCACTGCGTTGTAGCGAAATATTTTTTTTGGAATAAAATTAACATTTTTATGTTAATTTTATTAGATTTCATAAAACATCTAAAAATTAACCTTATGCCTTGAACTGCTCTAGATGAGGTCAGTTCCATTCCAAATTAATGTATTCATTTGGGATGAAATGGTTCTCTTGTATTTTAAAAGCAGGAAACCATTTATATATATCCAAAACATTGCAGACATGCAATTTTAATTCTCTTAAAAATTGTTCAAAAACAATATTTCACCCTTGAACTGTGTTGATCAAGGTTATACTCCACCGAAGGGAAACACCCAATCATGAGATCATCAGTACTCTTTGAATTCCAATATGAGTTATCATTTATGAGTTATAAAGATTTTTAATTAAATTACTTTTTTACTTATTTTTTTTATTTACGACCAAAAACCGACTTCCACATTGGGCAAGTTCCGGCCAATGTTATGCCCACTCTAGGTGAAACTTGACACCCTATGTTCTATGGTGGCGTCATATTGTCACGAAATGAACTGGTTTATAAGTTAGAAAACCTCACTCACACAGTTATTTAATAAACCTCATTAAATGAACAAAAGTATTTTCGGGTCACTTCGGGCCTCCGAATTACGTGTCGTCATAGTGAATTTTCTTGAAATAATCACATTTATTTTAAAAAAAATATATATGTAATTCTGGGGTATTATAATATATGTTTATATAAGAAGTTTCCCTCCCATGTAATGAATTTCACCACTTATCTATTTAGGTATTCCAATATTCCAATATAATCATATAAAAATTAAAAATAGTTGTGCGGGAAATAATTTTTCTAATATAAAACACAAATAAACTCAACATCAGTCCTATGATATACTTTAAATGTTTTTCCTAGCTAGGTGTAATGAAAATAATATTCTAGGAAACACAAAACCCAACTGTTATGGTCACCAATATTCATTATTTCGACACAAAGGATAATCCATGGGAACAACTTTTTATAATGGTCATGTTTAATTAAATGATAACATTATTGAAATATTTTATCTTTTGATGGAATATATCAAATTTCCTTTTTAAAGTTTATTTTATCTCAACATAATATCTCATATATTTCTATTATGTGTATACCTGATTCTAATGAGGATGTTTAGAGTCATATGAATTCCTCTTAATCAGTATGTTCAATATATGTTAATCGGTAACAATTTAATCAAATGATAGGTTGGGTTAGTAACCTAAATTTAAAGAAAGATATCTTTATACACATCATAATATATCATGTGCATATGTCATATAGAAATAATGTATGTGATGAATTTTAATCATATAAAATAGATTATTCTAATAGGAGTTTTCTTGGAGTGATATAGAGACAAGACCAAAGTTTCTAGACAAAGAATTAACATCTTGGATAATGATAAGTCCGACACATATTACCTCTACCCATGGATATATTAATCATTAAATACCTCAATAAATTATTATAATAACACAAATTAATTATAAATACCAATTAAATTCATAGTTAATTATAATAACCTAGTAAATGAAAAATTCAATGTAGAATGACAAATAATCAATTTTTAAATCAAATAATGTGAATCCACCAAGTCAATGTTCTAGAATATATTATATAATTTTGATCTCTTTTTTGGTTTCTTAGTATATCTAAAATTTTTTGAGTGTTGATGGATATCATAGGATATAACAGTCTAGGTTTTAAAAATTCCACATGATGGGTTAGGGTGACCACATCATTGAATAAATTCTATGACTTGGTCAATTTTCAATTTATGATTAAACATGGATTAGGGTGATGATTACAATTTTTTATGTAATATTTTTTTAATGAATTGATTTTTCTATGAGAATATAAGTCCCATAAAATGGGTGACATTGTACCATTGATGGTAGTCAGGTTCTCATCTTGCATTACTGGAGAATGGGGTTTCATTATGGCTTCCATGACGATGGTTTAATGGTACTTCCCATTAGGTAAGCACTATGTTGTTGGAAGTAGACTTCACCATGTTGGGTTTTTAGGAAGGGAACTATATTGTGGTGTATATAGCAATTCTATGGGATTTTTCTATCTGGTTATTAATTTTTTTAATCTTAACTAGTTCCCCACCATTTATATTTTAGAGGTTTTAGCCCACTTCCCCCCTCTCAATCATTAATTCATAGAAAAGGAAATGTATTACACCTCCACCCACTCCTTAATACAACCTTCTTAACTCATCGATACATAAAATTCAATTTGATATGTATATTCTAGTTTAGTTCCACAATTATTATATTCTCACCTTTTCTATCATTATTCCATCATCTTTTATCAATCATGAAATCCTCATAATATATATTAGAAAAAAGTTATTTTTTGGATTTTTTTTGATTTTGGGTTTTGAATGCATCAGTCTCAAGTGGGACGTTTCATTACATAGTTGCGCTTTCATTATGGTAGGAAATAGGTAAGGATTTGTTCCCACATTGATCAATCTAGGTTTTCTTATGAAATTAATTCATAATATATGTCATTAAATGAATTCATTTTTTAAATGATTTTTATACAAATACAGGTATATATATTACATGCATGATGGGATATATGACATATACTAACACCCTAGGGTCACATCCAGGATAGATGTAAAATTAGTGTTCCAACACATGACATCCTCCAACAGGATTGGGTATAAAACCACTATGACAAAACAATTACAAATATATCCCACAAGGAGAATAATGTGATACATAACATTTGATAATACTATAAAAAATCAATGAGATTCCACTCAATGTTCAATATATTTTGATACTACCCTCCATCTACAATGATCTAATGAAAAATCACAATTAACTATGATCAATAATGTTTGTCAAAGCATAACCAGTTGTTATAACTACAAAGTCACCCCTGATGTTTATCCATTTGATCTATCATGGATCCT
The DNA here is from genome assembly GCA_963277665.1 of Viscum album. NCBI lineage: Eukaryota > Viridiplantae > Streptophyta > Magnoliopsida > Santalales > Viscaceae > Viscum > Viscum album. The sequence goes on from OY728138.1 coordinate 287,519,513, forward strand.
TTTCATTATATGCATAGGCACAACACATGTGGGACCAAATTATGTGTATGTTTAAATATAAATATACACATTTGAGTTTACGAAAACAAAACATGAAGCACAACTAAACAAGCCATCTAACATATCAATAACTAAATAGTAACCAAATGAATGTCAAGGATGAATAATTAAGATATACACAATTATTAGACATCATAGGGACCCATGGGATATATAGCTATTATTTTTCTAATACTTGATTCCAAAACATATAAGTTAATACGGAATATTAGTACAATAAAGAGTATAAAAAACTAATTTTGGTACCTATATGTAATATTTTACGTCGATAAAAATGAATAAGAATTAAGGATTAATATTTCCCAAAAAATTATATACATCATACTCTTACAATAATGATGTGAATATAAAAATCCATGATGGAGATCGAACTCATCAATTATTCCATATCTTCAAATTAGGGGGTCTTCACCCTCCGGTCCATCAATATTATACCATCAATACAATAATAGAATTTACTATGAAATATAATTCACATAATATGAAGATAAGTATACTATGGGACCCATGTCTCTAACAGCCACAAAATTTTGAATAAAATAATTATATTTTTAATATAATTCATAACATGAATCATCATCATTTATGAGAATTGCGATATATAAAAAATATATTATTACTAAATGTCATTTTTATAACCTAGAAGTTTAATTATGGTGTTCCACTATGATTAATATAATTCGAAAATATATATATAATTTTCCTACTCAATAAAATTTAATTGATTAATTTTATGGAAATAAGGACACAATTTTTTTTTTTTAAATTAATGACATGAATTTTTTTCCCAATTCATATCGCCTATGGAATTTATTATAGTCGAAAAAGGACAATACAAACGCGAGGTGTAAAGAACTTACATCAGCAGGGAATTAAAGTGGTTACAAATAATATTCAATCCAAAAAAGAAAACCGGTTCTTGAAGACTTTCAAGAAAAATAACCATTCAGTTACTTCATAGTTGGACCTTAAGAAATGAAGTCCATCTATAAAAGCAACGAGCTGCCCTATTGGACAGACCAAACCATCCTCCCCTATAAAGCATGAACTACAACCATGTGGAGCAGAGGGAAAGAGAAGGGGGAATCCATCTTGCTGCCAAAGAATCCTTGACACAGCCATCAAATAGACTGAATGCATACAGATAGAACCATGTAATCAGAGTAAAAAAGTCCAGCACTTGAAGCATATAGATAAAGACCATAAAAATAACTAGTGTCTAAGTAAGAAAAAGCTGATGGTTTTGAGAATCTACACATTGTGGCTTCTTATCAGCAGTATATAAAGAGTAATACATGAGCTCACTTATCAACCCTTCACCCTCAGTCATAAGGAACACCAACATCAGGATAGTACCCAGGAAATCATGTCCTCCAATCGAAGACTTCAACATCATCTTCCATAATAATCTAGAAAATATCTAGATACATCCATCCTTGATTTCTAGAGTGCAGGAAAAATAAAGATGAATCTCAGATTAAACAGAGATACTGGTTGAATGAAACAGGATATAGAAGTTTCCTTAATGAAAAACCCATTAAGAAATCCACTGAAAATCTCTGATCCAGATCCAAGAGAGAGAAAAAAATTAGTCTTCAAAAGCATAAAGAGATCATTTCCATGGAATCCCTTTGAAGTCGAAATTTGGATTCTTCTTGAATTCCTCAACAACAAATATGAGCATTCTTTTCCGGATTTCCAGATAAGTGCCAGCACTCATGTCACCATCATTGTGTTTTCTAAAATAAATTCTATCATTTTCGTAAATCCATGTGTCTAGATCTTTTGGGAAGTCCTATTTTTCTTCTATTAAATAAGCATCTCTAATAGCAGGGGAATCCTCATCATCCTCACAGAAGGAGGATTCTGAATCCGTTACTTAAGACTCAGACACCATTTCGGTTGGCACATGCTGTGTAGGGATGAAGTATTCATCCTTGACCTGGGAGGCCAGGGATCCTATGATAATTGTTCTTTTAGTTTTGGAGTGGTCCTTACCTTTTTTTTCTTGTCTATAGTTCGGAGTGACAAAACCATCGGAGTCTACCATCGATTTATTTCCCTTTTTAGACCTTGATTTCAAAAACTCTTCCTCTAGCTGGAAAGATTTATAATGTTCATCATGAAAGGACTCATCTAAATCAGATTGAACCTCTTCATCTCCTCCTTGTTCATTTATATCGGTCTTTGCAGTAGGAATTTCAGAACAGGTTTTGACCTCATCCTTCTGCATAACCGATAGGGATATGGAGGCATTATTAGAATCTTGGGTGCCTTTGTTACCAACAATAGTTAATGGTTGGGTGTTTTTGGGTTTATCCTTCTCTATCCAAACTGATTTTTATATCAGTAGGGGAGGTGTTATCCTCTTTTTCTCCTCACACATAGCATGATGATGTCCAATTCAATAGCACTTTTTACCAAAAACAGGAACATTTTCAAAAACAACTTCCTAGATAAAACCAATTGAGCCATTTTGCATCCATAATCTAGAAGGCAGCAATTGAGAGATGTCAACTTCAGTACACACTCAAGCCACTGATGGTCGAGACATGTTATGCATGGAAAAATCAAGTTTAATTGGGTGACAAAAAAAACTAGCAATAGAGAAGACAAATTTCTTCTTGAAAAGATGAAGTGGGAGTCTTGGAAAGACCAACCAAATGGGGACAATAGGTGGTTCAAAGTCAACATAGAAGTTTGGTTTCCATTTCATGACCTTCATAATACAGCCTCCGAAGCTCCAGGAACCCCTCGCCCAATGTTGGTAATAGTCGTGTTCAGAGGAAAATCGCAAAAGAACATGTAACGAGTTCAGAAGAACAACATGAATGTTTTCGAAACCTATGATCTCAAGGGTTTTCCACAGAAAAACTAAGGAGGGTCTGCAGCTGTAAAACTTTCCAACCAAGACAAAGCACAAATCCAAAGAAAGAATCTGTACCTCTTCATCCGAGAAAGAAATCGCTGATAGCCCGCGATGACAGAATTTCTTTGGTTCAACACGCTTTGGGGCATACGATTCTTCTTTGGGGATTCGACCTGCGACGACATCTGATAAGGATCAAGAGTCTCTACGCCCAATTTGATCGAAATTAGGTTTTTATATATATTTTTCAATGAATATTTTTATTAATTTATTCTACTTTTAGAAATTTTATTTATATTAAAATTATTAAGATTTTTTGAATCACAATATCATTATTTTGTTACGTAAAATCATGGGATTTTTTGTAAAAGATTATTTATTTATTGACTAGTGAAAAATAATGATTCTTATGAAAATAACTTTTTCATTATTTTTTTTAAAATTATTATTTTGTTTGGAAATTATTTTAATCATACATTAGTTCATTTTGATTAATAATAATCCAATTAATTTATTTTTAATATATATTATGAATAATTCTTCTTCAAGTTTTTTATATATAAATTCATTTCTCTTGAAAACCATATTTCATTTTTTTGTGGATTTAATTTAAAAGTAATTTCATCCTTGATAGAGATTTAATTTGATAAAATTTATTCAATATTTGGAAATAGAATTACCAAATTGGTAAATGGGTTTTCATTATATTTCTTTATTATTATTACAAACCATATTAAAATATGTGTCCTGTAGTAAAGAAAAATCATGTATCAGTTTGTTAAAAATGATATACAAAATAAAAATAATTCAAAAACTTATTTGTATTTAATTCTTTGAGATCAATTATAAAATTCCCATGAAATCATATAAATACCAAATATTAGTTTCAAAATTCATTAATAAAGGCATTTAAACTATATTATGTAAAAAAATTGAAAATATCACATTCATTATTTTATAATATATAATTTATTTTTTGTGGGATTAAAAAAATTCCTACATTGATTTAATATATTATTTTTAATATGAATAATTTTTTTTGATTTTATGATTTTTATTTTTAATTAATGAAATAAATACTAAAATATTAATGTAATGTTGAAAAAGTGATTGTGTATGGTGTAAAAAAATAGGTAAATGATTTTAAAAATATAAAATACTTTTTAGGTTAAATATGGTGTTAAAATATATCTATAAACATAATTTATGTTTTATGATTTAAATTTGTATATTATAATTACAATACTTCCATTATTTTTATTAAAATATACTATTTTTATATACATGAAAATGGCATTAATTTATCTTATGTTTAGTAGTATTTTTTAAATAATTATAAATTAATAAAAAAAAATATAAAAATATTATGGGATATGGTTTATCATAACAACAAATATTCCATTTATGGTTCAATTTCCCTTTTTTGTAGCATTATTCACCACTAATGTATAAAAACATTATTATAATGGTAACAATTAAAATGTTTTATAAGAAGTCAAATATATGGAATAAGGGTTAATAAATGTTGTGAACATTCATTAATTTTATATGAATAGATTACTTAAACTCAACCACATAGATAAATTATCTCGTAAAACATAAATAAACTACTTATAAATTTACATAGATAAATTTTATTGGATTTTGAATTCATGAACTACCTTCTGTATGGTCCATTCTGATAGATCCAAAGAAAGTTCTTCAGTGTCGAGGTAACCATATCAACTGATCATTTTCATATTTATTTTCATTTTACTTCATTACATTTGATCAAAGACATTATAATATAGTAACAGCAGTATCTAACACATAAATTGATGTTTTTATTATAATAGAATATTCTTAATCATCTCATTTTATATGAAATAGAATATAAAACCGTCATTTATGTGTACATGGGGACTGTCGTCTTACGAAACTGATGTTTTTCATTTCTCATCACTTCCATCAATGAATTGTTGTTATTATTGATTTAATATATATATATATATATGATATTCATCAAAAAATTATAATTCTAGAAATATAATGTATAATCAATTAATATAACATTATGATCATTAAAAATAGAATCATTACACATGAGTATGTATAGATTACCATCTCCATGTAGATATGTAAATAATTTTTCAAAAATGGCAAGTCATGGATGGTCATGAGGATGTATTTAAAAAAGGTGTTTTATTTTTATAACATTTTAATGATTATAAAATTATAATTATTTTATTTTTTTACATTATATTTTACAACGTGAATATATAATACATCACTCATGTGTATGTTAAGACTACCACCTCATGCCCCAACTTATATTGATATATGTGAACACATTTAATAACAGACTCATAAATGTATATAGATGTACAAAAATTGCAATGATAACATGGTTATTATTTTATATATAATAGATCTATTAAATTATTTGTAGAGGTTACCATAAAAATGTAATTTTAAATGTTGGAATCGAATATTCCCAATTCCCCTGACATGAATCTAACCACATCAGTAATTAAATATGTATTTGAAATAAATGAAATATATGGTTTAATGATAACATAATGATCTTTGAAAAGGATCATAAAATTTTTAATAATTTATATATGTTTTTTATAAAGGATTTAAATGACATACATAGAATTTATGGACATGATTTATGGATATTCTAACATATTTTGTGGGTTATACTACAACATTATTGACTAGGTTATGCCATTAGTATCAGTGAAATGTCATTTTATTTTAATATTATTTATTGGTCCATGATTTTTTAAAGACCCGTAAAATTCAAGGAAAAGTTTTTCTTAATTTTCTTTGGGATTTTACAAGAACACAGTTTCTGATGGCACGTGATTCCAAGGCCCAGTGTGCCCGAAATCATATTCCGAAGTTTGGCTCGGGTACGTTCAGTGAATGAACGAGTGGGTTTTTCTAACGTTTAAACCGGTGCTCGGAATCGAATTCCGAGGGCATCGATGGAACCACAACGCCGGTAATTGATTAGAAACACCTTTTTCGATGTTGCGTTTTCATGATAGAGGTTGATAAAAATTGTGGAAGTTAAAATAAAAATTTAACTACAATTTTTATTTTCTATAAGTGGATTTAAGCTTTGGGTGGAAGTTGGGTAACTACCCAACTTCCAATGGATGGTTATGAGGGTGGTGGGGCCCACACGAACCCCACCCCTTCACATTCCTTGACTCCCTCAACTCACAATTAAAATTGATAACTTAAGTTTTAATAACTTATGATATTAATGAAGTGAGTATAATGTGAGTGTTTGAATTTCAAACTTTTGTCATGTTAATAAAATATGTGTGGGCTTATTTTATTAAGGTTTGGAATCTTGTTGTGGAGTCTTTGGGAGAAAAGGATAAGGAACTTGAGGAACTTATTCGTCTTCAACGAAGAACGCGAAGAACACATCGATCTCCGACGAAGAACGCCGAGTCCTCGGAAACCGACTACGCGACGCCGTATACCGCGACGCTGACAACGTCTTCTTCTGTGAAGTCTCTTACCACAACAGATATTCCGCGATGAATCCTCATTCGATGAACCTCCGTTCAAGCTACGCTTGAGATCATCGACGCGATGCCGTGTTCTGCGACGACGCGACACCCCTTCAGTGACGCGACGATCCTCTTCTTCCGTGACAGAAAATTCCACGAAGAACTCTCTTTCGATGACTACGATGAGGTAGGGGTTGATTCTTTTAAATCTTGTGATTTATACCCACAACGTATGATTAAAATTTTTGTAAGACTTTTAAAACCGCTAACACTGTGGGTGCGGACTAACGAACGAGTCTGAACACACTGCCCCTTTCGTTCTTGGTGTGCAAAACGACATACATTGACAAAGCAGGCCACACGGGCGATGCGAGGTCATCGTAGTGAAGGACGGACCCCGGGAGGGCCTTTGGCGAATACAGCGTGAATTTTCGACCACCGAAACTCGTCCGGTGGTCCGCGGAGCAACCCACCGGCGCGCCGCCGTGGAGAACCATCACGTCTGTAGCCGCAGTGGCGGGCCGGACATCCCGCGACCACGCATGACCGGCGAAGGATGGGACATGGCCGGCTGCCACGTCCGCTGGCAAGGGTGGCCCCACGCGGGGCCGCGACACATCACGCATGGCCAGCACGCCCCCCGCTCAGCTCGTCTGTAACTAGCCGAGCCGACCCGCCTGACGACCGGGCTGCGCCCAGGCCGGTCCGGCCCCCCAGGCCGGGCCGAGCCGTGCCGGGCGGGTCAGACCCAGACACGGGTTGGGTCAACCCGGTTCTGGCCGACCCTAGGGGGGGCGAGTTGGGCCGGGTCGGTCCGGGCCCATATCCCCCCGTTTTCGGACTTTTCCTGTCTTTTGCTCATAACATGAGATACGGGCCTCCGATCGACGCACCGTCAGTTGCGATGTGATCCTTGGATCAAGAAAGTCGTTTCGGTATATTACATTCAACGTTTCGGAGTACTTTGGGTTTGGCCGTGTTGGTTTGTTCACGGAACCAACCGGGCTCTCGAAGCGGAAACGCTTATAACTTGAGCTTCAGATGTCCGATTGACGTACCGTCAACTTTGATTGATTCCTCTATGTGAGAAAGATCGTTAGGCTTACTCCGCATGAGGTTTGGACACATGTGGAGTATGGTCGGGTTGGTTTTAACTGAAAAACCAACCAGGCCCCTAGGACAAAAAAGCCAATAACTCTCAGACCGGGCATCTGATTGATGCGCCGTCTGCGACGTTGAGTTCCTGTTGACGATACAATAATTTTGGATAAATAAACTCTATACTATGAGTCAGTTGATGTATCAGCCCTCGGCTCGTGGAGTGGACCCTCCCGAACGAGCTTGTAGTGTGAGGGAACCCTAGCGCTGGCTGCGACTGCACGACAATGAAGACAGTACGAGAATCCTCTGTGGGTTCGGTAGTGACCACTACAGTAATTTTTGGGATACATCAACTCCGGACTACATGTCATTTGATTCAATGACCTCTTGGCTCGTGGAGTGGACCCTCCTGGAACGAGCATGCTGTGTGCGGAAACCCTAGTGCTGGTTGAGACTTGACGACTGCTGATCGAACGACTCGGTGTGTTACGGATAGCCCAGTGGGAAGAGCTTGGTTGTAGCAGCAGACCCACAGCGGAGGAGCGCTTGGTTGTAGCGGCAAACCCATGATACTCAACAGAAGGAGTACCTCTGGAGGCAATGAGGGGGAGCGCTTGGTTGTAGCGGCAGACCAATGATAGAGGAGCGCTTGGTTATAGTGGCTGACCCATGGTACTCAACAGAAGGAGTACCTCTAGAGGCTATGAGGGGGAGTGCTTGGTTGTAGAATCAAACCCATAGTGGGAAGCGCTTGGTTTTAGTAGCAGGCCCACAGTACTTGATAGGTGAGTACTACAGCAGTCCAAGGTTAGAGGGAAGCGCTTAGTTGTAGCGGCATACCCACTGTACATGTTAGCGAAGGAGTTTCCCAATAGCTATGGTTTCATCTTCATGATCGATCCTATGTGGGTCATTGCGGGGGGTTAGTACCTATTGATTCTTTGTGGGTCTGACGGAATAGATGAATCAATGGATATATCTGATCATATCTATCGTCATACAAATAAGTATACCTGTGTGAGCTGAATTCTGTTTTTCTTTCCTATTTGGATTTTGTTGTGCTATCCTATGTGGATTTTCATTTTGCTTTCCTGTGTGGATTGGGTTGTACTTGGGCTCGGAGGTTGGAGGGGACTGGAATTGGTGACTTAGGTATTTGTATGGGCATATACCTAAGCACTGTCGGATGTTACTTCGTGATTTTATTTTTACTTTGTGGATTATCCTTTGTGGATTCAAGGAAACCTTCGGGGGTCTCAGGGTCCCTATTGAGTAGCTTATACTCTCCCCTGCACGGGGTATCCCCGTACTACATTGTGTTGGTTGCAGATGACGGACAACGCTGATCCTGGTTGAGGCTATCAGAGCAGGACAGTACCTGGAGGTGGACCACTGGGCGGGACATACTCGGAGCGGCCGGCTGGACCCGAGGGGCAGTGGAGGCTATCTGTACCAACCCATCTGGTGGGATTTCCAGTGTACAGCTCGGCGTTGTGGCTTTACTTTTTAGTTTCTATTTTCCCTTCCAGTTGTACTTTACTTTCAGTTTGGGTTTGTATACTGGCACACTTACTTTTCCACACTTGATGTTGTAATCAGTTTTTTCTTAGTGTTTACATCTACTGCATGCTTGCTCAGTGGTGCTTGTTTACTTTACAAAGGAAATGCCTTCCCTTTTTACAGGGATTTATGCCTTGGTGCAAGTTGCCAGCCCCTAGCCTATGGAAGGCGGGCTTGGGGTAGTCACGGAACGAGCCCCGAGGACGGGTCGTGAAAATTGTTATCAAAGTAGTTCAGTTCTACAGTATAACTTTGGACTCTAATCTTTTTCTATGTGAAGCAATAGTGTTAAGCGTATTGGGTGTGGTTATCAGTCCACTGAGTCCAGTGTTGGTGTGGAAGATGACGTATCCGTCCACCAGGACCCTGACTTCTGATTTCCGACTTAATGCACGAAAACACTGATTGCATGTGTGTTTCAAGTTTTCTTTGTAATTACATTATGTCAGCTCACCAGGTATACTGTTTGACCATGGCACACTTGTTTCTTTTCAGGATGACCCCACGATGGCAGCCAACTTGGGTTCCGAGAGTTGTACGTGACGACAGTCCACCGAGCGACGGGGCCTCGGTACAGGGCCCTTTGACAGCTAAGGCACCGGCGGTACCTTTACCCGCCAAGCCACCGATGCTTCAAGCCCAGCTGCTGACGATGCATGTCGCCTTAGTGCACTTCAGGAGTTTCAGCACCAGCGACTGCCCAGGTTCCATGGGGAGACGGAACCTCAGGCCGCCGAGGATTGGCTGGAGGGAGATGTACGAGTTTTCAGGTTAGTGAGGACACCAGTAGACCTCATGGTGATCCTTGCAGTGAGCCTACTGCATGCGGCAGCAGGCAGATGGTGGAGCTTGATGGTCCAGTTGCACGATGAGGCATCTCTCCTCTGGATGGAATTTGAGAGCCTCTTCCTCTCGGAGTTTGTCCCAGCCAACATCCATGCTGTGCACATCCAGGAGCTTCTACAGCTACGGCAGGGTAGCATGACAGTAGCCCAGTACGCGGCAAGGTTTACTGACCTCTCACGCTAGTCAACAGACATGGTACGAGACACATTTTTCAGGGCCCGAACCTTCTATCAGGGGCTCAGGTGAGAGATTAGAGCTTCAGTTGTTTCTCACAGCATTCCGACACAGAAAAGAGTGTTGGAGCGAGCCCTCTTAGTAGAGAGTTTCCTTGCTGAACAGTCTCTAGCAGCAGGACCCACCACTAGCCAGCATGCAGTAGAGTCTTCTGCAGCAGGCAGTAGACAGAGTACGCAGGGGTCTAAGAGGACTAGACCTGCAGGTGGTCGACCGTGTGAAACATGATCGTTTGTGCGAGGCACCCGAGGTAGTGAATTACTTACCATGCGCGGGCAGTGATACTCCTATGGCGGGGTCGGTCACATGGCTCGTGACTATCCGACCGTCCATACAGATGACCAGCAGATTAATGAAGGACCTCCCAGGCAGAGGCAGAGGTTCGATCAAGGCGGACCGCATGGAGTAGGGGACCATGTTAGGGGAGATGGCCCTGCAGCTGGAGGAGGACGATGCTTCGAGGTGTTGCCACCACCACCACCAGGAGATCCACCCCGACTACAGGGAACATGTGGATGTGGGAGAGCTCAGCTACAGGCAGTTGAGGACTACGATCATGGAGCACCGGGAGCAGATGGACAGGAGTGGGACTAGCTCCAGACCTAGATACTTTTGTTCATGTTGCTTCCATCTCTGTTGATGTTTTTTTGTTGTTGCTTTGTGTCTTTGTACTTTGAGCTTCAGTAATTAAAAGACACTTTTCTTTTGGCATTTACCTTCTTGTTCTCTCTTTATGTTGTTACTAAGTGGTTTCTGTTTAAAAACTGTTGACTTGATCCTCACTTTGAGATACCTACTGGAGGAGACCCAGTGACCACACACTAATGCCGACAGTGTGACTCAACCCGTGGAGGCGAGAGTGACGGTTGGATATCTTTGTAGTAGCGTCGAGGAATTACGACGTCATTCTTGGTATGGTAGAGTATCATCCATGACGGGATTGACTGTATTAGGCGAAGAATGTGGTTCATCCAGGGGATGAGACCGGATTTCTCTTCTCGGAAAAGATGAAATCTCAGCAGCTCTTGTAGGACCAGAAAGGTTCAAGTCATCCAAGAGTGGATGAGGACAGCTTAGATCCGGTAAAAGTCTTGTGTTTTCGGGGGGTGGAGACCACTAGAGTTCGAGTTTGGTGACCATGTTTCCTTACGGGTCACACCTCGATTTGAGTTACGGAGATTTGGACGAGGCGGAAAGTTGTCTCCATGCTTCATTGGACCATTCCGGGTCCTCAGTAGGGTAGGCTAGGTGGTTTACTGCTTGACCCACCCACCTCAGTTGCACCAGGTGCACGACGACATCCATGTATCTCAACTGGGGAGATACGAGCACGACCCGACGCATATCATTGACCCTAGGGAGCCAGACGTTGATGATGGGGAGCTTTTTATGGAGGTCCTAGTGTAGATCAAGGATCGACAGGAGTGGGTCCTACGTGGACAGTCGATTCCTCTAGTGCGCATCATATGGCAGCACAGGAATCTCCATGAGAGCACATGGGAGCGGGAGGCTCACATGCATGCTCAGTACCCACCTTTTCCTAGTTTACGATGTATCTTTACGGGGATGTAAAACCCTGAGGTGGTAGTAATGTAAAGACCCGTAAAATTCAAGGAAAATTTTTTCTTAATTTTCGTTGGGATTTTACAAGAATGCAGTTCCTGACAGCACCTAATTCCATGGCCCGGTGTGCCCGGAATAATTTTTTGAAGATTGGCTCGGGTACATTCAGTGAATGAACGACCGGGTTTTTCTAACTTTTGAACCGGTGCTCGACATCAAATTCCGAGGTCACCGATGGAACCGCATCACTGGTAATTTCTTAGAAACACCTTTTCCGATGTTGCGTTTTCACGATAGTGGATGATAAAATTTTTGGAAGTTAAAATAAAAATTTAACTACAATTTTAATTTTATTTAAGTGGATTTAAGCTTTGGGTGGAAGTTGGGTAACTACCCAACCACCCATAGAAGGTTATGAGGGTGGTGGGGCCCACACGAACCCCACCCCTTCACATTCCTTAACTCCCTCAACTCACAATTAAAATTGATAACTTATGTTTTAATAACTTATGATATTAATGAAGTGAGTTTAATGTGAGTGTTTGAATTTCAAACTTTTGTCAAGTGAATAAAATAAGCATGGGATTATTTTATTAAGGGTTGGAATCTTGTTGTAGAGTCTTTGGGAGAAAAGGCTGAGGAACTTGAGGAACTTATTCGTCTTCAACAAAGAACGCGAAGAACACATCGATCTCCGACGAAGAACGCCGAGTCCTCGGAAACCGACTACGCGGCGCCGTATACCGCGATGCTGACAACGTCTTCTTCCGTTACGTCTCTTACCGCGACAGATATTCCATGACGAATACTCGTTCGACGAACCTCCGTTCAAGCTACGCTTGAGATCATCGACGCGACACCGTGTACCGCGACGACGTGACGCCCCTTCCGCGACGAGACGATCCTCTTCTTTTGCGACAAACAATTCCGTGAAGAACTCTCTTTCGACGACTACGATGAGGTAGGGATTGATTCTTTTAAATCTTGTGATTTATACCCGCGACGTATGATTAAAATTGATGTAAGACTTTTAAAACCGCTAACGCGGTGGGTGCGGTCTAACAAACAATTCCGAACCCACCGCCCCTTTCGTTCTTGGTGTGTGAAACAGCGGACGTCGACAAAGCAGGCCGCACAGGCGATTTGAGGTCCTCGCAGTGAAGGATGGACCCCGGTAGGGCCTTTGGCGAAGACGGCGTGAATTTCCGACCACCGGAACTCGTCCGGTGGTCCGCGGAGCAACCCGCCGGCCCACCACGCCGGCACGGCTGCGCTGGCGCCCGACGCGCTGCCGTGAAGAACTGCCGCGGCTTCAGCCGCGGCGGCGTGCCGGCTGTCCCGTGACCGCGCGCGACTGGAGAAGGACGGGACGTGGCCGGCTCCCGCGTCTGCTTGCAAGGGCGGCCCCACGCGGGGCCGCGGCACATCACGCGGGGGCAGCACGCCCCCCACACCGCTCGGCCGTAACTGGCCGAGCCGACCCGCCTGACGACCGGGTCGCGCCGCGCAATCCGGGCCGAACCCGGACCCGGTTCGGGCTTCCCCCGGGGGGGGGGGGGGGGTTGTGCCGGGTCGGTCCGGGCCCAGACCCCCCGTTTTCGGACCTTTTCGGTATTTTGCTCATAACATGAGCTACGGGCCTTCGATCGATTCACTGTCAGTTGCGATGCGATCCTTGGATCGAGTCGGTCGTTTCTGTATATTACATTCAAGGTTTTGGAGTACTTTGGGTTCGGCCGGGTTGGTTCATTCACGGAACCAACCGGGCTCTCAGAGTGGAAACACTTATAACTTGAGCTCCAGACGTCCGATTGACGTACCATCAACTTTGATGGATTACTCTAAGTGAGACAGGTCTTTAGGATTACGCCACCCGAGGTTTGGACACAAGTGGAGTACAATTGGGTTGGTTTTAACTCAAAAACCATCCGGGCCCCTAAGACGAAAAAGCCAATAACTCTCAGACCGGGCGTCTGATTGACGCGTCGTCTGCGACGTTGAGTTCCTGTTGATGATACCTAAAATTTGTATACATAAACTCTCAACAATGAGTCAGTTGATGTATCATCCCTCGACTCGTGGAGCGGAACCTCCCGTACGAGTTTTCTTTGTGCAGGAACCCTAGAGCTGGCTGCGACTGCAACGACAATGAAGACAATACGAGAATCCACTGTGGGTTCGGTAGTGACCACTACGGTACTTTTTGGGATACATCAACTCCTAACTACATGTAATTTGATGCATCTACCTCTTGGCTCATGGAGTAGACCCTCCCGGAATGAGCATGCTGTGTGCAGAAATCCGTGATCCGGTTGAGACTTGACGACTACTGATCGAATGACTCGGTGTGTTACGGATACCCCAGTGGCAACCGCTTGGTTATAGCAGCAGACCCACGGTGGAGGAGCGCTTGGTTGTATCGGAAGACCCGCGGTACTCAACAGAAGGAGTACCTCTGGAGGCTATGAAGGGTAGCGCTTGGTTGTAGCGGGAGACCAACGACGGGGGAGTGCTTGGTTGTAGCGGCTGACCCGTGGTACTCAACAGAAGGAGTACCTCTAGAGGCTATGAGGGGGAGCGCTTGGTTGTAGCGGCAGACCCATGGTGGGAAGCGGTTGGTTGTAGCAGCAGGTCCACAGTACTCGATAGGTGAGTACTACAGCAGTCCAAGGATAGGGGGAAGCACTTGGTTGTAGCGGCATACCCACTGTATTTGTTAGAGAAGGATTTTCCCAATAGCTACGGTTTCAACTTCATGATCGATCCTATGTGGGTCATTGTGGGGGGTTAGTACCTATCAATACTTTGTGGGTCCGACGACATAGATGAATCTGTGGATATATCTGATCATATCTATCATCATACAAAGAAGTATACTTATGTGGGATGAATCCTGTTTTTCTTTCCTATGTGGATTGTGTTGCGCTATCCTGTGTGGATTTATGTTTTTATTTCCTGTGTGGAATGGGTTGTACTTGGGCTCGAAGGTTGGAGAAGACTGGAATTGGTGACTTAGGTATATGTATGGGCATATACCTAGGCAGTGTCGGATGGTACTTCATGATTGTTTTTTTCCTTTGTGGATTATCCTTTGTGGATTCTAGGAGACTTTCGGGGGTCTCGGGGTCCCTACTGAGTAGCTTATACTCACCCCTGCGCGGGCTATGCCCATACTACGTGGTGTTTGTTGCAGATGACGGACAACACTGATCGTGGTTGAGGCTTGTGGAGCAGGACGGTACCTGGAGGTGGACCACTGGGCGGGATGTACTTGGAGCGGCCGACAGGACCCGAGGGGTAGTGGAGGCTATCTGTACCCACCCTTCAGGTGGGATTTCCAGTGGACATCTAGGCGTTGCGGCTTTACTTTTCTGTTGCTGTTTTCCATTCCAGTTGTACTTTACTTTCAATTTGAGTTTGTATACTAGCCCACTTACTTTTCCACACATGCTGTTGTACTCAGTTTTTTCTTAGTGTTTTAATCTACTGCTTGCTTGATCTATGGCGTTTGTTTACTTTACAAAGTCAATCCCTTCCCTTTTTACCGGGATTTACGCATTGGTGTTAGTCTCCATCCCCTAGCCTATGGAAGGCGGGCTTGGGGTAGTCACAGCACGGGCCCCGAGGATGGGTCGTGACAGATTTTTTAGTTTTACATTTTTTTAAAATGAAATAATTTATTAAAATCAAACATTAATTATATGATCATTGAAAGGATAATTGGAGGCATGCTATGAGTTATGAACCAATCTCCTTTTAAATAGTGTATATGCCTCCTATTGAGATATTATATCATTAATGACTATTTTATCATGATATTTTATGTTTCATTGATGTTTACCTTCATTATATACTGAATCAATTTCTATAAATATTTTATTAATTTTTTGGTTTCAATTTCAATTCAATGAGATATAATCCACATTATGCACCATGATTTATTTAATATGGTGTACTTATTGGAATAAAAATGTATTATAAGAGGTTATTTCAATGAATATTTATGTTTTATATAATCATGTTGTGTTTCTTAACTCAATTTAATTTTCACTCATGTATTAACCATGTTATAGGGGTTTCTCATCTCCAACATCCTTATTTTTTGACATATTTTGATTGATTCAGTTATATTAATTTATAGAGTGTACAAAAAAATGTTTTAAATATAATATAAATAATATTTCTTTAATCATTTTTTTCCATGTTCCTTAATATGTTCTTGATTTTAAATGTGTCGTTCTTTTATATGGAAGAAAATTGGGTTTTCATTAAAATAAATGTATTGATTTATTATAATTATTATTATAAAACATCATCTATAATTTTATTTATCTTATTTAAATAGTGTTAATTTTAAAAAAAATTCAGAAATATTTATTACAAGTTATCTCAAATTATTTTAATCATTATCAAAGTAAATTTTTATAAATTTATCAATTTGGGTCACTTTTGACTCTCATAACAAGTGTTTATAAACAATATATATTTTTAACAAGAAAACAGTCTATTTTTTTATTAACTATTATTATTTTGAATCCTCCTTTACCAGTTTTAAATATTATTTTAAAAAGAAAAAAAATTATTATATTTATAATGTTTAGTTTTTTAAAGGTACAGAAATGAAATAGTATTTCTGATATTTTATAAGAATCAGTTCTGATGTCCATTTGAATTAATTTTCATATAAATTAACATTATTTAATAATTAAAATGTTTCAATGGGGGTATTACATTATTGTAATATTTATTCCATTTCTCAATATGCATTTTTTTTATGTTTTTAATATATTTTCCTAGAACCCATTTCATTTCTAAATATTAATCATGTTATAAAATAATTAATGTAGTTTAAAATGATGTTATTTTGAAAAGTAAAATATTTTATATGTTTCTCAAATTCTTTGGTAATTAAAAATATCTATGTATTTTTTATATTTTTTTCCATTATAAACCATGAATGGGTTAGATTGTAATACGCATTTACTGGATTTGGTAAAGTGATTAAGTTGATTTTAATATGTTACTATAAGAGATGATATAGATATCAATTGTTAGTTAAACATATGAGATAATGGATCCAAATAGTGTAAGTTAATATTAAGATAACAAAATTTCACTGAATAAGTTTAGCTACTATGAGAAAGAATAGTTTAATGTTTCATATTACTCTTAATAGTTTATTAGAATTACACTGTTTTGGAGATTAGATGAATAATGTGGGATGGTCTAAGAGGCCAATATAATTTCATTATTCTATTTAATATTAACAATCTATACTTTTATCAACAATTATTTTCACGTATATCATGATTGATTACTCATATTTCACTCATATGTCCTTACATATTAATTTTTTGACTCTTTGTACATGTTCTATTTTTGGGAAGGGTATGTATTATCTTATTTTAGGATTTTGTACATAAAATATGTTATCATACCCATATATAGTTATTATTATCATTGATGAAATTAAAATATTAATGAATATGGTTACCCTTGCCGAGCATTAATAGTCACCATTTTTATGTATGATTCTCCAGACCAGAATTCTAGATGTTGTGCTTATAGGCAAATAAATTTAAATCACTTATTCTAAAAATATGTCTTATTATAGGAAGTGGTATTCCCCAAAACCAAACAATTTTTTTTATTATAAGACATCTCAATGAATAAATAGGCTATAAAAGTTTAATCCCCACAAATCACCTATTTTTGTATAATAAATTCACTATGTGGTTCAACATGACTTATCATAAAATTTCGTAAGGAACCTATAGATGATTGAATATATGGATATCCATATAATAAAAAACATAGAATGTAAATACATAATCAACCAGTTATAAGACTAAAGAATCATCAATAAAATCAATATTTATCCCATTTTTATAAAAGAGATTGCTTGGTATTTACCCATATATCGAAATAAGTTGTATAGTAAAACAATATATAATAAACTACCCAATAATAATTTATATTTTAATAAAAACATACATAATGAAAATAATTTTACCAATGAAAATATAATGACATTTTATTAAGATTATCATACGATAAGAATTATGTAAAATATGATGTTAACATCATATAGATATATCATTATACAACTAAATAAGAAATATAAAAACATTATCATATTATATATATTGTAAAAATTTGTATGGTTTTAATGAAACATATCCTTAAAATAAAAATCAAAATAAATATTTTTGTTTTCATTAATAAAACAAGTCCTTAAAAAATACTAATTGAAAAATATCACCAAATAAGGGATTAAGAATTTGATTTTCAATTATTATGTGTTAATTATACCAAATTATAAATAAATAAAGAGTGAAATTGAAACCTTATTAGGGTAAATCCTTAAAAAATATGAAAATGTAAATGGATGTGAAATCATTAATCATCTCCTAGAAAACATTTTTAATAATGAAATAAAATAAAAAAATTCATGTCTTATTCAAAGTTAACTATTGAAAACATAAAATATAATCTTCTTAAAAATCCAAATTTAGAAAAAACATTAACAATAGCTCCATGAATATAAATTATGTTAATTCTTTGAAAATAATGATAGGATTAAAAATATATAAAAGTGAAATTACTATCTATTTTTTTATTATTATAAATATATTGTTTTGAAGAAAATCATTCTAAAAAGCGTAAAAAATAACCATTTTTCGTAAAATATTGTTTTGCAAAATAATATCATCAAATAACATATAATAAATTATTATATAGAGATTACCCAGGAATGGAAAATGAAAGTTAATCCGGAAACATTATAACTCACTGAAAAGTGATTTATGTGATTGATATCACTTATCAACAACAAACATCATGGAGCATAAGATTTTATAAAATGGGTTTATAGGGATAAATTCTTAATATTAAAAGGAGACCACATTGTACAATAAATGGTTACAATGTATCAAACAAAATAGAAATAATTTCTTGTGAATGATGACAACATAATGAATGAAAATTGTGTTACAAAAAAATCATAAAATTGGAGTAATGAAAGAGTCAAAAGGCATTTGATGAAAATAAAGTGATATGGATTTTTAAATTCCATTAATTTTAGGGAAATATTTTATAGAGTATTAATGGGATATTAAATCAATATAACATCAAACAATGGAAACATGTTTCATAATATAAAACATGTATCCAAGAATGAAAAATCCACGCAAGAAATCCAGGAAATAGTGGGCATGAAATTAAAATTAAAATACGAGTATTAAATGAATACTCATGATATCATAACAAAAATATGATATATATTCAAAACATAAAGCGAATTTGGTATATAATACCATAAGTTTCTCATTGAGAGGACATTATAAAAAACATTAAATTGTTTTATATTCATAATGGAAACGCACATAAGATACCGAATTATATAATTATGATTATTATATAACATAATAATAACATTATTATTATTTATTAAACTTTATACTAATCATTTATTTTCATATTAAATTTTTTATTAGATAGTTATCGTCCATATAATGTTAATTTGAGGTTGTTCAGCCAACTTTTCTAAAATTCTATATTTATGTGGACATTAGAAGAAAGTGTCATAAAATAGATTCTTAATATCCATAGTATTAATAATTTTGGGAAATTTTTTTGTTAAATATTTATTTAAATATATTCACAATGGGTTGTGATTCCAAATTAAACTCATTTCTCCTAAAGGTGGTAGGCTACAAGTCCACACGATTAATGATTCCATTTCACAATGAATGATAGGGAACTATTTTTTTTTAATATTAATATATATATATATATATATATAATATTTATTTATCTATACCATCATTAAAATGGACCATGATAGGTGGTGATGAAAAATTGGATATGTATCTTCGTAGAGGAGGTAGTTCGCACATAATCTCGAATGACGCTCTTTAATTTCCATAGTAGATGGAAATAAAAAAATAATGCTTATTATTCAATATATGAAATGTAAAAATCCTAAAATTTTACAATTTTTAATATTTAATCTGGGTGCCCCATAGAAAGGGTGTATAAGGCATGGTGGGGGAAGCATTTTTTGGAAGATGACTACATGGATCGAGGTGGAATGTATTTGGGCGCAAAATATGTGGTGGTTTTCCATGTGAATAACATTCAATGGAATTGTGATGTTAAGGAAGGGACAATGATGGGTAGGTTATAATGGAATTCATCCATGTAGTGATCTGTGGGTGAACTAGTGATGATGATGAAAGTCAACCTCGATGGGGGTCGGTGGTGGCATAGGTTTGCTGAGAGGTAGCAGTCATGCATCTGAATGGTAGATGATAGGTATGTTGATAATGTTGGATGTGATGATTTGAACACTTTTGGTGGAGGATATTTGGTTTTATCCATAGAGCACAAGTAGAGGTCATTTTCAATGGATGGGAAAGATTTCTGTATGGTTG
Source organism: Viscum album (assembly GCA_963277665.1). NCBI lineage: Eukaryota > Viridiplantae > Streptophyta > Magnoliopsida > Santalales > Viscaceae > Viscum > Viscum album. The sequence continues at coordinate 287,539,693 of OY728138.1, forward strand.
GTCTATGAGCATGGTTTCTATCATCCCTCCAAGGTTCACTCCTTCATGTCATGTAATGGGATCCATCTACCAGAAAAGAAGAGGTGTTTGAAATTTTAAATTAAAAACTATTGTCTTACTACTTATTGATTAGAAATTTTGGATGTTCCAATAATATAATTAGATATCATTATTATAGTCATACTGATTCCATTGTGTTATTATTGACATAATAGTCTTTGAGGGGGATGCAACTCTCCATGAATAGGAATCAATACATCGAATAATTTTCAAGATGATAACTCCAACTGGTGAACTATACATACCACCACAAATATAGTAGCACTTGGTACCCTTAATACTAGTGGATGAGTTGAAAATATTGTGCGCAGTTCGTAATTTTAATGATAAAGACCATAAGGTCCTGAGGCAATCCTGCTTGATGAGAACTAGGGATTGGCATGAGGTTGTGATATGATTTTTCTATCTATTATGGATAATGACAGATCCAATGGTGGTCTTGGAAGAAAGTATTATTCATGGATTATTATGGAGATGGTGGGATTTAGTGACCCATTATTATGATTAGATGACACTTTCATGGACCATGATAGAGGACCTTTTTAAAAGGATTTATCACCAACTATTCTGAGTTTTGTATGCATCCATGATATTTGTTAGCTTTTTTTTGGGATTCGTGATAGTATCCAAGTATTCATTAAGGATTACCAACCATTTTAGTACCCGATTGATATGGTTCTAGATCAGTTCTTTAGGTCTCAAACCATATATCAAGGTCTTCTTAGATACTTTCTAGACAATGTTATCCCTAGGTGCATTACTAACAATGTTGGGGTGCTATAATGGGCATCAATCACTGAAATGTTTTTGGATGAGGAGATAAAACATGTGGATGATAGTAGTGCACAGGCCGAAGTGGAGAACTCGACAACAAGGATTTGATGTGAGTCTGATGAACCTAAAAATGTGAGGCATTTTAGGAGGTGGTTCTAGGACATATGATCGACTGTTCAAGGTTCACATGGTGGGTCATGATATCCCAGAGAGTGGTTGTGCTACACATGTGACGTTAGGGGAAATATGGAAAAATATTTTAATACCCATTGTATAGCTAACAGAGAGAATGTAGTTGGCCACTAATGTAAATACCATGGTAGGAGGAGGTAGGTGTACATAGTTTTGAAAATGAATGTGTAGATATAAGATACAAAGAGAGTGGTTGATGTTTCGACTTGTTACCACCACCACCCCTAGGATATGAACAACATGATAATGGAATTGGTGAACAGATGGAGGGACCAATGTAGTAAATCAATTTTTCTGAACAAGAGGCCCCACGAATGATTCACGGTAAGATATGTGTATTTTCTACCTTATCTATATTTTTGATATAAATAAGTGGAGGTCATTCCATTCATTCTAAATTCCTTGTACAAAACATAGAGATTAAAATTGAAACATTTACTCAGACCTTAGGCTTGTAGAATCATACTAGATAAGATATTGTGATATTGTATGTGCGTGGACAGTATGACATGATTCATGGAGGTATGATTTTATGATAGAATCTCTTTGTATTAGTATTGATTCCATATGGGGTCATTCCTGGTACACATTGTTTATCACTAGTTCATGCACATATTGAATTTTTTCGGCAAATGTAGTTGTGTGTCTGTAGTGATGGAATCAGGTGTTCATTTGTTGATGAAAAATGACACAGTGTAAAATATGATAGAAAAATGCATAGTAGGGTGTAGACAATTACTCATTAGTATTCTAGCCTAATGCTTGGGGAAGTGGATGTTATGAGTTCTAATATTCCATCCGTGGTGGAAGTGTATGAGGAAGTATTCCATGAGGATTTTCCTACTTTACCTCCTCACCGAGAGATAGATTCTTCATTGTTCAACAATCCTAGGGGACACCGATAGTTATTCCATCGTGTCGGATGGCTCCTACAGCGATTCAAATGGTGAGGTTGTAGATTGAGGACTTGTAGAGGAAGGTAATTTTTCAACTTAGTGATTCACAATGGGAATCCATAGTTTATTTTCCCTGAAGGCAGATAAGATCACAAGGTAGTGTATCGACAAATAGTGCTTGAACTCGGTCATCTTAAAGAAAAAGAAGCCACTATTGAGGATTCGTGACCCCTTAAAACAGTTGATAGGGGAGAAATGGTTCTTAATTGTTGATATCAGATTATTGTATCCCTGGTTGCAAGTATGAAGTGAGGATATACTGAAGATGAAATTCATATGTTTCTGCTTTCACTATGTGTACCTATAGATGACCATTGGTATTATGAACACCCCATCGATTTTCATGGGACTCATGAAACAGATCATTTAGGCTTATATAGAACAGTTCATGGTGGACTTCATCAATGATATCCTAGCATACTAGATTTCTAAATAGGAGAATGTGAGACACTTGATTATAGTTATGGACATACTCTTATAGAAACAATATTACAGAAAGAAATCAATGTTCCCATTCTAGATAGAGTATGTCCACTTTATGGGACAAGTTATACTAATCAATAAATTAGTAGAAGACCCATGCATGGTCGAGGTAGTGTTTTATTAGGATCCACCTCAGTGTATGTTATAGGTGCAAATCATCCTTGGGTTGGCACATTTTTATCATAGATTGATACCGGATTTATCCATAGTATCAGAATCCAAGAATGTTTGGACTCAAATGGAATATCCTTTATTATAGAGAGAGATATATCTATATGATTTTAAAATTTTTAAGAAGAGTTTGATGAGTATTCCCATCATTATATTCTTGGATGACGGTTTTGAGTATGTAGTGTTCGTCGATGTATTAGGAACCAGACATGGATGTTCTCTGATTTATAGGAAAGTGGTGATTTTAAATGGTTCATGCCCGTTGATGACAGATGTGAAGAAATTTTCGACCCATGATCATAATCTAGAAGTGGTAAAATTATCTATGAAGTTGTTTTGAAATATCCTAATCGGAGAATAGTTTATCATGTATTCTAATTTTAAGAGCCTCAAGTATAACTTTTCTCAAAAGGATCTCATCTTCAGACAAAGGCAATGGCTAGAGATCCTCTAGTATTATGGCTTCTAAATTTTGTTCACTCTTAAGAAGATGAACTTGGTTTCAAATTATCATAGCTTGAGATATTGTTCTCAGTTTTAGAAAGAGGCATCAATGAAGTTGGAATAATTTGAGTTATCCTTTTTCGATGGAGCTGAAGTAGCATAAATATAGTCTAAGGTTGTTACCTCTCTGTTTGGGGATCGAGTAAGGGTTGCACAACACAGGGATACCGAGTAGGATACACTATGTGAATAGTGAACAAAATTGCATTATGTTGATGGATATTCTAAAGGTGTGGACCACATCATTCTTTTAAGAGGATGGACGATGATTCTAGAGACATCGTGGGAGGAGTTTCAGAGAGAGTTTCATACATCTCATTAGGTACTACATCCAGGTGTGGAAATGATGTACTAGGTGCAACAACATCAATTTTGGTGGTAATTGATGACAAATAGAGTTGCATATTTTGCCTCTCGATGCTATACTAGTCAACATGTAAAGGATTATAACCATTTTTAGTAGTTTTTGATCAATTATTGAGGTTCAAAAATTGAATTGGGGTGGATATCTATGGACTTTGTGATGGGATTACTATATAAGTCCAGCAGACATGATTACATCTAGATGATCATAGACCATCTACCAATTTCATCCCACATCTTAGATATATGAGAACAGAGTTCAGTAGACAGTTGGAGACACATCTACATCGAGGATATATTTGGACTAGAAGTACATCCATTGAAGGAAATCTAAAATTGAAGTTCTCGCTTCAAATCCCAATTTTTGAAGGATTATAGGAGGTGTTTGGGACATAGATATGATTGGGAATAATGATTGACCCACAAACTAATGAAAAATCTGAGTGGACCATTATAGTTATCGAATAAAAGTTATGAGCATATATGTTGGACATTTTTTATAGTTGGGTGGATCATCTAACACATGTGGGGTATTCATAAAAAAAATACCATTACACCATCTATGTGGAACAATTCCATGCATTGTACGAGCGAACATGTAGGCCACATTTTGCTGGTCGGACCCATGAGAGCCGACACAGATGGTCCCAGAGTTGGTTAGAGATAGAAAAATAATGGTTTAGATCATGTAATAGTGGATTAAGAATTCATAGATCCATTATTAGTCATATGATGATATGAAAAAAGGTCTATTGGAGGTCGATGATGGAGACACTATGTTCCTAGGTGTTTCACGTTGATATGGATTGTAGAGATTTTCACAAAGTGGAAACTATGTCTAAGGTTTATTGTCCATATCCATGTACTAAGTATGATTAGAGATGTGTCATGATATCTTGATCTAACTATGATGTTAGACCGAGTACATGAATTCATGTATGTGTCTCTGCTGAGGAGGTACCTGTATTACCCAACACATGTCACTAACATAAGAGAGGTGGAAATCAAGGATGGGGTGACATTTTCTAAGTACAAGGTGGTGATTCAGGATCAATATGAGAGGATACATAGTTAGTGATTGATTTTATTTTTTCATTTTTGGTGGAAGAACGAGAATCTTGATGAAAGAACATGGGAGAAAGAAGCACAAATTAATGTTCATTACCCAGATATTTTGGAGTAGCCCTCTTTTGGAGTTTCATGGATGAAATGCCCTATGGTGGGTTGAATGTAATGTATCGTATTTTACATGTATTATATGTGGGTATTATGTAGATTTTTATTGAAACCATGCACTTTTATGGCATGTGATATGGATCCATGTGTGCACAATTTTTTTAAAAATATATTAAATGTATCAAATATCATGTTCTTAGAGTTCTCCTAAAAAAGTGGAATAAAAACTATATGGGTTCCAAGATTATAAACCTAATGGAACTGTTGAGTTCATAATAAGGGATTTATTCATGGGGTGAATTAATGTCATCCAGTTCTAGTCAATTGTAGAAATATCAATATAGGCTCGAAAATGAATAAAATAAACCAATAAATTATTATATTTTAGTTAGTTTTAGTGAAACGATTAATGAACATTCAAATAGTTTATTTTTTTAGAATTAATGTGTAATCTACATAACTCTGGACACCTTGTAGATACCATTGGAGAGTTTCTTCAAGAGAATGATGAAGAGATCATGAATTAGTGATTGAGAAACATTATATTCAAAGGATCTTTCCAAAAATCATAGAGCATATCTATTCATCATTAGTGATCAAAAATAATTGTGGTATGGATTGTGTTTTAATTTTATTTGTCCCCCATATGTATTTATCTGATTAAAATGAACCAATCAAAGAACATATTAATTCATGGTTTGAGAGTTATACGGTGTGGGTTATTCTATAGGTATTTTAAGATAGAATAAATTTATCATTTTATTATTTTTATTGTTTTTCTAAAGTCAATGAATTGAGATAGACATGAATATAGATTAAGGATTATTCCACCAATATGTTATTTTATTTTATATTTTCGTTCATTATTCTTCATTGACATTCTTCATTTTTACCAAGGCCTAGCCATCCCAAATGAATCAATAATTCCAAACCCATTTCATGGTGAAACGATCCAAATATCAATGATCGAGGATTTAAATGATGTGAAAGAGGTGTGAAAATAGTGACAATATGATTTGGTTGATGGTTAGTAACTTATTTCACATTCTTTATCGTTCATCAGTTCAAAATGAAGAATTATGATTTAATCAATTTTATGACAATGTCATATGGAATAATGCTTTGTTTAATGACAATAAGGATTGAGGAAGATGTGATATTTGATTTCACAACAACAATAATGATGGGTTATAGTATTGATATTCATCCGATATATAGAGAGGACTAATATAGTATTCTGGAATATCCCAAATCGCATATCTTATAACCCATAAAACATTATTGGTGGGTCCCACTGAGAAGTTTATATAGTTTTGGGATGAACCTAAATGTGTCACGAAATGTGGCCTCTCCTAGGAGACTCATCATGTTCCATGAAGGGTTCAAGGATATTTGTTGGAGTACATGAATATCCTGCAAGGATTGTACTCCCCTATATAGGAATAGGACTGCCCACGTACACTGGTTGAGCCACATACTAGAATACCTGTAGATTATAGAGGATGCCTACATGGTGTTTACTACTACACAGAAACAACTTTTATGAAATGGTCCATTTACATAGGTAAGACCCAGAGTGAATGGTCATGGAATGTGAACAATACTACATAAGATGTACTCTTTAATACATTGATTAAATTTCTTTTCCATCGTACATTGGATATGATTAATTATCTTTCATTCCACAAATACATTGCATGAAGGTTGTTATTTAATCATATCCTACTCATAAGACTGTGATCCATTCATCCAAGAATCCTATATAGAGTCGATGTAATCCCTACAAGGGTACTAGAGTGAGATACTCAATTAATCATTGTTCCCTATGTGGAGTTCCGAATCTCATCACTACTGAATCTACATGGGTTTTGATCCTCTACTTAGTGGGATAATCCAAATTATGTTATTGGTATCACCCCTTAGCCTTGACTGTGATCTTAAACTATTAATTTTATTTTCCTTGGAACTTCTAAATATTCTTCTCATGATGATACCAGACAAGGAATACCTCTTATATGGAGATCATTAGTGCTATCAATATTTGGTATGTGTTATCCTTGATGAGTGATTTGTGAAATCAGTATGCTGTAATTCCTAGAATGGTATACAATAATTGTAAATAAAATATAAACTATGTGTACTTGATAAGTATATCTTGATATTCTTGTTATATATTCTATAAAAATAAACCTATATAGAGTTGATTACGTATCCATTTTCATATGCAGCATGATTTTGGGGTGTCCTACTATGTATTGTTATACCCACCCCAATATGAGAATTTTCATGATGTGTCATGTATTTTGTAGATGATCAATCATTTTATAGTCTCACTGGTAGAAAATGACTTGATAGTTCATTGTGAGACTATCCATACTATGGTGTGTTCCAATGAATTTCGAAAAACAGTTACAGTACATAAGTTTAAGCTGTAATTGAGTTTTTACACTCTTTTTGGCGGGATTCTATTTGGACATTTTTACTTTCTTTTACTTCCTATTTTACTCCGGTTGTGGGATCAGAGATATTCAAGAATTTTTTTTATTTGTTTTAATATTTCAACATTTTATGGGCATGAGGATGTTAGTGTGTGTATATGTACTCAGGCTAAGGAATCCCATGTCAGTTATATGAATTCTCAATGCAGGACACTAGCCCCGTTCCAATTAGAGATTAGATTGTGGAGTCACGACATGGGCCCTGCTGATACTAGTCCTAATAATGACTTTGTCATATTTCTCTCATACATGGTTAAATACAGTAAAATGAAACTGATTCAATATTATAGGTATCATTATGCCCCTATTAATTTCCTCTATAATGACGCTATCATTATTTTTATATAAGGTGGAAATGGAACAATAATTAACATAATTACTTTTCAAAAAATTATGAATGCATTTTTGGTAAATCTGTTAGATTGGATAGCCAATTTATTTTATATTTGGAAAATACCATCTTACCAGAAAATATATATTTTTCCTGATTTGTGATTTAGAGAGGGTTACATTCCATTTAAATATATTAGTGTGACCTTTTTTATAGACATGAATAATATTATATGGATGGAATTTTATACTGGATTGAAAAAGAAAACATTCAACATATATTGGAAAAAATATTTCAATATTAGTTAGAGGGTTTTTTGTTAGAATCACTATAGATTCTAGATTGGTCTATTATTTTAGTATTTATAGATGGACTAAGGGATTAGTGAATAGGATTATTGTTTCCATTACTATTTTTATTTTGTGTGGGTTCATATTAGAATTGAAAATAGTCAAGGTACATTAAGAAATAATGTTTATTGTATTTTCAATATGGGGGATTGGGAATCAAGAATATAAATGGTTTTAATGAATCCCTGTTATCCAGATTAACTAGTCATACTATCCATAACTCTTAAAATTCTATGATATTTCTTAGAAATAGATTCATGGGAATAACAATTCATGGAAATATTTCTCACATAGACACATCTATTTGGCCTTCCATTAAAGAATTATATCAATGTATTATTCCTTACTATAGATACATTGTTATTTGAAATTACATGGTCATATTATATATAGGTACATGGACTGGTAATTATCCTTGTTATTATTTACAACCTCAATGATATTTTTCTAATTCTCTGATATCTATTAGTGAGTTATTTGAGACCACTCAAAGTATTATTCAAGATAAGATTAATTCCATCATCAAAGAATACCATTTTACAACATGTGTTGATATTCTAGTTCGGGATACCTCTAAGTACGAAATACTAACCAGTCATCTCTTCTACAAACACATATACAATTATTCTTTTTATACTATGGGGAATATAATGTTTTTCAACAAATCCCATATCATGCACTCTAGATTTTACTTCTATTGGATGTTTCGACCAGAACAACATTCCTATTGAAAGTTGTTTTAATTTATTGGTATTTGTTCGAGTCTGTATCCCACATCGGACATGTGGTTCGATGTGGAGTTTATCATTCATTATAAAAGAATGCCTCTGCCTCACTTTGAGGTAGGGAGGCAAGGGGGTTTCCTCATTCTACATGGTATCAGGGGAGGTTTGATCCCTCCCTCACACAATTTTTTTCGATATAGGGTTCTTTTCTATTCCACCGTGGGGGGCGGTGGCCTCAAAGACCCATAGGGTTACCGCCCCCTGCCTCTGCCCTGCATGGTTCCAAAGCGGGTCTCCCTTCTAGGAGACTCCTCCCTACTGCGCACAACAGCCCCGATATCTCCATGCGGCTCTGGCCGGTCATCCCTCCCGAGTGGTAGCCTCCCTCTCCAGCTCTGTCCGGTGGCTTCCCCCTCGGTGCGCCTTCCCTAACGGCACCCGCTCTTCTTGCGCGTTGGCCCTCCCCGCCTCGACTCGGCTTCTAGACGATCCCCACCTCGGCTTCTAGACGACCCCTGGAGGCCTGACGCGCACACCTCCATCTGGATGCCTTCTGTGTGACGACTATCGGTGGCCTTCCCGCCCGTGCTTGATTTCTACGGGCTTCCTCCACGCTGCGCACTGCCCCGACAGAAGCTGCGCCTCCCGGTGGCCCTCTCTCCGGGCAGCTCTCCCTGTCGACGCAACTCCTTTCCCGGCGGCCCTCTTGCCTGGCGCGGCTCCCGGCTCCGGCACCCACTTCTCTCGATGAGAAGAACAGCCGGCCTAGGTTCTCCTAACACCGACCCCTCAATGCCCGGCTACTCTCTTTCACCAGCGGCTTCCCATCCCTAGAAATCTTTCCCATGCCCGTGATCTTCGACAGACGGCCTCCTATGGATTCCAGCGCTGCCTCCCTCTGTCCTGCTCCCTCCCCGACCTCCTCCTGCGCTCCTCTTCTGGCATCCAGCTAGCTCCAGGTTCTCCCAGCGGCTTCCCTGCTTCATGTTTGGGCTCTTTGGACCTCCAGTGGCATCCCCACCTCGCCAGCATCTCCCGAAGACTCCCGTCAGCCGCATCTCTATAAGTTGGAACGTCCATTCACTAGCGCAGCAGCTCGACCACCAAGGATTTGGGCCCGTTGGCGCCGCCTGCCCCGCAAAAATTCTTTGGAATCCCCGCCTCCCATCGTCGTCCCCGCAAATGCGGTTTTCCCAGTGCTAGTTTTGATTTCCCGGTGTTTCATCAACCAGACCTACTAGTGTGGCATTCGTGGCACTCCGTCCATTGTCCCAGTTTGAGTGGATCATATATTTCATCCACGAAATCATCCATCCATCATCCTATATAGGGGCTTTGATCATGGGGGGGAGAAGCATCCTTTTTCAGCTTTCTTTTTTTATTTCATCTATTTTGTAATCAAGCTGGGTCTGTCCAGCTGAAGGGGGAGTGTGAGCATCTTTTTTGTTGCTTTCTTTTCATTATGTGTCCAAGATAGGTACACCTAGCTTGAGGGGGAGTGTTGGAGTCTGTATCCCACATCAGACTTGTGTTCTGATGTGGAGTTTATCATTCATTATAAAAGAATGCCTCTGCCTCACTTTGAGGTAGGGAGGCAAGGGGATTTTCTCATTCTACAGTATTTCATTATTTTCCACATATTCTATATGAAATAAAAATTGGGAGGACACAAAAAACCCATCCCAGAGTTTTCTACCACCTCATCCCTATAGAATGATATATATGAAATTTTTTAGTGAAATTGAATTTTCATGGACTCCTTGCATGCAAATATTATACAATGCATCATACTTACTTCTTCTACTGTGATTGAACATATCTTCCTGGTGCTAGTAGAGGAGTTACTACACATGATCTCATTCACCTAAAATGATGAAATTCTGGAGGGAACCAATTTCTATCCATGATCGACACTAGTGGAGATAATGGTTTCATGAAAGAAATAAAATGCATTAATCCATCAATATTGTAATAACAGTGTTATAGATTTCATGTTTTTAGGAATTCATGTAATTTCATGATATTTAAATGGATCTACAGCTAAAATATATGTGTTTTATTAATATATTTGTATAAATAATATTAAAATTAATTCTAAAGGTTTTTCCAGATGAATCCTCTTCCCCTCAAGGTGTGGTGCAATGTTTTATATTTATAATAGTGGGATTCATGATTGTTTATATGGATCAAGTAGCCCTTAATTATCTATTTAATTTGAAATACATAGTATTATTATTGGTAAGTTCATCTCAATTGATAATTGGTGGAATATTCTAAGGATTGAATGTGGTTACACTACGATCATGCATGCCATTAGAAATTGTACTTTACATCATTCGTGGAGACTCACTGCTCACTAGATTGATTTTATGGGTTTCTTTTTTAGTGAAAAAATCATTATTAAACATTTAAATGTGTATGAATATATGGTGGAAGTGTTATAGAATATACATGTGTTATATGGGATCTCACTTGGTCAGATTAATTATTAATAGAGGTTTTTTACATTAGGAAAAAATATGTATGAAAATCCATTTTTTATAATATATTAAATTTCTCATTTTAATTACTAAATTCAATATATTTTATAGTTGATGATGATTATTAAAAAACATTATGTTAATAATTTGTATAATTTTTTAAGGGATATATGGAAGATGATGTTTTGAAGTAACCATCATTTGGTGTATCCTTTGGGTTCCACAAGATATTTCTATTTCATGAGCGATGATTATTTTAAGATTTTTAGGAAATGTTGATTTTAAATAACATGTTTGATTTATTTTTGAATATATATATATATTTGATATATGAAATTTTAGTATGGACTGAACATCGTGTTTTTTTGGGAACATGATTATGTAACTTGGATGTGTGGATTGGTTTTGGATAGACAATTATAACAACTCAATTGTGATATTTTGTCAGAATTGCTGTGAGTTGGTATTCTATTAGTTTATACCATGTTACCCTTTATTTTAGTTTTATTACACAATAATATAACCATGTTGTCCCATGTTGTGTATTTTTTATGATTCATGTTTTCCTTTTTTTCATTTTGATGTAATGGATTCTGGGACTAGGATTTTTTATCATTTGATGTTAATATGTGTGATCTTTCTAGGAGTCTTATACCTCTGGAATATATATGTTTTTTCTATGATTTATTTATTTTGAAGGATAATTAACGTTTCCATTTGATATTTCTATAACATATGGTTTATTTTTGTTGAAATTCATCATCTTTGTGGTGTATTACCACGATTACACCTTTTTAGTTGACTTAGAATTTATTGTGAGACTAGTGTTATATAAAAAAATAATTTAATATTATTTTTAATTTATTATTTGTTTGATAGTTATTGTGGGTTTTTAATAATATTTAAGAATTACATATACTAATATTGATTAATTTATTGTGAATGTTGTTTCTTCTTAATAGGATCATTCACTAGTTTTTTCAAGTCACTAACTTATTATATTTGGTGTGGATGATTTATCCTTTCAATGATTGGGCTTTTGTCAAATAATTTATAAGGATAGAAATTTGATTAGTGATAAGAATAATGACACCCAATGTCAATATATTATAGTATAATTTTTAATTTTTAAATCTTTTGATGGTTTTCAATATATACATTCATTATTGGTGGATTGGGATTTACGAGGATGATGAAATATTTGTATTTAGAAGGCTATGTAATAGGTTAGGTGGCCACTTCTTCGAGATGAATACTTAAATTTATGAATTTTTATTGAATGGGTGACCATGAAATTTATAATATGATTCAATATTGATAGAAATATATTTCTTGTGAGTTTTAATTTTTGATTGGAATGAAATTATATTAGAGTGGAGATGTTTCACTATATATTATAGTTGGGTGTAAACTTTATTATGTGCATTTACATGGCCTAGTCTTGGTGGCTAGAGAATTATGTTTTCTGGTTCATATCATTTGGGGTTCACCACAATGTAGTTTATGGTAATAAAGATGGTGTGATCCTAGGAAGGGGAATAATTTCATGATCATTGGGTACACAATCTGGTGGTGAATTTTCTAGATTAAAATTTTAGAGATTATACAATTTTCCCCCAATGACACATTTAGGGTTTTAAACTCATTTATCTACACTAAAATTCATGTTCACACTAGATGATAACTCATGGATAATATACCACTTTTGATTTCAAATTTATTTTCTCATGGAAATATAAATTTTTATCTCAGGAATTTCATGAGAATTATTCATTTATTCCTATTATCACTCTTACCCCACATACTTTATCTCAATGATTTCCCACCATTAAAATAAATTAATACCATTATTGGTGAATATATGGTTTGGTATATGGTATATATGGGTTTTTAGATTTTAGGGATCATTATGTTTACATCCACTTGTCGCGAACCATCAAATAGGGCTCATTCCCTGACTACCCTAAGCCTACATCCAATAGGCCAGGGAATGGGGACTAGAACTGAGATGGAGTATCCCACAAATGGGAGAAAATTCTATAAGAACATGAAAACAGACTCACATCCCCATGACCAATATTCTGAATTGAATAAACACTGTGTAAATAAAGCATGCTTATACTAAGACACATCGCACAAAGTATGATTGTAGAAATATGGAATGAAAATAGGGCTAGACTACAATCCCACCAAATTGAAGATTATGTAAAAGTTAATTCAAACGTTCTTAAAATTCATCACAAAAAATATTACATGTAGGGAATAGTATTGGATAGCTATCTAATAACACAGAAGAAAACCTATCCTTTTTAGACACTCAATGATCCACTTGGTCCTATTCCATCAAGGACTATGTCCTAGCATTGATAGTTTTCACAACACATGGCATGTGTAGGAAAATCCAGTTTAAGGGTGAGTAAAATAAAACTCATTAGGATATAGTGAAACAATAAAATAATAACACTTTTAAATACCTGAATTATTACAAAAATTCAATACATGAATTTCACCCTATTGATTACATTATTTATAACACACAAAAATTGTAGAGTCATCTCACACAGGTTTATGTCTATAGTACAGAAATTATGATTATCAATTATAATCCATAAAACACCATGTATCGATAAGAAACATTGTTCTGATGAGACACTATGTCCCAATATGATACGTAGTCTTGTTAAGACATGGATTATTGGTAGGATACATAGTTTCTGAAAGACATATTGTCCTGGTATGTCACATTGTCACAAAGGCATATCATGCCACAAGATTCTACTCATGGGGCACTAATCCCAGGGGAACATACATCCCAATCAATTAGGTCATATTCCCAATGACAAAAAACACCACATAGGATATATCTATGAGAATTTTTATCACAAGGCCCCCAATACCACACATGTCCCATCAAAGAGACACACAATTTGGAAGTTATGGTTATTTTCGTAAAAAAGATCCGACCCATGTCTGATTCAACTCCGTCAAACCTCGCCCGACCTGCCAGTTGACCTGACATGGTCCTTGACCAGAACAGTCATTGAATCTAGTCAAAGTTTAAAATTTTTATTCCTAATAACAACAGTATATGTCGCAAGTAGGGTCGTACCCACAAAGAAGGAAAATATGACCAATAATCTTATAAAAAGTTTAAAAAACATCACTTTTGTGAGTAGTGAAGTAGATTCTCTATTTTTTCATTTTTATATTTTTTAGTTGTGTTCATTAAAGAAGTAATGTAACACTACTTTTTATGTTTTTAATCTATACTTGAATGAATCAGAGAAACAATTGAGAGTATTGAACAACAAAAATATAGATTGATGATAAATGAACTATCTGAATGTATTGACCATGGAAAAATATCCATACTACCAGTATTAAAGGTATTCTAATTCACTTAATGGTTGTTGCAGAGTGCCACCTTAAAAATAATGACTGATCTCCCTCTTCAAGAGTTATGTCACACTAGCCAATCAGTTTAAGAGTTCACCACTCCTAAATAAATCAACTGTGAACTGTTTGAAAAAAATGACAATAAGATGAACACACCATAAGACTTGACATCTTTTGAATTTATTATCTTTTGAATGATGTTTCCATATTCAGTATTTCCAACTAACTGTGATTTTTTGTGATTATGTTCTAGTGGTACAAGCTACTGAACAAATTCAATATTGATATCATCGATCGTTATTAAATTCATTGAAATGATTATGTGAAAAAGAAAATTAAAAGGTAACCAGTAAAACTTCAATTTATCCCCGAACTAACAGATTTTTTTATAAACCATGGTTATTATAAAAATAGAAATAGAAAGAAAATATAAAGAAGAGTATAAGAATTCAAACTGATGGGAAGAAAAAATCTACCAATATACTATGCTCCTACACTCCTTCAACTCCTGTGATGTTCACATGACATTACTTCTCCTGATGAGAGAAAAGATATCGAGTCTCTAATTGTGATCTCTAATCAAATTAATGTCTTCCTCTCCTCTTATGCTGCATTCTTTATTTTTCTATCCTCTTTAATCTGTTGCATGTCACCTCTCGGTTTCCACCGACACAATGTTTCTTTCATGTGTGCACTACACACGTGAATTTTTTTGGGACTCGAACATCATGTTAGTTTTACCCTTGTAACTAACTCCGAGTGAATTAGTTGTGTGAACCTGGTCATTTTTAAGACCATGGTGTGAACCTACAATGTAATGATCAATTAAACTTAGCTAAAATTTTTAAAACACGAAAGAAAAAAATTATTATTAAACTGTTAACAAAAGATAGTTAATAAATATATTAATTGATAAATATTATTTACTTTTATAATATTTATAAATTTATTCACATAATATTATTATGTTAAAATATAAGATTATTAAAATGTTTTTAATTTAATTATGTAAATAAATTTATTTACTAAATTATTAGGTTTATCATTTTTAAATAATTTATTAAAATCTAACATCATTTATAAATAAGTAATTACAAATTTTGTAATTTAGATTGTATTAATTATTTTTATTTTATTAATTATATTGTTATTATTATAATTACTATTTAAGAAACTAAATTTTTATATAAATTATAGTATATATAAATTTATTTATTAGTTTATTTTAATATATTAATTAAAAATAACACTTTGGTTTTAATTATATAAATATTTTCAATTATTTATTATATTTTATAGTTTATTTATTTATTTATTATTAATTATATATTTATACTATTAATAGAATATTAACATTTAATATTAATTTTGTTTTATGTTAGTTTTAGTATTTTCAATTTTATTTCACCCCCCCCCCAATTCCGGTGCATAGAACCAAGGGAGGGATTCTGGGCTCCTTCTATTGGAAGGAGGTCCATGGTTCCAGCATTTTCTCTAGCGATGCGATGAGACAAGCTGGATCTGCTCCCATTTAGCAGACCAACGACATACAGCTTCATCTCCAGCAGGTGGTGTGGAACGGTTTCTCCAGATCCTGGAACTGATGGTGGTTTGGACTCCTCTAAGCGATGCGGCATCATAGAATTGCTCGGATCAACCTCCTCATGTTTGGCTTTGGTGGTGGGTTCTTCTCTTACAATGATTGCTTTGAACGAGGAATGGAATTCTCCCTCTTGAGACACATGGTTCATGTAGTTATTTTAGAAGTGGCTAGTTAAGGAACGTCTTCAAGAAGCATAGGGAAAGGATTATCATTCACAAAAAAGGTGGTCTGCTCGGGCTTGACTCCTCCATGAAATAGCCATGCTGAGAAAGATCATCTTCAAACAGCCGCTACTGCGAAAGTACAAAACTGGTCTAAAAATTTCTGTTTCATGATTATAAAAACTCTAAATCTGGGATTAAATGTGTGGATTTGAGTTTGTACATGGAAGCATTCGCTTGATTGAAATACTGGTTGGAATTTGTTCTGTGAGTATAATGGAGGCGAGGTAGAAGAGGTCGGGTGGTGTTGTTGTGAGGACGTTTTGGTGTGATGAAAGGTGGAGAGCAGGAGAGAATTAGTGAGTTGGAAATGAAGGGTTTCAGTGTGAGAAGCTGCAGTGGTAGGGAAACAAGATCGGTGGCAGGGGTGAGACCGATAGTGTAAAAAAATGGGTATCAGTGTGCATCTTGATGCCAATAGGAGTATAGGATTGGTGAGTCGATGAATCACTAATAGATAAAAAACATCGGTGACAATAACTCACCAATGGTTTTATTAAATTGACTAACCAAAAGATTAATTAAAAATAATTAAACAATGTGATTTGAAACATATATAAATAAAAATAAAAAAGAAATTATTTTCTTGTCGCAACATCTGTGAGTCACGTCGTCAGTGCGAGGTGAGAAACTGTTAGTTAAGATAAAAGTTGTGTCACTGATAGTTAAAAAATGAGTGAAAAAAACTGATGCGCAAGAGAGAACGATGGTTTTTTAGAGTGATCGTTGAGTCACGACACAATGATAGTTAAAACAACATCATTGTGACAAGGGATCGGTGAGCCCTGATCAGCATGTCGCAACATCAGTGCGTCGCGACATCGATGCATCAACTCACAGATAGAACAAATTGATATGTTAAATGATTAATTTAAAACAAATAATTAAATGAATAAAACATTAATTAATTAAAACAAAATTAAAATAAACTATACTATTAAAGATTAAATAATTAGATGTAACTAAAATCTTACAAAATTATTTTATAGACAATAAATAAAATTAACATATTTATTAACGAAGAAAATAAATATTAATACTAATTATATATATGTAAAAATAAAGAAAAAACACTAACAAAGAACTATCCATAAACACGAAAAAATAATAATTAAAAATAACTAATGATTTTGAACAACTAATTTAATTAGATAAAAGACTAAATGAAAACTTAAAATTTAGAACACATTAGTTTACACAATGAATTACATTTTTAACATATATAATAAATAGAATATTTATAATAATTTAAAAATAATGTTAATCTATTTTATTAGATATAATATAATGGGTAAGTTTTTTAATTAAAAACTAAATTTTATTGATGAAAATAATAAAAGAATGATTGATTAAATAATAAACATTTAAAATTATTAATTTGTTAACCAGTTTAAGATTATTAATCTAAAAAGCAGTTAAAATAATTAGATAAATTAGAATGACTAAGAAAATACTAAAAACACAAATTTAATTATAAAAGGATGACTAATTAAGAGATTTTGTGATTAAAATACAAAAGTTCCATTATTCATTAAAAAAGTGTAAAAATAAAGGATTAAATTGTAAAAAATTAAATAAATGATATGGAAAACTATGTAAAAATAGAGCCACATCAAATTCCCCGACACTTAATCCTTATTTGTACGCAAACTATCCCATGTTTTATTATCATTGAAAAACATTTTTTATTATTTATTATTCAGCTTTAATTGTTTCAAGTTGAGCACTTAAAACCATAAGAGTAATGTGTCAATAGGCTTTTAGAAAATGAGTTTCTCAAATACATCCTTTCCAACAATAAAATTCTCACTAGTAGTCAGGAAAACTATGAATCATCATGAAATGAAGATGTCATGCTGTATATGTGATAATACATAGTGATTCATTTCAGTCCAAAATCAGGTTCTAATTCCAAGAGTGACGAAAGGTAAAATCAATGTGGAATTATAAACATAACCAGTGGAACTACGTATATTGACTCATCACGTTGGTTCCAAAAAAGAATAAAATAATTAATCTTTTTTGAATCACGTAAAGGATGAAACCTAAATGAATCCCATATAAACCAATTGAACCCTTATTTATCTGGTGTTCATAAATCCTCTCACCATAATGCACTCATTTTTGACCCTAGTCACTTTATTTATTTTTTCCAAGCCATGTATAATCTTCTTAAGCACTGTGCATAAGCACTTATTCAAGGTGTATAGAGGGCATATAGTAAACAGAAATACAACCAGCATCTAGGGTCTCAAATAATCACTGTGTGATCCCAAATGCCCAAATTTCTATAGTTTCAAATGATTATATAAAAATAATTTACATAGTCTCACTATGGTAATTACTTAAATAATTAAAAAAAATGAATCCCCTAGGATCAAGATCAAACTTCCAGTTCCAAGGGCTATGATCATAATTCCACTAACATGTTAACCATTTCACTCTAAAAAATAGTCTATAAACCAAGATATCTATTCAATTAATAAGTAAAATTACTCAGCAGTCATTTATTATCATTGATTTCAGACTCAATACACAACTTAATCTCAAATGAATTATTGTCCATAGGTTAGAACCTTTTGAAAAATAGCGTAATGTCTAAAATTGTGCAATAATTTTGAAACTATTTACCAATTTAATTACAAAATGTGTTTAATTTCACTGGGAATTGATGGTATTTCAATTAAGAATAGATTATCACAAATAATAATTGACCCTCTCCCTAACACATAAAACCCATCTTTGTCCCCAAATATGACTTCTAATGTGGGGAAGAAAAGTTTAGAAATTAAGGTTCAAAAAATATTTTCAGTTTAGTTGAAATTTGAATTGTATAAAGGGTCTCGATGTTGCTTGAAAATGTTTTTATCCACAATGAATAACTTAACAACAAGTTCATAAGAAACAACATGGATTAATATTTATTCTAATGAATAATTTTCAATATAGCTCAAAAGTAAATGTGAGTTGTATGTTCACTACGTAATGGGTGAAAGCATTTTAACAAATTGAGTTCACTAATTTGTTAAATAAAGCTAGAAAAAAGAATTCTAAAAAAACACAACCTATTTAGATTTAAGAAAATATTTCAGCTGTCATGTTCCTCCCACACTTAGTTTTATGCAGTTAAAATATTTAAACATAAATGAAATTCAGTATTCTTTATATTGACTGACATGACATTGTTCTATTTACACAGTGACATACAACATACATTCATTCCAAAAAGAGAATAATTTCTAAACATATGAAGATTTTTTTATTTCAGTAGCCAGACATGCCACAAAATTTACAACCAATATATAGAAGATTTTCTAAAACAATTTGATTTTGGAATTAAACTGTCACTGTCTCACTGATGGTAGTTACTAAGACTTTGTAGTGAATTATATTAGAGTGAATAGGGAGCAGAAAAAAATGAATGAAAACTAAAGAATAGAATACTTACCTGACTAATTTTATCAGAGACCTCATCTTGGGAATTCCACTCCCTTAATGAAACAATACCATCAATTTATAACGTTGAAATAGAACCAACAAACCATGAAGTAACATAATCAAGATATTTACACAAACAGAGCACAGAAGCATCACTTTATTCAAGGATAAAAATAATAAAAGTAAAGTCAAAAAAGAAACTTGGGTTCCCAACCATGTATTGCTAAATTTTAATGTCTTCAGCCAGACATTATTAATGATCAGTTTTCAAGCATTGTGGAGGCAACCAAGCCCTTCAACACTACCTCAAAATAGAAATTCACCTAATGTCGATTAACTAATATGGGATTGATCTCTCCACCAATAATCTCTAAAGCACTATTCTTAATCACTCTCACTATAGTAAAAGGTCTAGAGCACTTGGATTTTATATTTCCAGGAAAAATTTTAAGTCGAGAGTTAAAGATAATGACCATATGTCCATGTTTGAACTCTTTAGTTTGAATGATAGAATCGTGAAATATTTTATCCATCTCTTTATGAATTCTTTAATTATCAAAAATCTCTCTTCTAATCTCATCCAACTCACTCAAATCAAGTAATCTCCTCTCACCAGCACTCTTAAAATCAAATTTTATATCCTTAACTGCCCAATATGACTTCTGTTTCTACTCCAATGGTAAATGACAACATTTCCTAAACAAAATCCTGTAAGGAGACATACCTATTGGGGTCTTGAAAGATGTTCTATATGCCCATAATGATTCCTCCAATTTATGATACAAGTCTTTCCTAGAGTTTGACACCACTTTCTCAAGTATTTCATTCAATTCTAAATTTGATATTTCCACCTACCTATTAGACTGTAGAAGATAAGGAGTAATAGTTTTATGCACACAACCATATTTATCCAACAACACATTGAATTTTTAGTTCTTAAAATGTATTCCATTATCAACGATAAAATCCTTTGGAACTCGAAATATAGAAATTATGTTCTTTTTGAAAAAAAATTATTACAAAATTGGCGTGATTTTTTTTTCAATTCCACTCCCTCAAACCATTTTAAAATATAGACTACAACAATAAGAATATACTCATACCCATGAGATGATGGAAGGGGACCCATCAAATCTGAACCCCATACATAAAAAATTTCAACTTCTATAATTACTTTTTGGTGTAACTCCTGATTTCTACCCACATTTCCTAGCCTCTAACATCTATCATAGCCATCCACAAAGTATCTTGCATCCATAAAATTAGTAGGCCTTTAGAAACCAGATTTTTGGACTTTTTGAGTAGTTCTTTCACCACCATGGTGGCCTCCCCATGCTGAGGAGTGAAAACTATCTAAAACATGAAGAATCTCTTCTTCAGGTGCACATATCTTAAGGATAACATCAAAACATATCCTAAAAAACAGAGGATCATCCTAAAGGTAGTATTTTAGATCATTAATGAAAGTATTTCTTTAGTTATTGGAATATTTTCTGGGAACGGCACCTTCTTCCAGGAAGTTGGCTAAATCTGCAAACCATGCAGATTTCCTGATTGTTATAGTCAATAGCTTTTCATTAGGAAAATATGATTTTATCTCCCTAGGATCATCGGATTGGCTATATTCAAGAAGAATCCTGGAATGATGTTCAGGAACTAAATTATCAGCTCCCTTGTTATCCCTAATCTCTAAACCAAACTCTTGTAGTAAAAAAATATATCTAATATGCATGGGTTTAGTTTCCATCTTAGAGAGGAAATACTATTGGTTGAATGATAAGTGAAAACATTTATTTTTGACCCTATGAGATAATGTCTTGACATCTCTAGAGCAAACAAAGAAGCTAACAATTCTTTTTCAGCAGTGAAATAATTTTCTTGGGAATCATCTAGCAGTCTAATAGCATAATATTCAACATGTAATTTCATATATCTCTTATGTCCAAGGACAACACCATAAAACCATCTCACTAGCATCACACATAAGTTCAAAATTAAATTTCCAATCAGGTGCATTGATAATTGGTGATGTAGTGAGTGTTTCATTAATAAGACTAAATGATTTCAAACAATTTTGATCAAAACCAAAAGGAGGTTCCTTGACTAGAAAAAAACAAGGGCTTAGTAATTTTAGAAATGTCTTTTAAGAATCTCTGGTAGAATCTGACATGACCTTGGATACATCTAACACATTTATCATTTCTAAGAGGTGGTGGCTTTTGAATGACATCAATCTTAGCAATATCAACTTCCAAGCCTCTATTTGAAATCTTATGACCAAGAAATACAACTTATGTGACAATGTATTGACACAGCATCCAATTTTAGACATGGTTGGTTTCAATGCATCTGTATAAGACTAAATCATGATTTCCAAGGGAAGTATAAAAAGTACTACCCACAATGGATAAATAATCCACGAAAACCTCAATGATCCTCTCAACCATATCCAAAAAGATAGCCATCATACACCTTTGAAAGGTGGATGGAGCTCCACAGAACCCAAATGGTATCCCCATGTGGGTAAATGTCCCGTAGGGGCATGTGAATGTGGTCTTTCATCATCCTTTGAATCAAAATGTATCTGGTTGTAACTAGAATACCCATCCAAGAAATAGAAAAATTCATTTCCAGCAATCCTCTCAATAATTTTATCCATGAAGGGAAATGGAAAATGATCCTTCCCAGTGGATACATTGAGATTTCTTTAACTATACAGACTCTCCATTTTGTGGCATTCCTAACTTGGAGTTATTCATTTTATTCATTTTTTACTTCATTGAAACCTCGCATCTTATGAACAACCTGAATAGGGGTGACCCAAGAACTATCAAAAATGGGATATATCATTCTAGTGTCCAGCTATTGGATCACTTCAACTCTTACAACTTAATTCATGTTTGGATTCAATCTTCTTTGACACTCTACCCTAGGCTTACGGTCAGGATCCATAGGTATTTTATGCATACAAAATGAGAGTCAAATACCCTTGATATCAACTATGGACCAGAATATGGTGGATTTAAACTTTTTAAAACACATAACTCTCTTTCTTCTTGGTTTTCATTAAGTTCAGAAGAAATTATGACAAGAAAAGTAGAATTCTCACCCATGAATGAATATTTCAAATGAGAAAGGATTGGTTTTAATTCAAGAGTGGGTGGTTCTACATTTTATGGAAGACTCTTAGGTCTAGGATGTCCATGATCTTTAACATATCTCTTGTATTGAGTATTTAAAGATGAAATATTTTCATTTTCATGTTCAGTTTCAGAATATACAGTTTTACTATCCAAAGTGAGCAGCATACTGTCCAGACATTCCAGATAAGAGTTTAACAACATTACAAAAAAGAAAAATCAGGTTGTCTCAAAATCTATCCCTTAATATCATCAAAGTGTATATAAATGTTGGTGTTAGAAGAAACACCCTCATAATAACTCAATAAGCTTCAATGTTCAGAATCAAACGACTTTTCTACAGCAGAAATGGGACAGTTTTACAATTCTTGAGAATTTTAAGGGTGTGGTTTTTGAGCTTAATTTTCATCATCTAAGATACATTCAATAGGATTTTCAGTTTCTTAATTATTTTCTACAACATAGGTTTTTTTTAGATTCTTCAATGTGTCCAAGTTGATTTTTATAAAATATATCAGCTTCATGGAACAAATTTTTTTATCATTTTTTAGAATAAGTTGTTCCTTTAATGTTCTTAAACCCACTAAAATATTCTTCTTGTTCTCCAATTATTAAAATATGTTTACCCTTTGAAAAATACATAATAGCACCACCAATGGCCAAGAAGGGTCTACCCATGATGACAGACACCTCTCGATCACACTCCATGTCTAATACTAAAAAGTATGTAGGAATAAATAGCTTCCCAACCCCTACTAACAAGTCATCAATCCTTCCCATAGGATGAATGAATAATCTATATTCCAAGAAAATTATGAATGTGGTGGGTTGAAGGTTACCCAACCTCAACTGTTGAAATAGTGTGTATGGGAGTAAATTAATACTAGCCCCTAAATCAGGAAAAAAGTTGAGATAATCATAATTTCCTACTATGCGAGGTTTGAAAAAGCTACCTAGGTCTTTTAGTTTTGGTTGGATTTTCTTTTGAAGAACAACACTACACTCTTCAGTGAGGCTGTAAGTAGAAAATTATTCTCAAGTATCATTGCTTGAATTAATTTTTTATGATATTTCAAATAAAATAAGATTTTAATTAAGGATTGAATGAATGGAATGTTTAATTGATGTTTTTATAGGAGACCAAGAAACTGATGATGATCAGCCTTGGTGTTACATTGTGGTTTTAGTTTCTCAGGGAAAGGGATGGTTGGGGAAAAATATTTAGGGATATTTGGTATATCCCTCACCTATTCATCATCATTTTCATTACCTTTATTCTTCTGATTTTTTGATGAGTTTGGATATGGAGTTTCACATGATAAATTCATATTTTTACCATATTCATGCCTTTTCTATGAATTTATGGCATGTGAATAAAGCATATTTTTATTAACATATTGAAGAAGATTTTTATTTTGGGAATTTTCATGGACTTTTCCAGAAACATTTTGAGTACTAATCCCACTTCTACTGACAACATCCATGGAATTCACTATAGGGTTAATATTAGTTGTACTTGGAAGTATACCTTCTTTTATAGGTGAAAAATCTCTTGCAAGTTGTCCTATTTGTCTTTCCATATTCTGCATTCTGAAATCAGTTTTCATTTTATCTTACTCATATTGATTTTGATGTTTGGATAGCTGAGTCATGTATCTTTCCTCTTTGGAGTTAATTATGTTCATGATTATATCAATATTTTAAGACATATGATTATCATTGTTTCCTTGTACATTAAAGACTCACCGTATTTTTTATTTTGTAAATTTGGTCTTGGTTGGTAAGAGTAATTAGGGGCACTGGATTGTTTGATTAGGCCTTGAAAATTCCATGACAATTTGGGATGGTTCATATAGCCTTGGTTGCAATTATTTGAAAATGGATCTTATTTATGAGGAATCCTAGTACCATAGTTAACAATGTTTTAATTCTCTTGTTGTTGGGTTGGAATATCAAAATTAAGACAAAATTTTTCAGTATGCCCAAACATACCACACTGGGAACATTGTTCCCTTAAACATTTGTTGGTATTTTGACATCCATGTTGGTTAACAGTTTGTTTTGAATTCTTGTACATTAAAAATTTAAGATGGTTGGTGATTTCAACCAGAGGTATTTAATTTTTATTCATTGAACTAGTGTTTGAATTAACATTTATATTGACTCTTTTCCTTCTTGAATTTTTATGTTGTGAATTCTGTGCCAAAATGTTAAACAATTTCCTATGTAATTCATCTATCTTATCATTGTAATTTCCCCCAATAACATGATCAACTAGATTCTATCTAGGGGAGAACAACCATTCATCGAAGGTGTCTATACGAAGGAAAAATAGAATATGATGATGGGGAAACTACCTTAGAATATCCCTAAATCTATCCCAAGATTCATGAAAAACATCCCCATACTCTTGATAAAAACTAGTGATTTTTCTCTAAGTTCACCATTATGTCATTGAGGATAAAATTTCATTATGAAAGAATTGTAAAATTTATCCAAGTATTCAAAAAGTTTCTCATATAGGCTTAGAAACCAAATAACATCATTCCCATTAATAAAAAATGGGAGGACTATCATTATATGATCATTTTCTGGGAGTTCTAGAATTGGTAGATGTTCCACAGTATTATAGAAATATCTAATGAAGGCCTAATAGTCCTCATTATACAGTCCATTAAATGTAGGAATCAGTGAAATCTGTGACTATTTATGTTCATAATTTGGGCTCTAGGACTAAGTCTAATGGAAGATGTATACCTTGAAACTTGAGGGATTCTGAACTCCCTCATCCAAGGACATTCATTTTTGTCTAAGTGTTTTGGACGATTTGGGATATTATTAAGTGAATAACTCTCTCATATCGGTTTTACATTTCAAATTTGTTCTTCTTTATTAGATTAGTTAAATGATTATCTAATTCAGGGTTCAGAGGAACTAATCTAACAACACAATTTATTATACTCATGCAAACAACAGTAAACAGTATTCAGTAGTAAAGTGAACCGAAATAGTTCATCAAGGAATGAAGTAGATTTTTACAATTTTCAATTTATTTTTTCAATTTTTTTAGATTTTTTATATACGTGATGTTTTTTCAATTTTTTTAGAAAAATAATAGCCTATACCATCACATGATAAAATTTCAAAAACATGACCTGAACCATCGTTGAAGTCGGTCAATGATTAATATTTATATTCCAACTAACTATAATATATGTTGCAAGCAGGGTTGAACCTACAAAGAAGGGAATTTAGACAACTAATCTTCTAAAAAAATTCGAAAACTCTATTGTTGTCAGTAGTGGAGGGGATTATCTATTTTTACATTTTATATTTTTTTATAATGTTTATTAAAGCAGTAAAGTTACACTATTTTTTATCATTTTGATCTAGACTAGAATGAAATCGAGAACAAATTGAGAGCAGTGAACAACAGAAATATAGAATGATGATAAATGAGCTATCATAATGTTTTTCCCAGGAAACAATATCCATACTACGAGTTTTAATGGTATTCCGATTCACTTATTGGTTGTAATAGTGTAAATCTTTAAAAATAATGACTCACCTCCCTCGCAAGGTGTTAAGTCACACAAGCCAATCAATTTAAGAGTTCTCCAGTCCAAATTAATCAACTATGAACCATTTGAATAAATGACTACAAGGCAAACACAGTATAAGTCTTGAATTATTTTGAATTTATTATATTTTGAAGTGTGTTTCCCAAATCAATCTCACCAAATAAGTATGAATTTTTGTTATTAATTTCGAGTGGTACAAGAGATTGAACGAATTTGATATTGATCTCTCTGGTTGTTACTGAATTTATTGAAATTATTATGTGAAAAAGAAAATTAAAAGATAACAAGTAGAACTTCAATTTATCCCCGAACTAAAATATTTATCTAGAAAACATGTTTATTATTATAATAGTAATAGAAAACATGCTAATGTATAGTATAATAATTCAAACACAAGGGAAGAAAAAATATCTGAATGATACTATGCTCCTACACTCATTCATCTCTTGTGATGTTCACAGGACCCCACTGCTCATGATTAGGGAAACACTCTCAAGTCTTCAATGGTTCTCTCTGATCAAATGAATTTCTCCCACCCCTCCTCTATTTATTGCTCTATTTTTTATCCTCTGTCATCCACTACATGTCACAGCTCGGTTTCCACCGACTAAAAGTGTCCATCATGTGTGCATTCCCCATGTGTGTTTTCTTCGGGAATGGAATGTTGCATTAGTTTTACCCTTGTAACTAACATCGGATGAATTAGTTGTGTGAAATTGGATGGTTTTAAGACCTTGGTGGGAACCTGCAAAGTAAAGACCATCTAAAAAAAGATAAAACTATTAAAACATGAAGGACCAAAATTATTATTAAAAAGTTAACTAATGATAATTAATTGATATCTTAATTTATAATTATTATTATCTTTTATATTATTTATAAAATTATTCACATAATATTATTATGGTAAAACATAAGTTTAATAAAAAGTTATTAATTTAATTAAGTTAACAAATATAATTTATAAATTTTTAAGTTTGTCATTTTTAACTATGTTATTAAATCTTAACATCACAAGTAAATAAGCAATTAAAAATTTTATAATTTAAATTTTATTAAATATTACTATTTTATTATTTTTATGGAAAATATTATAATTTCTATTTAAGAAACTAATTTTTTATATTAATTAAAATATATATAAATTTATTTATTAATTTATTTTAATTTAATGATTAATATTTACAAATTTTTTTAAATATATATATTTATTAACTAATTAGTATATTATATAGTTCATTTAATAATTATTATTAATTATATATTTATAATATTAATAGTATATTATCCTTTATTATTAATTTATTTTTAAGTTAATTTAAGTTTTTTTAAATTTTATTTCCACCCCACCATAATTTCGGTGCACAGAACCAGGGGATGGTATTCTTTTCATCATCTCTAGGAAGGAGGTCCTTGGTTCAAGATCTTCCTCCAGTAATTTAGCGAGACATGTTGGATCAAATCCCCTTCAGTGGACCAGTGGCATACAGCTTCGGCTCCAGTAGGTGGTGATGAATGGTTTCTCTAGATCCTAGAACCGGTGGTGGTTTGGGAACCTCTAAGCGACATGGCACCGCGAACTGGATCTACTCAAACTCCTCTTGTTCGGCTTCGGTGGTGGGTTCTTCTCCTATGGCGATGGCTTTGAACCATCAGCAACATTCTCCCTCTAGTAGCACCTGGATCATAGAGTGCTTCTAATAGTGGCCGTAGATGGAAGAGATTCAAGCAGCATGGGGAAAGGATTATCCATTACAAAAGCGGGCGGTCTTCTTGGGATTGAATCCTCATTAAAATCACGACTATGAGAAAGTCCTTCTTCAAAAAGCCGCTGCTGTGAAGCTGTAAAAATGGTTTGAAAAGTTCGGTTTCTTCATTTTAAAATTTATGAATCTGGGTTAAAATTTGTGGATTTCAGTTCAGGGGTGGATGCATTCTCAGGATGGAAATAACTATTGGAATTTGTCCTGGGAGTATAATGGATGCAAGGAATAAGAGGTGTGGTAGAATTGGTGTGAGTATGTGTCTGTGTGAAGAAAAGTGGAGAGTATGGGAGAATCAGAGATTTGGAAATGATGTGTTTTAGTGTGACAAGTTGCAGCGGCAGGGGAATGATATCAACATCAGGGGTGCTAAATATTGTGTACAAAAAAGGGGGTATTGGTGTTTTTCATGAAACTAATAGGAGGATTGGATTGGTGAGTCAATGACTCAATGATAGATAAAAAATATCGACGATTAAAATTCACTAATAATTTTATTAAATTGACTCACTAAAATATAAAAGAAAAATAAATAATCGGTGAGACGTGAAACCAGTGTAAATAAAAAATATTAGTGCATCACGACATCGGTGAGTTGAAACATCCGTGCGAGGTGAGAAACAATTATTTAAATTAAATGATGAGTCACTGATAGATTAAAAATAAGATACCAAAACTGATACATTGGAGAGACTGATGGTGTTTCAAACTAATAGGTGAGTCATGACTCACCAATAGATAAAAAATCATTGGTGCGACAAGGGATCAGTAAGTCACGATCCGCGAGGCAGAACATCAATGCGTCGTGGCATCGGTGCGTCAAGTCACAAATAGAACTAATTGATATCTTAAAACATTAATTTAAAACCAATAATAAAATGAAAAAAAAATAAATTAATTAATACAAAATAAAAATTAAATAAACAGTTGAAGATTAAATAATTAACTACAACTAATATCTAACTAAATTATTTAACAGACTATAAATAAAAGTAACTTAATTTTTATCAATGAAAATAAATATTCAGAGTAATTAAATATATGTCTAAATAAATGAAAAAAATCAAATACCTATCCACTAACATAAAAATTAAATAATTAAAATTAACTATATATTTTGAACAACTAATTTAATTAGATAAAAGACATAATGAAGACACAAAATTAAGAACACATTATTTTAAGCTTTGACTTAAATTGTTAACATTTCTATCAAACAGAATATTTATACTTATTAAAAAAATAAAGTTAATTTATTTTAAGAAATCTAATTTTATCTGTAATTTTTTAAATTAAAAACTAAATTAGTTTGATGAAAATAAAAATTGAATGATTGATTAAATAAAAAACACTTACAAATATTAATTTGTTAACCAGATTCATACTATTAAACTAAAAAGTAGTAAACATGATAAGAAAAATTAGAATGACAAAAAAGGGAAAAAAACATATTTAATTATAAATGAATGATTAATTAATTAATTTAGTTATTAAAATACAAAAGTGTCATTATTTTTTAACATGATTCAAAATAAATAATGAAATTAAAAAAAATAAAAAAAAAATAAATGAGGCAAAAATATGTAAAAATAGGGCCCCATCAGTCCTGCTGACTCAGGCCAGTCTGACCCACTAGTTTTGTTGGACCATGGCCTGCTGGGATACATGGCGTAGCCTATAGGGCTGCTGGATGATCTTGACACCTCTAGTTTGGCCTACCCCACATGGGCCGATCTGTTCCACTGCAGGCGGCACCCTACGGTCGCATACCCCTTTTCTCTAGGTAGTTCCACACCACATCCCATGTAGTTGGACCCCGATGTCTGCCTACCCCATGGAATTATTTTTATTGGGGGATCCACGTGTCCTCCTCGATGCGTACACATCTATCTCAGCTCGTACACCCTCGCGACCTTTCCACGTCACCTAATCAATGCCACACCACTAGCCAGTGCCACCAACACCCCACATGGATTCCACTATGTACTTCGCTTTCTACACCCACATGTGGTACCTTTTCCAGGCAGCACGCCCCACACACGGTCATCAACATGTGTTTCCACTGGCATCGGAGCTTCAGTGGTCCCCTCAACGAACCACCATGGATCCTATGATTCCCATAATTTGGTGTAATCTATGAAAATAGGTTCCTCAAGACCCAATTATCCCTAATACGAGCTCTACTGTCCATTTTCCTCCAATCCAGGGGGTCAAAGACAATTAAGATCCCCCCAACAAGCCGATCCATTACCATAAGGGTCCACAATGACGAATTCTAAGAATGGGTGTAATAAAATCCCAAATAATTCCATGAGGATCAAATATTATCTTTGGGTCATGTTAAAATCAATTTGATCCCATTAGAATAATGAACTAACAAAAATTAGTAAATAATTCATTACATAATGTTTTCCCAAAAATATAATCATCTATGAAGTATGATCAATCCACTGGTCAACCTATTCATTGGTTGATCGATGTTTCGTTATTTATTCTAGAAATAGGGTTAAAAAATCAAGGAACAATGTCCTAACTCAATGTTAGATCATTCGTTAAATAGAATCAATCATTTCATCACTTCTATTGGAGAGATCCATCAAAAACTCCATATGATGATCTTTAACCCAATATCCAATCTACATTCACCATCAAGAGTATTCTCAATGTTCTCCCAGGAGCATCTATGAAATTCAAGGGATAAGTGATAAACCATGGATCCCTATCTATATGGAATATTTATAAATAATGTCATTGTGTTGGTGAAACATTAAAAATAAAATATATTCATGATCTATATTACTTATTAAATGGCCAAAACTATTTTCCGTAGATGACCCACACTGGTCGATGTTAGGCCACTCCTAAGGGAATGCTGCTGCTCTGAACACAACGATTCCCTCCATTTTATAATCCAAATATATATTTAGATGTAATTCACCTTTTTATAGAAAACTACGTGCATATGCTATGAAATATTTTTTAGGAAATTGTTCTGCGCATAGCATGCAACAAAATAACACATCATCCTAGTTCCATGTCATGAAATAATTTCTTATAATTTTACAAAAATAATAAATGGAAAAATATGATACATTAAATTATCCCTGCCTTGGGTCTTTACATCACCTATAGCAAGAAAAAATTCTATACAATAAAATGAGGGCACTAATCAGGAATATGAGCTTCCGACTCCCATGATCTCTCTTGAAGATTCCCGTGCTACCACAAAATGTGCTTCAAAGAAATCGACTACCCATGAAGGATCACCTCTAGTCGATCCACAATCTCCACCAAGTACTCAGCAAATATCACCTCATCATCAATGTTCAGCTCTAATCAATCAAGGACATGTGATGGATCATGAATGTATCTCTTCAACTATGAAATGTGGAAGACATCGTCACCCATTCTATATACAGAGGTAGAGCCGAGTGGTACAGCACCTCTCCAAATATACATTGTACCTTAAAAGGGCTGATGATCCTTGTAGATAGCTTGTCTCCCCAACCAAATATTTGTATCCCACATCGTGGAATGATCTGAAGGAACATATGGTCTCCCTCCTCTTACAAAAAAGGCCGCCATCATCAGTAATGATAAAAATTATGACATATCTGTGCTATCTTCAATTGATCATGGATGACCTAATCCTTCTCTGGATTATCCTACACCGTCTCCAGTCCTTTGTGTACTGACACTCCTGTGTCCGGCTGGAAATGTGGTGACATACAATGTCTCCCATAAAAGTTTCTGATTGGTGTCATACAGATGGGGGAAAGTGTTTCTAATTGTGTACAAAAAGTCGTATATAGGTAGGTGACCCTCCCAACTATATCTAAAATAATTGATGCAATCATGTAGAATGTCTTCCAAAGACTGAATGGTCTCCTCATTCTTGTCATCTGTATGTGGGTGAAACACTGTGTTTAAGCACAACTGAGTCTCAAGTGCATCTTATAATCCCTTCTACAACTGGTATGTAAAGAAACCATTACAGTATGAGACTATCATCTATGGAACTCCATGTACTTGAACTATCACCTATACATAGTGGTTTATCATGCTCTCTATTGAACTCTTCTCCTGAATTACTAGAATGTGGGATGACTTGGTGAGCCGGACAATGATCAGCCAGATGGTATCATGTCCCTAGGATATTCATGATAAAACTATAACAAATTCTATCAATATTCCGATACAAATCCTTTATATAACCTCAAGGGTTTATGATAAGCATGATGGATCCTGATGTTCATCCTACACTTGTTGACAATCTAGGAATCGAGGGACCAATTATATAACTCACTTCTTCATTCCAGGCCACCAAGACTGACATCGAGGTAATGGTATATAATTTCAACACCTATATGTACTACTAATGGGGACATATGGACCATTCTCAAAACCTCCTCATATAATGGAACTGGTACAACTATGCGTCCTATGAAAATAACGATGTGCTCCCCACCTTTTGAATATCAATCAGGGGCATGAAGTATGGACACTTGAGCACGTAAAGTCTCACTGTCGGTATCTCTGAGTTGTTTCACCATTATATTTGGTAAGAGTGTAGGGGTGATAACCAACAATTTGTGGTAATATTATCCATATCCCTCCAAAAATCATATCTTCAGTGAGACCAACTGATATGATTCCTCATTCAGAAGCTGTGAACACAACCGCCTTTTGATATTATCTTCACCACATTCACCTTAACATGAATATAGACAATCAACATTACATTGTCGTGTAAGAACCCGTTCCATCACCTATGTCTCATGTATAGATCCTTCTGAGAGAAGATATACATGAGACTCTAGTGGTCAGAGTAGATGACAGACTACCCGCCCATACGGTAATGTCGCCACATCATCAATTCAATGAATATCGCATCCAACTCAGAATCGTGGGTCATGTAGATCTTCTAATGTGGATTTTACTTGCATTATTCAAAAGAAATAAACACTTACCCTTTATTTAGGAAACAATTATGTCTGGTTCTTGATGCATCATCTAACACAATATACTCGACACCCTCCTATGGAATTATTAAGATAAGAGTATTGGTCAATCTATGTTGTAGCTAATGAAAAAGCTCCTATAACTTCTCCATTCCCACAGATGGATTTATATTTTTTGTCAACGATTTAATGGATGATTCTACACTAAAACATTTTACTAAAAACCTTGATAGTACCCCGCCAAACCAAGGAAAACCCATACCACTGTACAACTCTTGGATAGTACCAAGGAATGTATCTCCTCTATATTTTCTTGATACACCAAAACCACAGTCTCTGAAAAGATGTGTTCTAGAAAATAGTCCCCTAAATTATAGAAATTACATTTCGATATATTCTCATAAAACTGGAGCTCTTAGAGAATATATAGGACCATCCACAAGTGTGTCACATTCTCCTCCTTAGATGCAGACTAAACTAGGATTTAATCAATGAATACCACCAAGAACTTGTCTAATTAAGGATTTAAGATCATTTTCATTACTCTTATAAACAATTTTGTGGAATTTTTTATTCCAATGGACATACATAGGTACACACAAGGGCCATATCGACATCTGAATTCCATCTTTGTTATATCTGCATCACATTATTGAAGTTGGGGATATCCAGATTAGAGGTCATTCATGGAGAAGAACCTCACTCATTTCAGCATATCGAAGAGGTCATAAATCCTATGTAGTGGAAACTTATTCTTAATAGTCACCTAGATCTGGATCCATAAGTCCCCAAAAAATCTCAAGATACAATCTTTCATCCTAGAAAAAATATTAGGGCTACCAAAGGTAAACCAATAGGTCTCACTAATCCATTCCTCTTCATGTCCTCCAATTGTACCCTCATCTTATTAGGATATGTGGGATCCATTGGATAGGAAGTTCAAGACATCAGTTTTTTGTGGGAATATATCAATGCAGATGTATACAACTCTATGGGGAGGTAATCATAGAACATCCCCATGAAAGATGTCCTCATACTCCTCGATGGGTCTATTGAAATGAGTACTCATATCATCCACTACGTCAAGGATCATGATAACAAACTGATAATTGATTTGATAAACCCTACTATGTGTGATTATATCATAAATATCATTGATTTAAATTTCTATAAAAATGGAAAAAACTACTCCCATATATTTGGAAACATCACACTATTCTCCTAAAATAGTCAAAATGTGCAGGTAATGTTGATAACCATTCCATACGGAGAATGAAATCAAAATCCTCAACACTACTACCATAAAATACTAAATGAAAATATCTCATCCAAGCGTAATGTCACACTATCTTCACAATTGTGTGATCGTAGAATCCTCTCCTACAAAATTCTATAATCATAAGGGGCGAGTCAACAGTTCCACCAGAATCTCTGAGTATCCAACTAAGGGTCATGGAAAGAAATGAATGACTATCACTTGTGTATATAAAAACTATATCTATGGTTTAAAAGACATGGATTTTACCTCTAATAACCCATGAAGTCTTGGGGTCACAAGCCTACCACACTTGATGCTGGCCTCATCCCCTTCCACCTAACCTTGGAGCCTCTCATGGACCACCTGGGGGTGGTGGTGGAAATACATTGAATGTCCACCCACCTCTTATTACATTAATATATCACCTTCCACATCTACCTTGTTGTAGACCACCCTTCTGTGTCCTCCTCCTCTATCTTGGTGCTCCCTTGAAAATCTTTTGATCAGTCATATGAAGATTCTATAAATCTCATGATAGATGTCCCTGACACCCGCATGTGTAAAAAGAGACTATACATTAGAAGACTATCTCTTCCATATGATCCCCAAATATCTAATCCTATATCCTAGCGTTTTAACATGGAGTGCCTAACCTGAATTGGTTCCTACAGTAATTTTTAGCTACTTACTACCAAATAGTCAACTACATGGTACAAGGAGGTAGCTCCAACTACTGGCGTTGGATCAACTAGAAAACTCTCCATTAGTAGAGATCTCTCACGAACCTCAATATATATTGGAATGTTAAGGGATATCAATTATTCCCTGATTTACTTTTTTAATCATTTCATGATGATCTAATCCCTGAATAATGGTTCTCATAACAAATCTGCAAAGTAGTGTGAAAGATAAGTAAACCTCACCGAGAACTGCACCATAGGATGAGTACCCTATTGCAGATGCCAACCCTCTTATATCTGTTCTGATTGCAATGTAGTTGTAAATATATCTTATCAAAATATACAACAAAATTATTTTTAAGAGATAGATTCCTCATTGTGAATCTTGGTCACTGAGCTCAACCATCACCTTGCATTGCCTGGAATACGATTAGCAACTATGAATTCCATCTGGTCGGAAGTCATCCTCACCAGGACGAAGACATCGGTAACTACCTCCATCCAACCTTGGTTTATATGGGGGTCTGGATCACCATAAATCCTAGGAGGTCACTGCCTCTAGAACATGTGCAAAACTCTCAGTCTACATGAATCATCATCTGGTAGTGCTAGTTGTTGTTATTGATCGATGGGTGGTGGTATCATTGGTAAACCACCCAAATGTGATGTTTTCAGTACATGCCCTTTTACTGACACCACATTTCTAGACGTCTCATCCTTCTGACCACACAATAGAACCCTATCTTATTATCTACATGGAGACATCCTAAAATAGTACTAGATTTACATGGTCAATAGAACATACCTGGGGAGGTAACTCAACAAGGGTATGAGAACACACCAAAATCCTATATGATTCAAGTAACATTGTTTTCCTTCATACTAGTGTTTCCATGTACTGGGTTTACAATAATTATTCTAGAGTCTTGCTGTATGGATACATCAGATACCACACGAACACTAGAATCCCAGTCATGACATTTGAACACAAAACCCTTAAAAATGGTTCCCCAAACCTTCCTCACAAACACATAGTCCATAAGTAGAACTTACCCGATCTGATACCTCTCTTTCATGACCCCTATTTTATGGTCCCATGCCATAAATAACCCTTTATTACCTCCAATAAGCAAGGGGATAGTGACTAGTACCAAGAAGGTATATCCCTAAAATGGTTGGAATTTTTCTATGTAACTCCACACACACCAACATATCTAATAAAAAAATATGAAATGTAAAAAGACTTGGTAAAAAATGCATGGATACAATGAGACACCAACCATAAATTACGATAGTATAAAAATTGATTGAAAAGAAGTCCAAAATAAAAGCTCACAAAGAGAAAGTGTCTATAAAAGCGAGTTCACTAGTTCCTAAAACTCATCCATAGAAAACCCTACCTTATGGGAAATATAATGGAGAGTTGTTTGACTCAATAGGGGAACTCCTTTACTATCATGGATATCTAACTACCACCTAGTCCTATTCTAACCAGGACCCTATGAATGCATCGATTTTTCTGCACGAAACATGACATGTGGGGGTAAATCCGATGCAAGGGGTGAGTAAAAAAATATTTAATATGATACCTCAAAACCATAAAAGAATAATACTACGAAATTAATGATTTATTACAAAAAATAAATATATGAATTATAAAATAATTAAATAAAATATGTATACCACAAAAAAAAAGTGATGTTATATTACAGAGGTATACACTTATAGTATGGAAACCATGATTACTATATGTAATCCCTATAAATCATGGATTGATAATACATGTAGTCCCTATGAGACATTCAGTATAGATAAGCCATTTGTCTCGGTAAGACACATTGTCTCTATAAGACACATATTCTTGGTAAGACATGCAGTCTTTGTAAGTCATGTAGTCTCTTAAAGTCACATAGATCAATTTCATAGTCCGCCATAGGATTCATCTCATAGAGAGCTCATTCCGGGGGAACCTACTCATCATTCCATTTGGACATATGCACATATGAACGAAAACCCACGTAGGATTTATCTAGTGGACTACCCCGTCACAGGAATTCTTGAACTATAAACGATTCATCAAACAAACATAAGGATTGAATTTTATGGTTTTTTTTCATAATAACGTCAGATCAGGGTCCAATATGGCCCACAAAACCCAACCTCACCCTCCGACTAACCTGAAGCAGTCAGGTCACTACTGAACTAGTATAGGATGCAAGGTCTTCACGTTGGGTCATTGGAGGATCCTAGATAATCTAGTTTGACATGAACACACACGGCCCAGTTTGGTCCACCACAGGAGGCCCACCCCGACCGCGTTCTTCTCTACTACATGTGGTGAAACACTATGTCCCATGGGGTTAGCTCACACTATTTGCATGCCCTGCGGCCTCACTTCCACCAAGAGATATATACAACAGGACCACCGTGTATGTGGCCACCTATCCACATCTCCCCTCACTGCCACCCCATGTCCCCCCACCCAGTCCCCCTGCCCCCACCCTCCCTCATGGCTCTGCCACATCCCGTAGTCAGCACTTCCCCACTAGAAGGTGCCGCTACCACCCCAGAAAGCAACCTCCTTCTACACCTGCATACAACACCTTTTCCACATGACACCTCCCACATGTTTCTATTTCCATGTGTCGCTGCTTATGTGGGTTCTCTGGTGGTCCCTTCAAAATAGATCCACAGCTTCTCCGAAGTGCATAATTTTTTGTGATCGTAGATCTGGGATCCTTATGACTAGATCTACCATATTGTGTTCTCTTTGGTAAATTTCCCTCCAATCTGAAGGTATGATCATGTTCAGATCCTCCATGCAATCCAAGATACCTCAAAAATGGTTCAACATCAATGAACGCCAGGAACAGGTGTACGAAAAGTCAAAGGAACACCCTAAGGAGAGAATCATAGAATTTGATAGTGTTAGCCTCAATTCATTCCCATTAAAATTAATAATAAATAATTGAGTATAATAATTCACCCCAATGAATTAATACAAATATGCCCATCCCGTAAGAATGATCAAACCATGGGTCTACCTTTTCAGAGGTCGATCGATGCTCGTCATTGATTCTATAATTAGAGAAAGAAAAAAAATCATGGAAAAATGACATACCTTGATGATTGATCATTCACTAAAGGGAATCAATCATCATGTAACCATTGTTGGCGAGAGTCATCAAAAACTACATCTTCCAATTTTTGATCCAAAATCACATCATCGTTCCCATCGATAGAGTTCACTATGATAACTCCAAAGCCACTAGAAAATTTTAGGATTATGTGATTAACCATAGATCCATGTCTCTATGGCTAATTTTTAAATAATGTAATTGTGTTATTGAAATGATAAAAATAAAATAAATTTACAATTTATTTTATTAATTAAAATTCTAAAACTATTTTTTGTAGTTGAAATATATTGATCAATGTTAGGCCCCACCTAAGGTAAATTTTACCCTATTAATGCAATGGTTTCCCCATATTTCTAATATGTTCACTTTTTTAATTGTTATTCCACTTTTTAAATTAAATTACTCATGTGTGTTCTTTAATATTTTAATATTTTTCAAGAAATTTTTCTGGGTACATCATACCTCAGGATCACATGTCGTCTCCATGGCTTGTCTCAAAATAATTTCATATAATACTCTAGAACAATACATGGGAAAATCCAGGAAATTAAACCTTTATTTATTAAGAATTTATCATTAAAGGACCAGTGTTATGATTAGTTTCCATATATAATGAGGTTTCTAATTTTATAAAATTAATTTATAATATATTCCATGAAATTCGTAAATGTTTGTAAATGTTTTAATTTGAATAGGTGTGTATATTTATCACAAATATAATGGGTTGTAAAAGATTTTCAATGATTTTAATGCTTGGAAAGAATATTATTTTACCTGTATTTGGTAGTTCTGATTTAATTATTATGTGATTCAAGAAATGTGATTTTGAAATTGATTTTGGGGCTTATTCTAGAAAATTTAATTTTTTTAAATGGGGTTTAGAGAGCATTTTTTTGTCAAAAAACATTTATTGTCGAACCAATATTTTATTCAAAATTAGTATATTGGTCGATATTTAATCATTTTAATACATGTATGACTTGGGTTGTTTTAAATAGACTTCAAAAAAAATCTTGATTTAAAAAAGTGTGTTAGATTAGTCGGATATCAAATAATAAATTCATGTAATGGTAATATAATTATGTTGAAATGTAATTGAATTCTGGGAGTGTTTTTAATGAAACCTACATAATATTATAAAAGGAATGTCTAAATAATTGTGATAACCTTCATTGTAAGACACTTATGGTTTATTTATTTATGTTGATTATGTCTTCATGAGGGGAAGTTTATTATTTCCTTTTAATATTTTTCTTACATATGGATTTGAAAGCATTTTTTTCTTTAGAAGGAATTGTAATTGTAAAATGTTTTACAAATTCTTTTCAATCAACTACTCTTGTTATTTTCATAAGAATCATTTTCATTACCAAATATATTGATTGATGTAACGCCCTGACCCTAGATACCCAGAGCCAGTGAATTGTTACATAACATTGGCATGATCAAAAGAAAGATCATGTCTCGAAAGACCGATTATTTTAGTAGCCTTGGAAACACTAGATATATTCAAAATTCTTACATTACATCAATAAGTTAAAAAATACAAAAAAATATTGTGTTCATATCCCCTCATAATATCCCTATAAGTCATTCATAAAATACTTCATCATATTCTGGGAAAAATAAAACATTGAAAAGGGTGAGCTCAGATGCTCAGTAAGGGTAACAATATAGAAGAAACTTTTATTAATAAACATAAAAATGCAAGGCAATGTATAACTAAAACAAAAGACTTTTAAACTTGAACATCAGAATAATATGGCAAGGATAAAATGAGATAATTCCATTTGCATATTCACATAGATATTCTAATAGTCGAATAATCACATGAAAATATTAATAACCACTTTTATATTGACAAAATGCATAATGCCAGACTATCATAACCACGTAGCCAAGGGCTTGTGCCAAGACTACAAATAAGATTTTTTCAAGGCCTCATTCCAAGACACTAGTTTGTCTCATGAGACCTACTGATTCATCGAGAAGCTATAGTAGGCTCCACCCGTCACTTACTAAGTCCAATGCATTTCTCATATAAGAATTTTGAAATATAACATAAACATTTATATTAAACTAGCATACGAAATGTCAATACTTAATCGACAAACCATGAATGGTATAGAAATAGCACATCCACAATCAAAAATAACTCATTCGAAACTATATGGAATATTTTATTGTATCATATTTATCTCAATCAAAAATAATGAAGGATATTGACATAGATGAAATTAATCGTCAAAACAATTTGAGAGAAATATCCCCTTTTTTCTTGAAATCATTTAAAAGTGACACTATTTGTCAAGAAACCATTTAAAAATAGATTTTTTAATAAAAGTGTCCCATACCACTTTGAAACTATTAAAAGTAATTTTAATTTAAAAACATTAATGTCCATATAAATAAATTCTTAAAACCATTTTCAAAACATGGACATTAATGAGAAATATTTAGAAGAAAAAATATTTAAAACAGTTAAAATGTATTTTAGTTAGAGTATCTACCCAAAAGAGAGACACTTGAATACAAATAATTGACGTAATAAAAACGTTATAATATCATGATAATAAAGGGATTCATGATATACTATGTCAAAGTACATTATATACACCATGTAAAAGTGATTTGGTGTATAATAACAAAGTAGTCTAAATGGAATGTAAATTGAGATGAATTCTCTTATAAAGACCATATCCTTAAGATAAAGATAAATCAATGACATAATTATGTGTGAAAAATATAAATACCCTCAATATGATCGGATATTTAGTGTAAATAAATCAGATTACATTCACACATATTCTTGTAAAAACAACACCAACGAATTGGATATTTAACTCAACAAATGGAGACTGAGTTACAAATACTCTTCTCATGTTCATACCGATGACTTGAGAATTTATCAATGGAGTGATTATGTGTATAAAAATTATATCCACAGAAAGGGGATTGGAAATTATGACATAATCAAATGAATAGTGATTCTACACATAATCTTGGAGTAAAATAATCAATGAAGTATGCCTAAAGCCGAATGAGTGCAAATTGAAATTTCAAATTCCCTTATCGATTATGTATCTTAAGAAACATAAAACCATGAAATAATGATCATAAAATAA
Source organism: Viscum album (assembly GCA_963277665.1). NCBI lineage: Eukaryota > Viridiplantae > Streptophyta > Magnoliopsida > Santalales > Viscaceae > Viscum > Viscum album. The sequence continues at coordinate 287,581,062 of OY728138.1, forward strand.
TGATGTAAATACCCATAAATTAAAGTATGTTACACAATGAAAACAATCATGGGCAATACACATACACCACATGCAATAAATAAGTGGTGAACAATTGAATTCTCACGAAATTAAGAGTGAGATAAGAAACCCCTTATGTTGTACTTTTTCCGTGGTCGATGGTCGGTTAACCTCCTGTATCATGGTGAAATAATTTCTATTGAATTATACATGAATCATTTACATTAATATGATATCATATATGATATTTTTACATTGATTTGTTAATAATATCTTCGTATTATCGTCATTTCGGGTGTTAACTTACTCACTTTCCTTTATATTCTCTGTTACGTAAGTCCTGTTTGTTATGGATAGGTTTTATCTTATTCATATCCAGAATAATATCAAGACGTCAAAAATTAATTTTAATCATCAAATGAGAATTATACTTGAATGGATACGATGGAGAATGAATCTCATCACGTTCATGGAGACGGTAGTCCGTACGTACGCACGAGCGACAATATCATTCTTTTGATGTTAAAATAATATATAATTGGATTGTATATCATATAGACAGAATAATTATCATTTTATATTTATTATTAAATGAATTAAACATCATTATTATACCCATACAAATAATAATTTTTTGAATGACAGTTACACCACGACGTAGAGACGGAAAGCCATATGTACGCACGTATGGTGACATGCCATTCAAAGAATGGATAGAATACTGAATATGGTTGAACCATATTTATAATAACATAACAGTATATAGAAGATACTGGAGTTATTATTTTATAATAGAAATAACAACGAAATAATAAGTTGAAGAAGAACGGAACTTGAAAGAGGGTGGTGAAAACATTACCTCTTCTTCGGGTTCTTCCTTTTGATTTGATCAAAATGGATCCTTAGGTTGGCTTTCTGATCAAAATAAGGCCTCTCGGTTGTAGTGAGGGAAGTTCATAGAGTATTTAGGTAGGGTTTGTATGATCCAAAAGGCTTTGAATGTGTGAATTAGTGGGATGGGGAAGTTCTCTTTTATAAGAGGGGTGAGGGGCACCTTTGGAAAAGCTAAAAATATTATTTTATAATAAATTTATATTCAGTATTGAATGGATTAAAACTGGATTATTTAAAGGCTAAGGTGGGAATGGGTCAAAACCACTCAACCAATAGAATTTAGATAGGTTTGGGTTATTATATTAACCTTATCTTTAAGTATTAACTCTTAGTTAACTAGTTTCACTTTTACAATGTCTCTTTGTATTTTTATATTATATGGTTAATAAACATACTATATACATACAAGAGACCCCCAAGTGGTCCATTAATGATACACCTATAATGATATAAGTGTCTTGGCCGAAGCTTAGATTTTTAGTAATTTAATATAAATTAATAATATAATATTTGTTTTAAAAACACTTTTATGTCAATTTTGACACTATTAGGTATTTTGTTTTTGATAAATTTATAAAAGCATTATTACTTCAAAAAAAAATTATTGAATCAATCCTAATATTTCATATTAACCAATAAAATTACTGGAATTCATTAAACGTTTCAAATTACATTTATTTTGATATTTATAATATCAATTATTTTGATATTTCATTAATTAGGTAATTACTGCATCACCATTGTGTCATGAATAAATTAAATTATTGAAAGTCAAAAAATTATAAATAAAATACCATTATCTAGGAAATATTTTTATCTTTCTAATGAATATTTACAATCGAATTTATCTTAGGTATAACCCTGTATTAAATATGTTTTTTTAAATAAACATTGATTTTAACTCTTTTACCTCTTATTTGAATTAAATAATAATAAATGTCCTAATCTAATACAAGTGGACCAAAATGATAATATTTTACTCATAATGTTGTTTTTGGTCAAGATAAACTTGTCCAATAGAATTAGGACATGTGTTAGGGTAATATTAATATCATTTACCCTTAATTACCCTATTTACTTTTAACCGTGGTAAATAAAAGTAAAAAGTTACCATTCACCAGAAATTATTTTTTCTCATTGAACATCATTTTACTCCTTGATATTAACCATTTCTCTCGGATTTTGGAAATTCCACTCACAGAAGCGGTAAAATTATGTTTTATGAAAAATTCAGTTTTTTAACTACCACTTTGTGGTTTCACTATTCATATAAAAAATGAAAGTTTCAAGAAAAATGCCAAAAATTAGGCCTAAGCCATAATTTATGTTATGAATTAAAAAATTATGTCTATTTTACCAAATTCAAATGATATCAGTTTCATTAATTAATTTAAAAATTAATTCTCGTCGTCAAAACAAATAGCGTGTTTTTAAGAGATAATAACTATCAAAAGATTAACACTTGTTTATGTCTAGTTTAAATCTGAAATTATATACAATGACAAACATTTTATTAAATGGTAAAAATATATTATTAATATAATTTAAAACCACCCCAATTAATAATTTATCACTATTAATTATTTCGATTAAAAAGTTTTTTTTAATTAAAATTTAGTAATTTTCACTATTCATTAAAATATGAAAGTTATCCGAAAAGTACCAAAATTTAACCAAAAGCTAAATTCGATATTACGAATCCAAAAATGAAGTCAATTTCGGAAGATAAAATTTATAATAATTAAAAAGTATGTATTACTATTCATAACGGCTAGTTTGATTTGTTGTGGTGTGTTAGAATCTCGAAGTTGCGTACAATGCATGCCATTGCATTATTTAAAGAGAAATTTACCATGGAAACTTGGGGTGTTACATTCTCCCCTCCATCAATAAATTGCATCCTCAGAATTTTTTTAAAATTTGGCTTGAGAATATAATGGAATGTTCCACATCGGAAAAAGAGTCAATAAAACTATCACTTTAAATGAAAGGAAGAGAGGTATAAAGATCACCCAAGATAACCCATACTAGGATTCCATGTAGGAAAACATGGATATGGACGATAAAATAAGTGTTAAAATCTGATGGAGAGGGATAGAAAACATGATCAGGAGAAAGTTAACAATAAGAAAATCACAAAATTGTGTTGGGACAAACGGTCCTTAGTCTCCTAGTAAGAAAAGTAAACATACATCATTTTTTTGTATTAAGTTACATTACATAAGGACGAGGAAATAATTTATGATATTTACTATGAACATAAAGAGATATACTTACTTTTTTAGTAGTGTTTCATTCTTTAATAAATTTTTACCACTAACCCATTTTTTTGAACAATGAGTATTCAAGAAGACATGGTCACAATGGAAGAGCTAGAATAATCTTCTATAGAAATAAATGATCCACGTAGGATAAACTTTATATTTACCTTGACTTTAGAGATTAATCAAAACAAAATGGTTAGTATAATATCTGATGATCCCCCAAATGTATATTTTATTAGAGAAAAAAAACAATAATCTTAAACTCTAAAATTAAACCATCAATACCCCAAAGTTAAATAAATACCATTCAAAAATCAATTGTCCTTAAAATCCTTAAATATAATCCAAACTAATTTTGAAACCAAAACATATAAGAATTTAGTCTTCCACGTTAAATTTTATCTCCAAATGACATTAATTAATCTTAATGTCACATACTTAAAAGTAATTAACCTAATCATTTCCATAGACAACCCAAATCACTATAAATCCACAATAATAACGTAGATAAAAATCCACCATTACTCCTCAAATGAAATCCCATAGTATTCTATTTTCCTTGGGCATATAGTGTTCACAACAAAGCGAACAACTTCTAAAATAACATTTATCACTTAATTACCAAATCATTTTCCTATACTTAGGGTATTCATTTGATAAGACAATAATCTCAAATAAAATTATTATTGATCAATAAAATCATTTAACTAAAAATAATAGTCACACTAACCAGGGAATTCACATAGTCCAATGGTAGGCGATAAATCCCAATCACACTTTAGTTGTGGGTTCGATTCCCACAGCTTTTTCCGACGCGACGGGTTGTCACACGGTCTGTATGTTGACCTTTTTCAAAAACGATATTTTATAACATTACCAAAATGAGATAAATTCCTCAAAATAACCATAACATCATTTAACCAAAAATCATATCTCATACGATGCATTTTGAACCCAAATTATAATAACATATAATTGCCTCAAACCCAATGATCATATAAAACCAAATGGTTATTTATAAATATATTAACAAGGGAAAAGATAATTCTTGCTCAAATAACTTTCTCACATGGAAAACTGCAGGGTTAAAAATACAAGAGAAAATTATTCCAAAGTAAACCCATCAACAAGGAGAACTAATACTTTTTAATCACTTCTCCAACCATTTCATTTCACATAGCTTCTTCTTTGACCAAGAAAATATCCTATAGAATAGGTCATTCACTCGGGTAATGGCCAGGTCCCCTACATTTATGGAAAATGACTGTAAATGGATTCTGTGGACCATTTTTATCTTTATCCATAGTACTCTTCATTTTTCTTTGGCGATTATACACTTTATGTTCTTCCTTCCCGCACATAAAGCATTTCTTTGTCCCATTGAGACACTTTCCTGGGTGTCTCCTTCCACATTTCTTTCATGATAGAAATTGAGGAATCCTTTCTCCATGGTCTCCACTACTGGAGCTCTTATCATTCATCACCTTTATCTTATTTTTTGAGTCCGGGAATTGGTAAATATATATATTGTTGATCATATTTTTGGAGAATTGATTATCCATAAAGAAGATATCTTTTTCGCCTATGGACATTCCATTTTGTTGCTCATTTCCCCCACCATTCACACCTTGTACATCATTCTCAAAGTCACTATGACTTCCTTGGAATCCAACCATTGACTAAAACAAGAAAGCATTGTGTGAGTAACAGTAGTCATAAAATCATTTAGAGATTAACAAGTCACCATATTCTCAATTTGAAACACAATAGGATTAACCAAGGTCATTTACTCTCATATTATATATATAATAGATCAAATTGGTTTTTAATGAAAATGTAAATTATCGTAAGCATAGCCCCTGAGAGTGTCGTAACCAAGAGTGCAGCAAGGCCCATTGATGTGCACCAGTTCCCGTTCGAGTCTAGCTCAAAGCGGTGTTTTTGGGTTTTACCCCAAGGTATATCTGTGTCATAGCCGCCTCTACCTACTCATATCTAGAAAGGGATGTATTTCTCAGAAACTCACAAAATCTCAACAATACCAAAATTATAAGATGTTCTTCTATACTAATCCTCAAAATTCATCTTAGTTCTATGTGCTCTAATCAGAGTTTATCTAAATCTTGCTTCTATGTTTTGTACTAAACTTCCACTGATACCAACTTTAACGCCCTGACCCTAGATAGCCAGAGTCGGTGCATTATTACATAACATTGGCATGATCACAATAAAGATCAAGTCTCGAAATACCAATTAGTTTAGTATCCTTGGAAACACTAGATATATTCATAATGTTTACATTACATCAATAAGTGAAAAACTACAACAACATATTGTCTTAATATCCCCTCATACTATCCCTAAAAGTCATTCATAAAATAATTCTTCACTTCGTAGGAAAAATAAAACATTGAAAGGGGTGAGCTCAGATGCTCAGTAAGGACAACAATATAAAGGAAACTTTCATAAATTAACAAAAAAATTTAAGGTAATGTATAACTAAAACAAAAGCCTTTTAAACTTGAACATCACCATAATATGACAAGGATAAAATGAAATAATTCCATTTACTTATTAACAACCACTTTCATAATGATGAAATCCATAATTCCAGACTATTATAACCACATATCCAAGGCCTCATGCCAAGACTACAAATAAAATTTTGTCAAGGCCTTGTGCGAAGACACTAGTTGGTCTCATGAGACCTACCGATGCATTGAGGAGTTATAGCGGGCTCCACCCATCACATACTAAGACCAATGCATTCCTCATTTGAAAATTTTGAAATATGACATAAACATTTGTACTAAACTAGCATACGAAATGTCAATACTTAATCAAAAAACCATTAATGTTATAAAAATAGCACATCCACAGTCAAAAATAACTCATTCGATACAATATGGAAGATTTTATTGTGTCAAATTAATCTCAATCAAGAATAATGAATGATATTTCCATAGATGAAAATAATCATCAAAACTATTAAAGAGAAATATCCACCTTTTTCTAGAAATCATTTAAATTTCACACTATTTGTCAAGAAGCCATTTAAAAATAGATTTTTGAAGAAAAGTGTCCCACACCACTTTTAAACTTTTTTAATTAAATTTAATTTTAAAACATTAATGTCCATATAAATAAATTCTTATAACCATTTTTAAAATATGGATATTAATGAGAAATATTTAGAAGAATAAATCTTTAAGACACTTAAAATGTATTTTAATTAGAGTTTCTAACCAATAGAGACACACTTGAATACAAATAATTGAGGTAATCAAAACGTTATTATATCATGAGAATAAAGGGATTAATTATATACTATGTAAAAGTACATTATATACACCATATAAAACTGATTAGGTGTATAACAAAAAATTAGTCTCAATGGAATGTAAATTGAGATGAATTATCTTATAAAGACCATATCATTATGTTAAGGATAAATCAACGACATAATTATGTGGGAAAAATATAAATACACTCAATATGATTGTATATTTAGTGTAAATAAATCAGATGAAATTCACACATATTCTTGTAAAAACAACACCAATGAATTGGATATTTAACTCAAAAAATGGAGATTGAGTTAAAATTACTCTTATGAAGTTCATACAGATGACTTGAGAATTTATCAATGGAGTGATTATGTGTATAAAAATTATATCCACAGAATGGGGAGTGGAAATTATGACATAATCAAATGAATAGTGATTCCACACATAATCTTGGAGTAAAATAATCAATGAAGTATGCCTAAAGCCGAATGAGTGCAAATTGAAAATTCAAATTCACATATCAATTAGGTAACATAAGAAACATACAACCATGAAATAACGATCACACAATGATGATGTAAATACCCATAAATTAAATTATATTACACAATGAATACAATCATGGGCAATACACATACATCACATGCAATAAATAAGTGGCGAACAGTTGAATTCTCACAAAATTAAGAGTGAGATAATAAACCCCTTACATTGTACTTTTTCCCTGGTCAACAGTAAGATAACCTCATGTATAATGGTGAAATAATTTTTATTGAATTATAAAATAAGCATTTACATTAATATGATATCATATATGATCTTTCAACATTGATTTGTTAATAATATCTTAGTATTATCTTCATTTCGAGTGTTATCTTACTCGTTTTATGTTATATTCTTTGTTACGTAAGCCGTGTTTGTTATGGATAGTTTTTTATTATTCATATACATAATTAAATCAAGTCCTTAAAAATTATTTTTAATCATCAAATGAGAATTATTTTTGAATGGTTACGACGGAGAATGAATCTCATCGCGTTTGTGGAGATGGTAGTCCGTACGTACGCACGCGCGAGAATAGAATTATTTTGATTTTAAAATAATATATAATTTGGATGGTATATCATATAGACAGAATAATTATCATGTTATATTTATTATTTACATGAATTAAACATCATTATTATAACCATCCAAATAATAATTTATTGAATGACAGTTACACCATGACGTGGAGACGGTAAGCCGTACGTACGCACGTATGGTGACATGCCATTCAATGGATGGATAGAATACTGAATATGGTTGTACTATATTTATAATAAAATCACAGTATATAAAAGATACTGGAGTTATTATTTTATAATAGAAATAACAAAGAAATAAGAAGTTGAAGAAGAAATGAATTTGAAAGATGGTAGTGAAACCATTACCTCTTCTTCGTGTTCTTCCTTTCGATTTGATCAAACGGGATCCATAAAATGGCTTTCTGATCAAAATAAGTCCTCTAGGATGTAGTGAGGGACGTTTAAAGATTATTTGGTAAGGTTTTGGCCGAGACAAAAGGCTTTGAATGTGTGAATTAGTGATAAGGGGGAGTTCCCTTTTATAAGAGGGGTGAGGGGAACCTTTGGAAAAGCTAAAAATATTATTTTATAATAAATTCATATTCAGTTTCTAATGGCTCCAAAGTAGATTATTTAAATGTTAAGGTGGGTATGGGTCTAAAAACACTAAACCAATATAATTTAGACAGGTTTGGGTCATTATATTCTCCTTATCTTTAAGTAATAACTCTTAGTTAATTAATTTAACTTTTACAATGTCTCTTTGTATGTTTTTATTATATGGTTAATAAACTTACAATATACTTCCAAGAGACCCCCAAGTGGTCCATTAATGATAAACCTATCATGATATAAGTCTCTTCGCCGAACCTTAGATTTTTAATAATTGAATATAAAATAATAATCTAATATTTGTTTTAAAAACACTTTTATGTCATTTTTGACACTATTAGATATTTTGTTTTTGATAAATTCATAACATCATTATTACTTTGAAAACAATTTATATAATCAATCATAATATGCCATATTAACCTATAAAACTACTGGAATTAATAACAAATCTCAAATTACATTTATTTTGATATTTATAATATCAATAATTTTAATATTTCATTAATTAGGTAATTACCGCATGACCATTGTGTCATAAATAAATTAAATTATATGATGTATAAAAATTATAAATAAAATACCATTATCTAGGTAATAGTTTTAGATTTCTAATGAATATTTAAAATCGAATTTATCTTATGTTTAACACTATAGTAAAAATGTTTTAGTAAATAAACTTTGATTTTAACTCTTTTAACTCTTCTTTGAATTAAATAATAATAAATGTCCTAGTCTAATAAAATTGGACCTAAATGATATTATTTTACTCCTAAGGTTTCTTTTGTTCGAGATAAACTTGTCCAATAGAATTAGGACATGTGACATGGTAATATTAATATCATTTTTACCCTTAATCACCCAATTTACTTTTAACCGTGGTAAATAAAAGTAAAAAGTTAATATTCACCAAAAATCATTTTCAGCTCATTGAACCACATTTTAATCCTTGATATTAACCTTATTTCTTGAATTTTCAAAATTTCACTCACATAAGTTGTAAAATCATGTTTTATGAAAAATTCGGTTTTTTTACTACCACTTAGTGGTTTTACTATTCATCAAAAAATGAATGTTTCCAGAAAAATACCCAAAATAGGCCTAAGCTATATTTGATATTATGAATTCAAAAATGATTTCTATTTTACCACATTCAAAACATATCAGTTGCATAAATTAATTTAAAAATTAATTCCCGTCGCCAAAACAAATAGCGTGTTTTTAAGAGATAATAACTATCAAAAGATTGACACTTGTTTTTGTCTGGTTTAAATGTGAAATTACATCCAATGACCAAACTTGTATTAAATGGTAAAAATTTATTCTAAATATACTTTAAAACCAATAAAATTAGAAATTTATCATTATTAATTATTTCGATTAAAAAAGTTTTTTTTAATTAAAATTTAGTAATTTTCACTATTTTTCAAAATATGAACGTTATCCGAAATGTACATAAATTTCACCGTAAGCTAATTTTGATATTACGAATCCAAAAATGAAGTCCATTTCAAAAGATAAAATTTATAAAATTTCAAAAAGTAGGTATTACTATTCATAATGAATAGTTCGATTGGTTGTGGTGTGTCAGAATCTCGAAGTTGCGTACAATGCACGCCATTGCATTATTCACAGGGAAACATACCATGGAATCTTGGGGTGTTACAATTGTTATCATCATAATCCATGGTAGTTATGTTTAAGGTTAAGATGCATGCTCTTTTATTTGTTAGTGTGAAAGTAGAATAATTTATGAGTCATGTTGCACCCACCTAAGGGTCTTATATTATATTTTGATATATTAAATGGAGATGAATGGGATATTATAATTTAACATAGTTGCATAGTTAATTATTTGATGAGATAATTAATTTATAATTATTGTTGGATCCAAAAAGTTTTTCTACGATTCCAAGAATCCATTTGGGGTTAATTATGGAATACCACTATTTACCATGATTGTATCTTCTATCATTGATTGTTTCGAAAAATTTCATTAGTTACTAGATATTTTTTCTATTATTTGGTCATAACATGGGGAATTCCATGAATTATTATTTTTTAATTTATATTGAAATTTTTTTTAATATTTGATTAGGACTCATAGAGTTAATATAGACGAAAACATTTTTATGAGAAATTATTTTTTTGAAATGTTCTATAAAAGATATATAAATTACAATTTTGATATATTATAACAAAAATTAAATTTTCCTTTTATTGTTTGTAAGGGAATATTAGAATATTGGTCTCACTCCATGTATTGGGTAGTAAGGGTGGACGTTTTGTAAATGAAATTGTGGAATGTTAGTTTTCGTCCTTCACACATGTAGGCAAAGACCAATTTTATAAATTATATTCAAATATGATTTAGATTAATGATTTATTTATAGAATATAATTAATATTGGTGAAATAATACCTATCATTTGTGGATAACATGTTACATATAAATCAGTATGTGTTTGTGTGTGTGTGAATTTCCCTATTGTTATCTTTCAGGTTCCAAACATCCATCCAATTATTTTGATGTTGATTATATTGTTTTTTATTTTGTGTGCTGGGATGTGGTGAGTCAATGTGTGTCACATAGTAGTTTTTATTATTTTTTCAGGTTCTATTTAATATCTAGGATATTTCATAATCCAATTAAATTGAATTTATTATATTTTATGTAGACATTTCTTTCGACTTCCTCTTTAAATTATTTAGAGGATCCAAGTTTTTATGTTTGGATGGATGTGTGTATGTGTTTTAAATGATTATTTTTCTACATATTGGTATCTAAAAATTTATTATGAATACATGTGCCATTTATATATGTCTATTCATTATTCTAGGTAGTTTCCAATTAATAAAAATAACATTATATGAGAGTGAAACTATTCCCATAATTTATTTCTGATATCAAGGTACTCATTTCCAAATTGTAGTGATTTATAATGCAAATATTGCATAGTTAAATACCATTTTTGATAAATGTTTTTTGGTAGCCTGGGATGGATCATTACCTAGAATTTAACAAATTTGTTACTTGTATTCAATTTAATAAAATTAGTTTAAATCATTATGATAATGAATACATATATTCATAACAAATATATATTATATTTATGAATAATGTAAGGAATAAATACGTAAATCAACAATTAATAAAACTAATCATTGGAAAAATAATTAGTAACAATTCATAAATAAGGAAATTATAAATACTTTATAATTATTTATATGTTATAGAAATTGTGTACTAAATTAAATATAATAAATTCAAATTTATTTATACTGTGTATTAATTTATATTAATCATTATATGGAATTTTTCATCAAATATTTGATGTCAAATATATATAATTTATATTCAAATTCTATTATGTAATCAATTTACATAATTTTATAATAAAAAATTTAATATTTTTTAATCCCTTATCAAGTAAATTATCAAAACGAATTTTAATTTAATTTTAATAATTTATCAAATAAGGCCTCAAACATTTCAATTTTATATTATAGAAAATTCATAATATTAAATATATCATTAATGACATTTATTCATTTAATTTTCATAATCATTTAACTACTTAATTTGAAAACACAAAAGTAATTACTTATTTAACACCATTATAAATTAATAGAAATCTCAAAATTCTATTAACTATTATTTGTAATATATTCATAGATCTTTTTTATTCATTATAATTTGAAATATATTAATGTCAATATTTTATCTCTATGTTGTTCTTATTGATATCCCAATATCATAAAATTTGATATAGAACATATTGTTATAAGATACTTAAAGTGGACAATATTAGAAATGATAAATGATAAATTAGTTTATGATTACTTAGAGGACAATTTATGGTTAACTTATCGTGTCAAACAATCATGACCAATGATTAAATAAGTGTTTTATTAATGAAATTTACAATATTCTAGGATATTGAGTATATGACGAGAGATTATATTTTTTGGATCTTCATTATCAGAGATAATATATAATATTATATGATATTTGAAATAAAAATTATCTTAACTGTGTCACTTACATTAATATCATATATCATATGGTATGACCCAATTAATATTTACGATATCTAGTTTCATATATCAACCCATGTAACAAAATATCAGTTAAATTTTGTTATTTGTAATATCAAAACCATGAAATATCGTATATAATTAATTTATGAAATATTTTTAGAAATTAATTACTTTGTTTTGGTACTAAATATAGTATTATACTTATACAAAACATTAAAAAAATATTAATTCTTTCATATCAAGATTAAAAAGTTTGAAAAAAGAAACCATGTAAATTAGAAAATAACGATCAATTTGTGTGTTCCTTAAACCTTCAATAGGTTCTGAATATTTCAACAATAATATTGTGGATGTATAACACTGCGATTTCAATATCAGACTACCTCCTCAGTGAATTTTCCATATGATGAATGAATCACCCAATAATATATTGGTGTTATCCACAGTTAGAATATAATTCCACTACCAATCCATTAAAATGTGAATTGGATATTGTTACTGTTGTATGTAGAGATAAATTTAGAATGAAACATATATCTTTGAAAACCATTCTCAGTAGGTTTGGATTTTTTATACAATACCTAGGGACACAAACATGTTCACTAGCTATAAGACTTATGTTATGAGGTATTCAAGTTAATCGAAATGTTATCAAATAGTTTGTAACATTTAGGTATCTTGTCACTTATAGGTTTCATCTTATGGAATGTATTCTGTAATGAAATATTCTTTAGAACATCCTATCAAATGTTAAATTTTAAAATCTGATAACTAATGATCAATTAAAATGTGTTATTTAAATTGTACAACATGATTCATCTTGTCCAGGTGAGGTCTATATATGAAATCTTTTGATACAAAAAAATTATCAGGAATCCAATATGAAGACTCGTGATATATCCATTACATGGAATATGATATGATTTTTATTCATTAAGGTTATAGCATATGAAATACTTATCTCATAAAACTTGATATAATTTTAATAGGATATTTCATTTAAATAGATTATTATCTTTTTCTATATTTAATGTGGGGTACAAATTTCATGGAATTAAATGATAAACAAAAAAACCAATTATAAAATTATGCTATTCCATATTAATGGCCACCGAAATAATTTGTGTGGTTTAATTACATTTAATGATTAGTATAAATTGGGAATCATATTGAGATACTATGGATTTAACTTTTGGTATAAGAAGAAATTTTTTCTATAAAACATACCTTAAGATACCACATTGACTATCACATATATATTCATATATATTATTAGGGTGTACATGCTATTATTTTTATATTACCGAAGGATAATATTAAATATTTCATATTAACCATTATACATTGATACTTTCTTATGCTAGCCGTGTGGTTCATTTAATCGAGGGAGGTTGTGTATTTCATTGATTTTGTGGTGAAATATTGTTATTTGATATGGGATTTTAAAATTCTATAATAGGTATAAAATATAGTCACATGATTGAAAAGGAAAATGTACGTGTATGCACATACATAGATAAGTATCATGTGTGGAACTTATTGAATTATATCAGAGAAATGTGCTATATTGATCATCATATATGATTGGATTGAGATGTGTTAATCTATTATTTTAGAACATATAAATAGAATATACAATATAAATATTTGTAATCGCATAATATATTTATATATTTCATTGTAATTTGGTCACTATATGTCTTAGAAGAAGGTTTTATATGATTATGTATGATGTGTGAGGTGGATCCGGTGGATATATTTCTTAAGGTAAATTTGATTTATGGATATCATTTTATATCCCTTTATTACATGAATTGAGTAATTTTTTTAATATTATAATTAGGATTCATGATATATTAGATAATATATAATATTTTCAACATAATAAAGTAATGTGAAGTCACTAAAAAGGTTCAGTGAATTAAGATTTTATCATCCTATAATGTGATTGTATGAAATTATGAAATCACGATGAATGATTCTACAAAATATATTTTAGATTGTCTTCAAAATTATTTTTTGGATATGATCTTGAATTTTTTCACATATGATTTGATATTACTCAGAATGTATGTTAATTATGTTTTTGTTTACCACATTTTAGTATTACATAGGTTATTCATTAATGAATAAGATAAATAAAATGCACATTACACAACACTTTCTATATGGTAGTTATTCCATGATATACCTAACATTGTTGACTAAAGACTATTCATGTGATATTATATAATGTGGCTAAAAGGGTATCCATTTCTTTATACAACATTTAATATGAAATATATAAATTTTTTTTGGTCCATTAAAATTTTAATAAGGCCTGTCGTCATTTATTTATTTAAATAACAATAATAAAATTTTACGGAGTTTAGGTAAAAATATAAATGATAAAAAATTAAATAATGGTTGGTCAAATGTTTAATTTTTTTTTATAAAATTGTATAATTCATTTTTTTGAAACATTTGGAATGATGAAACATATTAAAAATTTATTGTTTATTAATCTTGTTATATTATGTTTTATCTTCAATTATGTTGTTTGATATTAATTCATGGGAGTCCAAGACCCTGAAAAAACTATGTATACAATATATTATTTTTGTTAAAACCAATGTAGAATCTCTGTGTTTATCAAATAATTTTTTTCCTAGCGGTATATTGGAATATTATATATTTCAAAATCATATAATGTATTGTTCTTAGTCAGTTTCATATCCTACGAATATCTCTGAATATGGGAGTTATTTGTAAACCACTAACATATCATTCTCAAACACTTGTGATCGTGTTTTATATATTCATTATAGAAAATAAAAGCCTTGAATTCAATATTAATACAGTTTTTATTAATTATTTAGTCTGAATTATTCTAAAAATATGATGATAAGATTATATCGATATGTATTTTGTAGTATTATAAACTTTTTTTTATATTTATTACCCTTTTTAAAACATTGTAACAATAAAATGATTATCATTTTTTCTCAAAAAATATTATTTGGTCATATAAATTGATATTTTGTATGTCTTTACTTTAATTAAAATAATATGTTTTTTAAAATTTATTTATATTTTATTAGATATTAAATACTAAATTCTCATCATTTAATTGGTCATTTATTTTTTAGGTCCATTTGAGTAAGAACATATTTTATTACTCATTATTCTCTACAATATTTCAATATTAATAGATTTCATTTATTCCTCTGATAAAACTACTTATGTAACTAATATGTCGTATAATTTTTTGATTTTATTTAATAATTTCACTTTAAATAACTTTAGTTTTTTTTAAATATGTTAACAATTGTCCTTGTTTTTATTGAAGGGTTGTTTGAAATGGGTGTTTAGGTAGATTAATTCAATACAACGACATACATGGAAAAATTATATATTGTATACAAAATGGATTTGGAATATACAATGTCTTGTATAGAATAATGAAGTATTATATTATTTCGATATTCATTAGGAGTCACTTTTTTGTTTTGAATAATGAATTCATTGTTTAATATGTAATGGATAAAAAATAATAATTCATTTTAGTTCTATTTCAATTTATAAATGAATTTATACATTCATATGTTAATGTGAATATGGTTTTTTTATAAAGATGTTGTTGAATGAACATGAATACCTCTTGTAGTTATTGTTGGTTGTCTGATATTTTATTAGTTTCTTTTATATTATTTTTTATTCATGTATGACATAACTATTTTGAATATTAAATTGTTCATAACTATACGTTTTGATTTTATAAGAGATATCATTTGACTTATTAATTGATCATAAGGGTAATCTCACATTTTGGTAATGTAATCATTGACATTGTTATAGTTTTCTTGCAATAAAGCATAAGTTTGGAAGGATATTCTCATAGTTATAAAGGGTTTGTTGTAACTTTTTAAAGGTAATGTTGAAGTTTCAAAATATACTACTACAAATTATAATATCATTTTTACTACTTTAGAAAAGAAAAATTTTGGTTGCTTCAACTATTTCATTGATTATTCATTTCTTTTGAGTAATAGAGATAGTTGAATTCTATGGATACATCATTAATTTCTAAATATTTAATCATGTTTTTATATGGATAAAATATGACATAATAATTATGGTTCCATGTATTCATATGTTATTATATGAACATCTTATGGTTTAGTCAGAATTATTGTATGGTATGTTATTCACATTGTATGTATTTTTTCTCATTCAAATTAAAAATTTTATATATAGCTCAAGGTAAATTCATATGGCTTGTTACCTTGATATTAAATTATTCCACTATATGGTTAAATATTTATGTAATCCTTTTTGATGACATATATTGATTCCATATACTAGTTTTTTAATAAATGAAGATAAAATTTTAATGAAATTTGATGAAATAAATCTATGCCACAATGTAAACCATGGAGAGAATCAAGATAATGTTGGAAGCGGATTGTGCTGCAAGATTATTTGTTAAATAAAATATAAAATTTGTGTTTTATACATTCATAAATTATTTTTTATTTAGTCCATATGGATTATAATTGTTTAATGAATTTAAATTTATAATCGATAACTAGATAATATTTTTATGAAGGTTTTTATAGATTTTATAATGAATTTCTGATGTTTATAAATAAGACCATGAGGATTTTTAAAAACAGAAAATATGATGTATTACTATTTTAATTCTTATAATATAGTGCATTTTAAAGGATAAAATATCAAATAGGATGGACTAATTATTTCTAAATATAGAATAATAAATAGTTCTTTAGATCATGATTACTAGAGTTTCTTCAATATTATAAAATAGATTGAAATCTCATTCCATAACAATGTTTTCTATAAGAAGATAATAATAAGAGAAATTGATTCCTTATGCTACAAATCCCGACATATATGTACATAAAAGGGTTAAAAGAGGGACCAATCAATATAGAAAAACATATTATAGTGATAATAAGATGATGGAGATGATCCACATTAGGAATCCATCAATCATATCAAATTAAATAAAGAAAGAGGCTCGATTTAAGAAATAATAATATTGATATATCATCTAGTAAAAGAATATTGTAATATGATAATTTCACTATATAGTAATCCTCATTTAGAAGACATAACCTTTTTATAATGATTGAAGGATGTCTCAAACTCATCCTATATAAAAGGTATTGAACTAATCCAATGATTAATTTGAGTGAAACAGACATGGCGTACAACTACACATATAAATATTGATTTGGTTTCTAAAAAATATTTTTAATGTAACAATAATTAGGTCATGCACAACTCTATAAATGATTGATGTTCTTTAAAGAAATGTACATTAAAGTGAATAATGTGAATATATTATTTTGTAAGGATATAACATAAACAAAATCATTAATGGAAGATATTCATTGCATGAAGTTACCATTAAATTGTTTTTCTATTAACTGAGTTCATTTAAAAGGAATCTTACGCATTGTGAACTCTTAAATGTGTGATATATAGTTGTATCCCTATGGTGTGGACCCTATGAAAATACATATATCACTTCATCATTTACATTAATATATATATATATATTTAATATTTAATTAGGTTATAAAGAATAAGATTCATATGATCAATTTAAGATATTTTTTTCATAATAAGGGAAAGGTATCCTAACAAGAAAGATAAATATATAAAAAACGGGAACGAGTGTATGTTACTATAAAATATGATTCAACCCCTCCCTTAGAATTAATTTTTTTTTTCAAAAATGGTATCACACTTAAACCATTAGATTTTGGTGATTAACCTCAAGGGTAATTGTTGGAATTTTTCACTCATGTAATTAATGATGAATCCACCATTATATAATATATAAAATTTTAGTGGTTAGTAATGTGGCAAGGAAATTGGTTCATATAGGATTGTTGTGAATTAATTATGTAATATATACAACATTATAATTACTAAATGAATAATAGTGAGTGAGTTCATGATTCCTAAAAATACAATCCCAAGAGGTAGATCAAAAAACCACATATTATGCTAGTTATTATGATATTGATAAATTATTGGGTATGTTTTATACAAATAGAGTGGTAGTAAATAATCATGTGAAACCTTTTTCAATTGATGATGGAAAATATAGTCATTATTAAAATGGTGTGAAAAATCCAATGGAAAAATATAATTCTATCAAAATGAAATGGTATGATTAATGTTTGAGGAATATAGAGAAGAAATATAAATTTGTAGTTGGAAATGAATATAATTTTTTTTCTATATTTACCTATAAAAAACTATTTGAATATTGTTTCAAATATTAAAATTTAGAGTCACCCTCAGAGTCTTATAGAATTGTATATTAACATAGCATTATGGAAGTCAACATTTAATTAAATATAAAGGATTCCCATATAGAAACCAACAAGGGATCCAATTCTTATAAGATATGGTATAATAATGGGAAATCTAAATTAAAATATATTATTCGATTAATAAAGATAAATTCATATAAAATTATATTCCAATGATATTTTATGGGTCCTTGAATTATGATATAAGGATGTTGTTTTAAAACAAGTTGGAACCAATTAATTTATTTAAATGCATTTCAAATTATATATTAAATAAAATAACCATATAGTTGGAAATAACAAAATTTTATTATTCAAATAAAAAGTAATATTTAATAGATGAAAAAATTGGAATCGATGTTACCTCATGTTTTCAAAAGATTGCATCCCATCTAAATAGGAAGGATAATATGTTAATGCGACTTGAGAAAATGAAAATATTTCCTTAGAGTAAAGAAAATGTGATGATTAATTCCAATATAGTAACAAAATGTGATGTGTATAGAATTAAATTTATTGAAATTTTAAATAAAGTAATGATTTATGTTAGATAAATAATATGAGATAATAAAATAAATGTAGTAAAAAATTGATAAATTTATTAAATAATTTGTCTCACTGTTAATGTGTTTTTATGTTCCTAGGGGCTCACTAGTGTATGTAAAACATGACAAATAACATCTTAACTAAGATGGAAACATAAAAATAATTATTATTACGGGTTATGATAAAAAAATTTAAACCCTAGTACTATGGAAATATATAAATGTATGAGGTAATAAAAAAAGTCAAAAATAAATCCTATATTCCAATGAAATTAAAGAAAGGATATACACAAAAAGAAAATATTCTATGTTGGATATTATATTTACAATGATTGAGAAAAAAAATAGTGCTATACAATACAATTAAGGAAAAAATAATAAAAAACTTACAGCATCACTCATGAAATGGATGGAAGAAAATGTTGAATCTAAATTTAAAGAAGGAAGATATTCCGGTTATGATATAAATTAACATACTAATAAAGGAATAAACACAATTTCAGAGTAAAATGTGGATTTTATGGTAATTATAGAGGGACAAATTGAATCATACAAACATGGTCTCAAACATAGAACTACAAAGAAAAAGTTAATAATAAATGGATAATGAATCATTGAAAATTATAATCTATTGTCGTTTTATCATTGCATTAAAAATAAAAATGTGTGATTAGTCCATAAATGGAAATGGATTCGAATACTAGAACGATATTGAATCCTTGATGGATAATCCAGAACGAAATTTTTACAATTAATAGTAACTAAATAACCACCAAGAAGAATTAAAATAATGTGAGAAGAAATTGGTTTTCCCACAAATTCCAATCAAACTCCACTACCAAATAATTTTATTGTTACCCTTCACTACATGTAATTAAATATTTATAAATATCTATTAAATTAAGTGTAGAATTAAGGGGAATATTTGATTCATGACTTGATTGTAATAAAATATAACATCTGATTTAATGTAATTAATGTTAATTGCATCTAATGGTATCCACCTGGGAAAAAATAAAAAATTGTAAAAAGGCAATGATTAGTTTTAGTATGTTGTGATAAGAAACTACTCTCTATTCTCATCCTAAATATGTATCTACATGAAGTATATTATAGGAAAGAATTTAAATAGTGTCAAAACATATCTAATTCATCCAATTTAATTTATATACATATTGTGATAAAAAATGGATACATTTAATATATTTTATAATATCTAAATACTATAAAGGGGATTTATTCAATATTTTATGAACAAAATATCATCACTGATACATTAATATTACTTATTAATATAATATCTACTGGTAACATATTACTATTTTAGGATACTAAGAATAATCCGGAAATTGAGGTTTCATTACCTATTATTATTGTCCAAGAAATTATGTTCATATCAAATATACTGAAATTATGTTTAACATCATGAACATTCTATGGTTCATTGGGATTTTGAATTAGGTATGTTTGGAGGCAACTCATGGGAATTTCATGATATTTTTTCCCATAAAATAAGACAAAAAATATTCTATAAATTATTATTTTAATCATCATGATCGAGTATATAATTAGGATTAAAGATACATGTTTTTTAGTAAATGAATATTAATTTTTTACTCATCATGAAAGAAAGAATCCATAACCGAATGCAGAATTCAAATAAAGCCAATATGTTAGTTTTTATTTTTTTAGATTATTGGTGAATGAAAATGATTTATTTTTTCTATCTACATTAATATGAGAATATCACATGAATACAAATGTAATATTGTATTTTTATCAATAATAATCGATAATTTGTACATTAATAAAATTTAATTTAATAAGTAAATGAATTTTATAGTGAATATAGGGTTGTGATTTATAAAAAAGAGTGTGATGATTATGAGTAATTGATTGGAGATTTTTTCATGGATTATATATATAATATCAAATACTTTTTATATTAGAATATTAAATATGTTAAACCATGAATTGTGGAGTCTTGAAATATAATTATACCTCAAGAATGATATTGATGTAGGTTTTTTTCATGTAAAAAAACAATGAATAATGTTTCACTGGATATTAGGTTTTTTATTAAATGAAATGAATAATAATATATTGTTATATAAAATACTATTTATCCTGATATAAATATATTATTTTGGAATAAAATATAGACATAACATTGTTAAATATCAGGATCTAAAGTTACAAATAAAAAAATATTATCTATAGAAGGACTCAATTTATCATATTAACTAATTTCTATAGATTAGGGATAGAAAGAAGGAGGAATGCCAGCGTTACAAATATTAGTTCAATATGTATACAATAATATGACCACATTTTTTATTTATTCCCATAAAAAGTATGTATTTATTTTATTTTTATTTCAGGGAGACACATACTCAATCCACACTTTGATTTATTGATCTAATCCAATGTGAAGAAGATAGAATGAAATAGGGATGGAGTTTAACATTGAATATATCCAATGATTAGGATATGAATATAAATTCTTACTATAATGATCATTAAGATACCATGTTATATATAAACTTCATATTCAACTTTAAGGGGAGTTCATGAAGGGGAATAAATGGTTTCTAGACTTTTTTGATGAGTGAAAAAATGAAATCATTTTATTAATCTTATCATTGTAATGTAGTTTCCATGAACATATTAATATCTAACAAATAGATTGATCTTTAATTGATTTTTTTCACATTAAAATAGTGTAAATTGTTTCCCCATGGAGGCATTCCTTTCTATTGATAAAAGGAAGAATATGTTGAACCTTTATTTATTTGTTATTCAAGAATATCAATTATATATTCGGTGAGGTTTTAGAGAAGAATAATTATGATATGTGTGTTACACTGTTTTTGTGAAAACGAGAACAATATCGTAAGTAAAATGATAAATAAGTAAATTGGGGAAACATTTTAAATTTCTCTACACCCAACTTAATCCTCCACCTCAAGTTATCTTAGGTGATAATAATTCGTTATAATATTCCCCCTAAATTCAATCTAAACCCAATTAAATTATATATATTATTATTCTATGATAAACTATAAAATATCATGTCCAACATCTAAGAATTTATCCAATTCTAATGAAAAATTTCTATTATTATTGATTTAAATAATAAATGGATTCATATAAATCAATAATTGAGGTAAAGTATTTCAAAGGATCTATATTGTGAATTTTTACATGAATTGAATCGAAAATAAAAATATTAATTAATGAAAAAAAGAAATATTCCTTTTTAAAATAATTAACAACTAAGATGAAAAATTATCTTGATTTAGATCAAATTTTTCTAACTAATAATTCTATTTTAAATGTGAAATTCACAACCAATTATATTAAAATATATAAGTTGAGGTTCATCATATTATATAATTCATAAAATGATCTTCAAAAATAGGTATTATGAGAACTCATTTCATAATGAAACTTATTGTATTTAATAACCCTAAGAAATTGTCAATAAGTAACAAATATTCACATAAAAATAATAAAATTATTTATTATAATGATATATTTCAATAAGAAATTGTCCCATTCTATTGGGTTTTTATGAGATGATAAATAATGTTTCTTATCATGATCTGATAAATTTATTTTACCAGATGATTCATCATTAAATCCTAAATAATGACCAATTATCAATGTGATAATTTTGGAACATTTTATTATTTCTTATATTGATTTGTAAATTTCAAAAAAAGAGTATAAATGAATAATATTATCATTTAAAATAAATTATAACTATATTTTTAAAAATAACCTAATTTTACCATTAGTATCATTAAGTTTATTTATAACATGTTGAAGAATACTTTTAATAAATTTAATTTTTTACATATAAAAATTATCGAAATGTTTAAATTTATGAAAAATATTTTGTTAAATAAACAGTCCATTTACATTAATAAATGTTTCATTGAATCAAAATTGATACAGTTTATTCATTTATACAATTAAAAATATATTCACTGAAATTAATTTAATAATTATCATTTTTTATAAATAATTTATTAAAAATTTAAAATTTTAATATTATATTGAGTATGACACAAATTTTCTAAATTAAAATTTTTATATTATATTTAGTATGTCCCAAATTTTGGAAAATCAAAATAAAAAAATATTGAAATGTCTATTGATACATGAGTTACAAAATCAATAAAGGAAAACATTTTACAAAAAGAGTTACCCAGAAATGTTATAATACCTCTATATTTAAAAGAACACATAATGAAATTTGAGTCTTATAATATCATGAGTGTGAAACATACACTATCAGGATATATGACTATTTTCTTTATTGATGGAAATAACTTATCTTAAAATAATATTTAATGGCCATATATTTTAAGGAAAAAACATGTATGTCTGTTGATATGTAAGATATAAATGATTATGGAATCCAAATATATTTCGTTATATTTTCTAAGATAAGGCTAGTTTATTATTAAAATTGGATCTTCTTGTTCACCTAAATATAGTATACCTAATGTATATCATGTTAATTTAGTTCCTTAAGGATATAAAGTATTAAAATATTATATATAATAATTTTTGATATGATAAAATTTTAAAATAAATTATAAATTTTCATATAGGTTATAAAGACTAACCTACAAATGATGTTCTAATTTATGATTTCTAGTATCAATTTCATTATTTTTTTATTTATATATTTATCAAAAAACTAATTCAATAAATTAATTAAATAAATTATTTTTTCTTTTGGTGGAATATATATTAGGAATTTCATAACTCAAAAATTAGGATATGTTTTCCATTAATTTGAAAACGTTTTTTTCGAGGATTCTTTTTAATTATAACGATAAATCTATAAAACATCACTTATGGAATTTTAGATCCAAAAAATTAATTTCATATAATATTATTAAAATTATTTATGTAAAAGGTTATTTAAAATAATTAAATAAGTTTATGATCAAGAGGTTATTAAAAATTTGATTTCTCAAAAAACACTGTTTGTTTTTCTTTAATAAAAATAATATATTAAATTTAAAAAAATTATATTATGTTTCAAAATTAGTTTTATTTTATTTTTTAATTATTTATTGTATTATTTATGAAATATAATTTAAAAATTATTAAAATATTTTTCCCATAATAAGAAAATATAAACATTTTAATCTGAATATTTATATAAAAAAATTCCGCACTAAGAAATCCTTCAAAAAATATATATTTTCATTCATTTATAGTTATTTTCAATATTCTTAACATTAGTATGGGTCAGTGTTCTCTCATGAAATCTAGGATTCCATTATTGATATTTTTATCCATTTAGATTATTTTTTTTATATTTTGTTATAGATGAATACATTTATATGTTACTTAGACACATATAATTTTATAATCTCTCATGTAATTATCTATTTTACCTTCATAGAATGTTTTCTCATATTATGAACTCATATATTTTTATACAACCTTTTTAGTAATTCATATATTTAATTAAATAAATTTATTACATAATTTAACCTCCAATAATTTATGATATATAAAATCAACGTTATTTCATCCATTTTATTATTATTGATTTAAAAGGTAAAAATAATTTCTTTTAAATGAATCACATTCAACATCTCCTTATATAACATATTAGATTTAATCAAGGACATCATATTTATATCATTTTTTATTATTTATTTTGGAGATTCTAATATTCATTTATATTAATAAACCAAGTAACATAAATGATATATCATTTGCTAAAAATAATTCATAAATATAAAATAATAATTCTTAATGCTAGTAATTTCCTATCGTGTTATATAAATAATGAATTATAAAAATCCTGAAATAATAATTAATTTTAATTTTTTTTAAATATTTATCTTTTTATTATACTTTATTAAATACAATAGGTAATTCTAATAAATTATAATGTAATAATATTGTATTTCATAGCGTGTATAACAAACAACATGAAGTGAGTAAGACAATATATTATCTCGAGACATTGGAATATCATTACTATATTAAATATATTTCAAATATTCCATAAATTTCAATGTCGGTAACAAAGAATTCACTTTAATTAAAATAATAGGATTCATTATTTGATATGATATGATACATGAATTATTGTGTTTTACCGAACAAATATATGTTATAAATTATTATTATATAATATAATAAAATATAAATTTGGAATTGAATTAACAATTTTCAATAGGATTGGATAATTTATGAATATAAATGGATTTCATAAATATAATATTAATTCATTTATTACCAATTAATTAATATAAGAACTAATTTAATATAGGGAATGTTTTTATTAAAAACTATTTTATGATCAAAATCCATTTTTTTAAGAAATTAATGTAATTAAAATTAGTGTTTGATATTAATTTAATATATTTATTAAATATTAATTAAATTATTTATTATATTCACCTATTTTATATTATTTTAATAATATGAGAAACAAAAATATTACAAATAGAAACCTATATTTTTTTAAAGGAATGTTTTCCTCAATTTAGTGGAGAACCTATTATAAAATCCATTATTAAATTTTTTATAATTTTTTTTTCAAAAATAAATTAAATATTTTAATGAGGATCATAAAAAATATCTTAAGGTAAATTTTTTTATTTTTCATCAAAGGTACATCTTCTTAAGAATAGTTAAAGTAATTGAATTTTAATTCAAAACTGATTTTCATCAAACTTATTTAAAGGGATAAATTATATTATAAATTGATTTTAAAGTAACTATATTTTAATTATATATAAATTTATCCAACATATCTCATTATAATAAATTTCACATTGAAATTATATTTAAAAAAATACCACGATTTTTTTCATTTTTACTTTAAAACCTTACTTTCTCTCCCAATCTGTGGGATTAATTTTTTTATGAAACTTATGTGAAAATAATTTGGAAAAATGGATTCTATATTTGTAATTGGAATAATATATAATGTATAATAAGTTTATCCTTGTTTTACTAAAAATATTATGGAATGTAATTAAAATTAATTATGATGATTAATGTGAAATAAAACATAAAAAAACATTAAATGTAAGGGTCCAAATGACCTAGAAAATTGGAAAAAATCCATATTGTAGCCATATATATACTCCAGACACCCCTTAATTTTTTTTACTATTATTGGATCCCAATTTCTAATGTTAAAACATTGGAGTAATTCCATTTCAAAAAATTTAAAAGAGTGACAATCCCGCTCCACTATAAAAGGAACTCACACCTCCAAATTCCTCAAAGCTCTCAATCATCTTTTTATGGAAAAATAGATACTTAAATAGATCCTTATCATACAACCACTAATCCCATATGTCACACCTTGGGACTAGTGAATAAAAAAAACCAATTAGTGAAAACCAAAAATAGTTTCCCCAAAAGAGATGGCATCCTTCCTCATTCTCCTTTTATTTTCATTCCCCACTAATCCATTTTCTATTAATAAATGAATTTATTATAAATCAAATATACTATATATATTAATTTTTTTCTAATGGTTCTATGTACAGTCACACACAATACTATCTAATGGTTAACAAACTAAATTTTCGTGTATGGTGAACCACATCAAGATTAAACGATGATTGTTCGGTTTTCCTTTACTGCCTTTCTTGGTGGGTGACTATCATGGAATGTATCATTATAAATGATAAATGTAATATTAATATTGTTTTTGTTATTATCAAATATTTATATATAACATAAAATTATTTTTTTCAGCTTGTGGCGGTACAATAACTCCATCTGTGGATGCATAGACTATCGTCTCTTCAATGCAATGTGGTTCGTTCATACTATACATAAAATGAATAATGATTGAGTTTAATAAGAATATTTGATATATATGATATAAGTAATATACAGTTATAATAATATAAATATATATCGTCTAATTTCATTCATTTCATATGAAAAAGAAATGAACATAGCGTTCATGCCTTCATATGATCTACCCTCTCAATGAACAAGGCATTTCATTTTTTATCTCACAAAATTATGGACTATTAAAAATACATATAAAATATTTATATATGATATAAAAGTAAATGATTACATTATTGATATGATTATATCATTATGAACATAAGTATTATAAAAACAAGAAGTTAAAACATTACTAAAAAATAGGCAATTAACACCAAAATTATCTGGTATAATTAATGATTTTTAAGAAATGGGTAATAAGATATTATATCAAGTTAATAATTTATATCATGTATATTATATTCATTTTAGATTAAGTTAGTACCTTTTTAAACCTATATTATAGTGATTTATTACACATTAACATAAAATTAAATACAACATAAGAGATTCTTACCTCACTTTTCTCTCCATGCAGCGTACACCATTTTCACCACATACTTCATTATGTGGTATATTTATTTCTCCTTGGGATATATTATATCATGAATTATTTTATATTCATAGTATTGAAGATTTAATTTAATTTTTTTATTGCAAAACTCTTATGATTCAAATTTTACATCTTTTTATTGGTCACATTGTAATTTTGAAGGATTATTTTCCTTAATACTAATTTTAATGGGGTTTCAATGATAATTATGTTAAAAGAGGAATACACTATTTTTTATCCTAATTTGTTATTTATGGTGTAAATAAATACTCTTTGAAATTTGATATCATGATTTCTTCATTCTTCATGATATTTGTAGTTTTAATTTGAATTATTTCATCTAAGGGGATTTACTTTATTGGTATTGTTAGTATTCTAATATTATGTTGGTAATATACCATTTATTATATAATTTAGTATTTCCACATGTTTTATATGAACATAAATTTTACATGAATAATATATTCTTTAATTAGTTCTCATATCTACATTGTGGTCTATTAAATAGATTACTTTATAATATCATTTTGTTTGGAATTTTTAAACGTGATTTTCAATAAAAATAATTCATTGTATAATTAATTAATAATTAATTTTATTATATTACAATATTGTTATACATGTCCTTTTTCAAGTATTAAAACCATTTTAAAGTATTTTTTATAAATAATATTTTATAAAATGTTTTCAAGAAAACCCTGAAATCATTTATCTTTTTAGTCAGAGATCATATTTTCTTATGAAAACCACATTTTAAAAATGGGTTTTAATT
This sequence comes from Viscum album, assembly GCA_963277665.1. Classification (NCBI taxonomy): domain Eukaryota; kingdom Viridiplantae; phylum Streptophyta; class Magnoliopsida; order Santalales; family Viscaceae; genus Viscum; species Viscum album. The sequence goes on from OY728138.1 coordinate 287,609,264, forward strand.
CATTTTTTACATTCCCCAAATTAATTATTGGATAAATTCTTACATTTATTTCCTTTTAAAAAGTTTTTAAATTGAATATTCTTATCTCTTTCTAAATAAGGAATTTTTCAAAACCATTTCCCATGGAAAATGAATACCATTTTTACCTTATGTGACATGTACAAAATATACTGATTTTATTTCATTGAAGCCTGTGTTGAAGGTTCAAAAGTTTTATTTTTATTCAATTTTTTCGAAATTGATTTTCAATGGAAATTATTTTTAAAATTAAAATGATATTTTCCTCAATTTTTTTTAAAATATATCATTTCATTATATTGGTATTGGTGATGAAAAAACCCATTATTTTACTCAGGTTTTGATAAGTTGTATTGATACAATTATTAATATTCAATTAGATTGTTTTTGATTGATTTTGTTGGGTAATTATTCACATTTACTTCCATGATTCGTTTATAGTAGTCTCTATGAAATATTAAAATGATTGTTGAACATTGAATTTCCCCCAATTTTACACAACGTTTATCATGGATATGTTCATTTACTAAAGAACATACCATTTTTACATTTGGTGTGTACTTGGCAGTTATTTGATTAACCGGGGAAATATTAATAAATCTGTATATTCTTCTCGATAATAGTATTTTATAAGGCACATTTTTACATCGATTATTAACATATGAGAAATGTTTTGGATATATATGAAATGGGTTAACCCAATTATAGATACCCCCTCGATGAATTCATAGTCACATGGGACAAGTCAATTGGATAGCCTTAGATGGGGATTTACTCTATATTCTATGGAGTCCTGTGAATGTTATTAACAGTAACGGTTCCATATACCTAAGAAATAAGGCTCCCAATAGTTTATAACATTCATAATTTGTTTTATGTTTTTATTTTTCATTGAGATTTACATTGAAATATATATAGATTCAATTCATTCTCAATATATTGACTATATAGAATGTGTTTTCAGTTTCTTACCATTTCATATTCTTATTCTATTATACAATTATATAAATGGAATGTGATTTCAATTATTTATCTTCACATATTATTTAAACACATCCTTCCAATTTTAATGTTATCATAGAATTTGAATTTAGTTGTAAGAACCCAGATCGTCATTTTAGGTATGTCTTTCCTTTTTCAAGAGGTTTTGAGAAAAATGAAGTTTCTGGAAATTTTTTAATTACACGCTGTGTACTCTTTTCCTGCTCGAAGCTGTGTACTGGCCGTGTCTGGACCACACACACAGTGTATAGGGGTGACGTGGAGTCCGATTTTTGTAAAGTATGGAAAGACCTAGTACACGTTGTTTACTCTAAAAGTACACGCAGTGTACTTTTTATAATTAAACTGACTCGGGTAGTGCCTGATTTCCATAAATGTCTTCTTCTAGGTTTGGTTCGACTGAGAGACGTCGTATTACCATGAAACTTCTCTAGATTCTGAAGCCTCCATCTGTTGGCCGATTCGACTGTTGTCGATTGCATTGGAACCGCAGAGGTGAGTTCTTTTTTCTGCTAGAGATTCATTCCTTGATCGTTCCTCTTTCTCAATTAATCATGGTTTGAGAATTTGGAAATTTTCTCAAATCAATGACGTTCAAGGTAGAATCAGTCGTCGTGGTTAAAGTATATCGATCTCCAAGGATCGAGGTAGGTGGTTTGTGCCTTATCATTCATTGTCGTTGTGTTTTATATGAAAATTCCACTAATACCCGTGAACATGGTATTTTGTGTTTACACTTTTTCCTTTATTGTTTTCCTACCATGCTTGTATGCATGTATAGAGGTAAATTAATCATGTTAGAGGATATTTTGTTGTTCTTGGAGGTTTTTCCATGCTTTTTTCTGGTTATGACCTTCGGGTTTCATTTCCCTTTGGCTGTTATTTTTTTCCCATGCCTTGTGACCATAGGATGGAGTGGGATCCATAACATTTTTGTTATCCTGTACAATGTTAGACAAGTAGCTCTATAGGTGTACTTTGGTTAGCCAAGTAGCTCTATAGGTGTACATTGTCCTATAGCATTATCATGCACTGACTGGATCGGGGATATGAGAACCTAGTGCTATAGACTATAAGGGAATGACTGAGTGAGCCTCCTCAGAGAGTCATAGACTTTATAGGCCACATGGGATAGACTGAGCAAGCTTCCCAGAGTGCCTTCAGATTTTATAGACAATAGGAGGGTATACTGAGTGATATTCCTCAGAGAGTCTTACCTTTTTGATTTCTCTTTACGAACCTTCCCAGTCTAGAGGAGGAATTTACTGAGTGAGCTTCCTCAGAAAGTCTATGGCACACCTAAGGATATAGGAGGTATTGGCCGAGATAGCTTCATCAGAGAGTCTATAGACCATGGGGATAAGATGTTTAGATAGCATGATATTCCTCAGAGAGTCCCTGACTACCCTAGACTATAAGGGGAATTGACCGAGTGAGCTTCCCTAGAGAGTCTTATAATTTTGTATGGAAAAGACATAGGGGTTGGGCTGAGTGCACTGCCCAGAGGGTAGTGGTAATTCTTGTTTAGGACTAGAGGGGATGGATTCAGGTACATTCTAGAGGGTTTCCTATTTCTGTTAGCTATTTTTATTTACTACTGCTGTTGTTTGTGGGTTGATTGATATTGTGTATCATCATGTTTACTGCCTGTTTCTTTTCTGTTGTTGTTTACAGATTAAAATTCTTTTACCTACAATATACTAACTAACTGTTAGAAACAGATCTTCAGGTTAATGCCTATTGAGATATAGTCTCACACCCTATTTTTGTCCTACTTTTCAGCCCAAAGAGACTATGTCGTTGCAAGTATAGACAGGGGAAAGCACCCTTCGACTTCTGGTACTTGATTTCTTGAAGTAGGAGAGAAAGGGACCAAGCTTTGGCTTGTGATGCTGATGAGCTGTTTTTCTTTTCCTTTGTACTTGTTTTGGTACTGTGGTGTTTTCAAGAATTGTGACATGTTTGGCTGTTTTCTTTTTTATATCTCCTGCATCATTTTATACATTCATATGCGCTCCAGTTTATCGATTCAGTCTTCCGCTGTTTATTATTGATTGTTTATTTATTTCTTTCGCTATTGCATGTTATTATTTTCCCTTTGTACTCTGCTAATGAGGGCATAGTTTCCCCACTATCACAACCAAGGCCCTCGGTGCTAGTCGTCATCCTCTTGCATTCAGGGAAATGCTCTTGATTCCTTGTGACCAACTAGGTACGGGGCTCCTCTGGGTGGCTTCCAGAACCAGGATGTTACAAAGTGGTTTCAGAGGAGGTATTTTCTCATGATTTAGTGTTTGGGGACTTTATCCAGGGACAAGATGGATTTTGTACTTGGTAATAATTTGTACACTGGAGTAGCTAACCCCTGTATAAGGAAAAGCCATGCTACCTCGTTTATTGCAGTTTTTCAGTTTTGAGATTTTACCGGTGATATGATTTAACCTAAATTGATTCACAGGCTTTGTGCTGTTATTGATTAGATATTACGGTTCTATTCCTATCGCATCCTGATGAGTTGAGGGTATTCCATCTCATGCATCATATATGAACTTGTAATAAATCAAATGACATACATTCTTTCCAAGACATCTAGGGTGCATTAGTGATTGCATATTGTTGTGATAGACTCTGTGTAGATTATGTATGTTGTTGAGATAGATTCTTGATAGAATCCCTGCTGTTGTGATAGGGAAACATATTGTGTTGTACTTTGCTTAAATGAACAACAAAATTTGATTCTTGAGGTGTTAGGGGACCTCTTGAATCGGAAGTTGGTGGATAATGATCTTGTTTTTTCTTTTATATGACTTTATTGGATTCCAGGATTTGATTCGTGGGGAGTATGGGCCCTCAAGGGTTGGAATTCGGCACCTCCTTTATTTGTTTTCTGGGTTTTCTGGGCGTCTGTGCAGTTTTTGTGATACTTCTCAGAAAAATCCAGAATACACAGCGTGTACATTCTGGATACAGGACATGTAGTTTTCAGGCCGTGTCACTGACCGTGTGAGCAGAAACACAGTGTCATGAAAATATCTTTAGGAACACGACGTGTACAGTAGGTACACGACGTGTAGTTTAGTGCCATGTACCAGGCCGTGTCACTAACAACACGTGCCGGGGAAGCTCGAGTAGAACAAATTGTGTGGATAATGAACACGCCGTGTAGTTTAGAGCCGTATACCTGGCTGTGTCACTAACAACACTGTCCGAGGATGCTCGAGTAGAACATGCCGTGCTGGTATAGAACATGCCATGTAGATTTTCCCCACGTACCCAGCCATTTCACGAACAACAAAGGTAGGTGTTATCTTTTTTTATACACACTGTGTATGTTAGGAACATGCCGTGTAAGGGAAACCGTGTAGACGACCGTGTAACTGACAACACGGGCTACCAAGACCGTGTCTAGTACACATCATGTCCCTTGGGAACACGCTGTGTAGTCTGGGGTTAGTAAGACCATGTGGGTTAGCTATGTAAGGATACACAGGCAGAGGATTAGAGTTAAAGTACACGCCGTGGGTGGGAACAACACGCCATGTAGTTTGGGGTGTTACACAACCACTAGTGGCAGGATTACACACCCATGTTAATGGATCTAACGGACACACCGTGTAGTTTTAATACACACCGTGTAGTCATGTTTTGTAAAAACATGATGTTCTTCTCCCTGTTCCCATTTTGTAATCATGTGTTTTCAATCCTTGTTAATCCTGATCTAAGGTGTGCTTTTTATCTTTCAGAGCTATGCCTCCGAGACGTCCTCCGGTCGTACGTCAGTTGCCGGACGGTGACCAGACACTGGAAATGGCCGATCAGGGACCTCCTGTTGATCATCCTTTTGTGCCAGCCATGGAACCAACAGTTATACCCGTTGTAGGCATCGATACGCAATTCAAGTATGAATTCTTGAGGATGTTGCAGATTTTTCAGGGAGCGCCGCCTCCTCCCCCATCGATGGATGAGATGACGCGGGGTTTCACATACCAACATCCTCCTACTTTTTTCAGGGATGGAGGACCCTAGGATACATATTAATGGTTCGAGGACACCCTAACTATCATCGAGCATCTAGATATACCCCCAGAAAAGAGGGTAAAGTTGTCCACCGATATACTCCGGGACACCGCCAAGAGGTGGTGGGAGGTGATCTCATAGTCAGGACGCCACCAGAGTATGTCATGGGATTAGTTTTATCGCACCTTCTATGACTACTTCTATCCAGATACCTTGAGGGCTGATCGATCCAGGGAGTTTATGAGTCTGCAGTAGGGTACTCTTTCTGTTATGGAGTACTCGTCTCACTTCACTGAGCTGCAGCATTTCACAACGATCCCAGCAGGTGATGAGTTATTCCTTTCTAGGGAGTTCGAGGATGGTCTCAGGAAGGAGTTCTGTTCCTAGATGAATATCATCCTGTTGACTATGATATCTTCAATTGTAAACTAGACACTAATCACTGAGCACAATCTGAGGTATTCTAGAGTAGTGAGCAAGGGTGGTTCGACATCCAGAGCAGTTTTTCCTTCTACGGATTGTAGGAAGCATCGCAAAGAGTCTTATCGAGGAGATTGTGGTTCACGGGATGCATTTTATGGAAGTCGGGTTGTATGATAATAGTGCGGTAGGAATGGGCATACAAGGCCTCAGTGCCAGAGGGATCCGATGGAGTGCCGATCTTGCGGAAAGATGGGCCATCTTCAGCGCTTTTGTCATATCTTCGCACCTTCAGTTGGTGGTAGGGTTTCCACAATTACCCCGCGTTCTGGAGATGTTTTTCAAGTTTCCCACTAGGCTAGGAACTGGAGTTCTTCCGGCCATTCGGGATGAGGTGGAGGTCGTGGGTGTGGGGTTCAGTCACAAGGTCATCAGCGACAGAAGAGTGGATCAGCTCAAAGCGGACAACAAGGGGCACAAGGCCACGGTGCAGGCCAGTCTTTCACCGTGGAGTATTCCTATCAATATCAAGATCCTAGACCTTCTACAGATCAAGGTACGATCTTATTATCCTCAGTTAAATCTTCAGCTCTTTTCGATACTGGTGCTTCCCATATGTTTATCTCTATTGTGGTCATGGGGAGCCTTGGGATTTGTATCTCTTTGTCTACCGCTTTGTTGACTCTTGACACACTATTGGGAACAAGGACATATAGCGTATGTCAGTGAAGATAATTCCATCTTGAGGTAGTAGGGTGTCATTTTTATGGGACCTCTTTTTCCTAGAGATGAAGGGCTATGACGTCATTCTCGGTATGGACTGGTTGGTTCCCTTCCAGGAATTCCTCGATTGCTATCGCCACAGGGTGAGTTTCATATCACCAGATGGCAGATATTTCCTTCGTAGAGGCGAGTGGGATGTCGAGGCGGGTAGAGATGGACCAGAGCATCATGGGCTAAAGGATGTTACAGACCTGATTGCCAGTATTTATCTGGATGACCAGGGGACTTCACAGTTTGACTTTTCCCCAGTGGTGGATCGATTCAGGGATGTTTTACCAGAGGAATTTTCAGGTTTTCCTCCAGATAGTGATGTAGAATTATCGATTGAGCTCGTTCCAGGAGAGGCACTGGTGTCCATTCCTCCTTATAGGATGGCTACACCTGTGTTGTAGGAGCTTATGAAGCAGCTGGAGGAGTTTTAGGAAAAGGGTTTCATCTGGCCCAATACTTCTCCATGGGGTTCTCCTTTCCTATATTCAACGATGGAAGACAGTACCCTTCACCTTTGTGTGTATTATCGAAAGCTGAACCAGTTGATAGTCAAGAACCGATATCCCTTTCCAAGGATATATGACCTCTTTGATCAGCTTCGAGGAGCTTGAGTGTTATCGAAGATCGATTTCAGTTCTGGTTATCATCAGTTGCGCGTTAGACCATCAGATATAATTCTTACAGTCTTCAAGAGCTGGTATGGTCTATAAGAGTATACAGTCATGCTATTCGGTCTCACTAACGTGCCTACAGTTTTCATGGCACTAACGAACCGATTTTTTCATCCATACATGGACTCCTTTTTCATGGTCTTCATGGATGATACCTTTGTGTACTCTCACACTCGACACGACAATGCAACACGTCTTGAGATCTGTATGATTACAATGAGAGAGAATCAACTATATGCTAAACTCTTGAAGTGCCACTTTTGTATAGGTCAGATTCACTTCTTGGGTCATGTAATATCAGAGGCTGAAGTATCTATGGAACCAGAGAAAGTAAGATATTTATTTTACTAGGAGAAACCAAAGAACATCTATGAGGTATAGAGTTTCCTAGGGCTGGCAGGATACTACAGATTCATCATTCAGGACTTCTCATGCCTAGTAGCACTATTGACATGTCTGACCAAGAAAGGGGAGAAGTTTTTCATGGTCAAATTATTGTGAATCAGTCTTTCAGGAGCTGAAGGGGAGGTTGCCGTCAGCACCGATACAAGTCTTGCTAGAGGCAAGAAAGGGATACACTGTTTACAGTGATGCTTCAGGTATCGGGCTGGGAGCTGTGCTTATGCAGGGAGAGGGAGTCATTGCGTATGGGTCTCGAAAGTTGAGGCCACACGAGAGGAATTACCATATGCACGATCTGGAGTTGGCAGATGTTGTTCATTCCTTATGCTATTCGAGACACTACCTTCTTGGAGAGCACTTTTTGGTTTTCACCGACCACAAGAGTCTCAAGTATATTTTCACTCAACGTGATCTGAATCTGAGGCAGCGTAGGTGGTTCATGTATCTTCAGTATTTTGACATCGAGCTCGCCTATACTCTGGGAAAGGGTAATGCAGTGGCAGATGCGTTGAGCAGAAGAACTCAGATTCAGGCAGTTCAGGAGACTAGTAGTTAGTGGCAGCTTATGGCTCTATTTTCTGAGATGCATCTGTAGTTTCAAGACAGACAGGGACAAAATTTCCTTTTATGTATATCTGTTACCTCTACACATCTTGATCGGGTGCGGATGAGGAATCTATCAGATTCAGAGGCCTTAGTCTTGCGGGAGAATGTGTCAGGAGGGGACCCGCTTCATGGATGTACAGTGAGAGAGGATGAGATCTTGTGTTTTCAGGGACGCGTATGGGTGCCAATAGACATACGCGAGGAGATGATGCGGGATTTTCATTCCTCAGTTTGGGTAGTTCATCCTGAAATCACCAAGATGTATCGTGACCTACACTGCCATTATTGGTGGCCAGGTATGAAGAGAGATGTTCATGGTTTTTTCATGAGATATTATAATTGTCAGCAGGTGATAGAAGAGTATCAACGACCAATAGGGCTTTTACAGCAGTTACCCATTCCTGAGTGGAAGTGGAATGATGTCGCGATGGACTTTGTGACCGAGTTTTCGAGGTCGCCTTAGGGGAACGATCCTATTTGGGTTGTCTTCGATAGGCTTACGAAGGTTGCTCACATCTTACCGATCAAGGAGACCTTTATTGTTGATGATCTGGGATGGTTGTAAATCCGAGAGATCATACGTCTATATAGAGTTCCACACTCCATTGTTTCAGACATGGATGTGGAATTTACTTCTTGGTTCTGGTAGGGAATTCAATAGGATTTGTGTACACATGTACTTTTGAGTATAGCATACCATCCCCAGACGGATGGCCAGTCATAGTGCACGATCCAGGTGCTTGAGGATATCCTCTGATCGTGTATTCTAAACATAGGTAGTTCTTGGGAGAAGAATATACCTCTTGTAGAGTTTTCCTATAATAACAGTTTTTAGGCGACCATTTAAATTGTACCTTACGAGGCTTTGTTTGGTAGGCTATGTCGATCAGCATTATACTGGCTGGAGGTAGGAGAGGCATCTTTGCTGGGACCTCGTCTTGTTCAAGAGTCCTTAAAGAAGATAGAGTTGATTCAGAAGTGGATGGATACAGCACAGTCTCGGCAGATGTCTTATGCTGATCAGCAGAGACGACCCCTAGAGTTTGAGGTCAGAGATCATGTTTTCTTGCATGTCGCACCGAGGTTGCGACACAAAAGGATTCGGAGACAAGGTATGCTTTCATTGCGGTACGTCGGGCCATTTGTGGTGTTGGAGAGAGTTGGTCTGGTTGCATTTCGGTTGCAACTACCTCAGAGGTACTGGACTATTTATGATTTCATCAACATCTCTCATCTCCAACGTTACTTTTCATACTTGTCTCATGTCTTCCAACCCGAGGAGGTTGTGCATGAAGCGGATGCGTCATTTGTGGAGCATCTTATCCGGATTGTTAATCGTAGTATGAAGGTTCTCTGTTGGCGGTATGTTCCTTTAGTACGGGTACTTTTGCAGCATGGGTGAGTACAAGATGAGAACAGGGAGAGGGAGGCCGATGTTTGATCATAGTGGCCGGAGCTGTTTGGGGTTTATCCTTCTATGCCTCACCAGGGAAATTTAGCGATGAATTTCTTTAAGGGGGAAGTTTGTAAGAACAAATATCTTCATTTCAGGTATTTCTTTCCTTTTTCTAGAGTTTTTGAGAAAATGAAGTTTCTGGAAATTTTTGAAGTACACAACATGAAATTTGTAAGTACAGGCCGTGTACTCATGTCCTACTCGAAGCCATGTACTAGCCGTGTCCGGGCCACACACACGGTGTGTAGGGGTGATGTGGAGGATGATTTTGGTAGAGTACGGAAAGACCTAGTACATGCCATGTACTCTAAAAGTAGACGTCGTGTACTTTTTTTCATTAAAGGGACATGGGTCACGCCTGATTACCATAAATGTCTTCTTCTAGGTCTGGTTAGACGGAGAGACACCGTATGGCCACGAAGCTTCTCCGGATTCCGAAGCCTCCATCTTTTGGCCTATTCAACCGCTGTTGATTGGGATGGAACCACACAAGTGAGTTCTTCTTTCTACTTGAGTTTCATTCCTTGATCATTCCTCTTTCTCAAGTTAGCATGGTTTCAGAATTTTGGATGTTTTCTATGATCTACAACATTCAAGGGAGAATCAGTAGTCTTGGTTCCTATGTATCGATCTCCTAGGATCGAGGTAGGTGGTTTGTGCCTTATAGTTCAAAGTCATTGAGTTCTATGTGAAAATTACACCAATACCCGTGAACGGGGTATTGTGTGTTTCCCTTTTTTCACTTTTTGTTTTCCTGCCTTGCATGTATGCTTGTGTATAGTTAAATTAATCATTTAAGAGGATATTTTTTTATGGTTGGAGGATTTTCCATGCTTTGTTCTGCTTATGACCTTCAGGTTTAGTTTTCCTTTGGCTGTTATTTTATTCATTCCTTGTGACCATAGGATAGAGTTTAATCCATAACATAATTGTTATCCTGTAGAATGTTAGTCAAGTAGGTTTTTAGGTGTACTTTGGTTAGCCAAGTAGCTCTATAGGTGTACTTTGTCCTTATAGAATTATCATGACCTGACTGGAATGAGGCTGTGAGAACCTGGTTCTGTAAACGATAAGGGAATGACCGAGTGAGCTTCCTGAGTGAGTCTTAGACATTTTAGGCCACATGGGATAGACAGAGCGAGCCTCCTGGAGTGCCATAAGATTTGATAGACTACAAGAGGGTATACCAAGTGCGCTTCCTTATAGAGTCTTACCTTGTTTGATTTCTCTTTAAGATCCTTCTCAGGATAGAGGAGGAATTGACCGAGTGAGCTTCCTCAGAGAGTCTGTGGAACATATGAGGCTATAAGAGGAATTTAATGAGATAGCTTCCTTAGAGAGTCTCTAGACCTTGGGGATAAGAGGTTTAGACCATGTGATCTTCCTCAGAGAGTGCCTAACTAACATAAACTCTAAGAGGAATTGACCAAGAGAGATTCCCTAGAGAGTCTCATAAATTTATATGATGAAGCCAGAGGGGTTAGGCTAAGTGCACTGCCCATAGGGTTGTGGTACTTATTGGTTAGGACCAAAAGGGATCACTACGGGTACTTCCCAGAGGGATTCCTGTTTGTGTTAGTGGTTTTGCTTCACTAATGCAGTTCTTTGTGGGTTGATTATTGTCGTGTGTCATCCTGTTTACTGCCTACTGCTTTGCTATTGTTGTTTACTGCTTACTGTACTTTTACCTTCCATATGCTCACTGATTGTTAGGCACATATATTTGGGTGAATGGATACTAGGATTTAGTCTCTCACCCTGTTTGGTTCATGCTTTTTGGCCTAAACAGACTATGTTGTTGCAGGTATAGACAGGGGCAAGAGCCCTTCATCTTCTGGTACATGATTTCTTGAAGCAGGAGAGCAAGGGACCAAGCTTTGGCTTGTGATGTTGAGGAGATGTTTTTGTTTTCCTTTGTACTTGTTTCGGTACTGTGGTGTTTTCCAAAATTGTGACTTGTTTGGATGTTTTCTTAATTATTTCTCTTTCATAATGTTATACATACATATGCACTCCAGTTTATCGATTCAGTCTTCTATTGTTTATTATTTATTGGTTATTTACTACTTCCTCTATTACACATTGTTATTTTCCGATGTGTACTCTGCCAATGAGTGCAGAGTATCTCCACTATAACACCCAAGCCCCCTTGCCTCTAGTTAGTAGCCTCTGGCGTTCGGGGAAATGCGCTTGAGGCCATGTGACCAACTGCGTACGGGGCGCCTCTGGGTGGCTTCCAGAACCGAGACATTACATTAGTTATTACCATTACATATTCACTATTATAGTTGACTCATTATTTATTATGTTGTAAATTATCCTTATTGAGGAGATAATCTCACCCTTGTTATGTCTCATTTTTTTATGATACGTCAATGTGTGTTAAGATGGATATAAAATCATACACTATAAAGAATATTTTTATTATCCTGAAAATAAAAAAAATTATTTTGTAATTAGTTTATTTATTTATAAAAAAAGTTTAATGTATGTTTTAGGTTTACTATGACTGCTAAAATGATTGGTCCTTTATGATGTGATTTACTATAATATTATTCCAATATATTGGTATTTGTCACTAGGACATGGATTTATATCGTCGGCTCATTAAAGTAGGAATTATAATAGCTTAATAGAAACCAAGGGAACTAGATTTTGGAATTAATTGATTAATGAAAAATATACTAAGGTAGAAATTGATGATAAATATTAAAAAAAACTTAAATTTTGTTAATTTAGAGATTATGTTGGTCTTCCTATAAATATATTCTATTCTAGATAATATAGGTGGACATGTTTCGGGCAACAGATGTTCCAAGGGATAACAAATCCGACATGGTTCATTGTGTCTGACTCTGTATAACCTTGTACATGACCACATTTGTAACTATAAACCTATTTTGACACTACATATAGATACACATAGGACAATCAATGTTTTATTTAAAAAACATTAATGTATTTTAATAGTTAAATATAATTAATAACATATGTTATAACATATACCATTGAAGGACAAATGTGGAAATAGAATATATAAAATATTTATGTATTGGGGTTGTATTGAAAACATAGTTAAACATATATTTTGTGATTAAAATTAATTCAAAGATTTTAATAATAGTTGTCTGGGAAATTAAAATGGTTTTAGAATATGAAATAGAGTATTACAGGTGTCAAACCATCAATTCCTCCAAGGCTAGGGGACTTGCACCAAATATCAAATAATGATAATGATTTATTGCCAACCATTGACCTACGCAATGTCCTCACTAATATGTAATTCTTTATATTATTACAGTTTGATCGAAATATACTAATGATGTAACATTATTGTAACAACTAACGTTTAATGAATAATTTTATAAAAAAAATAACGTTATGGAATAGATTGAGACACAAGTTAATACATTACAATCTATTATGGGATTTACAATCAATTAAATTTTTATTTTAGCATTTCAAACATCATTGTTAATTTTCAAAAATCAATTTCCAAAGGGCATAAATGAGTTTGAATTTGATATAAAATCAACAGAACATTGAGTTGTCATTGTGAAATTAAAAGGTATCTTGTAATTGAAATTAATTATTATCTAAGGAAGTAAAGGACTTTTCCAAAATGAAGAAAATGATCTTCAAAAAATATTATCATACTATCTTTATTTTGTATGAATCAATGGCCTTGTAAATTAGTCAAGATTCATGGAATTGAGGTCCGCAATGTTCCATTGATCATTCAATTTTTTTATTGGTGACATAAACCACATAATATAAATATTTACACTTTTCTTTTGTGTGCCTATCATTATGATCTTCTAATGATATCCTACTTAGAGTCCTAGTTATATGTTTTTCTATATGTCCTTTGTAATTCCCATTTTTTCTTTTCTAAAAGATGTATTATAAAGAACTATCCTGATGTGTGATTTCAAATTATGAAATGATAAATAATATATTTACATTATTGAGTTTAAATTACAAGGATACAATTTAATTAAGGTGGAGATAATGTAATGTCCCAAAAAAATAAAGTAAGAATATTGTATTCAATAGAGTGTATAACACAGAACACCAAAAATATAATGGGATAAAATATCCTGAGACATTAAATATAGATTGTATTTTAAATATATTTGATATATTCAATAAATTCTAATGCCCGAAATACAGTGATATCTTGCATTACTATAAAGTATGACTTTTTTTATAGTTACATTACACATAAGACCGAGTTTTACCAAATGACAATATATTATTAAAATATTATTATTTAGTCTAATACGATATAACTTAGACATTAAACTAGTAGTTGTGAGTATGATGAAATAAAAAAATTAAATTACATGGTTTCCACATATATATATGATGACTTCATAGGTTACCAATTAATGAATATAAGAAGTAATTTAATTTAAAAGCAATGTTTTTATAGGAAACAATTATTATCCTCAAAAAACTATTTCCACCTAATAAATATAAGAAATTTAAATTAGGGATTAATATTAATGATATATATATATATATATTATATTCAAACAAATATTACATATATTAATCAGTTTTATTTTATATAAATAATATGAGAAAAGTTTAATTTTATTAAAAAACATAGATGTTAATAAAATAAAATTTACTTCATTTTAATGGAGAACCTAATTTAAATCCAATTTTTGGAATTATCATAAATACTATATTTAAAAATAATCATAATATTTTAAATAGTAACACAAAAATGTGCTCAGGTAATTATTTGGTATATTTTTATGACGTTTCATTTATTGATTGACAATGAAAAATACTAAAATTTAACTCAGATCTTCTTTTTCATATAAATTTTTATAGTAAAAATATATATTAAATTGGATATAAAAAGAATATATATATATTATCTATTAATATAGTTAATATCATAATAAATATATCAATATGAAATTATATATAAAACCATATCCTAATTTTGAATAATTTTACTTTAGAACTCGTTTTGTCATCACATATGCATGATTTAATTTAATTTAATTTCTACCACAAATGTGATTGGAATTATAAAAAAATTATTCCATATTTGGAATAATAATCATTTCTAATGTTTAATATGTTAAAAAAAATTCACCCAAATTTATTTATGAAATTAATTAAAATTAATTACAACGATTAAGGTGAAATTAAACTTAACAAGGGAAAAATCATTAATCTTAAGGTAAAAATGATATAGAAACATCTAATTAACAAATTTTTTGGACATATTATTCACCTATAATTAATAATACCTAATTATATAAATTATAGGATCCACATTCCATTAGAAAATCGTTGGTTAAATTCCCATTCAAAAAAATTACCAGAGGGTCACTCCTCATTCGCTAAAAAAGGAACTGACCCCTTTCAAATATTCACACCTATGAAGCCACATCTGTTAGACCAATAAATAATCAAATATCTACTTAAAATCCAACAACTGATAATTTAATTCTCACCTTGGTTATAAATAAAATCAAGGAATCCCATTAGTTCAAACTAAAAGGACTTACATGAAAAGATATAATGTCATTCCTCATGATTATTTTTTTAATTTCATAATCTTCCCTTTCATTTCATATTTTTCCATTATTTTATAATAATATTTTCCTAAATATAATGAGTTGTTTTAATTCTTAGGGTTATAATTACACTCATGTACACTTTAATCTAATGGGTAATGAACATACCATCCCTGTATAGAAAACTACAACGTCACAAAACAATGATTTTTCATTTTTTCTATACTAGCCTTCTTAGATAGGAATTTTATGGAATAAATATTGATATATGAAATATAATAAATTTTTAATTTCTTTATGATTAATTAATATATATATATATAGGCAAAAAATTTATGCTTTCCATCTTTTTGGAATATGATAACATCATTTGTGGATGTGTGGACTACTCCCTCCTCAAAGTGATGAAAATAATTCACACTATACATAGAATGTATAAAGTATTTTTTAACCATCCTATGTGAAATATATGGAATAAATATGATACTATAATTATAATTAAAAATTTTATTATTTAATTTTAATTTATTTAATACAATAATGAAAGTAAAGATGTGCTCAAGCATACGAACAACCTATAGTCTCTTTGAACATGGCATTTAATTTATTATATCCAAAAAATATGAATTATTATAAATACATATATACTGATTATATTATTATTAATTAATGTTTTACATTATGTAAATGATTTATTTATGATCACATTAAGAATAAAAAATAATAAGTTAAAACATACACATAAAACTAGATAGTTAACATCAGAAATAATGGATATAATAAATGATAGTTACCCATAGGTAATAAGATATTATGTGTTGTTAATATATAATAAAATAGATATAATTTTTGTTTCATTAATATGTTATTATCTTTTTTAAAACACATATAAATTAATTTAATGTATTTTCCCCTAAAAGGAAATGTATGGTAAGGGATTCTAGTCCCACTCTTCCTTCCATAAGGCACACTCCATTATCACCACATACTTCTTTGGGTGGTGTATTTACCAACCATTTTGTTATATTTTATTATTATTTTTTATATTTTTATGTTATTATAAAAATTAATTTAATTTTATTCTTTTATAAATATTATAATTATACTATTTAAAAGTGTTATCGGACACGTTGAAATGTTTATAGATTATTTTACACAAGAATAATTTTAATTATCAATCAATGGTGTTTCCATTAATTGGGGAATATATTATTTTTATGAACATACATTATTTTATATTGTGTTCGTACTCCCAATTTGGCATTTAATATCACAATTTATTCATTCATCATGGTATTTGGAATTTGAATTTGAATTAATTAATCTAATGGGATTAACATATATTATTACCCATGTGGAGATGAATTTTAAAACCAAATTTCATTTCATTTGGTTACATTAAATACCTATTTTCATTAATAGTATTTTATTTTGTTTTAAGTCTCCATTTTACAATGTATTTTTATTTCACATTTTTTTATTAGTATTTAAATTTTACTCAAATAATATATTCTTAGATGAATTCTCAAATCTATATTGTGTCCTTTTCAAGGGTTTACATCACAATCTAATTTTTTTAGGTTTTCTTGAATAAGAATTTACATCATATGATATTATTGTATAATTATTTAATAATTAATTTCCTTTTATCCTGTACAGGTTTTTTTATAAATATTTAGAAATATTTGCACCATTTTTTCACATTATGTTACTCAATATATTTTTGAAAATGATTTCATGAAAACCATACTTCATTTACCTATTTAATAGAAGAAGGTGTATTCTTCTTAAAATCCTATTTTCTAAAATTTATATAAAAATTGATTTAACATTCCCAAAATGATTTATTAAATAAATTTTACTCTTTTTTATCATTTTTTAAAATAAATCTTATGGTGTCTTTTAAATCATGGAAATTTTATATACTTTTTATTGAAAAACTTAATGTTCTTGTTACCTCATATGACATGTATAGATTTTACCTCTATCATTTCATCGAAGCTTAATTTTCACATTTAATGTTTAATTTTTATTGACAATGGTTTTAAAAGTGATATCCAACAAAAAAAATTCATATTTTTTTCGAAAATGAAATAGATAATTTTCTCAAAAATATGTTTAAAAGAACTTTTTATAGTATTTATATTCATCAATGTCAAAAAACAATTATTTTAATCTATATGGGACATGTGTTATAGATATAATATTTTTCTTCCATTAGATGGATTATGATTTTTTTCTTAGGATAATATTCACATTCACTTCCAAGATTAATTTTTCACAGTCGACATGAAAAATTCAAATGATAATTTAACATTTGATGTCCCATAATAATACATATCATTTTTCATGGATATGTTCAGTACCTAAACCATATAAAATATGTATATATGGTCTGTACATGGATGTTATTTTATTAATATGGGGATTGTTGGTAAATATTTATCTAATACACCATACTGATATTTGATTATACACATTATTAAATCTATTATAAGGTTTATGGGGAAATCGCTAGATATGAATGAAATGGTTCGGGTGTGTTGATATATATCCCCTTGATGACTTAAAAGTATCATGGTATGATAATTTTGGCTAGACATAGTAAGAGTTTTTCTAAATATGATAAATCATCTTCTGAAAGGTCTAGACAATAGTGGTACCATGTACCTAGGAAACATTGCGTATAATAATTATGGATTTACTTTATTTTGATTAAGTTATAATTTATCCATTTGAATTTTCATCTACATATTTATTGATTCATTTTAATCTCAGTGTATAGATTAATTGTCATGTATTCGATGTTTCTTACAATTCCATATTGATTTTTCTTTATAAAGTTATTTAACTGGGATGGTTTATAAATTCATTACTTTACTATGTGATTTATGAACTTCCTTAATAGTTTATTGATATCATTGAATGTGTATTATGTTATTACATTTCCATATTTACTATACTCATTGAGTTATTATTACTTTCATTGTACACTATCATTAATTATAATTTAAGCTTGTAATTATCATGTTTCTTTTCCCTAGGATTCCCCAAAGTGTTTTATGAATAATTTTCAAGCATATTCTAGGTGAGATAAATTTAGTATCATCTAAAGGGAAAAATAATTTTGTAATTAGTGTATTAATTTGTAAAATAAGTTTCAAGTAGATATCTAGTTTACCAAGACAAATAAACTATTCAGTCCATTGGGAATAGATTTAATTATTTATTTTAAAAATGTAATGGTAGTATGTAATGACTCTCGGTTTCCGGTATTGGGTATCTACACATTCAATGTTTCTCATATGTCATTTATTTATTAATATTTAAATACAATATTAACATATTGAAAAATCAAGGTACAAATTAAACCATTGAAAAATCTATAATATGATTTACACTAAAACTCTATCTAATATTTTTAATATAAGTATTACCCCTAAAGTAGTTATGAATTATTATTTTGGAATAAATCATGTTTCTTTAATATCATTCACTACAAGAAAAAATGAGCTCACCATGACATACATGTGACACCAATTTTTATCAAACCATGATATATTATTAATATTATAATTTAAAAACAACCTTCATAACCTAGTCATTGAAATTAGAGTTATTATTTGTAACAAATAATTTTTAAATATTAATTATAATTGATTTATATAAATAAAACACATTTATGTAATGTACCTATTTTTTGTAATGCACTATTTAGGTTTAGAATGAATTATTCTCAGAAAAATGATTTCATTAAATATTTTGGGAAAATAAATAATTTAATTTTCATCAATTTTAGAAAAAATAATCAAAAACCCATTTTTTAAATCTATATATATAATTATAATGGTTTTCTTTTTCTAGAATTTGAAAGCAACTTTTTCAGTGAAGAGTGAAAATACTGGCTATTATTAAGAATTGTGTTTTCATTTATGGATTTAAAAAAATTATTAATATAGTTGAATATATAAAATAACTTAAATTAAATATTTATTAATTGAATTTGTGTTTTTGGAATAAATTTTTTATAAAATTGGGATATTAAAACATTATATCATTATTATTTGTTTTTCATTTGAAAATTCATCCACATGACATTTGTGGGTATAATTTTAAATTAATTTTGTTCAATTATGTGAGCTTAATGTATAAAAATGTATGTCATATTTGTAATGTAGATAATTTTATTTAATAAAATATTTATGTTAATTTTTTTCTATTATGTCTAATGGTAGATGTAAATATTAATTAGCATAGTTGAGGTGAAATTGGGCTTACCAGGAGGTTAAACAAAAAATATTAGTGATTAAATGACCTAACAAAATGTCAATTTTTTTTACCATATATCATATTTATATATTAAAAAATAAATAATGGTATATAATGGAGGATTTTTGGATTATAAAATGGTGTTATGGCATTTTATTTTAAAAATTCAATGTTTTTCTTCTCCCACACATATAAAAGGCTACCTCATATCCTCTTCTAATCAAACATCCAAAAATATTTTTTAAAAAAATAACTACCCAAAATCTTTAATTATTTCTATCCTATAATCCTATAATCATTGTTTTTATTATTAATCAATCCTTGGATTTATTTTGGATAAAAACAAAAGGGGTTTCTTGAAGAAGCATATACATTTTTCAGTGAGAATTTTTATTTTATTTCAACATAAAAGTACAAATAAATTTTCTAAATCACGATAATTTTTTTATTTGATATATTTATATGTTATTATTATAAGGGAATGACTAAATACTTCTCCTCTTCCCATAAATGGTAAATGAAAACGTCACATGTGGGCACGAATGTCATCGGTGTCGTGAACTGTTGTGACACTTTTTACATAAAAAACAATCATGTTTGTGATTGATTATAGATATAATGGATATATATATATATATATATATATATTATTTTTTAACAGAATTATACTTACATCATTATTATACCTAACATGCATTCTTACTTTCAATTCACTGGGGCATATGATAACATCATTCATGTGTATGGTGTACAGTCGCCTCACAATGAGATTTGATTCATTTTACAGTATTGATTTGAGACTAAGGTAACTATGATAAATTAAATTAATAAGTGGGATTTATATTAGATAAAAATTACCCCATAAATTTAATTCATATTTTCACATTAATTAATTTTATTCGTTGGGAAAATGGAAACATAGTTCATCATACATATCACATACCAGCTCCATGAACTGCGTATTTTAAAATATATATCTATGTTTTATGGATAAGTATAAATAAATATAAATTTTATATATATAAAATTAACATGATGTTTAAATGTTTTATATTATGTATCCATGGTAAATGTGAGAGGGATAAAAATAAAAAAACCAAAATACACAAGAAAAATAAAGCAATAATTACTCGAAATGTAATTTTAACATCATATTATTTATAAAAATGAAATTAAAAGTATTAAGTAAACCATATATTATATTATAAATATGTGTATAAATTTTTAGTAGATCTATAATTATCTTATTTTTATTATACATGATGTTTAAACATATAATATGGATATCGAGATAGAAGGTACGAAATTTTAAATCTCTATTATATTTGGGGATGGCATATGCCATATTCACCACTTAAATATTTTTTGTTGTGTATATAATAACAATTTTAATTTTTATATCATTTATGAAATTTTAATATTGATAATTAATGTTTCCTTTTATGTTATTCACTCTTGGGGGATTCCTCTTTAAATATTACCAGAGCGGTATTGGTTTGATGTTTCAATCTAATTTTATTGGGTTTTTTTTATTATACATCCAATGATGAAATATTTTTATAAAAATATCAACAAAATCATGAATTTTCTTATCATCTTGTAATTTATTGATAATACATTATTTCCATCATTTTACTCTCTTTAGATATTCGTGATTTCAAAATAGAGTTATTATAGAAATCCAATAATATTTCTATTTCGATCAAAATACTTTTTTCCTATATTTCAATGTGGTCTGCCAGTATTTTAAAAAATGTTTTTAAATTACCTAAAGGTATTATTAATAAATTCTTAACCATTATTGCCTTTTTTTGAAAAAAATTTAATTTTATATTCTTTTAATTTTCAAAACAAGTCTCATTTCGAATTTACCAAAAATGTGATTAGAATATTTGTTTTAATGCATATGACATGAGTGATATTTTCAAAAATCAAAAAAATGTTTAAAAAAATACTTTATATGTTCTTATTTTTTCATAGAAATGGATTTCAAAAATATTTTATTAATTTTGAGTAATATTCAAAATGGAATGGATATTTTCCTTTATAGTTTTTTTATATTTATTTTAATGAATCCATTAAATGTTTCTATATTTTTTTAATTACTTATATATGGAGGATTATTTTGTCATTAATTTTATTTCAAATTAGAATAATTACTTTGTTTAATATGGGTTCCAAGTTATCATCCAAAATAATTTTTCATTTAAGATGAAAACTGTAGATTTTAGTTATGCTTTACTGGGGATAAGATTCAATGATACAATATTTATTATTTCATTGGAAGGTAAATGATTATGCTGATGAAGTATTTATGAAACAGAATTAAATTTCCATGGGTTAGGATACGGTGAACTGAAGAAATGTTTATAAAACCCATTTTCATTAGATTCATTAAAATGTTATGATATGAAGAATGTTTTTTGATATTTTCAACACATAATAATTGTATTCCCTATGAGATGAGTAGAACATATATATCCATCCAATGAATTTGGTAAAACATTATATATAATTATTTTACAATGGGAATCATGTCGATGGGATTCATCCACTATGGGAAAAAAGTGATCCTTGATCCACTATGGGAAACCCGTGTGTCATTCCCTATATTTGTATATTGGTGATAAGCCTTTCAAAAAATATTTTTTGTCTTAATTTTAACATTAACATGAGATACATTTTTTATATTTAGAATTGTTCCATTCCTGCAATATCTTATTCTGAATGATATATTTATGATGATTTCTCACTCGAATAGAAATTTTTATAGAAATGATAATTTTTATGCCATAAATCATGTTAATGATATAAAGTAGATTAGGTATGAAAATTTCTTGTTATTTTCACAACCACATAAACTTTTATTTATTTTATTATTTAATATGATCAATGATTGAAATTTCTTATGTTTACCAATGTCGAGCATCTAAGATCAATATTTAAAATGTTTCCTTTCTAGGGTTAGCAGTAAAGATTTACATTTGGTAGCCTAGGAGGATTACTATATGAGAATGTCCTTATAGGAGATGGATAAGTAAATTCATAAAATTAGAGTGTTGTAGTTATATTTTATAAGGATTCTAAAAAACTAAGTTCCTTGGTTGTGAGTTTGTGAAATGTATTGAATATTAATCCAAAAAATTAATTATTTTTTATAAAAATATAGGGTCAATACAATTGGTACCACATAAAATATTATTCAATAATTTGATATTGGGATTATAAAAATTGATGGGAAACCAATGGGGATAATTCATCATATAGGATAACATCCAACTATTTGGGTAATAATTGTATTATGTTGTATTCATAAAAATATATCCATGTATGGACACCATAAGTTTAAATGGTTCTATAACAGAGGTACCTAGGGGAAATAAGAAGGAAAAAAGGAACATATATATTGACATGATCATCTATTAATACATGATAATAAGACTGACTACATGTAATTAAATATACCCTAGCGGCCTAGATAATATTCTGTACATTATTACATTGGTATAGATACAAGATTAAAATCTAAATGGACCAGTTAGTTAAGTAGTCTTGAATAACTAGATACATTATTTGCACCCTTATTAGTTTTGAAATAAAATATAAAACATAACATAGTAACGAAGTTTCATCCTTTAACATATTCAATCATTTCGTCTTCATAACTGGAGGAAAGGAGAATAAATAAAATATTGAGCTCAAAGTCTCAGTAAGGGTTTAATACCAAGGATTATTTCATGAATCAATATTAAATGAAACATAATAAATATGTAAAGGAATGTATAATTTAAATACAGAAAATTGAATAAAAAACATTTCAATAATGATATGATAAGGTGTAATCATTAAGGAAATTAAAAATATTTTAAAAAAATACAGTTTAATTAATAACATGAGCATAATATTAACCCATTTATAATATAATCGAGTAAAAATCATGTATAATAATGAATGAAATATTTATTAAGTAATTACTCAATAATTTTGATAAAATGATCTCATGAATCAAGGTACCTCTACAATATTGACATTTTATAAGATAATTTAATCAATCTGGTTAAAAAACCATTTAAATTGGCCAATTTTGTCATCTCATGAGATTACTGATGCGTCAATTAGGCCTTACACTTGCCTTTATGTCCCATGAATTCCTCCAATATTGAAATTACTGATCTAATTAATTAAAAATTTTCCTAATAAATAAATATATATATTGAGTAATTGATATGTGATTAAAAATATTTCCATATTTAATCCAATATCATTCCAATATAAACACCATACAAAAAAATGGTATAAAAATTATGAAATATTGATATCAAAAACCTAAAAAATTTGTATACATAATGATGTGATCAATTAATAATGATCGAAAATAAAATTTATATTTACAAAGGTTTTGACATATGGATATTAAATATGTCCCACTATAATTAATGTGAGATGAAAAACTTTTTCCACTAGTAATAAATCAAATAATATGGCCAATAATATTATTAATATTTTAATTAAAGTTTTTATACCATTAATATAAATAGATTCCTAATATGATATATATAAGGTAATTAACAACATACAACACAAAAGTAATATGCACTGAATATGGAAAATCTCAGAGAAAAAATTTGAGATAAGAAACACATTACCATTAGTAATCAATTTAATCATATTCCCCATAAAATTATTGAAAATAGAATTTAATATATAAAACATTTTAGATAATATTAATAATGTTATAATTTATAAAAGTTATGCATTCATACACCATAAACAAAAAATAACTTGTGAATAAGGCATATTTCACAGAAATAAATGTTAGATGTAAACCCCCTTATCACATAGAAATCAGTCAAATGATGGTCCACATGAAATTAATAATAATCCAATGAAACGTTAATTAACAATATTATAAATAATTCCATGATATTATATCTCATATGTTAGTAAACATACAATATACATAAAAAATAAGTGGAGAATAATGCATATCTTAGAGAAATAAAAGTGAGATGAGAAAACCCTACAATATGTCTGAAAGTGTTCTTAACATGTGAATAATGTTCTATATAATCAAATTAAATTAATTAATTACACAAACAATAACATATTAAAAATTTATTTATATTTATTATAATTTTATTATGCTCATTTATGGCCATTCCTATGTGTTGTAATGTTTCATGTTATTTTTCTGGGAGCATTCGTTTCATGGATTCATGATGGCTTCTCTTCGGAATAAATATATATTTTCATGTAAAATTGTAAAAATTATATAGAATTGGAATTAAATTAAATTTATTTACATAAAATATTGAAAAATATCCAATATATCATTTTTTCCAGGAGGATTATTCCTTTGATAAAACATTATTGAAAAATGTTTCTTTTATTTTGGTCATTTTTAGGACATCAAGGACATGTATTGTTTTGTTTTAAATTATTTTAATATATTAGTATAAGAAAATTAAATAATTTTAAATACACATATAATAATCTATTTTAGTTATAAATCATTTTTTCTGATTGGCCTTTGGGTGTTTATGAAAATCAAAAACTCGTCGTCCACAAAGCAGGTGAATCGATACCTCAAGAATAATGTTTTAATTTTTAGAATTAAAAGGAGATGATAGAAGATATGATGATGGACATTCTATTAACACAATAAATTTATACTATATATATCATAACAACTTTAGAAATCAAATTTTCATTGGAGTGGTTTGGAGAGTAGATGAAAAGAAATGATATTTGATGAGAAAGAAGGTGTATTTTAACACTAGATTATCATCTCATTAGGATCCTTCTTATGTCACTTGGATTTGGAAGTTTGGTATGTTTGGTAGGTATTGGATGTGGTTAAGAGGCTTTTTAAAATATTTTATTTAATTTAAAAAACCTTCAAGTCATATATGTTGTGATGAGAAGGGGTGGTCATGGGTTATATTAACACTAGGAGGAGAGGGGGTTCTTTTATTATTTTATACATTTGTTTATTATTTTCCCTCAAGACTATAAATAATGTTTATTTTTTAAAATAATTATAGTAACTAGTGAATTTATTCAAAAATATTGGTTTATTTCATCTCAAATGGCTCCAAAATCATCTATTTGGATTAAAAAGTTAAATAACATAAACTATATAATTTTATTATTCACCAAATATACAAATATATTATATAATTTCCCAAAAATACACCCTAGATATTAATTGAAATGTTAATTTTAAAAATGGATTCCATTTTATGTAAATATTTTTCAAAATAAGTAAAATTTAGTTTTTAATTAAAATCATAATTAAAAAAATTAATATTTTAAAATTTTAACAGATTTTATGACACACTCAAAATTTAATTAAGATGTCCTAAAATGTTATTATAATTTTAAGAATATTTTTTTTAAATAATATATTTTAGGGAAAGAAATTTTATTTTAAATAATTATATTAATTATTACATTTTAAAATAATATTTACATTTCACATAAATTCCAACTCTTAATTTATCAGTTTTAAAACAGATATTATCAAATTCTTGGATATAAATATATAATATATTGATTTATATGGAACCAAAATATTATTTTGAATTTCATAGGTGAGGTTGTCATAGTAGTGGTTGGTTTACTATTCCTAATGGTGGCATTACTATTTCATTGATAATATTAATATATAGTAGTATATGATGGTTCATTTATGTAATATGTTCATGAAAGGTAAGATATAGAATAAATTTAATTAATTAAATAAAATAGACACCATAATAAATTTTGGTGTTATACTGTCCCTCATTCAAAAAATTCATTCTTTAAAATTTTCATGAATATTACATTAAAAATTGATGAGGGTGGTTTATATTTATCACATTATTAGGTTAACCCATTGGGTCTTCCATTTTATTGATTCTACAAAGAACCTTTACCAATTAAGTTTTCTGGCTTCTCAAAACAAGATATCTAGTATCTTTATATTTGAGTCATAGTAAGATAAATCTTGTCCCGGTTCTATTGCATCATATATGAGTACATGAATTAGTTAGGGAATTCAATTATTTAACAATGATATTGTGGAACACCTCATGATCATTGTATGGACAAGGTGATATTTATAATTGGCATTCTATATTACAAATTCCTTCCATAATATTGAATGGTATTATTTTACTATGCTAATTTTTCCTTTATTTTCAAACCATATGACACCCTTACTTAGATACACATTTAATAAGATATGATATAAAATATGGAATTCTAAATCCATTTTCCGTATATGAGTAAAACTCTTTATCTTACATTGAGATGCCTTAATATGATCCCAAATAGTCTTTCCCTTTATTATGGATTCATCAATAAATTTTGGCCTGATATGTTTCCTTTCACCAACATAATTTCAAAAAGTTGGAGTATAAAATCTAATACCATATAACACTTCATATGTTTTGAAGGAGATAAGAAGTTCTCAAATGAGGATAAGTGTCAAAATGTTTCTAAATACTCTTCATGAATTTTGATGTAATATATAGATCCTGATTAGAACCAATTGATAGATGTTCACCATAAAATCATAAAACTTCATTTATATAAACACATAATAGAGGATGAAGAGGTTCATATTCTCTTATACCATGAAATGTATATATTTTTATGATGATCGACAATAAAACATATCACATAATTCATTATTGGGGTGCACAATAGTCTTATGAGATTTTCCATTATTATTTAATCACACATTCACATAAGAAAAGGTAGAGGTTTCTTTACTCCTCTAGGATGTGGTCTCTTACCCTTCACTTGTAAAAAACCTAGGTATCGTGACACATAGTCAACAATTACCTACTTCATATTATTCCACCCCAAATGTTTCGTTAGACATCTCTACATATTTTTAATAAAAATATTTATAGAGAAAATTGAGAGATGAGAATTATATAATAGTTTCCTTTCTAGATGTGGTATTTATGAAATAAATAATATATTTTCAAATTTTATAATTCCACCAACATACATGAAGTCATCCAAGTTTCCACCTTCAATGACGTTAATTTTATTTTCAAAATTCTCATCCTTAGATTAATAAATTCTTATCTTCCCTAGTATATATGTTTTAGAAATAAATCAAAAAAGGAGTGTGGTTTCCCCTTCCACAAATATATATATATATATATTAAATTAATGAACATTATATGTCTATAAATCATAATCTTGGACATAACACCATCTTCATTATTTCTCATTGTATCACCTACATTATTCTCTTTTCAATGGTGGTAGTGTATTGAGAAATGATAATATTTGAGTAACTCATTCCATCGTATTTTCATCATGTAGAGTTCATTATATGTATAGATGTATCTCAATATATCTTGATTAGTACATATCTCATATTTTTAACCATAAGGATAGTGTCTATATTTCATCAAGTCAATGATGATGACTCCTAAAATATGTTCACAAGTTTCATAATTTTTCATGAATCTTTAACTACATTGAAGCAGATGCAATAACATTTTCATTTTTCATATGGAAACAACCCATTCTATTATTTGATAAATCATTATATATCACAAACCCACCATTTAATGATGGTAGAGTAACAATTTCATCATTTAATAATCATATCATGAATTACTCAAAACAATATTCACATAACATTGTCAATACAAACATAAACCATTTACATTATAGATTCTATAATAGGATATCCAACTGAGAAAATTATATATGAATATCCAGTAGTAACATACAAAAAAAATAAAACTATTTAACTAGATCATGTTTATTGGTCTGTGTCATTTTTTCACTAACATTATCTTCATAGGACCATCCTATATTCCTTCCATATAATCAATATCATTGTGAAATAAAATTTCCTTAAGCAAGAATTCATGAATTATAAAAATTAAATATAACGAATTCTTCCATGTAATCTCAAGAATGATTTTTGAGTGACTGTAATTATCTTCATAGTTTTTAGAATAATTCAGTATCTAATCATTAATTTCTGCAAAAAATAATTATATTTTTCCTTGATTTGTTTTTTGATTGATACATAACAAATGAGGGTGCATTAGTCAATCAAAATTCTGTTACTATAAATTCATGATGTCCATACCTCATTTGAAAATATGTTTTCCAATTTCCATTGTTATTTAATCATAATTGATCTTATATTTAATGAAGGTCAATCATCATAAAATATTGAGATCCATGAATTTTATCAATTAAATCATCAATGTGATGCTGCATATACTATTCTTTATCACAATTGCATTGATTTATCTAAAATTATTTTAAAACCACATGTATCCTTCATTATTCTTATCAATGAGAATAGGGGACACCCATTGAGAATTAAAAGGGGGCATAAATCCCTTATTAACCAGCTCCAACAAATTATTCTTCAATTCCACTAATTTAACATTAGTTGTACCATAGGGATTCATATATATTGGTCATTTATATGGGATTAAATCAGTCAAAAACTCAACTTCACACTCTGGTAGTGTCTAGATAGTTCATCATAATATACATCAATGTATTGTTATATAATATGTGCATCTTTAATTTTAATATTATCTTCTTAAAACCTATATTATTTTTTATCTTCCTCCCCAATAATTTACATAGTTGGGAAACTAAAATAGGATCTAGATAAGAGTTAGATGGTAATGATTAAACTCTTACGATATGGAATTATTCAACAACATCACAAATCATATATTCTTTCTTCTAGTAATAATTTTTTGAGTAATATTTTGAAATCTAGTATATACTGATGATTTTATCAAATTCAACAATATGTATGTTGATATGGTAAGTAAATGAATAAATATAATATTCCATAATGTGGACTTACCAACACATATTTTTTAGAATTATAATTCCTTTACAAGTTTTGAATTACAACACTCTCATCAAATCAGAAGGGAAATATCCAATTTTCTTTGAATGTTGGGTAGATATAAAAGAATATTACGATCATAAACCAATTAAATAATTAGATAATCTTATTGATATGATTAATGTCCCACATACCAAATCATTGGTTACTCATATCTAATTTTTTTGGATCTCATAAGCTAGGTCATTTACCCATGGCCTCCTCTATGGTATATTCTAAAGGTTCTTGGGATATTTGTTTCAATAATGCTCCATTTATTTAAACTTTATTCCTTGATCGTATTTTATTTTACTCATACCCTCGTATTCATTAGCTCAATGATCCTTTTCTCCAACCTTCTTAAAAACTCACATGCCTTTCAATCTTTTACCATGATGATACTTTCCAAAATTAACACATAATTGTATTTTCATTGATCCCCTTTTCTCCTTTAATGCATTACAGTTAAAATTATTATCATAAGTCATATTATTTTCTATAGTTCCCTTGATCATAGAGGATATAGAAATTTTTTTCTCTATTTTGATTGAAAATAATAATATTTCGTCTTATGAGGAAAATTTGATAGATGTTAGTGCTCTAAGATGTCTTTCAATAAATCCTTAAAAGAAATGATGAAATGTGATTTAAGAATAAAATATACAATTTGAAGTATACCTAACTAGTTTTGTGAAGGTATCCTAATACTATCTACCCCTCACTTCTTCATTTTTATTTATGATAACAAATTTTCTCTTTATTGTAGTTCATTTCACAAGAGGGAAATATTTTTCAAATATTTTATGTTTAAAATTTATCCATTCCATTTATTCTGTCTCATCTTTATTTTTTGTATTATGGATCCATAACCATCATTGATCAGCATATTCCATGAGTAAATAAACATCTAGAACTTCGTTTTCCCTTTTATTACATCACAATGCATCAAACATCATTTCAATGGACACAATCTATTTCTTAGGATCCACTAGAGTAGTAGTCCCACAAATATATGTGTCCCACTACTACATAAAAAGATGAAACAAAGGAATAGTATTGTTATAAATTTTATATTGTCTAATCTGACCTAATATGGTCATGATATAATCATCTATAATACTAACCATGTTGACTTATATAGTACTTAAATCCCTATATTTTCCTCAGGTATTGATGCCCTTCCTTTCATTCATAGAAATCACTAAATAATGGAATATACTGAGTTATCCCATAACCATCCTGAGTATTGATACAAAAAATAAGAATTATTCTAATGACTAGGGTTTTTTAAATTCAATAAGTATTTATTATAGATTTTTTTCTACAAATTTTTTTTTTAAAATATAGTTCTCTTTGGATCAAATAAACATTATGTGATACTAACTGTAAAGATGCAGACCCTAGTTTCTTAGAGACGAAGACTTACATTATTACAATTTCATAGATTTAAGATTAAAATCTTGAATTACAAATCATTTTATTACAAATGATGAACAAGATACATTTACGGTTCCCTTATTACATTGGTAATCAAATAAAAAAAATTAAAATGAATGTAATGGCATCAAAAAACTCCTTCAATAATTTCATCATCCTAACAATGCGAATATAGAACATATAAATAAGTGATCTCAAATGCACAGTAAATGTTAAATATAATTAATGAATTTATGAATAAATAATAAATATAATATAATTATTATACGAAGGTATATATAGTATAAATTAGTTCCATTTAATCAAAAAAAGTTCATTCACAATATGATAAGGTGTAATAATTATGTTAAGACAAATTATTAAAAACACATTCTATTTTTTAAATATCATGAGCCTAATCTGAATCCATGGACAATATATCGTGAAAATTTTAGAGATAATGATTACCGAAATATTAAATAAGGTTATTAATAATAATAAGGATTCCATGACTATAGGAATCAGGGTACCACTACATTAATGACCATTCAATTGAAGGGTGCATAAATATATGTAAAGCCAATTTAATTTTTCTAATATTGGATTGTCATATGACAACTGACACATTGAGGGACTATCAATCACTAGGCCCAACCCATGTGTACATGCAAAATTAATTCATCAAATATTGAAACGATCAATTTATTTCATAACACAATATTTCATATCAATAAATAGATATATTTTGTAAAAATATACATATATGACGTAATTTCCCTACATTATGAAATAACCTTCAAAGTGAACACTGTATAAAAAATGGCATATATCCTAGAAATAGTCATATCCATGATATAAGAAATATGGATATATAATGAAATATTCTATTAATGATGATCATATAAAATGTTGTGTTAATAAAAGTTAATAATTTATAGATATGAAATATGTCCCATAGAAATTATTATGATATGAAAAATCCTTACTAGATAGAATCAATGAAATCATATTCCCCAAAAAATTTATAATTATAAAATAAATTATTTAATATCATTAATATAATGAGTTCATTGATATCATATATCAAATATATGTATATTAAACCACAAAAACAATTATTAAATAATGAATATGTCAAATAAATAAAAATGAGTTGAGAAACCCCATAATAATTTTTATCAATCAAATCGTATGCCCTAAAATTTTAATGATTATCAAATTTAACATTGAATATCTTGATGATAATTGTATTCTTCATATTATATATCAATGAGATGTATAAATACATCACACACAAGTAATAAGTTTTTATAAGGTGTATACCATTTATAAGATTCATTTGACTTGTGGATGAATCATTAGATAAAATTATAATGAAGAATCATTGGTTTATTATGCTGATTTTTAAAACGATCATATAAATGTAATTTTTATTAAATATTATGTTTATATTATTTTTAAAGGAAATTAAATAAGTTCTAAAACAAGTATTATAATGTTGTTTAACCATGAAAATGGTTATATGACCATAAATTAAGGAATTTATGAAAAAATATTCTTCTATCAAGGCGTAGAATCATCACCTCACAGATGATATTTTCATTTTTTGAATTGAAAATTCAAGAGGAGAGATTTGATGTTGGATATTCCATTTAATCAAATAAAATCTAGTATATATAACATGAATGAGTTAACATACAACTTTTTATAAGGGAGGTGCGTTGAGGAAAAAATAAATTAAAAATGAACGAATGATGATATTTCCCCTTTGATATATCCATCTTAGGAACCTATTTAAGATACATGGAATTTTTATTTTGGTAAGACCTTTTTGTCTCCAATTTTATCTATAATATTGGAAAGGGATTTTGGAAGATTTTTTACTAGATACAAGTCTCATAAGGTGTGAGGATAAGGGGTGGTGAGGGGTGGTATATATAGTGGGAGGAGAGGTGTGGTTTTTATTTAATTATTGAATTTATTATTATTTTGGCTCAAAACTATAAATAATTTCAATTCATTAAAATATGTACATTAACTAGTGCATTTGTGTTTTACCTAATGTTATTTTACATCATAAATGACTCAAATATTCATTAATTTTTCATTAAATGTTGAATACTATAAATTACCACGTTTCATTATTCACTAAAAATTCAACGATTTTAGAAAAAACAAAAACATTTACCCTAACCATTTTTATCATATAGATTTTTAATATGGACTCATTTTTATAAAGATAATTTTCTAAAAAAAGGAAAATAAATTTTTAATTGAAATCATTTTTTTCTAAATATTTTGATCTTAAAATTATTACTACTTTCATGACACTTCGAAATTTAAATTAAGGTCTCATAAATGTATATTATTATTTTAAGGGAAAATTATTAATTTATGAATCTATTTTATGAATGTGCATTTTATTTCAAATCATTATATTAATTATAAAATGATAATGAATAATTTATGTTTCAAAAAAATACCAATAGATAAATTATCATTTTTAAAATAGTTAATTATTTATTCCATGATATATATATGCAATATTATTATTTAAAAATTACCTAAATATTTCTTATACTTTCATAGGTGTGGTTATTATTGTAATGACTAGTATACATTTAATAATGGTCGCATTATTAATCAAATAGTAATGTTAATTTTTATTAGTATATAATAGTTAGTTTAAGCTCAGTGTTGCAGCCAATGAATGTTAATGAATAAATAATATTTATTTCATATGATAAATACTAAAAAATCATGGGGTGTTAATTTTCCTAAATGTTTTAAACCTCTTGAGGGGTTTTTATTTGTTAATCAACGTATCCATTATGAAAAATGTTTATATTTTTCAAGTGGTGATGATCATGGATGAACTAGGATTGATAAATAGTGTCATAGATTATAATTAATGTTTCCTGATTTAAACCTCCATGAAATGATTTATCAGGATTATGTGGTTTTCAACTATTATTAGTGTCTCTCATACTATGATTTTTGGTTTTAGTCAATGGGTGTAACTTGAAGGAAACATGTTAATGATAAATGTGATGGATAGGGAAATGATTTTACACATGAGCTACCAAAATCTATGGGAAATAGAATATAGAACATTTTTCATATACCCACATATATTTCTCAATCCATGAACCATGTTGAGATTCCTAACAAAAAATGGATAGAATAACAATCTATGGAATTCTTCCTGAGACAATATCAAAATTCTATTGGTGGTTATATTGATCCACTATTATCATAGAGATGGATCAACACCACTGAGAGGATATTTTATATTATCCAATTATATTAATATGAAATGGTTTTCAATTACATTTATCATTTACTAGGTGAATTACAACAATGATTGAACCATACTAAAAATATGATCCAAGGGGGATTGATTGATTCTAAATAATGGAATGTGTTTTCTGGATATTTTCCAATATTTCTCTCCTCATATTCTACTTAGATTAACGAAGAAGGAATTTATTAGGAACATGGAGAAGGAATATAAATAAATTGGTACATTTGATGATATTTTTCACAGCCATTCATTGTATGATTTTCCTATAATCATTAATATAGGATGAAAAAATGATCAATTATTTGGTTTTTTGAAATCAATTCTCCTAATAAATTTTTTTATAATCTAATTTAGTAGATATAATGAAATAAATTGTTATGGTATGATGGTAGAAATTGTAAATTTATATTCCCACAATTCTAATAAATTTGATATTAAATGTATGATTACCTGCCATGTAAAATAAAAAAAATACAGTGGAATGGAATTACTACGATCAACATGCTATAAATGGGAATAAGAATAACTTGAATTTTTTTAATATAACAATTATGTAAATTAATTATAGAAGAGAGATTTAAAAATCCAATGATTTAAAAAATGTGAGTAATGGTCAGTTGAAGAATCATTCGAGAGGAGGAATCCATCTAATGAACCACCAATTCTCCAATTATTCAAATTCATTGAGTATGAGAATTTTTCCAACTAGTGAATGAATCTAAAGGTATTTTATGATCATAAAAAATTTCATATTATGCCCAATGATAATGGGAAATCTCATTTAATCATGTTTTCCTATGTGGTTTTAGAGAATGATGTGGTGAAAGGTACACTTATCATCCAATATATAACAACTAATGAATTATTTTAACTGGCCCCTCCCCGGTATTTTATATCTATTGAATTTTTATATGGTATTGAATTACCAGTAATATGATTAGATATTGATTTAGTTGTAAAATGTATTAATGATATGATATACACATCAAATGTCTATTATTCCCTATGATTAATGTTTCTGGTAATGTTCTCAACATAGTTATTTTGATTATCTATTTAGTTTAATTTAATGTAATTCATTCTATTGATTAGATTTATTTATATGGGGACCATATTATTTTTTGAGGTTGGGAATTCAAATTTATTATTTATAATAGACCAACCCTCATTTATCATTCTAAGGAAAATTACAAAATGCCAAGGGAAATTACAT
Organism: Viscum album; assembly: GCA_963277665.1. Taxonomy (NCBI): domain Eukaryota; kingdom Viridiplantae; phylum Streptophyta; class Magnoliopsida; order Santalales; family Viscaceae; genus Viscum; species Viscum album. The sequence continues at coordinate 287,644,252 of OY728138.1, forward strand.
CTTCATTGTGGGTTTTAATTCCTATCCATGAAACCTATTTGTATCTGATCGTTTGGGGAAATCTAAATATCAATGAAATGGGTATTATTCAAGTGTTTGATGAATTAAATCTAAAGTAAGTTCCTACTTTTCATGTGAGTTTTGATGTTGAGTTTACCATTGAACTCTTACCATGTTCTAAACCTATTTTGAATACTCCATATGGAATGAAAAAAATTGACTTCCAATAATGTAAGAGACAAGTAATGCTAGAAATTGATAAATTTTTAACGAACCATAGTGGGTCACCATGGGGTGAACCTCTTCTCATTGTAAAATGGAAACACATTTCAGTGAATTTTTTTTTCCGTTTGTTGAGAACATATTAAAATCAATCTCAAGAACAAGTATCTTATACCTCATATCGATGATTATTTAATGAATAACGAGTATCTCAATACATTTATAAAGATGATCATTGATATGGGTAATATTATTCGAATGTAAAAAATGAAAACATTCCCATGAAATCATTATATATGTGGTATCAAATCTAATAATTTATGGTCAGTCATTTTTTCTTACAATTTACCCTTTGGTTTTCATGGATTTAATGAATAGAGACTTTAGAAATTACATTATTAATTTTTTGGAAGTATTTATAGATGATAAAATTATTTTAACAATCATTAATAAATATTTTGAAGATCATTTGTGGGTTGCTCCTAGGACACTATGTAAAGAAAATTTGAATGGAAATATTACCATTTATAAATATTGGATTCATAATGATTAATTCATGGGGAATATAATCTTATGAAATTGTATTTTAGTTTTTCCACCATAGACATATGTTATAGAAAGTTGAAAAATAATAACCATGGTGATTCAAATTGATATATTTCTATTTTTATCATTATATTATCGATGCATTGTGTTGAATTTTTCATAGATATATAATATAATAAATTTTTTACTTGAAATAGATTGACAATACATTTGATATATTGTAACTCCATAAGATTTTCCTGGACGATTATTCTTGTAAACTAAATTAAATTTTCATTAATATCATGAATTTCACTAAGTCAAGAATTCCTTTTAGAATGAATAGTCTCAGTTTACATTACAAATTCACTAACACGGTATAAGTTACAACAACACCAAATAGGCACTTGTTACATGCAACATTGAAGAGGGGTTTGTCACACAATACAGAGAGATTCAATAGAACCTCCTTTTTTATTATAAAAATTTTAATAAGGAGATAATAACCATATCATTAAAATTAGTAATCTAAAAAGTAATATGTATTATTAAATTAGTTATTATGATGGTTTTATTCAAATAAAATATATTTATAATAAAAGATACAATTTTTTTGGAAATGTCAATACTTAATTAAATATATTATTATCTCAAATGACATACATTTCTTATCTTTCTATGAAAAAATGATTTTGAGGAACATTTAGAAATTTAATTGTAAAAAATAAAATCCATATTGAATTTATTATTTTCAATGATCTTATGGTTAAATTCTGTGTAATTTTATGAAAATTAATTTTTTGATAAAAATTTAAAAAATAGTACAATATAATTCAAAATCAATTTTTCATCTATTTTATTTATATAGTCAAATAATATTATTAAATTTTTATATAGTGTATTTTTATTAATGTTTTAAAAATTAATCAAATATAGGACATTATAACCAATTATACATTGAAATTTGATATAAAAATATAGAAAACATATAATCAGTTTTACTTTAAAATCCCACAGTGTTATCCAATCAACTAGAGTAAAATTAATTTAATTTATGATCCTTATGTTATTAAAATGTTTAAATACGAATTACATATTTGGAAGAATAATAATTTTTAATTTATTATATATTTATATTTGTTTTTCAATATAATCATTGGTTACTGTTATTAATATCATTAACCATGATTATGGTAAAATTAATATTAACAAGGGAATAAACCTTAATCTAATTTGTTCAAATGAGATATACACTTGTCCAAAATCCATTTTCAGATATTATTCAATCATTAATCCCCAAATATTTTTTAATGATTTTATTGGTTATAATAATTTGTACATGAAACTTCTTTTAAACAATTCTGTGTATGTCTCCTCCCTTTTATAAAAAAGTCTACCACATCTAGTAATTTATCACACATCCCAAACATCTTGTGTTCAGAAAATATCTACCAAATATTATTTATAACATCCCTTAATTAATCATTTGTTCCCCATATTTCTCATGAATCCATCCATGGAATCCCTTTGGTGAATACCAAAAGGAGTTATCTGATTAGCATGTTACACTCTTAATCATGATCCTTTTTTATTTTGTTCTCCACTCATTCAATTCTCCTAATTCTGTAATTGTTGAAAAAACCAATAATACACAATATATTTTGATTTTTTATACTATGTGTTCTACCTACACTTTCACACAGTTCTATCAACTGGGTAATGACCATATAGTTTATGTGTAATTCGAACTACTTTCTCATGAAATAATGATTGATCATTTTCTTTTACCACATTTCATGGTTAGTATTATGAAGGAAACCCCATTTATATATGTTACATATATATATATATATATATAATTTCATTTAGATTATGTAAATTTTTTATACCACAAATATTCATACTTTTCATTTTTAGTAAATATGATAATTGTTTTTGAGGAAGTATGGACTACAACCAACTCAATGTATTGTGATTCATTCATACACTACACAGAATGTATTAAGGATAAATTTAGTGAAATTATATAGTATATATGATATAATAATGAAACTATAATGATGATATATATACACATATATACATAAATTTCATTTAATTTATTCCATTCAATAACATAATTAAACAGAAACCACAGTCATTTGTACGTACTGACTACTGTCTCTATGTATGATGTATTCAAATTCATCAATCTATATTGTATATATATATATATTTATAATGAAAATATATTAAATATAAATTATATTAATATCGATTTTTAAATTATAAAAATCATGATATATGTTTATGGAAAAATGATATAACAAATTAAGACACATGGATAGAATAATGCAGATATTACTCGATGTTAAACATTAATATATAATTGTTAGATAGCATGTAATATAATGTAATAATGAAACCATAAATATTATTAAATATAATAATATATTTATTTAAAATAATATTATATTTATAACATATGAGGGTTGGACGAATACAATGAGAGACAAGACAAACAGTTCAAGGATTTCTAGTATATCTTTTATTTCTATGAGATTTACACTTAATTCACCAGTAGTATCATTTGTGGGGTGATTATACTACCCATTAATAAATTATATTACTTTATCCTTTATTTTATGGGTATTTAGGTATCATTTTGATATTCTCTATTTAATGGTTTTTATGTTATAAGTGTTATCAAATCATAAAATTTGTTTTTTATCAACTTTCCTTCTCTGATACACATTCCATGAACATCAATAACCTTGTTTTTAGGAAAAATTCAAACATGATATTTTACACTCATTTTTTGGAAAATGGGTTTAAATATAATTTTTTATCTTTCCAACTTCGTTTAAATGTTTTAATATTTCTTTCGAAAAAAAGGGTTTCAAAACCTTTTCTAGAGTCTTTTATTAGTTTTCAAGGGAAAAGGTTTTCAAAATTATTTAAAGACATCATTATTTATTTTCAATAAAAAATGTTATCAAAGTTTTTTCTTAGATTTTATTAAATGTTTTGATTATTATTTTTAAAAAATGGTATTTGAAATATTTAATTTTTAAATATGCATTTTAATGAAGAATGATTATTTATGTCATTAAATATTTTCTAAATATAATTACAAGTTATTTTACATCTAAGATGACATCTATTGATGTTACTCATGCCCATATAAAAATTACTTCAAAGTATCCATTAATATTCTTTTTTTTGAATTGTTATTATTATATCAAATTGATACTTATGACACCTGGTTCTCTTTTATGGGTTACAAGATTTCAAAAAACACTACATTTCATGGGTTATGATTTTAGGAAATTATTGTGAAAAAAATATATTTTTTATATCTTTTTATGTGATGAATTGTTATTCAGACCCATTTCATTTCATAGGATTTTTTTAGGATGTTTATCAAAAACATATCTTTTTATGGGTCATGATATGATTAATGTTTTATTATCTGGTGGAACATATATGAATATATTTATTATAAGACAGGTATGACCTATATCTCCCACTAATTCATTGGGTCACGATTTATATCACTTGGTATAATAATTTGAATCACACGTATGAGTTTTATCCACTATTACATGATGGGAAATCTTGATCCTTTACATGGAAATGGTTTTGACAAGAGATACTAGTGTTTCCTTCCCATTTAGGGAAATCACAATGAATTTTTATGACAGGGAAACCCTATCTATTCTAGGAAGAAGGAGAAAGCATAACCAATACATGGAACAAACTATGATTATGAATGGTTGTGTGTCTCACAATTTTTTTTTTATTTCCTTTAAGTTCCTTGTTAATTTATAGAAATGTGTTTAACAATATAGGTAACACTATCACATGTTTATATAGGCCACAATTCAATGTCTTATTTATAAGATAGGATTTCATGGAATTTGTTCCATATTCCCATATGATTCATGTCTTATGAACATCCATTATTTATTCTAGGATTCATGTTTATAATCATATGTAATTTAGAGTATGGTGTTCAATGAAATGATCAAATTCACATTCTAATATTTCCATGCTAATTGATACATTTCTATCATGTTTACTTATACTATGAATTTGATCCCCAGTTATTTATGTTTTCATCCATAGGATATAAAGATATGTATTATGTTTGATGTGTATAAGAAGGGTTCTAGTTATGAAAAACATGGTTAGTGAAATTTTAACTCACATATGTATTATTGATTCTGATCCCATGTTTCAAAAGACAGTAAAATAGTATAGTCATTGGGTGTCTATTTGTATATCATTTTATGCATTACAAAATATTTATGTAATTTTAATATATAAAAATTTGTGTTCACTATAGAAAATATCATAAAAAATAATTAGATATCCTTTGGATTGAAGGTTGAAGAATCCTTAGTGTGAACCCAATGGATATGTTTATGGATAAGTGTAAGGATAAGGAGACATATTGGAAATTGTCTTGGAATTTTTGTACAGGAAAGAGTAAGTGGTTTCATTGAAATAAATCATTGACTACAAATTATAAGTGGTTGTGGATCTAGAGGATATTTACATAAGAGTAAAAATAGAGACATGGTGTGTCAGCCATGACTTTGCTTAATCTTGTACATGACAATGGGCCTTTTGGTAGACTTAGTTTAAAACTCTCGGGGAATGTGATATGGGAATTAAAAACCACATCATGAGAAACCATGTGGGATTTAAATATAAGTCAACAACATATAAAATATGATAATCTTATGGATTTATTAATTATTGATGGTTTCATAATTTATATAAATTATAATTCACATTTCATGTTTACGTGGATCCTCATTTTTATAATAGTTTAATACTCATTGCTTTTGGTTTTAGTGAATGGAAGGAATTTGATGTAACCCTGCTAATAATTATTGAAATATACAATGAAAAAAAAAACTCCAATGAAACCAAATTCAATTAGAGTAGTAATAAAAAATATCATTTCAATTCTCACCTGAATATCTTCTTCTATGAAACATTGTGGACTTCTAGCTGATCAATAAAGGGAAAAATAATATATTACGTCCTCCATTTAAAATGGTCCAAATTCTTTTAGTGGGACTTCTAATACACTTTTTTTTAAATTATGGATTAATACCACTAATAATATAATCTCCATTATCCAGTGTTTGGGTCCTGAGAAAGTGATTCTAGTTATTTATCAAGTAGAAGGTGTAGTAAACCAGATGCGGTCTCTAATTAATAATTTGGGGAATAAATTTGAAATTTAATGCATAGATTAGTTTGATGTCATGATCATATTAATCAATAATTACAGTCCTCATGTTATTCAAATGTTTATGGAAAAGTAGTTCTGGGAGTTGAAAAAAAGGACGATGAATCCATTAGGGCACACATGGATAATTCAAATAGTCTTGCGAGGTAAGCTTATGGAACTAACATCCAACCCAAAAGTAAAGTTGATTGGTTCTTAAGTCGCTTAAATCTATTCCCATAAGGGTAATGTCTATAAAAGACTTTATTTGCTATGAATATTTTATGTGTTGTGAAATCAATGTTCAGTTGGTGGTTAGTTACATATCAGTCACATTAATTTAATAAGAAGAGGAAGATGGTGTTGAAAGGAAAATATAAAAACCAATAAGAGGATATGATGTTACTTCATTTATGAACTATCAGTTGGAGGAATCGTGGAGTGAAGTTTATTATGGGTTATAATAATTTTTTTATGTTTGGAATGTATGGCCGTTGGAAAATATATTTCCCCAAATATGGGATACAATTTTCCAATGATTAAAATAGAATAATATATACACAAAAATCACCTTCTACACTACAATGCTTCAATAATATGGTTAATGGTCATTATGTTAACCAGTGACTAACCCCAATTGAAAATGATGATGATTGATTTCAACAACCTATTACACCATGGTACAATGTGAAATATCATGTGATCACTCTATCTGATGAGGGGTGCAATAAGGACTTTGTGAATGTTACACTTAACATCCACTCTAGAACTGAAAATGACTAATTTGATTCTGGATATACCTAAGCATTCATATATACTATTTTTTAAGGGTATTATGATTCCAACATAAATTTTAGATGTTTAATTAGTAGTTAAAGTCTCTAATGGTATGATGATTAAATCCCATTTTATTTTATCCTCTATGATTTATGTTTGGGGGAATTATCTTTTTTATAATATTTTTATTTATACATTGGATGGATTTTATGTCATATTATGCCTGGATTCAATTTATCTACATAAATACCACATCAATTTTCAAGGAAGATAATTTTTTTACATTACAAACCCTCATATGATCATCTATCAATGTGAAGATAATTATAAACTTTTTTTAGATACTGCATCTGGTGTATTTGTCTTCATTCACATTCAAAAGTACTGTTTAGCTGAAATGGTGTGCCAGAAAATCAACATCAAAGATATGACTATTATCTCAAAATTTAAGGATTTATATCTAGAATAGATTCAAATAATTGAATAAAAAACATGTAGATGATTTCTAAATATAAATCATACATGCTTCCATGCCAATTTCAAATAAACTGAATAGAATGGACCCAATTGAGTTATATGAATTGGGCTAAAATATATCCATGGAATCCTTGATAATGGTATCAATTGACGTATCCTTTTACCTTGGGATCCACCTGCTATTTCTATAAAAAAAATTAGGACAAATTATTGTGACTCGATATTGATAATATGGAGTTGACCAACATGATAATCAAGAACAAGTACCATCTTCCCAATATTGATAACATGTTTGATAAACTACATGAAGCTCAATACTTTTACGTGATTGTCCATCATAATGGATATCATCAATTGAGGGTCATAATGCAGGATTTTCCCAAGATGGAATTTTATACACAGAATTGAAACTATGAATATATAATAATTCATTTTTTCCTTTCTAATTTCCCTTATATATTAATGGATGAATATAGTCTTTGGGGATTACCTCGATTTGTTTGTGGTATAATTTATAGATGTTATTATTATATATTCATAGTGAAAGTAAGTGAATAAATATAACTAAAGAAATGTAGAAAATACCCTATGTAAGGATAAACTATATGAATATTTTAAAATACACTAAATTTTGGCATAAAAAGGTTTCATATTTGGGTCACGTAATATTAAGAGATAATGTAGAAGTAGATCCATAAAAGTCAGATGCAATTGAAAGTTATCATAGACCATCCATGGTAACTTAAATCCATATCATTCAAGGATTATCTAGATATTATCGACTCTTTATGGATAGTTTTTTATTAAAATATAATACTCCGACAATGTTATCATGAAAGTGTGTCATGTTCATCAGAAAAAATGAAAGTGGGGATAATTTAATTGAGATTAAGATATGGTTGTCTAGTGAAACTATTATTATATTAACCTATAGTGGATAATGGTTTGTAATATTTTGTGATGCATAAATGAAGGGGTTTAGGATTTATTATTATGCATAATAACATGGTTATCACTTAAGCCCTGCGAAAGTTGATGATTCATGGGAAAAATTACCCAATACATGAGTTAGTGTTAACCATGGTAATTTTGGTAATGATGAAATAATGGAACAATATTGATTAATTAAATTGATAGATATAAATATACATATATACTAATCATAAAAGTCTTAATCATATATTCACATAGAAGGATTTGAACTTATTATGGAGAAGATGGTTATAATTGATAATGAATTATGACTTCTCTAAACATTACCAACAAGGGTGAGTGAACAACGTGTATGATACTTTGTGTCTAAAGTATCATTTAAACTTATCTATGATGAGTATCACAAAAGATAAAATATTTCAAGATTTAAAATGGATGGATTTTTAAATTATGAAGGAAGGGTAAAACTATTATCTTTCTCAAATGAATGTTAAACCCTATATCCTATGGAAAATTAATGTGGAATAGAATGAAGATTTATACCTAAAAATAATTTTATGAAAAATAATATGATTATCCTTGATCAGGATGAAATCATAAGGTAAATGTACCGTGAATATGATCCTTCTATTCTATATATGAAGGAGCAGTTATTGGAAGCACATAGTTCATTATTCTATATTCATTCTAGAAGTAAAAATATGTATAAGGACAAGAAAAAATACATGTAATTGGATTGATTGAAGAGAGATATCACAAATATTTTATCATCATGCATTGTAAGGGTACATGTTTAGTCTAAAATAAAAAAAACATAAAGGGGATGATGCATCAATTAAAAAAACAAGAGTGGAAATGGTAGAACATCACAGTGGATTTTCGCATTGCACAACCTAAAACCTATAAATAGATTATTTTTTTATTTGTGATATTTAATCACCTCACAAAATTTGAACACTTCATTATTTTTGGAGAATGCTTCCCTATATATCATTTTTCTATATTATAAGTAAAAGATGTGGTAAGGTTTCAGGGAGTACGACATTCTATTGTCAAATATTAGGAAATGAGGATTACCTCTATGTTCTAGAAATGTATTTTGCAATCAGATGGTAGAAAATTGAGTTTCTTCACTTCCTATCATCCTTATATAGATAGTAATTTTAAATGAATAATTAAAATCCTAGAGGAAAAATTAAGATACAGTTAACTATAATTCAAAAATTATTGGTATCAACACCTTCCTTTAGTAGAGATTTTTGTACAACAGTAGCTGCCACTCAATAATTCACATAGATCCATCTGAAGACCTATTTGTGATGAAATGTTGATCTCTAACATCTTTTTATGAGGTTGTGGAATAAACTCAATTTGGATTTAAGATCACCTATGATATGGAAGATAAGGATAGATATATTCAGTAAAATATATTGGAAACTCAATGTTGTAAAAATGTTATCCTCAAAATAGATTGTGTGATCTGAAGATTGATGTTGGTGAACAACTGTTTCTATTAATCTATCCCAAATTAATTTTATGAGATTGATAATCAAAGGAATTTATGTTTTATCCATATTTTTCCCTTTTATATTCTTGATCATATCAGTATGGTATCCTCTCACATGGAACATCCTTAAAATACCTCTCATGTCAATAATGTGTTCCATATATCTATCTTTAGGAGGTATATACATAATCCTTCACATGTATTGAACTCATGGTTCATACCTCTAGAGTAGGATCATTCGTACGAGGAACATCTCGTTATGATTATGGGTTGTACAAATAAATTCCTATAAAAAAAGACCAATTTCCTTGTCACATAATTTTTGATACGTCACAATTTCAATGGTGCTATGTGGGAACATGAGGATATGATAAATTATAAGTATCCCTATTTTCGCTTCTAGAATAACGAATTTTTAGGGTTAAATTCATTTTAAGGGTTGTATTATGTAACACCACGAGTTTTTATGGACCTATTTGTCTTGGATAGAATAAATTTTCATTAACCCCATTCATTTTAGTAAGAATGACATTGAGTTCAGATGACATCTACTTGGAGTACATTACACACAAAATAGATGCACCATACGTTACATACAACGTTGTCTTAGCATACATAACACACAAAACTGAGTTTAGATGAAACATATTCTTTTTTTATAATTATTTAAATGAAATAATTATAACCTATCCAATAGTGACAGTAATATGAATCATAATAAATAATTTTGTTTTTTTAAAATGTTTTATACAAATTAAACATATTGACAATGAAATATATAATATTTAGTGACATAAAAATATGTTTCACAATAATAATTTATAAAATGAATAACATTACATGTCATAATAAAATTAATTTTAGACATAGTAATACATTTAATTTAATGAATTAAATATTTTTAAATTTATAATTTTGAAATTACCTTTTGGTAAATATTTTGTTTTTTTAAGGTCAATCATCATTTTAGGAAGAATACTAAAAAATTCTGAATTTTTAATCAAAACAACATTGTAATCTATTTTATTTATAAGGATAAATTATATTTGAATTTTTGTTATTGTATAATAAGATAAAATTATTATAAATTATTCAAATTTAGTTCATTAAAGATAATTTCACCTTGAAATTTGATATAAAAGCATAAACAAAACATGATCTTTTAAACCTTAATAATTCGTTATGTTGTCATGTTTGTGGGATCAAATTTAAATTAATTTTATCCTCTTATCAGATTAGAATTTGGAAAATTGTATTCTATATTTTGAATAAAAATTATATATATATTCGCTAATATGGTCAACTTATTTTTTTAATGGGAATATTTTTGAATGAAACTAAAAATTATTTATAATTATAAATGTAAAAATAAACTTTATAAGGGATTTGATCTTAACATTAAGGGAACAAGTGATTTATTCCCTTTTCCAATACCGATTTTATGGAAATTATTCAGAAATTCTCTATGATTTATTTATTTATTTTTGGTTTTGTATGATTTATTTGAGGTATAAACATGGGTACACATAACTTGTTTTATAAAATTCCATGTATGTCCTCTATAATCCCAGTTAAATTCCACAACCTATACCGATTATTCACACCTATAAAACCACTTATTTTCATGCAATACCTAGCCAAAACAATTACCAACATCTCTATATCCCTCCATGAAGCCTCCTTATAGGCAAAAATCCTTCCAAAGAACCACTTTGGTTAGAAAAAAGAGCATTAACTGATTAAGAGGTAACTCCCTCCCTCAAGATCATTTCAATTTGTTTCATTCTCCCCTATTTCAATTATACATATTACATTATTATTTAACAATAACAGTATCATTAATATACTAAGTGGTTTTAATCTATGGTATTTTACTACACAAAAAACACTTATATCTAATGGTTATAATCATACTGTTTATTTTTATAGTGAACTATTGCCTTATTGAACGATGATTATTTATTTTCATTTACCACCGATCATGGTGAGAATTATTATTGAAAATCCATTTATATAATATATGTAAGACATATATTATGTTTTTATTCTTATGTAATTCATTTATAAAAAAAATTAAAATTACACTTTCCATTGTGGTTAAATATGATATTTTTGTTTGAGGAAGTATGGACTACCTCCCCATCAAAGCGATATGAGTAGCTCAAAAAATTCCTGGAACGTATTGAGGATGAGTTTAGTGAACTTATATGATATCTTTCATATATGTATTCTATTATAATAAATATATATATATATGTATATATACATATATTTTATTTTATTTCTTCCATTCAATATGAGAATTAAACAGAAACAAAATTAATGTGTACGTATGGCCGACCGTCTCCATGAATAGTATACTCTATTTCATGAATTTATATTCTATGGATTATTATAATACAAATATAATGAATATTTATCATATATATATCATGTTTGAAATTATAGAAATCATTTTATGCATATAACGATCATAGATAAAACAAATTAGGATAATTTGAAGAACAATGTGAATATTTTCTGAAGATAAACATGAACATGGAATTGTTTACAAGTTGGTAATAAAAAGTCAAAAAAATATATATTGTACTAGATTCAAGAATATGGTTCCTAATAATAACATTAAATTTATTATACATGTGATTGAATGAATATGATAAGAGTAAAAACATAATGCAAGTGGATTTATAGTCTCAATTTTTTTTTAGATTTATGCCTTATTAACTACTCATATATTTTTTTATTATACAACTAATGAATACATTAAATGATTCCAATAAATTATTTCATATTTATTTACACATCAATTTCATAATACCTCTTTCATGGGGATTATGTTTCAATAGTTAAAAAATTTAAAAATTATTCTAGTCTCAATTTTTAATCTTTGAGACACATGCAATGATCTTCAAGAACTATGTTTTGAAAATGTTTTCAAGGAAGTTATTTTAAGATTATTTTGAAGTGAAAATGATTTTTGAAATGTTCTACGGTTTTATATTTTCCATTAAATTGTTTCAATGTATTTTTAAAAGAAATTTTTTTAAAATATTTTCATTCTCATTTTAAAATTTTTCTTGGAAAATGGGTTTTAAAATTTATTTAATATCTATTTATTTATTTTCTAAGAAAAAGGTTTCCAATTTTGTAAGGATTTATTTATATGTTATCAATATTCCATTAAATAAAATATTTCTAATAGGGATTATGTTTTAAATAAAAAATTTCAATTAAGAAAGGATATTTTCACTAAGAAATGTTTTATAAATATCATTCCACATTATTTTCCATATAATATGACATACTTGGATTTTACCCATGGCCTTATCAGATGTGATATAAAGGCACCATTCATATTCATTCTTTATTTATTTATTTTTTGTTGGAATCATATTTATGACCACCATTTCTCTTCAACAGTTTATATTCATTCAAAAATTACTTCTTTTCAATGGTTATGCATTGATGAAGAGTTTATGAAACCTCTATCTTTTACATATGTTATTATGTGATGAAAATTAATTTTTAACCTTTTAATTTAGTGAAATTGTGATAGGTGGTTTAGAAAACCTGTCCCTTTTTAATGTTCTTGATCTGATGAATAATTTATTATCTTGCGGCACAAGTATAAGTGATTTTATTATGAGATTGATGGGACTTATATCTCCCTAAAATTCAATGGGTGAACATCTATAATTCATGATATAATTATGTGAATCAATATGAAGGGATTGATCCTCTATGAGAACATGGTGAAACACTATCCCTTAAAAAGAAATAACTCTGACAAGAGATGGTGGTGTTCCCCCCCAGTAGGTGTAGTTACCAGAAATTTGGAATATGGGGAAACCCTATCCACCATGAAATTATAGGGAAACTTGATAACTTAATGGGAAATAAATTATAATGTGATAGTGGAGTCTTTTTCCAAGAAGTTTTGGTTCCCATGAAGTGCATTGATATGTTTCTCAATGCATCTTTACTTGTGAGGAAATATATCATGTGTTTATGTTTTCCATAATTCAATGTCTTAATCATATTAAAAAAAATTCATTTCTTATGTTCATTATTTCCTTATGAATCAATATTAATGTACTACAAATATTTACACCATGATTCTTGTTTCAGATCTATTGTTTTTGATTGTATGATATTAAAGAATTAATATCACATCTAGATACCAATATTCTCATGTTTATTGTTACATGTCTCCATTTTTCTCCCTTATTAAGGAGTTCAGATCACCCATTTTTACATTTCCTTCCCTAGTATATGAATATGTGTATTTGGTATTATATGTCTATGAAGGGTTCTTATCTTGGAGAACCTCAGGGGAGATAATGTATCTCACTTATGTACAAATGATTATGATTTAATGTTTCTAATGTTACTATTCTAGTATGTTCATTTCACATATGTTTGTATAAATATAAGGCCCCGGCCTTAAACCTTACTTAATCTTGAGCTATTACAAGATTACACATTGAGGATCTTTTCGGGTTTAGAGTTTTAGAGAATTAGATCATAAAACATGCATTACATTCCACATTTAAACAATGTGGTTACATAAAATATAGTATTCTTTTTTCCCATCAATGGAAACATATTTAAAATAAAACATGGATTCCTTCTTGACACATCCTTGACACTATCATCATATCATGTACCTTTCCCTTGACCTGTGAAAAACATTTCAAAATCATGGGATGAGCATAAAAAGCTCAGTATGGGTTATAAAAATATGGAAAGGAAACATGAGTACATATATACATAATAATGAAATCATACTTTACCCATAAAACATAATCACTTTAACATACCTCATCAAATCATGAATAAATCATAGAAATCATAAGACATAAAGTAACTTGAGTCATTCATAACATTCTTACGTAGGGAGTAACCCTATTGGTTACGTTTGGAATACCCATCACAGTATATTCCCAAAATATCTTCGGAGAAACAGTAACGTTTCACTCCTTCATGTTACCCAATGAATTGGAGAGCTATATCGGGCTCACCCGCCCTTAGTTTATCACGGAACCCCCGGTCTTCATAATAATTCCCAAGAACCTCAACATAATCGTATCACATAAAACATGCATAAAGGAAACATAACATTTCCACCTTTCAATCACAAGATATCAATACAACACATTGATATAAAATCATTTCGAAAACCATTTTCAATACCAAAATAAAATAAAAGTAAAACATGGTATTTATTTTTCATTTAAAAAAAAGGTATGGCTTGTAGAGGAAGCCGAAACTCAAATAATGGTCACGGCGGCGGAGAAGTCGTTGTCACCGCATAAGTACGACAAAAACATTTTCTTTTGTCATTTAGTAAAACGATTCATATAAAAAATATTTCTTTTGGATAAACATAAAAGTCAAAGGGGTTTATACACCGTATAAAAGAAGGTTTTGTATAAAACAAAATATGCCTCAATGAAAAGAGATTGAGACGAAGTCCCATACCTCAGGTCCGACTTGACTCGATCGTTCTTTAATCTACTAAATAATAAAATTGAGTTAATTTCTACTTTCTTAAGAACCTTTTTCAAGTTCATTATTCCTTTTATATCACTTATTTCCATGTCATGAACACTATGTAATTATTTAAGTTAATAACGGTCGTTTTAACGATCATTAGTACTTGAGTCAAAAATAAACTCTTTATAATTACAAGTTTTTCATGTATCTATTATATCCAGAATGGTATTTATGATGTAGAAATCATATATGTCATATATATACAGTAAATTCATTATTTATAATATTACATAATCATTTAGAGGTAAGAAATGAAATGCACCATTCATGGAGACGGTAAGTCGTACGTACGCATGTACGCTACTTTCATTTCTATTTCATATTTTTTAGAATGGAATCATAATTATATAAAGGTATATTATAATTCCAGTGTAATATCATATATAATATAATAACTCCATCCTTTATACGTCCCACATATGGTATTAATGAATCAAATCACTTTGAGGGGGCGGTAGTCCACACTTCCTTAAATGAAGATATCGCGATTACCCATAATGAAAACCATAATGGTATGCCCAAAATAAAAAATACAGAAGCTTAAGGAAAAAAATAAACATATTATATATAATATATAAATATAGTGCCATCTTAATGGCCACCTTTGAGGGTGTTAAATTAAAGTTGAACAATCATCGTTTCGGGAGGCAGAAATTCGCTATCCACGGAAACAGTATGTTCTTTAACCATTAGATGTAGGTGTGTGTAAGTGTAGTTCGAATACTTCTTATAAAAACATACTAGTATATTTAAGATACTTGAGTTGTTACAAAATAAATTAATAAAAATAGTTTAGGGGGTTGGAGAAGAAAAATTAAACAAAAGGACTCAAGTGAAGACATTACCTTAAAATCGGGTAACTCTCTTTGGTTTGAGCTCAAAGGCTTCCTTGGGAAGACTTCTGCCCAATGTGAGGCTTCGAGGAGTAATAGAGGGATGTGGAGAGACAAAATGTGTAGGGGTTGGCCAAGCCAAAGGCTTTGGATGTTTGGGTAAGGAGGTAGAGGTGGGGGCCTTTTATAAGAGGAGAGGAGGGGCACTCTTGGAAAGTAAAGAAATGCTAATTTATTTTAAAATGATTTTCGGATTCAAACGGTCCCACATTGATATAATTCGAGGATAAGGTGATAAGGGTTCTAAATATATCCATCCAATATGTTTTGGAAATGTTTAGGTCATAGAATTTAAATTATCTTTTCATTTTATTTAAATCCTTTATTAATGAGGTAATCGCTAATCATCATGATGTCATAAATTATTTAATATTTTTAATGTCTAAAAATTATAAAAAAATATCATGATGTAGGAAATATTTTTATCTTTATAATGAATATTTATAGTCAAAAATATGACTTGTATAACCCCATTCAAAAATTGTTTTAGTAAAACATCTCATGTTTGTGTCATTTTTACTTTTACATTAAATAAAAAGTTATTTATGTCATTTCCCAACCAAAGTGGCTCCATGGGGTCTCCAAGTTGACCCATGGATATTCGTGGTCGGCCATGACACATACAATGAGGGTAGGACATGTTTTAAGCTCATATAATCTTATTAAAACATTATTTTTACCTTAAACTACACTTATTACCTCTAATCGCGATTAAAAACATAAAAGTTACTATTCACCAACAAAATTATCATAATCTCATTGAACCACATTTTACTTCTTAATGACAACCATGTATGTCGGACTTTTTAAAATCAAATCACAGAAGTGGCAATGTTTCATTTAAAAGAAAAATCAGTTTCTTTAACTACCACTTAGTGCTTTCACTATTCATCAAAAATTGAAGTTTTTCAGAAAAATACCAAAACTTCACCCTAAGCTATATTTGATATTCAGACATCAAAAATTATGTATATTTTAAAAAATTCAAAACATATAAGTTGAATTAATTAATTTAATAAGTAATTCCCGCTATCAGAGCAAATAGCGTGTTTTTATGAAACAATAACTATCAAAAGATTGACACTAGTTTAAGTCCAATTTCAAAGTGAAATTAATTCCAACGTCCACTATTGGATTAAATGATAAAAATATATTCTAATTTTACTTCAAACACAATTCAAAAGATAATCTAATCATATAAATAAATTAGATTAAAAAGTGGTTTTGAATTAAAATACAACATTTTCACTATTCATTAAAAAATGAACTTTATCAGAAAAATACCAAAAATTAACACAAAGTAAATTTTTATGTCCCAATAATAAATAATAAGTTTATTTTGACAAACATAGATTATAAAATTGTCAAAAGATATATTTAAAAATGAGTTTCCTTCAAAAGGCAGTAAAACAATCTTTAAAAAAATATTAGTGTATTCCATGCTTAAGATTGGATTTATTTTCATTTTTAGCCTCTAAAACACTATCTAATTCATTAATAGACATAGATAAAAATATCTATTATTCATTACTTACTAGGGATGTTAAAATAATATTTAATTATTCAAAATATTTTATTTGATGTAAATGGATGAAAAGAGATTGTGACAGTATAGATAATTATATGGATAACTTCATGGTGATGAAATGATTTTTGGTGATTTCACGTTCATTCATAGTAAAAAATAGTGGATAATGATTTTTAACCTGTAGTGAAACATAAAAAATGGACAAGGATGTGTTTTTAAGAATGAATATATGATTATGTTTTATCCATCATGCTAATTTAATATAACTCATTATTAAAATTAGAAAATCTTTTTTTGGATTTAGAAATGGTAATTTTTTCATTAATTATATGGACAAAATATATTAACAAATATATTGTGAGATATACACTAATAAGAATATTTTAAATTATATATTAACATTGAATTATTTGAATATTTATAATAAAATAGGGATATATTTAACAAAATATTATTACTTCTCAATACCCTACCACCCAAGGAATGTGAGGATGGTGGTTGCCCCTTTGAATTGAATGCAACGTGAAAACATATCCATGACAAATTTCAAATGAGGATATAGAGATACTGAATGAAAGAGAATGATATTATATTTATAAAAATAGTTTTCAACCATCTCTCCATGAGAAGATTAAAGAAGAAATTAAGGAAGAGGGGGAGTTGGTGAAAAATGTGTGAAATGTTCATGAGTTTGTCCCCTATTATGAAGACATGATAAGGTTTAAGAACAATGTATGTTTTCTACTCATATTATATTTTAAAAAGGATATATTTGGGGAATTCCATTTTTATTAATTATATATAAACCATCAGGGTACAATGATGTATAAGTATTTGAAAGAGTATTTCTTTTGGGATGTCATTAAAATAGATACAGTAGTGTTTGTATAAATGTTTTTGGTAGGTCATAAAACTATATTTGAGATACCATATTATTTGGAGATGTTAAAACAAATAACTATACTAAAATATAAATGGGAAAACATTTCCATATATAATTTTTTTAGACACTCCATAACATCTAAAAGGAATGATGCTATTTGGGTTGTTTGTGATCACCTTACAAAGTCAGTACATTTCATTTCCATTAGAGAAAATTTATCTATTGAAAATATTCCTAGAATATACATCAAATATGTGCTATGATTTAATGGAGGGAAAAATTATATTGTATATGATTGGTATCAGAGGTTTATCTTAATGGTTTAGAGGCATATTCAACATGTTTTGGAAATATAGTCACATTTTGGAGCAACATAACTTTTCTCCCAATATTGAATGATGAGTATAACAAAAGTGTTCTTGAATAATGATATGTAATTTAAACTATTCATTCATGATTGTGTTGAATAAATTGATGATATTGAATGATACACCCAATAATACATCATTGAATATCTGAGTTCATAGAAATGGTTTGTTCAAAGTCACCACCATGATCTATAATATAATGTTGATTATAATTTATTCCTATGAATATCTATATGTAATAATATTATGATGTATTATAAATAAGTGAAATTTATATCTAAGATAACTATGTAATTATTATATTTTTTTATATTGGGAAATTATTTTATTGTCTAGCCCTGTAACCAAATCTATCTCATGTTTATGATATATTCCATGTATCTATCAATATGAAGTAATTATATGATAAACATCATATAATGAAATTAGATTCCATATCACTAGAGATGGATATTTATTATAATTAATATTCAATTGATTTTATTGATCATTGATATAAAGTGAATTGAAAAAAATACACAGTAATAGTTAATGTTTGGTGGATAGACCACCAGTTTGAATAATCTATCTGAAAAGATGATGAAATTATGATGCAATAGTGTCCTATTTTATTTCAATTGAATATATGAATTTCAATGGAAAATTAATTTTATGAAGGAATAATGTAATAAGCTAAATTTTTATTAGTAATTTTTTTTTAAATTTAATTTACATGAATGATCGTGTTACACAGAACACCGAGTTTTTCTTGTATTACACCCGTCATTGAGTTTTAACAAACTGAGATATATTATTAATATTAGGATTTAAACACAAGAATTATACCTTAACTGTTAAAAATAGAGGTAGTTATTATAACAATTAAATATTAAATATAATGTATAACTATTTTATATCATGAAAATTTATTGATAAAAAGTAGTCAATTTTTGGAAAACTAATTTATATCTCTCAAAATTTCATTTTTATGAGAAATTGTTTTATTTATTTCATAGAATAAATAATTATTGGTATTTGTAAAAATTTTACTAAAAATATAGCATCATAAAACATCATTTTTTAAATATTAATGTAATAATTTTAATGGAGTGAATTTTTTAATTTTTTTTAATATGATAAAATTTTAAGATATTAGTGAAAAATAGTTGTTTTTTTAAAAAATTTATTTTCATTTACAACTTTTAAAATCATTCAAAAAATTAGTATAATTTAAAATGTAATATTTGTTCTATTACATATTTATTAGTCCATTTTAGGTAATCAGAAGCAATTACATATTTAATTTTGATATTAAATCATTTTATATTAATGAGAATATACTATTTGGAGATCCACTTTATCATCACATCTGTAGTTTTAATTTTCAATTAAATTCTAATAATATTATTAATGGAATTTCCAAAAATATATAAAATATTTTGAAACATCATAATATTTATTTCATATCATGGGAAAAAAATCTATTGATTAATATTAAATAAAAAAATTAATAACCATGTCAAATTTATGAGCTTTTTCCATGACATAAAACAACTATACACTTCTTTATCTTAAAAAATCCCAGGGTTTCCTTTCCACCACATATTATATTCCACCCCTATGATATACTATTGAGAATTAAATACCCATTTTCAGCCAATACATACCCAAATGCCTTATGATATCACCTCGTCTAATTGTAGAATCAATAGATTAATTAAAAAAAATCCAAAATATGAATTATTTTGGTGAAAACCTAATGAGGTTATCCGAAAAATAAATAAAATTCCTCAATGTTAATTTTTA
This sequence comes from Viscum album, assembly GCA_963277665.1. Taxonomy (NCBI): domain Eukaryota; kingdom Viridiplantae; phylum Streptophyta; class Magnoliopsida; order Santalales; family Viscaceae; genus Viscum; species Viscum album. The sequence continues at coordinate 287,664,930 of OY728138.1, forward strand.
TGTTATGTCTTCCCAACCACTATAAAATCATAATTAACCATTTTTATAAAATGAATACTATATATTATATATTCTTATATGTTATTGAATTATGGTAATTACCTATATCTATATCCTATTAACTAAAATGAAAAATTATAACATCACTTGTGTGTGTGGTGGACCACCACCTCTCGAACTGAGCTGACAATGTTTCAATCAAAACCTATCAAGGTTGAGTATGATGATGGATATAATCTATATATTTTAAATTTATAACATAAATATACTTATATAACTATTATATCACATATATTTTCTTACATTCCACTCTATGGGGGATATTATGACATAGTTTGAGTGGTCGGTGGACTATCCCTTCATGAAGTGATGTGATTCATTATTCACTAACCATATTCATGGAAGACATTCAGAGTAAATTTATTAGATATATAATAATGATATGAAATAAAAATTATTCCATAATAATAATATATTATTTACATTTCTTCAATTTCATTTGTTAATAAACTGGAATCAATACTCATATGTGTGTACGACCTATAGTCTCTACGAACTGTGAACTTTATATTATGTCTCTATGTTTTATAAGTAACTGTAAATTTAAAAGTATTGAATATACATGATATTTATATATTGGGTAAATTTTATCTACATTATTTAACCATGATCAATTTAATAGGGGAAAAAATTTCAAATGAAAACATACATGAAAATGAAAAAACTATTACATGAAACAAAATTTTAACAATGATTGTTAATAAATGTGTTATGAATAGTGATTAATAAGTATTATATGGAATGAAAATTTTTACTATTGTTATATAATATATGTATAATAACTTTATATTTATTATATAGGAGGTTAAAATGTGTATGGAGAAATTCAGGGCTTAATGTAAGTGATTTCTACTCATTATTTTATTTCTAGGGGAAAAATTCAATATTCAAAATAATTTATTTTGTGTCGTGTAGATACAACCCCTTTGACATGTTATATCATTAATTTGTTTTTGGTTTTTTTAATGTTTCCTTTTATTTTATTAATTCATGGGGACAATTATTCAAATTTTAATAAAGAGTTAATGGTTTGATTTTATAATATCATTTTTTTGTCGGGATTATTTATGATTTTCATTAAATTATGTAATATTTTGACATACATATCTATATTTTAAAGAATTTATTTTCCGTGAGTTATTAATTGAAAAAGTATCTTTCCCTTTCATTTCTTGTATTTTTTAACTAATGATATAAAATAAAATTTTTTATGAAAATTTCCTTTATTTTACATATCATTAAAAAACCCTTTTTTATTTGACATCCATGTATTAAAAAAATCTTAAATGATTTAGCATTCCCGAAAGTATTTATTACTTAATTTTTCTGCATTTTTTTCATAACTATTTTCAAATAAATCTTCTTGTTGTATTCAAAATAATTCCCATTTATATTTTAAAAAAAATTTGAACAAAAATATTTTATTAACATGTATTTAATACAAGAAATTTTCCACGTCTGTGACCAAATCACAGTTTTAAAGAATACTTTATTTTATAAAAATATATTTTCAAATAAAAGTATTCCAAAAATAGTTTTCAATTTTAGTGGTTTTTAAAATTGAATGTATATTTTCCTCATGAAATGCCTTAAATTATTTTTAGATTTCTATATATGTTTCCATTGATATATTAAATGAAATTTATTCTAAATATTCGTCAGGTTTTAAAAATTTATTTCAATGTTGAAATGCTATTTTTCTGAGGAAAATTTTCAAGTGTCTTTTCAAAATTGTTTCCTATATAAGATTAAATCCTTTTATGATACACCTGATTTACTCAGAAGAAGATTGAATGATAAATTAAATATTATTTAGCTATATAGATAATTTATTCGTTGAATGAATTTTTAGGAAAAACAATTATTTTTCATAGGTTATACTTTGGTTATTTGGTGGAATGATTACGAAACCTATTTTTTTACAGGGGTTATGATGTGTTGGAATTATGATTTTTCTATATATTTTTTGACCAATATGTCCCAATATTTTATGGGCTAATTCATTATATCTCATGAGATATTATATGGAACAATTAGATTGACTGGTCCACATTTTGAAATTTGTAATTCCGGATCCTCTATGAGAATCAGGTGTGACTTGATCTACTATATTGATGGTCTTATATGTTAAAATTAAAATATAAAATGGTTTTCTATATTTATAATGGTGATAAATTTTAATGACATGGTATTTTGGTTTATGATATATCTGTGATGATTTCTCACTATTATGGGCATATATTTCAGAAATGATAATATTTTATTCCATAAATCAAGTTTATGATATATAATAGTTTGTGTATAAACACATTAAATTATATTCATTATCACATACCCATTTGGTTATCTTAAGATTTCATATGATCATATATTTTTTTATCCTATATTTACCTTTACAGTGAATTTGACAACATCCATTTATATGATTCCTTCCCCAAGATAGGAAGAATGGTTTTGGTTGTGTATACATAAGATGAGTACAATCAGAGAATCCATTTGTAACAGATGTGGATTATATTTCACGAAATAAAGATATTTTGTTTATAGCCTCCAATGAAAATAAACTATTGTGATCCTTACACATCTATTTATGAAATGTATTTGGTATTAATTTATAAAAATATGACATTTTTGTATTAAACTACTAGGTCGATAATCCAGGGATCAAATTATGGAATTAGTAATTATTTTAAAAAAAATTACAAAGATTATAAAATAAATTATCTAAATAGTTTTGAATTCTAATTTTACAGTATATTATTTAATATCATTACAATATCGTTATATGGTTATTTTATTTAAATATATATCAACCATTTTTGTATCTTTTTATTGAAATATTTTGAAAAACATATATTTTCCTGATTTTATAATCAATATAAATTTTTTATGAATTTTTTTCCCAAAATGCATGAAATAAGATTATAAATATAAATATATATATATATATATATATTAAATACAATTAATTCAAATAAATTATCTATATATATAAATTGATATTTGAATTAGTTTCCTAAAAATTTATTTAAGGGCATTTAATTAACAAATATTTATTATGGTTTAAAGTAAAATATCCCCCCATTTATTTATTCCTCTGTATCACATTATCTAAATAAGGATTCATTTATGGAGAAAATATATTTTACAAATCTGTATACTAGATATCTCTTTAAATGATAATTATTAGTTTGGAGATTTCTATAATTGGATATTAAACCCTAAATTAATTATATATTAGTATAGAATGTTCTTGTTATATATATTATAAAATATATTTCTATGTGTGTCAAAATGTATAGGTCCATATTATTACTATAATAAACTGACAAATATATATCGTATAAAATATTGATAATGTTGATATATTAATTCTAAAATTTATTTTTTCATACTACATTTTGAATTAAAAGATATATGTTTGAATGATTCATATAATAAGAACCACTTATATGGAATCATTTAAATCAAATCATATTTAAGATACTAATATTTATGGGGTTTCATCCAATATTTAAATACTCTTACAATATTTTTTAATTCGTACATTACTGTTCATTAAACTCATCAACGTATCGCTAATTTTTAATATAATTTTGACCATATAAAATATATTTTTAAAAAAAAATAAAATACTTCATGAATTAATGACTGATATAATTCAAAAATCATATATGATATTTTATCAAGAAAATTATACTAAAATAATTATAAAATTTAATTAAGTAAAAAAATATTATATAACTTAATTGAAATAAAAATATTTTAGGGTTTTTAATCTGTTAAAAGATGTTATTCTATATATTATTAGGTTAACCCTGAAACTATACATTTATCTAGAGTTTTATTGAATGTATTATCTATTATTCAATTACCATAAATATGATAAGCACATATCACCACAACATTATTTTTTGGATATAATAAATGTCTAATGTAACTATGATTCCATGAAAAATGAAAAATAGATAACCATTGATTAAATAAATATCCTTAAAACATTATTCACCAATTATTTGCTTACTGTAACACATTTGGAACTCATGGGATGTTTATGAAGTATATTAAAATTCATGATTTGTAAAATATTTTATATAGTTACAAAAACATAATAATATTTTATATAAACATTTGGAGAAAGTGAATCATAAATTAAGAAGAAAATTTTGGAGGAAAAATAAAAAATTTCCCCAATTCAAATTATAAAAAAATATTTATATAAATAATGTGTAACTAACTATAATTAATAATTTAGTGTTAATTTATACCATTGATGGTATAATTAAATTCTTATTAAATGTTTGATGCATAATGATCTTCATGAAAATTATAAAACAAAATAGTGTAATTTTTTATTATATACATATTGTATTCATTATATGATTACGTGATTATTCTTCAACTTTTTCAATATATGGATGTGCCGAATTTTTCTATTTTCATTACCATTTAAATATATCAAAAATTAATTATCCCTTCCGAGTTTCTATTTGGAAATATTTATCTCATAAGAAGTGACAAAAAAATACTAGATCATGGAATGTGAATACAATATTACAAACTTATAATTATATTTATTTTAAAACTAACCATGTAGCTAATAGAAGTAAGGGTTTGATCACATGTAGTGCATTTGGTATAACACCGAACTAATAATAAAAAATAACAACAAGGTTTTCTTAGTTACCATATTCAAATTCTAGTAGTCTACACACAACCAAATATCACTTCCCTTCTTATTTTATACAACATCAGGGATCCCCAGGAGATGTGCTCTATCAGATAAAACCATTTTCCTCAATGTAGAGGTGTTTTTTGATATGTTCATTCAACTTATATGAATCAATATGATATGGGGGAAGTGATATATGTTGTCTACTTATCATGAGTCTGATCTCAATGAAAATTTTTTTTTTAGAAGGGAATTCTATAAAGTCATCTAAGAAGACATCTTGGTATAGTTCCACCACTTCAGGAAATGATGATGGAAATATTATCACTCCCAAAAGAACCACAGAAAATCATTGAGTAATATATTATATTTATAGTTAGTTATGTATCGTCCTATAATACTTTATCTAAAATCCCACTAACATTTCATTAAAAATTTCTATTCATTGGATTTTTTGTAAAATATAAATATCTACTATTATAGTTTTCGTAAACATTATAACTATTCAACCAATCAATGATAAAGTGAAAATCAAAACTGTTCACTTCAGTGAACTTTAAATCCCACAAGAGATTATAATGTACAATAACTATATTAAATCCTAAACATCAATGAAATCGATCCACTTTTTGAGAAGGGTGTATCAAGTGAAAACCTCTCACAAGATAACTTGACAACTATGTAAAATCCAAAAAAAATTGTGAAGATGTAAATGTTGGAGAATAATTCTACTTCAGTCCATTAATTGGAATATTTGTGGAACATAAAGGAATATTTGGACTTAGTTGATAATCCAAATAATCCAATGTTTTTTTCACAAAAGAGTTGTCTTATGCACACAAGGTTGAATGTCGCGTGCAAGCCTCTTTAACTCCCAATGGGTCATCAATGGAATTCGTGTGCATAGAAATTCAAAATGGAAATGTTAGATGTGTAACTGAAATTGATCTTATGCTCATGAGATTAAACCCATGCATAATGTTATTCTTGTCCCAATGAAACATCAAATGACCACATTGGAATGTGCGTCCTTATGTGACACTACTGATATTATCTAATATAAATAGAGGGGTATCCTCTCCCTTAAGGGTTAGGATCTAGAAGACGAATCATATTTCCTGTGTGCATAAGATTACCCTTTCCACATCCACACAGACAACATGATTTCATGGTAATAGATCATGAATGACTTGTCTCCCATGTGTCCCCCCTCGGGTGCGCCCACTAAAGAAATGAAACTCACCCATTACCAATTTTCTTATGTTATGTTCATGTAAATGATCCCTATTGCACTCAAGACATACTCTTTTGAAGCATATCTTGTGCTTGGTACCCCTTCATTTTACGTTCAAACCTTCATTATTTTGTTCACACAATCTAATTGACTCTATTTGTTTTACTTGTTCTAATGACTAAATTTCAATTTCCTTTGGAACAAAATGTTATTATCTTGCATTCACCTCATCTGTATGACCCTCTAGGATTGTGCGCAGTAATTTTCTTATACCGTGAGTGGTGATTTATGAAGAATTTTCATACCTCATGATTCTTCACATAGGTATGAAAATAGACATTTCTTCTTCACATAACGATGATAACATGATACCCTCATGTGACCACTCTTCCACCTCACTCTAATTGAAAATTTTTATTGCCTTCCCTTACCCTAGTTCAGGTTGGTGTAAGTTATGTATGTCTAGTGTATGAGGAGTGAACCCCCATCATCCAAGATCCTTGATGTTGAACTATCAAGTGCCCTCTTCCCCAACACACGTTGTTAAACTATGAGTTTCCACATGTGTGGAAAGCCTATGAAGATCCATTGATTCATGATCAAAAGTGACGTCCCTCTCTCTCCTCCATTGGGTTTTATCTCCATGGGTGCCTTGAGAAATCTCTACGTATGCTCGGACACACCTTGATAGGGTTTTCCATTTACATGGATCCATATCCACATCATACATTGTGAGAACCTCCTCACGATACCATCCAAAAAAACGTTCCACTATCTATATTTGTGGGCCTCTATCCATGTGCAAGCCCTTTAAATTATTTTGTGGTTGCTCCCTCCATGACATAACATTCCGGTATACTACTATCTATTATTTCCCACACCATGCATGAAACATGTGGGCTTAGAGTTTAAAATTATTTATGATTTCATTTAGAGGATTCTCACCAAGCATAAGAGCAATTCCCCCCCATTCCTGAACTATAAGGACATTGATCATTGACTTCTAAAAAGTGAACATTGAAAGCCTCATTGAGGTTAAATCCTAACGACACATCCACTCTAAATTTTTCATTTGGGTTCACCCTCATCCTAGATGATTTCAAAGTACACTGATCAAAGAAATGTGGGTTATGATCCCATTCAGGGATTAAGGATTCCCCTATGAGGTGAAATACCAACCAATGATAAACACTTGTGCTCCCTCATAGTGATGCACCCTCCTAATGAAATACTCACCATTTTTGTTATGAAACATTAGGATTTGCGTCACTGAGATGTTATGATCTCCATTTTCATCTAACCATGAAAATTTCCCAGAGTTAACTATAATACGTCAACCGTGACTGTACCTATTATGATGGTCTTCCAACCATTTGTATTCCACATCATGTTTCAGGGTTGATTAACTTTTTGTACACCATGATTCTATACCCAATCCTGAACTATGTGGACTTTGATTCCACTGCACCAGGATATGTATGATGCTTTTCTAAGGTTCCTTCCCATCAACTATTTCCCATACAGACATATCCATTGAGCATTTGTGTCTAAGGAGGATCACACCCGAACCCAAGATTTTAATTCCTTGTGTGCCTTATCCACGCACTCCATTATCATGAGATGCCTCCTTAGGTATCTTGTCATACCACCAAAACAACATAGAATTTGATTCCGGCGTTTAATGGAAGGTATATTGAAATCCTCCTCATCGTTCAATACTAAAAACATCATCTTCTTGCAAGTTCCTTCTCATTCAACATTGACGTTCGATACATCCTCCATATCCATCATGATTCTACCAAGGCATACACATCCCAATGATCACTTTCCATTAATATGAGTTTCTAAAAATGTAAAATACCAGGCCATATTCTCCAATACCAAGCCCATATCATGGTGTGGTGTCAACATCTCCTCTTTATTACAGAACTCGGTCAACAAATCATGTTTAATCCTCACATTCCCCTATTGTGAACTACATGGGTTTTGATCCATGAATTCTACAAAAGGAATTTAGGATTCTTCCCTATGGTTCAATCAAATCCAATGGTAAATCATGGTGTACCCAATTTCCGTATCCACATTCTATGATCACCACTTTTTGGTGTTTAGATCCGCCTTCATTGTGGGAAACCATCCCCATTGTGGGACACATCATCTAGGGTCCATCCTCATGGATGTTTTTACCAATCCACTTGGTAACCCATCCCAGTTCTCCCTCCCAGTGATGTACCAATTTGATCAACTCTAGAGTGTTCTCATTAGTCTGATCGGTCTCCAAAAGATGTTAAACTCACTATATACCAAGAAAAACCATAGAGACATTCCTCGGGAATAAGATTACATGCATTCGACAAGGGACTCACCAAGATTCCACACCATCTATAAGCCCAATAATAAGTTGAAATTTATTTGTAAAAATGATCTAGTTTCTAGACATGCTAGAGACTCCCAACATGACCAATCCCTAAACAAAGGTTTTGTCCTTAACAAAATCTTTTAGAATTTCTAGATAGATGCAGGGAAATTTACCAGTTTCCTTAAAGAGATGGAAAAGTGTAGGGTTGGACGAACAACTTCATAATATTTAATGGTGACCCAAACTAGATGAAAAAATTATGATGAGGAATCCATGAAATGAGAGACTGACATCCCATCATACTGTTTCGATCAAGAAAAATACTTCACTAAAGAGTTGATGAATGCCGCCCAGCATTGGAATGCTGTAATGTGGGGTACAATGTGCATAAATCAAGCACTGGGCATACATGGTTGGCATGCCCAGGAGAAAGCATTGCAAAGAGAAATGGTGAAACCAATGTAAATCTTTTCTCTTTTGAACACAATGATTAGTGGAATTTGAGGCATCAATAGATAAGAATTTCACCAGATCCATCAATCCAGTGCAAGGTGATAAAAAAATTTATGGGCCTAGTGTGGAACGAAATAGAATTTTGGGTAGTTAGTCATAATAGATTTTGATTTTTGGTATCGTTAGTCTAGATCTTTCTATCCAGTAATGGAATACTAAGAGGTGTTGGGGAACAAGGAACATTTTTTATACTATTTATGATAATAGAGGAATCTTCGTTATTTGTATGACCAAAGGTATATAAATCCAGTTGTCTCCTTTATCTAGATGTATGGGAAGGGCCAATGCTAATGTGGAAAAACTACATAGATTCACCTATTTCATGACTACATCCACAACCCTGGATACCTCGCATCAATCCCTTCTCTCACTATCATTGTTTATCCTGAGGATGGTGATTGATACTCTAATTTGATGATATTATAGGAGGGTTACATCCCAACTAGTGATAAAGACCTCAAATATATAACGGATTTTGTGCCTCACCATCACTACCACCCATAATGGCCGTGTAGCGAGCTACTGATCCATACTCCAACATTCAACCATTTTGGGATCCTCTCTATAGAATACTCCAATGACTCACTCCCCTATGTCAGTGAGGAGAGGGATGTCAGAGTAATCCCATCTACTAACATCGCCATGTAGCCACCAAGGAGGGTCCCCACCGGGAAATGTCCACATCACCATAAAGTCCCTCAGGATGAAGAACATGTGGCCTCTACCACTCCTCCATCGACCACTGTACGGATGACCTGACATCAATGATGGGTGCATGATCAGGAAGAAGCTCATAAGTGTGTGTCATCCTCTAAAACTTTAGTGGGAAATTCCATAAATAATTCATACTATCATCAAACACTTATTATAGATCAGGGGAACCTCTATATCTGATCGGGATTGAGACCACATCCACCACATGGGAATGTTGTGATCTCTCCTACAGTCAATGGCATGAGAATCAGTTTTCGTAGGACATCACTGGAAACTAGATCTACTACAAGGGTCCTCCTCATATAAAATCTAGTCCAATAGGAGTTCCTACCCATATTTTTAATGCCAAACATGATGGTCATCCTCATGTACATGATCCATGGTGTGGTGATTTTCTCCATATTTTAGGTTATCAATGCATAAGTCCCCCTCACCCCATAAACCATCAGCACAGAGGTCTTCCCCATGTCCAATTTGATCAGTATGATGACCCTCCATATACCAACACTACCAACTAGTGATGTGGTCCTTCCCATGCCATAGTTTTTCTACATGGAGGCCCTCATGATATCCTTACCATATACAGTAGAGGCCCTCCCTACCTTAGCAAATCAAATAATAGAGGTCCAACTCATGCTTTCCACACTCATCATGGAGGTCCTATTGATACCAAGATTTTCCACATGGATGACATACCCTATGTTCCATTAGATATCTACCCGGGAGCTCCTTGCACCCCAACGCTCACAAGGAGATTGCATCCACACTATCTCACACAACCTGGAGGTACTCCCCACATTACTTAAATCTATGGAATATTTCCTCCAAGATCTATCACCAACCTGCATGGATGTCCTACCTAGGTATAATTCTCCCATCAGTTGATGAATAGTCATAGGGAAGAAGGTGTAACCTTCACCACCAAAGGAAGACTCTTGAGAAACACCATATATTTGTCAATCCAGAAAAAATTGCATATTATGAAGTAAAGTGTCATTCGATGATGGAGTCATAACCCTAATAATATGTATTGGTGTTTGGGAAAGGAACCCTATGCCTTATGTTCTTCCTTATATAATGTTAAATGCACAAGATCATTGAGGCTCCCCAGTTGGTACATACAGAAGTAGGAATATTTGTCTCTTTTTAAAGTTCTTGTTGTGTGGTCCTTTCTATTGTCATGAGGATCATTCTCTAACTTGACAAGATATTACAGATAGTTTTTTTATGGGCCATTAGATTATTAGAACCACCCATGTTCTTCACCATCAGCCGCCACCGTCAAGAATGAAGTGATGTTCAACACTCATTCCTAGTGGGATGTGACAACTCAATAAACACCCCATCTATGATATGAACAAGTATGTTATGGCTTGTCATACCGTACTAATTTCCCACCTCCATCTAGTCCTCCACTACATCATTCCATATTAGTACTATTACTGGTTCCTCAGCAACCCCCCAGTTGTATATTGGGGAAACCAAGGGAAATATCCTAATTCAAAAGGAAGGAACATGTGGGACATTCTTAATGAAGAACATCTTCTCGATATGTTTTTTCCATTCGCCACATCATACATCAGCATTCCAGAACCACTAACCCCAGATAATGATGGGTGCTTCTTTCGAACCTGTGGATAACACACTTCCATATCCATCATCATCAGATGGATTATACAAAAATAATGTATCATTATGAAGACATCAGCCATTAATGCCTCCTTGTCGATTGAACCTCCCTTCATGAGGCTCACCACCCACCATTTTTGGATTATCCCTAGTATATTTAGAAAATACGAATTTTGAGAAACATTATGCACTATCAAGTTTTCCAGGAGCCCTCTCCACACATCTAGATTCGTGTCTAGGGACATTAGGGTGACCTTTATTTTAGACCAATCCTACGACATGCTGGCATATATGGTGATATTGAAGATATGACTCCGGGAATCATCCATGTAAACATGGTTTTGACTATGATATACCCAAAATAATGTATTATGGTTACACCTAGAGAGGATGACCCACCCCAAGGGTATAATAACATATTGAAAACCCTTTAGTCATCCATACATGTCAGCGAAGACAACTACATAGCCATGAAGACCCTTTTGAGTCATTCTGTATTGGTTGGGACACAAATAATTGTAATGAAAATACTAGAAGCGTCAACCATATGACCCATATTTCTATATGAAGAAGATGGAAGATAATCGTAAGATGTTCGCACTACTTCAGAAACTCATGTATCATATGATAATTATTGATGATCACCTTTCCAAGCACCTTGCAAAATACTAACCCAACTATGGTGATCCCCGATTTGATCCCAACCATCCTCTGTTGGGGAAGTAGAGGCCAAAACATATTCCCCTATGAAATTTTCCTCTGTTGATCTTGAAAACCCTACATATACCTATATATAGAGATCAGATCTTAAGGCATGATTCCATGATATGAAACACAAAATTCACTCAAGCGATATGTGAATCATCTCTAAGACCCATCTACAAAGGAAATTCCTCCAATATTCCTTCATGTGGATCTGTAGGTCATCCATAAAGCAGCTCCACAAGTCGTTCCACAAGCCACTCAATGAGGCTATGGGACCATATATCATGTTGAAGAACCCACCAATGCACATGTTATCATGGATCCCTCCCATGATAGGAACCCTTGCTAGGATGATCTGATAGCTCATTCCATCACTACCCTATATGACCATGAAACCCAATAGCTGGTGATACCGCATGATGGAATACCATATCCTGCATGGTTGGAATATATGTTGGTTCCCTCATACTATGAAAACATACATTCTACCTAATTTAATGGGACGAGCGACCCCCTATCACATTTTTTAGACATTATATCTAGGTTTGAACGCATGATGGGACCTCTATCCAAGAAAAAGGCCTCCAAGCTCTGGTACAACATACAATAACTGAAAGGGACCACATTTTTCTAGTACAACCAACTACCAATCGAGTCCATAAATGGTAGGAAGGATCATTGATGACAATTTCTAAATAAATTCAGCTCCACCATGTGGTTGAATATAATAGATGAATTCTTTATTTGCATTCAATGGAAATATGAGGACGTCACAGATTTCATTTAGATGGAAGGCCCTACTATATTACCTCAATATGACACTGACTCAAGAGTTGATACTGATGATGTCAGTGCGAAATGTTAAAATTTGACTAGTCCCATATCATATCACTGTAATTGTTATAGGTGGATTCAGGGATTTTACTAATAAGGCTCAGTTTTGGAGGAAACCATCAATTAATCCTAGGAGGAACGATCGTTGCAACATACATATCCTTATTGAAGATAATAAAATTTCATGACTGTTTCGATTGCAGTGTTACATGCCCCCATGCTCTAAGAGTTTTTTCTGATGATCCTCCGTCAATTCCATGATGAGGGAATCAGCCTTACGCCCAACCTCAGATTCATCATTACCCAGCTCATAATTGGTATCCCACATCACATAATGCACCACCACCACCAAGATGGGTTAACAAGGATTTATCCTCCATTATGATCAAATCCTTCACAAGGGAAAGGATCCCAGAGTACCTTTCCCAGAAAGGGTAAATTGGTTCTTCTCATTTGATGAGGCTCTGTTTCATGGTTATTTTCAAGGTGACTTGGATAAGGGAATCATTCAATTGAATGAATGGAGGAGAACTCAAGATACTAATCTCATGTATCACCCCAAATGCTTCTCCAACCACTGATTCCATGGAAATACTCTCATGTTGTGATTTGTCATCCTGGACTTGTGCTAGGACAAGGTTGATGACAACATAATCAAGTTGGGTTATACCTTGGTATACGTACCATGTGATTTGGCGAGGCCTGATAGTGATAGTGGGGGTGAATGTCAATAGTTCTCAAGAAATGGGTCTCAAGAGTATAATGTCGGGATGGATAATATGGTATTATATCACACTTGTAGTATTATCCATACATGTATGATCCATCCAAATCCTTCTCAATCCACTACTCCTCTAAATACCATTTCGCATCTACATATCAACCTTCAACCTCCTTGAAGTGCAGGCACTGACATCGAAAATGAATTTAAATCTCCTCTATAGTGTCGAAGTCATCGTATACACATGGAAACATCATGCCACAAGAGAGGGACATCACTCCATGGATTCACTCAATATTAGAGTATTATTCTAGTGATGATCATGAGTATTCCTTAATAGATTCCACCTATCTGGTGGACCCTTACATGGTTCTCGGTGACGAGGTGTGCCAGGAAGATCCTGCTAATGTCCCTAGTCAATGTCATTGAAGATAAAAAAGTTGATAAATGAATTGCAAAAATTCTACAGCCAATTCCTTCATCCATTATTTTCACACCACTGAGATAAAGCAAATGACACAAAAAAATCTCAACATGCACAATCCATTTTCCCCATCTCATCCAATTCACCTCTACAATCGTTTTGGCTACATGATCATTAAATGCCGATGTGACCGCTCTATGATCAGTTATGCACTATTATTGATAGACCTCATTTATCTACCAGTTAACATGTAGTCATACTGTGTGTTTCTTCTATTCCATAACTTGATATTCCCATCACTAGTTGTAATCAGTCGGTTTAGGCCTTGGTATCCCTCATAGCCCCTTCCATAGAGAAAAATCATATCGGATGAAATTTTCATGTAACCCAGAAGTATGATGCGTTCACGAACAATTCTAGTATTCCATAAAATTTCACGATACACTAGGATCTCTGACTGTATAACTATATGAATGAATCCCTAGTAGATTCTTTGAGAATCCCAAATGAGTTTGTAATAGATGTAGCAGCTATAGATGCCTTCTATGATGAGGAAGCTAAGCATGTAAAATGCCATGTCATTATGTTAATCTTAGGATGAGATAATGCTTCTCCAATACATGGCCACATCCTCTTGTTATACATCACTGAATTGTTTAACATCGATGAGGTATGTTTTTGCCTTGTTCACATAGTTTTTTTATCAATATCATCCCAAACTAGATGCTCCTCACACTATGTATGACTAAAGAAGATCTGAGTCCCATAGACATGAATATTCATGGTTATAATATGATATAATAGAAAAAACATGGGAGGATATTACTAAATACCCATTTTGATGGTATAATCACCATCACGGAATTTTTGGTCATCAAACAGGATACCACCTACAAAGAATACATGGATAGACCCAGTATCTATCTCCATGAAACAATTCATTTTTTATATCATCAATGACTTATGTAACCCCTCAATATTCAAGTGGGTGTTCTCCAAGATGATGTTTGTTCCTTTTACTCTTTTTAATCCCACTTGTTGGTTATCGAAAAATATTTGTGTGAGGAGAAATTGTTTGAGGAAAATTTAGTTGAGAACAGTTATATTGTCGCCGACACATAGAAAAATCCGGATGTTTCCTTTGTCCCCACAATTCACTGGTTGGAGGTAACACCCACAGATTGGGAAATTCATTTGATGTCTAAGGAAGGAGTGATAAGTATGTTCCTAGGTACACAGAGTTCTAGATGTTCAATTTTTTCTCGTATATGAATCATGCTCAAGAAATATGAGATCCCCTTACCCCTATAAGGTGTCAGGACATTCTCTCCATGAAAACTACAATATTCCATAGTTTCCTATTTTTATGGTCTAGGTTGAACTGAGTCATGAAAACACATGACTAATAATTTTACATTACTAAGTATAAAAGCTAGTGTTTAAGGCCTTATAGAATTAGATCGATAACTTTTGTCGCTACGGTTTCAGCTGTGCGTGAGTCCCCCAGTGAATATTC
This sequence comes from Viscum album, assembly GCA_963277665.1. Taxonomy (NCBI): domain Eukaryota; kingdom Viridiplantae; phylum Streptophyta; class Magnoliopsida; order Santalales; family Viscaceae; genus Viscum; species Viscum album. The sequence continues at coordinate 287,680,311 of OY728138.1, forward strand.
CACTACTGCTAAGGCTGACACAGACATTACCTCTAGATCAACCTATATAAAAGATATTATCATGATGAAAATCCTAACACATTTTATGATGAAGAGGATTTGGATTATACTTCTCTGACGTTCATGGATAGTGTATCCATCATTTTGGAAGTATTGGTATTTGTGAATCTCAATACTAGGGAAGATCCAGACCAACAGTGAAATGTGTAGATATACCTTTGTAAGAGAAATAGTAGAATGTCGATTTCCTAATGAAGAATTAGGATTTATTTTCTAAGAGAAATTAATATATTTTAGAATGAGATACTTAGGTCTCCATCCATAATCTCGGTCAGCCATCAAGTCATCGTGGGTTCAAACAACATCCTAGAAAGATTCACCCATGTCATGGTGTTGTGGTCAAGGTCGAAGTTAATAATATAATAAAATCCAACATTTTCAAGGAAGTATGGTACCTTATATGGTTATCCAATATTATTCATTTCATTAAAAAGAATATATTGATCAATGTCAGCATTTATGTTTAGGATCTCAATCAGCATTGTCTACGGGATTATATTCCCTTTACCGTGAGAGAGCTATAAATTAATGATACTGTTGGATTCTATGTCTTATCCTTCATAGATGGGTATTACCAATATAATTTAATACAAATGTAAATTAAAGATGAATAATTGTCAACCATCGAAGCACCTTTATGTACTTTTAGTTACAATTCAATTCCTTTCAGCCTAATGAATACTGGATCCACATATCAACGTGCTATGTACTACATATTCAAAATGATCATTAGGATGTTGGTGAAACATTATGTGGATTATTTGGTGGTCAAATACCACTAGAATTATGACCATATTAGTGATCATCAGAAAGTATTTGTCCTCCTCCACTCCGTCAATATGATTATCACCCCCTTGAAGTTTGTCTTATGGTTTTCCTCAAAATCACTTCTCAGCTTTTTCATCCAATATAGAGGCATCAAGATTGATTCAATAATGATCAAGGAAAGCAGTTAGATTCCTCCTCTGAAAAATCATTTAGATCTTTGAGGATTCCAAGAAAACATATCCAACATATTCCAATTAATTGAAAATATATCTAGAAATTGTACAACTTTCTGACCAATCATCAAAAAAGGTTTATTTCTACCAATGAGATGTATAATTTAAAACGACTTTTAAGGAGATCAAGAAGTACATACTATAACCATTGATTCCGATGACATCATTCTCATGAAAGACGTTGGACCTATAGGTGTCCACCCTAGAACTATCCCTCAGATAACTTCTCACCCAGATGAATAACAAAGGTACAATGAACAATTTATACTATCTTATTGAGATACTCCCCGACTTGGAGACTATATATTCCCTTATCGAGAAGAGATTCCTAACACTAGTTTTTATATTGGTAAAGTTGTGACACTATCTACATCATCAAAATATTCAACTGTTATCATGTGTTGATCAACAAATGTATATTCAAAACTGACCAATTTTTAATGACCTTCTAGATCAGTGGGTAGTTATCCTTCAAAAGTTCAACATCACATTCATCCCGCCAAAGGATATAAAGGGTTATGTGTTGGCATAATTCCATACCACCATTCCATCTCCCACAATGTTGTCTCTGAGTCATTACATTATAGATGATTCTATTTTATAGGTGGACCATACCATGTCATGTAGGATGATTTAATTAAATGGCACATCTGTATGTTCGATCGACAGAAGGATCAATGACCCCTGACTCAAATTTTCTTTATGGGAATCATCGTCATCACGCCAACAGAAGATGTTTTTCTTATTCTTTCTTGTTTTATAAAGGATTCAAAAAAAATGAGGTATAATATCAAGCCCTCATCACTAGACTAGAGATTTCCCTCAAAATTCATGTTCCCTATATACATTTGATGGGGGACTTCAAGCTAGTTATCTATCATATCAATGGTGGAAAAATCCTCAAGAAGCCAGATCTGATGCCTCTTCTTGAGTGTGATTGCAAGCTGATATCCAAGTTCCATTGTATTCTAGAGGACATTCACATTCCTTTCTCACAGAATGTTCAATTCAATTCTTTTTTATTGCCTTTCCACATCACTCATAGAACCTGACTGGGAGTATTTGATCATCTAACTTGTTCAAAAAAGGGTTATCACTCCAGTCACTAAATATGATGATGATATACAGTAGGTATTTCACCTTACTACTGACTCCCCCAAATCAAGAACACCATTTTGTCACATCGTTGTAGAAGTGACCACTTATTAGATGACCCCTTTTGTCGAGCACCTCCAATACGACCAACTATTGAATGATAGTGACAAATGTGAGTGAATTCGCCGGTGTGCAGTAATGTTCCCCCTCTAAAGTGGTTCTATACTTGAGAAGATACTCTACAATTGTGGGTTCTATGGAGTTCCATTTTTACATTCAATGATACCTGATTATGAAAGTCATGATGCGTTTCCCTGCTATTTCCTATAGATCACATCTGGTAGGGTCTAATCTCTCCAACATATTTGATGGTTGTGTTACTTTTGAACCACTATAGTTAATGATTATATTGATTTCACTAATAGGTGTCACACATGATTGATCCATGACTATTTTTTTAATAAGACAGCAGATAATATTCATAATACCATGTAATTTTATCCCATTGTGTTATGGGGACTCGATATCGTGAGATCATATACTACAGAAACATCTCGCTTGTGCAGGTTTGTTAAAACTGTGATAGATTTCTTCTCTATGAGAGTAGATGGTATTCCACTAAAAGTAGTCAAGTATTTTTCCATCATTGATTTATTGAGTTCCAATATCAATAATCGATTCAAATTCCCTCACAATTTTTCACCATTAATAGTGCCAACATTCCAGCGACTGATCTAAAGATGTTGTATGCCTTGTACATCATCCAGTCCATTAATTCTGATCACTATCTTGCATAAGAAAGTGGGAATATTGATTCATTGAAAAAGAACCTCTATAATACATTCCAAAAATGGTTTTTAAATGCAATAAGAGTGTTTTCATAAAAGATCCCTAATGCTCTCTAGGATTACATGATGAAAACTTGTTATTCCACCCATATGAACAAATATTCCCTAATGTGTGAGACCAAAGTAGTCATGCCTATCATGGTTTAATATAATTCACTCCAAATAGATTTTTTATGATCAATATATGTTAGAGAGGATTTCCAATGTATGTTAGGATGAACTCGAATCCCTTAATGAGAGTATGAGCTTTACCTTGCACACTCTAGATGAGAAAAAAAAGATAGGCAATGATTCCAACAAAAGAGATCATCTTCATTCCTTCCTTAAGGTGGCATGTTATTGGCTTTAGGGATTCCAAATAAACTAATAAGGAAGCCACCATAATTGGAACCAAAATGGAAGGACTATATATCATCCATATGGTTTACCCCAACGACACATATGCTTTGGTCACAATTGATGGACGGTGAATTAGTCCACCATGTAATGCCAAATTATTTAAAAAGTACTTTGGATGAGGATTCAACGGATCTGGTTTGTATGACTTATAACTACCCATCATCACCATCCTAGAGGATGTTAAAATATAACCACGTCCTTACAAAATAATGTTAAACAACATGGAATTAAAGAAATATGTATTGGTTGATTCCTTCACTAACTGGATATGTAGGAACACCAATATATTTTTCACGTGGACCCCAGCCTTAGTTCAATAACCCCATTCAATTGAGGGGATACATGGTGTGGTATGAGAGCTACTTGTTTCTCATTCATGTTGGGTTCATTTCAAAAAAATATTGTGTTTACCTATTATAAAATCCCCACCTTCATTTTGGTACATCAAGCATGGTGTTACATTTTGAGTCTCTTTGTCCTTCATGACATCAAACTGCTACTACGTTCATACCACATGATGTAAAACTATATGGAATTCTTGAATTATGTGTGACTTTATAATCATCCTTATAGGATACATAAGAATAGTTAAATATTTTTTTCATTAATTGCATCTCTTGGTACTTCAATTTTTCATCTTCCCCCTTCCATTTAGTTCTCTCTTGGGATTGTGAATGGTGTGTCATGGACTTCCTCAGTAATAATTCTTGTTGGGTTATTTTCCTTGGGATACATATTCCCTATTTTGAATACTTCTCCCCCTTCATCCTTACTATATGAGGGTAAAATTCATGGCATTATAGAACAATGTATGGATTTCTTCCCATCAAATAGGATATATATGAATGCCCATAATTTTTTCTTCTTATCATACCCCATTTTCCTTGGGTTTCCCCCCACATCCTAAGGTTCCTTCTAAGAGCATGTGGTTTGGTGTAGGATTCTATTTCACTCTTTCACATTGGGATTTCAATATCTGCACCATGTTCCTCCCTTAAGAAAACTGATCTTTCACCTACGTCCTTGTTGCATGATGTTAAACTGCGTGGGAATTAAAGAACTATATATGTCTTTAGTCCAATCCTTACGGTATATGTAGTAATTTCCTGAAATTTTTTCTTTGGGTATTTTCCCAGCCTGACCAACCCTTTCTCTCCATTTTCCCCATTTTCCATCTCGAGTCATCTTCCCCTAATCTAATCCCTCAGATTCATTATTTCTTCATTAACATGCTATGTTGCATCTTTGTACGGGACTTACAGTGTTGAATTCTTCATGCAGATTCTATCAATCCACCACCACTCATTTTGTGCCCAATGTATGGGTCTCCATAATCATTAACATCCAAAGGACCCCCGAATTGTATGGATTCTCCGCCTTAAGACTCACATAACATTCTGGGCCAATGTACCAGACGATCTTGAAAAACATTTTGAGATAGGTCCTGTGTTGTGAACATGGTCAGCGGTCGACCCCCTATTGTTTGTTCCCATTCAAGGGCACATGATATGGATATCGTGTTTTGCATATTTTCAACAATTATCCTTCATCGTTACACCAATCCCATTGCATTTTAAATGTTGTTATCCTAATTCACATTATATGTAACATCCTAATTTCCATATGGAACATCAATACTTTATGTTTCATCCAACCATGCCCCATTTCATGTTGAGTGTACATAGATGTGAGGTGGTGTTTTCTTTGATTCAACACATATATTCACATGTTGTGTTCTTCCCTATGTTGTAAAAATATTATTCACCCCTTGTTTCTCACACCGAGCATGTATCATGTGGGATTAGGGGTTATAGATAAGGTTTATGCATCCATTAATGAGACGCATGCCTTTGGTCTGAACTATATGATCTTAAACTAGGAATTCAATGTCCCAAATTCCTAGCATAATGACTTCAATATGGGTTCATAATATACTGGGAATTTGTGATGAGGTGCATACCACATTTGTCTTCTTTCACAGTGGGTTTCTTTCTGACATTGTAGTACATGTTTTTCCTTTTTACAGATCATTATAATGGTCCAGACTATACATCGTAAAACTACATAGTTACTTCTTTGGAATGTATGGTGTGGTGTTGACGCCTTTTTTCCCCATCCACATGGGGTTACATTATTACCCCACCCGTACACATTTCCACTATGGGATTTTCATAACACTAATACCATAATCTAAGATCATTATTTTCCAAGATAGTATGATATTAAACTCTGTGACAACCTCAATTATCCATATTTCAGAGAATATCTCTCCCTTTGGCATTGGCCATTTTCAATTCCATCCTTAGAGAATTACATATGTGATGATTCACATCTTTATGGGATACGTATGGATGCGTTGAAACATCATCTATTTCCAATCCTCCATTCCTTACTGTATTTGGACTCTTGGTCTGGGTAATCCTTAGTGTAAGTGGGTGTGATTGAGCCTCTATAGTTTTCATTCACATTTGGTTTTCAATAGATTCTCCATCTACCTCTCTTCAAATTAATTCTCCGGGAAGTCGCCCTCTCCCCATGACGTTAAACTACATGGGTACCATCCAGGATGCACACATAACCTTTATTTGGGCCTCTACCACCTCTCACATCCAAAAGGACCCCCCAAATGGTCTGTAAACTTATCATTACGGCTCACCTACCATTATATGGAAATGTTCACAAGAGGATCTTGAATGACATTTTAAGATATTTTATGCTTTTCAAACATGGCTTGTGGTTGACACTCAATTGTTGGCACCCATTCAAGGTCACGTGATATGAATACTATATTTTTAATATGGACAAACATTTTCCCCCATTGATACACTACCTTCATTGTGTTTGAAAATTTTGGTGGAATGATTCATATTTTCCTACCTCTATGTTCTCCAACATACCTAGTGTTATCCATAAAATATATTCGTTTTTGGATTGGGAATGTTGGCTTGGTTTGGATTTTACCATATGAAATTTCTATTTCATTGTTATAAAAATTAATGTGGTGGTGAAATCCTCGAATCACCCCTTGTTTCCCACACTAAATAGGGTTCACATGGGATTAGGATTTGGGGGGGGGGGGTAATACCCATATGTAGAACTATAATACCCTATGGTCTAATCCCTATAACATTAAACTATGTTCTATTTAATCTAATCCCTAGAAAGTTATACTATTCCACCTTATCCCACATGAATTTAATTTGAAACACCCTTACTATACCTCACTAAAGTGCACACATTGGTCTTGTCACCCAACATTAAACTAATACCTCATCATCCTGGAAACATGATGAAAAATCACAGTGGAATATGATGTTCTCACTAGGCATAAAATCACCCTAGGTACATGTTATCCACAATGTCATTTTACAATCATTTTAGATGGCTTGATTCTGGTAGAAACTCCCAAACATTTCGTGCCGGTCTGATCATTCAAAAAATAAACTAAAAAATAACAAATAAGATATGTCAAATGCCTCTTTTTCTCTGTTCATGGGAAAGAACTACACAAAATATTTTCAACAATAACTATGTATTCCTTGATTAATTCCATAGTAGGATATGTAGTGAGACTTAGATAACTTACCACTTGGTCCATCTGTATAATTGAAAACTGCTATTTTTCCCCTTTTCGACCTAGGTTCCCATTTCAGAATGTGTGATGTGGTGTGGACTTATTTCATCCTTATTCAATTTGGGTTATGTACCACACCACACATGACTAACATGGGTTGACCACGTCTCAGCCATAAGACAAAAAATTCTAAAAACTTATCATCCTCCTGGCATGATGTTAAATTACACATGATTCCATAACTACAAGTGGCTTGATTCCCATCCTTATGATATACATAGTGACACTCAGACATTTTTTCATCAGGTCCACCCCAGGTTCAATAACCTCCCAGAACCGTTTTCCACAATTAAAATCTAAACCCTATGAAAAAATTAGATACCCAGAAGAATATGTGGTGTGACATTTTTCAATAGGTCACTTGGGATTTAATTGTTTTTGGTTGTCCCTCCCCATATCACATTTTCCTCTTTCTCATCTATTTAATATGATTTGTATGGGGTGCAGGACTCAATTGGCCATTCTAGCTAGGTTTACTAACTCTATTCCAAACCTTCCATCTAATAATAGACATCATTTTCCATATAGAATGACTTTATACTGTCATCTAGGTTTATTTCAGTATAAACCTAAACCATGTACAATAATCCTCATCGTATGATGCTAAAATAAATACCTATCATCCTTATATTCATGATGTAAAGGTTCAAGTCATTCTAGTTCCACACCAATGAGGTCCTATCAAGAATAAGGTTTGATCTTGATTATAATCGGTATGCTCAACCAATGATATGTAGTCATAGTGATGTAATTTAGAGAGTCTTGGAGTCCTTTCTAACATCCCATCACTCTACCCCATGCTTCACTTGCCCTAATATTTGGTTCCTCATCCCTGTCCACATTTGAAGGAACCCTCTAACAATATGTATTCCTAACCTCATGGCCCACCTACCATCCTAGGCCAACATTACATTGGGACATCGAGCGTCACATCACGTTTTCCCATGACATTGAATACGATTAGCTATTGGCACTTGTTTATTTTTCCACATTTCAAGATAGCGTGATATGGATTATTTGTTTAGATTATAGTAAAAAAATTTCCCTTACCATCATTCCACCCTTATTATGTTCCAAATTCTATGTATCACGATTCACACTTCTCCTTCACATTTGTTAGGATAGATTCTAAATTCCATTAAAATTATCCCACTTGTGCACTTGTAATCATTTGGAGAGGAAACAAGTCCCATATGGGAGCATTAATCTCAATTCATATCCCCTCTCTTATCCCAGATACATTGGGTGGCCATTCTATGAGGACATTACCTCATCATTAAATTGTTAGTTATCCCTCTCATATACAAAGTGGATAATTATGTGATCATACCATGTTTCTCACATGGGGTATGATAGAACTGATCTTAGGGATTTATCATTTGTTGTCTCAAAATTATGATCGAGATACAACAAAAAAGAAGAATGTATATCCATGCACACATTCCACAATAAGATAATATTAGGGAAGACATGTTTCCGGATTTTTGACAAAACATGACCCTCATGGATCATTACTTTCGATGGGATTCCTCAGTTTGGCCACTCTCTTGCATGTAGATTCTAGGATTTCTTCCCCTCCCTCCTCTCCCACTCCATGTAAATAGCCACAGAGTGAAGCTCATTGGAATATTCCCTCATTTGTTCCCAACAACTCGAATTTCATCCAATTGATGGATTACCTATGCTAACTGCTCCTGTGATTCTACTTGATGTGCTCTCTTTCATTCAATGTACCAAGACTGATTTGTGAGAAATGTATCTCATTCACCTATCTTCTCATCAAGGGATCATATTTAATTCTTAGTATCTAGATATTTCTGAATATTTTAATATTTATTCCTCCACCAAGAAAAATCAATGTGATGGATACTCTCATACATTATCTCATCATGGTAGACTCATATCATCACATTGGGAGAGAAATTGTCCACCCATCTGGTATAGAGAAAACACAACCACGTGTCTAGTGATCCCATCCGACACAACCATTCTTTACATAAGTGATTAAAAAATTGATTGATTCAAATCTAAGGATTACACCATGTCATATTTTACTTCATTACATTGTCAAAATCAGAATCATCCATTTATTTAGGATCTACATGATTATATTCATGAAGGATTACCATATATTTTGTAGCAGGGCCTTCCTATGAAATCCATTCTGAGGTACTAGGACCTATGATATGTGTCCAAATATCTTCTCTCATCCCTTCCTCAGTGAAATATTTGTATCTAGATTCGGGTTCTCCCCTAGTAGTGGGATCACCAGTGATCACAAATTCTTTCCCATAGAGTTCTAAATTTGATTAACGTTAGTGGATAGTTTTTTATGGAAAGGCATAGTGGTCGATGGATATCACGAAGAGTTCTACGACTTGTCATTTTTTTGGGATTCTTGTATCATGATCACTAAAAGTGGAATTGGTATATTGGTTAGCCAATTTTATTAGATAGTATATGTGTGTTTTTAAATATAGTGACTTACAAGATCTAGGTGCATCTAGATCGAGTGCCTACATTACTACAGGACCTTCCGCAAGAAGAGATAACTCAATTCATGTTAATTAGATAGTTTGTTCCATGTCTTTATAGGCTATAGGAACATCCTGAGATTATGAGGCCATCACTCCAGCCTCATTTTCTCCTTCATCCAACATTGGTTCTCCACCTTTATCATCCAAATAATCATATTTTGGGAGATTTCTTTCCTTGACCATCAAAACATTTTCTCCCAAACAGTAGGAGATACCTGTTACTTATCACCAATGTTTTCATAGATGTAGATATGTGCGATTAGTGGATTCATGTAATTCAAATAGAATTGGAAAAGACAGATAGGAGTTGAAACATAACTCGACATGCTTGGCTAATTACTCAACATAGCATGTGATTTGATGACTCTCATGTGGGATCTTCTACTAGGACTCTATCCCAAGAGGTCCCTCCCATCAAGGCCTAATTTCCACACCTTACTCTTATACGTCCTCCATTTATTCATCCTCCCATTCGTCATCACCATCATCATCATCTTCTTCTTCTTCATCGTCACCCTTGTATGACTTTTCATTGGGGTAGAGTTTTTGACTGAGTATTACATTTACCCTGACATGATGTTGTTCATACTGTCCCTATTGTCATGTAAAGACGTCCATGGTCGTTAGGTACACATGTCGGTGATGAATGTGATCTTTGTCCACTACCTAGATATTCTCTATGTATGGTAGATCAATCCTAGTCTTCACCAGTCTTCACCACAATTCATCAGTTGAAAATTAATGACATAGATTTCTCTAAGAAGACCAAAAGGAAGGGATAATGGCATCATTGGCCAGCTATATAAGATATATTTGTTTCACCACAAGGGCTTCTGTATCTAGATCATGTGGTCATCTATGTGACCAACCATCCTTATAATTTTGATCCATGGCTTTACCTTGAGACGATCATAGTATACACGTTCCTACATGGGACTCCCCAACCTACTTATTTTGATCTATTCTTGCTTCCTATGTAGAACCTACCTACTCTATCACCATATTGTCTCCATTCTCGCCCCCTTGATCTACCAAATGTGTTTTCACAAAGTTCTCCCTTGATACACTGCCAACCTGTGGTCATCAATTTTTATTGATAGGATGACATCGTCAACACTGGGGAGAATGTAATGGATCACCAAATCCAAAATTTGTCAACATGCACCTAAATTGGTGAAGGATACTATTATGATACTCATTCTAAAACTATTTATAAACATTTCTAGGAATCTTCTGCATGAACCCAAACAATATGGAAACCCATGAGTGCAATTATGGTTTAAAGATGATTTTAACATCAATTATGTCCACCAGCACACCACCCATGATACTCTATTGATACTCATTCTACTATGGCAGCCCTCAATGGTCAACAGCCTTCTGAACCAATGGGGATAGATATGGGTGTATGTTAAAGTTTTCATGATTGTTGATCCTAATCGTAACCCCATTTTCATTAAGTATTAGTGGCCAAACCCTAATAATGTTTAGGAAATATACTCACAATACATCACCTAGATAGAGAATGGATGTTGGGATATCAATCCAGGCACAATGAGTTGTGAAGTAGCCATTAATATTTTTAATTTTTCTACAGAATCTCTTGACCATAGTCCCTCTTGAGATGTGACCCAACATTTTGTACTCCATAGATAACATAAGCACATCTAGGATGACATGTGATGGCCTACCATGATCTCAACCATCACCAATATCCCTAGACAAAAACTCATCCTCATATCTATTTCATGAAGATACCACCCTCTTTGGAAGGAACCAAGGAAATTAGTTTTTTTTACATGTAGGTATCGATTATCTTTTCTCACTGAAGCACCATGATTTGTATTGGCCTACTTTTATGAACACCAACTATAACCTGGGATTTCCCCTCTTTGATGTGTTTGGGATGTCTTTCAATCCTCCTAGAATCTTCATCCTCTCATACCATTTGATGAAAAAACTAAACCATGTTAGATAGGATATTTCCTTAATGATGTACTTGATCTTCATCTTCTACTACACCAACTGCAATAGATTCCATGATATAATGGGATTTCACACACTATCTCCCTATAAGTTAACTGTTTGTAAGAATTCCTCGCAACGAACCCCTTCCAGATGGATTCTCCTAATGTGGTGTATGTCTCGAAGGACAATATTCACCTCTTAATGGTGTAGATGGATGGAATTAGTTCCAGGAGACCACTGACTGAACAACTCTAGCACCAGGTCCTACTGGGGGTAGATATTGAATTACAATGTCCACAAGGCCTCAAACTTCCTTATGTATCAATGCTTGACCAGGAATTCCTTGCATGTATGGCGCACCTAGTAATCTTATTCCTACTCTCTCATTAATATTATTCAAGAACTCAATTTCCAATAGTTCTTCTATCCCATAGTGTCATAAATGATAAAACTCTTTAATATGCATGAATTATTGGTAAGAAATTATTTAGATTCTATTTTCATCCCCACCATATCCCTTTCTATTGGGTTCAATATGTCAACAACACTTTGTCCAGATTACCTAGCAGAGGTACCATAGTTTTTGATATTGAACTGCGGTAAGCAATCCTCATGTGTCCCCCATGATTGCGAGCACTCGGTCTCGATGCCCAGCATTAACACATCATCATGAATTCCAACGTTCCATTGAAAAATGCTATTTTTTAGGACATAATCCTTTTAGACCGTTGTATGCATGGTGAGAACCATCTGATTTTCAGATATCACTCTTCATGCCTATGTAATGTGAGGGTCTGTGATCATCTCATCCATTCATGGTGTATAGGAATCCTCCCTCTTAGTGTAAATATATTCACCATTTATCTCAAACAGGTCTCAAATGTACATGGGGTTTGGGGCCAAAGACGGTGGTTCAACACATATAATAGAATGATACATGAAAAACTGATGATATATATGGAAGAAAACTCAACTAAGTGAGAAACATGAAGGATAAAGTGGTTTTGCATAAGGTACATACAGAATTTGAGATATTTATCACATAATGAAAGAACTTTTACACACTAAAGCGGATCCAATCTCATTAAAACAGTAATGGTAAATGCCCTTACCCCCAAATATTTAGTGGCACAGACTTGGACATTTGGGCATGAAATGGGTGCCTTGCAAACCAGATAAGCCATTTTGTGTGCACCACAACAAAAATATTTTTCTCGTCTTTGTTTATCTCATTATATAAACTTTTGGTTCTCTCTATGCTCAATATTTGAGGGCGGGGGGGATTTTTTGTGTTGAATTACTATTGAGATAATAGATTAAAATATTTTAGAAACCAAAAGTAATATTTTGAGTCAAAATATAGTCTAAATAATCCTAAGGGTTTTGCATGCAAGATTTGGTTCATTCACACAAGGCCTAAATCCACACACAAGACTCTTTCACACCAAATGAAATGTCAAATCATATTAATGCACACATACCTAAAAAATGACATATTCAAATTTGTGGACGAAACCATGATGATGAGAAAAAGATATGACCTACATGTAAATGTATTCCACACCCAATGTGATGTTAAATGACCACCTCCACATAGGCCTTCTTTCATGTGACTACTGAGATTTTCAATAATAAATAGAGAGGTACTAACTCCCATTAAGGTAATAATATAGAAGTTGAACTATCGATCCTCAGTGTGTATGACGACCCCTTCCACGACCACTTGAATGTAATGATTTCATGGTACTGGATCTTTCACATCATGCATCATGTGGGCCTCACTTCGTGGAGGCCCATTAGGTCATGAAATTTTTCCATTTACATTTTTTCCAATTCAAGTGTACCTGAATGACTCATATTTCCTACTAGACTTACCCTTGTGTAGTATATATTGTTCCCAGGACCCCTGGTTTTTGTGTGCTAGCATTCAATATTATATTAACCCATTCCTTTTACTCCATGTGATATCCTTATTCATATGGATAATGCTAGAGATCTTATTGAATGGATGAATCCTATACAGTATTTACCTCCTCTGTGAGGCCTTGTAGGCATGTGTTCTTTGATTTATGGGTCCCCTGAGTGGTGATCCATATTGTTTCACCCTTTCTCATGCTTCTTCCCATATGTAAAATTAAAAATATTTCTTATTCATATTTACATTCAAACATTATCCTCTTGTGTGAACACTTCTACACCTCACTCCCATCTAGAATTTCTTGTGGCGTTCCCTCCAAAAGTGCGAGTTGGTAAATGATATGTAAGACCAAGGGATGAGGAGTGAGTGATCATCATATGAGTTGTATGATGTTAAACTGCAAAGTAATTTCATCCCCAACACTCACCATTACCCTATGAGTCTCCACATGTGTAGAATGCCTGTGGTGATCTAGGGGACAATAAATATCACTGCCATCCCCCTTTCGCTTCACCCTCTAGACTTTTTTTCCAGGTGACATTTAGACAATCTCCACATAACCCCTGATACACCTTGATATGGAGTTCTCTGAACATGGATCCATATCCTTTTCAAACATTGAGACTACATAATCATGCTTCCCTCACTGCATTAGTTACAATATCCCTCTATTTGGGTCGCTAACTGTGTGTAATACCCACACTATCAATTGTGGATGATCACTTCATGGAAGGCCTTTCTAGTCTAGTTCTATCTCTTGTTTCTCATAGATATCAACACTCACATGGGCATAGAATTTAACAGTGATTGTGATGTCATTTTTTCACCTCAAACCATGTGTATTTCCCATGTCACACATTCTTGATCTAGAAGGACATTTATCCATGACTACCAAATAGGGGTTGTAGGAAGCATCATTGAGGTCCAAGACCAAAAACTCATCCTCTCTGACTATTTCAAATCAGTTTACCCTCATGCTGAATGATTTTAAACAACACCATAAAAAATTATGTCTGTTTTTATACCATTCATGAATGTTGGATTCCACTTCGATGATCAATCCTTACCAATGGTAAACAATGGTGATCCCTCATAAAGACGTACCCTCTTGACGTGATACTCACCCTTTTTATTATGCATCTTCCAAATCCTCCACCCATAGGTGTTCTGATCTACATGTGTAGATAACAATGCATAAGACATGAAATTAAAAATATTTTTCTAACCAAGTGTGTCCCTCTTATGATGTCATTCTAAACATGTGTAAGCCACATCATGTCTTTGGGATGTTTCCCTCTGTGTACCTGCTGATTCTATGACTCGTCCTGAACTACATGGACTTTTATTTGTCCCCATTGTGATTTGAAGGAATCCACCCTAATGTTCAATCCCATTTAATATTTCTCATTCTGGAAATTACTTTAATCCTTTGCGTCTCAGGAATATCATTCCTCAACCCAAGGTTCTACATCTTTAGAATTCTTTTATATTTGCTCCATTCTCATGAGATGCCTCCTCAGATGTCTCATCGCCCCTAGAACTATATAGATATTGATTCTTGAAATCATCATAGGGTATTTAGGAAACCTACTCGATGAAGAAGCCCAAAACAATCATTTTCATGTCAGTTATATCTCATTCTTCTCCACCCTTTGACAATTCCTCCATATCCTTCCAAATTTTATCGGCTCCATCATATCTCGGTGAACTTGTTCCAATCATATGGGTAGCTGACAAGACATTATCTCAAAACATATGCTTTGCTACCATACCCATATCACCTGAGGTCACACCATCTCTTGTTTTTTGAATAAATTGGGTACTAATATTTTATAATAAAAAATACCCTTTTAATAACTATGTGGGTTTTGATCTCTGTCCTCTACATGGGGTAAGTAGGACGCCCCTTATAGGTTCAATCTTAGACAATGGTAAACCATAGTGTACCATATGTTGGTCCTTAACTAGTCTAATTCCCCATTAAATGAGTTCAAATTAGTCATTATGATATAAAAATATCCCCTTTGTGGGATACAACATCCAGGGTCCGTTCTCACGGACGTTTTGACCCATCCACCTGGTAAACATTATAGTTACTCCCTTCCACGGATGTAGAAATATGGTAAACTCTCTTTAATGTTTTGATCAGACTGATCCATCTCATTAAGATGTTAACCTCATGGAATATCCCATGATAAACACAAGAAGTAGAGGAAAAACACATAGACATTCATCAGGAATAATATTCCCCATATTTGAAACGGGAATCATTGGGCTTCTATACGCTTGATAATCCCTCATATAAGGAAAAATTTAGCTGTACCAAGGTTCAAGCATAAAAAAATTCCAACGATTCTCAATGAAACAAATTCTGTAACCAATGTCTAATACCCTATCACGAACCTTTAGAATGTCCTAAAATAAGTAGTGTAATTAACTGACATCCACAAAGAGATGGCACGAGGAGGGGATTGACAAACATCGTCTTAATATTTAAGGGAGACTTGTACTAGGTGACAAATTATTAGGAGGAATCCATTAAAGGTGAGACAAAAATATCATCATCCCATTTCGATCAAGGATTAGACATTTCCAAAGTGGTGACGATTACCTTCCATTATTGGAAAGGGGAAATGAGGGGTATAATGCATAGCCAGTGACTATCAATAATGATCAAGAGGCACCCACTAGTGAAAGCATTTTAAATAGTAAATTAATGAGAATAAATAGCATTGAAAAGATATATAAAACATATAGATGTGATCTTGAGAAAAAATGGAATGATCAATGGTCCCTCTCAAAAGCTATATGGAACCATCCCACTGTACACTCAAAATAACTCATCTTTATTGCACTAAAATTAATATCCCTAACTATTCTAGAACACCGATGTCTTTGGGGGGTGAGCCTACTAATAAGGACCCTATATAGAACAATGGGTAATAATATATATCAGTTTTACAACCCTGAGGTAACCAGGCTACTAATCCTATATATAGAACTATTGAAGATTCCCTATATTAAAGTATCCATGACACTTTAATGAGGTCATGTGAATTTATTTATAAATAAATTATATTACAATGTTTTCACACTAAATACCTTCTTGTCCCACATATTTTATTGATTAACCCCCATTATTCTTTAATTATCTGACGTATCCTTTATATGAATCTATATTCTTTCTCTTACTACTACTAGATTTATCACATGGATTCTCACTTAAGGCTAGAGGAAAATACATAACATTTCGGTCTTCTACACATTCCTCGATCTATATGTTTTTGTGATGAACCTCCAAATATGTTGTTAGGTCAATGATTCATGCATGTCAACTCAAATTTTAATTGAAAGGAAATATTGAAAAAGTTATCATTTATTACCTACTATGAATCTATGGGAATGGAAATTAGTAAAAACCAAATAAAAGTTACTTATTTTAAAGTAATAAACAACATTACCTAATTAATAAAATTGAATTAAAAAACATGACAAAAAATAATTTTTCCTAAAACCCACTCCTCAAAGAATGTATCCTTGATGGTATTCTAGGTTAGACCTTCATGTATCTGAGCCATGTTTAGGGCACACAACCTCTTTCTTTGGATTACATGAAACATAAAAGGACATGACTTCACCTATAAATCCTCATGTGTCTCTGGTGGATCATGCATACCCTTGATGACATTGATCTAGTCCTCAACAACTTGATGCCTTCCATTTCCATCAAAGGACATATTATACTAGTTAAAAAAGTACAAAAAATAATCAACCATAATATTTGTAACTCATCTACAAGGAGTAGAAATTATTTGGAATAATCATCCAATAATTGGACCTATTTCCTTTTCCACAAGAGTGTGTGCAGGATAATTTTCAAATAATACTAAAGGTAAAACTAGAATGCACACCCTCATAGTTTTGTTCTCTATTTCTCTACCATGTGCTCCAACCTATAATCCATAAGGAGGTATTTTATAAAATTCCATAAAATTGTTATGATTAATGATTCTAATTGATTATGCAGTTACAAGGAATACATAATGGATATCACTCACTATACTATCCTAGAAGGATACAATTAACAAAAAAGTTCAACCCTCATATTTTTACTCAGACATATCAATATCAGTATGTTATTTATATTCATATATATATATATATATCATAAATAAAATACACATGATAAAATAATATATTCCAACACACACACACATATATATATATATATATATATATAAATAAATTAGAGAACCCAATTTCTTTCAGTCAATAGAGTATAGAGGTCAAAAAGACTATCTTGAATAGGTAGTATATTTAAGGCATTAATTTATAGAACTAGTATACTATACCCTATAAGTATGCTTATGAAATTTAATCCTATGTGATTACACATGATGCAGGTGCACACCAAACATCAATAAAATAGTAGTCACATAATATATCCAGGACCAACATATAATGATAAAACAATAATTATAATATAAATCAGATCAATGGTAACGTAGAGGTATGTTACATATGTTATGGCTGTAAAAATATGTAAATATCCTACCTAAGTCCCATATAGAATAAACCAATTCATATTTTCCTCAAATAATATTTTACAAAAATTAAAGATAAATAAAATCATTTGATATAAATTTCTACCTCCCCATACTAAATCACAAAATCTAATATGGAGTTTTATATAGCCTCATGCTTTCCTATTCATAATAACGAGTCCATTCACTATAATCGAAGACCTGAGTACTATACTAGGGTATAGTATACAATTATTATTAATAAATATGATTACAAATATTAAACTAGTACAATAAATAAAGTTTACTATGATATAGGACAGGTATTTCATCGAATGATATACATATTAGTAAACCAAGGATACCAAATTTTTTAGTTTAATTAAATATTTTGATAAATATCAGTAAAAATAAAACACTCCGGCATCACACTAGGGAATATACGAACACATCCTATGATCACCATGATCCAATTCCTAGCTTCTCGTAGTTTGAGCCTTTCCATTTCGGGTATCCCTAATAATGATATTTTCAAGAAAAATTGAGATGTGTATGAATGGTGTGAGATACATTCAAAATATATCCCTCAATGCACCCTTTACACAATTGCACATGTATAATTGTGTATTCCCCGAATACTAATAAATGTGCATGCGAACAATATAAAATTATGTATTTGTCCATTCTAGGATAACCATGACACCAAAATACCAGGTCAAACCTTCTTTGTTATTTTTATTAAATGTTGTAATAAAATAAATAATGATCTATAGTCAACCATATGGTCACAACATGTACTCTATAGATGTTGCAACTCTAAAAAGTCTTGATCAGGACCATAAAAACCTCATGTTTGGACTTTTCCTCTCAGACTAGAACACATGGTAATTGTACACCCTATCTCCCTCTAGTTGGTATAGAAAAAAATTGTATCCAATATTTTCATTGCATTATGACTCTAGGATGTCATACCCCTACCATGTTCTCTATTAAATCATCATAACCATCCCATGTCAACACACAACCACACTATTACACAATAGTCACTGAGGACATCAAATTCCCACAAATCAAATTCTAAAAATATAAGCATTGTGTTTTTAGATATGATATTGATTATCATTACCCAATTTAATCAATGGAAAATATATATCATTAATCAAAATATTGGATCACTAACACACTATAAAACATTTTTGTGTTTGTTTTTTAGAAAATTAGGATGGTTCATACATAACATCAGGGAGACATAAACAAATAGTTCATAGAAAAATAAACTAATCACAAAAAATTTATTAAAATAGAGTAACTTATCTTGGAATAACATTAATAAAACCATTATTCATAACTGATGAAATCTAAACATACAAAATTATGATATATGATGATAAATATTGTTAAAATTTGATATAAAGATGACCAGCTAACCCTAACATGTTAAGAAATGTATAATAACATGAACATAACCCACTAAAAAATCATACCCTGTATATCAAAGACCATAATAAATAATCATGGAATAAATATTTGTAGTTCAAAGACATGAATCATAAATGAATCCTTGAACATGATACATGAGATCATAAAATTTTTATAAGTCATGAAATTGTGTTATACATATAAAATAATAACCTATAGAATTTGTATAAATAGAAAATGATTCATTAATTAATTTAATGGAATGAAATAAGGGGCACACATAGTCTAATGAACATCAATCCGGGTGCACAAAAAATCATAGAGACATAAATTCCTAGTCCACACCAAGACTTAAGAACATGAAAAAAGGTCCACGCTAAATCTTATGGAGTTGAAATCCTAAAAAATGCTTACTAATTTGTACATGAAAATCCTGTACATGAATGATATTATGAAAATGAAATAAATTCACACATAATATATTTTCCTCCCATGGTATCCACCTTTACCTAATACATTATAAATATTCAATGGAAAAAAATATTTTTTAACAATAATCCTTAAATATAAATTACAAATAATCAAAAATATATCATCATATCACTACATTATAACCAATGGATAGTACATGGGTTTCTTAAATATCTCATCATAATATTTATAATTCATTATCAGATAGAATAAGGAGGATATCATAAGACCATATACCTAGTGATGTAGAAGTATCATGAAAAGAAGTTATCATAAATGAAAAATTTAATTATTGGATCACTAGAATATTATTAGGGGAGAACATAATTTTAACATTAATATAACCTTTTTAAAATGTTAGAAAATCTTAATAATGTATAAATATTATTATTTAAAAATAAACATGGATAAATTAATTGTAAACATAAAATAATTAATCAATCAGAATATCAGTATTTTTTTAGTATAAATAGTTCAAAATAAAATATTTATTTCGTAATTTTGTTGAAAATTTTAAAAAGAAATTCATTCATAAAATAACCATACTTTTAATTTCATTATTTTTAAATATAAAATATGGGTAAAATGAAATTAAAAAGCAATACATTAATATTTCAAAATTTATACAAAACATATTTTAAAAACAAGAATATAAAAGGAATAAGTATTTTATCATTTATTGAAATATTTTCAATTTTACATAATGATATATTTTGATAATCTTAATTTCTTAAAGTGTTGAAAAATAAACAAAAATATGTATTTTAAAAAAGAAATACAGGAGATGAAAATTAATAATTTTCATTAGTGGTATATATGAATATTTCCTCTTCAGAATCATAATCATAAAAACTGTCAATAAGTAAATAGTTTTTGGAATAAAAAACATAGTGATTTGGAAAAATTTGAATGAAAAGGCCCATGAATTAATTTATAATATATAAAAATTAAAATCTACATATATTTCCAATGAATAATATTAGATGATATTCATGAGAATTATATACATCACATATGTAATATCTCTGGTTTTGAGCAGGTTGAAATTACAAACCTTTTTGTTTTTTTTGTTTCTAGTGGTGGAATGAACATTTCTATTGAGAATAAGAACAAAATTACAAGACATTTAATACTCCTTGATATTTTATTTAGATTTTTTTTAGGAATAATTAATTTCCTCATGATTTTTAATATTTTTTATATGTTTTGACATCTAAAAACAAAGTATCCAGAAGAGAAAAACTAAGGCATAATATCTCTCTAACCTTTCAGCCCCAATAGTGTGGTCGATATTTAAAGGGGCATGGTCTGTGTTAACCATGTATTCATTTCTATTCAATAATTCATATTTGTAAAGGTGTTCATAGTTACTCTAACAGTTGGAACATAGTATTTCAAATAATTTTGTGTGTGTTTCCTCCATGATAGTGACAAATGTATGATTGGATCATGGTTTTCCCAACCATGTAGT
The DNA here is from genome assembly GCA_963277665.1 of Viscum album. Classification (NCBI taxonomy): domain Eukaryota; kingdom Viridiplantae; phylum Streptophyta; class Magnoliopsida; order Santalales; family Viscaceae; genus Viscum; species Viscum album. The sequence continues at coordinate 287,701,655 of OY728138.1, forward strand.
AACTATGTTACTTATTAAAGAGGAAAAAATTACCTTTGGGATCATTCATTAATTTATAGTATTTCTCCCCTCTTGTCATCCCATTTATGTGTGTGTAACCTCTATGATGGGACTTCTCCCACATTAACCCCCCAGGTCAAGGCCATCATGTCCATCCAACCTCCAATATTAACATTATCTATCACATTAGATCTTCAGTGGTAAGGCCTAAAATCCTCTTTATTCTATTTTAATAGTATCTCTTTATAAGTAATTCTAAATCAATTCAATATATTTTTCACTAAATTTTGTCATATTTATAAAACACCAATTTAAATCATTTTATCCCAAGTTTGAGGCAGGCACCAGATGAGTGAGTGCCTACGATTATAAGGTTGGTAATTTTTAGAATTATACATAATTATTTCGGTGTTTAGGAATGTGTTCAAAATTATGAACATTGGGTTTTATGTGCAATGAGATATATTAATTATTACTTGTCATTAAATTTATTAATCATTTTTATTTTATTCCATTGAGAATTCCCTAGTCTATCTATATTTTTTATACTAGGTATGGGGCTTGTGACCAACATGGTGGTTTAGGCCGGTTGTATAATTTAAATTATTGAAATTATTTTTTGATGGATATTATTAGATGGGAAATTTATTGGCTTGTTATGAAAATTTTAGGGTATTTTTATCCACATGATTAAGCTATAATGGTTTTTCAATACACTAATTACCTATGATGCATGGGGTGATGATGATCCCAAATTTGGAGTGGAATGGTTAATTGGGATATATGTGATGAGTTCATTATCTTTGGTCATGGATCATCGAATGTGAGTTTTTTTGATAATCATGAATTTATTGATGTGGTCAGATATGCCAATGAGGTTGAAAGGTTGTGTGTAACATGATATATTGGTGATTAATGAACCACATTGGGGGTCGATTAGCTGTTAAAGACATGTGAACATATATTGGCCTCAAATGAGGAGTTCCAAACAACTTTTTGTGTTTGGAGGTATCCATATATTTTTTTATCTTACTAGATGGTGTTGACCATTAGTTATGGAGGTCCTACTCACCGTTGAAATCCACAATTGATGGCCATGGACCACCAGTAGACGGTGTTGAAACCATAATTTGGGGGATGAGTCTCAACATTATACTTATGGTTTATGGGCCCAGATTATGGGAGTATTGAATATCCATGATATGTATGTTGATCTATTGGGCTGATAGGGATTTAATATATATTGGAGGACATATCTCATCATTCATTGGGATGTCAATATATTCACCGGATTATGACATTTTTGTGGAGGTCTGAGGGACCTTAGTAATATTGATGGGTGTGCTGATGGGATGTGTATTACTTGATTTATTTCACATGATGTTTTGAATGGAATGAGGTCACATTAACATAAATATGGGATGGTACTAAGGACTATCAAGGTATGATATTCTTCAGGGGACACGTGGGTACAACGATCATAGTCCTCACCACTAAATTTAAATATTTATATGTGTGTGTGTGTGTGTTTGTGAAGACTTATACCATATTATAAAAAAATATTTGGGGTGATGTATTCATAGGTATACCATTATTAGAATAAGAAGGTGAACACTCCTTTTTTGTTGGTTTAGAATAAGAAAAGTAAGTTTGTTTTTAAATATGCCTCTGTTAAATATGTATTATGTTTCAAAAACACATTTATAATTCTGGATGTAAGATGAAAAACAAGTTAGAGGAGGCCAACTGAGTTTATAATCACACAGTACACTAGCTTCTTATGAAAAGTGTATAATTTATGTTTTTGAGAAAATATAATCATTTAGGATCATTAACTAGAAAATTGTGATCTGGGTTGTATTTATTTACCATGTGGTGGCTGATAGTGGACCGAGTGGTTTCTGTACGTCCTTCTGGAACTTATTTTGGGTATATATCTACCTATGTGTTAATCTATAGGGAGAAATGATTTCTATTTTTTTGTATCAACATTGTTTTTTTATAATATAAAAATTGTACAACATTTTGGTTTATGATTACTATGGATGTTTATTATTCCTCCGCTGAGATTAACTGATGCTTATTTTGTTATGGTCCTTCTAAACAAATGTTATATACGCATGTGGAAAATTAATATTAATAAAATTTGAGGTTATAGTATCTGTAGTATCAACTAATCAGACCCTCATTGAAAGTATGTATCCTTGGTGGTACATGGAGGCACGCCTATGTCCTAGAGAACAACTATCTTGGAGCAGTTCATGAGTGTAAAGAATAGTCATGATGGTAAAAATGGTATAATAAGAGTGTTTCCTATGTATTTTTACTAATTTTTCTATTACAGATCAGATAATTGTCTTTAGTCAAAAATATGAATGAATATTGTGTTTTGGTAACTCCACCACCATGCACGTGGGTTAGAACAAGTTTCTATTGCTGAGAAATTAATTTAATGTTTTCTCAATTTTATAGTTGTTTGATTTCCTCTTCATGTGGTCCTCATGGTTGTGATGATATTGGATAATATTATCTGACCTTTTTCCATTATGAAATGGGATGATTGTTTATACATCATGATAGGAATATTGGCTCGTATGATGTCATTTTTTACTATTACATTCATTGGGAACCACGTTTGCACTAAGATTGTATGACATGATTAATTTTTCAATAGAAAAGCAAAAAATTGGATTCCAACTATCATATTTGGTGTCATTATACTAATCAAACCCATATATATGCATCAAAATGATATTAAAATGTGATGATTTTTCTATAATTGTAATTGTTGATTGATCATGGTATTTGATATTCAGCTTCCTTCCACATAGATGGATTATGATAGAGATTGATGATGGAAGAGATATGTTCTTACATGATTATGCATGATATGACAACCATGAGGTTCTGGATGAGTCCCATGTGGGTTATGTTGAACATCATCCACTACTACATTCTCTTGAATAGGCAAGAAATCTATAGTATATTGTATGTTTTGGACCATGATTTAAAGGTCATATTAGTTTGAGTATGGTTCAGTTCCTACATTGAATTAACGGGGAATCTAAAAGAGATGTGTATCTTATGGAATATATTACTTGTGGGTTACAGTCTCAGCATCCACCAATTTCATAGGGTAATGATGGATAATAGGTAGTGGAGAACTGCACCGAGTTTGTGATGACCATCATTAAAAAACATGTGACATCCTGTGGATTATGGGTTATGTTGGATATATATATTCTATAAGGTTAATTGAAAGACTATTGGGATATACATGTTCAAAAAATTAGACATGAAGGACTAACAAGGATGTATTTTGAGGCTAGGTTCTTATGGTAATTATTCTAAAAGACATTTAGGGAAGGTAGAGCCCTTGACTTCATGAATTTACAATAGGGAGAAATATTTGTTATGGATTATGATATACATTTAAAGGACACATCCCATTATTTTCATTCTATATTGGGAGATGAAATCACTCAGTAGAGGATTTTTGAAGATAGCATGTTGATCACCATCATGTTGCAGGTGAAATGATTCAAGGTTTTCATCTTTCTATAATGTGTTCAACTAGGAACTAGTAAAAGAGAGATTCATGATTTAACAATAAATTTCTAGTGATTTTATAATTAAACGAGATCTTAATGCTGATTCATCGAGTATCTAGAAGAATGACCGTGAGGTGGTAGAATATTCTAGCCACAGACATGTGTTGGACACTGATGAGTGGTTCTTATATGGTGTGAATATCATGAGGGAAACAAGGAGGTGATGTAAGTTAGTCTGATCAGGATCCAAATGAGTTTGAGTAATGGTATTAGATGAGTCATATATAGAGGTTTTGAGGAATGACTTATTAGAAAACTAGAATCCATGGACCAAGGATCTGAGGTAGAACCATGAGCGGTACTAGAAGCTGGGAGGAAGAATTTATCTGCATGCATAGGTCTTGAGAGGAAGTGGGAGACCCAATAGTGTGGTTAGTGGTGGTTAGCTAGTGCAGCTCCCCCATGAGGTCTAGCCTTGGGTAATTAGGCTTTATTCCGGCTACATTATATTAATCAGGTAGTTGTAGAGTAATCATATAAGTCCAATATAGTTAGGATTATTCATTGATGACTAAGTTACCTCTAGTGTTTGTCATGGATAATATTTATTCTTGAACTGCACATGTTTTTTCATGTTGTTTAACAATGTGTTGGTCAATATATGGGAATCAGTTATTATCCATAATATGTCTAATGTGTTTAAGAATCTGAAATATAATTTGAATATATATATATATATGATTTTGGATTAATTTTTGGGAATCTGTTGACATTATGGATATTGTGCATCTGATGACATGAATCTTTTAATTAGTGTATTGTGTGGAACTAGTACATAATGGGATTCTAATTATACACTACAGTAGAATGGTCCTTTACAGACGATTTTTGAAAAAAAACATGGGTATTGAGTACCCCTATATCCATAGTTTTACAAAACCGTGGGTATATGGGTAATATGGGGACCCATACCCACAATTATACAAAATCGTGTGTATAGGTCATCTATCCACATGGGTTTTCCCAAAACCGGGGGGATATAATTTTTTAAATATCAATACCCATGGTTTTGTAGAACTAAGGGTATATGTTTTTTTTCAAGACGTATACCCAAAGTTTTGGCCAAACAGTCAGTATAGGGTTTTTTCATAAGACATATACACACGATTTATCAAAACCGTGGGTATTGGGAGGTTTGTTTTGAAGACCTATACCCATGGTTTGGCGGAACCGTGGTTATAGCTTTCCCGTATTATGAAGGGAAAAAAATTCCGCGGGAAAACAAAAATATTTGGAACGAACACAATTTGGATTAATATAATTACAAAGACACACATATAAATATATGTAATTTCTGTGGCTTGGTTGGTAAGGCAATCTTATTTATAGATATCGGTCCACTGTTCATTTCAAAATTAGTGTTTTTTTCTAATAAATGGGTTATAATTAATATAGGTATATACTTGTATTTATATATTAAGAGAATTTTCGCAGCTCAGTTGGTCAGGCGGCGTATTATAGACCATTCGGTCGTGAGTTTGATTCCCTACCACCACATTTTTTAGATAAGAGGATGTATTAATATATATATATATATATATATATATATATTGAAAATGTTCTTGTATAGCTTGGCCAAAGAAGGCTGTCTGTTTACTGGGTGTCCCATGGTCAAATCCCACCGGATTCGTTTTATCAATATAAAATACCCACGGTTTTCAAACCCTTGGGGTAGTGTTGTGCCACGCTATACAGAGGTGTGACACACATTGACTCTACTATACCCAAGGTTCTCCAAAACCGTGTGTATAGGATGAGACCCCCATTGGGACGCCTTTCTAGCCCACGGTTCCCAAAACCGTGGGTATAGAATATAACCACAATTTTGGGGCCTATACCCATGGTTTTGAACCATGGGAATATGTCGTCTTTTTAGTAGTGTATATGTGGGACTGTATAGGTTTTATGATTGAAAAATGATTGAACATAGAGCCATATTAGTTGAGAAAATTTATTACTCCATGGGTAGACATGTATGTTCATTCATGGCATGTGGAACCATCATAATATTTTATCATTGTGTCAGGAATGTACCAAAAAGTTAATTGCTAAGGTGGGGAGCACCTCAATAAGAATTCACAGATGCATAATGAACAAGGTAGAGTGGAGTGATGTATATGAGATGGGTGTGTGTGGATCCCTATTATAGTGAGAACATATAACATAGTGACAAGCTATATTAAGTGGGGAAACAATTTAAATCCATGTTTATGAGCATATAACAATTCCATACCATTTTTAGTTTTTGTGTATGGTGGTCAGTCCATCCAATATATTGGGACTCTTAACATTATGTTGGGAGATTAAATGCTCCTCATAATTTTTGTAGACATGTTATGAAACCCGTACAATTTCTCAAGATTTTGGATGGGTTTCATCAGGTTCTCAAAACCCAATTTCAGGAAAAGACACACTAAGGCGCATGGTTGACACATGGTATATCTAACCCCATTACATGAACCGGGAAGTCTATTTTAAATAGGGAAAATTATAATAAATGATAGTGACCCATCTAGTCAAGAAATATCTATGGTGTATGTTTTTAGTGTCACACACATTGTTGGTGCATGGTCTATCAAAAGTTTCAGCTAGACAATGCAGGGTGTCTGTCCTTTTTGATTTCTAGTACCATTTGTTTGAAACACGATTTTCCTATACATGTGTTAATCATGAAAATTCATAAATTTTATAAAATAATTTTTTTCCATCAATAATTAATTATATTTTCCTCGCTTATTATCCCATTCACGCATGCATCTTCTCTATTCAGGGAGGTATCCCATTTTCCTCCTCCATCTAGGAATTGATCTAATGTATCATTATTTTATCTGATATGACCTCTATACAAATATTTGTATGAGTGGTTGTATGTAAACTAATTTAGTCCCATCTATTTAATTTTTTATAACTTTATATTATTTTAAATCCTTTCAATCACTCTTTCCATATTTTAAAGAAAACAATCTAAAACTCTGATCTATCTCATGTTGAGGATATAGAGACATTAGGTTCCTACATTTATAAGGTAGGTGGAGTCCAAATATAACTTTATTTTAATTCATGTTTTTGTGTTTATTCCCAATAAAACTAGTTGGGTTCTCAGAGTGACACCCTAGATAAATTAACTATTTCCTTTAAATTGATTAATCATTTGGATGGGATGTTATAGCGTATTCCTTATCTGGTATATATTTTCTTATAGGGTTCTGGGTATTTTGACTAACTAGGTAGGAAATGGAGGGTTTCCTTTGTAAATTAGTTAAAATTTTATATGATTAGTATGGTTCCATGAGAACATTATTTCAATGTCCCAAGGATTTTATGTAATTTTTATCCCTAGGACTGGGGATACATGGTTTGTCATGATAGGATAGGCATGAGATGAATCAGTTAATGATGATCACTAGGTTGATGTGACATGGTTCACTATATTTTAGGATATGAGGTCATTTGGGATTTTGAATGGTCCCTAGAGTGTGAGATTATTTGGATAATACATACTTGGGATATGTGGTAACAAATTGAAATGTGGTTGTCTGATTGTGTGGATTGGGATTTTTTGATTATTTATATTATTGATTATTGGATGACACACCATCAATGTTGTGTCCACATGGATATGGATCCATGGGGGGGTGTATACTACTCAATGAGGGTGGAGCCCTATATATATTGTTGGTCTTACGGTATGATGTTGACAATCAATTATGAAGGAGGTTAACACCATAGAAAGTGATGGTTATTGGTGATGAAAAATTTGATGGTGGTGTTAAGAACATCAGTTGGGGAATGAGGCATGCTATTAAACACATATCTGATTGTTCAATATTATGGGGGGATGAATATCAAATTGCCTCAGGATATCATGTTGTTGAGACGATGGATATTTCTTATCTATCGGAGGATGGATCTTGTTATGCCTTGGGATGTCGGGATGTTGATCCAACATTGACATTATAACTAGTGGACTGAGGGACATTAATTATATTTATGTTCATTCTCATGGGATTCCAATTAGATTATTGATGTGAGATGTCATGTTTGATGGAACACAGTGGTATTAATATATTTTTGGTAAGTTCTTGAGGGCTCCACTATTATGATATTCTTCAATGGATTCATGGGAACTAAGTCATGTAAAATTTACAAAAATATTATATATATATATATATGTATATGCATACCTATATGGAATTCCATATATAAATTTGAGCCACATATGAATATATATATCATAATTGGATGATCTATGTAAATGAATTGTTATTTATATTAAGAACAAGGAATTAAAGTTAATTATTAATTATGTTTGGGTTTTATTTTTTATTTGTTTCATACACCATAATAATTTCAAATTTAATATAATATCCTTAAGGTAGTGGCCTTTATATTTCATACCCCAACCCTACATGGGGCCATCATGACGCATGTATACATCATGGGTTTGGTAGATGATAAGGAATAGAGCTTCTAGAGATAGACATTAGTGATCAATGATGTAAATCATTTGCATCATGTGGATAGTAGTGGACCTGGAGGTTCATCGACATTAATTTGTACTTTGTTTTTGGATACACATATATATATATATACCAATTTGGTTATCCATTGGAAACCATGCATGTAATTTTTTTTATATCACCTATAATATTGATATTTTATTCTAATAGTAATATGCCTTTTAGGTTATGGTTAATGTGGTAGTATATTATTATTATGTTTAGATTTATTAATTATTTTATAATTATGGTCTTTCTTCATCAATGTAATATATCTAAGGACTATTTTTGTTATTATTAGCAGCAGTGGGTATAGTATCCCACTATAACATAACGAGACCCTTACAATAAGTCAGATTACATTAAATTATGGGGAGGCTCACATAATCCTTAGAGGGAAATTATTGTGGATAAATTTTTGAATGGAAAATATGTTTCAAATGAATCAATATAGAATAAAAATTGAATTAATATTCCACATCCCTCATAGAAATAAATGTTATTCAAAAACAATATACCTCATGTATAAAGTGATTCTTATTTGTTAAAAAATCCATTATAATAAATATAGATTAATTATAAATATAGTAAATAATAAAAATAAATATATTATTAAATATATTATTTAATTATTACTTTTCTTCATCTATTACATAAAAATTATTTATAAAAATTTCTATTTTGGGTGGTATCCGCTTAGTTTTTCGAGTATATTTTGGGTTATTTATTTTGGTACCTCTAAATTTAACTTGTTAAATTAATATAAATAATGATAATTAGGATAGTAATATAATATATATCCACTCTATACATATTAATAATTATTTATTAATGATAGGGACATAAAAATAAATGACAATGTTTAGTGAGACGACTGGTTGTGCGTACTCCAGACTACTATTTTCACTTTTTGATGCATAGAATGAAAGAAAAGTTTATAATAATTTAAATAACTTTAATAATTATTATATCATAAAAATTATATATATTAATTAAATTTATCATGATTACCATCCATGTAAAATAGAAATGAAAAACAAATCACATCCCTTCGTGGATGTGGTAATCCATATGTACGCATGAGAACATTTTTATTTTTTGACTGATTTAATAGTATTCCTATAGAATTGATATTATAATTATAGAATTATAATTATTTTAAAAGTATAATATATAAAAAATAAACCATTATAAAAAATATCATAAAATATTGTGCATGAAAGTTAAATGTTCTACTATATGTAAATAGTAAGCTGTATATACAAATAACTGGTAATTCTAATTCACATTCGATGGAAAAGTGTGTATAACATTTAGTTAATAACAATTATTTCATTACAATATATTTAGGTTAATTATGAAATTTTAATATTATAAATATTAGATATTTATATGAGTTATGGTGAAAGTAATTGATAATTGATCGTTATGGTGATTGCCTCTTCATTGAAATAATTGAATAAGATATACTCTTTATGATCCCGTGGTTATTCATTATGTAAGAATAAAACCTCTATAATTTAGATAAATAAGCGTATTTGGGTTTTTTTTAGGATAATTTCAATCATTATATCTAATTTCAGTGTTAATAAGGGAAATGAGGGGTTTCCTTTTAAACATTAGTGGAGGGGTACACTTAAGATTTATTAAAATATTAGAATATAATTTATTCAATTACTAGATAAAATACTCTAATAGAAATGGGATTCATTGTTTTGAAAAGATATGATTTAAATAAATTTATACAAAAAAAATTCGATATGTTATATTGTGTTTTAAAATTTATAATTTGGTCTAACAACTCAATTAACCCATTTATCTATAGATAGAATAACATCAATTTGACCACTAAAGGATTTCAATTTTATATATATGTTAAAAAATATATCATTAATATCCAATTCATGAAATTAAAAACCATAAAATATCCCTATTATCTATTTTTAATATTTTATTTTATTTTTAAATAAATATATAATAAACTATATTTATAGTATATCACTGATGCCTATATTAACACTATTTCGTTAATTTTACTTTAATAACAAATTCAGAAAGATATAATCAGAATATAATCTTTTAACACAACACTATGATTTCATAAAATATTATATAATAATTAGAACACAATATGTCATTTAAATTATAATGCTTATAATATTTTTAAAATCATTTATTTGATTTTTATTTTTATTGAAGACAAATTGTATCTCTGTTGTATAAGAATTTATGTTAAATATATAATTACTAAAAATTATATTTATTTTCTGATAATTAAAATAATTTAATTAATATAACAATAGACATTTATATTTATTCATATCATTTTCTATAAATATTAGTTATGTAATAGAGAATCAATATTTATTGAGTTTCATTTTATGTTTTTCATTGCATTAAATATTATATAGGAAACTTTCATAGAAAATATTCTATTATAAATATAATTTAATATAATAATGTGATAAAAGTATAATTAATTATATCCTATATTAATTATGATGAACAATTATTACTTTATATATTTTTTTAACCTAGAATATATATATTTACCCTTTAAAGAGTTGATAAATTTTACAATGATTTATATTCATATTGACCAAAAATAAATCGGGATAGTTTAAAAAATATTAAAATAATGATTCCATATATGGAATCCATTTATTTTATTAAATTTATATAAGTTGGATAAATTAATTATCAAAATAATCATTTCATATGTGATGAATGAATGTTTTTAGAAAAATAAATTTTAAGAAATATATATGGTTTATTATTATCTCTTTCAATGAAAATATTAAATGAAATTGAAATTTATTATGTAACATATAATATATAGAACTCATTAACAAAATTCATAAATATTAATTAATTTATTTGTTCTAGACATACATTTTTTACATAAATTTATCTCTTCTATCAAAAAAATCCATCTTTTAGTATAAATAGAATTTATTCTAAACTCAATAATAAAATTGATTCAAATGTAAATTATTGGCTTATTAATTATATTATGAAAGTATAGTTACATTGAAATAAGTTTATAAAAATTACGACGTTTTAAATATAGGGGAAAAGTATTTTTTTTTAAAATTAGTATTTTTCAATATTCATTAATAGAGAAATGTTTTTAGAAAATTGTAAAAAAATCAACATAAAAATAAATTTTATTTTATGATTTAAAAATTATTTTTTATATTGGAAATGTGTTCACTAAAATTTTAAAAAACTAAATACAATATTTTCATAAAAAAATTATATGTTTTGATGGAACCATATTTTTTATGCATAATATATCTTTTTGTGAATTTAAATGATTATTTATTAAGAATTAATCAATACAATGGTATTGAGTTGGAATTTGTTTGTATATATCATAATCTTTTAACTCCCATAAAAAACTCCAAATTCCATGTATTGTTTTTATTATTGATAGTTATATATCATGGTCTTTTATGCCAGAAATAATGTCTCATATATGGTGTCAAACTTACTGTTCCTTCTTAAAATAATTCTGACGCCTTACATTCTCTCATCATTAATAAATGTTTTCATTACAGTTTTTAACTTTTTATATGAAATCAAGGGATTGATATTTTATTTTTCCTTATGTTGAAATTTTACATCATGAAATGGGTTATTGATAATTTTTCTTGAATAGAATGAAATTAAAATATCTGAGTCTTCTTGAATAACACATACATAGGTTTCTATATAATAGGACATTAAGATGAAATGAAAATATATACACTAAAGGAAAATAAAATTTATATATAATTATAGACAGTGGAATGTAACAATGATCAAATTAATTTGAATGATCATGAAAAACTTATTGACCACCAAACCAGATATCGATGAGCTGTGAAAAAGAAAACCAATTCATCATAATTTATGGTAAGAAACTTTTCTTGCACTTGAGGTCATACTTTAGTATTTTGACTTATAAAAGTTGTAAATAAACATTATTGATATGTAAAATATCATAATTTATTTAATTAAAACCAAAATATAAAATGGTGAATATAAAATATGAGTATTCAAGGTGAAATTGTTTTCATTATTGAAGTACTGAAATAAAATTTTGAAAGAAAAAAAATTATACCTAGATATTCCTCTTAACAATTGGAATTGTCCAAAATAATCATATAACAAGGTATAATTGTTACAAAAATGAATTTAACATAAAATAATACATTTAAGTCGAAAAAATTTAGAATAAAAATAATATTTCCACTTATAACATTTCATAAATAATCATACATCATAAATAAACTAAAAAATCCCATCATTAATGAATATTTTAAACTCAATACTGGTCTTATATATTTTAGATCACATCTCAAAATATTTAACGATATTCATCCAAAATAATAATGTATTCATGTTATGGGGTGTATATTTCTCAACCCAATGAAAAAACACAAAAAAACTCATTAATCACCCTGAAAAAGAAACATATAATATTTTAATGCAATTAACTACACCAATGTTTTAGGACTCAAATTTATATTCTACCGTAAATGGTAATCTATAATGTAACCATATATATCATAATAAATATCATCATGAAGATGAATCACTTTTCAAAAATCATGATTATATAAATCCCAATAAATAATAGGACATAATTAAGTTATAACTAACCCAAATACAAACCTAAATTAATAATAAAACATAAATATATTATTTCCTAAAAACCCCAGTAAAAAGTCAAATCACCTAAAAATCCATTCACATGAAACCTAATAATTAAGTTGGTAATCCTTTTAGATTTTGATCAACTATAATACTATAAAATCATGGTGGTATAGATGAATTTATTTTAATATAACATGGAAAAATATATTCCTATAAAAACTAAGTCAATCTATAATACTCAAATGAAATCGCAGATCATTGAATATATTGAATATATGAAAAAATAAAATATACTTCAAAAGAATATCATAAATCATGTTTTATTAAATAATATTACAATTTCTCATAAAATAATACTATCACATTAAAATAAATATTCTCTTTATCCCAAATGAACATTATCAGCTTATATCTAAATCACTTCCCTTTGTTATGCTGACAATTTAACATATGTTTTAAAATAATTTAAAGAAATAACACTAGAAAATATTAATATATATCATGATTATTATACCAAAATAGATGTGACATAATTCTTGACTACCAATATATAAACATTTAGATCATTTCAATTTATTGAGTTTAATAACATAAGTCTTTCCTTGGTCTAGGATATAACACTTCAATTATGGAATTGGCATGGATAATGGTCATACTAACCACATAAGGAAAGTTAAACTATAAAAGGTAATTTACAATTTAATTCATTTTCCTCAATCAAAATCATGATATTTCTTCACTAATTAAATTCTATATTCCATTAATTTAAAAATATAATGAATAGTAATACTCCTTTGAGATATTACCATGAGTGATTACTCTAATAATCTTAACATGTAGGAAGATGAATCAAAATCCATATATGGTATTCATGAAACTCTTAATTTATCTTATAACATATGTAAATAAACCCATCCAATTAATGGTTAATAATATTCTTGTATAGATAATTATTAATAATTAGATGGTTTCAGTTTATATATCCAATTTCATTTGGTTACTAAATAGAAAAATTATCTCATTTTCCTTAACCACTATCATTTATCCTTATTCTTACATAGTTTTAAAAAAACCCCAAAGTATAACATGAGAGTCTACAGTGATAGAATGGACTCATGAAAATTCAGTTATATAGTCTCTAAATTCTAAAACTAGTTTTATAATTTTATGACTCCTTTGGTTAAGAATCAGTTATCCAAGATCAATACCAATGAATTTAAGATTAAATCCTATTTAGAAAAATCCCAATGGGTTTCCAAACTGTTTTATAATCCAAATGAAAAATATTTTAGGAAACATATCAACTGATATCAACTATAATAATATATAACCATTACACCCTAATCTGTTACCTAAAAAACAATCATTACATTTTTGGACAAGATAATAATAAATGTAACGCATTTTCAACCATTTAATATATATATCATCAATAGAAATATTAGATCACTTATATAATGGATGAACATTTAGGTTTATAGTTTTAGATATATATAGAAAATCTTATATATTCATTCTGATACATAGAAAATTATTTCAAAAAAAAAATAAATCATCGACAATAATTTTATCTCATCAAGTAACCTTATTAGTCATAACATACTTAAAAATATGTCTTCATGACCATCAAAAATGATGTATAAGAACGTGATATATTAATTTGAGAGTATGTGAAATAAAAGGAAATATGAATGATCTGCTAAACATAACATGGTTATAAGGTTACATGAACATTATATTAATATTTAAAATCACACCTTCCACATTTAAGATCATAAATTTGAGTCTAATCATACAGATAACAATATCATAATACATGAATCATAATATAACCAAATAATATGGTCCATGATGGAGTAAAAATCTAATAAGAAATGGAATGTTGTATTACATATATTCATTTTAATTTTTGAACTTGTATAAATAGAAACATGCTAAATCATTATGTTAAGGAAATGAAATTAGGCCAAATCATAATATATATATATATATTTAAGAATACATCCATGAATAATGAAATGGACTTGAAATCATGTACAATTCTAATCTTAGAGAAATGATAAACATGTCCAGATTTAATCCTATGGACATGAAATCCTAGTCCATGCATAATATTATGGACATGAAAACCAAGTCCACACATGAAATTGTGAATACACAGTCATGTTCAGGAAGAAAATATTTCACTAAAGACTTATCCACTACTAGCCAGTTCAGAGGAGATATTTAATGGACCCAATAATCACATTATTACAACCTATATTTAAAAATTCTACAAGATCATAAATCTATCATCATACCATCATTATATCAACCATTCGATATAAATAGGATTCATAAAATTATAATCATCATAATAATAACCCACCCTGAGAAATAATGAGGATGATATCAATGGATCATATCCCCAATATTGTATAAGTAATGCCAAAGTATGATATCTTTTATGAATCATTCCATTAAATGATCACTAAAAAATTTCATGGGGAGAATATTTTATCCAATTCAAATAACCAGTTGAAAACATAAATATTTCCAAGATATTAAAGAAAAAATTTTATTTCAAAATAACCTTATTAAACTGTAACAGATGCTTCAAATTTTTTAATTTTAATGATGGGAGAAATTTTTTTCATACCATATACATTAATATAAAAATTCTTTTTACACGTCAATAGAAAAATACAAAAAAAACTTTATTCCCAAAATAAAAATATTATTCATTTTTAACCATTTGGTAAAAAAAAATGGTGAAATTAAATTTAAATAATTATAGTACACTATAAAAAACCATATTTCAATATTTTTTTTAGAAATCATGGATATGAAAGAAAGATAATTTTCCAAAAAAGGAAAAATAATGTCGATATTCTATATAAACATATTTTTGGACTCTTGAGTAATATGGGAGATAAAAATGACAAGAAATATTTTATTTTCAATAAAGATCCAATGTGGAAGAAGAATAATTGGTTTATTTAGAATTATATAATAATATTTGATAATCTAGAACATAATGATAAACAATACCAATACGTAATGGAGTGTGACACAAAGCACTGATCTTATTTGTAGATTTTAAATTATATTCCCTATTAATTAAGGAACCTATGATGGAAACGTAAAAAAAATTATTGGAAGAATTACAATATAAATTTATGGGATGTATATACACAACATAAATAAATTACGTGGTGAATATTTTACGTGTCTCATAAAAATAAAAGTGAGATAAAAATTAATTACATTAGATCTGACATCCATCGGATGTATTCGAATCTCTAGTATAATAAAAATATGTTTATTTTAAATATATTACAAAACCATTACAATATATATAATATCATATATAATTTATTTATTTCTTTTTATGTCTTATAATTTTTTTAAACAAATTATATTAAAATCGCTATTCCAGGTGATATCTACTTCGTTTTTCATATATATTTTGTATTGGTAGTACTGGTCATTTTAATTTAATCATGTATATATAATCTCAGGAATGCAAGTAAAGATATAAATATAATATATAAAAAATATATAAAACTTCATATTCAACCATTAAATATATATATAGAAAAATAAAATACATCATTCATGGAGTTGCTAGGTCATACATACACAAGAATATTGCATTCACTTATCTAATAATTGAGTGATGAAATGTAAAAAAATAAACATGAACTTGAAAAATTAATTATTAAATGAAAAAACGAATACTATTTAAATTTATCCTAATTATCATTTATGATGAATAGAAATGAAATTAAAATTATATCTCTTTATGGATGTGGTAGTCTACATATACCCCTGAGTGATGTTATTCTTTTTCAAAATATTGATAATTAATAAGGTTTATAAAATATTATAATTCAAAAGTGTATTTTTGTAAAAATTATCATATATAATTTTAAAATAATCATATAAACCATTTATTAAATAATATGGTGGAATATGAATTATATCGCCACATGGTGATAGTATATCGTACATACGCACAATAAATACATTCAAATCCCATGCGATAAAAAATAGATTATATAAGTTTGGTTTATTAATAATTATAACATTTCACTATATTGAGGATACTTCATATATTATGTAAGGATAAAAACTTATTTTTAATGGAGGTAATGAAAAAATAAATGGAATGTGATCAGTTAATGAGGTTAAGAATTAATTGAAATTAATCCTTTAGATTTCCTTTTATGTATCCTCGGGTTGGTATTCTTGGAAGTAAATAAAATTAAAAAATATCTATTTATGTATACAAGTTATTTTGGTGGGGTATTGTCAATCTATATAGCATAAAGTTGTGTGAAGAATATAAATGAGGGGTTCTCTTTTATAATTAAGGGGTTGAATCCCCTTGGGAATTAATTAAAGATGAAAATATAATATACAAATTATCTAGAAATGTGCATATAAACATCCAATAATTTTAATATATTATATTATGATGTTGATATAAAACCAAAAATAATATTTTCATAGGATAAATATTTTTTAGACCTTATATCTGGCTTTAACCCCTTAGTTAACCCATTTTAATAGTAATATTAGTAAAAATGTTTAACACTTAATAAAACATATATATTATCCCCAATGAAAACATTAATTTTTTATAACTAGATATAATTTTTTTTGAAAAACAAAACTTGGTAAATTAAATTTATTTTAATATTTTTATAAACGTTAAATTTATTTTTCAGTTAATTGATGAAATACATTTTCTAGCATTGCATAAGTGTTTAGGGTAATTATTAAATTACTAATAACTATATATAAATTTCAATCAAAAAAATTAATTATTATCAAAATAAAGATATAGAATCATTAACATAGTTCCTTGTCCCTATGTAGATCAAAAATACACGTTTAAAAGTATGAGAGTGATATTTTTTGTTTTTATTTTTATATATATATTATATATGATACATTCATCTTCAAGTGTCCACTAAACAAGATAATTACAACAATATGTTGATAAAGGTATAATTTAATCTATCAATTTTGAAATATGATGAAGTATTATGGATTTATCACTTAGTTTTAACCAAGAGTTACCCAATTTTCCTTTTATAGGGGTGATAAAATTTTCTACAGTTACAATTTTTATTGATAAAAAAATGGGTTTGATTGAAGAAATTGGAACATAATTCTTCTAAATATGGAATAAATTTTTTATTCTTCAATTGAAATTGATGGAATAAATGAATTTTAAAAATAAATTAAAAAATATGATAAAAATCACATTATAGTAATGTAAATTTTAAAAATAAAACATTGTTATTTCTTATCTAATTCACAGGGAAATATAAAATGAATAACAATTATTTTACATTATAATATATAAATTTAATTAAAGTAACTCACCAATATGAATTAAGTTAATTATGAAAGAGGAAAATGATTTTTAAAAAATTAGTTTTTTAGAGAAATTACTTTTGAATTATGATAATGAATTTATACTAAATTAATCAATAATAATGATTAAAATAAACTAAATTGAATTTTAAAATATATTATACATATAATTTTATATTTACATAAATATTAAACAATACATATTTATTTTAATTAATTAAAATATAGTGTTTAAAAAAATATCCCCATTTTTCTGTATTCATCGAAAAGTCAATATTTTCGAAACAGTTTCCAAAAATTCATACTCATATAAATTTTATATTTATATTTCAAAAATAATGTTTCTGTTATCAAATACATTTACTAAAATTGGAATAAAATATTAAATACAATATTATCTTATAAATAATAAAAATTATAGAAACATATTTTCATGGAATAATATATCTATAATAAATATTGACTATTGATTTATTAAGCATTAATAAATATATTTTTATTGATTTGGACTATTATATATATTTCATAATTATTTTCGTTTCTACTCATATAAACCAATTCAATATATAGGTTTTTTATATTATAATAATATTTCATGGCCATGTACACTCTAAGAGAGTTTCAAAAACCAAGACATGATGGTCTATCTACCATTTACAAAGAAATGACAAAAAATAAAAGGAAATCTTTTACAAATAACATGGAATATCATGAAAAATAAAATATAAAAAGTAACGCATGTACATTAGTACAATTTTTTTTACTATGCCTAACAAAGGGTCTCACAAGCTACACATATGTAATCAATCTAAATCATGGTAAAACTTATAGTCACATAATGACATATCAAACTAACAAAAATAAAAAATCCCTCTAAATGGTAAAGAACATCCAACTTCCTTGGTTTCAACATTAGTTTAATGATTTAGTAATGGAATCTTCACTCGAACAAGACTATAAGAGCATCATGAAAATGTTTTAAATTTATGAGTCCCAACAAAATATTCATATAAGACAACAGTTCTTGAGCAGGGTCGAGAAGAAATAAAAATGCAAAGGTTGAAAATTAACATACCCAAAATCAGACATCCAAAATGAAATTCATCAAATCTATTTGAAGGGCAAATAACATAATCACTTTTATAATATTACAAATGATGTCATTCCAGGCCCGTTCATGGCAGAATACACAAGAAAAACCACTAAAATACATGTTTTGATTGTTCAAACAAAATTGATAAATGAGGATATGTAGAAAAAATGTTAACAAATAAACTAACATAATAGTAGGATCGTTTCACTAGATTCATCAAAGAGGAGCATGAATTCCATTATTACCGATGGAATTAGAAAATAATAGGTGATGATTTGATTAATAAGTGATGGATTGATAAAAGACATTAATGTATCCACATTTAATCAACATGAATTTTCCATTTTATTTTATCAATACCCATGAAGATTGTCAACCGATTCAGTCATTTTAAATCTAGTCCAACCACATCCATTCATACCATGATTTATTTTCCACATCCATTCTTTTTATAATGAAAATCCCTAAAATGTATTAGGAAATAATATTGACCCTAAGTAAAATTATTTTTACTTTACCATGGCCTTGGTGAGGTCACAAAATATGTTCTCCACTGAGTGCCCTACAAAACATTATATCCACATCTATATATAATTTATTTCAACTATAAAATGCCTATATTACTTCTAAGGAACAATGAATCACCATATCGTGCACAACGACCATGGTGTTGAATATTGAGTACAGTAAAAAAAATCCAAACCCCTAATTTTTATTCTAGAATCGCTAACCAATTTAAGAGTATCCCAAAATAATAAATTGAAATTGTTTAAAATTGTTTAATACATTGGTAATAAAATTATGATACATTAAAATATTATATAATTAATATAACAATATATATAATAAATAATTAAAATTATAATATAGATAATATAAATTAGAAATATCAAATTGATAAATGTTTATTCAATCTATAATATTCCATGAAATAAAAAAGCATAATTAAATCCATCAGATTTTGATTACTGAATTAATTATATTAAACAGCACCAAACACAAATGAATTTTAGTGGTTATGGATAAGAAAATTTAGTAAAACCTACAAAGTCAGAGATGTTATTTGAAAAAATTAAATAAACGTGGTGAATTATAAAATCTCATATCGAATGTTAAATAATTTAAATGTTTAGAAAACTTCTACATCTAAAATGGTCAGAATCTCCTTTAGTATATGAAATTCAAACAATTTGTTAAATAAAATGAAATAAATCATGATGTTTAATGTGTACTATTAAATAAAATCTACAATTTTAAATAACTTAATTAATCAGATATACAATTATGTGGATAACACTAAACTGTGGAAATTATTTGACGAAGATCATGATCAAATGTATAAAAAAAATCAAAAAATTTAAATCAATGCCCAAAACACAAATGATATTTCTATGAATATACATTTTAGTAACTCCATTATTATATAGAAAACTTATTTATTTCATTGATACGGGAACATACTAGACCACCACCATGGAACTATTGTTTTAATTAGATTTGACGATTATGATTATTTACTACTCTCATCATTGGAAAATGTTTCCACATAGTAAGGGTACCCACATACCGAAATTAATATAATATATTCATTAATCCACTACATAATTAATCATATATCTCATAATAGAAGCCGATAATGTCTAATATCCAAACTATAACAACAATTAGGGTATTGACTTTGATATCATATATGAAAATTATGCCACCATCATTTGAATATTTTCTATAATAGATCTGATCATTGTAATTTTTTATATTTTCTCTCTTGTTAATTTTTTTTAATAATATATATATTTATATGTGTGTGTGTGTGTACACCATAAAAAATTATTTCTTATAATATTTGATTTATTCTTCTACAGTATAAGTGTGGTAACTCATAAAAAACTAATTTCATGAATCATAAGACACATTATATAGTAATAATATCATTGCATGATATTTGATATAAATAAAGGGTAAAAAATACCTGATTTAATTTTGAATAAATAAAATTTATAAAGATCTATGTCACCGTGGTCATGGTAGGAGTGTCATGAACCTATTTTGAAAGGTATTATAAAATATAGTCATAAATGAAAACATTTTAATATAAAAAGTGTCCAATCCAAATAAAGTATTTAATGTTATTAAGGCAGCTACAACTAAAAACAAAAAATAGAATATAAAACCATAATGTTGGAATAATGTGAATTTCCCGTCAATTATATTATCGAATAAAAAGAATAGCTAAACCAATTATATTATAATACAAAATCATTATAAGGAATTAAATTTAAATTTTGATTGAGCTAATAACTATATAATATAATTTGATGGATTTATGTGAATAAATATATAGGAATTAATATTAAACAGGGATGTTTGTTTACATTTGGTAATTATAATCACTGGAGACGTTAAAATTATATAATAATAGTTAAAATTAATGGATATTAATGGTTATGACTAGGTTTAATTAATACCGAGGGAAGAAACCGTTGAATATATGTGTATGAACATGAATTATAAATTAAAACATTTAGATCTCATGAAAGAGGTAAAATAAAATAGGTTTCCCATTAACGTGGACCAAGAAGAACATTAATTGCAAAAAATAAAACCAAATCATCTATTAGGGAAGTTAATTTTTTTAGAATTCTCTCTCAAAATAATGATGGATAAAAAAAAACCTGAAAACAAAATAATTTATAAACTTAACCATGGTATATTTAATTTATAGTGTATATATATATTGGGTTTATGAAGTATTTATGTGTATATTAATTTTTTAAAGAAATTGTATTTAATTTGAAAAAAATAGTAAACCCATCAAACATATTTAAAATTCCTAGTATATCCTTTTCAATGATTAATTTGATAAATATTATTTAATATTTTTAATGCGCATTTTTAATTTTAATAATATGATATATTTGATCTTTTTTGTCAAGAGAGTGAAATAGGACAATTAATTGTGAAATAAAAAATATATGAAATCATATATAGGAATTAATGTGTAAAATCAACCATGATATTTCTATTTCTATATATTTGGATTAAAACATTCTATTATTGGATTAAGAGAGTTAATGGGGAACAATGTGGAATAGTTGAGATCTAAATTTGTTAGAAATGATAAAATATTAATTACATTACTCTATGGGTTTCCACAAAATACAACTATAATGTAAACATAGAGAAAAAGCAATGTATCTACTTCGTAAGAGTATAAAATTCAAGGATTATGTACGAATTTGTGAAAAAATTGAATGTCTAAAAATTATTTTAGTGATTATTCATGGCCCTTGAAAAAGAAAATCTTTTTATTCTCACCCCCATGGTCTAGGAAAATGTTAGATAAGATCATTATTACCCTATGTGTTTGAGCTTAAACATTTCCATGCATAATTATTTCCTTTACGTTAGGGTCATATATTCTCTCTATATACACCTCCCCCACTATTTTAGTTATTAGTCATGAATTTCATTTTTATACATTTTATAAGATTTTTTTTTATAAATTTTAGAATTACTTATAGGGTACACAAACCTATCTTGAATATTCATTTATATAGGAAAATAATTCACATCATTAATATAAGATTCATTGACATAGAAAATCCCGGTATCAATGTACACATACTTGAAAACCAAAATATTGAGTAGAGAATTTCTCATGAATTTGAATTTTATAATTATATTAGTAACTAAGATTTACTGAACTAAAAAATTATCAATTATATTTTATGTGGAAAAAAATTGTTTCCTTCGATCAACAATGTATCACCATGGGGATGTTTTTTTACTGAATGGATGTACCACTTATCACCATAGCTACATACTACAAATTTGATAATGGTTTCCACCATTGAATCACTATAAACATAAACTATAGAAAATCATCTATTATATTATCTAATTTTTTAAAATTGTGCTCCTATTAACATATTTTTAACGCCACACAATATTATAGGTACAATGCATCATCATTTCAACAATTCATTCATAACATAAAAAATATCTTCATTGGTTTTAGTTTAATGATTTTGAAATACCAATGGGATGGTACATAGTAATGAGTATGTTAGAATCTGACATTCATAGTACTACGAGAAATTAATGTCTCTTTTTCCAATGTTTTCGTTCGACATACGCTTGAATTAATTTAGGTTATATGAAAATAATAGTGATATAAATTTTTACGATGAATATCTGTGAAGGAGAGATGGATGAAAATAATTGCTTCATTCTTCAAGTAAATCTTTATATTGTATCTAGGAAATTCTTTTTCATATAATATTGATATATAGAAAATAGATACTTCTATAGAAACCTAAAATATCATGCTATGATTTATAATCTAATCAACCAAACAAAAATATAGAGAAAATGTTTTATTTGTGGTATATAATATATGTAGCATGACATAATTCTTTGTGAAATATTTTTTATCCAAATATTTCCATAAACTACTCAGAGTGGTATATATTATATGAATTAATGTTTCTAAAATATAGGAAGGTCTATTTTAGTGTAGATTTTGTTGGACCCTTAGCCATGCTCTTATATTATTATAAAAATGATATTCACCCCAATGTCCATGAAATTGTTCAATATTATCCAATTTACATGATCTATATCATTATTAAAAGAACCCTATGAACTATATGGAGATTTACTCATATTTTCACATGATATATAATGATATATAGATCGGATAAATTATATCCTACTTAAAATTCAACATTCAGTCAATTTAAAAATATTAACCTACAATCTGATCATTTACCAATTCAATACATCATTTCCTTGAGAATAGTTACTCTTCATATAAAACCAAAAACGATGAGTTGATATTATCTTTGTTTTTATAATAATCATAGAGTTAATTACTCCCCTTAGAGGTCCAAAAAAATTTTGTTTCAATTATACTATTGGTTCCAAAAGCCTTGATTTGATATACTTAACATTGTAAAAAAACATCTCATTATTATTTAGTCACCAAAATCCCAAATGTTCTCAAATATATTATATAATATACAAAAATTAATAAAGAAATAAAAATTTTTAATTCTAAATTATTCAATTTCTAGTGGTGGAATCGTTTTGGATCTTCAATATTCAGTCCAAGAGATTTTCCCAGGAATACATCACAAGGTTCTTAATCAGAAAATACATGTCTATATTGGTATGAAATGTTTCAATATTCTCCAAAATTATCAAATTATATTTCCATGTAACCCATGACGAGATAAGCACTAAAGGATATAGATACCTCAAAAATACTTTCCATTCCTATGATGTTACAGTAAGACTATTCTTCTCTGAATATTTCATGGAAAATGGGTATTTCTAGTGAAATTTTTATCTAATGCTAAAATAATTATTTATTGTGTAATGTGAACCTTTTCTCCTAAAAAATTATATGGGAAAACAAAGTTTTTATATTCTTTTCATATTTATATTATTGGATATGAATATTCCTAGAGACAAAATGAGATTATATGTCAAATGTTATAGATTTTTTATATGAAACATAATTTTGGAATGAAATTAAATAAAAAATGTATTATTTTTAAAATATAAAATATATGAACTTTAGGATTAATAAATTATACCAAAGATATATATATGATTATCATGATCACAAAAATTCAGAATAATTCATGATGTATATAGTAATTTATGATTAAAAGTTCTTAATGAACCATAGTAATCCTGAATCATTAGTCTTTTTAGATAACAACGTGGAAAGGATTTGGAAATACAAAGTTACATTGTGGGACTAGGTAATTTCTATCTCCAAGGTATGGATTCCATGTTTACTATGTTTTTATGAGTCCATTCCATTCATAGATAAGTGGAATAAACAACACAAAATCACACACTCTTTACAGAGTCTCCAATTTTGGGAATGTGGTCACCCAACCCGGCCTACAAATATATTTATTCTTTTCAAGTGATATATAAAGGAATGAGACTATGTATGATCCTTCTTGTAATTAAAGACGGTGTGCTATCATTCTTGTAATTCGTGAGTTCATATATTATATAATGAATGTCTTCTATGAAGAATGAATTCAAAGTTCAATTTTTGGGGAAAGTTAATAATTGTTACGCATTTATTACCCTTCAAAAATATTGTATATTAAGGCAGTATGTTGAGGCTCATAAATATCCACCACCTTTATTAATATTTATTTATGAATATTTTGATGCAACTATATTTTCTCTCATTCTATATTCCCATTCTAAGACTTTCTTACAATAACACCCCGTATGATTATTCCCCTTCATGAAGTATATATGAAGATTAAACCTTAGTTTAATCTATTATTTGTATTATCTATATAATAATTACCCTACATGTGGCCATTAAATAGAAACACCTTCACAAATTCTCCTTCATATATGCCCATACAATGTCACACCCTACACATATTCCTATTATTTGGACACTCCTATATAGAAACCCACTATAAAAAAGTTCTAATAATATATTTTTCAATACATAATCTACTACACATATTCATCATTCATAGAGAACCCATACCTCGACATCCACTATGTGGAAAGGCCCAAAAAATCCCCACCTATTAGGACACTGCACTACTATATTATCATCCCCATCAAAGGACACTGTTTTTAAAAATAGTGTATGAAGGGACAATCAAAAATAACCCTTCATAAACTATGAGACATTAAATTCAATAAGAAAGGCTAGGTTTTTAAAATATTATCCATTCTATAGCTTAGTAGTCTATACAATAGGGGATTCACACCCAAACCATGAATGAGATCACTCATGGGATGATTTCCAATGTCATTGGACTTGTACCACTACATCCATCAGTAACCATAAAAAAATATTGCAAAAATAAACATATTATTTGGGTAAGACTATATTTGGGTTCTAGTATCTACATTGCCAATATCCACCATAGTAGCACCGAGAGTCTTTAAACATTTACATATTTTTTCCAATCACCTTGAGTTTGGATACACTGTTGGTTCACATACTCACATTTTCTTTTGATACTACTTTTTGTTCTGGGATATTCCTTTAGTTGAGATATTCCAATTACATTCCCCATATATTATTTTCTTCCTTTTGGTATTCCCGAAGACATTATTTCTCCTTAGTCACATCCCTGGTCATGTATATATATATGAAACATTAATATATAAACTACACTCAAGATCCTTTAATCAGCCTATTCTTGGAAAATGAATTCTCTATGAGATTACTCCTTTGTAAAACCCCTAGATATATATTCTCCAAAAAAGTTACAAACATATTGGTTGAAAAAATTGTCTAATCAATGAATAATAAAATTTAAATCATATATTATATCATTTCATGAATTATAGTTGATCAATTGTTTTCTATTTTTTCTATAAATGTGCATGATACTTGTGGGATTGGAGTCGTTAGTTTTTTTAATAATTAGAATGACTAATATTCATTATAATTATAAATATAAAATACCATGTTTTCCCCAATTAATAAGATTTAATCTTCAAAACCTACATCTAAACAACATGATGCTAAACTATATAGACTACTAAAAAATCATGTCCTTGAACATACACCATGAATGATATAGGATTTGATACTTATTATCCACGATAAATATGATAACACTATAAGGTTTAATCCCACTATAATTACTAATACCATTCCAAATGTAATAGGTGGGGGATTCTATATGATATGGGAATAATATGACCATTTATTTTTAATTTACCAAGTGTTTAAATTCCCCTCATTATATCTTTATTCATTCTTTGAGTGTATATACAACTCTTATTTTCATCATGTTTAAATTTAGTCAAGATACTCTCCATGGATACAAAACAATGTTATAAAATTAGGTTTGATCACTAACATTTCAGATCAACAATAATTTTATAGTTAACAGTAGATTAAAGAGGGAAACAACCATACCTACTTCCCTCATATTAGTGGTAATACATGACAATAACCTCTACTGTTAAATTAAAAATTTACAGGATAAACCAGCACGGGAAACCCATTCTTATGTCCCTCAAAAACATGTTATATTCCCATTTATCCTATTAGAACAATCTGTGTTACTTTATCACAGGTGTAAATGGTGATAGAGGATAAACCATAAAAGGAAGCTTCATATTCTATATTACACAATCACTAAAGGTGTGCCATGTATTATTAAGTGGAAACAAACAATGTGGGTTATAAATAATTTTATAGGCATATGTTGGAAGCACCTATCATGGGACCAATAAAAAATACCCATCATCTCCATGTTCATTGGATAAAAATATATCATAGTGTTTCTACATATTTTTGTAAACCCAACCATTACTAATTAATAAGATAAATATAATGATACCTTGGGAATTTAGACTATATTATCTTTAATAAGGTTGACATTTTAGATAGAATTTGATGAAAAAAACACATCCTAAGTGACTAATGATTTATTAAAATATAGAAATAAATGCATTATTTTATAGTGAAATGTGATTGAGAAATGAAATGATGTGGTAAAAACTTGTCAAATTCAATAAAGGAATCACTATTAATTCATGAGAAACAATAATATCTATATTACGAATTATGATTTTTTTTTAAAAATATTGATGAATTATAAAAAAATTATATCAATAAAATTAAATAATAATTTAAAAAATAAAATATTTATATGGAGGAATTTTTTTAGTATTTACAAGAATTCTATTCTAATAATGTTCTTAAATAAAATCATTTCTTTTAAAAAAAATTATTTTATTTATACATGATTTATTATAAAGGAAATTTAATACTATTTAGAGTGTTAGTCCTATGGAATAATGTTTATATATATACATTATTTAATTATCATTCCGACATTTATTATATATTATTTATAACATATTACTGGATCATTTTATAGTCAAACAATTCTTTTTTTTGAAAACTATTTTTTATTATGTATAATGAATTTTCACATAATAAATTTAATTAATAAACATTGATTACATGTTTCGATGAAAGTTTTTGATATTATATTCAAATAAATAAATAAACATTGATATAATGATTTTTCTGTAAAATTTTAATAAAATATTATATTCTTTTAAATAATTATTTATATAAAAATTGGGTTTTTTCGTTATCTGTGAAGATATTAGAAAGAATTTCATAGGACATTGAATACTATATTTAATAAAATAATTTTGGTATTTGGAATTATCAATACTGAAATTTACTAAAATATCAATTTATATGTTTTTATGAAAATAATTTAACATGAAAAAATGTTTTTCTCTACATTAAAGGTAATGTAAGGTTTAATGTGTCAAATAAACAGAAAAGGCTTCATGATATGACAAAAATATATATATAATGTCATTATGTGATTAATAATATATCCAAACACATGTTATATTTGAAAAAATTATTTTTTGGATCTAGTTTTCTTTAGAGTGATATTTGTTATTCTTAAATGTACTTAATATTTACAAGGGTTCTACTGCACCCATGTGTAAAGGGAAACATCTTCCATTACCTCTACAAACATAATGTGCACCTTATCTAACCCAATATCTATCTAAAAACATAAAACCAATTCTACCCATTTCTTATTCCCCATATTCTCGCTAAAAAACAATCATATATAACATAAGCTGAAGACTAAGGAAGGAATTCAATGAGGATTATAATTTTTAAACTGAACTATTTCATGAATATTTCCCTTTATACAATAATAAAATACAATATAAACATAATAATATAATGTAATATGTATATGTAACATACTGAAATGTTATTATTGTTATGGGAAAAAAATTTATAGTACATCTTCATCAAATAGACAATAATTTTTTCAACCATGAACACATGAAGTATATCGCATCGAAAAAGCTCGATATTTAGGTTTCCATAAATGTATCAAATTAATTATAATATATTGGATTTAATTAATATATATTATATTTATTATAAAATTATGATTTTATACATTCGAATTAATATTTACCTTTCTTTATTTCTATCATTTTTGAAAAGATGATATCTCTTGCAATTGAGTATGGACAATCATCTTCATAATGTCATATAGTTGAATTTCTGAAATGCATTTCATGGATGGATAAAAGTATAAATAATTAAAAAATATAAAATCTATGAAATTATAAATATGATTGACCCATGTATAAGATATATGGATCAACATATCTAAAAAAATCATACATGGAAAATATAATATATGACACATGAACATTGATATTAATGAAGATTTATTACTAAATTAGTAATTGAAAATTTAAATGATAAATATAAATAAATATATATATATATATATTAACTATTTTGCTTCTCGTATAGATATATGGTATGTAAAAAATTTACTATAATAGATGTTGTATTGTCAACAAAGCATGTCGGGACATGATGTAAGGGTTTATGATAGAATATTTCTTTTTTGGGTTTATTTAATATTCTATTTCAACTGCATGAAATTAAATGTTATTTAATTAATAAAAATAATATGAGTTTTATAAATATGATATTTCAAACGTTTTTAAATAATCTCTATATATTATCCCTCATTAAAACTCATGTCTAAAAATGTTTTTTAAGAAACCCTAGCCTTATTTTACCTTCTTGATCGTGAATATTTTTACTCCATATCCATATTCTTCTATATTAGTTTATACATTATAAAATATAAATATAAATTATTTAATGAGAAATTTTTCTAAAATATTTTACCTAAATTATAATTTTTTAAAATAAATATTTTCAATAATTTCCCACATGAATCAGTTTTGACTATTTAAAATAGTTATTAAATAATGTTTTCTAGTGTTTATGATTCAAGATACATTTCTCAACATAATGATAATATTTTATTATAATGTTAATTTTAAATGATTCTATTGTTCTTCCAAGAAATTTCTATTTTAATTATTAAATATATATATATTTTTGTTTTTTAAAAGTTAGAAAAGGAATGGGAGGTATTATTTTATTTTATAAAGCATATTTCTAAAATAATAATGAAAGGGGTTTTTATATATGTAAATATCAATTAAAAGAATTATATAATTAAAGGGAGATATTATATTATTATTATATACAATTCCGTTATATTTATCACTTATAATTATAATTATTTCTTCAAATCAATTTTTTCACATTGATTAATTAAACGTGGATGGAATGATAAATTCACATACATTAGTGTAGAAGATATATATATTATTTGTTGTTATGTGATGGTTTTGTTTGTTAATGAACTCTAATTCATGAGATATTTTTTTATATCTCATGAGTGAAAAAAATTACACAGTAGGTTGTTACAATCCAAATTTTTTATTATAGGTTTTCGAAATCCTATAGGGTACATAGATGATTACCATAACCCCATGTTGGTACATCTGTAGTTGGCCTAAAACAAAAAATTTACATAGGTAGCTAGATGAGGAAAAAAAATTTAATGAATTTCATAGTGAGAATCCCTAGTATATTATTTTTGTGTAATGGGGAATGGTGTGTTATCCCAATCATTAATGGGACACTTTCCACTATTAAAGTCTCGTATACGATCCTTACATAATGAAATTTTTATCTTAAGTTTATGAAACAATTTTATTTTTCGAACTTACGTTTTACACCAATGAAATTCAATCTTAGACCATGAATTATTATTCCAAATTCCACATGAATCATGTCTGTTTTTATATTGAAAAAAATTCACATGCATCCTTATTTATGTTGAATTGATTTTTAGGAATTATTTTATTATTTTTAATAATGGTTTTACTCCCCAACATAATATTTTTTTAAACCTTATGACTATAAATTGATATATCCCATGTTTAACCTTACTAAAAATTTATGCTAACCCTTTCTCATGTTTCTACCAACTTTAGGTATGGATGGTTTATATAGGAAATGACAATACAATATATTATGTGAAGAAAATTTTATTTGGATATGTCAAATACATATCATTATATATTATTTTTATATATCTACCCACCAAATATAGTGATTCGTGACAATTTGGAGGTGTGTATAATAGTAATATGTTTTTAGTATTCATCTAAAATTTTTAAAATTTAAATTGGTCATTCTTAAGTCACCTTTTTTGGTAAAAAATATGGGTTTTATTATTTTATAGGATTTTTTCATAGTAATTATTGTGTAAAACCTTTGACAAGTGAAGATAAATCATAACAATATTATAAATTCCAAAATTAAAATTGGTTATTAAGAAGGTTTCATAATTTGGTTCATATTGGGAATTGTTTTATTTTTCAAATGATTTCCCACGTTAATTATTCATAATTGATACACACAATAAGATTTTTTTTAAATTCAATGGTTGGAACTAGGTGTAATCATTTAATTAATAAATATGATTTATAATTCAAGAACCATCCTTGTGATAAAAAAAACAAATGGTAAATGGGATGAATTATCATTATCTCTATGCTATTTAGAACAATCTCTTTTAATGAATGATAACATGTATTATTCTAAAAATTTTAATTTCCAATGGTACTAGAAACACACAAAATGGTTTTTATTGAGTAAATTTTCACCTTCAATTAGTTTTCCTAATGGTGATATTTTTTTGGGAAAAGGATTGTTTATATAGAAAATATATTTTTAGTTCTATAGTTCTTGGACCATGATAATGTTGTTTTATATTTTTATAATGTAAAAAGTGAATACTATTAATAGTGGAATGCTATATAGAATATAAGTCATGAGGATGAAATAGAATCCGTTAAATTTTAGTATTTTAAGAATGTAATAATCAAAAATAATTTTCCTCAATATCTTCAAATTAAAATATAGAGGGAACTTCTGTAACTAATATAGAATGAGGATGAATACATTGGTATATATGTGGTAAATTTCAGATGACCTTGATTGTATTTTTCTAGTTAGATCATTTCCTATGAGTGTAAAACTGACCAACTATTTTCTATTTTAAAACAATGCCTCTGAAATTCACTAGACAAAAGAGATTTTAATTTCTATAAAGAAATCTTTTGGTGTTCTCTCAATGTACAAATAGACAGTTGATAATATCATTATTCTATTAGTATTTAGGAAAATATGTGTCAAAAGTATTTCCATGTAGATTTTCATAATGAAAACATTTTTCAAAATTAAAATAATTTTACTTCATATATGAAATGTATTTAAAATACTTTGGAAATTTTAATCTAAAGAATAGGTAAAAACTTCATGTGTTGAAGTTATGATCATAGAGAACATGAATATCAAAATTACGTTTATAGTTCATCAAATTTAAATTAATGTAGATAATTATCATATGATTTTATGTCCAAAAATCTAATAATAATATAAAATAAGGAATGAAATTTAATAAAAATAAAGAAAAAAAATATTTTTGTTAATGGATGAAATAATAATCAACATCTTACTAAACCAAATAACAAAGTGATTGTACATATGGTCACAACTACTCATGTAGTCCATGATAATGATGTTGTGAAATGTACAATTATCAAATACTCTAAAACAAAAAATGTATTATTTTATTCACATTATACCATCTATTTTATATATGGATAAATTTTTTAATTGTATCGGATCGACGCCTTAATTGATATATTTTTAATTATAGGTGAAAACTATTAGGGGAATGTTGATGGAATCTCAAATCCACAACATATCAATGATAGAAGATTTTGGTAATGTTATTTTAGAATATATTATAATTCAGCATACAAAAAATGTGACATTTTTTAGGAATTAATTAACTATATATATAGCTGAAATAAAATTTTTTTGAATAGAAATTCATATTTGATTATAAAAAATTACATAAGATATACTGTTATTATTGGGATGAACATGAAAATACAATAGAAATTTCCTCGATTATATGGGTCATACTACCTATTTATGAGGGGTATTTTTTATAAATGATTATAGAGAAAGACAAAAGTTATGATACACATATTATTCCATAATATGATGATGAATTTATAAAAGTGATTTATAGTATTCTCTATAATCATAATGATTAGTTTTCCAAAGAACTTTTAAATAGTGATGAGACAATTTTAATAAAAACTTATATAATAAACCCAATTGAGATGAATGAAATAAAGGAATAAAAATATAAGAGAATCTAGATAATTAATTGGTACACTATATTTCATCCCAGTGGAATAGAAATATTATTTTACTAAAATACATCATGGTGTAATATTTATGATAACTGATTAATGGTAACATAAAAAGATCGATATCATGAAAAAGTATACTCTAATAAATATCAATGACATATTTTATCCAATCTGTTCTTATCAATACATTACAATGAATGATTTAGTTTTTTAAATATCGTTAGTTTATTAAAAAAAGGGATTATATCCCGAAAATATTTTTTTATACGGTATGGACATTATGAAAATATAGAAATCCCAATTGGACTTACCATTTACAGTATATTAATCATAAAATAATAAATAATGATTTTGGATATTGCCATACTAAATTTGAGGTTTCTTTAAAGATTAAATTTTCAAATATTCCATTTTTAATGAAGATAAATTATATCATATATTAATTTTTTAAGGACATTGAGGAATGAGATTTTCTTTTCTGAATTTAGAAAATTGGAATTGTTAGTATATAAAATATCAAAAAAGGGTAGTCTTATGTATCATAAAATTAAATTGTTTAATGAAAATTTCCAATTAATTCAATTTTTAATGGGGAATATAGTTTTTATATATTGGATCGATAGAAGAAATTAGTTTTTTACTAATTTCTCTTATATTGCAAAATAAATATCCTTGTTCAAAAATGTGATGCAATTTCGTTTGGACAAATGAATTTTATAAATATTTTATGGGTTTGAAGTGAATATTTTTAGTATACATATATTTAATCAACCATTGAGTGGATATGAGGTTTTAACATATAATAATTCATTACATAAAGGAAGTAGATGACTTCACATTATGAATGAAAATTTAGTTGAATATTGATCGAAAAAATAAAGGGTTCATGTGAAAAATTACCGAACTAATAATTTTGATTTGACATTTGTAATGTTTCTTACAAATATATGGAATCACTATATTTATAGTTAATTGTGTGATATATATACCAAAAATAAAACCCTGATGTATATTTTCACATATAATGAGCAGAATATGAACCCAAGTGTATGTTTGGAGTATATTTAAGATTATGGATACTCATTATATTAAAAACAAAGGAAGAACAAAAAATGATAGTTGAACCCCAGAGTTGGAAGGAACACCAATATTTTATCTATTATTAGTATTTTAATATATCATTAAATTATGGAAATGTTTAAAAAATAAATAATAATACTAAAAAAGAGGATTCATATAATATTTATAAAATTATTTTCCAACTATCCAACCATATAATGAAGAAAGGGGAGCATAGAAAGATATTTAAATATAAATAAAATGTAATGAATTTTGTATATATCAATAAGGACCATTATGAACATGTTATTTCCACATAAATAAAGGAATTGAATAATGATATAGGAATGAAGAAAATTTGTCACCATTTTTTATCCAAAATTTAACTAAAGTGATTAATAATGACCACAAATTCAATTTAGGGCCAGAAAAAAAGGATTTTGAAAAGTATGTATATAGATTCCAAATATGGAATCTTGTTATAGATGATTTTATATGTCCTATGTGAAAAAAAAACCAATTTAATATAGTGGAATAAAAATGGGGAAAAACACCATATATTTTAACTAGGGACTCCCTTAGATATCTAAATGAAATAATTCAATTTTTATATAGTTTATAACCATAAAATTTCATTGAATTTCTTTTCTATCAAGTTATATTTATAGGTTGACCATCATTACATGACCAAAATTAAAGAGGAGTTTGGGTTTTATATAGTATTGCATTCAATGTCATCTGATCGAGATCAATGATTTAATAAAATGTTTTATATTTTTATTCAAATAGAATGGGATATATAGTTTAAATTAACCACTCCATACAATCCTTAGAGATAATTTCATTCTAATTACACAATTCTAATCAAATAATATATGTCCATTTCCATTTCATATTATTTAAAATGTTATTCATCTCAAAGCCTTAATCAATTCATCTTTTTTAATAACAATTTCCACCAATCTTTCATTCAAATGTTTAATTTTGTATCCCTATAAGGCTTGAGGTGAGTAAATCCTTCATTATTACAAGAATTTAGATAGATATTTATATTGATAACAAAGATAGTGGAGGATGTGGCATATAATATAAGAGTGATTCAGTAATACATTCGAGAATAACATATTTGATAGAAAAGATAATGTAAAAAATAAATGGAGAGATATAGTGACTGTATATTTTTTGATAATGTATTCTTATTAACATCTTCATGGAATAATTTGATGATATATGGATAAAAGGAGAAGGGTATCCCCATATATATCATTCCCTATAAGATTCTGGACCATAACGGGACAACAATTTCTCACATAGTTCTTTCAAGAAACCACTCTCATGTTCATAATCTGATCCATTTTTTTGTATGAATGTACATATCTAATCAATAAATTTAATAAACATATTGTATGTACAAATAGAAAATATTTTTCATTTTAATGACAACATGTTAAGATTCTGAATAAAACAAATTAATGGTCGTGGAAAATAACTCATATAGTAAAATTTTAGGTGTGAAAAAATTTATTTTAATGAGATACATGGGAACTTTTGTATAAAATGATATTGAATTTTCATCATTAATTTTCATTAGAATATCATTATATTGTTTTGGTAATTATTTTTAAGGGGGGAATATTGTTACACCTTGATATTTTAGAAGATATTCTCATTAGAAAATATGATGTGTTCGATAACTTTTGTTGAGTGAGTCACTGAAATTATTTAAAATATTATATATTAAATTACACTATCAAATATATTACTATATAGTTAAATGAAATTTTAAAAATAAATGATTCTCTAAAAGGGAAAAGTCCCATTAAATTTATGTCATAAATTCATGAGAAACCACTTTCGAATTATTAAATAGAATGTTACATTTTAGTAATATATAATTTTTTAGGAATGATATAGATAATATATAATGATAAATAAAATTAGTAAATAAATGAATAAATTAAGGATTCCCTCTAAATGTTTATGAAATGATAATGAATACAAATATTTTTTGGGTTAAATTGAAATATATTGATTTAAAAACAATATATTATTTATAAATGTTTTCTAATTTTAATTTATCATATATTGAGTAATTATATAACGGAATATAAATTTATAGATTAGAATTATTAATAAAAAATTTATTATATATATTTTTATAAATGTTGTTAGAAACATTTGATGTTCAAATGAGTTATTTTTTATAAAATAATTTTCATTAAATATAATGAATTTCATATTAAGAAATTAAATTAATAATTATGGTGATTATTTTAATTTAATTGTGTATTTTACATATTCAATTAAATAAATTATTTCTCATCAAAAAGTTTCTACTAGGAAATTATTGAGAATAAATTCATTTTATTTCTAATAATTCTATTTTTTGGTAAAAATTGATTTATTTGTTCTCTGTGAGGATATTAGAAATTATTTTTACTATCACTATTAATTGAACTATTTAAAATGGATATTATATTTATAATAATCATTTGGAAATATTTATTTAAGGATAAATTCAATTTATTTCATAAAATTATGTTATCTATGGAAAATTATTCTCACTGTGGTAAACAAAAAAAGTGGTTAAAATGGACAAAATAAAGAGACAATGATTCATGATATCAATAAAAATTATATTTAATTTAATATATAGAGTGTATATAGATCATATAAATAATTATATTATAAACATTAATCTTCCAAATGTACTCTACTTGGGAAAATGTTTATTATTTTCTAAAATTCATAGTATTTATTTTGGTTACACTCCCCTCACTTATAAATGGATCCTACTATCCTCTGTTCTACTAAAAAAAAATATGACCACCTTAATCAAATATTTCTCCTCCCAAATAAAATTTAATTTATCATACCCATTTCCAAATGGTTTTGGTAATAATGAATGAATTTTTGATATTTCATCTACTATTGTGAGCCGTCAGAAACAGTTTAGGATTACTACTAGAATTTTTAATACGTAGATTTTCTATTTGGATAATTTTTTTATATTTCCCACATTACTATTGAAAGAGGATTATTTATCCAAAATAATCATGTAGAGGAGCGCCATTAAATTCCCTAATATTGGGGATTTTGAACATAGGATGGATATACTAAATTCATATCTTTTTTGAATAGTTTGTCTTATTAAAAACAATCTAATATACTATTCTAATAACAATGTATGATAAAAAAACAGAATCATACAAGAGGAATACACATTT
The DNA here is from genome assembly GCA_963277665.1 of Viscum album. NCBI lineage: Eukaryota > Viridiplantae > Streptophyta > Magnoliopsida > Santalales > Viscaceae > Viscum > Viscum album. The sequence goes on from OY728138.1 coordinate 287,739,276, forward strand.
ATATTGTTTTACCCATAATATGAAAAGTGTAAGGAGCATGAAAAGTTAATTCTATAGTATAAAAAACCCTTAAAATAGAACTAATGTTTCAATGATTGGAGAAGACTCATTGTCCATCCAAATTCACAACTAATTACACATTGAATACACACTACTCTATAAACATAATTGTGAATAGTTATCATTCATAATATTATTCTATTGATCACATGAATAAATAATTTTTAAACCTAATTTGGTTTATCATGGTGATCCAATAACATTTACCGAATGAATTTTAGTTTATCAAAAATATTTGGGAAATTTTTTATAGGTTTACAAAAATATAAATTTCATGAAACCTTATGAAAAAAATTTGGAAATGTAAAAAACATAAATGAATAATTTAGGTTTGATCAGGGATCACACACGTTCATGAAACATTTTAGGTTTTTTATAATTCTAATCATTCAAAAAACATTCATTTTTCTTAGAACCTTTAACGTTCTTTCAATATTCATTTTCACGTTAAATTCAAACTATCATGAAACATATGGATTTTCAGAAAATACATTTGGTATTATATACAATTATAAATGTCAACACTAATAAAATATTAATGTTTTCATTCCTCAATAAATAGATTCATGAAATCAGAATACTATTCAAAGAACTAAAATTCACTACTAGTCGGTCTACTAAAATGAGGGGTGTAAACAGATATATAAAGACATGGTAAGAACATCATTAAGTATACGAGTTCATATTAAAATTTATCGAAACACTTTTTTCTATTTGAAATCCAATGATAGACATCACTTTTAGCTTGAAATATACTATCATCAAATATAAGCAGCTATATTTTGTAGATTTTCACAATTATTTTCTCATACTGATACTCAAAAAATTTTCCAACATTGTATCCTTCACAAAAAAACATTCCATAACATAATTTGATGTGGTGTCCTCAACTATTCACCTATGAAAAACATTATGAATATCAATCACCCTTTACCACAACATTTTTATATTCACAAAATTATTTCATCTTTAAACCACTATATCCCATTCTTCCAAATTTTGGAAAATATAAATTTATAAAATAGTTATGAATGTTTCAAATATTTATAAGTAAACTTATGAACTTCTTGTAGAGATTACATAATAATACCATTGTGAATATTCATCATTCCTTTCATATAATAATATTGAAACATCATAGCTAACCAATTCCATTTTTTTATAAGAAACCCATCCAACCGAAAAATAATGTGAAGTAAAAATAATGATTTATTTACTAACTATTTCCCAATTTTGTTTTTTCAACTCTCCACCATTTGATAAAAATTTATCCTTCTATTTCCAGCTACTGTAAAATACATTCATGTCTTTAATATTCATCCAATAATTCATATAATATGACTCAAATTAGCAATGAATTATTTACATAACTCATACTATATTCTCCCATGAGTCATGATCTATGTGATAAAAAAGATTTCCAGGAAAATTATATCAATGAATCACTTAATTCTAAAAACACCCCTTTAATTTACTATATCATTATGACATAACAAATTTAATCTATGTGAAGAATGACATCACTTGAGATAAAAAATCCAACATCCCTATTATGTATCTTCTTTCATCATGAATCCCATAGATTATGCAGTCATGATATATTAATGTTGAATTTATATATTTTATATCTTAAAATATTACAAATCCCCTTATTTATATACTCCCATTCATAGTTTCTCCTCACTAAATAATCATAATATCATCACTTTTCCAAAAAAAGAATAGGTAATTTTTATTATGATCAGATACAATTAAATTAATACCAATTAGAACATATTTAAAAAAACCTCATACCTAGAGAGTGTATAGGGGGACCACATACATACATGTTTTAGTGTAGGGATAAAATGAAATTTATGATTTATTTTTTGGACATTAAATAATTATTTTGGAATGTACTTATTTATAACATATATATTCTGTATATTTTATGAACATACTCCATCTTCGCATGCCCAGGCGTTGCCTTATCCATGGTAAAAAAATAATTTATTTCATTGAATATTATATGTAAATGATGTATATGAATAATTCTATGATTTATAATATATCAATATTTATAATTAATTTTCACAAAGTTATTCAAATTGTCCCTATATCCACATGTTTCAACATCATCCATAGTAAATATATGAAAGAATGAGTGGAAATGATATATTAATTTTCTAGAGTTCTCAGTGAAAAATATCATGTTTTCTACATAGCTCATAAATACAGTTTACATTGATATATAATGAAACATCTTATTTTAACATTCATTTATCTAGAAAACTGAAAAAATAAGCCTATTTATAACCCAATAATTCATGATATGATTTTTCATTATAGAAAAAGTCAAAATACACCATTCCTTTGATATAAAAAATTATTCATGTCAATAATATTAACCGAATTTTTAGTAATTTCATCGACGCGTTTTCTTCTATAATGTGTATATCAAAATTTTAAGTCTTGTCACTGTTATATATAGTAATATTCCAATATTATACCTATATATGGTGATATTTAATTGTTTTCCTTCATCATATAATGATATTTTTATATAGGTATCCACCATAGAGGTGATATAATTGGAATACTCCATTTTAAATATTCTAAGAACCTCCATTGTAAATTTTTATTGAATAATAAACATTTTATTCCTTCTTTGTGACACCTATAAACCAATGGAAAACACCAATATATGTTTCACTTCCATTTAAAATTCATAATTATTCAATTCTGTAACATATTTTTTCTATGCTTAATTTGATATACTGCATCTGTTTTCACCCGCATTCTCCAACACAGTCATCATCTTATTAATATAATTATCAATGTCAAGCTTGTAATCACCTACATTAAATTAAAAACAAATATTTTTCAAATATTTATCATTTCATGGATACCCAGACAATGAATATTACATCAATACCTATAATTTAAATTTTAACCAAATTAGTTTAAACTTATTTGTTAAGAAAAATAAATGTATAGTAAATATTAAATACTTTTAAAGAATATAATATCTAAATACTAAATTGGAATCTATCTATGAATCAATGAACTATAATTGAAATGATATTTATATGAATAGAAATATACTCTCTATACTTGAAATACAAGCATATTCATTATAAACGTCAACTCCCATGACCAGAGCGTATCCATTGAACACTAGTCATTATTTTCAATAAATTACCACACTATCTTTATATAGTTTTTTTCAAAATACCCATTTACTCTCAAGGATATCTTTTTCATGATCCTTGATACAATCTCCCATGTTTTTTTTGTTTTATCAAGATCTTTGTTCATTTAACGAACCAAATTTTCATCCCTAGTAACCCCTTAAAAATATTTAATAAAAAAAATATTTAAAGTATGTTATATATTGATACACGATTCCCTATGATTCAATAGGATCTTCATGACCATGGATATCATTAGGTCTATCAATTTTATCTGGAATATTTAGATTCTATATAGACATCATCTTCTCTTAATCTATCTTTGTAATATGGACATATTATAAATCAAAATTATCCACTAATACTACCCATGAATCACATACATCCTTATCACTATCATCAAAATATATTAAAACAATTTTTTAAGATTCAATTAATTTTCAATTACACTAACTTCATTAATTTCAATCCCATTTAATATCCTATTGTTTAATTATTAAATATAACATATTTTTATTTGGTATCAATAGAATATAATTTTATCTCCATGGGATTTAATTTTCCAACGTATCCCTATATTGATAATAAAGCACATAAATCCCATGTATCAATAATAATTCAATGTTGGATTCATTGTGTACCACAACTTAAATAATGTAATTTATTATTTCAGACCCAAAAAGATTCTATTAGAGATATTTATTTATTTAAGAACCTGTTACATAAAAACATTATATGGAAGGATCATTTTAAAAATATTAATTCTATCCATGTTGTTTATGATCTAATTTATATTCTAAACCAGTCTATTTTGATTTGGATTTCCTAACGTGTAAACATAGTTGTTTATTCCATGTTAGTTATGATAATCCTTAACAAGGTTGTTTGTGAATTATAAATAATTATTGGTTATAAACATTAAAATATTATATTAAATGGAATTGTTTATTCCCTATAATATTTTGTTACTTAATTGGATGCTCTAGGATTGTTGGAATTGAGAAATTACCATGAAATAATGGAAAAATCATTAATGAAATGTAACAATACCTCCATTTTCAATGGATCATGGTGAGATAGGTCAACACACATATTCCTTCACAAGTTCATTCAATCTTAAAAAATTATATTCTTTTTCCTTGAATGTCTTTTGAATGGTCATCCATGTTTCATAAGATTAACATGTGTGAGTAAAATCATACGATATCCTAGGGATATCTCAAACTATGACGAATTTTAATATAAATTCCAAGGGTGGATGAGATAAATTGATATTCTATTTATTCCACAACATGTTTTCTTCCTCCGTGGAATGATAACATGTATCTTTTGAAATAAATAAATGACTGATAAAAAAATTCTTTTTATCTCTCAGATAAATAACCACAATTAATTTTCCCTTGAAAATACCCAATATATTATTTATTTTTATTGCATTATACATGTTACATTGTTGGATTATACATATAATATTTTTACTAAGACATTCAATAACCAAGGAATAAAAATATCTAATATATTGTCTTCCAAACCTGGTATTTCATGAAATAATATTTTATAGGACTTCACGATATGTATATATAATGAAGACTCCATTATTATAACTAATTCCTAACAATAGATCCATATTCCTATAAAATTTCAGTTACATCCACTATCAATATTCAATATAATAGTATGATCTGGTCTTGTGAATTTTATCAACACAATAATTTCAGGATCATGTATTTTATTTTTTTACATTTTTTTGAATATAAAATATTATCATTTGTATTGTTGGACATTTTATAGTGTTATTGAGAAAAATCATCTTTTAAATACGAATGTTAATTATTTAATTTTCTGATCATTCATTAATTTCTTGGACCATTGATTATAACAAATTTTTTTCTTCTTTGGAACATTTATATTAATTTTTTATGATTACTTTCTAGAAATATGTTCATATCCTAAACACTAGAAATAATCATCATAAAATCCATTCAATGAATATTGTACTCTATGTGTCTTCCTTCTTTCTCTTATTCCCTTTTATAAATCGTAATAGTAGAATTAATTTTTCTAGAATATCACATATTCCATAATAATAATAGATGCTATGAGGAGAATTATCTAGTTTTTTTATTATAGGAAAATCATTTATATATGTTTATTGATCCTTCGATTTCTGATTGATACCCTAATAAGTTATCACTGTTATAGTGGTTTCTTTTGGTCTGGCATCAATCATTACTTTTTCAATTTGAAATCACAAACTTTACTATTTTATTCATTATTATGTGTCATTTGTATCCAATGACAATTCATTGACTATTTTTCTTGTCCTATGTATTATAACTCCCATTTTTTTATGACCTATGTGACCTGCATTCCCAATATCAAACGATGAGTCAAGATTGTATCATTATCTTAAATTATTCATCACATACCAATTACTTCTAAATTGATCATATCAAAATGTTTAATACTATATTTTTATTTCTTAATGATATAATTGATCTATCAGATATATTCCTCCACATTGATCTTATTCTCAATTACTATTTCTGATTTCTCTATCTAAGATTATTTAAGATTTTTAATGAATTTGAGTTAATTTTCGTGAAGAAATTTTACTTAACTTGTTTCCTACATTTAATATTTACTCAATACATAATCATGGGAGTTAATTATCTTTCCTCATAATCATCTAGAAATATCATAGGGAACCTTAAAACATGATGTTGACCAATTCAACATAACAATAATACAAGTATAAGTTTCGTAAAAAATTGTCCATTAGAAAATAATTTATTTTCGGAATGAAATGATATTACATAGTCCACATATTTTTCATTGAAGCCATACATTCTGAAGATATTATTTGAGGAATTGAATTTAATAACTATGGATTTTCCCTTTACACACATCCTCAATTTCCTAATTTCTCTTCTAATATGTTATATGATAGTTATGTAAACTATCCAATTTAATATCCCTTGAATCCTTTAACAAAAATGTAGATACATTTTAATTGAATTGATGTGTAAGTCGTCTATGGATGTTCTTGACCATTATTACAAAATATAGGATTTCACTAAGAATATGAATATCCCCCTCAAAAACATTCAAATAATCATGTATTTTATCAACATACTCATTATAGTAAATTCATCCTCATAGATATATATACAATTTCCTAACATGGAATGTTATAAAATTTATGAAATTTCTTTCATTTAGATTATTTTGAAAAAGTATCTGGCTAATGCATTGATTCATATTTTGTTTTCATACATTTAGATTTGATCAAAATATATTATGGATACATTATCCATAATAACTAGTATAAAATTAATATGAACTAATAATATATTCATAACTCATGAATGGAGAAATCTATTCATCAAACAATACCATAATAGAATGATTTTTCAATTAAAGAGAGGAATCTCAATGTGATTAACAACCTCTATTGAAACTACTGAGAGAGAATTATATATTTAATATATTTTCACCGATACAAATTATGATCCACCAAGGTAAATAAACTATGAGGTGGGGGTAAATTTCTATTAAATTAAACTTGTCCCACTTTTTTTTTCAATAAAAAAAATTTATGTTACCTTTCTATTGAAATGTGTTACGAGAAATTAAAATATTCATGATACCAAATAATTTTATATCATTTTCCCTAAAATATAATAATACCAGGAAAAAGTGAGGAAAATATTCTAATTTACCAAATTAAATAAATAACACTATTATAACAATGATTGGGGAAAACTCATTATCTTGATGTGTTTAGTAGTAATTATAATTTGAAATCAAACTAATCTCTCAATTTAAGTGTGTGCAATGATCCAACACAATATTTTTCTATTGATCTCTTGAATCAAAATTTTCTACACCTCATTTGGCGAATCAAAAAACTATTATTTGAACTGACTAAGGAATTTAATTTTTTAATATATTATATGAATAATACCATCTATGATTAGGAAAAATTCAAATTCGTATAACCATTATCAAAACATACATTAAACACCCACAAATTTCATGAAAAATTAATTTTTTTATTTGAAAAAAGTAATTAAATTATTATAATTTTAAGGAATATTTAATCATTCATGAAAAATTTAGTTTCTCATAATCCCCTAAACACTCACACAAATATTTGTTTGTCCTGAAACTCTCAACATTCACAGAACATTAGGATTGTTGCAGAACCCACCATGTCTTATAGCCTAAATTCCATTTCTACATGAAATTTATATTTGAGTCATTCCTCTATATAATAAGTAGAATTATGAAAATATTAATATACACATCTCTATAAGAATTTTCTAACTATTGTGATATATAAATGTGTGGATTACTAGCCTATATTCTGACATTGTCGACCCTTAACATAAAAATTTAATTCTCACTAATATCTGATTATTTGGTATCACCTTTGGAGTGTTACTCTCCACCATCAATAAATAACAATCATATTTCATGGATTCATGAAATTAAATCTATTATTCACAACTCAAACTTGCATGAAAATACAAATAATTCATCAACACATTCCTAATCAATAATTCAACTAGTGGGACTCGAATATTCTTCTGATCAAAACATCAGAGATCTCATTCAAAATTTCACCACCATAAAAAAATTCTGAACAACTTCGAAATCCTCCATACATCTAAATTACTTTTTTAAATGCCTTTTTAGTAATCATAATAGAAATTCAAAAATGTCGGTGTCAACATAGTTTCTAAACAACACAATCTACCAAAAATACTACAACATCAATGGGATGGATTGTTTTTGAAATAATTTTGTCCATATATATTTACATAAAAATATTAATTACGATAAATTTTAATATATTTATTTTTTTTAATAACTCTAGTAAGTAAATTGTAAAATAATATTGCCACATGGTCATTACTGTAAAATGTAAACTCTAAAAGTGATACATTTTGATTTTTTCACCCCTTTCATGGGTTATTATATAAATGGATATAATTATTCCTTATGATATTTATATAAAAACTATGATATATGAAAGTTAAATTATTTTTTACCTCCATCTCAATTCATCAATATAAATATGTCTTCATAAATCATGTGTACATATAAACTATCATCTCTACATTGTAATTTGTTTTATGGTTCATTATTAAATGAAATTGTTTACTCCTATCATATTATATAATGATTAAATTTTTATAAGAATATTTTTATTATTTTGAAACCATGAAAATAATATAGGAATAGAATCATTGAACCAAATCATATATTCGAAGCATAATAATTGACACTTTTATATATATTTAATGAAGAATTTTCTATACATAGTTAATTAGGAAATTTAAAATGGAACAATATATTATTAGGTAATTAATATTTTTATATTTCATATATTTATAGCATGTATAAATATATTATAATAGATGAAAAAATGTGATGGAATCTTGTTAGGGAATAAGGAATGATTTGTTTTATTATCACACATAGTATTGGGATTGTTTTTGTTTTGATTTACATTGTGATAGAATTTATTTTCCTTAGTTATTAAAAATTAATTTTTAATCATCTAGTTATTTATAACTATTTAAAGTATTATTTCAATATTTTATCTCTTTGTTACTCAAAAATACCAAAAAATTTACAAAAAGCATAGATTTTTTTATTTCTAGTCAAGAATGAATTCACTCTATATCTATGTTCAATGAAATTATTTTAATGATTTTATGAAATAATTTTAATTGATTGAAAAAAAAATTAAAATCATTACTTTAATTTAATATTATTAAAATATATATTTTCAAATAGTTACTATGTACTTATAAATTTTTACAAAGTAAAAAAACATTTATTAGTTTTGAATTTACCAAATTTTAACACCATCATGACAGATATTAATTATTAGGATTCCATTGTTTTTTGGGTTTTATTTAATATTATTTAAATGATTATTACAGTAAATTTTAGTTATATAAATTACATAAAATTTATTTTTTTATTATTCAATGAATATTTATAATTATTTTACTTAATTATTATTTACATGTGAACATTGAATTGTAGGATTTATATGATTAACTAGTAATATGATTGTATATAAGATCAACATAATTTTCTTATTTGTCTATAAAGATGATTATTTAATTATTTTTCATGAGACATGTCTATTTTCATTTGTTAAATAATAATTGAATGAAGAATTAATTTATGTTCATATTACATTTATATTGATGGTTTGTTATTAAGTGATTAGTGGGTCTAGACTATCCTTTTAATCATTAGGAAATTATTTATATCATGGGAGATCATAATTGTATAGACTGGGTTTTCCCATGACCAAGGGTACATGAATGGTTCTCATAAGTCTAATTGGGTAAACAGGTGATTAACCCATGCCTAAGAGAGTATATGGTAGGTTATCCCTAGCATTAAAATATTTGAATATAATTATACTAATCCATAAATATTATTAATTTTACAGTGAGTATTCATGGAAATTTATTTATTATTTTTATGGTAATGAGGGGTGAGCCGAATCCTCAATTGGAATTTTTAAGATTTTACATGTGAAATGATATTATATTCTTCGGATTATTCCCCATGTTTATTCTAAAAACATATTTCACATTATTTTGATAAAACACCATAGATCATGATTTATAATTATTTATTTTTTATGAATCATTTCAACTATTATGAAAATAAAATATTCAATTTCCCATGATTTAGGGTTTTTGACCTAGTGGGTGGCATCTTATAAGATGTGATATTTTTATCTTACCCATAATATTACCTTATGATTACTTATAGTAAAAAACTATTGTATTCCATAATTACACATACTAAACATCAACACTCATCATTTCTTATTTTTTAGTTTCCACTAGATTGTAATCTTACTGAAGTCACGAATGAAATGACGGTAAAATCCAGCATTCCCTAGGAATGACCTAAAATCCCATACATTTTTTGAAAGGTAAGGAAGAAATGACATCTACATTTGATTTATCATCTTTGATAACACACCCATAATAGAAATTTAATAGTATTATAACTTGTTTCACCATGAAATCTAATTTATAATAATTTAATACAAGATTATTTTGAAAAAAGTAATGTAGGAATGGACCATGACTACTCAAAAATTCATCAAAATAGGAGCTATAAATAGTTAAATAATCCATGAATATTTTTATGAAATTCCCCAGGTAATATGAAAAGAATTATTACCATACATTGGTGGAAGGTACCCAGAGAAATACAAAGACAAATGGCATCCTTCTATTTGAAAACATTCTAAAGGGGAAAGTGAAGGTTGTCTAATTCTGATCCTCAATAGCAATATCAATTTGAAAGTATCCAGAATACCCATCAAGAAAAGAGTAATGTTACTTCCCTAATAAACTATCTAGAAACTGGACAATGATTGTTAATTGGAAATGGACATTCCTAGTTATATGTTTTAGTCAGCGATAGTCTATATAGACACACCAATTATTCTACACACAAATTGGACCCAATTCATTATTTTAATTTTTAGTTAATATTGTACCTGTTTTTTAAGATCCACTGGTAGGGGAATGACCCATTGGCTATTAAATATGGGGAACACAATTCTTGCAGCCAATAATATTGATACCTACATTTTATCAACATATATGATGTGTGGGATTAGTTTAAATTTTGATTTCCTCCCTAGTTTATCATTATTAATTAACAATATATGATGTGTACAAATGTAATGCCAAATTATAGGAATCATTGAAACAGTCGATACAAAATATTTTTTATACTACATAAAAAGGTCATGCAATTGTAATTAAATATTTTTATAGTGTGAAATAGCAACGATGAAACGAATCATGTTCTATTAAAATTATATGAATATTAAAAATCCAGAGGAAATTGTTTTAGTTCTAATTAAAGATGATGGTCGATGGATAAAGGTATGCATGAATGTTAGAGGACACTTATATTATCTACCTACTCAATGGTATAATCCTCAAATTAGGAATTAGCATTAAAAATCTTAACAATATCATCAATAGTCATGTTTTCCCCAGTGTTCAAAAAATCGTCAATTAACCGGCATTGATTAATTTTATCTATAGTTGTATATCATTATATACATGATTCATTTTATCGAATTAAATTAATCAATAAATATAAAAAGGGGAATCATGGTAATGGAATTAATTTTTTTTATGGAAAGTGATTACATGTATATTATTAATAGAAAGAGATGGATGATTTTATAGGGGTTCATAATGGCACCATGGATGTTGATGTGCACAATGTCTCCACCAAACATTATAGATATTGTAAAAATGTAAACATTAATTATGGTTTTGGATATTTTAATGAATGTCATCCCGAATATAATAGGGGAATGTCTATTAAATATATCTTCTACCATTTTTAAAACATAACAATCAGTATGCAATTTTACTTTTTTAACCATCAGAAGAACATCCTCTAACACAAGTGAAAGGTGAGATATACTCCAATTTTCTATTTTAAAACAATTCTAGTGGAATTAATTTACAACATCATAGATGAACGTTAAATATAGTGAGTAATCAAATTTATTCAAGCACTAATATCAATCATATCATTGGAAAAGGAATACTCACCTATGGTGCAAAAAATTGAGATTATTCTTGAATCATTGCATTTAGTGGGAAGAGACAAAATTATCATTGTCTAGATGTTACTCCCCAAGATCACCATATAATGTCCTTGGAGTATCCATAGGTGTGTCTACATTTCCTTGAGAAATATTTCATATTGTATAATTTCCTTCATGTCATCGATCGAGGGGATATCAATCTTCACTTTTTTAAATGTTTCCAAAATATCATTATTGAGTTCAATTTATTTTTGATCTCTTTTGTTGGTTTCACTTTGAAAAAATGGAAAAATAATGGTTGGGATAGGTGACTCATTAAAATACAAACTCTTTCCTTTGGAATGGTTTCTAATAGGAAATGATTTTTCATTTTTTGGATAAAATTTCCACAGTTGGGTTAGTGTTTTCCATAGGATGGGATGACTCTAGAGGAAGGTTCAATTTCCATTTAAGTCGAGTTCGACTCATATGGGTGATGGAACTAACATCTCCCTTAGCTCTAGGGTTGAAAAGTAGTAGATATTGTAGTTTACCCAACCCAATACTTTGTATTTCACCCACTGAGTAAGGTATTTAGACTAATTGGGTTTTTATGTATTTTATAGAATCATGGGTGGTTTGTTGGAAATGGAGAATTTTTGAATAAAGTTGTTTCATGTTGTCTTCTAGAATAAGATTTGGTTTTAAACGGTGGATTTTTTAAAGGCCTTTATTTTTGTTGAAGATTTCTGGGTGGTGGAAGTTGGTTACTCATCCCATATTGGTTCCAAGGTAGTTTATTTTTGATTGAAAACCCTACCAATTTGCATGGTAATTTTTTCACCCAGGTGTGGATGGGTTTTATGAGTTTTGTTAAAATAAATGCTTATATGGAAGGCCTAGAAAATATTTCATCATAGCTCTCTGATTTTTCTATTAGATTGGGGAATTAGTCAGAATAGTGGGTTTAGAAAAACATAAACCAAAATTAAAGGGAGGAAGAGATATGGATTTCCCTTTAGAAAGATCATGTTGTCGATTAATGGTACATACCTAATCAAACATCGTGTCCACCTTCTTCTTAAATTTAGTAATTCTCACCTTATGGATATATTGAATGGGTAAGGTAGACTAAATTGTTTAGTATTTTGATTCATGTTCTTAAGCATGTTCCTTGCTACAATTTGGGTTTTGTCAACTAATTAACCACCAACAAACGCGTTAATCATATTTTGATCAATTGAAAGTAGAAATTCATTAATGTAATGTGTTTAAAGTTGATCACATATTTGGTGGTGTAGAATTATTGAATTTAACCTCTTCTATTTGACCCAACATTCATGAAGTGTTTAATATTTTGAATGTCCTATCCCGCAATTTTCATTTCATATTTTCGAGGTTCTAGACTCTAGGAGATATTTTTAATGAAAAATGAATTTCTAGCCGGATAAACGTCAAATTAGTGAATTAATATAATACAACCTATCTTTCACAGTTTCTTCTAATGAAAGTTGGAATGCTCTTAAGCATACCTTTTATTCATCCCCATTAGTAGGATTTAATATAGAACATGTAGTATTAAATTCCATAATAGTATTGTGTTCATATTCTCCAACAAGTCCCTAAAATTGTAGCAATAAGTGAATTAGACCAGATTTTAGTTCAGAAGTGGGTGACTATCCTTGGAATTGAATATTGGTAGGATGGATATAAACATAAGGTGATGTTAGTTATTTTATTTTTTTGCTGTTTTATTAGAAATTATTAATGTTATTTCAGTTTTTATGTTGGTTACAGAAGAAAATGATGAAGAGTCTCGAAGTGGTTCAAGATGTGAATTTTACTCCTTGAAATGGTTGTCTTGTGTGTCCTATTTCCATTGGAATAGGATCCACTCTAGTTTCTATTAAAAAGGAGGTATGTATCCCATAGTGGAATGATTCATCATGAAAACCTACACTAGAGAAATAATTTAGAAATAATAAAAATATAGAAGGAAATAAGAAATGATCATTAAAAAATTTAATAATATTCTCAAAACAATGCACATTAAAAACAAAAGTGATCCCTGGAAATGGAAAAACAATTAAATGCAATATCAAAAAACATAAAATTTATTGTTATATTTAGGTTGATTTATAGTATATTTCAGACCCAATGTCATCAATCATGGAGATTTTATAGGTTTAGATTATGTTTTTTTAATAAATATGACTAAAAGAGAGGGTGGTTTTGAGAATAGTTATAAAAGAAAAATAACATAACATAAAGGGTTTAAAAGTTGATAGAAAAGTTTATTTTAAAAAATATGAGACGAATGGGTTATTTTGATTTCACTACACATATTTAATGTTCATTTTTATAAGATATCCATTCATTTTTTAAGTGATTGTTTGGAAAAAATTAACTGGAATCCAGATTAATTCCTAATTTGTAATAACAATGCTTAAAGAAACAAACATTTTCATGAAAATTGTATTACCAAGGTCCATAAATTATTCATGTAAAGATAGGTTATAGATAAAATTGAAATAACAAGAATATGGGTATGAAAAGGTTTCTTGGGTTGTCCAGTCGGAACAGCATAACTCACGCACTAGAAAAACACACACTGACCAGTTCGAAATTATTTGAAAATCAATGAAGGACATCAAAATATACATTAAAATAAGAAATATTGAATAATATATGAAAATAAGTCTTCTAACAAAAAACATTACCCAAACTAGAATCTAATATTCATGTAATTACTCCTTTGACAGGTGTTTAGATCCCTCACAATAAACTCCCACCATTTAGACCAACATCGAGCGATTGATAGTCGGGTTGGAATATTTCATCATCCTCAACCCAGAAATGAGGATAAGGGCCTCAAAATTTTTTAATATGTGGATACGAATCCTATAGAAGTCCAAAATAGAACATATTAGCTTTCGGTTCGATCTTATGGATGAGGTTCCCAAAGTATCATTTTTATGAAAACTTGAAGGTTGTTTTGGGAACATAGATTGTGTAAAACCGAATGTCCCATTTTTTTATCTCCAGACAGTATTATATCAGTTTTTAAAAAACAAAAAACTTGTATAACCACATCTTGAATATCTCAATATAAAATTTGAAACCAATTGGAGAGTTACAGCTCATGTATCAGCAAAATACAAAACACCTGTTTTGACATTTTTTGGATTTGAATCTCTAGACATATTAGTTCTAATGGGCATCTTAATGTGAAAATTGGGTTAGGGTTCTTTGAGATAAAATATTTAATAGCCAATATTGGACCAAGTCACAAAATTTCATCCCATTTGAATTCATGGTTTAGTATAAGCCTGTATATTAGTCCACTGGTTTTCTTGGATCCTTCGTAGTTTGCACCATTTCTCGTGGACTTCATAATGGTCCCTCCAAATCCTGTCCAATGACAATATAATTATCAAAACTAGTAACATTTAACTTTTTAAAATTTATTAATCCAAATAATTTAATCAATCATGAAGTGAAATTTGTTAATATTTTTATATTTTTCAATAAAAATCTATTTTAGCAACATGGTTTAAGGGTGAAAAAACATTTAATCACTACACTATCAGTGGAACGATTGGGACACTATAGAGTCGATATTAGAGAGGCATAGTAGTTAATTTATAGTGAAACATATAAAAAAATGGAACCATTACATTGAAAATTCAAAACCATGAAAGATATATTTAATATTAGATGAATATAAAAAGAAAACCAACACCAATTTAAAAAAAGTCATGAATATCTTGTAATTATATATATATTATAAGAAATAGATATAATAAGTTGTAAAATATGACAAAATAATAAAGTACCAACAACTATCTCTATGATAATTCTGAGTACCATCCTAATATTGTGCTCCCCAATCCCATTACAATGGCGGAAATAATAATGTTTGAGATACACTCCCAGTATTAGTCCAACCATTTTGTATATGCCAATAAATTTAAATAAATATAAAATGAATAATTTTCAACAATATTTAATATACGTAACAAAAATAAACAATTAAACACATTTGAACGGGTTGCACTTGGACATCCATCCAATTTACCATCTTCTAACAATACATCTGAGTCTGAATCAGGGAAACCTGTAACAGTAATGTGAGGAATAAAATTTATAATTAAGTGTATTATCCACACACTTATGATTGGTATTGTAGAATAGTTCCCTAGGTTTCTATAATAAAAGGTTCGATTCTGTTTTGAAATAGTTCATTTACTTTTTTTTAATTAAACTATAAAACCAATTTATAGATTATAGTGAGGAAAAATAGGACTATATATGATTATAAAGAAGGCCTTTACAAGTATCACTATATCCTTTAAATATAACATAAGCTATGGAGACTATCCATGGAGACATAATTATGAAGTCCTACATGACACTCCAAGCATAGAGTACAAAATGTAAGGCCTTATCACCCGAGTACAGATCTATTATCACACGTAGGGGGCATAGTCTTTCTCGAGTCATGGTTCTACCAGTATACCATTGAGTCCATCCATGGGGTAACCCCTTGTAAAACATGGTCACTAGTATGAAGGTAATAAAAGAAAATGTTAAGTGATAATTTTTTTGGCATAGCTGGTTTCTCCCATGATGTGTTAACTAACAATTAACACATCTAAAAAGAAGATGGAAGTGTCTGTCAACTTGATCCATAAGTTATTACCCCATTTTTACCCTCAAATCTAAGGTGATATCCTTAAAAAATCATAAAACAATTATAACATCTCTAGAAATAAGTTTCAATTCAAAAGATCCATCATTACATTCAGGAAAGTAAGTTTAGTCAAGGAATTACCATTTTTTATGGCTCAATCAAGGAATTGTTCTTAGAATTTATAAATTCTCCCATTGATTGTATTAATAAATTTAATTGATGGGATGGTATATGTTTCAAAAAATATCTAACTACCCATCCCAAATTATTTTCACAGACAAAGAATTTTATTTAGAGGAAATAACCATTAAGATCCATTTATGAAATAATGAAAAACTAGTCATTGGTCTTTAAGGGGGAAGAATTCAGTAATTGGGATTTTTCTGAGTCAAGGAAATAAAACATGGAGATAATTAAATTCTAGATAATGTTATTATAGATGTTTTAAATCACATGGAAAAATATTATTTCTGTTTCGGAGGCTTCTCCAAAATATCCAGAAAAGTGGCACAATGAAACAAATTATAGAACTAAATTAAATGAGGGGAAATGGAATATACCATCTAATTTGATTTAGTAGTGATTAATTTATCCTTTATCGAGTCTTTATATGACATATTATAGAATAACTAAATTGATTTCCATACCCTTGAAAACAGGAGAATGATGTTGCATCTAAATATTACGAAAAACGTAAGAGGAACCATGAAAAAAAATGAAACGAGAGGAGTATCTTACTGAGGTCTTCCCAACAGACTTGATTGTAAGAAATTTTGTTTCAAGATAAAATATATTGATCAATACCTATGATGGATGAGGAAGAGAACCCGTGCACGATTGTTATGAGGATAAAACCACTAGAGGAGAGGATAGAAAAAGGATTGTCTAGAACACTGATTTAGAAAATTGGCTATTTCAAACACAAAATTGAACTGCATTGTTTTTCAATACGGGTGCTTACCATGCATCTCAAATTACATAGGAAAACTACCTCTCATGGTTACTAATCATATTTTTACTAATCGTGTGCCAACTATGCATTGAACAGTTCATAGGTACTTCCTATATAGAACTAACCATGAATAATAGGTGCTCGGTTTGGGTAAAACAAGCATAACCATGTGTGAACATCTAAACAAATTGGTTAGGCTACACAGTTTTCTTCTAGGGGCCATTCTCTAATTCAGAAAGCACCCAAAAAGATTACGAATCAGAAAAACTAGCTCTAATTTATTTTTTACCCAATTTTATGAGAATAAAAAATTAAATATTGTGTATTAACAGTTATAAAATATTATATATTTATATAAAATACATAAATAATGGTGTAATTATATGGGTCTTCAATATTTTACCTTTCAAGGTGTATATAGATTATAAATTTTAGGAAATAATCATCAATTCAATTGCAACCCACATGGTTTAGAGCATGATAACAAGAATATAAGTATAAAAAATTAATACAAGAACACCAATGAGTCACCTAATGATGGTAAGAACTCATACGTACTAAATTGACCACTAAATATTCAATATAAGAACAATAATGTATGGAAAGCATAGTGTAACACCCCAAGCTTCCACAGTATGTTTCCCTTTGATTAATGCAATAGATTGCATTGTATGCAACATCGAGATTCTAACACACCGCGACCAATCAAACAAGCCCTTATGAATATTAATACCAACATTTTGAAACTTTATAAATTTTATTCTTCAAAATGGAATTCATTATTGAATTCGGAATATCAAAATTAGCATACAATGAAATTTTTGTATTTTTTTGAAAACTTTCAATTTTTGATGAATTGTGAAAACCACTACGTTATTGGTTAAAACATACATTTTATATAAATTTTTATTTATTGTTTTAAAATTTATTTTATGTAAAAATAGATACAAAATAACTATATATGTTCAATTTAATTCATTTGAGTCATTTTATAATACGTTTAGATATATAAATAATTTATTAAACTTTTTACCGTCTTTTACCCACCTCCTTGAAGTATTTTAAAATTTGCATTAAACATAATTTTACATATTATTCAAGTATAATTTCAAAACTCTGAGAGACAAAGTTAATATTAGTAAGAAAAATTTTGTTCAATAAGATGAAAATAATTTTTGGTGAATAGTAACAATTGACTTTTATTTACCACGGTTGAAAGTAAATAGGGTAATTAAGGGTAAAAAAGATATCATAATTACCCTAAAACAAGTCCTAATTCTATTGGATACATATAATTCTACCAAAAACAACTTTATAAATAAAATTTGATCCTCTTAGGTCCACTTGGATTAGATTGGGACATTTATAATTATCTTATTTAAAGAAGTGCTAAAAGAGTTAAATTCAAAGTATAATAATTAAACCATTTTCAATATAGGGATACACACAATATAAATTCAACTATAAATATTAATTATAATGTTAAAACTATTTCTGACATAATGGTATTTAATTTAAAATTTTTTGACATTAATTAATTTTATTTATTTTTTACACAATTATAATGCAGTAATTACCTTATTAATGAAATATTATAATAATTGATATTATAAATATCCAAATAAATGTAAATTGAGACTTCGGATGAATTACACAAGTTTTATAGTCTAATATGACATATTATTATTGGTAAAATAAAATTTATTCGATTTGATAAAGTTTTTATGGCTTTCAAAAAACTAAAATTCTAAATAGTGTTAAAAATAACATAATTGAGTTCTTAAAAAAAATAATGTATTATTAATTGAATTAGCATTTTTATAAATCTAAGGATCATCTAAAGTACTTGGATAGTTATAGTAAATTTATTAACCGTATAATATAAAATTCTAATAGATAAGGTAATGTCAAACAACATAACTAAGGGTCAAATCTAAAAGATATGGTTAATATGATGACCTAAACATATCTAAAACCTATTGGTTGAGAGGTTTTCGACCCATACCAATCCTATCCTCAGAATAATCCATTTTTTGGAACAATAAGAAACTGAAAATGATTTTATTATAAAATAATATTTCATGCATTGCCTAAAGTCACCCTCACCTCTCTTATAAAAGGGAAATTCCCATTCCTTTAATTTCACACCTCCAAATCCAATTGGATCATCCAAACTCTTCTCAACTGACCACACATCAGTCCTCCCTTAAACCTAGAAGATATACTTTGAACTGAAATGCAACCTATGGATTTATTTTTATCAAATTAAAAAGAAGAACCTGAAGAAGAGGTAAATTTTTCATCACCTCATTCAGGTTCTTTTATTCTTCCACTTCCTCTTTCTTTGTTGTTTCCATTATAAAATAATAACTCCAGTATCTTATATATAATGGTATGTTATTAAAATAGTAAAAACATATTCACTATTTCATCCACCATATGAATGACAAAGTCACTATATGTGTGTATGTATGGCTTACCGTCTCCACGTGGTGGTGTAGTTTGTTATTCAAACACTTTATTTATTGGATGGGTATAATAATGAGTATAAATAATTTAAATAATACATATAACATGTTAATTATTATGTATATATGATATACCATCCAATTACATATGATTTCACCATCAATATAATGATATCATCGCTTGTGCGTATGTACGGATTACCGTCTCCATGAACGCATTGAGATTCATTCCCCATCGCAATCATTCAAGTATATATTTAATTTTATGATTAAAAATAATGTTTAAGGGATTAATATTATTCTAGATATGAATAGAACAGATCCTTTCAAAAATAAACATGGCTTGTGTAATAGATCATATAAAGGAAAATAGAACATTTAACACATGAAACGATGATATTACTAAAATATTAATAACAAAGAAATATTAGAGGATTATAAATGATAGCAAATTTTTTATATAGTGTTTGTATTAATTAATAACGATAATTTATCTATTATACATGAGGTTAACGTACCCTCAAACAAGGAAATGTACAAGGTAAGGGTTAATTCCACAATCTCTTTATTATCTTGTAAGTATCTACTAGAATCTCTTCATCATCCACATCTCTGTTTTCTTAAAAATTTATTTCACAACATTTTTACTAATTTATAGACTAGGGGTTATTTTCATTTATACAATTATTTTACCTTATATGTTTTTAAAGGAATCATTCCTATGTTTTCCAATAAAGATACTTTGTGTCCAATTCTATAAAATTAAGTGAAGAATATTTTTTAACTTATACAGCAAGTGAGGCTATTTTTTTTCCATTATAACATTATCAAAGATTCCAATACAAGCTTATAAGAATATTTTCAATATAAATGTTTCACATTATAATTATGTGAATTTTAAATTACTTCCTAATAGAAAGAGATACTTATCTAAAAATGTTTTGATTTCATCTATTTCAACATACTTTTGATAGATTTTAAGATTTCATGAGGATGATTTTCTATGATACAAATCATTCATAATCTATTGAAGGATTTGAGATATGTTTTACTGTGGATGTGTTCTTATAATACCATTCACGTTTTTTGAATAAAGTATTGACATTTCATATTCTTATTTTAATACAAATTTTTATGTTATGTATAATCCTTTTCATATGAGGAATACATTGGGCTTAGTAAATGAAAGGTGGAGACCGTGCTTTCTCCTTGATGCATCGGTAGGTGTCATCAGACAATTTAGTGCCTTCGTACAAGGCCTTGAAAAAATCTTTTTTACAGTCTGGGCACAATGCCTTGACTATGTGGATATCATGTCTGGCATTATGCATTCTATCCTTATGAATGTGGAAATTGATATTTCATGTGATTATTCGACTAGTATAATATCCAAGTTAATAAGTAAATGGAATTATTTTATTTTATCTTTTCCATATTATGCTGAAGTTTATGTTTAAATAAATTTTTTTTAGTCTTATACCTTGCCTTAAATGTTTGTGCATATTTATGAATGTGTCTGCTATATTTTTATCCTTACTGATCATCTGATCTGACCCCTTTCCTTGTTTTATTTTTCCCAAGACGTGATGATGTATTTTTTGTTGACCTGAAGTGATAGTCTAAGGATATAAGTGTGTTTAAAAAGGGGACAAAATTTTGTTGACGTTTTAATTTCATGATGTAATGTAAAACATAATAATGAATCTAGTACATCCAAGGTTAATAAACTGATATGTCTTTCGAGATTTGATCCCTTGTGATCATCCCAATGTTATGTAAAAATGCACTGACTCAAGGTAATTGGGGTGGAGGCGGTACAGTTGGTATTAGAAGATGTTTAATATAAACCATGGAAACTATATTTTGAAAAACACCGATTATAGAACACTACCCTAAGATAGTCGTTAAGGATTAGTATTGACAAACTTCCTAGAATATTGGTACTATATAGATTTAGTGAGTTTTCAAATAAATACATCCATTTCTAGATATAAGAAGGTAGATATACCTCTGACATAGATGTACGTAGGGGTAAAACCCAAAAACACCTCTTTGAGATAGACTCGAATGAGAATAGGTGTGTGACAATCTGCCTTGATGCACAATTGGTTACGACACTCGCGTGGGATATGCTTAGGATAATTCGCATTTTCATTTAAAACCATTATAAAGGATTTCTGAGTATATACCTCCTCATAGAAATAATTTTTATGATTATGGGTTATATCGATAAACTTTTCAATTTTTGTTAATAGTTTAATAAGTTTGGAATTATCTATTGTGATTCAGAAACTAATCTAGTGTATGCCATTGTTTAGAAATGGTGCACAGTGGAAGGAATGGAAACTATATCAACCCATGTAATACATTTCAGGATTTCCCTCCTATTGAATTTAATTATATTTTAGATGGAGATGCAAGTAGTTCTGATCATTTTATCAGAATATTGGTACAACTTACTCATGTTATGAATGATAACCTTACCCATATGGAGTACCCTGATCCACAATGACGAGGATCAATGTTAGACCTCTTCATGAGGTAACCACCACCAATATTCAATGGGAGTACTAATACATTAGTAGCTGAGCAATGGATAAATTTCTTATAAAAACTATTTTAATGCTTTGGGGGTAGCAAAAAAGAAAAAGTGGTCATTGCAGTTTATCACCTCACTAGAGATGCATATCAATGGTGGTAATTAATCAAAAAAACAAAGGAATATTAAGAAGAATTGAACATGGAATTGATGGAGTATAATAAAATTTTCTTTGAAAAATACTTTCATCATAACCATCGAGCAGATATGGAAATAAAATTTTTTATTCTGAGGGAAAAGGACGATGAGAATGATGCAATGTATGAGGATAACTTTAGAAGTGTAGCAAGGCATGCAACTGATTATATACGCAACCCCTGAAGTAATATTGATCAATTCTATGATGGTTTAAAACCATTTCTCTTTCCGGATTTAGTCTCACAATCCATCTCATCATATGAAGATATTGTCTCATGCGCTATCAAGACAGAAAAAGAATTCTCTATGTCTTTTGACTTTAAATAAATGCAAGAGGAAAAGAGATCAGTTGAACACTGTAGAAATAGAAATAAGTGTAAGAAGGGAATGGTTGAATATCCATCCTGCATTAAATGTGGGAAGAATCACCCCATTACTTTCCTGAAGGGAATATGAGTCTGATATAAATGTGGTAAAAAAGGCCACCAAGCTCTTGATTGCAAGGGGAGAAAGAGGCTGTTAATTTTGAATGCTACACTTGTAGAGAAATGGGTCATTATGTTGATTAATTTCTTAAGTGCTAATAGAACATACCTCAAAAAATAACAAGGGAACAAGGACAAGCTTATGTGATCACTACTGTGAAGGTTAAAGATCTGAAAGACGTGGTGGTAGGTAATTTAGTGCTTTCCTCATGTTTTTCCAATGCTTTATAGGATTCTAGATCATCGCATAGTTTCTTATTTTCCAAGATTTCTAGGAAAATTATATATATCCAATTTGATTTAACAAAGGAGTTGTTTGTAAAAACTCATAGGGGGAGTATCATAGCAACAATGTTTAGTGAATCAGTTCCCTCTAGGGTATATAGATATTCTTTATCTGATGATCTCAATGTCATACCGATGATTGAATTTGATATAATCTTCATAATGGATAGGTATTCATATCATGATGGGATAATTTATTTTATGAATTATGATAATACAATTTTCAATGATGATAAAGAGTACCTTATATTTATATAAGAAACATCACCATCTGATTATTATCTAGATCCACCCCCAATATCTCTACTAAATTCAATTATTGGGGATGAAGAGAATAAAATAACTATGGATGAGGAAAAGAATGATTGAATAGAGGACATACCTGTTGTGAAATAATATGTTTATGTGTTTTCGGAGGATTTATCTGGATATCCTACAGAATGAGAAATTGAGTTTCCTATTCATTTAATT
Organism: Viscum album; assembly: GCA_963277665.1. Taxonomy (NCBI): domain Eukaryota; kingdom Viridiplantae; phylum Streptophyta; class Magnoliopsida; order Santalales; family Viscaceae; genus Viscum; species Viscum album. The sequence continues at coordinate 287,763,205 of OY728138.1, forward strand.
TTTGGTTCAAGGCCCATATCAAAGACCCCTTATAGAAGGTCCATTTTGGAATTTGTGTAACTAATGAAACAACTAAAGGAATTGAGTAATAATGGATTTATTCACCCTAGTGTTTCCACTTGGGAAGCCCCTATCCTTTTTGATAAGAAGAAAGATTGATCTATGAGGTTGTGCATTTACTATAGAGAGATCAATGCTATAATAATAAATAATAACTATCCCCTACCCTGCATTGATGATTTATTCGACCAACTTCATGGAGCACAATATTTTTCAAATATTGTCCTTCGATCTGGATATCATCGGTTTTCTTTGAAGAATGAATACATTTCGAAAACAACATTTCATACAAGTTATGTGCATTAAAAGTTAACAGTAATGCCTTTTGGATTGACTAATTCTCCCTCTATCTTCATAGATCTAATGAATTGTGTTTTCAAGGAATATCATGATGAATTTTTAGTGGTATTTATTAATGATATCTTGGAATACTAAAAATATAGGAAGATCATGAAAATCACTCATGCATTATTCTTAAAACTCGAAGAAAAAATGAATTATATTGAAATTTTAGAAAGTGTGAATTTTGGATTTAGGAGATTTATTTTCATGGGCATATTGTCTCAATGGATGGAATCTCTATAGATCCATCAAAGACCACAGAAATCCATGAATGGCCATCAACGATGAGTATAACTGAGGTATGCAAATTAATTGGTTTAGTATGTTATTACTAGCATTCTGTTCCATATTTGGATCGATTGGAAAACCCATTAACCAAGCTCACAAATGAAGGGGTTAAATTTGTTTGGACAAAAGAGTGTGAAGAATGTCTTGAATAACTGAAGAGAATATTTGTTAATTCTCCAATATTGACTCCATCATCGGGGAATTATGGGTTTTTTATTTGTAGTGATGCTTCAAAGAAAGGGCTTGGTTGTGTCCTTATGCAGAATGATAGAGTTATGCCTATGCTTCACGACAGCTAAAAATTAATGAGAAAAGCTATCCTATACATGATATTCAGTTTGAAGCTATAATATTTGAAATGAAAATATGGAGACAGTATCTCTATAGTGAAAAATGTTAGATTTATACTGATCAAAAGTGTTTGAAATATATTTTCTCATAGAATGAATTCATCATGGGGAAAATACTATGGATTTAACTACATAAGGATTATGATTTCACTATACACTACCACTCGGAGAAGGAATATAAGGGGGAATATGGTTTGATTATAAAGGATCATGGAGTTTTGAACAACATGAGATTATAAAGGGATCCTATTTCAAGGATCTAGTGAAGACATATATGGTAATAACCATGTAAGGTGAAAAATCAATGCTTTTTGAAATGGTTTCCAAACCATCTATACTAGAAAGGATAAAATGTTCTATGATTGATGATAAGAAATTTCATATAAAAATTCGAGCTGTGAATGATGGGAGATTGATCAAATTTGTATATAAAGATGGAATTTTGAAATTTGGGAAGATACATTGTATTCATGATATACCTGGTCTAAAAAGAGAATTTCTAGATGATGCTCATAGCTCCAATTTCTCTACACACCCTTGTAGAACTAAGATGTATAGAGATTTGAAATAACATTTTGGTTGTGACAAAATGAAGTGTGGGATTTCTGATTTTGTGTCAAGATGTTTGTTTTTTCAATAAGTGAAAGATGGAAGGCAGTAACCTTGAGGATTCATGCAACCCCTTATCATACCAGAGTTGAAATGGGATAATATTACAATGGAATATGTCATGCGGCTAACAAAGGCCCCTAGAAGGAATGATAAAATATGGGTCATTGTTGATCATCTTACCAAGTAAGCACATTTTCTTGTTATAAGAGAAGATTTCCCACTTGAACGTCTGAATGAAGAATATATTAATGAGTTTTTAAGACTTCGTGGTGTACCCCTATCGATTGATTCTAACCGTGATCCCTGTTTTACATCAAGATTCTGGAAAAGTCTTCTGAAGGCCCTGGATACTGAACTTTGTTTGAGCACTGCCTACCACCCTAAAACTATTGGACAATCAAAATTGACTATTCAATCCATATTATACAAGTTGAGAACTTTATCACTAGATTTTCAAGGTATGTGCGATCATTATTTACCTCTGGTAGAAGTTTCCTACAACAATAGATTCCATTCAAGAATTCATATGGCACCATATTAAGCATTATATGAAAAGATATGTTACACACTAACTTGTTGGGATGATGTTTGTGAATGAAAAATTATAGCCCCAAAACATGTTGGGGAAACAATGGAAAAAGTGATGATTATCCAAACCCACATAAAAGAATCCTAAAATAGGCAATAGATATATGCCAATATCCGAATGATGGATTTGGAATTTCAATTAAGAGGCCATGTTTTCTTAAAGGTATCACCATGGAAGGGTGTTATACATTTCGGTAAGAAGGGTAAATTGAGTCTCAGGTACATCAGACCTTTTGAGATTCTAGAAGGAATTTGAGTCGTAGATTACCATTTGGAAATGCCAAATGTCTCTCCAATGTTCACGATGTGTTCTACGTATCAGAATTGAGAAAATACAGGCCTGACCCAACTCATTTACTCACCAATGAGGAAATTGACCTGGAACCTGATCTGTCTTTTTTTGATGAGTCTGTCAAAATTCATGATATATGACAACAAGTTATGAGAAACCGGACGACTAATCTGGTAAACGTTCTATGGAGAAACCGTAAGATGGACGTGGAAACATGGGAACCAGAAGAACTTATGATGCAGTACCACCTAAATCTTTTTGGGTGGTTGTATTATAGAAATTTCGAGGATGAAATAATTTGAAGGATGGAAGAATGTAACGCCCCATGTTTCCACAATACATTTCCCTTTGAATAATGAAAAATCATGCATTGTACGCAACTTAGTGATTCTAACACACCACAACCAATCAAACTAGCAATTTTATATAGTAATACCCACTTTTTAAAATTTTATAATTTTTTTTTAAAAAATGGACTTTATTTTTTAATTCGGAATATCGAATTTATTGTATGGTGAATTTTTGGTATTTTTTTTGAAAACATTCAATTTTTGATAAATATTGAAAAACACATCGTTATTGGTTAAAAAAGACATTTTATATAAATAATTATTTATCTTATTTAAATATATTTTAGTTCAAAACATATACATAATACCTATAGAAGTTAAATGTAATTCATTGGAGTCATTTTATAATATGTTTAGATATATATATATTTATTGAACTTTTTACAGTCTGTTACCCATCTCGAAGGAGCATTTAAAAATTTGCATAAAATATAATTTTACCACTTTAATGAGTATAATTTCAAAAATTCGAGAGACATGATTAATATCAGTACGTAAAATGTGGTTCAATAAGATGATTTTTTTTGGTGAATAGTAAATTTTGAGTTCTATTTATCGTGGTTAAAAGTAAATAGGGTCATTAAGGATAAAAAGATATCATAAATACTGTAACACATGTCCTATATCTATTAAATACATTTTAATTGACCAAAAACAATATTAGGAATAAAATATGATCCTCTTTGGTCCACATGGATTAGATTAGGTCATTTATTATTATTATTTTTAAGTAGAGTTTAAAGAGTTAAATAAAATGATTAATAAGTATATCATTTTTAATATAGGGATAACCACTATATAAATTAATCTATAAAAATTTCATAGATAAGTTAAAAAATTTATTACATAATTGAATTTTATTTATAACTTTTACACATTAAATAATATAAATTATTTTTGACACAATGATGATGCAGTAATTACTTTATTAATGAAATATTAAAATAACTGATATTATAAATATACAAATAAATGTAAATTGAGAATTCTGATAAATTCCAACAATTTTATAGGTTAATATTACATATTATTATTGGTTAAATAAATTTTATTCTTAGTGATAATGTTTCATGGATTTAAAAAAATTCAAATACTAAATTGTGTCAAAATTGACAAAATTGAGTTTTTAAAATAAATAATCTTTTATTAATTGATATAATATTTTTAAAAATATAAGGTTCTATGAAAGAAATTATATATGGTTATATACATTAATAATGAACCACATGGGGTCCAGTTGTCTTGTTATAGTATGTTCATTATGTATATAATATAAAAATACAAAGAGACATGGTAAATGTCAAACTATTAAAGTTAGAGTTAAATTTAAAAGATAAGTTAAATATAATGACCTAAACCTATCTATAACCTGTTTTTGAGAGTCTTTGCGTCCCATACCCACCATAGACTCGAAATAATTAAATTTGGATCCATTAGAAACTAAATATGTTTTTATTATAAAATTATATTTCATGATTTTCCTAATGTGACCTTCACCTCTCTTATAAAAGGGACCTTACCCTTCTCATAATTATACTCCTGCAAAGCAATTTGGATCGGCCATACCCTACCCAAATATCCTCTCAAATGTCATATATTCAACCTAGAGGGATTACATTGATCATAAATCCATCCTATGGAGCCCTTTTGGTCAAATCAAAAGGAAGAACCTGAAGAAGAAGTAAATATTTCATCACCTTTTTCACGTTATTTTCTTCTTACACTTCCTCTTTCATTGATGTTTCTACTATAAAATAATTAATAAAGTATATTATATATAATTTTATGTCATTAAAATGGTACAATCATTTTAATTATTCAATCCATCGTATAAATGAAAAATTAACCATACGTGTGTATGTATGGCTTACCATCTCCACGTCATGGTTTACGTTGTTATTAAAACACTTCATTATTTGGATGGGAATAATAATGAATATAACTGATTAAAATAATAAATATAAAATTTTAATGATTCTATATTAATTATATCCCATCAAATTCGATAATATTTCACTATCAATATAATGATATTGTCGCTCATGCGTACGTATGGATTACAGTCTCCACCAACGCGATGAGATTTATTCTCCATCATAATCATTCATGAATAATTTTCATTTTATGGTTAAAAATAATTTTTAAGAACTTAATATCATTCTGTATATAAAATAAATACATCCTATCCATATCAAACATCGCTTACGTAATCGATCATATAAAGGAAAAAAAATCAGCTATCACCTGTAACAATGATATTACTAAAATATTATTAACAAAGCAATATTACAGGATCATATATGATATCATATTAATGTATACAGTATTTTTATAATTTTATTATAATTATTTAACTATTATACAGGTGGTTAACATACCCTCATCCATGGAAAAGAACAAGGTGAGGGTTAATTCCACAATCTCTTTATTATCTAGGTTTGTTTTTACGTACATATCTACTGAAACCTCCTAATAATCCACATACAAGTTTTCATAAAAATGCATTTCAAAATTTTTTTACTATTTACTATTCAATGGTTTTAAGTCATTTATACTCTTATTTGATCTTATATGTTTTGAATGGCATCATTATGTCATTTTTCAAACAAGGTATTTTATGGCCATTTCGACAAAATTAAGGTAAGAATTTTATTAACTTATAGGGAGAGTGTGGAAATATTCTTCCATTATAGAATAATCTAAGCATACCATACAAGATTATAATAATATTATAAAAATATATTTTTTCTTTTATAATTATGTGACTTTAAATGATTTCAATATAGAATGAGAATGTTCTCTAATTTATTTTTCATTTCATTAATGTCAACATTCTTTCGATTGATTTTAAGATTGTTTGAAGTTGAATTATTATGATACAAATATTCTCTATTGTATTGAAGTTTTTGTGATATGTTTGACTATATATGTGTTATTAAAATCCAATTCATGGTTTATGGATAATGTATTGACATTTCGTAATCATGTTTTAATTAGAATTTTTATGTTATGTTTAAATCTTTTCATATGAGGAATAAATTGGACTTATTAAGTCAAGGGTGGAGCCCACTATAGCTCCTTGATGCATCAGTAGGTATCATGAGAGAAACTACTGTCTTGGCACATGGACTTGACCAAATCATATTTGTAGTCCTTCCACAAGGCCTTGACTATGTGGTTATGAAGTCTGGCATTATAAATTCCATCATTATGAAAGTGGCTATTTATATTTCATGTGATTATTCGACTAGTAGAATATTTATGTGAATAATTAAATGGAATTATTTTATTCAATCATGGACATATTATGTTTAAGGTTATTCTTAAAAAAATTAGTCTTATACCTTGCCTTAAATGTTTATACTTATTTATGAATGTTTCCGCAATATTTTTATCCTTACTGAGCATCTGAGCTCACCCCTTTCTATGTTTTATTTTTCCAGGATGTGAAGAAGTATTTTATGGTTGACCTGCAGTGATAGGCTAAGGATAAAATTGTGTTCAAAAGGGGATAAAATGTTGTTTATGTTTTTATTTCAGGATGTAATGTTAAACTAATGAATGAATCTGGTAATTATAGTGATACAAAACTGATCAGTCTTTCGAGATTTTATCCCTTGTGATCACGCCAATGTTATGTAATAATGCACTGACTTTGGGAAACTAGTGCCGGGGTGTTACACATAGTGAGTTAATATCCAATAGAAAAACTCTTAAACTTGGAATATAAACAAGGAATGATGATTTATATCATATTATAATTATAATAAAATACCTAATAAGGTGATATCAAACAATGTTATTATAATTTCATAACATGGAACATTAAATACATTGCATCAAAACATTCCAGGAACACCAAAAAAATTTAAATAACATAGGAATACAACCTACATGGAAAGGAATATACATGTGATAAAAATTACATTCATTCTTATACTATTTCATGTAATGATTACTTCATTACATACCATGAAAAGATAAAATAAAAAAATATAATAATATAGAAAGAAGTTTATAATACTACCATAACATAAGGTGAATTCATAACAATTTTTAATTGAAAAAAATAAGAAACCTCAATCCCATTTATGAAAAAATTGTATATTCTCCCATAAATAGGGTGATAAAACATATTAAACTATATTTACCAAGTTCTAAAAAATTCATTATCTCATTTCTAGTAGACCAGAATAATAAGAAAATGGAAACTTGGGTTTGATTCCACTTTGTAATGTCCCAAACTGACTTACCATTAAATTGGTAGTCGGACCATTTTTCCCATGGCCTTAATCATGTATCCCCATATTCTAGATGCTACCAACTTGAAATAAGGGTCTATTGGTGGTATGATGGTGTTTAAATAACGTAAAAATCATAAGGGCACATAAGTTGAATCATACTGAAAACAATAGTAAAAAAAATAGAACCCAATAAAGATTATTAAAAGAATTTGAAGATAATTTTATTGTCAATATAATTTAAATATCTTCCAACAACAACATAAAAAAATAAATATATAATATATGATGAAACATGTATGAGCAGAAAGAAATAAAATTAGTAGTACAATTTGACAAAAGAATAAAATCTCATGTAATAGTTCAATGTGAATCCCAAGTACCAACCCATTCATGTGGTCCCAACTCCCAGGTTCAAGCATGACATCACAAACTGATAACCATGGATCCTAATCCTCAATCCAAGGAGGATCATTTGGGTACCCTAGTGAAACGGTGTCACAAATAGGGCATGAGATACATTCTTAAGAGGACACCACCCATGTTGTCTATAAAAATCCAATTGGTAAAATATAAAATATAAACTGTCCCATAAGAAGTAAAATTAATTAAAAATAAATAATTAAATAGATTGGACTGGGATTCACATAGTCCCATTTCCCATTTACCATCTTTGGTCGAAGCTGGTGAGTCTGAACCAGGGAAACCCGGAAGAGTAATGTGGGTGATATGATGTTTATATAGGTGGAATGTCACAAATCTTATGATTTTACATGGAGAACACATCCAATAATTTTGAAAACCAAAGCATCATTTCTATTTTAAAATCATTCATTTACATATTTCTTAATTATTTTTATTTTTTTATAGATTATATTGTGACACATTGATTCAAAAAATGACAATTTGGGGCACATGACAAGTATTGATCTAGGATTTAAATATAGTTAATTAAACAAATTCAATTCACAGTGATAAGATGATGATTTCTCACATGTCACACCATGCATAGAATGAAAAATATCAGGTATTAACCACTGAGTATTCCACACGCATCACACATAGGGGACTGAGTCATTCAGGAGGAATGTTTTAGCCAATGTGGCATCTAGCTAGTCCATCTGGTATCCACTGGAGAAGTAATGTTACTCAAGTAGATGTAAAATTATATAGCCCTCTATTGGCCTATCCCAAGCATAGCTGTTGTCACCCCCGTTATGTTTAGTAACCAGTAGGAAATCTAATAATAAGGAATGAGAGTTATCTAAATGGATCAATAAGTCAGAACAAGATGTATCACCCTCACAAACTAAGGTGAAATCCTAAAATACTTATTAAATATCAACCAATAGGGACCATTACATATGTTTGATAATTTATAACATGAATGTAATTAGTAAAATAATTACCAAACAAAATGGCTCAATCAATGAAAGATTCTTAGCATAGAGAACTTTTCCAATTAATTTGATTACTCCATTTCATCATAGGAATAGTATATAGTTCAACTCATAGTTAATAATCCAAAGAAATCATTTTCATAGCCTGTCTATGTTTTTAAGATGCAATACCCCTCGAATGGAATTTATGAAACATATAAACAAGATGTCATGGATAATAAATGTGGTAGGGAACACAAATTTGGGTGGTATGAGTCATATAAATAGATATTAGTTATGATTATCTTCTAGATAATATTTTAATACATGTTTGAGAACACTTAGATAAATTTAATAAACATTTTGGTGGTGTACGTATAATTTCCTGATGAATTGAACAACCACACAAATTATAGAACATAATTAAATGATGGAAAACTGTCTAGACTACCAATGAAGATATAGTCTCACTACACTCAACCATAATTGATGATTCATTTGAAGAAGAATATAAGAAATTAAAGGATTCATCACAAACCCTAAAAATAATTAATGAAACCATTCAAAAAATTAGTGTAATAGATGGATGAGGAACATTGAATAATAAGCTTGTGTAAGGAAATTCATAACATGGTTTTCCCAATGATTTTAATGGAGAAATATTTGATTTAAAAATGTATAATAATTATAAAAATCTAAGAAGTAGAAGGATAAAAACCCATGCCTGAGGTAGAGTTGGAAAAACCACTAGAGAAATAGAAGTAAAAGAGAAAAATATTGTATAAAAACCCAATAATGGAAGAAATGGGAATTTCAATGTCAAAATTGATCTTCCTGATTTGGATTCATGGTTGTCCAAATCATGCGACAACCTTATAGATACCATTTAGTAGGAAAACTACCTCACCTAGATTAATTGCATGATTTCTCTCTCCATACACCTATGGTGTGATGAATTGTGATTATGTTTTAATTTATGGAACTAACATTGTGGGATGGGTTAATTGTTAGATTAAAGTAAGTGCATAATGTGTGAAACCTACTACACCCCTAGGACTAGCCCCACAACATACAGATGTGGTTACATGGTTTCAGAGAATTTGTACACCCCTCTCAGCTTCTTCTTATCTGAGTTTTTAGTGTCGAACAAATCTAAAATATGACGAAATGACTGGTGGAATGGATTTGGATATTAAACATGTAAAGAAATAACTCATTAAAGTGTTCCAGCATTTAGAATTAAGATCTTATGCACAATTTAAAAATGGACAATCTAGTAAATAAAAAATTTCAAATCCCATTGGATTTTTTTCCAAGTTTAAAAAAGGGAGTTCTATATTAATATATTTATTTTCGCATGGAAAAATTTTATTATATTGGTTAATTAATGAAAGGACTATATTCTTTTCATTATGATGTCTTCACATTTTGTTCATTTTTTGTTAGAACATATGTATTATTTCATTTCTATGAAATTATTTAATATCATCGCAAAATATCTTCAAACATATAATGCATCTTATATAACTCATTCAAACCATTTTTATAACACACTAAATACACTATAACATTCATCGTCATCTATAATTTTCAAAATATAAAATAAAATAATCCTTCGATGGAATAGATTTTAGTTATTTTAAAGTTATATAACAACCCCTGTAAACATATCAAACAATAAATATCATATATGAAAATCTATAAGTATCCCCACTTATTTTAATATGGAACCATATCTTCTGGGAACTTATCCATTATACTATCTTCTTCGACAATATTTTTGTTTATCAAAATATTTCATCAACTACCATTTTTTATGTTACATCACATCTTAAATCATTGATAATATACGATGAAAAAATAAAATATATATATATATATATATATATTTGTTTGTGTAAATTGAGTTCTCATATTTAAAACCTTATTCCATGAAATAATATTTATACTGAAATTTAATATAATTAAAAAAATTCCACTAATGAATGATAAGAAAATAGCTCTTTTTTATATCGTATCTATTCAAATTTTATATCCTATTAAAATAAATGCATTTTTTTAAAAAATATATTACACATCATTGAATATAAAATTATTTTAATTTAATGTAATATAGATGAAATACATCACTATTTACAACATTTTATCAATATATTACATCATTATATTAACTATTTTACATATTTTTTATAAATTAATGTTATCCCTTTATTATTATATTTTTATCAAATATTAAAAAATTTCTGAACAGAATTATCAGTTCTCCATTGAAAAATATTCCCCTATTATGATTTTTAATGTCCACACCTACATTCAATTTAATATCTACACTAAGGGTCACTCACTGTCAATAGGAATTATTCCACCTTTGTCCCATGTAAAAATTGTTCCATCCTTCTTCTAGATAAATGTAATTTTTAAATTTACATCTATTTGAATATATAAACCATATATCAATAGATGGAATGTGAGAGGGTTATTATATTATACATCAAAATGATACAAATTTATTGGATCTATTCTTGTAATTTAGAAAAAAAATCAATAATAATGTGATATTACTCAATAAAATTTAATCCTACTTGATTCAACTAAATATAGAAATTTTGATAAATTAATTAGTACTCATTATTATCAGTTAATGTTTCCATCAAATATCTCATAATTATCTTTCACATGAATATATGAATAATTTTATATAAAAAATATTTATCCCCTTGCATTCATAAATTCAACATTCATTTATGTTTATAGCTATGAAAAAATAAAAATTATTGTTGTAACCATTTATGTATAATCATGTTACTGTTTTCCAGTATTCATGAACAACATTTTTAAACAAGTTTTTGTTGGGTAATATTTAAGGGTTTCTTCAGGTGAACGTTTGGTAATTGTTTATGTTTCTAGGCTATTCATGGTTGGCAAATGTTTTTCAAAATTGTGCACACTATCTATGTAAATAATGAACAACAAGAATTTGATAATTTCATGGCTAGAAATATATATGAAACACCATGCACCCAATGATTAGAAACCGTAAACTATAGAAAAAGTGGGAAAACATTAGGGTTCATAGTTTTTTTACCATGTGTCCCTTACCTTAATGTCGTGTGCATGAAAATTTTTAATCCGATAAGTAAATTTTAAAACACAGAATCTTCTATTTTCTATTCTTAATGAGTTCATTCCACCACTAAATCTTTTATTCATCCTTGGAGGCTCCAAATTGGTGATTTTATATCTTCTACACCCTATGGATTTGAATTGATCTTTTTTTAATGATGTTTTATCTCTTCTTGGTAGTTTTCCCCTTCTTATTATCTTTCTCTTGATATCTCCTCTTTCCAATATATGGTTTTATAGATATCAATTATTTTTATAGGTTCTAATCACCATTTTATCTTATCAAGAATCTATTATTGATTCTCAGATAGTCATTTACAATGATAATTGTTAGATTTTTCCAATTATAGATTTTCGATGCATGATCTCATGATCTCGATGTAGACAGATCACTTTATGATGGCCAATTTCATTAGCCTTAAATTTATTAATTTAAATTCAACATAATGATTTAAAACAAATTGATTGATTTATAATAAACTAATTTCAATTGGATTATTAAAACAATAATTTCATTGAATTTTGTATTTTATTTGGCTTAAAATCGAGAAAACCCCCTTCAATTATAATGAATTGGGGGTTTTTTGTAAAATTAATGGAAAATTGAGAAAATTCATATTTTTAACTTATATTTTTTAAATTTATTTGATGAAATTTATTTCATATATGTATTTGATAAAAATTTATTGATGTGGTTTTGATAGAAACTGGATTGTTTTATCTTGGAAGAAGGCATTGTTCATGTAATACCCCTCTTATTTTCATTAGACTGAGATGGAAGAGGTGAAATCTATGTCCTTAAGAGGCATCCCCATGTAGTCAAAAAATTAAATAAATTTATAAAGGATTTAATACATGTGGGGGAATATTTTCCATTGATGAATAAGACAAAATTCCAAACATTAAAACATTAAATAGACATTATGTCATTCATGAAATAATTACACAACATAAGGTAAAACCAATATAAAAATTCAAATTATCTAGATAATAATAGAAGAAATCATTAAAATTAAAAATAATATAGTGAAAGACATCAAGGACAACAAAATTTCTCAGCACAAACTACTAAATCTTACCTCATGATCCATGCTCTAACTTCCCCTAAAGAGCCCATGCATCACTATGCACCACTACAATAATGTGATACTTTATGTTTTCCCATGTAAATGGTAAATGACACCTACAAAATCATCAATGTTTTAATGAATTGGTGTGTAATTAATAATATTATATAATCTCCAATGGATTACCTACTCATGCCACCAGGATAAATGATATTAGTGGCATTTATATAAAAATAATTTATATAGATGATTTTATTTTAGAAAATTATATCAAAATATAAACAAGTGAAAATTAAACCATTTTTTAAAAAAATTTCCAAAAGAAGAAACCATAAAATTTTCAACAATCATTTCACTAATTCAATGTTGGGAACACTATACCATGTCACCTATTCACATATCCAATCATGAATGAAAAACATTACCACTCCTATATTATTTAGTGGTGAGTCATTCATTCAGTAAGACATTACATAATGAACAATTTCATGAGGGTTATCACTTAACCATATCCATTTCCCATAAACATAGGGGAGACACCATACCCTTTTCTATCACTAATTGTCATGAACAAACAAAACCATTATGCCCAACCAAATCCAAAATATCATTTCATCCATTTTTGTAAAACTTTTCATTTATTTAAAACATTACAAAAAACAAATTCAAATAAAACATCTTAATTCACATAAGAAATTCATCATTTATATTAAAACGGTTTTTAATCGATTTACTAGATTAAAATAAAATTCTCATATAAAAATTAACATTTGGAAAAAACCAATTCACATTCAACAAAAACGATCAATTTCAATATTTTCACAAACCGTCACTCATGAAGCGTTATGGAATTATTTACATACAAAATTCACAATCAATTTCACCAGAAATAATCAATTTGAAATCATGAATTTATATTCTAAATAGATGATTCAAGAGTGAATTCATGTACCTTAATAAATTGGAGAATACATTAGATATCATGAAAAACGTCCACGAAATCAAGTTAAATCCCTAGAAAACCACAAATTATTTCTTCCCGTATCATTAATCAATCCAAATATTATCATATTTTTCCTTAAATAACTTAGAAAAAAATAGTCATAGATCTATGAAATCAGTGGAGATAAAAAATATAATCTTTGAAAATCCATCAAGATTGAAAAAGAATAATGACTTACTATGAGAATAAAAATCCTACTCACCAAGGAATGGCTCTGGATATCATTCAATTAAATAGGGAAGGATTGAACTACCATTGAGAAGAAAAATACTCAAGTTAAAGAAGTTTTTGGGGGAAACGGGGTATTAAAACATTAAATTGAATTAGATCCACTTTTGTGGATCCAGTTTTTCATGTGTTCTAGGTTAGTCACATGGTTAGCTACATAGTGTTGTAATAGTGCATAAGCTACTTAATTAAGGTTTGATCATTGCATGGTTGGTCACATGGATTCCAAATCATTCACAAACATTTCAAAATACCATTGTTTAAAAATCATTGTTTCTATTAGGTTGTCACACAATTTGTAAAAACAATGTGCCACTCGTGCACCCTCTCTTTATCATCCACTTCATAGTTTATGGTTTGTTGTGTTTGTTGCATGGTATACCCAAACCATGCATCAATATAAAAGGAACAATTACATTCTAAAAGTCCCAGAAACCCTCTCAAACATAACCCATATACATTACATACATAAAATACAAAACTAAGATGAATCATACATGAAATTGGAGGTTCTATATTTCCCCCAACAATAGCCATTCTATCGCAGGAATGTAGAAAATGTTAATTTACCTAAAATATTTTTCACAAAAAAATGGTCAATTATTAATCGAATTCCCATGTATCTTCTTGAAGCTAACCAAATTTCCACAAAACCAACAATAGACAAAGGGGTTTTCCCTGAAATAATTTCTCTTGAAGATCTGTAATCTGTACTGGGATATGTACCAATGTAGAATCAAGCTCTAGGTTAGTGTGATCCCATAGAATCACAGGGTTATGATAAAGTTGATACATTTTCAATTGAGATATGTAGAACATAGTATGAACCACAATGAACCATGTTGGTAATTCGAACTGATACACCACCTTACCCAACCATCCTAATACCTAAAATGGTCATATATATCTAGGAAAAATCAATCCATTATTCGATAAAACGATTTCCAATCCATGGAGAGATGCTAAATAACACATCATCTGTCACTACAATTGACAATGACCATCAATGATGATCAAAATACAATTTTTAACAACATTATGTAGTATCCATCTATTTCCTAATGAGCTGATTCTTTCTCACTATCTCTTGGACAATTATTAGAACAATTAGTGAGGTCTCACCAATTTCCACCCAACGCCTTGAAGAATGAAAATAATTCCCCATAAATACATCAAACAGATCGATTTCTGTCAAGGAATGATAACTGTTGTAATAAGATTACTCCACTAATGGTTCATGGTCTTCCCATAAGCCATCAAAATCAAATACATAATCCAGCAACATGTGTTATAATGTCTGTATCATCCATTCATATTTCCTATCCATGTAAAGATGACATGATGAACTCATAGATGAATGATATCCAATGTATTTCTATCCTGATTTATCTAAAAAATAATAAAAACTTGAATCATTGTCTAAAACATTAAAGACTAATATTCAATGTTTCTTTACCACTTATCATATATATATTTATAACATTTACTTCACCATTTGAGTTTAATGATTTATAATGAAATGTGTCGACTTTGTAAGTAGATCAACTAGATCCTATATGGAATTCTGTTTCCAAATAATTTATTCAATAACATTTACCAAATATATGTCTATATGCTACCATTTTCCAAATAGGGATAGGTAATTATGGTAACATACCATCAGGTCACTGATGTTCTATCACAACTTTATGACAATTCCAGCATCTTGAAACAAAATCTACCACCATTATTTTCATACTTATCCATAAAAAATTTACTTTAAATTTCATTTACAACATCTATATTCAAGTATTAAAAGGACATCATAAATATTTTTATGTATGAATAATTTGTTCCTGAAAATTCATAGTTACGACCATCTGATTTCTAAACCATATCATCAAACACTCATACAATTTTCATCCCTGAATGGTCTCCCTACCATTGAGTATTTAATTCATCAAAAAAACTATGAATTAGATTTCTAGTACAATTTAACCATGTATAAATAATAATAAACCACGAAAAATGGGAATAAACCCACAAATTTATCCCAGTATTCAAGTTCCATGTGTAAATCGACGTGGAAAGACCTCAACTACCACTCATCTAATGCCTCTTTTTCCAACAAAGCATATGAATTTTTGTTTAATGCATATTCCATCTAATTAACATTTCCCAAATTATAAATCTAATAATATTTTATCATTTGGATATAATCCATCAATATTAATTGTCTCAGGTTTAAATCTTGTTGTGATAAAATATGCTTCAAGCCATTAATATATGTGTGCATTATAAATTTATCACCAAAAATATAATGATGCCATGTATTCAAATCATGGACTACTACGACTAACTCCAAATTGTGTGTTGGGATATTTTTCTCATGAACTCATTAATTCCATTATCTATATTAAACAACATGATTTCCTTGTATGATGACACATCCTAACCATGGTCCAGAGGCATTAAAATAAACCATTTACCCTTTCCCAGATTCTATTCAAATCCAAATAGGTGCTACTATATGGAAATCTTGTAGCTCTTGAAAATTCTATTCTAATTTTTATTCCCATTGTAATTGAACATTATTCCTTTGAAATGATATCATAATAGAACCATGTTATGAAAAATCATGAACAATGTTTCAGTAAAAACTATTTAGAAAAATTAATAATCCTATCATTAATTCCTTTTTCTAGCTACTCTCCACTTCTCTCTTGGAATCTCCACTCCTCCTAGGGTTTCACACATCCTTAGAAGAAGTGGTTATAACAATTTTTATCCCAATTTGTCATCTTTATTCCTTTCTTCCATTATTCTTTAATAGAATATTAATTATTCATTTGAGGTTGTTCTTTAGTTTTGGCTTCCATGGGTTTCCTTCCACTGATTTTGGAGCCATCTCATTGACGGTAGTGTACTGGGGATGTCGTCAGATATCAAAAACATACACTAAACTCATGATCCTCAGTGCCTCTCCAAGTAGGATCTATAGGGATGTGAACACTTTTTTTTGGTTAGGGGTCTAGGGGGTAAATGGTGTTTTTAGAACTACTATAGTTGGTACTTTCTGGAAGCTACTGGTTCTCCATCAATTAGTCGCGTGCAACATTCAATGTCCAAAGTCACTGGAATCCCTACATTTGAAATCATGTTACCCCACATATCACCATGTTAGACCTAGGGTGGAGCTAGCCATGTTGTTTTTGGATGTGGTGTTTGATATATATCGGTTCTTTAGAAGATACTTGAGTAGGTTCACTTCTATAAATATGGTAACGGGTTTGTCAGATCTACTTGTTTTCCCCTAAAAATCAATAGTTATGGTTTGGATGGAGTTTATTTAATGCATTCATTATGTTTGATACTCGTTTGAGGATGAAGTCATGTATCATCACTTGATTTGATGTTTTTTCTAGTGTGGGGATTATTATCGGCATCAACGGTCAATGAAGGTGTACTAGTGACAATGCTTATGTTTCAGTAATGGAAGTTGTTTTGGGATGATCTCTAGTGGGATCTTCACCACTAAAGTGGTTACATCAGGGGAACAACTCTAGGAAGATCAAATTTCATGATTACATTATCCGAGGATACGATACATATATCTTATGCTAATAAAATTTCAAAATAGTTTAAGTGGGTTTAATGTATTATTAGTTAGTGAGGGTGGTTTGGTTATTTTTTGCTACTTCTTGTTTTTGAATTTTGTTTTGTGGGGGAGTTTTGGTTTGGACCTAGCTATATTTTTCATGTAAATATACCACATTACAATAATGTGTCTATCGAAAATAAAAAAATTGTTTTTGTGGAAAGATAT
Source organism: Viscum album (assembly GCA_963277665.1). Classification (NCBI taxonomy): domain Eukaryota; kingdom Viridiplantae; phylum Streptophyta; class Magnoliopsida; order Santalales; family Viscaceae; genus Viscum; species Viscum album. The sequence goes on from OY728138.1 coordinate 287,780,933, forward strand.
TGTGGTCTCTATCATCTCTAGATCCACTAAAACAACTCTTTCAAAAAACACATGGACAAGAATTCATACATATTACATTGAAAAATTGAACTCTGATGATTTGGCCTATTAAAAATAAACCCTCAAGATTGCAAACATTGTCTCCAAGTGTTTATGATGGTCAAACATTGTCCTTTAAAACCCCAATATGTCATCCAAAAAACCATAATGAAAGAAAACATATATATCTAAAATAAAATATTCATCAATTCCATAAATACCAAATGGTAATTCATATTAAAAATGAAAAAAAACAAACATGTGATGGATATATCTTCATCTGAAAGATTTCTTCGAAATATCCTCCAACAACAATTGGTTATATCATAGTCAGAATTCAGTATTAGAGAACCACTAACCTCATATAAATTGATCGAGCATATTATTAATTTGGGGAAGTGGAAATTTATTCTTTGTAGTAACATGGTTAATATTATGATAATCCATACACAACCAAAGAGTTTCTTCTTCCTTCATCATAAAAAAACTGGTGCTGCACAAAAATACATGCACAAGAGAAAGAACCATGTGCCTTCCTTATCTTCCAAATACACATTTAACATATTTAATTATATTAGTTATGTCATATAATAAGTAATAGAAATAATATAGGTCCTCATAATGAGATCAATCATAAAATACATTTCTCTAATAATTGTTAACCTAGAGAAATTATTGGGAAACCCTTCAAGAAAACAATCCACCAAAAATAGAAATATTTTAGTCAAAATATCATCCATTAATATCGTAGACAACACTGAAAACTAGTTGAACATCTTTCCAACAGCTAGTTCTAGAAATATTATTACACATGTCTTTAAATTTCATCAATCTCACAAGTTATGTTCGATGCTATCTTCAGTTGTGAAGTATAACTTTTTTGTATAATAGTCAATGTGAGCCTAGATAAATGTCAAGCAGTCAATATCCAAGATTATATCAATTACATCCACCTCAACCACAATTATATACCATTTCAGATTTGATCCATCAATGGTTATAAAAAAATCTCTACTTGATGAATGCATCCATATCAAGTAACACATTCATAAGGATAGATTTCAAAATAAATTTACTAGTTAATATTGATGGTAATTGTGGTTCATCCATAACAAAATATTCAACTCCATAAATTTTATTCATCAAAAAACATTTCTCCATGATGCCTTGTTGCAATTTAACTTCTTAAATACTCTTGTTACTCTTAGAATTTCAATTACTAGAACTGTGTTGTTAGTGTGATTTATTTTTACCATCACCCAATTGAGTCATACATGGATTTCAACACATAAGATGTATCCTGAACACCCGTACGTTGAGCATAATGAAAGCAGTGTAGAAGATTCCCAATATTTTTGAAATAGTGGCATCCCCTTAGTGGTGTCACACACACTCACTTCAGGTGGTCGGATGAACCCCATTGGTAACATCAAGCTTTAGTTGTGGGTCTTAGAGGCTGAAGCTCTATTCCACATATCTATTTTTTATTCATGTTACCACCATAGAAATAGGTTACCCTATTCCGCTTACACATATCTTTAGAGTTATAACTATTTATTATGGCCATCAACATACTTCCTCCTAAAATATCTATCTAGATTTTTCTTTCATCTATCATCACTCTATTGACTATATCTTGATAATCTATAATACAAGGAAAAATAGTCATTATGAGAATATACTATTTTATCACCAATTAAAAAATGAATACCATCAATGATTCACAAGTAGAAAACATAAGTGCAAAGTGAATTAAATTCATTTATTTAGTAGCAAGCTATTACATAGAAATATTTTCGAGCTTCATGCTGAAGATGTCTATCATTATTTTAATTCTGAACATGTGATTACAGAATTTGTTATTGATCATTTATTCAAAATCATCCCATTAATTTCATTGTTCTAAAATATCCTGAGTTCTAAAAGCCCACCAGTTATGTGAATTATGTTTTATGATATAATTTTTCAGTTGGACATTCATCACAGATGGTGTGTCGGTGAAATTGAATATATGATTCATCATGTATAACCATACCGACAACTTCTCTTATTTAAAATAACATAAAATATGGGTGTTTTTTATTTCATTAATTGGATAGAATGATCATATTTCCTTGGATTGTCCCTTATATTCTTGTTATCCACAACTTGGAATGCTTGGTCCATACTCTAAACAAGTTTTCGGTTCACATATGGCCCACATGAAACCACATTCCCCATAGCTTCATCCAATTAGTCTCTAGGATTCTTATCTAGTTCCATTTTCTATAAACACATAAATTTCATATGTATCACTCTATATTAATTGAATTCTTATGAATTACAAATTATATCACATCCCTTTATCATAAAACTTATTCGAAAATTTATCTATTTTTAAAAAATCGAAACATGCTCAAAATTTAAGTTTATTTATTACATATGGGGGTGATTTTTCCCTTAACAGAAAACATATAATATAAAACTCCATAAAAACTACTATATACATACCCGTCTCTAAACATTTCCTCTGAATATAACTTTTCATTTTTTTAAAAACAACACATTGAAAAAATTCATATATCATTACTCAAAATGAACTATGAACTCCAAAAAGAAAATTATTTTCCAAATGGGATAAATTTAATTATAAATAGATTTAATTTTAATTACTAATAATAGGATTAAAAGAGATAATATTAAAACACAGGTATTTTTTGTGTTATTAAGTAATGGGAATTATTGATGATTTACAAAACTAACAATAAATATACTATATATAAAGTCCTCGATTAGATTGTGATCATTCAACATTAACCAATGACTAGGGATGTGTGCACACCTCTAAACATTATAAATATTTCATTATTATGGCGTCCCTTATCATGAATATTTTTTACCTTTTGGAATTTGACCATGGAGATCATGTATAGAAATTGAAATATAAAAGACATTTTTGTACACTTTTATAAAACATAATTCTGAATTTATGAAACTGTTATATATAAAATTATTATTAATGTATTTGTTTTTAGTATTTCTATAATTTGATATGTAAATTAGGATTTGTTATTAATATTCTATTGAATATAAATTAATGATTATTTTATATTAAAATACTTATTTGGTTAATTATATATTGTAATCTTATTATCGAATCTTTGGTTAGACCGTACTAGGGTTTTGGATCACACCATACTCATGCCTTTATGTGTCTGTAGATTATATCATTACATGTTTTAGTATGGGTAGAGAGCCCCTTTCATGTGGTTATAGTTCTTCTTCCTTGGAATTTGATTGTTTTTTTCTCTAGTACTGGGGTTTTTAATATATATTCTATTACTTTTTTGTTGTAATTTGGGTTGATTATGTCTGTCTTACTTATTGTACACTTCTCTATGTATATTTTTTCATGTATACATACTGAACTTTTATCTACTTTCATTTGTGTTTCTGTGGAATTCATTCCCACCATTATAATGTATGATTCCATACAGTAGTCACCAACCATGTGGGGATTGGGAACTCCCTTTAAGATATGTTTAGACTGTCTCTGTTTCTATGTTACCCAGGATTCCTAGAGAGTTTGACAAAATTTAACATGCACATAATTTTTAAATAAGATATTATATATTTTATATATGGCGATTGACATAATTTTTAAATTGATTCATATTTTTTTAAAGAATTTGTGAAATCATTTATAGTATTATTTTTATATAATTGTCATTATCAACTACATATTCTTATATGAATTTATTACCTAATATTTTCACATCATATATGTAAACTTTGTTTAATTTGTGATACCCTAATAACATATTAGATGAAAAAAAATCATAATTTCCATAACCGAAACTCCAAATATTTTGTATTTTATTATTTATTTACCTGATGAAACTATAATCTTTATAAAAATTTCATAACAAGTACTATAATATCACATCAATCTATATTAAATATTATATTCCTTGAATCACCTTAATAGATAAGAAAAAAAAATATAAATAAAATATGTTATTTAATTATTTTGAGGGTTAGTTGAATAAGATTTATTACTCAACCTAAGAAATTATTCCATTCTTAGTATTATTATTATAGTAATTTCTCATTAGGTTTTTTATTTACTTAGAAGCTAAAATGATTCATCCAAAACAAAAATGATTCAATTTCATTTCATTAATATACTGATTTATTATTTCTATGTAATATTTTTTTATAGATTTGGAGATCACGATAAACTCAATTCTTCCACTAATTTGATAAAACATTAATCGGTATAAAATTTTCAACTACATAGAAAAATTTATATGGAAATTTTTGAAAGGTTTATAGAATAGTTAAAATATTATATAAATATTCTAATGAAATTTATATTTGTTATTTTTATTTATCCTCATATGAATCTTTCACCAATAAAATTAGTCTATTTGTCTATCCATAATATTTTTTATCTTATTCTAATTGAATTATTTTTTAATGAAAATAATATTTTTTAGAATAATATAAGTTGATTCTTATGTTTATGAATAATCACTATAATTTTATTTTAAAATCTCTATAGATCTCTATATGAAATGAGGCACAATATTCATTAATGAATTTGGATCATACATGTTATCCAGTACCTCTCCCATTTTCAATCTTATATAAACATTTTATTTATCGCTTATCTCATATAAGAAATATAAAATCATTTTTAGGCTAAAAATATTTGATATCATATTCCTATATTACTTAACATCATGTTTTTCATAAATAGAAATTTAACAAGTCCTATATAGAAAATAAAATTTGATTGGCTTCAAATATAACTAATTAAACATATTTATTCTATGATTCACTATAACATGTTTTATTATCTTCAATCGATGACTCCCTCACTGTTTATGACTTTATAATCCATTTTCGTAAATAATTTAAAACAAAATGCTATATAATTTATACAAATTTATATATAATAAACAATAATAGTTTTTAAGACTCAATTTTGAACCATGAAATGGTTTTAATATATTTTTTATTGTATTAAATTGTTATACCAAGAAAATCAAAAATAAATAAATGAATATTATATAAATTAATAAGGGTTAAACAATAAATCCAACAATATAGAAATTTGGTTTTTTCACAATTTTTCTCACACCTATTTGGTTCTGAATATTTCTATGAAAATGTAATATCCTTAAAAATAGATTTGGTGCATTTTTTTGATTTATATAAACTTTTTACAACTTTTAATTCATGATGGGATTAAAATAAATATTTAATGAATAAAACTAATTCATTTTATTTTTTCATTGTATATGATGTTATACAGTACCTATAACATTATATTTTAAATGATTATCTTCTGAATAACCTTATAATATTTAAATGACCATCTATGTATTATTTAAAATCATCTACCAGCATTGAAAATATGACAAAAACACTATGTAACATAAGATTATTCTTTATAAAATCATTCCCATTATAAGTATCTACATAACTAATATCATTATTGATTAAAAAAATTTGTTACTTGAAAAATTAGAGGTAAGAGTTGTTAAACTTAATCAATTTCTATAATTATTGTTTAGCTTCACAACTTTTATATATACCATCTTCAATATTTAAATGTTAAATCAACATATGGATATTTTCATTTTTGTTTATTAAAGTATCATGTTCATATTTTAAAATTAATTTCTTTTATCTATAATGAACTCCTTCATCATATCCACTTATGAATTTTAAAACTTCCATATAACATGAACTATACTAATTAATTCAATATGAGTGATTAAAATAATTTTTTTATAAGGTTCTTCTTCTATTACTAATAAACATGAACTGTTATCAGTATCTTTATATAAACCTTCACTTCGAAATAAAATAATTTATTTTATGTTAATAAATGTCTCAATTTCATGGAATTTTAATTATTTAAAGAAATTTTCAACATGGGAGGCACATATGGTTAATTTTTATGAAAATTAATTCCCTCCACTTCATTATACTGCCTTATTAGGTTGTAGGTATAAATGATTAAAAAAATAAACATTAAAAAAACTAAAAAATACAACTTATATATTTAACATTAAATTATATAATCTTAATTATACGTTATATATTATTACCTCATTAAATTTCTCATCCATCTCATCCCCAATAGAATTGTCCAGGTCATCGTTCTTATCCTTATGTTTAACCCGTAACATATTTAAAAAAATTATTTTTATATTTACATTTACTGAATACAAATTTTTTATCACATATTCAATTAGAATAAAATTTAAATAATATAAAGTATGTTGATTAAAATATATTTTATAAATGGAATATAAAGTAACATCAAGATTTCTACAATTTACTTTCATCAGTTTTGTAAAAATATTAGAATCCTCTATATTTCTATAATATATTAGATATTTCTCCCAATAGGATTTACTAGATTATTAAATTCATCCTAATATTTATTTATTTACTATAAACAATTGTTCAAAAAATTCTATATATATTTTGATATTATCTTCTTAAAATTTATATTTTTCGTTGTAAATATTCTAAAGCTTCTCATAAATATCTTTAAAATTGCACATGTTCATCATCATGGGTAATTATTTCTATGATAGCAAATAGAATTTGAGTATTTCCCTTTTTATCAAACTAAATATAAATAATAATATCTGTATTCATCATAGTTTCCTTATTTAAATGTGTAAACCCATTTTTAGAATCTACCATTATTTCAACGCCCATTCGAAAAGGTCCGGTTCAATATTATTCAACTAGAAAATATATTTTTTCTCCTAAAATATGATTACATTTTTTAATTTTAGTGGTCAAATTAGAAATAATAATTATTTAACGACTTAATGAAATATTAATACAATTCAATAAATGATGAAATTAAATTACTAAAAATAGAAAATAAAAAGTAATTGTTCTAATATTAATTATTGTTTTTTAAAGATCTAATTAAAGGGATAACTTGAACACATTAATGTAAAATAATGTAATCCTGTAAATATTTTGATAGTTATTTATAATAGGATTAAATCAATGAAATATATATATAAAGGTTATTAAAAAATAATCTTTATATTTTTTATAGTGATTAAATGTTATTTAACACACTCAACTCACATACAACTAATGAAAAAAGTATTTAAAAACAATAGGGAATATAAATTTTTATATGTTTTATATATAAGTTTCTAAGAATAAAATATTTTTTTCTTTCCAAGATTCATGTAATTGTTATATTCATATTTCCAAAATTTTATTATTATTGAGTTGGTGTATTCATAGATACAATTCAATAATTTAGAAATTGCAATAATATTAAAAATAATATAAACTATTACATGAATCAATACCAAATTGGAAAATGTTTTGTGTATCACTTATTGATGAATGCAAACCTCTTAATCAACTTATAAATCATTAATAAATAATATATATCATCACATAGAAAAGAAATAATTAAGCAAATTTCATATAGAATATGATATATCACTATATTTCCTTAAATCCATAAATCTTCATGACATTAAAATAATAACATGAATAACTCATCTTGTTCATCATTTGATCTATTCCTTAGAATTAGTTGGATCCATTTTTAAACTGTACTTCTACAATTGGTGGACTCTGCTAAAAGATATTTCATAGCATAATAATAGTTTATCCAGAGATCCTCTTAAAAATCATTGTGTTTATATCAAAATTTAATCTAAAATAAAATAAATATCATTTATCAATTAATTTTGTTTAATATGATATATATCGATTCTCAATATATATTGTAATTTTCATTAATAATTATTTAACATTATATTGAATAAATTACAATAGAACTCAAAATTCATATCTATTATATATCTATAAATATCCATGAAATTATAAAATTTATATTTACCTTTTTATTCATATAATGACTAAATAAATGTGTAAAAAATTTAAATAATTGAAATTGATATCATTTAATTATGTTATATATTTCAATAAATTTTCTACATAAGAGACCATAATAAATTTATATCACCATTATGAAACATTAAATTAAAATTTATAGAGTCTATATAAATATTATTTTTAACTTATATAACGTTTCCTTGTTTTAGTAAAAACCCATTAGTATTTGGGAATATGACCTTGTGATAAAAATATATAATATGAAAAACTTTTAAAATACATTTTTGGGTAGTATAAATTCTACATCATAATTATAAAAGGCTCAAATTACTATTTTAGTGTTCCATATAGATTCTAATTTATGTAAGAAAGCACTACGTTCCCCATGTTGTAATTTTTTGTGAGGTTGAATATCATTTTTATCGAAATTTTTTCCAATTATAAATTCTCCAATTAATATTAAAAGCTCTATCTTTGTTATGGTTTATGGTTCTTATTATTCATTCAAAACACACTATAGAATAAAAAAAATTGTAAACAAACAAGAGATAGTATTATGTGCTATTTATTAAATTCAGTCCTAAAGGGGGGAATATACTCCATACTCTGTTACATTTTATTTCAGGAGATAGATATTCCATATATTAAATTTGTGAATAAAATATAGTGGATGAATAAAAACATTACACTGTTGATTTAAATAATATAATTGAAAAAAACATCTTTGAATCTAAGTATGTTATCTACGCATAGCATGAGGAGGCCAAAATTTCATAATCAACTTCAGTGATAAATGATATATCGTAAAATTCATTAATTGGACATGATTATACTATATCACTCTAGTATATATTTATCCTAAAAATACCCTCTTAAATAATATCATTATATTACTCAACAATAACACTATATCTAAAATTAATTATATCCTTCACCTGAAATAGGTATTCTGATATGAATATACATTATTTTATAGTACAATAAACAACGAAATTGTTCTTCTAAAATAAATATCATAATGGGTTTCAATGATAATAGCTCTAAAACCCCACGTGTGTTGACATAATTGAGGAAGAACATAATTGTAGTTTTCATTTTCTCTCTAAAAACATTGCATCCCCTTTTTCTTTTTTCTCAATAGGTTATATAATATGACGATATCGTACGATATGACTTCACAAGTACTTATACATTTTAATTTTAATACATGTTCTCCGAATACATAAAATATTTTTAATTGATGAATATCATCATATTTTATTCTTCATTCATACTCAAAATAATCATAAGAATACCATATTTAATATCTATATACATTCTCATTACTTCTTATAACATCCTGTTATTTTTAAAATAATATACATGTTATATTTTTAATATTAAAGATATGAATTTATATTTAATCGTGAAATATTTATTTGAATATATATATATATGTATATTTCATAATAATAAAAAAGATATTATATGATCAGAATATATATTACATATACTTTAAAAATTATTAAGAATTCTTTATGAAATAAATAACGTGTTATTTAATGTTTCAGTGTTTTTAAAAAATATTTTTTATTACGGTATAGTTGATGAATTATTTAATTAACGAATATTTTAATAAATTATTTTTATGTTAATCATTTGGTTTTGAATTTTATATTTATGTTATCATTTTATCAGACAACAATATTTATTGCATTTTTAATAGAATTTTTCTTTTTATAAATTTTTTTCCATGTAGTATGTGGATTTATTAAAAAGACATGTCTATAAGTTTCAAAAATTTCATTATATAAAATGAAATTCAATTTTGGTATCATCATGTTGAAATTTTTTTAGGTGATTTTTTAGAATTTTTTGAAAAAGAATATATTTTGGGAAAATGTATTATATTATTATTTAATGAATAATATGTCTATTAAAGCATAATTATTATTTAAATATAACAAAAAATAAATAAATAATATGTGAATAATACAATATGGTGGTATAATCAAAAGAGAATTAGAATATGATTCAATTATATTTATATTATCTCTACAAAAATATAAATATTTGAACAATTTTTTGTGTTGCTGTTGTGCCCATATTGCATAAGGAATGTAATCATTCGGTTATTTTAGATAATATCTATGAGGGTATTAAAATATAATTCTCCTAAAGGATAAAATTTATGGGAATTATTTTATTTTTAAATAAATTTAATTATATAAATACTATATGATATATCAATTTAAAAGATTATTTCAGAGTGATGAAATAATGAAAATGACATTACTATTATCATAAATATGATGAAATGATATATATTAGCATAAAAATATAATGATATTTTAATATGAGTATATTTATTTTAACTTTATTTATATTATATAATTATTTTCAATAATAAATAATAGGACAATTATCCAAAATCTTACAGGGCATCGATGCAGCAGATGTGCAAGTCATTGAAAATTAAAAATGAATAGTTTTAACAATATTAAATTTTATAATATCTAAATGAATTGGATAATCTAAAAAAATTATGACGAAAGTTGTATGGGTGATATGATTTAAATGTGGAAATATTAATTAGAAGTTTTTTTTATCTTTTAAAATTAAAATTACAAGAATAACACCATGAATATTTGTAATCGTTATTTAAATAAAAAATTTATTTATATAATAAAATAAATGTTATAAAATATTATATTGAGGATATTGGGAATAAGTAATGGTAAGTCAAATATAATATCAATTTAGGATCCCCATTCAATATAAAAATTATATTTCTGGCCCTTAATGATTATATATTTCTTATACTGTCATTAATGTTTTGAAATAAAATGTGACACATTATAACATTTCAAAAACACAAATCATGTTATTTTTTATATCAATTATATTTATAAATATTATTTAAACATTAATTTCCAATTTCAAAAGTCTCTATTAATTGAAAGATTCGTTTTTGAAATGGCTTTAGACTTAATTCAATAGAGGTGATTCACTAACAAATTAATGTGTTTCCAAGCCTCTTTTTCCTTTATTATTTTTCATTATTAATCATTAAAATATTATAAAACAACACTTATTTTCTTAACATTAATTTTTTATCATGATATTGACATCCTTTTGATCGATATATTTTGAATGAAACTAGTTACCTCAAATTGAACAATAAATCCATTATTATGTTAAAATATGTGTAAATACAAAATTTAGTCATTTCATTACAAATAAAATTATCTATTTTCAATAAAATTAGTAATATTAAAAATTAAAATTAAAATACTATTATAGTTATAAATTTTTTAATATACTGAAATAAATAATTTTTTTAGTATTTTAAACTTTTTTCCAATACCTCACTTAAAATATTTTCTTTATGAAACCAATTTAAATGTTGATAATTTAATAAAATTATATATTTCGTACAATTATTAAAATATAATTTCATGAATTATTGTAAAATTAATTATGAATAAATTAAATTCTTAATTTTTTAATTTTAAAATCATTTATCCAAAAAGTGAAATTAATAGTAAATAATCATAGTCAATTGTAACAATGAAAAAGAAACACATAAAGTATGATCCTCAAAATGGGGATTATTTCATAACATAGAGAACACAATTTATTATATAATTATATAAATAAATATTTTTACAAACCTTGAGATTATGAGATCATTGTTCAAAGACATTTTACCATTATATGTTTAAATATATTATTTTTCCAGAGATTGTCAACCTAATAGACTCAAAACGACTAAGATGAGAAATAAAAATTTATAAAATGAATGAATTTTACAAATAAATCATTTAAATGAGATAATGATATGGAAATTGAAATTTAAAATTATTTAATACATGAAAATAAATTTTTTATTTAGTAGCTTAGAGAAATTTAATGGTGATCCCTGACTCGATATTAGAGGATTTATAACTCAATTTCTTTTCATTGAGTTATATATTATTAGCCATGAATATTTATTTTAAAACATTATGTGATTTATAATTGAAAATTATTTTAACCTATATTTTGAATTTTTTTACATTTACATTTCCATAAGATGATATTTACGTTCATCTATTCATAAATTACATGTTATGATATCTACAAGGGTTTATAATAAATTATCACATTGAAAAGAAAACTATTTATCTATACAAATCCATTTCTGAAAATATAAGTTATTTCCCACTAAATCATAATCTATTTTCATAAAATATAGTTTTTAGAGTCATATTTCTACTTTCACTTTCAAATAACATTTCCTCAAAAAAATAAATTATGGTATAATGGTATGTGTAGATGAACATACTGATTATTTTTTTATGGAAATTTCTATTCTATAGGGTTATTTTATCAATTTTATTTTATAAATTATCATTCTTATACTCTATAGATTTTAAAGGTCATTTGTTATTGGTGTTTAATTTTAATAAAAAGTGATGATAGGAATCTATATTTACTATTTTACTCATTGTAAATTTATTATGTTTATTATATAGTGTGAATGAAATTATTTTTAATGTTTCTTATGTGAAATTATTTTATAAAAATGGTTATCAGTTCAGACTAAGAATATTTCATTCAATTCATTCATTTTACTAATTTTAATTTTTATTTAACTTTTATGAATTATTTCAAATTAATCAGTGTTTCATATAATATAATCAATTTTTATTATTATAAAACATTTACTTTTTATTTTTAATTTCATTCCCTATATATTATTACAATTATGTGACATGGATTAATCTTCCCAATATTTTTATCTATTGTATTATGTGTTATTTTGATGTTATTTATCTATTATGAATAGTTTCAATTCATGTTGACTATAATTTTTAAAATAAGTTTGAAAATATTTCTGATGAAATATGTATGGTTAGAAATGTTTTATTAAATTTATATAGTTTATAACTATATATGATGATGAATGAGAATGATATATTTCTTTATAATGAATTGGGTAATCAATTTTTATTTGCAGAAAATATAAATCAATTAAATGGGGTAATTTTTCTAATATAATACTAATTTGTAAGGGCTATAATAATATAGTATCCAAATATTACTTTAGGGGTATTGTATTTTTTATTATGTATTTTACTCTAAGATATTTAAAATTCATTAAACAATAAGTTTATTTTTGAGAAAAGGGAAATTTTTTTCTTTTAAAAGGAAAATATTTGTTTATAATGGAATAAAAATGATAATTTATATATTTAATACTTGAAAATTTATTTTTTTATTACAAGGAAATATAATTATAATTTAATTTACTTATGTTTGATGATGATTATTTTGATCAAATATTATTATAAAATGTTTAGGTAAATATGTTTCAAAGAATCGTTTATATGGAATTATTGAACTACTCATAAAATAAACACATTTTCAATGTTTTCTAGTTAATTCAATGGTATAAGTAGGTTTCTATTTCAATAATACCCATATCAATATCATTTAAAATTATTTTTATTTGGATAATGGATGAATACTAATGATTATAATGTTAGGTTTTATTTATGATGTTTGACCCTTTCATGAATAAAACGTCCATTTTAAAGTGTTTTAGTTAGTATGAAAAATGTACATTTTATATGAAAAGTATGGGTTTTTCTATGTAAGTAATTTTTCCTAATACTCTATATCTATAATCATAAACATTTCGGATAATTTAATGACTTAAATACATTTTATACATTATTTTATCTTAAAATTAATATCAATGTGTAATTATGTTATTATGAAAGAAGGTTATATAAAAAATCAGTTGTATGGATGTTATCAAGTGAGTATAATTTATTGGTTATAAATACCATCAGGGAAAAATATGTATATATATGGTAATAATTTTAAATTCTTAAATACAATTTTGATGTCTTATGTGATCGAATTTTATAGTGTTAAATAATATTGTGGGAGATATTTTTCGGTTTTTTGGTGTAATAAATGATTGAGATATATATAATCCTTTGGTTCAACAAATGATATAATATGATAGTTATTTTAGAATATTTTTTTATAATTTTTGGTGACAATAGATAAAAGGAATAGATTTCAAATTCATTTATTATGTGATTTTATTTGGATGTAATTTGAGAATATTATATTTTTGTTTGAGAATATATGCTGAGTAATATAGATAAAATTAATGAATGAAATGAAGTCTGTTACATGGATATTAATGTTATATTATAGGATGTTTGTTTTATTATTGGTAAAATTTCAATAATAAGTGTTCCGTATAAATTAATTTATAATTGTTTGATTTTATTTATTAAGGAATAAATATTGTGTTTTTCCATATGGTTTAATGTCATTAAAAATCACAATATTTTGTGAAATTATTAAATAAATATGTGTTCTGAAAATATTCAGGCCACTCGGCCTTAGGCCTTCGGGCTATGTAATAGGTCTCCCTCTACCCAGACTAAAATGATGTGTTTTCTTTAATAATAAATTGAGTCATCGACCGTAACCTTTTAAAAAAAATGTGTTTAGAAAATATTAATTTTTTTTATGATAAACAATGTTAATGATTTCGGAAAAAAGGATAAGATAATTCTTTTAGGCTAACAACTCTCCAAGTGTTTCATTATATTTAGTGTTTCCTTTCAAATAATCCATTCATTTCATGTATTTTTATTATATTTCATATTATTTTGAATATTTCTCAAATAAAATTCAATTAAATGAATTATTTTAAATTTACATTATATGAATTTTTATCCAATTTTCACACATTAGAAATTAATGTTTGAAATACCATTGTATTCATAAGTCTTTTTTATACTCAACCTTATTTCCTTGGATCATCTAACCTATTCACTGAGAAATGTATTCTATATAATTTGAATTTATCCTAAGATTATATTATACAAATTGTTTCTATTATTTTTATAAAATTACATTTCATTCCTATAAATCCATTTCAAATGATCCATATATAATAACTTTTTATGCACTAAAGGGTTTCACGCCACAATTTTTATTCAATGAGATATGATTTATATTCATTATTCATTCTCTTATTAGTAATGTATTTAATTCCAATGAATTAATTTTATATTAAATATTGTGAAATTAAAAATATTTACCAATCCATTAGTGGTTCTCACTTTTATGGGGTTATGATTAATACATTACCAATGTATAACTGGGGTTTGACATGATATTTCTTTTGAGTCATAATATTACTTCTTCTTCCATATTATTCTATGATTGGCATATTGAAAATAACAATTACCTAAATGTTATTTTATATTTCTCTATATGAGAAATAAATTTTCCTTTTATGTTCACATAATATTTTAAAATTTATGGTTTCAAAAAAATATGTTGGTGCCAAGAATAATTCCCCACCGATATGTTAACAATATTAATCAGATATATCAAAAAAGATTCATACATAAAATGTTTTCATTTGTTATATTAATAATATAATTTTTAAAATTTCACATTATATTTATTCAAAATTAAAATTTATATATAATTTTTGGATGTACATTTTTTTAAAATAATTTGACAATACCAAATAGAATTTCTTGCATCTTCTGTGTATTTCAATTATCTTACACTGTATATTAATTATATTTAGAACTTTTTATTATGGACCAGTTTCAACAGTGGGTTTAATGAGGTGATATGTTTACCAAGGATAAAATGATGGTGGGTATTTGATATTAAACTTTTCATAATAAATTATTATTTTGTTGTTATCTCAAATAGTGATTTTGATAAAGTGGATGCAGATGAGGTGAAAACGATGCTGATGGTTGATGGCATTCAAGAGGGTGTTTTAAATATAGTCATGGTGGTTTTATGTCTACTGATGAATTTGTTTTTAATGCTTGGTATGATTATAGTTTAATTATGATGTCTACGGTTCCCAATAAACCCCAATGTGGATTTCATAAAATTTAAAAATATATTTAGAGGGAATATTTTTTAATGGATTGAATTATTTAAAGAACAATTAAGTTAAAGATTAATTTTTAATTAATTATTTGATCCATATTGTTATAATATTATTATTCATTATAGAAAGAGTAAGTTATAGAATATAATTGTAATGAGTAAATACACCATAAATTTATTATATGATTTAAAAGTTTGTTATATCGATCTATTATTTTAAAATAATACATTAATATGAGAATAAAAATATTTATTGGGGAGAATGTGAAATTTCTCGATATCTATATAATATACAAATTTTCGGATTATTATTCATGATATGTGTTTATATTTATTAATGTAATAGTTATTTTAAATTTAAATATATATTTCATCAATGTAAAAAAAAATTATACAACCAATATATATATATACTCCTTATATAATACAGAATAATATTTTTTACTTTTTCATAGGAAATATGTATTATTTAATGGTTAAATGTGTTTTCAAAAAATGAATTCTTATTTTGGTGCATTTGATGGTTTATTTATGAACTGGAAATTTTGTAAATATATGTTTTTGGTTTTTTCTATTGATTTATATCATTATATATATATATATATTAATTTACCAAACAATAATATGTAATTAAATTTGAAAAAAACAATTTTTTTATTCAAAATAAAATAATACCACATCCATTATTTGGAATTATTTATATAACAAACTTATAAACGAAAGAATTTCAATATGATAAAATAGATTTATGTTTTTGTATTAACATGATATAGTTAGATTAAGGAGAATTATTTGAGTTTATAAAAATACGTTTATTTTTAGAGAATATTTTGAAAATAGAGTTTAAGAGTGTTGTAACTTTTATGAAATCAACATGATATAAATTCTTCATAAGAATTTGTTAATCTTGTTGACGAAATGTTGAATGATGAGATACCTTATATTTCGCAAACATTATATTTTGCTAATGTAAATTAATTATTATGTCATGGTAAATATGAAAACATAATTCAATGAAAAAACAGTCCCTTCACATCATTGGAAAAGTTAAAGATTCCAAAATGGATGAAAATAATGACCAAAAAATTATTTTGATGAATATATATGAATTTTAATGATATAAAACAAGAAAATTATCCAAAAAATTACACAACACTTACTCAGGGTTAGAGACTCAAAATTATTTTCTTAAAAATATTATCATGAAATAAATAAGGATAACTAATATTATGAATAGATTATATGGTTATATTGATAAATAATAATTATTTCTATATTAATAAGCAATCTTTCATATGAAATAATTGATTTATTATTGAAAATTCATAATTTGTATTGATGAAACCCTTATAAATGATGGATAAATAAATTTTAATGATTTAAAAATATTAATGGTAATAAAATATTGACTTAATTGTGTATGTAATGTTTTTAGATAACAAATCTAGTTAAAAATAATATAAGCGTTTAAATCTATTTTAGGTAGTTATCATGTTTTTTAGAGTCAAATTAAAATAATAACCCTTAGTGTGGTTCTATATAGATTTTAGTATTTAATTTTTTTTTCAAAATTTATAAAATTTAGTTAAATAGTAAAATAACTTATGTTAGAGTGATTAATGGTTAATAATATCTACTATTATGTAGTTATAATCGGTTTTCCTTTTTAAAAATATACTTTTGGCCCTTATAAATTGAATATTTTAAAAAATGCAATCAAATTATTCCCACATAAGGGGAATCATTTTACCCTTTAAAAAATTATACACAAGTGTGTTTCCTTCTCCAAAATATTATAATAATAATTAATAAAAATAAATTTTCATTTTCATAGGGGTATTGACGTGAACAAATCCTTTCTTCTTATGGCTTTAGACGTAGTTTGAAGGAGACAATTCATAGAGAACAGTAAGAGTTTCTAAATCTCTTTCTCCTTTTAATAATTATTATATATTGTAAAAATATTTCAAGATAGTTTTTATTTTTCAAAACATAGTACATTATCAGGGTATTGGTATCCTTTTGATCTATAAATTATTATGTAACAAAAAATAAAACTCCAAACACATAATCCATTACAATGTCAAAATATAACTTTTTCAAAAACTGTGTTATTTTTTCAACTATTCTTTTAATATTTTCAATAGAATATGTAATCAGAATTAGTGACCATAAAATTTTAGTTCAATTATAAGATATAATTTTTTTTTATTTTTTTATTTTATTCATATTTTAAACACTTTTGGAAAACATAAATGTCACGACCCGCCTTCACCAAAAGGAGGGAAGGGTCAGCAGACTGCCAGGCCCTTCCTTCTTTAAGTTGAAGGAGAGATAATGACCCCCGAAACCCGCCTTCAATAGGTCCCGGAGTTGTGACTAGCACCAAGGGTATAGGAAATCCTCTCAAATGGAAGGCATTACCCTTTTTATTTTATAGGATCGAAAGATAAGGAGGAGAAAACCCAACAACACTAAGATAGAAAGAAAAGAAAAGCCAAAAGAAAACCATTCCCACATGCATGTTTCAAATGTGAAAGCCACAAAGTGCAAAAAGGTGACTACAAGGTAAGTACCAAAAGAAAAGGAGAACAACTGCAACGGCTGCAAAAGTCCGAGCTAGTAAGGTCCTGCGTGATCCCCGAAGTACTCCTGGAAACCTGAAATCAGTTTATGTACGTAGGGTGAGCATACAAGTACACTCGGTAGGGAAAACGAAGACTCTCGTGCACAAGTGGGGGAACGTACTAAAGTCCCGTGAGAAAAGAGAAGAACCAGAAACTAACAAGGCAACTATCCATCTCAGGCCTCACCAAGGCTCACTCCCCAAATAACGCAAGTCAAGTAATATATATATATATAAGATCACATCGATGTTTGGGTACCCCGCGCCACTTTCCCACTGGTTATTGAGACATCCTACGCATCGGACCAATCCCGCCATTCTCACCGCAGTCCCACTGCCACACCCGCCCGCACACACCTGGGCCACAACCACACGCAGTCCCACTGCCGAATCCCGCCCGCACACACCTGGGCCACAACCACACGCAGTCCCACTGCCGAATCCCTCCCGCACACACCTGGGCCACAACTATCACATGTAACCATGCCTGCAAACACCTAGGCCAGAACAACCACCGCTACGCCCGAAGACACCTGGGCTAAAGGATCCACTGCCACGCCCGAAGACACCTGGGCCTCATCCCGAAGACACATGGGAAACCACCTTCCGCACACACCTGTCCAACCACCACAACACCCTGCCCGATGGTTCTTGGGCTAATAATGGACTTCAGGCCATCACAGCGTACCCGAAGGTACTTAGGATGTCCGGGAAAGGGAGCAGAAAAGGAGCTAATAACCAGCCACTAAGTATAGTGTTGGGAAAAACACCCTTCCCCCATAAATGGGGGTGTTCGGCACTAAGTGCTCAACTTGGGTGGGGCGCGAATAAGAAACACAAATCTACAAGTATAGATATAGGTAACAAACACTCACCCAAAACTTAGGTTTTCCTAGCCAACCTACAGAACACAACACCACTAAGTCCGAGTCACAATTCACAACCCTTGACTACAAAACCATTTGTCCCATTCTTGTTTCACGTTCAGTCAAAATGTTCAGTTAATTTTAAGCAATACTGGGCAACTACCATAAGCATAACCAAGGAAAGCGTCAAAAGCATTGATCAACCAAAACACTCACACCTGGTGCTGCCAACAGAGGATCTCTCCCCAATTTGTGATAGAAACTCAAAACCACTGAAACCATACCAACAGGAGATCCCATCCCCCAAATTCACACAGCCACCGAGAGTATAAAAGAACAGGGGATCCCATCCCCTCCCACATTTCCAGCAAACGGCCCGAAGGGAAAACAACCAACTACCACTACCAACACAAGTCAGGGATTTTCAGATTTAAAAGATTTAACACACTCCATGTTTTCAAATTTCCGTGTGTTCTAACTGGGAGTTATCACAGAAGGGTTGATCCTGGTACTTTCAACTTATTCAGCCGGATATACGTGATTAACCAATTTCACAGCAGGAGTTCACAATTTCAGCAACCCATTTAAAACATCACGAGGGGATTCAAGTGCACACACATGACCACCAACAGCCTCAATTTTCAGAAAACATAAACCAGTACAACAAAAGGGATGATCACAAGATAAAGCATAAACAACGATCACAACCCCTTCCCCTTCTTTCTTTAGAACTTCGTTTATTATCTTCATTAGAGTTCGGTTCAACCAGTTCCATAAGGACAAAAATAACGCCCACCCCGGATGATACAAAAAAGTTAGAGACGAAAGAAAATTCCCTACCTGTTGATAGATGATCGACGTTTAGGCCGGGGGCGCGGAACTTTACGGATAACGATGCGGCAGTCCCGATGCACCAGAAGAGCCACGATCGAAGAAGGGGGGAAACCACGGCCTAACCCTTAATTTATAAGAGCCGGGAACGGTTGAGATAAAAACGCCGAACCACGTAAGACGTGGAAGTCGTGGGTTGACCACGCGGCTTGACTCATCATTAAAGGTGTTGAGTGGTTTAAACAGGCTCATGAGAGGATTCAGTATTTAACTAAGCTTTTCTGCGCGTTACTCATCATGCGGGTTTGGGGAGTTCCCCTCCCCCATGTCAAGATATTATCCGCTTTGGGTGGCACTGACTTGCCCGCACGGGTTCAATCGCATCCACCTTAATGAGTCTTGATTAGGGGTCGGGTTCCCTCTTCCCTTTTTTCCGGGGCTTTTCACCCACAACAGAGGAAAGGAACTAGTACATTTTATAGCCAAAAAGTTCAAACGTCCTACCACAGCAGGTACAAAAGGAACAAGGCTCAAAACAACTCGGGGTATTGGGCACGCATCTGTGCTTCCCTTTCCCACGTACTCTCCTCGAGCCCGCCATGTCTCCACAACACACGAACCAAGGGAATAGCTCGCCCACGAAGCACCTTCTCCTTGCGATCCTCGATCATCACTGGTTTTCCACAAAGGTTGCGTCGTCCTCGATGTCCAGTTCACCCCAATCAAGGATGTGTGAATTATCATGCAGATAACGACGGAGTTGGGTTACATGAAAGAAATCATGTATCTTTAGTAGCGGTGGAGGTAACGCTAGCTGATAAGCCACTTCGCTGACCCGCCGTAACACTTCGAAGGGTCCGACGAATCTGGGGGAAAGCTTACCCCCCTTGCCGAACCTCCGTTGTCCACGCCGCGGGGAGACCTTCAAGAACACGTGGTCTCCAACCTCAAACTCCAAGGGCCTTATCCTGGTATCAGCATACGACTTCTGTCGATCTTGGGCCGCCTTCATCCTTTCCCGTATGAGCTGAATCTTCTCTGTCGTGTTCTGAACTACCTCCGGGCCAAGGATGCCTGCCTCCCCTACTTCGGTCCAACACACAGGTGAATGACATGGCCTCCCGTACAGAGCCTCAAACGGGGCCATACCGATGGTAGAGTGGTAGCTATTATTGTAGGAAAACTCTACTAGAGGCAAGTATCGCCCCCACGACTCTCATGAGTCCAGAACACATACCCGTAGCATATCCTCCAAGGTCTGGATGGTTCGCTCCGTTTGTCCATCTGTCTGGGGATGGAAACCAGTGCTAAGGCGTAACTGGGTGCCAAACGCATGCTGCAATCCTCTCCAGATTCGTGAGGTAAAACGTGCATCCCTATCCGAGACTATAGACCTCGGAACTCCATGAAACCGCACCACCTCATTCACGTACTTCCGTGCCAAAGCATCCACAGTACTTGACTCCCTGATTGCCAGAAAGTGAGCTGATTTCATTAACCTGTCCACCACCACCCAAATGGCGTCGCACCCTCCTTGGACCTTCGGTAGTCCCATGACGAAATCCAATGAGATGTCATCCCACTTCCACTCGGGAACAGCTAAAGGCTGCAGTAGGCCGCCTGGAACCCGGTGTTCAGCCTTCACTTGCTGACATACTAAGAATTTGGCCACGAAATCTGCCACCGCTCGCTTAACTCCGGGCCACCAGAACTGCCTTTTCAGCCCCTGGTACATCTTGGTAACTCCTGGGTGCACTGCCAGGGGTGAGTTGTGGAACTCACTGAGAACCTTGCCATGCATCACTATTGGAACAAACAACCTTTTCTGGAAAAGCATCCCGTGTTGACCATCCTCTGTCCACTCTCTCGGAGCATCACCCTGGTCAACCCGATCACGCATCACTTCGCACTCGGGGTCTCCCCACTGAGACTCCTCCACTTGTCGAAACAGAGACGACTGCACCATCATCTTATATAGGCAGCCTCTGCCACTATCCATCTTCGCATCCAGGTGTAAGGAAGCCAACTCCTCCATTGCCTCCCAGGCATTTGCCGACTCTCGGACCGCATCCTTCTGTGTCCTCCTGCTCAAGGCATCGGCCACCACACTGCCCTTGCCCTCAGTATAAGAGATTTCAAAGTCATAGTCCTGGAGGAACTCCACCCATCTCCATTGTCGCAAGTTCAAGTCCCGCTGGGAGAAGATGTACTTTAAGCTTTTGTGATCTGTGAAGACCACAAAGCATTCCCCAATGAGGTAGTTCCGCCATAACTTTAGCGCAAAAACGACCTCTGCAAGCTCCAGGTCATGGGTGGCGTAGTTACGTTCATGGGGGCGTAACTGCCTGGACCCGTAAGAGATCACCCCTTGTTGCTGCATCAGCACGTATCCCAGACCCTGTCCTGAAGCATCACAAAATACCTCATAGGCCATCCCTTCTTCTGGTAATCTCAACACTGGGGCACTAACCAGCTTTTCTTTTAGGTAGCTGAAAGATGACTCGCATTGCTCGCTCCACACGAAAACCTGGTCCTTCTTGGTCAAAGCCGTTAAAGGGGCTGCTACTCGGGAGAAGTTGGGTAAAAATCTCCGGTAGTAACCTGCCAGTCTAAGGAAACTCCGGACTTCTGCCACATTCTTGGGTGCTGCCCAAGAAACAACTGCCTCAACCTTTGATGGGTCGACTTCTACCCCCCGCTCAGACACTACATGCCCGAGGAAGTGCACTTCTCGTGTCCATAACATGCACTTTGACAACTTCCCGTAGAGCTGGTGTTGTCGGAGGACTTCCAAAACTGTCCTCAGGTGCTCTGCATGGTCCTTTTCTGACCTTGAATAGATCAGGATATCGTCGATGAATACCACCACAAACCGATCCAGATACTCCCGAAAGATGGAGTTCATAAGCCCCATGAACACGGTCGGGGCGTTCGTAACACCAAAGGGCATGACCACGAACACGAAGTGCCCATACCTGCACCTGAACGCCGTCTTCGGGACGTCGCTATCCTTTACCCTCAGCTGGTGGTATCCAGACCGCAGGTCGATCTTCGAGAACCATCCTGCCCCTTTCAGCTGGTCAAAAAGATCACCTATCCTCGAAAGAGGGTAGATATTCTTGATCGTTACCTGATTTAGCCTCTTGTAATCGATGCACAACCTGAGGCCACCATCTTCCTTCTTTGCGAACAAGACTGGAGCACCCCACTGTGACGCACTTGGACGAACATAACCCCTCTTCATCAGATTGTCAATCTGTATCCGCAACTCCCGTAGCTCCGAAGGTGCCATCCGGTAAAAAGCCATCGAGATTGGTCTTGAGCCGGGCTGCAGGTCTATCCCGAACTCGATATCACGTCAAGGGGGTAGAGTCATCACCTCCTCAGGAAAGACGTCCATAAATTCACGAACGATCTCTGGTACTTCCACCATTTCCGCATCTACTGATTCTATCGTCAGTTCGGTCAACAAGGAGAGGAGATGTTCCTCCCTCCTGTTTCCCATCGGACAGCTCCGCTCGCCGGTGAAAGTAACACGCTGGCCGTCCAAACCGGAGAACACCACCCTTCTTCGGAAACAGTCGATGATGGCGTACACAGAATATAGCCAGCCGATGCCGAGGATGACATCGTACGGCTGAATCTGTAGCAGAAGGAGATCCCTAACCGACTGATGTGGCCCTAACATCAGTCTACATCCCCGACAAACGAACAGAAAGTCGGTCTGACCTCCAACTGGTGTGCTCAACACCAGGGGCACTGGAAGTCTCTCGGCATCTAGAACCAAGGGGCGGGCTAGACTGGGTGCAACAAAGGAGTGCGAAGCTCCGGTATCGAACAAAGCATAAGCAAGAGTGCTAAACACACTGATCGTACCTCGAACAACCTCTGGCCCTGCTGGAACTGTTGCTTCTGCGGCGTGTAACTGTCCACGCCTAGCTCCCCTGCCCCTCGGCTGTCGGCCACCTCCCCGACCATGCCCTGGTCGAGGTCCATGGGGAGAACCCTGAGGTCGGCCTCCCCCTCCTATGTCTGCCTGCGGAGGAGCGGGAGCTCGCTGTCCCTGCTGCTGCTGCCGGAAGGGTCTGGCTGGAAACTGCTACTGCGGCGGATGCTGGGGATGACTGCCACTGCTGTACTGCACCCGATCGGGGAACTGACTCCGGAGATGTCCAGGGCTCCCGTAGATGAAGCACCGTGGTCCCGAGCCTGAAGGAAAAGAACGAGGGCCAGGGGATCGAAACTGAAACTGCTGTGGCCTGCTCCCTGCGGGTCGGAACCTGGAGGGTCCAGATGCTGGAGGCCTGGCGCTGACGGCTTTCCCCTTCGATGGTCCCAGCTGGATCCCTTCTCGTGACACTCCGCCCAGAGCGTGCATCCTTTCCACCACTTCGGCCTTCTTCTGAACCTCTAAGTATGTCGGAAGGGTAAAGGGGGTAACAACATACTGGAGGGAGGGTTGGAGCGCCTCCTCCAAACGACTTGCCCGAGACTCCTCATCGGGAAAGAGATCCGGAGCAAAACGCAGGAGGTCCTTGAACTTGATTCCAAGTTCCCTCACGGACATGCTCCCCTGCTGGAGGGAGAGTAGCTCCTGCCACTTCTCTGCCTTAATTGTCGAGGAGAGAAACTCCGCCCGGAACTCCTTTTCGAAATCTGCCCAGGCAACCTCAGACTCCTTCCTACTCCCCAGGTGAAGCATCCACCACTGGCGTGCCGCTCCTCGCATCTGGCTAACAGCCAGAGGAACCCAGTACTCAGTCGGGGCCCGATTCAGGCCGAAGGCTATGACTAGCTCCTCTAGCCAGCCTTCCGTCTTCATATCGGAGGTGCTACCCTCATACTTCTCGAGGGCCTGTCGCTGGAAGGCTCGAAGAGTCATCTGCCACTGGTTGTCCTCTTCCTCTCGATCAGATCTCTGCTGATTGGCCAAAGTAGTCTCAGGAGTCTCGATCGCCTGTACCACACGTGGTCTCCTTCCAGGTGCCATAGCTACAAGGTAAACAAGGAATGCCCAAGCCTAGTAGTTCAAAGAAAAACGTTCTTAAAACTTATTAAGATTTAATTTATTCTTAATTTCCCAATACATCCCATAAACACAAGAACACAAGTCATTTATGATGCATGTACCATTCCTAGGGTCTCTACCCTGCAATCAGTGTGGCCTCACTTGGTCGTTCGGTAGGTCCAGAGTCCTTGCATCGGATCACGGGGGGCCCTAAAATCCCGTGTCCTAGCCGGTCCTCCCTAGCCTAATTCACGCACCAAGGTCACCCAACACCGTTGCCTTACCATCCCATGCAATCCTCACTGTGCCTAACTCCAGACTCCGTCCTATCTCTCAACTTCATCCATTGATACCATTCTGTCACGACCAGCCTTCACCAAAAGGAGGGAAGGGTCAGCAGACTGCCAGGCCCTTCCTTCTTTAAGTTGAAGGAGATATAATGACCCCCGAAACCCACCTTCAATAGGTCCCGAAGTGGCGACTAGCACCAAAGGTATATGAAATCCTCACAAATGGAAGGCATTACCCTTTTTATTTTATAGGATCGAAGGATAAGGAGGAGAAAACCCAACAACACCAAGATAGAAAGAAAAGAAAAGCCAAAAGTAAACCATTCCCACATGCATGTTTCAAAAGTGAAAGCCACAAAGTGCAAAAAGGTGACTACAAGGTAAGTACCAAAAGAAAAGGAGAACAACTGCAACGGCTATAAAAGTCCGAGCTAGTAAGGTCCTGCGTGATCCCCGAAGTCCTCTTGGAAACCTGAAAGCAGTTTATGTACGTAGGGTGAGCATACAAGTACACTCAGTAGGGAAAACCAAGACTCTCATGCACAAGTGGGAGAACGTACTAATGTCCCGTGAGAAAAGTGAAGAACCATAAACTAACAAGGAAACTATCCATCCCAGGCCTTACCAAGGCTCGCTCCCCAAATAACGCAAGTCAAGTAATATATATAAGAGAAAATCGATGTTTGGGTTCCCCGCCCCACTTTCCCACTGGTTATTGAGACATCCTATGCATCGGACCAATCCCACCATTCTCACCGCAGTCCCACTGCCACACCCGCCCGCACACACCTGGCCCACAACCACACGCATTCCCACTGCCGAATCCCGCCCGCACACACCTGGGCCACAACCACACGCAGTCCCACTGCCGAATCCCGCCCGCACACACCTGGGCCACAACTATCACATGTAACCATGCCTGCAAACACCTAGGCCAGAACAACCACCGCTACGCCCGAAGACACCTGGGATAAAGGATCCACTTCCACGCCCGAAGACACCTAGGCCTCATCCCGAAGACACTTGGGAAACCACCTGCCGCACACACCTGTCCAACCACCATAACACCCTGCCCGATGGTTCTTGGGCTAATAATGGACTTCAGCCCATCACATCCTACCCGAAGGTACTTGGGCTATCCGGGAAAGGGAGCAGAAAAGGAGCTAATAACCAGCCACTAAGTATAGTGTTGGGAAAAACACCCTTCCCCCATAAATGGGGGTGTTCATCACTAAGTTCTCAAATTGGGTGGGGCGCGAATAAGAAACACAAAGCTACAAGTATAGATATAGGTAACAAACACTCACCCAAAACTTAGGTTTTCCTAGCCAACCTACAGAACACAACACCACTGAGTCCGAGTCACAATTCACAACCCTTGCCCACAAAACCATTTGTCCCATTCTTGTTTCACGTTCAGTCAAAATGTTCAGTTAATTTTAAGCACTACTAGGAAACTACCATAAGCATAACCAAGGAAAGCGTCAAAAGCAAAGATCAACCAAAACACTCACACCCAGTTCTGCCAACAGAGGATCTCTCCCCAATTTGTGATAGAAACTCACAACCACTGAAACCATATCAACAGGAGATCCCATCCCCCAAATTCACACAGCCACCGAGAGTATAAAAGAACAGGGGATCCCATCCCCTCCCACATTTCCAGCAAACGGCCCGAAGGGAAAACAACCAACTACCACTACCAACACAAGTCATGGATTTTCAGATTTAAAAGATTTAACACACTCCATGTTTTCAAATTTCTGTGTGTTCTAACCAAGAGTTATCACAGAAGGGTTGATCCTGGTACTTTCAACTTATTCAGCCGGATATACGTGATTAACCAATTTCACAGTAGGAGTTCACAATTTCAGCAACCCATTTAAAACATCACGAGGGGATTCAAGTGCACACACACGACCACCGACGGCCTCAATTTTCAGAAAACATAAACCAGTACAACAAAAGGGATGATCACAAGATAAAGCACGAACAACGATCACAACCCCTTCCCCTTATTTCTTTAGAACTTCGTTTATTATCTTCATTTGGGTTCGGTTCAACCAGTTCCATAAGGACAAAAATAACGCCCACCCCGCATGATACACAAAAGTGAGAGATGAAAGAAAATTCCCTACCTGTTGATAGATGATCGACATTTAGGCCGGGGCGCGGAACTTTACAGATAACGACGCGGAGGTCCCGATGCACCAGAAGAGCCACGATCGAAGAAGGGGGGAAACCACGGCCTGACCCTTAATTTATAAGATCCGGGAACGGTTGAGATAAAAACGCCGAACCGCGTAAGACGTGGAAGTCGTGGGTTGACCACGCGGCTTGACTCATCATTAAAGGTGATGAGTGGTTTAAACCGGCTCATGAGCGGATTCAGTATTTAACTAAGCTTTTGTGCGCGTTACTGGAACAACATGGCAAGGCCGGGTGACGTCGGCCGGTTCCGCCGATCCGTCACACCCATCGGTCTCACCGATCGGTCGCACCGATCCGTACCCCTTAAGGATCTGGATTTTGGTAAAGGAAGGGACCAAGGGGGGTCTGGGTCATCACAATAAATTACCATTGTAGTTTCACACCACCTTTGTAAATATTTCTTTTTCATGAACCTGCATCTTTATTGTATATTGATAAAAATATAAATAATGAATTAAAATGATATTAACATTATATTAATTTCATAATTATTATTATATAATAGAATATTTCATTCATATTAATGCAATTAAAATTAATCAATCCTATTAATTTTAACCATTAAAAGGATTATAAACGATGATTATATGAATGGTGGTAATTTTATAAACTAAATAACTCAATCCAATATTGATTATTATAAACATAGTACATTGTTAGATTTTTATATTATAAAAACATTGGAAAATAAATAGTCTTTTTATATTTAAACTGAAATTGACTTGGATAATGTGTACTTAATAGGTTCAAAATGACTAACATGAAAAATAATATTTTTAAAAATGAATATAATATGATAATAATTGAGGTAAATAGAATAATAACATGTAAAATATAGAAAAAGGTTTTGAATCATTTAAAAAATATTATAATTTTATTTTTCCTAATGTTATAGCACATGTTATGCTGGTCTAGTGTTTAGGTAAGTGGACTCTTAACTCCATTATCATTCATTGAGTAATATCATCTACTCAATGAATATTTTATTTCAATAAAATTTTCATTATTAAAATTAGATTTTTTTTGTTTAATTACCTTTTTTGTATGAATTTAAATTTATTTAAAATAATATATTCCACGATATTATATTACCATAAATGTTATGATCATTATAAGGATTTATTTTTAAATCTCACCATAAGTCAATACTATTTACATTAAAAATTACATTAAATGAAGACATGTAAAATTTTTCTTTAAATTATTTTATAATTTATTCGTTTTGATATTTATGGGGTTTATGTTACTTTTTTACCACTTTACCTCCCCTGGGTTCGAAATTAAGTAGAAATTATTCTTGTAAGGTGTTGCAACCATACCTATTTTTGTGATCGAAAATGTTACTATTCCATGATATTATATGTTTTTTTCAAATAATTTACATACCTAGAAATAAATGACTCTTTATGGACATATTATATTACAATTTTCATTCTTTAGGAATGGAAAAATGAAATCTGATGTAGTTTTTAGGATTTATATTCTATTGACTTCATTTACATTTTGTTAAAAGAATATTTTTTAACATCATTTTCATGAAAAAAACCTATAGTAATGTCCATTAGTTTTCCTTAAAAATATACCTTATCAAATTTTCATGGTTATAATAATCTATTCCCTTTTTATAGAATTACGTTCTTTTTAAAAAATTTATAATAATTATATTTGGTTTTCAAAAAAGCATCAATTTTCATATTTTTAATCATTTTTCTCCACACTAATTTGTGTATATTCCTTGAATTTCTCATATCCATGATATTAACTAAGTATTCATGTGTTAATACATTTTTAATCATCTTTTATGTGTTGGTTCAATGATTTTTTTGAATAATTTAAAAAAATAGTATTAGAGACATTATGATGGAAAGTGAAATCTATTAAATGTGTTGATCAAATTATTGTTCATAGGAAATATGTTGGATAATGGGTTACCCTGAGATATGGCTCTCCAATTAAAAGGGTAATGATTTTTTCCTCGTTAAAATGATTCTGAAATTAAAAAATTATGTAACCCCATTTGTTAGAGTGGTATGAACATAATTCCCCAATATACCTTAATGTGATTTCAATATTTGATAATGGGGTAGAAATGGAAATATTTGGAATTGATGACACTAGTGGGTGATATTTTGAGAAAATGTAAGCTTTTTATATTTTTAATGGTAAAAGAATGAAATTTATGAAATTGATATGCTATTTTATTAATTTAATATTTTCCTTAGATAACTAATTTCCCCAAAATTCCCTTAAAATAATTATTCTTGAACGTTATTTTTCATTATTAAAACAATATTTATGAAAGATATGGTTACATGATTGATTATTTCATATAATCAAAATGTTATATATCTAATAGAATTAATTTTTCAAATATTTTCTAGTATTTTAATATAATAATGTTGATTTCCATTCTTTCATACACCTACTAATATTTATGTTATCATCCCAGATTTTCAAATGGTTTTTATCGTTATTATAGAATAGTAAGAATGTTAATTTAGTAATTTTTTTAGGTTACTCATAGAATGAACTTGATATATAATTTTAATTCACTATTTTGGTGTAAATAATTTATATTGGTTAGAAAAGTATCGGGTTTTATATGTAAATTATTTTTTAAATAGTATCTATAACTCTAAACTATAAATAAATATAATTAAATATTTTCAATAAATAATGTTACAATATTGTTATTTTTATTTTATATTTATAATTACTTTATAATATATCCAAAAAATTAAGTGAATATTATTTTTATATTTTTATCATATAAATATCCTTATTACTGAATAGTTCCTTATTCTATAGAATATCAATAATCAAATACATTTAAATTATATAATATAATCATGTATGATAGTTCTAATCTATTTAAAAGAATCAAATTTTCTTCCACA
This sequence comes from Viscum album, assembly GCA_963277665.1. Classification (NCBI taxonomy): domain Eukaryota; kingdom Viridiplantae; phylum Streptophyta; class Magnoliopsida; order Santalales; family Viscaceae; genus Viscum; species Viscum album. Next base: position 287,811,496 of record OY728138.1, read on the forward strand.
ACCTATAGTTGGGAATTTAAATCTTTTGAATTAATATAAGTGAGATATATTTTAATCATCAATGAAACATTTGATTTATAATCTTTGAAACATTACAAAATTTATTTTTTCATTACTTCTTATGTGCATAACTATTAAAAGAAACCCTTACTTAAGTATATGATATCCCACATCCCAATGCTTCCTTATTCAATAATCATATTAAATCCTCACATTCCTTATAATCGGCCAAAAATTTGAAAATGAAATGAATTATTGTGCTTTTTATTGAATTCTTATGTTGCATTATTTAATTTGACAACAAAATGTAAAATTTATAATTCCATCAAATTAGCACCCATATAAACCATATATAAACTAAAATTTCATATGTTTTAAATAAAACATATAATGTATCACAAAACCTATAAATTTTCACTAATTTTTTAAATATTCAATATCATACGGTTTTTTATTCATAGAAATCCATTTACGTCATTATTAAAATATTATAAATCTCATTATAGATATCTGGTTTACCAATTTATTGTATCTATTTATCAGCGAACCATTACATATGAATATAAGGTTTTCTTATTGAATAATTTGTCTATTAACTAAAACAATAATCTTATAAATACTCCTATAAACTATTTTGTGTTAATATATAGTTTTTTATTTTCTACAATTAATAGAAAACCTCAAAATATACCATGATCATTCTCTATAACATATTACATATCATAGTACATATATGAATTTTCTATATATAGGACCTATTTTTACCAATACATTCCATTTTTTGGGATGTTGGAGGTGTTTGGGAAGGCATCGATTAGTTGGTGTGTGGTTCGACTTAATCATTAATTATAAGGAAGATAATGTGTTGTGGTTTTCTAGGAAATGTTGTGATACAAATTTCGATAAGGGATTATGGTCTAATAATGGTCCATGAAACATGGAAGCTTGGGATGACCATTTTTTTCATTATAATGATTAGAGATTTGTAATAAAATTTAGGGTGTCATCCTCTTCTATCAATAACATGAGGGGTACCAGCAATATATCTTAATTGTTAATGCATGGAGCCCTGTAGATTGGGTATTCTACTCTCCTTCCTAAATAGTCATTTTTGCTTAGACCTATGGATTACTCTTGATATTACTCCAATTATATAGGAAAAGGGGTGATATATCAAGGATAGTGTTGTATATTTTTTAGGGAGGATATACTTTCACCCATTATGATGTATTCTCGCATGATGTACCCTACATTTAGTGAAAACCCTAACTATTACTATGTGGTCCAGATAATTTTTTTTATGATCTTCTTTTTTAATGAACATATGTATATTTAGATTTCAAATAAAAATTATTTTATTCTCCCCATCTATTTTAATCCCAGAGTGACCCAAAGAAGGCTTCTAGAGAATTCTAATCCCCATTTTCTAGGACATATCCTTCGATGTGTAGAGATCATTTCATAGTGACTTGGGGAGATATTTTTCTTCATTACTAGAATCATTATCACTGATTCTCTATTTAAATGGTTTCACTATTTGTATCATTCATTACAGAAGTTATTTCTACAATTTAATTTTGGTGTATCCACTATGGTATGTCCATAAATATCTTAATATCCTCACATGAAAGGTAATTATTTATTTTATATTGATCTTATATTCTATCATAAATTACATAGAATGATTATTCTCAAGATATGGGATTAATTACGTCTTAATATTTTATGTTTATATATGGGATTAAAATAGTTTAACTTCATTGTGTAATGTTGAAATTAATAAATGAAATATAATAGTCTATAAATTAATGAATTTTGAAATATTGAGTTGGATGAAATTATATCATAATACTTATGGTATCATTAAATTACTCTTGATATTTTCTATATATTATTATTTACTATTTCCTTGAATATTTTTGTTTAGATTCCTGATTTATGTGCCGAAAATTGGTAATATGCATAATTATTGTAACATAAAATATAAAATGAAATAATTGTTTTAATTTATTTTCCCTTATCCCTTTAAAATTATTTAACTTGTGGTTGAATCTAAAGAATTAATATTGGTGGATTTATATATTTGTTTTTGTTGATATTAATTTTTTGTATATTTTAAAATCCATTTATTAGAAATAATTTAATTCAAGATGGTAATGATTTTTTTTCTAATATTCAATGTATTTGGACAAATTGGACGTTTTACCATTATCTCATTCTAGGTATTCAATGTGTGTTTTCTTAATTATATAGACATTGGTTTCACTAGTTTTTATTATGATTAATTTTTGTATTTTTCATATTTATATACTTTTCATTGTTTGAGAATATTGTATATGTAATTTTGTAATAGTATTTATTGGGAGTTTAGGCATGTTAAGGGAAAATTAACATAAATTAATTGTTATACTATATCATTAGTGTAAGGTTGATGTTTGGAAGGATGTCACATATTGTGAGATATGATTTCTTGTTTACTTAATGGGTTTATAGGTTTTTTATCAGTCATGTAGTACATGATTATAGTTGGTATTTTCCATTTTTCTAATTGATTATGATTTATGAATAGTAAATTTGATGATTGGATACCATGATTTTGGAAATCCTTATTTGGTTGGACAATGAACAGAAAATGATACTTCATACTAGTATTTATATATGATTTCAACATTACTATGATTATGAATTGATAAATGAATTATTAATTAATTCATTGGTTTGTGATTTTATTTTTAAATTATTTATATCTTAAATTAGACCAATGGTATTTTTATATTAATTATCAAATATAATTGGTTGTGAATCTAGAAAGCATAATAATAATTATGAGTGTTTTTCTTATGATGAACATGAAAAATTAAAATAGAAATCATAATATGGTTAATGAATTTGTAGTAGTTGGTTGTTTCTAAATAAATTTAATAATTGTGTAAAAACGGTATCCTTTTATGCATATATGAGATAACGATTCCTATATATTAGATTCTCAATTTATGTATCACATGGAATGCTAGCCAAATATGAGTCTATGTATAGGTATATTTTATTATATTGGTGGTGCAATATATAAATTCATTATATTCTATATTGTTGGAATAATTAGATGAGTTATCCCTATTCTAATATTCCCTTCATATATAGCATAATTGGTTGGGGTATCTAGGGACTCATGAAACCAATTATAGAATATGTATCAACAATAAATTTTTATTTTTCTCAGTTTTACCATATAAGTGTGTGTGCGGTATAACAAACTGAGATTATGGTACATTCATATGTGTTGATTGTAAATATTTGGGATACATTATGTATAATTTCATGGGATATAACGGATATGCGTATAATTTATGATAAAAATCGGTAATGTCTTTTAGGATAATTACATTCTTGTTAAATGTTTTTTGATATGTGTGAATGGGGTTCATTATGGGATTTGGATAAGGTATATTTGAACAATGTCCATGATGACATATAAAGATAGGTTTTGGAGTAGATCCTATTAAGTAAAAAATTATGGAAACCCTATATATATATATATTTAATAGAGGACATAGATGGAGATCTATGTGGGTGTCTCAAGCTCTATGTGTCCGTATAAGAGTTATTAGGCTTTGTGGTCACAACCTAGTACGTTTAATGGTAATTTTACTATTAATAGTGTGTATAAAATTAAAATATTCTAGTAAAAATGGGAATTTCAATGGGAAGAATTTTCAAACCATCCACATAAGGACCCCCACCCCCCACGAAGAGGTAACTGACATGACTTAGATCCCTAGCCGAAGAATAAGCTTCATCCATCCAAGATGGAATAACATCCTGCAGGATAAAATCTCAATCAAAGATGGTTTGTAAAATCAATCTATTAGAAAAGTGGGATTTTCCATTATTTCCCCACCGATTTGAGACTAGGTGACTTGACATGACAGATAGATACCAATGGTAGGCTTTTACTGAAATCAGAATCTCTAGATTCGAATCATAAACCTCCCAAATAATCATATTTTGGTACCACTCATCTTTACCATCATTCCACCACTAAAATCCCATGTATATGAAATTGTATTCATGTATTAGGATAATTAATTGATATATGATTTAGAGTTTATTAGATTATTTCATCTTATGTATTATATTTAAAAACATATTCTATGTAATTACTCTAATTCATATTCATTATATACGATTGGATCTAGTTCCCAACATATGTCATATTCTAGGGGATCTTTAAGGGTTTCTTGAAAACCTCGCTCTTAAATTATGAGGTATAACTAGGGGGTTTTATAATTTGATTATAGAGGTAATAATGTTGAAATGAGAAGGATCACATGGATAATAACTTATAAGGATTTCAATTCCTATATGGGAAACTATATCTGCTGGACATAGTTTGTGATATAGTGAAATGAGATAATATAGGAAACAAGATTTTGGGTCCCACGTGATGAAACACATCTCTATTAATTCTTAATGAACATGATATGTGAGGTGATTCATCTATTTTGGTAGAGACATTGTCCAGGATCATGAACCTTGATTTTATGCACATGGAATCGAATTAGAAATTCTATAGGAAAGAGGTTCAATTATATTTTTTATATTAACCGTTAATATATAATATTTCAGGCTAATGGAGACTTTAACATAATACAATTTATTAGGATTGGCTCAAGTTTTACATCAATTTTATTTCTCTAAAAATAATTTTTAGTAGTAAGCACCATAATATTATCATTGATTCAAGATTGATGATAAAAATTCATAGACTAATAAAGTTGGATAGTTTAATTTCTAGTAAATATAGTCATATGAGAGAAACAAATTTCAATTGTTATATATAGTATTTGATAAAGAATGTAATGATTACCATTTTTTCTATCTATTCTCGAAAGTAGTACTGACTTTTATTAGTTGTTAATGTCCTTCATGTGACAACTCGATATTGTGGTTTTTTTATTAATTGAGGATGTTAATAATTTCATTATTTTATGGAATTAGTTTCTTGATCTAATAAAGGATGTTTTTTATTCATCGGCCATGAAGGATCCTTATAAGAAATCTATTAGCACTCTCTATGATAGGATATCAGATGTTGGGTGTTTAAAATTCGGTATGATAACATCATGTGTTATGATTATAAACATATAGCCAATGATAAGGCTATAGAAATGCATTTAATATATTAATTCTATCTAATAATCCATCCCTAGTTAACAATTTTTATTTTGATAACATGTAATATGCTATGTAGAAGGAGGAAGTAACATAGAGGGTGTTGGAAAATACTAGGTTGTCCAATAAATAGAGTCATAAGAAATAACTATATAGTTGTGTTGTGGTCAAATGTTGTTACTTCTCTATTTATAAAATGATTCATAAATTTAGGGTCAATATAATTCATTCATAATCCTATTTAATAGGTCCAAGATTCAATAATACACATTATAATAAAAAAACTGTTGTTTTTATAACATAGAGGTCCGATATAATTAATGCCTCTGTGCCCATCCTCCCTCAAAATTCAGCATGGAACACATGTCTCTCTTTAAACTTAGAAATTATGGAAGTGTCCTCTTAGAATACATTAGTATGGTTCTCATGTATATTTTCAAAGCATATAGGATGGAGAAAACATAAGATAACCATGATCATTCTTATCAATATGAACAGTGATTAGAACATAACCATGAATGTGTTTTTCATCAGGGATAGAGAGGTCATGTCGACAGATTTTACCATATTCATTCTATAGAGTTTTTAGCATAATTTAACCAATATTTCTTTCATGGAAATATCATCCAATATTATAAATTAGTGCATTCCAATTTAAAATATAAATATTTCACACTATTTTATTTCTGCCTCCCATTTTCATTATATTTGAGGTGATTTGGAGAGTAATCCAATAGCCATGGAATTTAGTATTCATTTTTATGTGGATCTGTCAAGTATGATCTATGAAGATATTTTTAGTTGAAACCTAGGAAATAGCTCACTTGTAATGATTTTCTATGATTTAAAATACTACCTTACAACATTATCCCTGACTTGGAATGAATGTATTTTTTTTATACTATTATGGATATCTCCAAGAGATACATTATATTCCATGATGTCAATAGTGATCATGTGATGTTTTTATAGGGTGAGAACCTCATTTGGTCTAAAGGATTTTTGAGTACTTAAATCCCTTAATGATTGAAAAATTGTTGGGAGGGAACATTCAAAATATAGTTTCTCCTTATGGTGATTTTTGTTATGAATAAAGAATTTGCTTATATATAGTTATTAGTTGATTATCATTTGTTGAATTATTTAACCATGAATAAATTTTCTTTCCTCGCATGGATTTATGACATATTCAACTTTTTAATTGAAATAGATGCATCTCGTAGATTTATTTGTGATCAAGATTTCATTATATGTGAATGATTTATTATATTATTCACATGACTTCATTTAGATGTTGTTTAGAAAATTATGAGTTTTTTATTCCTTTCAGAGTAAAACATTTTCTAGTCATGTTCGTTGTGATTATAAATAGTTTTCCCCATGAGATTATGTATATAATTATAGTGGGGTTTATTGATAATATCCTTATGTTATAAATGTATAATAAGTAGTATACAACCAATCACCATGATTTTTGGGATTTTATTTGCATAATCAATTGTATGGAATGTTTTCATAGTGTATGTTTTAGGAATATTAGAATCATTTCATTGGAAAATTAGTGTCTTACATTTCAATAGTCATCGGTATATGGAATATTAATGTTTATTTATATATGGTATCCCCCAAAAATGATTAATATGTGAAAATTAAACATTTTCATTATTTTAATTATATATGGATCATTCTAAAACACTCCTAGATAATGAATTTGGATAATATAATTAACTATGAAGTATCAAGCCTTCAGTTTCACCGACTCCAAAATAGAATTATTTGAGTATTTGATGGAGAAAATTGATAGTAATCATATTTATCAATTTCATAAGTAGGTAGTTGTGTTCTAGGATTATTATGAATCTTTAAGATTTATATGAGGTACTTCCCTGATAAAAATGATTGATGATGTCCTCTATGGGTTTTTTAATTTATATCTTCATGAATATAACTATGACACACATGACCATGATACTCTTATAGTTGTGTCTTCCTTGATGATGTGGATGTATTACCAAAATGGTGAGCACTTTGTTATCTAAATCGATCATATTTTCATGACGTATATCATAATTCAGTATGATCTAAATTTATCGACACAAATTGTGATGAAAATATATAGGATTATGGAATATTGATTTTTTATAAACATGATAAATGGAAATACTAAGAACGATTATGGAGGAAGGATGTTACAATGATATTTTTTTATATATTCCATTGATTATAGTAGAGTGATAACGGATCCCTGTATGATACACCTTGATATGGAAGTACTTGATGGTAGAGGTTCTATATATCATATAATAATATATATTCATTCGTGGTGATGCTAGTGGGGGAGTTTTTATTAAGGGATTAAAAGGAAAAAGTTGTATCTAGACCTTGTTTTTTTGTGTGATTACATTAAGGGATAGTATAATAACGATTATGATTTAGTGTTTTAATGATGATTATCATTGTTACTTCAACGATATATGATTTGTAAATCTATGACATATATATTATGTCCTTATAGGTACAGTATAGTGTTAATTAGATGTTTCAATCCAAGAGAGACCAATTTTCATAGTACATGTATATGGAGGTATATTTTGGAGATCATGAACCCGTATTTGGTTTTCTAGAGGATCAAGGTCAGACACCATGGTCCTTGTACATTACATCAACTGCATGATGTTCTCTACTGGATGTGATAGGACATTTACGTTGACACCTTCACTTTTTTGCATCAATATTATGGATGTTGTGAGGTTATATATGTGATTTTTGACATCATGATAAATTCAGATCAATACTCAATCATTAATAATTCAAGTTCAATTTAATTTTCTTTTAGGAAATATCTGGGGCTTGTATGGAGGCATCATAGTGTTCTGAGGAAGATCATCAATTTTCATGATCCATATTTTATATAAAATGTGGGAAGAGATCTGCAGTGTGGTTCTATATTCATGTATACACATGCACAAAAAAGAATCAATATATGGATCACAAGATATAAAATACTACAGAAAACATAGTTTACATGTTTTTTTCATGTTTTTTGGATTTTGGAGGTTTCTTGGTGACTCTAATTCCCTCTGTGGATTTTTCTTATTATAATTATTATCACTCATCCATCGATTTAACCATATCAAAATCACTAAATAATAAACTATTACAATGTCTGTTTTGTTGGATCGAGGTTATAGTGTCATAAATTATTAATGTATAATTTTTAGATTTTTTGACAAAGAATATGTAAGTGGTTCATGATTGGATGATGGTATAATATTCTCTCTATTAGTCCTATTCACATTATACAAGAAGACCTCAGGTGTTTATGTTTAGATAAAATGTGTTCTTAAATAGTTATCTTCATAATATGCATCAATTGTTTGAAAATTTTATAATAATTTATCCATGGTTTTAGGGACCATTAGAGGTGTTGTCACATGTTATAGATGTAGAATATCATTTATGACTATCCTTGTAGATCATTGACCTTCAGTTCATCTTTCATGACTCTAAATATCATTGGTTTATTCATTATGAATTTTATGTTTACAACTAGAGAAATATGGAATTTAGTTTTAATGTTAATTTTTCGTAATGTTTAGTAGAAATATAGGACCATTACGAGAAGGTGATATTTTTGGTCTGGTATTCACTACTATTACATCCTATAGACACAAGATAGTTTATAGTAGATCACGTCAGACAGTTGTTCACATATAGAGGTTTGCTACGAATTTTTTTTATATGAACATTGTTAAAATTAATTTCATCAAATTTTTTAATTTAAGATAAGGATGACATTGAATGATTATTTTAATTTCACCCATGATGTGTGAGTTGTTTTTCAATTATAGTGATATAACTGAGTGGTATCATATAAGGTGGTTAATATTTTCTCCATAATTTTCTATCTTGGGGTTTCATTCAAATTATTTTTGATGAAAATTATTTTAAAGGTATATGATATATTTTGTTGTTTTTAAAGTATTTGAAGCTGTTCTAGAAATGATTATGATCTAGACTGTGGTTTGAGATAAACATTTAGTCAAAGGGAAAATGTTTTAGAATGATGAAATTTCAGAGGTGATGTATCCACGTATATTTGATCTTTTTATTGTGGCCACGTTACATTTGGGAGTCTGTACATAGAATGAAAATATTGAAAAGGATGCAACATACTTCTTTGTAATTAACCGTGAAGCTCATAATTTCAATTGCTTCTCTTGTCCTATGTAGTGGTAGTTGTGGTGAAAGATATAGGTTTCATTGTAGATCCTTGGTTATGATATATGTTTTATCTTCCATCATTAAGATCCCTATATAATTTTATCAGGCTTGTTCTATCGTGTTACTATACATTGGGGGTTTCATGGATAGATAAATTGGGGATTACACTTTCCATTATAGAGGGTGGTTAGACCAGGACACCTGGAACCATAGCCTTATATGTTTCACTGTAGTGTTTTTTAAAACCCTACATACTGAAACAATGTCAAAAGGGGTTCCAATATTGAACTCCTTTTTCAAAACACATTATAAATTCATAAATAAAAATAATATTCTATTATTTACTATATTATTTTTTCATTAGGTGATACGAAGAATCATTTTAGTGTATTTTTATCCATATTTGGTAGGAATTAACCTAAATTATTATAACCATTATTTACAGAAATATAGTTTATTTATTCATTTATATTCTACACACTCTCTAAAATTATTCCAATCCATGATATGAATATTTGTCTTCTTCTATTTTAATTGGAATTCAACTAATAATTGTGGTATAAAATAATGTTGAATTCTTATAAAGATCATGAGTTCTTTATTATAGAGGTGATTAGATTTACACTATCGGTGTTTCATTATTTATTAGATAATGTCGAGGGTTTCATCTTGAGGAATGATATTAATTAGATTTTTTATTCTCAATTATTGATCTAGAATAAGATGATTTTTCTTCATTGGGTAAAAGTGGAATCTACTTAATGATGATAAGGATGTAGAACTTAATAAATAAATAAATATTTAATGGGATATAGTGAGAACATGTGGTTTATGATATGATTGGACACATATTGATATTTCATATGAACTGTGTTATTTATTTACATTGATTACTGTTATACTATATCATTGGTAATATTCATGGAATTAGATAAAGAAAAATAAATATCATAAGGAAATTTTAATTATGAAACAATCAAGTGAATGTAATTATATTTGTTATATGATAATAGTTAACTAGGGAGTTATATATTGGGAATGATTATTGGTTTTTTAATTTATTAATATATTCTAATATTAGACTTATTATTGATAAAATATATATATAATAATTATGTCAAATAAATATAGAATTGAATAAGGTTGTTTTCTATGATTAATGTCATTGGTTTTGTTGGAATACTAACTATATTATTAAGCAATGTTTTATATGATTGTGTGCATTGTTTTATACCCTTGGTTCCCCAAAATAAAAATTATAAATAAATTATTTTTTATATTATTGGTTTCCATCATCATAGAAATCATCATTTGTTTTTTTGAACTCATATAGTTAACATTTTAGGAGAGGAATGGATGAAACAATATGTGATTGGAATTGGATGGTTCTTTATTTCTTATGTAGGGTTTATTTTTAATTAATTACATAACTATAGGATTGGATTCCTTGTATTCCATATTTTTAGTTTGAGTTATTAAACACATCAATTGTACTTTCTTAGATCAAGTTTGAAAAGATTTTATATGTGTATTTTATTGATCAGTCACCCATTTTATTTTTGGTTGTCCTAATTCTAAAATTCCGATTTTATCTTCTTTAAACACTAGTAGTGATTCTTTTTTTTATATTTCATTTCATGTCATAGGGTAGCTATTTTTTAGAATTCTATGTTAATTAATAATTATTTATTATGATTTTTTGTTGATTATACAGATGATGAAAATTAAATGTGAACAATGGGATAGTGGGATCAATGATCTAAAATAATCAAAGGATAATTTGGAAATCAGAATGTTAACTGTGAAATCATTTGATTATTGTGAAATAGAATGATTATAATAGATGTTTTGATGGTTCTAATGAACGATTCGTAATTAAAATTTTCATGTTGAAAACCATTACTGATCAAAGGGCTTAATTCTTGTGTGCTTATATGAGATACTTTTTTATAGATCATACTTGTCGAAATAGGGTGTCATGCGGGTTGAAAAGAACACATCAGTCTATGGTTTTAAAGATTACATTAGTTTGGTTTATTGATATAATAAAATAACTAATTTTGTTAGAATCACACACTCCACCACGTGTGTTATGAAAAAGAAGGCACCCAAATGTTTTGGGTTTTGAGTGTTTTCCCAAACATCTATGTAGTTTATAGAATAGAGGGATGAATTTTCACTCTTTACTGACTACCCTTTAGACTTAACATGATGTGTAGTCATATTAATATTTTAAAGGATTTACGAATAAATTATATGCCTAATCAAGATATTATGGACATATGATTACCATATATGTGAAGTGGGTTTTAGATAGTTGAGGTTATGACGCATTCATTTATTCTGACTATAGTTATGGTGCATACAATTAATGTACTTGCATAATAATTTATGGATTTATATATAATTTACGATATAATTTTTTAAATGGATTATAGTCTAGATAAATTTTAATCATATATGACAAGGATACCTATAAATAGGGTTCATGATGAGATATAGTTTAGGTGTGTGTGTACATGGTACATGAGGACTTATAGGGGTTGTAGAATATGAATTTCGGTGTTAGGAAAGATAGAGAATAAATAATGAGCATGTGGATATAAGGTTATGTATAATCATTCTAAATGAAATGAGTTACATATATTTTCTACTCGGTAGGCCATGATCAATGAGGATGTGATACATATTTACCTATTCAGGTAAAAAATGGGTTTCAATTGTTCACTCCATAGGATTTAGTATGCTTCTTCAACATTTTGATGATGGGTTTTGGGAGGAAACTATTTAGTGTTCCATTCTGCTCAACAATATATATATATATATATACTTTTTTTATTTATATGAACTTTTTTTTGATTGATCAGTGTGTTTCATACTTGGAGTGGTTGTTCAATATTTTTTAGTTTTTGGGGCTGATGCTTTCAAATTTTCTTGGTAATTTTTAGTTACATTGCATGCATGGAATCACATTAATGATTTGATTTTGTTGTTGATATATGATTTATATTTTATTATAGTACCTAATATTATATTATTTTATTAAATTTAAATATTGTGGGTAATTCCTCTCAATTATATGCATTATAACGCATATATAGAAGTCTCCAAACTAAGGATTGATAATGTCTGATTTTTAGATCAACCAAATATTAATAGTACTCTTAGGAGGGGTAATAGTGGAGGAAGGTTTTTTAACTATAATTCTATATTCACTGAATATATCTTAGATATAAATATATTTTTTTCATAGTTTTATTTTTTTGGAACATAAGAAAAATATATTTTATATGCAGTCAAATATATTACTTACAATTCTTAATAATTACTTTTCTCCATTATAGAGAAAAACATATGAATCACCATATGTATGCATCAAATATAATACATTTAAATGTAATATGATTTTATTCATATATTGATCATATTATTATTGTTAAGTCTTATGTATACTAAATCTTCTTACATATCCCATAAGTTAATTCCATTGATTATTTTTATCCTGTGATTTATCTAATATTGATTTTTATATAATCATTAGAATAATATATATCATAGTGATCTCTAAAACATTTCTAATATTTTGTATTTAGCTATATATAAAAAATTCTGTTTTCTAAAAAATCATTGTAAACGCAAAATTCCACAATATCATGAAATGAGATAATATTTTCTTTAAACATCATTATATACCATACTCAACCAAATTTATTCTAAAAAAAACTAATATTGGAAATTATGATAATGATTCTAAAGACCTTAAAATCCTTCAAATATACATAGATAATATGAATACATAGCATTTACTGTTTTAAATGATCTCCACTACCTTATCCATTCTATATTCAAAATCAATCATCACTAATAATGTTCTATGTTTCATTTATCATATCATTAATCATTATTCAGGTTTTTTGACACATACAGTGTCATCCACCCTTCTAGAATACATCAATTATCACCAGTAACAACCAATCCCACGTAAATTTGTTATGAATATGTTTTATATAAAAGTTGTTTTATTTAATTCATATTATGATAATTTTAATAATGATAATATGAATAGCATATTTTCCAATATATTAATAACCATGAACTCAAATTATTAGTATCATCTATTTCTTTTATAGTCATTATAATTGATGAAACTGTAGAATTTTTTTTTCTTGACATTTTTGTAAGTGACTAATATATAATGGTTAATAACTTCTTATAATTTTTATCAAAAACCATTGATCATCCTAAGTCAACAGTGTATTCTTAAATGACCTAGCACATTTTGATAAAAATTATACAAATTGAAAACAAATACTATCTAAAAAAATCCATTAGTCTCTTCGATCACCTCAATACGATTTCATATTTTTTCCGCTACCTGACTCACATTAATCACTTATTAATATCTATTTAATAACATTCCATTTCTCTCTTTAATAAAGAAAAAAATATAATGATTTAAGAAAAAGGGAAATCCATACTAATCTATTATATCAATATTAATGGAAATATCAAATATTTCCCATATATAAATCCTTATTTACCCATAACACGAATTAAATTTATATTAGGTAATGAGATAAAAATTAGTTAATAGAATGTATACATGATATTATTGGATGTATAAAAAAGGGATATTGACCATGATATTAATAGATTTTTTATAAAATGTTCCATCTTTTGTTACGAAAAAAAATTTTTATGGTTTATTTAAAACATATTTTATAGAAATATGCTACCAATCGTAATCAAATGAATAATGTGAATAATTTCTTTTTAATAAATTTTTCTACATCATCAGAATATATTCCAACTGTATATACACTCCACCTACTATAACAAATTTCATGTAATCAAAAAGCATCTTGGAAATGTTTAATTAACCAATCCTTACCTCACCTTCTTTTATGTATTCTCCACATTTTTTAAATCAAATTAACAATTATAGTGATGGATAGTCATTTTATCCCCCCCAAATGGAAAACTCCCTAATTACACATCATTGATATACGTACATCAAATATAGTATAATTATATACTTGATGGCACACCTATGGAATGTTTAATGGATGAAATATTAAACAAACTATATGATGAAAAACATTATTTAGAATGATTTTTAAATTTTAAAACATTATCCTCCTCATTCAGCAAATTTAATTCCCTACATTATTTCAAATAAATTATATATTATATAATAATTAGGATCCTTATTTTTTATTAATGTGGGAAATAGAGCTAATATTAATTTTTAAACCGAGAAAATCTTTTCAGTTCAATTATTAATTAGTGAGAACACATCATCCATGCCCATCATATTGTTTTATATAGATAATTTTTTATAGTTTTCATGGGTTTTCATTATCTCACTAACGTAATTTGATTTTTAAATTTCCTTTTATATTTTTATAATAATGAAAATTTATACTTCAATTATTTATCCATATTTTTATTATTTTCCTACTAAATTATCTATCTGATCAGATAGTCCATCGAATCATACTTATGCCTCTCAATGGGTAGAAGACAAATTTTCACCAAACACATTATTAATGGTTGAAATATCATGGAATTTGTATGACTGTGACCAACTTGTTTCCACCATCTATATAGTACCTCAAAATACATAATTTATCCCTTATAATGAAACAATTAAAATTCATATTCTTGAATGTCTTACAGAAAATAAATCCAAATATTTATTTCTCGGATTCATTATTTAATTCAATCATCCCTATTTCCAATAGAATTATTGTTCTTGTATTTATTAAAAGGTACATGTTGTTACCCTTTCATTAGTAGTAGAAACACGACCCATTTCTTGGTGTGACATACATATCTCCATTCTTCATTAGTGAATCTTTCATAAAAATATTAATTTATTTATTCTCAAAAGAATTATCATTTCTTAATTTATTTTTTTCTCAGTTGGTGGGGTCATCTATTTTCAACCACACATTATTTAATATTGGTAGGTTGATACCATCACTCATAATCTAAATAAACACCCATATTATTATTCCCAAATAACTTCATAAGGAATTCAAATTTGACTTTTTGGATATATTTTTCTTTTTTAATTAAATTCTTTTCTTCTTGACCTTTATCCCCATTGATTTTTGTCAAACATGAACATTTATAAATTAAAAAAACTTTTTTAAATGATAATCATATTAATATGAAATAATGAGATAGAAAAAATATACATTTATTTGTATAATTTGAATATGTATGTGGCTTTAAAAATTAAAAACAAAATTATATATCATAAAAACTATAGATATATACATGTTACAATGAAAATTAATATTAATATTTTATGCTTAATGACAAATACAATATATTCAGATGAAAAAATTGATATCCTCAACCAGTAAGATTGTACATCAGGAATCATATTTATCAGAAATTCTAGGGGAAAACATCATTGGGATTTAAACTTGATGAAATTAAATCAATGATCCACAAACTAATGTAAAAAAACTATTTATATGATACATTTGAGATTATGAATATCAAAACACCCAACTTTGTAAATCCATTAACCCTAAGAAAACCAGAACATCACACACCTTACCATTAAGGATTTTATAAGTGTATTAAATAAATGTGTATCTACACCCAACCCATATAATGTTTATATTTTATTTTAATAGAACATGGATTATAATTGTTCCCTTTAAATATTTATTATTATAAAATATTAGATAATGAGTTTGTTAAAAATTATATTTTGATATAATGAATCAATGATTGTATTTTTGGGAAATGTATAATTTCAATTATGACATTCTATTTTGTGAGACATTAATTTTATTGGGTAAAATTAAATGTGGTGAAATAATACGGAGTGTATTATGGAATTTAATTAACACAAATGTGATGTAATATATTCATTATATCGTATAAATAAAAAAATATATATTTATAGATCTAAATGATGTTTTTTATATGTTATTTTATTAATTTTTAAATCCCCTAATGAAACTACAAAAACCAATATTATATTTTATTATTATAAAACAAATTACATCTAAACATGACTCACTTCCACATCAATACATGAATTATTTTTATGCTAACAGGTATCAATATATAATATTGATGTTATATGTATTTAATTTAAGTAATAAAATACACCTCATGATATTTTTTTAATTTATAAATTGTATCATTGTGTATTAAATCATGAAATAAATTATATTAAAAAATATTGTTGAAATACATGTATGAATTATAAAATTTCAATAAATTTACATGTTATTACAATATTCTATTGACTCACTCCCAATAAATAAACACCAAAAACTTGAAAAATAATACTTTATCTCCATCCAAGATGTATAGACTAGGAATATTTTATAATTATCGTGGAACTAAAAAAATCCTTATCAAACTTTCTAGGATTTTTTATTTTCTTCTATATGGTCATATTCCTCATTCATTTTATGATTGTTTTCATAAGACTTTTTTCACACAAATTGATCTATACTATAATTTCTATCTTATTCTAGTAGTGGATGAGAAATTAATTTAATCTAAAATTCATTTGAAAAGGGTTACCTTTTACTTTTAACTTATAATAGATAAATCTATATATAATCTAAATTATTTATTTCAACTTGCATGGTAATTTTTTGGGATAAGAGTGTAATCATATGTTTTCATGGAATATAATATTGTTAAAAAATATTGGAAATGTTATCTTACTTCATCTTCATATCTATTTTTATGAATTTAATCTCATGACCTTCCCTATTGTGGATATATTACTGGACCCCCGCTAACTTCAAAAATAACACTAATTCTACTTTTAAAACATCAATTTGGTCATCAAGCCTTGTAATATATTTTAAATTTTCTTTTTTAACATTATTTGTTATCAGTAATCATGCTTACTTGATAAAAATAATAGCTTCTAATTTAGGGATCATTTCCTCAAAATAATATCTTAATATTAGTTTTATACAATTTAATTCAATAATTATTAAATCCATTGAATTTATTTCATTATAATACAATAAATATAATTCATTGGACTCAAAAATTTTGGTGAGGGGTTTTTTTAAATTTTTAATCATTTTAGTTAATTATTTCTCAATATTATCTCTTTAATACACAAATTATTCTATTTAATTATATATTTCCTTGTTAAAAAAATACATATATGAAAACTCCAATAGGAGAATTCATCTAGTAATAATTTAATTCAGTGTTGATTCCATTAATTGATTTAATATTGAAAAAATATTTATAGTTTAAAAAATATTTATCTAGACGATCATTGTGAATATATTTATTCAAACAATTACCACAATTATTACCATTACATATTATTGGAAATACATTTTCATGTGATATATTTTTATACTCCAGAGTGTCTCTAAGTTTTATTTTCTATATAAAATTTTGAAACAATCCCCCATGTTGTTATTATAAGGGATGGAAACTATGTACTCTATACCAGGAATCATTGAACCAGCTTAAAATCAACAGCAATTATATATTGGATAAAAAAATAGAACTAAAATATATCCAATAATAGGGAACATGGATTCAATCCAAATCCACTTGATTTTAACTATAGATAATGCATAAACTCATTAAAAAGTGTTAATAATTATTACCCTTTGAAGAGAGTTGTTCTATATTTTAATTTATCCTCTTAATATTAAAATCCATTTCTCAGTTAAGAACAATGGATTAACATACAAGTTCCCAACAAAAGAATTATCGTAAATGGAGAAAATAAAATGTTGTTAATAACACATAATGTTCTCATATAGGTTGTCCCCAATATGGGATCACACTCTTTATTATATTTAGGTCGAATATGAGGAATATATAATCACTATATTAGTAAATTGAATATAAGAAAATGGAATAATACATCCTCAAATTCTTATATGTGAGCATGAAATGGAAAAAATACATCAACTACTAATGTAATATTTTTTTATTATAAGATATCGGAATAATACGTCATTCACTATAGTGACAAAATATGACCCCTTAAAATAGTTTTTTATATAATATCATATATGATCAAACCTATCCCCGATTATCTTATAACAATATACCTTTCAAATATCTTTTGAATACCATACTCTGTAACTTAATCATAAATAAATAATACTATTCCAAAAAATACGTCTTGGAATACAAATTGTTCTTATGGTATTCTAGAATGAAAATTGGTCATTATGCTTTTAACCAAATCTCACTATGGTCTTCCATCACCACATGTCATCAAATATCCATGTTTCTCAACATAATTGATAAAAAATATATTGAAGAGACTGATGTCTCTCTCAAATTCATAAATCATCTTCTTAGTCTTTTACATAATTGAAATAAAGGTATTGTACGGAAGATCATAACATCAAATTTCCATTAATATTTAATCTTCTTATTCTTCTTTAAATCATAAGATATTATTTCTCAAGAATTCATTGCCTTTTATCTCCCTTTAAAAGTCATAATATTAACAAAAGTACATTATCAATTCTCTAATAATATTTCAATAATTCTTATTCTGTAATATATTTATACAATGAGATAAAAAATATTTCTATATTTTTGTTGAAAATAAATTAATATAATAATACAATTATCTCCATTTTTAAAAGGTATCGAATCAATTTATATTCTTTAAAATAATATTTTGGACATGATCCCAACATTCCTGAAATCAATCAAATTTTTAACACATGTATTATAATATATAAACACATATTTTCATTTTTTCATAGTAAAATATATTTTTATCATCCAAAATACTTGTTACTAATAGAAAACATAACCTTCATATATATTATTATTGATTATTTAATATTTGGATATTTTTAGATTTCTAGATTTTATCATTAATTTTTGGTGTTTTATAATGTTTTCGGGTTATACATGCATATATTGTGTTGGGTTTCATTTTGACATAGGAGACCATAATAAAACCCAAATCCTTACTTTTATGGAAATTTGGGCATAGGGGTGACCATGAAATGGATATCAATTTATATTGTGAAGGGTTTACTTTTTAACATTAAGTTTCATTATGGAGACTGGATTGGTAATGTATTATAAGTGAATCAACACTGTGTAGCTTTCCTAATATGGTTTCAATAACTATGTAATGTTGTTGGAAACCCATGGTGAATGATTTCATGGGAGTTTTTTTTCAACCATTAGGAGGTGAAATATGCCGAAAACCAAGGAATATACAACATTGTATGTATACTAAAAAAGAACCATGTTTTGTGGAATAAGTTTGTATCATTGTGAAACTCAACCAAGTTATATTTTAGGTGTATTTGTTTTTACACTATTTAAAATTAATTATTTTTAAAACATTATTTAACCCAATTTGTTTCTCCTTTTAATGGAAATATCAAAGAGACCTCAATTAATCTCTTTGAATTTAATTCTATGGTCATTATTAAGGTCATGTGAATCTATGATGTATATTCTTATTATTACCATCACTACATTCTTCCAAAAATAATTTTAATTTATCTATCTCTAAAAAACTAAATGTACCATTGAAGATGATTTTAGGGTTTGATATGTGTCTAAACATATAGATTATAATGTATAGGATTTTGGGTCCATATCGTTCCATAGTTTTGATACCAACTTTAAATATGAAATTTTTTACATTCACTTGATAATATATATATATAATATACCATATTAGAAACATCAATGAAATAATGAATTATTAATAATTTTTTATATATTTATATATATATATTGTGTATTCTTGTGAGTTGGGATAAATTTTTTTCCTCTTTTTTTCTGTTTTCATTAAATTTTGATTTTTTTGGTTTTCAAATCATTGTTTGTAACATAATGGATTTATGCACAAATTTGCCCATGAAAATCATGAGTGGCTCCTGAAAATGGAATCTGGGATAAAAAATCTATTTTATACAATTTCTTTGGATTTCTAATATTTTTTTATAATAATTTATTTTTAATGATATTTTTTATCATTTAATAGGGTCTATATAAAGAATTTTATGTGTGGTTGATGTTAAAATGTCTTATGTCTTAATAAAATTATGGTGGTTTAGAGATTTTTCTATGAAATTTTTTTTTTCAAATTTTATTTCAATTTTTGTGTTTATAATATGGTTTCAATGTATTTTTTGAAATGGGATTTCAAATAATATGATGTTTCATTCAAACTTCAATTATTTTTCAAATAGAAATTGTAATTTTGAAATTGAATTTCCTTATTATTTTTACACCCACTTATTATCCACATATATTTCATTTTTAAGAATATTTTTTTACCTAAGGGTGGTGTTTAATATTGATCATGAATTATGTTCTACCCTAGCATGGATTAAATAGAAAAGAATAATCCTTGTGAAAATGTAAAAGGTTATACAAACATTGTTTTAATAGGGATTTATTAATATTAGTTCATGTGATATGTTCATTTTTTTCTTATTCAGATACATTGATTAATATCAATGGATCCTAGGTATTAGAGTACACGTTTTATATGTGCTCTTATATCTTATAGAGAACACATTGACTAGTACCCTAAGAATGTGACACCTTCCATAGAAATTTTTTTTAGAACATAGTGATACTGGAGGGATATAGATGGGTGTTTTGGTTTCACATAAGGTGGTAGAGAGTGATCCAATGAGACAATTCTAATACCATTCATGTTATATCTAATGTTGCTTCAAAAAATAATTTTTTCTCATTGGGTTTTACTTAGGGCCTCTTCTTCTATCAATTATTTTTATACCTTAACCATAATTTGATAATAAGTGATATTTTATTTTTTCTTTAATTTTGTACACCATATTGTTTCCTAGGTATATTGTCACATACATATCATTCATAAATATTATATCATAGTAGATGAAGATTAATTATATAACATTAGGATGTACTCGAAAACCATAAATATTTATATCCATTGTAAACATAGATACATAAAAAACATATTTATAAGAGATCGACATCTTCTAACACTGATATTTTTATAACATAATCCTTTGCGAGATAAAGCATTCTAATTTTTTTATCATTTCCTATGGAAATGAATTATATGATAGGGTGTGCTCAAATTCTCAATGAGGATAGATAATGGAAATTCTAATGGTCTAATAAATATAAAATGAGAACATGGTTATGAGAATATATTTTTATAATCTAAAACCCATACCTAGCATATCATAGATTGTAATATTAAATGATGGAATAAGTGTTGATAGTTTGTAAGATAAGAATAATAATGGAATAAAATAAATGACTCCAGAGTGAATAACATTTGAATAATATATATTTTTATAGAATATATATATGAATAGAAAACCATTTCCTTTATCATGTAACATTTCCTATAAAATCATAGTTGGTTATGTTCACTCCACATTCCATCATATATATTTATAAGGTTCACTCCTATGGACACCACAGTGGAAATAGTCATTTACTCCACTCGTTTCACAACCAATTCATGTCATTGTTAGTTTATGTGATATAAATATTTATCCAATTAAATGTAAGGATATATAATTTTTATCCCTCCCAATAGATAATCATAATCCAGTCATATGTATAAAAAAGATCATAAATCATTCATTGTATATCATAACTCATATAGAAGAAACTTGTTTCACTAAAATTTCAACAAATCATCATAACAATACCCAGGTAGAATAAATGGGTGTTGTAATCAAGTCATTATCATAACTATAAACCAAATAAAAAAAATATTAATGATGTTATACATGGAAAATAAACATAATAACAAATATTTAATAACAAATATTGTTATTATATATTAAAATTAAATTAAAATATCCCTTGAAAATATTTTGGTGAATACACCATTTTAAAATTAAAAACACTAATTTGAAAAATAAAAATTTCACAATTTCATGGAAACCATTTACTTTTACATTAAACATTCATAATTGTAAAGTAGTCCTTAAATCATTAATGATCATGGTGTTTTGATATTATTCTCTTGTTATTTATGTAAAAACTGTGATACATATAAGTTATTTTATAAAATTTAAAATATACATCATTTAGAAGGAGATAATGAGAAGAGAATGTTTTAACTATTTTGTAAAAATGGTAAAATTGGTGAACAAATGAATTTAATAAATCAATATAGAATATTATTATCATTCATCAAAACATTTATAGAAAAAAAATTGAATGAAAATGTTTTTTGACTAAATATTGAGAGTAATATGGGTTTCTCTAAAAACATTATTTCTTTCACTTCAGCAATTAAATAGAGAAAAATGAAATGATTCATATAATCAATTTAAATAATTATATGATAATAATATTCATTATAATTTAAATAGATATTTCATATAATTTGATATACTTATTTTTAATCATAGAAAATATCATTACACAATGACATTGAAAAATAAATCAGATACTGCATTTCTAACATTATAATAAAAACATCATGAATGGGACAGTATGTCATATGTACACATGAGCACCCATTTTATTTTTCAAATGATGGAATGCAACAACATTAAATAAAAAATAACCAATACAAGATAATTTTTATGTCATATATATATATATATATATATTTCTTATTCATTAGATATTTATTTATTTACATTTGTGTCATGAAGAAACGAAAAAACAAAATTTGTTGCATCGTGTAGTTTTTGGTTCAAACGTAAAGACATGGGAAATTTTTATTTTTCAACATAAGTGAATATAAAGGATAATTATTTATACGACAACATATAAATAATTTAGTATACTGGATATACTGAAATATTTAATTCTTAATTGATACCATCCATATATTTTTTGTAGAAGAATAAATAAAATTGAAAACACCATGTTTAGAGTTGTAGATTTTAGTGAAGATACCTTTATTAGATTAAAAAATACCCTTGAAAGGTTTGTAACTTGAATATATAATAATATATAGGATGCAGTGAAGGAACCAAGGAATATATTAGGATAGATGTCAGATATGATATAAGGATTATGCAATGTGAATTATAGTGTAGAAGATGATCCGTTTTATAATTGAGGGGAGGGGAATTCATGGAATTAATTATTGAATTGAATTAAAATAAATTAATATTAAATAAAAACATGACATAAGTTTTTATACTTAATATATAATATCATAGTTATTATAAATACACTAAAACAATAAATGGTGTTCATGTTGTGGTTAATTTTCACCGCTATTTCACAGGTTTTTACACTCTATTAAGTTTTTAAAAAAATACCAATATATAAATGTTTTTAATATTAAGAATTTAAGAATGTAAACCCAAGAAAAGAGATATATAAATCGAATATTTTTATATGTTAAACTGCATTGAGCCAATGTTTGATTAATTGAAATTACATTCATATAATTATCTAACCTAAAATTACATTAGGAAACAAAATCCCACATCATTCTTAAATGAAATGTTAAATACTTTGTAAATTTTATAGTCTAGCCATTAATCATAGTTTTTCAACTTCTATGTTTTGAATTTATGATATCTGAAATACATTGTTTCGATCAGTAAGATATTTACAGTCGGTATGGAGAAATTTATTTCCACTGAATAGTAACTTACTTTTATGAATATTAACATTACATTAATGAATAGTAATATGATCCTTATAAATATTAAATTAGGAAAGTGAATAGTAACCATTATAATAAAAATATAATAAATTTTATACATTTTATAAGTGAAAATATGACATAATTATATAATAGTATAACTAAATAAATATTAAAACAATTATTAAGTAATTGTGGGTATTTTTATAAATCATAAATATTTTATTACAATTTTATGATTTAGTTAATTATATAAAATAAAATGTATTCATAAAAATATATTTTGTTGTATTATGATTTTAGAATAATTTTATGAAACCATGCGTAATTATCCAAAGGGTTATAAAATTCATGTTTAATTTTAAAATTATTATTTTCCATGAAAATGATGATTTTATTTAAAATTTAAATTTCACATATTTAGAAAATTAATTTTTTATAGTGGATTCAATTTTTTAATTTTTCACATTGAAAAATGAATAGGGATATTTTTTGGGATTTTTATAAATTACATTAATCTTTGGTGAATAGTGACATTCGTTAATTTACAAAATATGATAAATAAATGAAATTATTTAACATGCTTGAATCATTGATTATGTAAATGGCAATGTTTTCGAAATCACATTAACTAATTAATTTATTTAGTTATAATATTCCTCACCATTTCTTGTATTGAGAAAAATAAAAAAGAAAGGGATATAATAATAAGAAAACACCACTCCCCTCCACTATAAATGTCACCCTAACACCCACATATCCTAAAAAAATTCAAGCTTGTATCTAGTCATACATTCGTACCAATAATATTTCATTTTCCCTACCCCATGTCTCGAATCTCTTTTAGTCTTCAAAAGTCCTATCATTGGTTCCTTCAGAAGGATCATGAGGGGAGAATCCATGAGGTAAATGCTATCTCTTTTCTTTTAATTTTCATTCCAATTTCACATTCGATAATTATTAATTCCTCATATACCCTCATAAAAATATAATTATAGATATAGTACATTTCATATACAACAATAACATCATGTTAATGGAATATCAAACCATAAACCCATCCTTATCTTTCTCTTATCTTAAAAATGTAGTCGTCGCCATTGAAGTTTCAATTTACTGACATCACGGGAGATGAAAATTTGTTCTCCATAAATTCCTTAAAGTATTATAATTAAAACTATAAAATGTTGATTTTTTAAAAAAAATTGTATATTCTAACCCATTTTATGTTCTGGAACTAACTTATACACATAATATTAAATGACAAAACTAAACAAGTTCATCGTGATAAAAAATAACTAAAAATAACATAAAACAATCATCATTAACATTTATATAATGAATAATCCTCAAGGTATATAAACAGGTGATTCATAATATAATTTAATATTATGTAATATCCTTATAAATATATTATCAAAATTCTATATGTTTATCCAGATCTTACACAATCATCAATTCATGTATACAAGTGAACCAATATTGAATATTCAGAAAACGAACACTCTTGAACAATGAATTTAAACTCTATAACTCATCTAAATGACTATAAAAAATAATATCACAATAATGAATAATATTCATGTAGAAATGATGTATGGTTTGTTAATTTATTATTCTAATGTCAATATATTATATATTAATGTGAAGGAATCTTTCAGACAAAAGGTCTGGGGAATTATTGAACCCAACATTCATTATTTTGTGTTTCCTTCCTTCAATCCATTTTCTATAAAGATATTTCACAAAAATAATTTATTAATAATTATATTACCTTTTATGGGATATAATGGTTTTCCACATTATTTTAAATGAAACACATTGTTTTCCATAAAAAGTCTTCTTTCAAAAAATACAATTTACTTCTCAATATTGTTTCCTTCGCTTGAGGATGATGATTTCTATCTCTTGTATGACATCCCACCATTAATTTGGGAATACAAAGTTTATGACTGTATTATTATTCGATGATACCCATTCATTTTCAAGACTTATTTATGTTAATCAATAATATATTTCTATATGGCTTGCAGAAAAATTTAAATGTTATTATCAGACTGGTGCCCATGGAATTATATAGCTCTTCAAGGACATGGGTAATGTGAATAACCTAATGAGTAATGTGATATATGTGTGGTTGTGATTCTATATTAGTTTACAACTATTTTTTTTATTTGACCACTAAAACATTATTTTTTATTTTTATGCATCTCAACATTCCAAGTCTTCACTTAATGATTACTCCCTTGATTATAATAGTATGCTTATGTTAAAATGATAACGATTATGCTCACCATAGGTTATATTGTTTCTTGTTCTTATCTATCCTGTTACTATGATTTAGCTCCCTAATTTTTGATGTATATCCTCAGGTGACTATTTGTACTAAGGATAACACAATGGTTAAGCAGAATCGAGATACGAATGAATTAAAGAAATGTTTATGTTTTAAAGTCATAAAATATAAGTATGATCCTAGATTTCCAATGAAACTAAAAATTTGGATCCTAAAATTTTAATGTTTAATGTTGTTTACCTTTATAATGATGTAACTATAATGTAAGAAAACAATATATCCATTATAAACCATACACTTCTCAAATTTACTGAGTGATTTTTTTTGAATTTTAAATAATTTAATAAAATATTATTTATTATATAATACCATTATTATTTATGTTAGAATTCATGAATATTATAAGAAAAAATATCTCATGTTCTTGTAAAATTGATTAAAAATTACATTTATTTTAATATAAATGAATATTTTTTTTAATAAATTATTTTAATGATGTTTTTCTTGGTTAATATATTGTTTTAAATATTATGATTGGGTTTTACTCCCCATTTATCCAAATTTATCCTACACTATTGTAATAAATTTTCAAATATAATATGGTCAGAATTTTACATATATAGTATAAATTATTTCATAAATAACTGGGGAATGGAATTTTAGACCATTTAACGTGATAAGTTTCCACTTCCTTGGTTTTTATGATTTCTAAAAAAAATTATTTAAAACCATATAACATTAAATAGAATTACATTTATTATAATAAATATTCCCATTATTTGCAATGAAAAAATTACAACAATGTAATTCAAATATAAAACATTAAAACATCTATAATATTTTATAATTATATTTAAAATTCTAGGTATACATTAAATTTTTTTAAAAATTATTAATTTTATTGTTTTTGAAATCATTTACCATATATATTTAATATTTTCATAAGTACTGTGTCATGGTTCAATATAATTAATGGTTTCTATTTCAATACTAAAAAATAATATTAAATTTCCATGATAAAAAAATTCAAAGATATTTTAAATATCAAATTAGAACTGAACATTATTTTTTATACCTATCACGTACTATTATAAATAATGAAAGTGGTAGTTTGCAATTTATCTTTTCCATGAATATTATAGATGAAAATTTCAAATTCAAATTTTAATAAAAGTTAATATTTTATTTTTTTGAATGAATATGAATGACATATATCCCAAAAATGAAATTTAAAAAAGTGTTTAAAGGAGTTTTTTTGTTATCGTCTTAGTTTATACCATTATAAACTCATGTTAACTTTTTTATTGTAACTAAATTTGAAAATTACTACGAGTAATATTTAATAAAAATTATCTTGATCAAATTTCATAATATTAATTAATATGATTGATAATATTGAATCAATTTTATAAAATTTAATTAATTTATGTGGTCAAATTTATTTCATAATTAAATCCATAAAATTATATCAAAACATGGTTTCTATAAAAATATTTTCTAATCATAGAAATTGATTTCATTCAAAATTTATCCATAAAATAAATTAACATGAAAATTATATATTATTCATAATATAATATAACTAATAATAATTTTAAAACATAAAAATTTTTCAGATTTTTTAATACTTGAAAAAAATAAATTTTTTCACTAAAAATTTATTCTTCCAATCTTCCTTGAAAATTTAGGCCTATATAAATTTATTTTTAAATAACACTTCAATAATTTTTACATGATTGTTTCGAAGATAAATTAATTTTTTAAAATAAATTTTTTAAAATTTTCATGTGTTATTTATAATATTCTTTCACAAAATATAAACATAACAATTTTCAAATTAGACTTATTTGGAATAATAAAATGACACTTCTAAAACATGATTGATTATATATAAAGAATTTATCAAAAAAAATTATTTAATAGGATGATTATATATATTTCGTAATTCGGTTACATCTATTCATAACCACCAATTCAATAGATTTGTTATAACGACTATAGAATAAGAATATTTTGTAGTAAAATTATTCTCAATGTTTTGTGGTGTATAATCTATTGAACATAGTATTCTTTTAAATAATAGGTGTCTTACATTCTCCAACTCACATTAATAAATTTCATGATATTAATGGAAACATGAGTTCAGTAATCAAGGAATTGAAATTTGAAATTTTATGTTTTAAAAAACCAAATTGAAAAGAGTGTAAATAAAACATACTCCATAAAATATGGAAAAGGAAATACAATGTTCATCTAGAATAACACATTACTAGGTATCCAAATAGGATTAATTTTTTGGATGTTTAAATAAAGACATGAAGGGAAAATTTATTTATCAAATAATAATATATAGTTATAGAGAAAACTAAAACAAATAAACCAAATCATAAAGACAATCTTAATGGTCATAAAACTATAAATTTGTGAGGTGTGTAAAGGATAATTTATTTATATAACATCAATATATTATTATTATTTTTAAATATAATATTCCAAGAATTTTGGAATTCTTTTACAATCTAGAATATAAATATAAGGAAATATACATACCTGAAAATTATAATTTCATCATTTGATCTATTTCACAACAATTTCAACATTTACTCCAAATGAATAGAATAAAAGAAGTATTATTCAATTATATAGCACAAAACTCATCCTCATAATGCGCAATACAGTATTAATATATTAACAATAAATTATGACAGAGAAAAATATAAAAGGTTTGTAATGACCCACCCCCAGAGCCCGTTCCCTGACTACCCCAAGAACACCTTCAAGAGGATATGGGATGGAGACTAGCACATGAAAGGAATATCAAAAAACTGAAGGAATTTCTTTTAAAACATTACAAAAAAATAGCCCATTCTACAGAACGTAAGTTCAAACTAGAACCTATGACATGTACAAGTATTAAAAAAAGTAAAGGTGGCCGGTATACAAGCCCAACTAAAAGGAAGGTACATCAAAGGATGTGAATGCTCGAGAGTTTTTTCACCAAGGATCCTACATAAATTGTAGGTACAACATACTAAATGATGTCACGATAACACAACACGTCTATCGAACCACCTCTGAGAACTGTATAGGCCCAACACCCAAATGTCCCAGTCAATGATTTTTTTCATCTACACCTAACACAACAGGTTCAGGTGAAGCACAAGTAGGGATGAGAATAAAAATACTCATTAGGGTCCCCAATACCACCAATGGTCTCTCATAAATCCCCAATTAAAATACCACAAAGAAAGATCTTAATGTAAATCAAAAATAAAAGGAAAACTCACACCAGGTATAAAATAATTACACAAGTAAAGTTGATTAGTCATAAAGCTAGATCATAGTATTATATTAACAGGCTCTACTACTGCTCTATGATGGGTCACATTATTTTAGATCCACAAAGGGTCTATCTAATTTTGGTCAACAGAGGGTCTCTCACAAAATGATGCATGAAGGGTTGTGTTATTGCTGATCCATGCAGTGCCACTCCATTTCGGATTCACAATGGGTTGCTTCATTTCTGATCCAAGAAGGGTCTTTCCATTTCTGATCCTTAGAGGTTCACTCTAGTAGTGATCCGTGAATGGTATTTATGTTGTTTATCAATGAAGGGTCACTCCATTTTGGACCCACAAATGGTCACTCCATTGTTGATCCACGAAGGGTTTCTCTGTTGCTAATCCACAAAGAGTCTCTATCATTCTTCACGTCATAGCCAGCCACTAATTTTATGCACTTAGCACACATGATTCTAGGTGGATCAGATTCTCAAGCACATGGTTGTACCTCAACCCCTAGTAAGTCCCCCATTTAGTACCACAAAGGATTGTCTCTATGTAAGTGTCCCAACGCAACAGATTCCACGTCGAACAGACACCCATTCTATAAGATATGATAATTTTGGTAAAAAGGGCCCAATTGGATTTGAGTCTTATCAAACTCGAATATATTCCATCCGATGCCAAAACTCATGTAGAATATCATAGAAGTAATTCTTTGTCACAAGGCTCTGAAGGCCTCAGACGATTTGTCGATTGGACACACAGTATGAATGATACTACTCATTCTATAAACAGGGGTCGAACACATATCGCCCCTGCCCGAGATGGCTAGAATGACCGAAATATACCAAAGGGACCACCCCATCGGAAGAGTCCCAATGCCACATAGGGTTCCTCGATCAGTCCCATGTTCTGATTATGCCACCCATCTTGTAAATAGGGGTCAGTCGCATCTTGGTCTGACTTGACTTGGTCAGACCGACCAGAGTAGTCCAAAATGACCTCCTCATACCAATGGCCCCAACACCACAATCAGTGTGTCAATCGGATGCCCGATTTTGAGATTTATAAGTGATTTTTTATGCAGGGACCGGTTGAGTCTCGGACCGGTCTGACTGGTTTTCACTGACCCGACCAACCCGCCCTGGGGTCCAGTATATCCTATTTTTCCTACCTGGCCCATTAGGACTCGTTGATCCTAGCTTGATATGGTTATGGTTTATGTTTGTTGAATCACCCAATGACCTAGGTTTATCTAGTCTAGAACTCATGGGTAGAACAGTATCTTCTTCCACCCAGGTCCACATGGAGGCTTGACATTAAACAGCCAGCCCTATCCACTAAAATGTACCAGCTCCAGGAACTAACAAGGCATTTCAGGCAGCACAGTCCAACTAACTCGCACAGGAGTAGTGGGCCAGGCCGACTTGTAGTGGCCTGGACCAGCTTGTCATGTTCGGATGGGGGTGTGTGCGGCCTGTCAACCCACTCCCCCACCCATCGGCGATCAACGCGACCAAAAGTTGGAGCTCACCTCCTGCACCACGCAACGCCACATGGTGCCTCTTCTCCAACACCCTGCCACGGCTACAGCCTCTTGCTACGGTGCCGCAACATGCACCAGGAGCACCACCTTTGCCAGCTGGGTAATGCACCATCCACCCTTTATTGATATACTAAGACCCACTCCATCTATGTCCCTCCTCGGTGCGTAGTCGTGGCTCACCGCCACCGACTGTGGCCGCCCCTACTAGTGGCCAGTGATGCATTCTAGCTTCCGGTTCCGACACTCCAGCCTGAACATCCACGGACTACCGAGAATGTTTCGGTGGTCTGTTTTCAAATCTAGTTGTGCCCTAGGGACTATTGGGTCACCTCTATTACACTAACGGCCCTAGGGCCATCTTTTTTTCAATTTAGACGTCCAATCACAAGAAATACCAAAACCCTCTCTAGAGGGATCTGGGCCTTCTTTGGTCGGCCCGATCCCTCTGCATTAGATCTTATTAACAAGTTTCAAAGTGGTTCAATAATGTTTTTTGCATATTTTACAATCTGGTATCCCATGCAATATCAAGTCCTGATCCTGCATGAATGATTGAAACAAGGGTCAACTTGTTTGTGGGATTATCCACGTTATTCGTTTGAAAGAAGAATGGGTTAGATTAATCACATAGAACGCTGAAAAAAATTCCCTACCTAGATTTCAGATATATCATTGATGAAGGAGGGTGATTGTAGTCAACATTAATCCATGATCTTATGTCCTTTGATTCCATTAGTCAATCTAAAACTTGCTGGAATTCGATGTCGCCCCTTAATCCCCAGATTCAATCTCATCTTCCATGAGTGTTCGTCATTCATCGTCATCACAAAGAGATATAGAGAGAGATTCTTGTCACCATATATTTTTTCCAGGTGTGTTTTTTCAACCCTATATCACTGATTCATCAGATTATGGAGATGATTTACATATCACCACACTGATTCATTAATGTGATGCATTAATGAGTAAGAATTCCTTCATCAGTACACTACAACGTTCAATGGTCACTGTGTCGTAGAAAACAAATTTCAAATAAAATAAACTTTAATGATTTTATTTTTATTTTATCTTTTTTTAAGAAGTACAGGATTTATCGTTTTCATTCAACCTGTATCGGTCAAGGTTAATCTGTTCCTAAAAAAATCCTTACATTTTGAAATCAACGGTGCCATCATATTTTCAATCTGGGTACCTATTAAAAATATAGAAAACCCCACTTCCATGATATCTAAAAATACATTAAATTATGTTTAAAAAATACATTCTAGCCATTCTAGGACTTGAAGTCATGCTTTGTCTCATAGTTTGGTTCCAAAATAATACCATTTAATAGAATAAAATTTACATTTAATTTTCAGGGGTATTAAATGTTTTTAAGAATGTAATATAATATCAAAATTGTGTAAACCATAATATATAAATCTAAAATTTCATAAATAATTACAAAAGATAAACTTATATCATTCCTTAAATAACCCTACTTACGATATAACCTAAAAGAAATCGACATTAATGAATATTGTAACCAAAATTTTGATCTCATATCATTCATCTTACATACCAAAAAAATTAAATTTCATTGATCATAAATAATCACTCATGTTATATCACATGGTAAACCTAGATGTTACATATACCTTAACCCATTGATGAATATTTAAAAATTTCATCAAGTGAGAAGATAAATCACTTTTTAATCTTATAATGTATTGAAATTTAACATGATATAATAAAATAAATTAATATATTAACTTGAATGGTATTTCATAGTGTCAAAGTAATTATCAATGGTAATATATTATTCTTAATCAATGAATATTCAAACATCATGATTATATATATCACTCAATCCAATAGACCAAAGTTAATAGAAAATCAAAATATAAACTAATAAAAATGATTTTTAAACCTAAAATGATTACTCATCCTAAATCCTAGAGAATATTTCAAATCACATTGAATAAATTGAAAATAGCTATATTTATTAATCTTATATTATGATTAATCATAATCATATAATCCCAAAACTGTATACAATAGTCATTAGTTAAGATAACATGAAATATATTACTTTTAAAAAATGTATCACATTCATTAGTCCAAAAATATAAATGATGAATATTTAATATATTTCATAAATCATAACATTCAATGAACTTCATCATGGAAAAAATCATTAAATTTTTTATAAAAAAACTAACCCATTACATGGTCTCCATTACTATACAATTTAACTAAAATTTTTAAATAATATAACTTTACTAACAAAATATTATCACCATTCAACTAAATGAATTTTCTTGTTTATCAGTATCATTCGACATATATTTTTATATCCTAAATAAAATATAAATTCAAGAAGTCCATAGATTTTACATGTTTCTTATATTCACAATTTCATTGATAATTAATAAAATAAAAAATTTCTTAAATCCTATTACACAAACACATTAATACTAACACTTCAATAATTAGAACCCAATAGGTTCTTACTTAGACTAGGAGTTAGACCAAGGATTAGATAATTTTCATAGATATTTCAAATTTTCATTAGCCATAATACATTGAGCTTTATAATGGTTCCTTAGAAAGAAATTTGTTTACCTATAGAAAAAATTTCATCTTTCCTCCTAAATTTCTAATTTAAATCAATTAATCCCAATTTAGAACATCATCTCATTGCGATAAGACATTTAATTAAGTTCTCATTTGCAAAAACATAAAATATAAGGAAATTAATGTTTTTCCTTCCATGTTATTGGAAGAAAAATCAAATTTTATCTTTTTTTCATTATCTAGAAACTCAACCATATTGATATTATTAATTATATAATGTAACCACAAATCAAGAATAATCGCACGGTTCTACCTTACAACATCCATTTAATATTGATTCCTATGAGAACAATCATTACATAATTGGTCACATTCAACAATAGTACAAGTAATCCAGGTTAAAAAAATTGAATAAAAAAGAATTGTTTTTCTACAAATATATTCATAGTGAGGAATATTATAATGATGAAAAAACATTCATAAGATGTCTAAATCAGGAGACTTTATTTAAAATCAATGAATCTTTAGGTTTAAATAATCCCTTTTGGGGTCATATTATATTAATATAATTCATAATTGTCCATAAATGCAATGTTAATTCACCCATTCATATTATACTGTACTGTAACACATCAATATTTTATGATATTGTTTGTCAAAGAGAATTAAATATATTTTCATGACTTTGATATATGTATCCTTTATTTGAAATGAACCATTATATAATATAACATTATACCACAGATAGTAATATTGATTTATCAATATGAGAACCAAATTTCAAATATATATATATATATGTATGTATATAATATTTATAAAAATAGTATATATGGATAAACATGTAGTAAATTTTTAGTAATGTATTAATATTCTAGAGAAAAACTATTTTCCCTCAGATATTGTTTTTTTGCACCATGTGTGAAAATAAAAAAATAATAAATTTCTTATTAAATAAATATAAAAAATATCAATTCATTTTTTATATCAACATGTCAGAAATAACATTGTGTTAAATTGAGAGAATTTCTAGAAAATATTAATTTTTCAATGAAATGTAAAAAATTGTGATTTTTTCTTAAAAACATTCATTTCATTTGTAGAATTTAAAAAGTTTAATTTTTTAATGTAATTTTAAAAATATAATTATTTAAATTATATAATTTATAATCAAATTATATTCATTATAATTATGTTTATATTAATTTTAGTATAAATACTTTTCCTTCATAAAAAACATTTCTTATTTAAAATTGTGTTTCCACACATTCTGTGTATTTCTATTATATGTAGTTTCTTAAACATTTAGATATTAAATTTGATAAAATGGATTCATTATTTTTAATTTTGATTTTGATATTTTTAAATGATTTAATATTTTGTTTTTATCATAACTATGAGTTAAAACTATATAAATTTAACACCATTGTTAAGGTTACATCAAGTTTAGAGGGGTAAATGGGATTTAACAAATAAATAATGGTAAATATTCTTATTAAACTGTTAAAATACCTATTTTATTGGAACATTTTGACAACATAATATCCTATATTATATTAGATATATATTTTTAAACATATTTATTGAGAGTCATTTTATTTTATTTTATTACTTTTTCATATTCCAATTGTGTCATATATCCAACTTATTAAATGAAAAACATTTGTTCATATCATGACAACACTTTTATCACATAATCATGAAAATATCGTTAAATATGGTCATTTAAACATACATTGATATGAACTTTTCATTATGGCCTTCTTAATATATCATTCCAATAGTCCTTAAGAAAGTCACTAAACATGCCACCTAAACAAGAGCTAGACATATTACCTCAATTCTTTCAATTTATTTGTAATTATAACTCCAATAAATAAACAATATTCATAAAAAATTTACAAATTCATAATCCTAAATAATCTTTAATGTTATTATAAAAATGGATTCACCAAAATCTATCCCTTATTCTATCAAATGATAAGTGAAATTATTTCTCATGTGTCCATCTAGATTACTATATCCATATAGCAATAAAACTCATTTACCATCCGTAACATAGGTATATGGTTATTATATGGGGTTTAATGTCTATATAAATAATATTTATGAATTCATAATAATAATATTACTATAATAACATATTAACCATCTTATATTAATATATATTAAAAAATAATAACATTTCTCATGTGTATGTGTAGACTACTTGTTCTATGAAGCGATATGATTTTATTTCAAAAATGACTTTCATGGAGGGAAATAATAAAATATAGTATTTTTATATTATATATTTATATATGTATATGATATTATAAATAATATATAATATAAAATTAATATTGACCTTTGTTTTGTGCCATATGTTGAAAAGTAAAAACAATGCTCATATATATATATGGTTTATCGTCCCCATGAACATTTAAATTCATTTTTCTATTTATATTCCTTATGGAATATTTGAAAAAAAAAATTGTGTGAATATATATGATATTAAAATCATGAATAAAATTTGGTATATTATATAACCATGTTCAAAGGTCATAGAAAATAACTATTAAAACAAATTTTTTTCAAAAAACGTAATTATTCACATATATAATTGACTATTATAATAATGAATTAATAATAATTGGGTGTTGAGATATCATAGGTAGATCATATATGAAATTTTAATAATTTACATTCTTCGAGATTATATTTTAATAGAATTTAAATTTTTAAAAAATGATGTTAATGATATTTGACACAATTTGAACATGAGTTGTGTGGTGTACATTACAATCTCATTAATCCTTAGTATTGATTATGATTAAAATTATGATGATTGTATATCATGATATAAATCTATATAATTTTATAAAATTTATCCTATAATTTTTTTTCCATGATAAACCATTTTATACTTTAATTTCCCTCTATTTAAATATTTATGAGAGCGAAATAAATTATTTTAAGAAAAAAAGACTATATTTCCCTCTTTTCTAAAAGAGGATTTTTAATCCAGGTACATGTATTTTAAAATGTGTTTAAATATATTATTCCTATTATACAATTATTTTCTCATGGTTTTGAATGTCCTATCAATTTTATGAGAATTTTTTCATAGAATAATATTTCAATTTTATGAATTAGTTATTTTTCAATTTTTACTAAAAATTTGAAGTAAATATTTGATTTAATATACTAGATAAAATTAAATATTATTCTCACGTGAAATCTAAATTATGTGATTCATCTATAGATATTATATCTGTTAATATTCAATTTAAATATTTTTATTAATATTTGGGAACGTTTTATATTTATAATAATTTTTTTTAAAATTGAAATGGTATTGAGATTGAGATATTTTTAAATTTTGTTTATATGTTATTTCGATTAACCAACCTACATTTTTTTATGTTACAAAATACTAATTTTGGAAATGATATATTGATAACATTATTATTATATATACATATATTTTATGATCATGATCATTATATTCTTCTAAAACTATTTTATTTTATATGGTTTATTATATAATTATATATTGAAATGCTTATGAATATTATTTCTATTCCATGGATTATACTATAATGATTGTTTTTTAATTTCAGGGAACTCATAAGGTTTATTTTAATTATGTGTTGTGTGGAAATATTGTAATTTATTCCTCTAATTGTTTTCTTAAATATGTAAATATCATGAGATAATAAGGACTACAATGGGTTGTAGACACACTTCAGTACGAGACATTTTCCGTGATGTGAGTCATGGGATTGAACCTTGATGAAGAGAATAAAGTAATAGAGAGTGAATACAGTCAACTAAGATATTCTTGACGGTGATATTTGACTAAGGGAATTATATTTCCATTATTATGAGTATTTCACATGCATATATCTTATGAAAATTTTATTTGTTCATGGATTATAGTTTTGATTCGTTTAAAATTCAATTACATTGAAATATCAACAATTTGTCCACGACTTAATATTATGATTGTTGGGAAAAAATCCCTCAAGGTAACATTGCAGTATTTTTGGGTTGATTGTGTTTGTTGACAAAGCTGGTTTTCATGGATATTTGTCGAGTTCCAGAGAAGTTGTTGACAATCAATGTTAACAAAGAACGATGACAAAGGAAAGGACGATCTGGAGGCGGTACAAAAGAGCAGTACAAGGTGGCGTCGTTTCCTAGTGCTTTCCAAATTTTTGGGGTCCAAAATTTGGAGTTTGGTGAGCATCACGAAAAGTGGATTTCCATGAAGAGCATAATTTAATTTGGCGAAGGCACGAATTTCGTGAAGATAGGATGCATGGTTTCGATTTCGAGAAGACCAGAAGAATGGAGGCGGTGAGTCTTCGCGATTACGTCAAGCTTCGCGAATGGCAGAGGCTAAAGCACATCGCGGCGGTGAAGGGATTTGCGAGGGAGCTTCGTGGCAAAGGCGCGAAGGTATGTTGACGGTGATTCTTCGTGACTACGTCAAGCTCCGCGAACAGAAAATTTCTGTGGTGCTTCGCTATTTGGACAGAATTCTGGCAGAAACTTTGGAGCTTCGCGATTTGAGATGACGTGGTGTTGACTTAGCGTGGAAGGGACGAGGGTCGGTGGAATTTCCTATAAATAGAGGCCGACCCCCTCGAGAGAAGTAGAGATAATTTTCAGAGATAACCCATTTCTCTCGATTCGCATAGGTGATTTGCGAAGGACGTGTGCTTCACGAAAGGGGAGCTTCGCGGCGGCTATTCTAGCTCCGGCAAAGGCGTGTGCCCCACGTTGGATCAGTGAGCTTCGCGGAGAGGCAGGAGCTCCACGACGGCCTAAGCATTGCGATGGTCTATGCATTGTGAGATTTCTTTGTGATAGAGCTTCACGAAAAGTCAGAAGCTTCGTGAAGGATTGTTTGAGCTTCACAAAATTGGAAGCTTCGCGAAGTAGGGTGCTTTGCGAAGGTACTTTCCAAAGGTAGTTTCCTAGTGTTCAGAGGCAAAGAGGTATTCATCAGTGGATCAAAGTTGGACTTCAACAGATCATCTATCAAATGTTGGAGATGCATTACTTCATTCAAATGAAGAGACCTACAGGTCTATAAACTATGAGTGAATCCCTTCACAGAGTAGTGAGATTAGGAAGACGAAGTAGGTGATCCTCTCCACCGGCAGTGAGCCATAGAGAGAGAAACTGGGAGTGACCCTTGGGAAAGCAGTGAGCCGACTCTAAACATCGTAAAGGCAGTGATCCTGGGCATAGAAGTGATCTAGCCAAAACTTTGTAATCCCCAGCTAGTGAAGATTAGTGGAAGTGGTACGACCAGAAACTTGTCGGCATATGCTCCTTGGACGTAGCCCTTTGCGGTGAACCAAGTAAAATTGGTGTGTCTGGTTCATGCTTTACTTTCTGTCCACTTTTTACAATAGGAATGATAGAGAAGAGTGTTTTTCTTAACAGCGAAACAAGATTAGAATGGGCGTTAATTTTAAATCAGTCATACCCCGATTCACCCCCCCCCCTCTCAGGGTATTTAGCCTTGTGGACCTAACAGTTGTTATCAGAACGAGGGTTGATAGTTGTTCTTCTCTCAAATAGAGGTAACTAATCATAGAGGGATTCCGATCTTCGATGGATGTAATTTTCAGATATGGAAGAATCAAATGCATCATTATTTCTGATCTTTGGGAATGGATGTGTTTTCAGCAGCCATGCATGGTATCACAACTGATATTACTAGTGGTGTATTATCCGAAGTATAGCATAAAGAGTTGGATGCTAATTCCAAAGCAATCAATACTTTAGGGGGAGCCCTTTCCAATCCCATATATACAAAGGTTATGTCATGAAAAACGTCACATTCTATGTGGGTAAAGCTTTTGAATATTTATGAAGGGGATAAAAAAGTCAGAGAGGCAATGCTACAAGTGTTGTGGAACAAGTATGAAGATCTGAGAATAAACCTGAATGAGTCTGTTGATGCATTCTTTGACAGGGTAAATGATGTGGTAGAATACATGCGGGGTCTTGGAGAAATTATCGAAGATATAAATATTGTGAAGCGCATATTGAGAAAACATCCACCTCGGTTCAATCCGAAAGTTTCTGTTTTGGAAGATAAAGACCCAAAAGAACAGACATTGGATAACCTGCACAACACTCTTGTTGCATATGAAATGAGAAACGATGATAACAAGACTGTGGAAAAGGAGAAATCCAAAGAGGTGGCATTCAAGGCCATGAAGAAACTCACCATTGAATATTCTAATGAAGAAGAGACATATGAGGTGATGTCATTCCTTTCTTCAAATCTGCAAAGAGGAAGAGGAAATTTTAAAGGTAATATTCCACTAGCATGCTTTCGATGTGGAAAGGATGGTCATCTTGCGGAAAGATGCCCCAATAAATTTCAAGATAAAGATGATGATGATGATGAAGTTGAAATTCCCCAGAAGAAATCTTCAGCCTATGTGAAAGGGAAGAAGCAGTTCAAGAGAAATTTCATCAAGAGGAAGAATCTTCTTTCACAATAAATAGACAGTTCAGATGAGTATGAGGATTAAGAGGTAGAGGAGTTTGAAAATTGTAAAGATCATAGACAAAATTCTATGGTAGCGGTCGTTGGTAGTTCTCAGGAAAAGGAAGAAACTAACGTTGGATACGAGGAAGAAGAAGTTGAAGGAAGAGTTGATATGGAAGCCGAATTGGAAGTAGCTCTTGAATAGATAGATGTTTGGAGAGCCAAAACAAAGAAATCCAATAAAGTGGTTCGTGATGCCATACTCTATATGCAACAACAGGATGAAGAAAAGTCATAACTATTAGAAGAAATTGAAAGAATAAAATCCTCAACAACAGAGAGATCAGAAAATATTGTTGAGCATAAGCTTTGAATTGAGGAAGATATGAAAGAAATTTATTGGTTGACTAATGCAGGAAAGGAGCAGGTCAGACGTATCGAAGAGCATGAAGAAGACGTGGTCAGTCTGCGATGAAAAATGAAGGATCAAGAAAAAATCTTGATCCCCAATGTGATATCAGAAAAGCAGTCCATTCAAAAGATAGAGAAGATGAAAGAGGAGGCTCGTAGTTTAGCAGGAGTGAAGTAGCATGAAAGCTCAAATGCTAAGGTTGATTCAGGTCTTGATTAGAAACAAAAATTGGTGGCAGTTAATGTTAGGCCACAAGCACCCATCCCAAAATTGACGGGTGATTTGGGCATAAAACAGAATCAGAATATTCATAGATCCCAAAGGGAAAATCGTAGTTCTGAAGTATCACAAAGGAATGTATCCTATATCAGGTGATATTACTGTGGGAAAATGGGGCATTCACAGTATGTGTGTTCCATAGACAAGATATATAGAAAGCAAAAAGAACAGAGATGGCAGCCAAATAGAGAACGGTTTTCGAGAACATATTTTGAAGGACACT
The DNA here is from genome assembly GCA_963277665.1 of Viscum album. Classification (NCBI taxonomy): domain Eukaryota; kingdom Viridiplantae; phylum Streptophyta; class Magnoliopsida; order Santalales; family Viscaceae; genus Viscum; species Viscum album. The sequence continues at coordinate 287,852,568 of OY728138.1, forward strand.
GTTTTTGGTGCGGAGGATTTGGACACATGGCTAGGTACTGTACTTCAACCATTCAAAGAAATGTGCCAAAGCAGAATCAAAACGTTCGCAAGCACTAGGCCAATAAACCGATAGGTGAGTTAAAAACATAGAATAGATTTGCGGCTTTTCAAGATGAGGCTGGTCCATCATACTCTGAGAAAGAACAGAAGTCTCAATCCATGCCGAGTGTGAAAGAAAAAGTATGGACCAAAAAGAAGAAAAATGAGAAGGCCGTGGTGGTGGAGATTGACCTTAAATCATCAGATAGATCTGGTGTTTGGATCCTTGATAGTGATTGCACATCCCACATGACGGGTAATAAGGATCTTGTTACATGCATCACATATGACAAAGAAATAGTTGTCAAATTTGAAAATGAGGAAGGCCTGAAGATTGTTGGCTCAAGGAAAGCCAATTTTGGGGGCAAAGAGATGAGACATGCTGATGTCTTGGTAGTAGAGGGTCTCAGTCATAACTTACTCAGTGTCAGTCAACTATGTGACTCTGGGCACTCTATCTGATTTACCGAGAAGATGTGGCTTGTGAAAGGAAAAGATGGAGCAACTGTTCTGTAGGGAAAAAGGTCAAAGGGAAATATCAACCTTGTAGGCGGGGAAGAAGATACATGTCTTTTATCTAGAGAGGATGAAAACCAGCTGTGGCATAAGCGACTTGGTCATCTATGCCAACCATCTATGGAGGATCTCATAAAGTGTGATGCTGCTAGAGACCTTCCCAAGCTATCACGTGATCACACTCATACATGTGATGCTTGACAACAAGGGAAGATCATCAGAAAGACATATAGGCCAAAGGAACAGAAATCAACTAGAGTGCTCAAAATAGTTCATACTGACGTATGTCGACCTATCTCACCACGAGCTATAAATGGGAAAAGGTACTATGTCCTTTTCATTGATGACTATAGCAGAATGGCCTGGGTATTCATCATTACCCATAAGACAGAGGTGTTCAGTTGCATAAAGCAGTAGAGGAGGGAATCAGAAAAGATGCTTGGGCAGAAAATTCTGATGTTTCGTACTAATAATGATACAAAATTCACAAACAGTCAATTTGAAAACTATCTCGACAAACATGAGATAAGGCATCAAGTTTCATCGGTAAGAACTCCCCAACAGAATGGTGTGGTTGAAATGAGAAATCGGATCATCAACAACATGGATAGAACAATGCCGATTGATAATGACCTGCCAGAGAAATTTTGGAAGGAGGTAGTTTTGACATCGGTCTATGTTTCGAATAGGTCTCCGCTGTGTCCGAAGCAAGGGAAGACTCCAGATGAACTGTGGTATGGAAATAATCCAATGCTGAAATACTTTCGAATCATTGGAAGTAAGTGTTTCATTCTCAACAAAGAAAATCACAGGAAGTTTGAGGCATGAGGAGATGAGTGGATTTTCTTTGGCTACTCATGGAAAATAAAAGCATATAAATGTTTCAACAAAAGGCTGGGAAAAATCATTGAGAGCAATGATGTCACTATAGTTGAAAATGAATAGAATACTCAACGATCCAGTGAACAGTTCCTGGATGAAAGTGATGATGAGGGAAGCAACCCAGGGGGATCAGAAGTGGCAGATGCTAACTCAGAAGAAGATACTGATGATGAAGAAAAAAGTGTCAAGTCTGTGTCTGCGTGGAAGCCAAAGAGTCGATCTGAAATTGATAGGCAGAATATCATTGGTGATCAAATAGCTCAAGATCATACTCGAAGAATGAAATCATTACAGAAAACATCTTTTTTGTCTCAAGTGGAGCCGAAATGTATTTCCGATGTAGCTGAAGATGAAAACTAGGATAAGGCTATGAACGAAGAGCTTGATCAGATTGAGAAGAACCAGACATGGGAGATTGTTTCGAGACCAGCAGACAAGAATGTCATCGGGACTAAATGGGTTTATCACAACAAGATTAATGAAGATGGCATATTTATTCGGAACAAAGCACGACTAGTGTGCAAGGGATACTCCCAGATAGAGGGAATAGATGTTGATGAGACATTTTCACCCGTTTCAAGGATGGAGACAATCAGAATATTTTTGGGAATAGCAGTGCAAAAACAGTTTAAAGTGTTCCAGATGGATGTCAAATCTGCACTCTTGAATTGTTTTCTGGAAGAGGAGGTGTATATTGAGCAGCCAGATGGTTTTCTCATTCATGAAGATGAGAACAATGTTTGCAGGCTAAAGAAGGCATTGTATGGGATGAAACAAGCACCAAGAGCATGGTACTCAAGGCTTGATCAGTACTTGAAGAAGTTGGTTTTCAGCGTGGAGGAGTTGATTACAATCTCTATTTCAGTAATGGAAGTAATCAAAGGATGATGGTGTTGTTTTATGTCTATGACATAATATTTGGCGGATCAGATGATGCTCAGTGCAGACCGTTTTCTGAATTCATGAAAATTGAGTTTGAAATGTCAATGATTGGAGAGCTAAAGTTTTTCCTTGGTCTACAGCTGAAACAAGAAAGGAATGGAACATTCATTTCTCAATCTAAATATGCCAAGGAGGTCCTGAGACAGTTTGGAAAGAAAAATTCCAAGGAGATGAAGACTCTGGTTGCCACCCGGATGAAATTATCGAAAGATGAAGATGGAAAGGCAGTTAATATCACAGAATATAGGAAAATTATTGGATTTTTGTTGTAGTTGACTGAAACAAGTCCTGATATTATTTTCTCCACAGTCCAAGAAGCGAGATATCAGAGTAATCCCCAGTAAAGTCACATGATCGCAGTGAAAAGAATACATCGGTATATCAAGGGCACGGTGGACTTTGGCTTGACATACAACGACAAATCTCAGCCATATTTATTGGGATATATTGATGTAGACTGGGCCGGTTTAGCGGATGATAGGAAATCAATGTTAGGTGGTGCTTTCTATCTTGGTGGATTGTGTATTTCATGGCTAAGCAAAAAAAGAAATATTGCATTTCATTGAGCACCGCAGAAGCTGAGTATATTGCGGCCACTCAATCATGCACATAGTTATTGTGGATGAAGCAGTAGCTTGAAGATATGGGAGTTGCAGTGAAGTCTCTAATCGGAATCCAGTGCGACAACTCAAGTGCTATAAATCTCAGAAAAAACCCGTCCATCACTCAAGGACAAAGAACATTGAGATCATATATCATTTTATCAAGGAGAAGGTGGAGCAAGGGATTGTGAAGTTGGAGTATGTGCCTATAGAGTTATAGGTTGCAGATATTATGACAAAGGCCTTACCCAAGGAAGCATTTGAGAGACATCGACTAGCTCTGGGAGATCAGTCGATTCCCCGCACTTGAAAAAGTGTGGATGTGACCCCCCTCTCCCCGAGGTATGATGTGTTTTCCCAAATGTGCTCATATGTGTTCTCTACTATGTTACAGACTACAAAGGAGTGTCCTTTGGGTTCATTGACAATGGGGGAGAAAACAGTGATTGTTCAAGGGGGAGATAGTGTGGCAATTTGATAAATCATGATTGATACGGGGAGAAGCGGACCAGTGGAGCAGCCAGATAGGTGGATAAATGAGAAAGGGGGAGATTTTTAAATCTTACGATGCTAGAAGTGATCGATCAAAGCATAGATATCACGACAGCTGAGGATCGTGGTAAAAACATAACATTGGTGTTGGAATGGTGTGAAAAGGTGTCCAACTATCATCAATTGGGATTAGTATGGTTCAACAATTGGTATCAATTTAAAAATTGGTATCATGTTGGAATTGACAATTGGTGTTTGACATGAAGTGATTCATTGATGAACTTTTCATACTACTCTTGTTTCTGATGCTGAGAATTGCTCATGTGGGCTTAGAGTACGTGTTATGTGAATCTTTGAACGCTATCAGAATCACAAGAGGCGAATGGTGGTAGTGGCTGGAAGAAGACTCAGTGAGGTATCAAAGTGCAGAAAATCATTCTGAGAAGAGTTGTGAAGAGTTTTCAACAAACACAAAGGGGGAGATTGTTGGGAAAAAATCCCTCAAGGTAACATTGTAGTATTTTTGGGTTGATTTTGTTTGTTGAAAAAGAAGGTTTTCATGTTTATTTGTCGATTTCCCGAGAAGTTGTTGACAATCAATGTTGACAAAGGGACGAATTTCGTGAAGATAGGATGCATGGATTGGATTTCGAGAAGACCATAAGAATGGAGGCGGGGAGTCTTCGCGATTACGTCAAGCTTCGTGAATGGAAGAGGCTGAAGCGCATCGAGGCAGTGAAGAGATTTGTGAGAGAGCTTCGTGGAGAAGGCGCGAAGGTATGTTGAAGGTGATTCTTAGTGACTACGTCATGTTCCGAGAACGGAAAATTGCTGTGGTGCTTCGCGATTTGGACAGAATTCCGGCAGAAACTTTGGAGCTTCGCGATTTGAGATGACGTGACATTGACATCGCGTGGAAGGGACAAGGGTCAGTGGAATTGCATATAAATAGAGGCCGACCCCCTAGAGAGAAGTAGAGAGAATTTTTAGAGGAAATTCATTGCTCTCGATTCGCAGAGGTGATTCTCAAAGGCAGTGTGCTTTGCGAAAGGGGAGCTTCGCGGTGGCAATTCTAGCTCCACAAAAGGCGTGTGCCCTGTGTTGGCTCAGTGAGCTTCGCGGAGAGGCAAGATCTCAGCGATGACCTAATCATTGGGAAGGTCTGTGCATCACGAGAGTGCTTCGCGATAGAGCTTCGCGAAAAGGAAGAAGTTCCGCGAATGCTTGTTTGAGCTTTGCGAAATTGGATGCTTCGCGAAGTAGGGTGCTTTGCGAAGGTACTTTCCAAAGGTAGTTGCCCAGTGTTCAGAGGAAAATATGTATTCATCATTGGATGAATGTTTGACTTCAACAGAGCATCTATCAATAGTTGAAGATTCATTACATCATGAAAATAAAGAGACCTACAGGTCTATAAACTGTGAGTGAATCCCTTAATAGAGCAATGAGCTTAGGAAGAGGAAGTAGGTGATCCTCTCCACCGGCTGTGAGCCATAGAGAGAGAAACAGGGAGTGACCCTTGGGAAAGCAGTGAGCTGACCCTAAAGATTGTAAAGGCAGTGAGCCTGGGCATAGAAGTGATCTATCCCAAACATTGTAATCCACAGCTAGTGAAGTTTAGTGGAATTGGTACGATCGGAAACTTTTCGGCGTATGCTCCTTGGATGTAGCCCTTTGCGGTGAACCAAGTAAAATTGGTGTGTCATGTGCATGCTTTACATTCTATCCACTTTGTGAAACAGGAAAGAGAGAGAAGAGTGTTTTTCTTAACAGTGAAACAGGATCAGAACGAGCGTTAATTTTAAATCAATCATACCCTAATTCACCCCCCTCTCAGGGTATTCAGCCTAGTGGACCTAACAATGATCTATGCTATAAAGGGTATGGTTTTATAATTTGACTATCAAGTTATAATAACATTATTCTAATGATATGTTTTTGTGATCACTTATATATCATTTGATTACCCTTACATTGTATCATAGTTCAACATTTATTATGTTTCCCTTTCCCATGTTATAATAAATTTCATTGATTATGATATTTTTAATTAGAGTCCCAGTTATTAAGGAATTTGGTGATGATAATGTTGATCATGTATGGAAAATTTTATTATGTAACCAGGTCTCTAAATACATTTTACCAGTATGATTGGAAATGGATCATCAGGTTGTGTATTGATAATTAATTTGATAAGATGTTTTATTCGTCAATGAATTTAATGTTTCACTGTAGTTGGAATATTATAAAGGTATAATTACATTTAGATAATAGGAGGTGAAATATTTATTAAGAACCCTTTGTATAGTACTTTTATTTTAGCATGTATAAAAATTTTCAATGAAATTATTGTTTACTTTCAGTCCAAAGATTCACTTTTTGGATACTAAAAGAAGAATTTATATGGGAACAACTATAACTCTATGTAATTTCCCAAGAAATAGTTGCTCAAGTATATATAGACTATAATTCTTGTTCATGTTGAGTTTTCCCTTAATGTGTGACTTATGTGACCCCACCAAATGATATTATGTGGTAAATTTAGAGTTTATTTATAAAACTTATTTTAATTTCCCTATAGTATATGAGACATTGTTTTTTTAATAAAATTACACTCTTCTATTGCATATGATCTAATTACCCATGATTGACAAATATAGAAATTACATTATACTTCAAGAATAATTAATACATAACACAAATAGACACAAAAATACTGTATTAGTTTAGTTTCTCTGGAAACTCGTAACATAGTATTCTCACTTGGTGAAATATCTTCAATATCTATGATAAAGATCATCTAATATTGTTTTCTTCTTAAACATTTATTTATATCATAGGGAAAAAATATAATAGGGTTAAATCTTATGTTGTGTGAGTTTAATCATGAAGAAAATAAAAAAAACATAAAAATAATAATGTGAAAACATGAACATAAATTTTGAATATCAAAATTGTGTGTCGTGGAATAAATATGGGTAGTATGTAAGGTGTAGATCATAAAGGAACATTAACCATGATAAAATTGAATTGGAATAAAAAATTGAAATTTGGAAAATAAATAAACATCATATATGATTTACATAGTATCCAAGGCATTGATTCCATGAAAAAAAAAATAGTGTACAATGTCCATTACTAAACCATGTTTACATTTTGTTCCATCCATGCATTACTGAACTAGATTTATGTACCATTCTAGACCTATATTACTGAACTGGATTTACATTTTGTTCTAGTCATGCCTATCACGGTAGATATAAATAATTAGCCAATGGATTGGAAGGATATATAGGTCCCACCAATCTAATAAAGAAATCATTATTAAATGTTCCACAAAAACATAAATCATTCATCATAGCATAACCCATAATATAAATTGGGTTTCCTAAACATCATTCAATAATTACATAATGTATATAAAATAAATGGATAAAAATAATTCCATCATAAACACAATAATATAAAATTAATTATAGGTATAGAACCATAACCATATGTAATCATACATGAAAAATAATTTTTCAAAAACACTATAAATTAATTCTTGAGAAAATAACCTTTATTCTTCAAAAACATTTTCTTTTCTCAAAATGTCACAAAATTTTGAAGAAAATGAATTTAGTTGAAAATAAACAACAAATAGTGTATAGGATTCTTTAGAGAAATATGGCCTCATTAAACTATAAAAAAAATTTCATGTCATATAAGTTATGAAAAAAAACATTATCCTCATACATTTTCTGGAAAAGTCAAAAAGATCCTCGTATGGAAAATAATATAACGAATCCTTATATTTAATGTAGTAATATGACAAATGGGTAAATTTTTAATTAAAAAAACATAGAATAATAGTAAACATTTTATGAATACATTTTTAGAAAAAATTTAAATGGATGATAAATATATCAAAATTAAATACATACATATAAAAAATCGTTGATAAAAATCAGATTAAAAAATTACCCCTTATATTAAGTCTGATATGCTTCTTTTGTATCTAAAAATCTTGTATAATGATATAAATATTTTTTTTTATTTTTTCAATAATCATGTAGATTTTTTTGATTTCATTTATGATCGTATTCTACTTGGTTTTCTTGAAATAGTACATTTTTACTCGTTATTCGGGGTTTAATTACAAAATAATCAATGCATGTTCTGTCGAATAAGCTTTAATTATCTTTATTATGTCATACATATATCATTAATAATTTTGATTAAAATAAAAATTATCATATCTACCCATTCATTAAATTTATATAATATTTCTTGAATTATTATCATGTATTACAAATCACATCGCAATTGTGGAGACGGTAGGCCGAACATACGCACGAGTGATGATATCATTCCAATAATTCTTAAGTGGAACTGAAATACATGGTGTGATATATTTATGTATAAATAACATATTATAATCATTATATAGTAACAAAATTTATTTTTATAGCCATCCATGTATAGTGGTGGTGAAAAATAGAATACACCACGACATGGATACGGTAAGTCATACCTATGCACACTTGGTGATTTCGTTTATCATAAGATGTATAGAGAGTGAAATATTGTGGCTTAATAATTATAATGACATCTCAGTATATAATATATACTATATTTATTATTCTATAATGAAATAAATCATTATTTGGATGTTGAAGAAAAATGAATTATACAAGCATCGGTAGAAGAGATTACCTTTTCTTTGACGTACTATCATTAGATCTCTTCTTAGTGGAATGAGAGTTGGAAGTTTGAGATAAACACATCCCTTATAATATAACAAGGGAAGTTCAGAATAGAAATGCGTATTTTATGGATGAAATGGTAGGCTTAATGAGTTGTGTATAATGAGGGAGGATGTGTCCTTTTATAATTTGGGTGAGGGACATGTTTCGAATATCTGAAACTTTTAATTAATAATAATTTTAAAATAAATTAAAATAACTAAAAAATGTGTTATATTCTAAAATAATTTATTATAATATTGAAATATCATAATCTAATAAAATATAGACATGTTTTGATGTATATTTCAACATTATCGTTATAATTAACAATTACTTATTTTATTTTATTTTTTTATGATAATAAATTATTCAATAATAAAAGAGTGAAATATTTACTTATTTTATATAAATTATACAATTAATTAATATTCTAGATCATTTAGAACATATAATAATTAATATATATATTGGAATTTTTTTTATTATTTATTACTAACTTTAGAGAACATTATTTTTTAAAAATATCAATTGTGTTAATTTTGACAAAATTAATTTCATGGATTTTTTAAATATCAATACATGGTGTTATCCTTGAAAATAATATTTTATTATATCCCTAATGGATCAAGGACATATATAAAATTTATTGGAAATAATAATTAGACTAAATTATATTTATTTTAATATTTTTAATAACATATTTTTGATATCTCTATTATTAAAATAATTACAACAATGATTTTGAGTAGTTATTAAATATAATTATTTGATGAGTAAAAATTTAAAAAACAATAATTTACATAGATTTAATTTCTCTCATGATTAAATATGTTTTATAATTTATCTGATATAAATTCAAACAGTAAAAATGTTAGACTTATTAAACTATTAATTTGTCAACGTTAACATTACATGAAATAATGTAATATAAAGGTAATAATATATTCTACAAGGATGAAAATTTCCTTTATTATCATCTTTGCATTGTTATTTTCAAGATATATTTGACCAATACTATGTGGTCATGTGTTTGGAAATATTTTTAGTTATTAAGATTTTAATAATAACGGTTTCATTAATTTCTCATCAATTAATTAATGTTTACATCATCAAAGATTAAGACACTATGTTAATTATTTATTTCCTAAAAAATAAAAATAAATTACAATGATGTTGGTAATTATTTTATTTTTCTATGTAATGTTTATGTTCAATGATATAATATGGTTATACCAACATAAAAATAATTATACTTATAATAAATATGATTTTCACATTTTTTCACTTTCATTGGTTTTATTAATATCTATGTCATTTTCAATGTCAGTTGGCCCTTAAGTAACTATGATTTTAAAAAAAGATGTTAAGGGTATAATTTTATTCATATAATGGTATTTTTGAAGGTTTTATGATAATTGTATTGCCCTTATCATGTTATTAGTTACCCTAATTAACCTGATTTTCCATTAATAGTGGTAAATAAAAATTACAATAGTTACTATGAAAAGCATATAAAAATAATATTCAAATAAAAACATAATTTGGACCCACTGATTCCATATAGGGAATTCGTTTTACAAAAACTATGAAATAGTAAAAAATAAATTAAACTTTTTTTATCATTAACCAAAAGTGGGTTTTTAAGAAGACAAAACATATCGAAACCTTGAAATGTTTTTATGTCCAATCTAAAAGTGAAATTTTTTGAAATGAAAAAAATTGAATTAAATCAAAAAAAATATTCAATTTTTACTTTAATACAATTAAATAATATTATTTAACCATATAATTATTTTTGATCGAATGTGTTGTTATAAATTAAAACTTACCATATTTCTAATATTTATCAAAACATGATATTTAAAATAAAAATATCAAAAACTCATCCAATGTATATTCTGTTGTCCTGATTATAAAAAAGATGTTTATTTTTCAAGATATACTTGTAAAGGTTTCAACAATTAAATTTTAAATGTGTACGCCATAGAAAGGTGGAAAAAATATTTTTTTTAAAATACTTATATTATTTGAGAATTTTGAATTTGTTCTTATATCATGTCTATAAAATAAATAAGATTCAATTTAATGTTATATATATTTCAAAATGTGGTTAATATTATTCATAATGGCTAGTTTATATACCATGAAATAATATTTTAATAATATTTCATTGTATCGTGAAACTAGTTATTGCATACAACAAAAGCAATCGAGGATGGATGCTCTTGCATGTAATGCAATCCAAGTTAGTGTAAAGTTTAGCTCAAGTTTCCTCTCATGTTTAATCTAATATAATAAAAACATAGTTCATTTATACATTGAAAAAAATCATATACTCACTATTTTTTTAAATTAATTATATCTAATGAACTTGAAATTGTTTGTAAAACAAGCCATGTATATTGTTGCGTATACTCCAAGCTAATATAATATTGCTTATAGAAAAAGATATTCTTGGTGGAGCATACAACAAACATCATCAACAAAATAAAAAATAATCTATGTCATTAAATCTCATGGTGTTACATATGATACACATAAGACCACCTCTAAATTAATGATAATATAATATACAATTATAACAATGTAGTTAAAATGAAAGGTATCATAATAAATAATTATTTTTTGATAATTATTTTTCGTTCAAACATATAAAAATATACATTTTTCATTATTTGATTATAAATAAAATAAATAAAAACATTTTAATGTAAATGAAGTGTATTTAGTTAAATAATTTTTTCGAAAATAATTTGTCCCCATGTTCTAAATGTAAATTAATAAAAATTGGTAATTAATTTAATGAAATATATATATATATTATATTCAGTATGTTGTTTTAACATTCAACTAGTATTCTTACTATGCATTTTATAAGAATGTGTATTTTTTTTTTCTTGAAATGATATTCTTACAAAAGATGATTTCATTTTATTTTTGAGAATATTTTAAAATCACCCTTTTAAAAATATAGGTATTTAAATTGATAAAATACACTTCTTATTATCAAATAGGTTATTCAAATTGGGAAAATATTTCCATTTTTCTGTCTTTATGAATAGTAACATCATTAAAATTTATCACTAAATTAAGGGGTAAAATGGGTAAATCTACATCCATATTGAGACTAAGGTATTTATTTTTCCCCGAAATGAATATATGATGCATTCATCGTGACACTTATCACTTTAGGATTTGAATATAATTTTTTTTGGGTCACTTTTAAATGAAAATGGAATATATATTTTTTAAAGGGAAGAAAATTAAAAAATATAACTCCATTAATTTTAAATATATATTATGTGTTCATAGAGGAAAAAAAGAAAGTCCTGAATTAATATACACCATTATATTGAAAATAATAATAATATTTTAATGTCGGTAATATATTTATTATTTTTAGGTGTTATGTAATTTTATTAAATTATAATGGAATGCATAGAAAATAATTATTACATTAAACGAAAAATAAAATAATTATTTTTAAAAATATTTACTGTAATAAAAGATGACTGAGTTATTGAAATTTAGGAATTTCATGTATTAATATAAAAAAATATATATATATTTAAAATTTAATATTTTTAAATAAATTAAATTTTTTTTTATTTATGTCAAAAAAATATCTACTTTACGAAATGAATGTAATGATATTTGATGGAATTTTTATTATTAAATTACTTAAAAATACATAAAATATGTAAATAAGATAAAGGGGATAATTTATGGTATTTTTTTTACTTATTTCCTTTTTGTAGAAATAATCACCATATACATAAAATGATAACCATTTTAGAGTGAAAAGTACTTTATCACAGTTAAGGTCAATATAGGTTAACTAAAGTGTTAATACAAAAAAATAATGTTAAATTTCAAATTAAACCTATCATAATTTTTTTACGATGATGTTTTTGTTGGGCGGAGAGTGATGGAAAGAGGGGGGGTGAATTGCCTTTTAAAAATAAATAACAATTTAAAATCAAAGTTAATGGTGCAGCGGAAATAAAATAGGCAAGACACGAAATTGATAACGGAGTTCGGCTTAAACCAAAGCCTACGTCTCCGCTCCCAACTCAACTGTTGAGAGATTTACTACCGCTTGCTTTTTAATTGTTTTAGCAAGAAACCCACTAGACTTTAAGGTTAGTCTAGAACCTATTACAGCTTGCTTTTAATGGTTATGCAAGAACCCACATGCTTTTAATGGTTGAGCAAGAACCCACTAGCCTCCTTACAGGTGAAGGCTAGATCACCTATGACTCAAGCCTTTTAACCTCTTCACACCTTGAAGGTGGTGTGAAAACCCAAAAGAGAGGATGAGAGAAAGAGATGGGGGTTTGTAGGCAAAAACCCAAATTAAAGCTCAAAATGATAAAACAATAAAAACCGTAATGAGAGAATCCTTGGGCGCCAATGGATTGATTGGAGTTGATGAAGAGTGCTCCCAAGATTCTTTGATGGTGCTCCTTGGATGTGGAAGTGGGTTGGAGCAATTGAGGTTCGTTGAGGGAATGCACCGGAGGTTCACCAAATGATCAAAAGTGTGTACGTGGGCTTCCTTGAGTTTCCGGGGCTTCCTTGTCCTTTATTTTTAGAGGGGGAACCCTCAAATGGCCTTTGGGGGTCTTCGGAGCCGTTGGAGAGGCCTTCGGAGCCGTTGGGAGTCAAGTGGACAAGCATGGTCAAAGCCCAAGGGCTAGTTTGACTGGCTCCACCGGCTGACCGGTGCTTGGCCACCGGTTGGCCGGTGCTTTGAAAAAGGGAGAGGGCTCGGGCTCAGGCACCACCGGCTGGCCGGTGAGGAGGCCACCGGTTGGCTGGTGCTGAGGCAGTAGCTGACACTATTTGTCTAGGTTCCACCGGCTGGCCGGTGGTGGGACACCGGTGGGCCGGTGGTCTGGACAGAGGGATGCCTTCTGTCCAGGACTCCATCGGCGGGCCGGTGGTCTTCCACTGGTTGGCCGGTGGACAGAAAATCAAGCCACTTTTGGCTTCTTGCTTTCTTGGCCCAATTCCTTGGCAACCTGAAATCATGCCTATCATCCAAAAACACTTAAAACAATATTAGATAAAGAAGACAGTGATTGTGATCATGAAAATTAAACCTCGAGGGGTACGAGAGGTACAACAATCTCCCCCTATTTTGATGATCACAATCACCAAAACAAGCAATGTAAAAGATTTAAATGAGAGGCATGCTTTAAAGAATAAATTGAAAAGTAAAGCAAAGCATGAGAAAAAGATTCTCCCCCAATCAACCAAGAATTTATCCCCCGTTGTGATTATCAAAATAGCACGGGGCATAAAACTTGATTGAGGGAAAGGTTGAAAAACAAGATAGAGATTTTAAACCAATTGGAATTTTTGAAATTTGAATTGAAAGTTTTGAATTGAAAGTTTTGAAATGAATGTTTTGAATTGAAAGTTTTGAATCGAAAATTTTGAAATGAATGTTTTGAAATTGAAATCAAAAAGGCTTAAACGATCCTAACTCCCCCTAAATAAAAACAACAAATCACCGGGGAGAAGATTTTGGAACCGAGACAAATTTTGGTCCGGTGAGACTCGCTAAAAGGGATTTTTCAATCCATACTTGTCTAGTGGCGGGTCTTCTCCTAAGAAATTTATCACTAAGGGAAATGGTTTTAGGCCTTCCATACCGGGCATTTTTGCAATCGCACTCATAAATTAAGTGCCTGGGTTTTTTACAATAGTTGCAAAATTTATATTGGGAGCTCCCCCTTACAAAAATAGTTGGAGCATGGGAAGAGGAAGCTTGCTTGGAATAGCCATGACCTTGGGTGGTTCTAGATACGCATTGGGAACCAAGTAATTTGGTCAAATTTTGTTCACCTTGGGTGAACATGGCTAGATATTCCTTTAAATCTCTGATTGTTAATTCCATAGAATCAACATCGGGAAGATTTTGGATCTTGAGGGACAACTCCTCCTTTTCTTTGAGAAGTTGTTCCTTTTCGGAAGAAAGTTTTTTGAAATTCTTTTTTAAATCAACAAATGTGGAATAATGTTCGTGAAAACCTTCCTCCAATTGATCTCTAGCATGTTGGAGATCCTCGTAAGATAAATGATTAAAAGAATTGGAAGAACTAGAGGATGAGGAGTCGGAAGAGGATACCTCATGAAATGCCATTAGGAATTTTTTAACGTTGTCACTTGAGGAGGAGGAAGAAGAGGATGTGGAGCTATCACTCCATGTGGCCTTGAATGCCTTCTTCTTTTCCTTTTGCTTGGCCTTTTTCTTGTTGAGTGGACAATCGGGATTGTAATGGCCTTTCTTGCCACACCCGTAACATGTTACCTCGGGCTCGGATTTTTCGTTGTGTTGAGCCTTGCGGGATTTCTTCTTCTTGTGCTTCTTCATGAATTTGTGCATTTTGCGGGCAAGATTCTCCATTTCGGAATCGCCGCTTGAAGAGGTAGACGATGAGGAGGAGGAACTTTCTTCTTGTTGAACTTTGAAGGCGATGTTCTTTGGAACTTTGATCGGTTTGCCTTCTTTTTCAGCTTACCTCCTCATGGTGATCTCGTAGGTCATGAGGGATCCGATGAGCTCTTCTACCGGCATGTTCTTGATGTCTTTAGCTTCTTGGATTGCCGTGACTTTCGGTTCCCATGTGCTTGGTAAGATCCAAAGGATCTTATTGACCATTGTTTCTGCAGAAACATCATCACTAAGGGACTTTCTCCCATTGCAGACATCAGTAAAACGTGTAAACATTTCAGTAATATTTTCAGATGGATGCATGGTAAAAGACTCAAAATCTTGACGGTACATATTCAATCGAGTATCCTTGACTTTGTTGGTCCCCTCATGGTTAAACTCCAATAGTTTCCAGATTTCATGAGATGAGGTGCATGTGGAAACTCGATTGAATTCATTACGATCAAGGCCGCAATGAAGAGAGTTCATGGCTTTTCCATCAAGCTCGAAATTTTTAATATCGTCTTGGGTCCATTTGGATTCATCGGGAGAATAAAGAGAATAACCATGCATGAAAATTATATAAATAGGATAACCTATACTTCTATGAAAAGTAGTCATGCGGGGTTTCCAATAGGTATAGTCGGTTCCATCAAAAAATGGAGCACGACCCAAAGAATAGCCTTCGGGGGCGAAAGAAGTTGAAGCCATCACAATGGATCTTAAATTTGAAACCGGTGAAGGTATTACTCAAATTTTTCCTTTGATACCAATTGTTGGGCGGAGAGTGATGGCAAGAGGGGGGGTGAATTGCATTTTAAAAATAAATAGCAATTTAAAATCAAAGATAAAGGTGCAATGGAAATAAAATAGGCAAGACACAAAATTGATAACGGAGTTCGGCTTAAACCAAAGCCTACGTCTCCACTCCCAACTCAACCGTTGAGAGATTTACTACCGCTTGCTTTTTAATGGGTTTAGCAAGAAACCCACTAGACTTTAAGGTTAGTCTAGAACCTATTACAGCTTGCTTTTAATGGTTATGCAAGAATCCACTTTCTTTTAATGGTTGAGAAAGAACCCACTAGCCTTCTTACAGGTGAAGGCTATCTCACCTATGACTCAGGCCTTTTAAAAGGGAAGGCTTGACTAACCTCTTCACACCTTGAAGGTGGTGTGAAAACCCAAAAGAGAGGATGAGAGAATGAGATGGGGGTTTGTAGGCAAAAACCCAAATTAAAGCTCAAAATGATAAAATAATAAAAACCATAATGAGAGAAGCCTTGGGCGCCAATGGATTGATTGGAGTTGATGAAGAGCGCTCCCAAGCTTTTTTGATGGTGCTCTTTGGATGTGGAAGTGGGTTGGAGCAATTGAGGTTCCTTGAGGGAATGCGCCGGAGGTTCGCCAAATGATCAAAAATGTGTCCGTGGGCTTCCTTGAGTTTCCGGGGCTTCCTCGTCCTTTATTTATAGAGGGGGAACACTCAAATGGCCTTTTGGGGTATTCAGAGCCATTGGAGAGGCCTTCGGAGCTGTTGGGAGTCAAGTGGACAAGCCTGGTCAAAGCCCAACGGCTAGTTTGACTGGCTCCACCGGCTGACCGGTGCTTGGCCACCTGTTGGCCGGTGCTTTGAAAAAGGGAGAGGGCTCGGGCTCAGGCACCACTGGCTGGCCGGTGAGGAGGCCACCGGTTGGCCGGTGCTGAGGTAGTAGCTGACACTATTTGTCTGGGTTCCACCGGCTGGCCGGTGGTGGGACACCGGTTGGCTGGTGGTCTGGACAGAGGGATGCATTCTATGCAGGCCTCCATCGGCTGGCCGGTGGTCTTCCACCGGTTGGCCGGTGGACTGAAAATCAGTCCACTTTTGGCTTCTTTCTTTCTTGGCCCAATTCCTTGGCAACCTGAAATCATGTCTATCATCCAAAACACTTAAAACAATATTAGATAAAGAAGAGAGTGATTGTGATCATGAAAATAAAACCTCGAGGGGTACAAGAGGTACAACAGTTTAATATATAAAACACTATGTACAGTTTTATTTCCATTTGGAAGCATTGTTCTTATGAATAGATTTCTTATATTTTATTTTTTTTATAATTCAAACTATGTCCTTCGTACCCTTATATAATGACACCCTATCCATCACTTCATTACATCATATTGAAAAACATTTAATAAAAAACCCCACTCATTATTGTTTCAAAAGTCATTAAAAATGTTTTAGAGGTTTTGTTTTCCTCGATCACCTACCCCTGGTTTGTTAGGAAATGACTTAAATGAGATATCTGGAAGATGAGAAAATAGTCTAACCCGACCTCTTTCAATTTAAATATTTCTCTACATAATATAAATTAATATTATTTACTATAAATTAAAAAAATATGTATTATTAATTTATTATTATTTTAAAAATAGTATTAACACATAGTTAT
The DNA here is from genome assembly GCA_963277665.1 of Viscum album. NCBI lineage: Eukaryota > Viridiplantae > Streptophyta > Magnoliopsida > Santalales > Viscaceae > Viscum > Viscum album. The sequence goes on from OY728138.1 coordinate 287,869,689, forward strand.
CCACCCCCTCTTCTATCTAATGGAATGTGTAAGTTGCACACATGCATATATATGACATTCCATATCCATGTAGTAATTCAATTCATTTTTAATCAAAATAAATAATTAAGGGGTATTATAATGGGTTTAAATATTATATATTTTATTTATAATATAATAATTTATATTGAATAAATATATTTGGTCAACCATCTTATCGGCCAATAGATTGGAATACGACAATGTCACTCATGCGTATTTAGGGACTACAATCTCTGTAACGTGTTGTGATGTTTTTCTAATATTAACATAACATAGATGGTATAAAATATAAATCTGATGAATATATTTGGCATATATTATATTAAGATAGATATTTCTATAAATTATTATCTATCATCCATTTTCTCAATCCGTCAAAATTTGACATCAACGTTTATGCGTACAGACAACCCGACATTTCCAAGAAATATGTAATTAATTTTTCAGTCACTATTTTAATGTATTATGATCACTGAATATATAAATATAGAATATATTATCTTTATATCATATTCAAAATATCCAATATTATTTAACAAAGAATAATATTAATATAGTGACACTACCAAACAAAAACATACATGAAAAAGAAGTTATTAGCAGATTGATAATTATAACAAATATTTGTTAACAAAAAGATAACAGATGATTTTATGTAAATAAATAATGAAAATAAATATATTATTAATTTTTGAAATAAATGCATAATAAATATATATTTATTATATAATATGTTTAGACCCATATTATGGAATTCAAACACAAGGTAAGAGTATATTTAACAATATAATCAATATATATTATAGTTTGTCTTTAAGACCTAGTTGGATAATTATTTGATATTTATAACGTAAAAATATTATTTATTTACTATCCTACTATATTTTTTTAAATTAAAATTTAATTTCATATTCCTCTATTTTTGTAACCAATATATAGAATTAATGTTTTTAGGAAAAAAACTTCGTTTTTATACCCAATATGAAATATTTTCCTTCTATGTCTATTATATAATAAAATTTTCTTGAAGATTAATTTTAGTATTATGAAAACATTAATTAATGAAATTTTTACACATCTTAACATTTTAAAAAATCATTTACAATGAATCTACTTGTTGATTTCTTAATTTTGTAGTTATTTTATCATTATGTTCTGTTATAAAATGATCTTTGTTTTACTTATATGACAATAACTAAATTTTCCAACATCATGAAAACTCATTAATTTTGAAGATTTTTTTATACTTTTTAAATATAACATTCAAATTATAATGTTTCCTTAATATTTAATTTTTTAATATTTTAGATAACTTATTATAATGAGGGTTCCCTTAATAAATTTTCTAGTGAAATTTCATAATTTATTTTCATATATATCAATATCCTTTAATTAAATATTATTATATAATATGGATATACTCAATATATTCCATCCATTTTTTTAAGGATGAATTATGATCAGTTTGACTGGGGAAAATATTGAAAATTCATTTTAAAGTTATTCTAATATGTAATGTTATTGATATCAATGGCCTATGGATTATATTTTATTAATTATTCTGAATATGAATTATTTGGAAATATTATATGATGGGTAGGGCTTGGAATAACATATCGCCTCAATGAATTGTTAAGCCTCATATCATAAACAGGATTGGGTATTCGATATAGGACATTATCATTTATGTAGCATTTTTGGCATAGGACCATGATAGTAGGCTATATGTGTATTTGAAGAAGGTTGCAATTGTATGTTGCAAATGTTCAAAACTACTAATTATGTCATTATTATAGCATTTATTTAAATCCATGTGATTTTTTTAATATTTTTTATATACATGGAAATCTTTCTAGATCATGTTAAACATTATGACGTAATAGTTGACCATTAGTTATTACTTCCATATTGTTCGTGACTAAATTTTCTTCTATTGTTTAAATTCCCTTAATGAGCATATAAACTCACATATTTCTTATGTTTCCATTTCCTAGGATGAAAATAAATTTTTTATGTTTCAAATTCATCTATATTATGGGTAAAATAATGATTATCCCAAAGAAAATAGTTAGTATTATTTTTTATTTTCAAATGTAATTATGGATTAAAATGTGTATCAAATTGACGAAGACTAGTAAACTATTCATTCTTTTGGGATGCGGTTGATTATATTTATTTAAAATTTAATAATGTAAAAACCATATTGGGCTACAAAGGAAATTGTATTTTAATTTTCTAGAAGAGAATGTTGAGTAAATATGTTGGGAATGTTATTCTATAAAAAATATTTTAGGTAATATAATCGTCTTATGACCTTAAATAATTTTCCCAATGAATCCAACATTATGTTTTTTGGATTAATAATATTTTTTTTAATATATGTTTACTATATCATTATTTTCATAATTATACACAATTATAATATTTGTTAATATATTTTCTAGTGTCTTCCATTATTTAAAATATTCTCTTAGATGATGAATGAAATCCTTATCAATACACATAATCAATGATAGGATTTCACCCCAATGACTGAAAAAGAATCTACAAACGTATTTATAATTGGAATTAAAAAATTACAAGTATCTAGGGATATCTTGTATAAGCTCTTACCAAAAACATAGATTTTATAGATTAGCCTATAAATATTCAAAAAAGTGTAAAAATGGAAGATAATTTCATAGGATAGAAACTTATATCATTAAATAGAACTATGAAATTATTTGTATTTGAGTATATAATATGTTCAATGTAGATTATGTTTCAATAATTCGGATGTAATAAAAGAGATATTTTTTCATTTTAGTTAATCATCTCTAAAGGTTTATAGATAAATGATGTTGATTGATTTAAATCCATAATGATAAAGAGGATATAATAATCATAGAATGTAATTATTTTATATAAGTTTTATTCGAATTATATTTTCCTCATGATTTATGAGCCAATATGAATATATAATTCTAATGTCACGGAAACAGGGACTTAAAAATATGACTCTGTGTATTGAAAAATAACTATAGTTATTATGACATGTTACCCACCGTATACATAGTCAATAGAGTAATATTGACTACTTCATTGTTGTGTTAAAATCAATACCTAAAAGGAAACTATTATTTAAAACAATATCATTATATATATATATAGTATCATGTCCTAAATAGAATGAGAAGGAATTCTGGAGGTCTTGTTGAATCAATTGTAACTAAGAGAACAATAGGATACTATAGAAAAAAATTAGAATTTCATGATGATATAGAAAAATTTTACTACATGTGATAATTTTTGAAGGAAACATATTATAAAATCATAAATTGAGAAGGTTTCTTATTCTATTATAGGGGAAATTTACATCATTCAAGTGAATGATATGGTAGGGGAGAATCCATCAAATTAAAGCGATTTAATTATAAAGAGATCTGTAATGACCCTATCCAATGTCCAAAACATCGTTGGAATTTACCAAAAAAAATCTATAGTGAAATTTTAAGCTTATGAAGTTAAAACAGTTGAGGTTAACGTTCCGAAATATGTGGTTGAAGGTCAATTAATCATATCCTAAAATTTACTAATGCATTATTTTATTCTATATCTACTCCCACTTTTATAGCTTCTATGATTTTCTATTAGAATTAGATATTTCCCATAAAACATAGGACACAAGCTATTAATCTAGACACTAAATAGATAAGTCACCATAACTATGATGTGTCGTTCAGTTCCAATTATGATAGAAATACATTCCATATTGGATGAATTTATTTTTAGGCATATGGTTGATTATGAACTAATACTTGTTAAAGAAAGGATTTAATAATATAATTAAAATTTTTATTTCAACTATAATGAAATTATGAGTTGTTATACTGATGTGGAATTACATATATTTATATGGGAGAATAAATCTACATCTTTAATGATTGACCCACTATCATCTTTTCAGAATGAGATTCATTATGATGAAAAACATACCAAAAAAGAGATGGAAATGTTAATCTTCAAATTGAGGATGTACCAGTTGGGAATATGTCATCCCAACAATACTCTATATTTTATGATTATTCTAATGTTCACAAATACCTTTGTTTGTTATTCTAATTATTTTATTTTATGTATATTTCAAGGAATTTATATTCTTTATAGTACATATTTTTTTGCAAGTAATTCGTTAAAGTGTACAGTATGTTCTTAAGTGTATTCTAGAAAAATTATTCACTATTTGTTGTTTTGATGAAAAAACAATTCATTTTATTCATCAATGAATATAACTTATGGAAACAATGTTAAGTTTGGATGGACCCTACATGTGAAAAAATCAGAAAATTATGATCGAGGAACCTTACATTTATAATGAACCATACATTTGTATCACAAAACGTATGGATCATGAACCTTAATTTTGTATTGAACCATATGTTTTTATAGAAATATATGGATGATCAAACTTACATTTGATAAGATATATATATGGATCATCAACCATACATTCACGATCTAATGAAATTTTTTTGTTTTTTCTTGTATTGAACAAACATTACTTTTTTACTTTTCAACGATGAGAATCTGAATTTTACGTCTTTATCGGAGATTCATCCAACAATCTCTACAGAATATCCAGACAATTTAAAGCCCATTACTGACTATTTCAGCGTGAAATTATGATCGATTAAAATAACCAATTACAGTGGACATTTTAATTCTTATTCATAATAGGAGTTACGACGTCTCTGATCTAATCTGTTCTTTTTCGTGGAAATTTTTTTCTCATCTGAAAAACTGTGCTGATGTTTCTACTCATTATAAATCCTTCTGGGTTTTCGTTAAAAAATGGATAGATGAATCTCTGGTTTATAAAATCAATCAATCATCTGTGAAAATTGTTTTTCAATTCTACAGTGATCACGAATCATAGAAACGTGAACTTTATCAAAAATCTATCTTTTGATTTCTATGAATACGTCACTCTATTTTTGTAGCTATTCTTAAATTCTAATAGATCGTTTGTGAAAATGGATTTCTTCAGACATTATTCAAGGTTTGATCTTTTTTGATGACAAAGATCCATATTTTATCATTTTTGTGATGATGCAACTGTGACCTGAATTTTTTTTTCTATAAACACAGATCTTTTATCGTGAGTATCGGCTGCTCGTATTCCATCCTGGTAGAGTATGAGCTTCTTACACTAAGCTTTGGATTTCAGTTCTCTGTTGTAAATAACTACAAGGATCTATTTTATAAACCATTTGATGTAAGTGTGACAACTGCCTCTACTCAATTATGGAATGGTCTTATGATAAGATGACCTTACTAGGTAAATTCATCAGGCCCGCCGAGAGGGTGATTGGTGGAGTGGACAAGGGGCTATTCGTTCCCCAAACCACTATAAATTTCATTGTCCTCATTTCTATTCTATCTGATGCATATTATCTATTACAGAAACATATCAAGCTATGTCTATTATTTTTTAGGATAGAATCGAGGAATAATTTAGAATGACACAATTAACCCCCCCTGGTGTTATTGTCATAGTTAATTTAACCTAACATTTGGTATCAGAGGTTGATATTTTCATCAAACCCCTAATAAGCTAAAAGCATAAGATCTACATTAAGATGGAAATAACTAACCTAAGGTAAGGTATGTCAATGGTTCGTGCTCCACACATTAATTGAAAGAATTATGGTTGATGGAAATCAAGGATGATTATATATTTGAAGAATCATGGATAAAAAGTCTACTAAAAAATTCTTTCTCTTGATACGATTCCTAAGAAACCAGAAACATGGGATACTACTACAGAAGCTGAATATGATACAAACTCAAAAGAAATGAATGTTATCATTTGTGGTCATAGACCAGATGAATTCAATCGTGTATCATAGTGCCCAATAGCCTATAAAATTTGGCATACAATTGTAGTAGCCTACGAAGGTACTGAAAATGTCACGCAAATGAGATATGCAATAATGAAATTATAGTTTGGTACTTTCAGAATTTTTGTTGAAGATAGAATCACTTAGATGAATGGAATATTGATAGAAATTGTCAACAATGTGACATCCTTAGTTGAACCTATCAACCAATCTGATCATGCCTTAAAAGTTCCAAGAGTTCTACCTACAAAGTGGAATGGAATATCAGCAGCAATACAAAAATCAACACTTGTCAAGGATCTGACAATGAGAGAACTGATGGGTACATTAATGATTTATGAAGGTTAAATGTAAGATGAATTTGATGATCATAAGGTTCTATAGATAAAGAACAATACTGTTTTAAAGGTAACATCTCTGAATCAGGACAAGAAAATGAAACAAGAAGTGAAGAATGAAAAATATACAGACTCATCTGACTATGAAATAGAACCGCCTCAACTGGCCAGAAAATTCAGAAAGTCTTATAGAAAGAAGAAAGGATTCAGAAAGACCTTAAAAAGAATGAGAAAGATGCAAAGGATGTAAGATTTTATGAATCTAAAAAATTGGGTAATGTAAGACATGATTGTCCTCAATTGAAAGGTGAAAAGAGAAAGGGAGAAAATAGATATTAGAAGAATACTGATTAATAAAAATAGAGATAAGAGACAAATGAATGCTATATAGAGTGTCTTAGAAGACTCCAATAGATCATCTGATATTATACATAAAATAAGTCAAATTTTATAGTGAATATGTGCTTCATGGATAAAGAAGAAGAGGTACAAACTTATTATTCAATAGATTCTGACTCTTGTTACTCAAATGATAAAATGACTACCTACTGTAAAATGCTTGAAGAGAAATATGATTCCTTATTAAAGAAAAATAAATCCATAAAGCATATTCACAACACTATTATAAATGAATGTGATACTATAGTTAAAAATTATCAAGATATTTTTGAAAAATTCAATTCAACAACTAAAAACTATGTTGTTCAAGAAAATAAGATTAAAGTTCTTCAGAAAGAATCAGAAACTTATAAATATTATGCTCTGGTGTTTACAAAATAAGAAGATAAATAGAATTAAATAATTGGAAAAAAATGTTGTTAAAAAGGAAAGATTTGGAATTGGAAGTAAGGGATAAAAATTCAAATTATACAAGAATTACGTTGTTCCTAGAACCAAACGAAAAAGTGTATATTCTGTTAAATGTTTCTACAGTGGTATTAATATACATTATACTAATGACTTTCATTTTAGAATGCCTCAATTATGTGGTATCATGAATGTTCATTACTCAAAGGCATTATCTGGTTTTAATTGTAATAACTTTTAGCAAATAAAAAATGTTTGGATTCCAATGTCATTGAAAGCTATCACTGCGGGACCCCGAGAAATATGTGTACCAAAACAAACTCTTGATTAATCTGTCCTTGTAGGATACAGGTCACAATATAGAAAAAGACATATGGTATATGGAAAGTGACTGGTCAAGACATATGAGTGGAAACTCATTAAATTTCAACACCCTGACAAAAATAGATAGAGACCTAGTCACCTTTGGTGACAATGTTAAAGGGAAAATTATTTGACTCGGGACAATTGGAGATCCAGATTCTGTCTCAATTAATAAAGTAATATATGTACAAGGCTTAAAGCACAATCTGATAAGTATCTCTAAACATTATGATGATGGATACTATGTTTATTTTTCAAATAACTCAGGATCTGTATTTAATGATAAAATACATAAATTAAAATCCCCAAGAATAGAAAATTTCTCAACTGTGGATTTAATCTCCTTGTGTAAACAAAAAGTAAATTATTTAGCTACTAAAATAAATGAGTCATGAATTTTTCATAGAAGGCATGGACACTAAAATATATCTGATTTAAATAAATTATCCAAGAATAAATTAGTTTCATATTTACCATGTCTTAAATTTGATGATAATAGATTATATGATGCATGCCGAATTGTTAAGCAACAAAAATGTACCTTCAAATCTATTAAAAAATTGCTACATCAAACCCCTTAGAACTCATCCATATGTATTTTTTGGACCTTCGAGAGTAGATAGTTTGGCCGTTAAACTATTTTCATATGTTTTATTTTATGATTACTATAGATTTACTTGGGTGTATTTTCAAAAACATAAGAATAAAGCATTTTCTATTTATGAATGTTTTTGTAAGACTGTTGAATATGAAAAAGGTTTTATGATAGTTTACTTAAGAAGTGATAATGGTTGAGAATTTGAGAATCAATACTTCAACTCTTTTCGCTCAAATATGAGTATTAAACACACTTTGTCTTCACCAAGAACACCTTAACAAAATGGACTTTTTGAATGAAGAAATAGATCATTATATGAAATGGCCTGGACCATGCTAACTGAATATATCCTACCTATTTATTTATGGGTAGAAGCTGTAAGTATAGCATGATATATTATGAATAGAGTTTTAATACGGCCTATTTTCAAAAACACCCCTTATGAACTTTGGAATAATAGAAAGCCTAATGTAATGTATTTTAATGTTTTTGGATGCAAAGTGTATATCCTGAACTCTATGGATAATCTTGGTAAGCTTGATCCAAAAGCTGATTAAGGAATATTTTGAGGATATTCTTCTACTTAAAAAGAGTATAAAATTATCAATAAAAAGTCAAGGATTATTGAAGAATTAGTTCATGTGAAGTTTGATGAAACATACCATTTTAATAAATAGAAAGATCACACTGATGAGTTTACTGATCCTGTTAACAGCATGAGACTTGAAAATATGAAAAATGATTTTGGAAACATTATAAATGAAATTCAGTCTAGTTCATAAGAAGATGACATTGATGATCCTAAGAGTGTTCTTCCTAGAAATCCCAAAACTATAAACGATCATCATTTAGATACAATTATAGGGAACCTAGATTCAGGTATTAAAACCAGAAGAAATGTAGGAAACCTAGTAGAAATCTATAATTTTCTATCTCAATTAGAGCCTAAAACCTTTAAAGATGCTTTATAAGATAAAGGTTATATGTTAGCTTTGCAAGAGGAGCTAAATAAATTTGAATGAAATAATTTTTGGAGATTAGTGGAAAGATCATGAAGTTTTCTTGTAATAGGAACTAAATTATTCTTTAGGAATAAGCAATATGATCAAGGCAGAATAACTAGAAACAAAGCCACACTTGTAGAAAAATGTTATAGTCAATAAGAAGGTATATATTATGACGAGTCCTTTGCTCCTGTAGTTAAACTAGAAGACAATCGGATTTTATTTGCTTATTAATCTCATATGAATTTCAAATTATATCAGATGGATGTTAAATATATCTTTTTAAATTGTTATCTAAATGAGGATGTTTATGTTCAGCACCACTAGGTTTTGAAAATCCTCAAAAACAAGATTCAGTTTTTAAACTTACTAAAGATGTATATAGCCTTAAACAAGAACCTAGAGTGTAGATACCTGATGCTTAACGTACATGGACATTACATTAGTTTTTCGGAATACATAGTACATAACAAAAACACATACACAAGGACCGTAATAGTTTAGTGTCTTTGGAAACACGGAAAATAATCTTCTAATCATGGTGAAAGATCTTCAACATATCCCATAAAGATAGTCCCTTTTTGTTAACCTAAAATTTTTCTTTATATCCGGGGGAGAAGAAAACATAAAAGTGTGAGCTCAAATGCTCAGTAAGGGTAAACAAAAGAAATATCAATCACATCATATTCATAATAACATAACATTTTGGAAATCAAACCCTACAAAAGAGATCATAATTTTATAACATGGGATAAATCATGGTAGTGAAATGTAATCACAATAATAAAAACATAAAACATGAATAATTGTGGAATAAACACACAATCATAGAGAATCATTTCTTATTAGTCAAGACTCATTTCCAAGACTATCTTAGTGGACAAAGCCCATTTCTGAACTGAGTTCACTCTTCGTTTCAGTCCTGTTTCACTGAACCAGTTTAACCTGCCATTCCAGCCATGTCTATCTCATGAGATATAAAATATTTACCCAATGCATTGGAGGGATATATAGGTCCCACCCATCTCATAATGATACCATTTTTATGTGTTCCACAAAATCATAAACCATACATCATAGCATAACCCATGTAATAAAAATGGGAATATTAAACATCGAGAGATCATAAAACAATTCATATAAGCTAAAAGAATTCAATAAAATATTTCCATCACAACATAATAAAATCCATGTAATAATAGGGATAGAAACAGAACCCTTTATTATCTTAGATGGAAAATAATTTTGATAAAACACTTGAACTCCATTCTTGAGGAAAATATCCTTTCTACTTAAAAAACACTTTTCCATTCTTAAAATGTCATACAATTATAAACTAAAAGAAGTTGATTAAAAATAAACATGAAAACTTGAAAAGGCAGATTCTTGAAAATAATGTTTTAAAAATCCATTCATGCCGTATAAGTTAAAAAAACATTCTTCTCGTACTTTTTTCGGAAATGTCAAAAAGTACCTCGTATGAAAAATAACAAAAGATTCCTTTCATATATTTTACTAAAAACTCACAGGAGGGTAAAATTGGATATAAACTATTTTAGAAGGATATAAATATTAAATATTGAGGTAAAATGGAAGTGGTTGATAAAATACACCCCAGTAAATACGAATTTATAAACAATCTCGGATAAAAATGAGATTGTGATATTTCCCTTACCTTAGATCCGATTTGCTTCGTAAGTGTCCAAAACTCCTGTATAATGATTTCAATAAAGTCATTGAGTTATTCCAGAATCATAATCATTGTTATGATATCATATATGGTTCACTTATGACATTATTTTACCCATTCTTTTGTAAATTCCTTGTTATAGAGCGTTTTGGGTAAAATCGTTTAATTTGTCGCTCGTGTTTTGACTTGTAATTTTTCATATGATTACTTAGATCCTGATTACTTAATTTCAGAAAACAAAACATGATTTATATATAATATATATTCAGAATATACGTATATATTATAGATCAGTAAATGGAAAGAAATACATCATTCATGGAGACGGTAGGCCGTACGTATGCAAGAACACTGTTTTTGTTTCCTTATTGAGTTTAATGGAATTATGTAGATGACATACATATATATACACATAAATCCAGTGTCATTCTTATGTCATATATTTCATGATTACTTATTATATATACTTTATAATCATTCATGAATGGTTAACGTGGAGAATGAATCTCATCGCGTCGTGGAGACGGTAGTCCGTACGTACGCACGAGCGATGATATCATTCTCATGATCATTGAATTGTATTTGAGTGTATGTATACTATTTAAGAATAAATATCAATTTACAATAATCATATATATTTATTATTTACACCATTATACCCATCCAAATATGGTGGTGGTGGAAAATAGATTACCCCACGGCGTGGAGACGGTATTCCGTACGTACACACGCACGGTGATTTCACTTTCCGTAGGATGGCTAGATGGTGAAATAGGGTTGTTTCATACATATAATAACATATCAGTATATGAGTGATACTGATGTTATTACTTCATAACGATACAACCTATGAAAAAGAAGTGGAAGAAGAAATAAAGTTGAAAGAATCAGTAACGGACATTACCTCTTCTTTGAAGCGCCTCTTTGAGATCTCCTTTTAGGGCACAAAACATGGTCTTTGAAGAAGACCAGAACATCTAGGATGTTTCTAGGGAAGCGGAGAAGATAATTTGGAAGGGTTTGTCCGATCATGAAGGCTCAATGTGGTGTGAGGAAGAGAGGGAGGAGGTTCCCTTTTATAAGGGAGGAAAGGGGATCTTTTGGAAAAACTAAAAATATTATTTTATTATAAATAAAACTCGGTTTTAAATAGCTCCAAATTAATTTATTTCATAGCTAAGGTATGGATGGGTCGCAATCCTCTCATCCAATAGAATTTTTACAAGTTTAGGTTCCTATTTTTACTTTATCATTTATATTTAACATTTTGTTAAATAATTTTACTTTTAACGTGTCTTCTTTGTTCTTATACTATAAGGTTAATAAACTTACTATAAGCATCCAAAAGAACCCAAAGTTGTTTATTATTAATATATATAATCTTATCTAATTCATTTTGCCGAACCTTATATTTTTAGGAATAAAATAACAATTAATAATATAATATTTGTTTTAAAAACTATTTTATGTCAATTTTGACACTATTTAATAATTGATTTTTGTGAAACTCATAACAGAATTATTAGTTCGAAAAAAGTTAATTAAATCAATACTAACATGTCATATTAACCTATAAAATTATTTTAATTCATAAAAAGTCTCAAATTATATTTATTTGGGTATTTATTACATCAATTATGTCAATATTTCATTAATAAGATAATTACTGCATCATCTTTGTGTCATAAATAAATTAAATTATTTAAAGTCTAAAAATTAAAAATAAAATATTATTTTGTAGGAAATAATATATATTTATAATTAATATTTATAGTCAAATTTTTATTATGTATAACCCTATATTAAAATTGATTTTCTTATTAAACTTTGATTTTATTCATTTTAACTCTTCTTTAAATAAAATAATATTAAATTTCCTAATCTAATCAATGTGGACCTAAAGGGTAATATTTTATCCCTAAGGTTGTTTTTGGTAGAATTACACCTATCCAATAGAATTAGGACATGTTTTAGGGTAATAATAATATCATTTTTACCCTTAATTACCCTATTTACTTTTAACTACGGTAAATAAAAGTAATCAGTTACTATTCACCAAAAATTATTTTCATCTCATTGATCCACATTTTACTTACTAAAATCAACAGTGTCTCTCAGAGTTTTGAAATTCCACTCAGAGAAGGGGTAAAATTATGTTTTATGAAAAAATCATTTTTTTAACTTCCACTTAGTGGTTTCACTATTCATCAAAAAATGAATGTTTCCAGAAAAATACCAAAAATTAGGCCTAATCTATATTGGATATTATGAACTCAAAAATGAATTCTGTTTTACCAAATTCAAAACATATCAGTTGCATTAATTAATTTAAAAATTAATTCCCGTCGTCAAAACAAATAGCGTATTTTTAAGAGATAATAAGTATCAAAAGAGTGACACTTGTTTATGTCTGGTTTAAATGTGAAATTAAATCCAATGAACAACATTGTATTAAATTGTAAAAATATATTCTAAATATAATTTAAAACCACTCAAATCAATAATTTATCTCTATTAATTATTTCGATTAAAAAGGTTGTTTTTAATTAAAATTTATTAATTTTCACTATTCATCAGAAAATGAATGTTATTCGAAGAGTACCAAAATATAACCCTAAGAAAATTTAGATATTCCGAATCCAAAAATGAAGTCCATTTTGAAAAAGAAAATTTCAAAAATTTCAAAAAGTGGTTATTACTATTCATAACTGCTAGTTTTAATAATATTTTGATAGCATATCGTTGTTTAGTGAAAGTCGGTATTGCGTACTACACACACTATCGAGGAAGTTCGCGATTGCGTGTAATGATAGCCAAGTCAAGGATGCGTGTTATGCATGCTCCTTTTGGTGTATCATACAACAAAAGACATTAATTAAGTTAAAAAGAATATTTTTCATAAAATCTCGGGGTGTTACATTCTACCCCCCTTAAAATGAATTTCGCCCTTGAAATTCGTCGGGGTCATAAATGGTTTACTACTCGAAAGTTTCTTTAATAGAAACCCACATCGTAAAAAGGAATACCAAAAAAAATCTTTAAAAACAAAAGTATGAAACGTAACAGTTACCCAAATAAACAAATCCCTGGGTTTCCACATAGGTGAAAATGTGGATATAGAAGAGAAATCTAACCATCATGTTCTGATAGAGAGTGGTAGAGAACATGGCTATGGAAAAGCCAGCAATCACAAAGCAATATATTTTTGATGATCTAAGGTACAATCTGATTCATTAGATATAAGACCACTAGGAAAACATTTTTGGTTTTCAAGATCATTTCCCTCAAGTTGATGAAATTGGAAATAGAATAAATACTTTCGTGATTTTGGTATAGTCTCACCGTTAGTCGTTCTTTGGACAATTTCCACTTCATCTCTTAACGAAATGAAGTTTAATTTTTCATTCGTGATGTGTTAGCAGATCATGTGACAGAATGAGGGGTTATTCCATCTGTATCAAACAAAATGTTTGAAAAGTTATCAAAAAATATGTAAGTCCATCTATAGTGAGATTAATCATATATGATTCCTAAAATGGACTTATACTTCTTATATTATATTTCTTAATATAATAAAACTAGTTTCTACTAAACAGGGACTTCATGTAGGCTAGTGGTAGGCGATAAAGGCCAGTCGCATTTCGGTTGTGGGTTTGATTCCCACAGCCTTGTCCAACGCGATGGGATGTCACTCTTCCTGTAGGTTGTCCTTTTTCTAAATCTATATTACTATAACATCCCATCAATAATATCGAAAAAGGTTCTATCATAACTTATGTCCAACATAATATATTCCAATATTTAGGCTTATCTAAAATACTTTGATCTAAGCTAATAGTATAAAGAAAATGATTACTTGAAATGTCACATAACAATCATGTGAATGCTATCATTTATCCCCCATATATCATAAGATATGTGAATTCCTTAATCATGTATTCTCTTGAAGAATGAAAACCCATTGAACCTTATTGAAAACATGAATTTAGTTAAAAGTTAACACTTTCCACATACCAAAATCATCAAAATTCTATATACTCAAACCATGATAACACTTAGTCCTTATATCAATCATGAGCTCATGAATACTGCCAAACATTTCATTATCTCCTTATCCCTTCATAATGCACATATCATCTTCTTTCCAAAAATATCTCAGTCACTTTCCATGGTTACCAATGGCATATTCTTATGGAAAACCACAATGGACCAATATATTGTTATTCCAATATACCATAAAAGTACCTCAATAACATTATTTTTGAATACCAATACAAAAACACTTCAAACCATCCCCTTCAATGATTGTCATGGAATAAGCCCTTCCTTGATTTAGATGTAACCTCTTAGTTCAGGGCATTGAGTTGGGTAATTCCCATGTTCTCCACAGATAAGACATTGAACTCCATAATAGTCTATCACTCTATGACCCTTTTCTCCAAACAGATAACATCTGTCCCTCCATTTGAGGTATTCCTCAAGGTTCTTCTTCCCTTCTTTAGAAATCTCAAACTTCCTTTCTTTATGCTCCTCACTATGCGAACATACAGAAAATTCCATCTTCCTCTTATTTGATCACTTGGGAATGCCACTAAATTTCACCTTGTTAATCATATATCACGATGAATTATTCGGCATAATCACAATATCATTCTCTCTAGGCATTACACAATTTCGTTGCTCATAGTCACCAATTTGTCCATTGGATTCAATGTTAACCGAATTCCTTCTGGTTCCCTCTATTGACTAAAACATAAAAAGAATTCTGTGAGAGGAAAAAATCATCCTAGGAAAAAACAACATAATAATGGGGGAGTATCATCAATATCTAACATCTTGGGTTACCGTAATTCTAGTACTATAACCTATACTTAACCTTGGGGACATCCCTGGACATACCATAGAAATATCTCTAGGGATCTTACTAAAGTTCTCGCATCCTAGTTTCCAAAGTTTGACTAAACCTTTCCTCTGATACCAACTATAGAGACCAGAAGCTTAACGTACATGGACATTACATTACTTTTTCGGAATACTAAGTACATAACAAAAACACACACACAAGGACCGTAATAGTTTAGTTTCTTTGGAATCTTGGAAAATAATCTTCTAATCATGGTGAAAGATCTTCAACATCTCCCATAAATATCTTCCATTTTTTTACCTAAATTTTTTCTTTATATCTCGGGTAAATGAAAACATAAAATGTTGAGCTCAAATGCTCAGTAAGGGTAAATAAAAGAAATATCAATCACATCATATTCATAAGAACATTACATTTTGGAAATATAACCCTGCAAAAGAGATCATAATTTCATAACATGGGATAAATCATGGTATTGAAATGTAATCACAATAATCATAACATAAAACATGAAGCTTTGTGTCATACACACATAATCATAGAGAATCATTTCTTATTAGTCAAGACTCATTGCCAAGACTATCTTAGTCGACAAATCCCATTTCGGAACCGAGTTAACTAATCGTTTCAGTCCTGTTTCACTGAACTGGTTTACCCTGCCGGTCCAGCCATGTCTATCTCATTAGATATAAAATCTTTACCCAATGCATTGGAGGGAGATATAGGTCCCACCCATCTCATACTGATACCCTTCTTATGTGTGCCACAAAATCATAAACCATACATCATAGCATAACCCATGTAATAAAAATGGGAATCTTAAACATTATGACATCATAAAATAATTCATATAAAGTAAATGAATTCATAAAAATATTTCCATCACAACATAATCAAATCCATGTAATAATAGGGATAGAAACAGAACCCTTTATTATCTTAGATGGAAAATAATTTTGATAAAACACTTGAACTCCATTCTTGAGGAAAATATCCTTTCTACTTCAGAAACACTTTTACTTTCTAAACATGTCATACAATTATAAACTAAAAGAAGTTGATTAAAAATAAACTTGAAAACATGTAAAGGAATCTTCTTGAAAATAATGTTTTAAGAATCCATTCAGGCCGTATAAGTTAAAAAACATTCTTCTTGTACATTTTTCAGAAAAGTTAAAAAGTACCTCGTATGAAAAACGATAAAAGATTTCTTTCATATATTTTACTAAAAACTCACCAAAGGGTAAAATTGGATATAAACTGTTTTAGAAGGTTATAAATATTACATATTGAGGAAACAAGGATGTGGATGATAAAATACACCACAGTAAATACCAAAGTATAAACAATCTCGGATAAAAATGAGATTGTGATATTTCCCTTACCATAGGTCTGATTTGCTTCGTAAGTGTCCAAAACTCCTTTATAATGATTTAAATAATGTCCTTGACTTATTCTGGAATCATAATAATTGTTATGATATAATATATGGTTCACTTAAGACTTTATTTTACTCGTTCTTTTGTAAATTCAATGTTAAAGATCGTTTTGGGTAAAATCGTTTTATTTTTCGTCCGTGTTTTGACTTATAATTATTCATTTGATTACTTAGATCATGATTATATAATTCCAGAATATAAAACATGATTTTTATATAATATATATTCAAAATATACATATATATAATAGATCAGTAAATGGAAAGAAATACACCGTTCATGGAAACGGTAGGTCGTACGTACGCAAGAACGCTGTTTTCGTTTCCTTATTGAGTTGAATGGAATTATGTAGATAAAATACATATATATATACACATAAATCCAGTATCATTATTATGTCATATATTTCATGATAACTTATTATATATACATTATAATCATTCATGAATGGTTAACGTGGAGAATGAATCTCATCGCGTCGTGGAGACGATAGTCCGTACGTACGCACGAGTGATGATATCATTCTCATGATTGTGGAATTGTATTTGAGTGTATGTATACTATTTCAGAATAAATATCACTTTACAATAATCATATTTAGTTATTATGTACACCATTATACCCATCCAAGTAAGGTGGTGGTGGAAAATAGATTACACCACGGCGTGGAGACGGTATTCCGTACGTATGCACGCGCGGTGATTTTGTTTTCCGTAGGATGGATAGATGGTGAAATAGGGTTGTTTCATACTTATAATAACATATAATTATTTGAGTGATACTAATGTTATTACTTCATAATGAAACAACCTAAGAAGAATAAGTGGAAGAAGAAATAAAGTTGAAAGAATTGGTAACGGACATTACCTCTTCTTTGAAACGCCTCTTTAAGATCTTCTTTTAGGGCACTAAAATTGGTATTTGAAGAAGACCAGAACCTATAGGATGTATCTAGGGAAGAGGAGAAGAGAATTTGGCAGGTTTTGTCTGAGGTTGAAGGCTCAATGTGGTGTGAGGAATAGTGGGAGGAGGTGCCCTTTTAGAAGGGAGGAGAGGGGCTCTTTTGGAAAAACTAAAAATATTATTTTATTATAAAGCCTAATTCGGTTTTAAATAGATCCAAATTAATTTATTTCGAATCTAAGGTAGGGATGGGTCGCAATACTCTCATTCAATATAATTTTGACAAGTCTAGGTTCCTATTTTAACCTTATCATTTAGATTTAACATTAAGTTAAATAATTTTACTTTTACCGTGTCTTATTGTGTTCTTATACTATAAGGTTCATAAACGTACTATATGTAGCCAAACGAACCACAAGTTGTTTATAATTAATATATATAACCTTATCTAAATCATTTGGCCGAACCTTCTATTTTTAGGAATAAAATAACAATTAATAATATAATATTTTTTAAAAAAACTTTTTTATGTCAATTTTGATACTATTTAGTAATTGATTTTTGTGAAAATCATTACAGAATGATTAGTTCGAAAAAATTTAATTAAATAAATACTAACATGTCATATTAACCTATAAAATGAGTGGAATTCATAAAAAGTCTCAAATTATATTTATTTGGGTATTTATAACATCTATTATGTCAATATTTCATTAATAAGATAATTACTGCATCATCTTTGTGTCATATATAAATTAAATTATTTAATGTCTAAAAATTAAAAATAAAATATCATTACGTAGAAAATATTTTTATATTTATAATGAATATTTATAGTCGAATTTATCTTATGTATAACCCTATAATAAAAATTATTTTATTATTAAACATTGATTTTAACTATTTTAACTCTTCTTTAAATAAAATAATATTAAATGTCCTAATCTAATCCAAGTGGACCTAAAGAGTAATATTTTATCCCTAAGGTTTTTTTTGGGCGAATTACACTTATCCAATAGAATTAGGACATGTTTTAGGGTAATAAAAATATCATTTTTACCCTTAATTACCCTATTTACTTTTAATTGTGGTAAATAAAAGTAAAAAGTTACTATTCACTAAAAATTATTTTAATCTCATTGAACCAAATTTTACTTACTGACATCAACGGTGTATCTCGGATTTTTGAAATTCCAGTCAAAAAAGAGGTAAAATTACGTTTTATGAAAAATTCATTTTTTAACTACCACTTAGTGGTTTCACTATTCATCAAAAAATGAAAGTTTCCAGAAAAATATCAAAAAATATGCCTAAGATATATTTGATATTATGAACTCAAAAATGATGTCTATTTTACCAAATTCAAAACATAGCAGTTTCATTAATTAATTTAAAAATTAATTCTCGTCGTCAAAACAAATAGCGTATTCTTAAGAGATAATAACTATCAAAAGATTGACACTTGTTTATGTCTGGTTTAAATGAGAAATTACATCAAATTACCAACAATGTATTAAATTGTAAAACCCTATTCTAAATATAATTTAAAACCACTAAAATTAATAATTTATCGCTATTAATTATTTCAATTAAAAAGGTTGTTTTTAATTGAAATTTATTAATTTTCACTATTAATCATAAAATGAAAGTTATCCGAAAAGTACCAAAATTTCACCCTAAGCTAATTTCGATATTCCGAATCCAAAAATGATGTCCATTTTGAAAAATAAAATTTACAAAATTTCAAAAAGTGGTTATTACTATTCATAATGGCTAGTTTTAATAATATTTTAATAGCATATCGTTGTTTAGTGAAACTCGGTATTGCGTACTACACATGCTATTGAGGAAGTTCGCGATTGCGTTTAATGCAAGGATAGTCAAGGATGCGTGTTGTGAAAGTTCCTTTTGGTGTAGCGTACATCACATGAAATTAATGAAGTTAAAAAGAATATTTTTTATAAAATCTCGGGGTGTTACATAGAGCCTGATATGAAAGATTAAATTCGTTTCTTTTGAAAAATGTTAATACTTTTGGTCTAGAAGACCCAACTCTTTCTAAGAAAATATAATTTTCTAATTTTTTTAGTACAGATTTATGTTGTTTATATCATTTTTTAATAAACAAACAAAAATCATTATAATGATTTTTCAGAACTTATACAAATAGAATTTGAAATGAGCATGATAAGAGAATTAATCTTTTTTAGAACTTCAAATTTATCAAAAGGACTATCTAAATGTTATAAATAAAAGTAAATATATTATTGATCTATTGAAAAAGTTTGGTCTTGAAAACTACAAGAAAAATTGAACTCCCATGTGTACCAATATTATGCGTGATTTGTATGAAACTGGAAAACTAGTGGATAACAAGTTATATAGAGTTATGATTGGTAGCGTACTATATGTTACTACAAAAAATCCTGTTATCATGTTCTCTGTATGTTTATGTGAAATATTTTAAACAAATAATTATGAATATCATCTTATTTCTATCAAAATAATTTTTAGATAATTTAAAGGAACTGTTTTTCTATCCCTTCTCTACCAAAAAACTTCTGATTTTAATTTAACATCATACTTAGATGCAGATTTTTGAGTATGTAGAATAGATAAAAATATTACTTAAGGAACATTTTACTTCTTAGGAAAATCATTAGTGTCATGGTCAAGTAAGAAGAAACACTCTATTGCACTCTAAACAGTCGTGACATGATTTGTGTTTGCAGGCAGTTGTTGTGCACGAGCATTGGGGATAAAAAACACAATAATGGACTTTGGACTTAATTTTGTTAATATACATATTTTATGTGGAAATACTAGTGCAATAAATATTTCAAAAAATCTAATAAGTCATTCAAGAACCAAAAATATTGATATTAGACATCAATTTCTTAGAGTTCATGTTCTTAAAAAGCATATATCTTTGTAATTTCTTAGCACTAAAAATCAATTAGATGATATTTTCACTAAAGCACTACCCACTGCATGTTTTGATTTTATAAAGGGAGAGTTAGGTTTATTTAATTTACAATATAAATTTGGTTCAATTTTATTGTGATTTTAAGTTTATTTTATTTCTTTCTTTAAACTTTTTTTCTATTTTGTTCTAGTATATTTTAGTTAATTTTAGAGGATTAATGGGTGTTTAAAACTGCATATTCATTTAAATATTTTTGTAATTTTTACACTGTGACAAAAAAATATAGTACACTTCATTGGTTTGAAAAATCATTCATCTACCTTATCCGTTGTTTTCCCAAAACCTTTCGACCAACCTGAGAGCTTTGTCAATTTCTCTTAACCCTAAACACTGAAATCTTTAGGCTTTCCGTCCATCAAATTTTCAAACCTTCTAAAATGACGAAGACTAAGCACGTTGATGAAGGAGAACCATGCAATTGGAATCGATATAAAGTTACACAAAGAAGGAATGTCCAGGGGAAGGTTATTAATTTCGAGAGGAAGATTTAGTCAAATCTGCTGCTCAAACAAGCCCTAGCTTTTCAAGGACTGGAAACCATCTTCAATGACAATACAGTTTCAGAATTCCTATCCGAGGTAAGGATGAGGTATTTTTATGGTAGCATGTAGTTTATTTTTGGGGAACATGAAGACATGATTTATGATAACATTGTCAATAAGTACTTCTCAATCTCATTAAATGAAGAGTTGAAGAATTTATGTTGTTCGCATGAGGGGGTATTTCATTTTGACCTTAAATCGATTAGAGATTAGAACAACACCTCAAAAGACATTATGTCTTTTCTGTTCAACTCAACAAACATTAGGAAAATGATTGTAAAAGATCATGAAGCTGACCACAAGATCCTGGTAATGTTCATTCAAAATGTAATAAAAACCTGAGTAGTAAAGAAGGACATGATTCTCTACCCATCCATGTACATCATGTTAATATTTCTGAGTGATATTAAGATAAATCTACCAAGACACTTATTCAGATATTTTCTCTATAGCTATCAACCTGATTCGAGGATGAATTTTTATCTATATGGACCGATAATATCAAGGATTCTATTGAAAAAGAGGATGATCATGTTGGTAGAGGAATGAGTCAAGTCCCATCACAGTAATGTGCTGAATGAAGGTTCTCTATTAAATCTAGTATTTTTATAGAGCACCATCAAATGAAATATTCAACCTATATATGCTAAGAAAGACGAGAGCTCGTGACCTCAAATGGAGAGAATAAATGCTGGAAAAGAAGGGATGGCTGATTCCAAAACTGATGGGGTTTCTCAACACTCAAAGAGAAGACTCAGGTATGC
The DNA here is from genome assembly GCA_963277665.1 of Viscum album. Lineage (NCBI taxonomy): Eukaryota > Viridiplantae > Streptophyta > Magnoliopsida > Santalales > Viscaceae > Viscum > Viscum album. The sequence goes on from OY728138.1 coordinate 287,891,887, forward strand.
TACCCATGATGAGAATAAGAATATAAAGAAGAGGAATAGGCTCAGAGAATTGTTCAGAGGCCTAGGATAAGGATAGAGTCATAGGATACAGAGCAAGAGTTCGAATCAGAAGAAGCAATATGCTCTGTTTATTTTGATGAATCACTTATAAAGGAAGAGTTGCAAGTGGAAATTCAAAACAGATAGCATAAATTTGTGTCTTTGATTGGTGATGAAGAACATGAAATCGCTCCTGTGGATAAGGTTCAAGGAACAGAAGCTCAAGCAATAATTGTTCACACAGAAGTAGTTCGAGAAAAAACTTTTGAAGATGGAACTGAGGAAGCTGAATAGACTGTTCAACAGTCATTGACTGAGAGTCAAACAATGATAGTTGATCAGACTATGGGACACTCAGATCCACATTTGAGAGTACAAACTGACATTCTGGAGAACCAATCTTTTTCAGATGAAAGTTTAGTTGGAAAATCAGTAGATAATGTCATGCCCTTCATTATCGTTAATCAGCATGTGAATGTAGATGAGGATACATATGACTCTCTATCACAGCATGTGGATGAAGTAGTGATGAAGTATAATAAAATTCAAGAAGAGAATGAATCTCTAAAGCATGGGTTGGATGCTGCAAGGAAGAGCGTACAAGATCATTAGGAGAACTCAGTCTCCAAGAGAGAATTCGATGCCTTCAAGAGGGAAATGATGGAAGAAATTGTTAATATTAGGTATGAATCTATGTCTAAGACAAACTTTTATGATCTAAAATGGTATTTGTGAAGAAAATTTTCCTCATGGAAAAGTAGTGTCAGTCAGCCTAATACATCTACATGGGCTCCACCTACCTTATAAGATCTCATTCCCAGATTTCAATCCATTAAAGTAGTACATGAAAATATAAATATCAGACATGATGATCTGTAGTGCAACAACATTCCCCTATTAGTTCTTTTAGAGAACCAAAATAATTTGTTTGATCAATAAAATCAATCATAGCCTGGTATTCGATCCTTGATGAACACCTTTTTAGAGAATCTAGACCATTTAATGAAGCAAGAGACCACTCTTAATGAGTTTTTGAAGGTGAATATTGTGGAGAATCAGCATGCTAATAATTACTCTAGAACATTGATCACTTAACTTGGAGACATTCTGATATAGAAGCTGAGATTAGTGTGGGCAGAGCTAAAAGATATGTTTTGAGTCCTACAATATTCTTTCCCATACAATCCTCAATCCCTTCTATATTTTAACTATTCTGACAATGACTGTTCTTTTATCTTGATTTTATAATGTTCTATAAAAAATTCATTTATTGATCAATGAATGTTCTCTGTTTATATCTATTTTATCTTTGTTTGAAAGTTTGTATACAGTTTCAAATAAATTTCTGTTTATTTAATTATTGTTAACTGTAACATTAACTTCTAATCTGTTCAAATATTATATGTGTTCTAATTTATTTCTATACTATATTTTTTATATCATAAAAGAGGCAGAAATTTAGTCACTACATTTACATTTACACCTATCTATGTTTACAAAATTTCTATGTTATGTAGCTATGATTATAGTTTTTGCTTATGAGTTTTTTGATCATCAAAATGTGGGAGAATTTTTGGAATATATTGTCTCAAAAATACTCTATATTTTATGATGATTTTGATGTTCCTCAATAGCCATTTTTGTTATTATAAATATTTTATTTTTGGTATTTTTCAGGGCATTTATTTTCATTATAATTCATATTTATTCACAAGTAATTCGTTAAATTGTGGAGAACATTATTAAGCGTATTCTGGAAACAATGGTCATCATTTGTCGTTTTGCTGAAAATACTATTCATTTTATTCGTCAATTAATATAATGTATGGAACAAACCCTACCTTTGGATAGACCCTACGTGAGACAAAATCAGAATAGTATGGTTGATGAACCTTTCGTTCATAATGAACCTTACATTTGTATCACAAAACATATGGATCATGAACCTTACTTTTGTATTGAACCCTATGTTTTGATAGAAATATATGGATGATCAACCATACATTTGAGAAGAAAAACGTATGGATTATCAACCATAAGTTCATTATATACCATACGTTTTTTCCTTCTAATGAAGAAACCTAATGTTTGACATTTGAACCACCGAGAATCTGAAATTTACGTCATTATCGGATATTCATACAACAACCTATACAGAATATCAGGATTATTTAAATATCATTACTGACTGTTTTAGTGTGAATTTATGATCAATTAAAAGAACCAATTATAGTAGAGATTTTCATTTCTATTCATAAGGGGAGTTACGACATCTCTGATATGATATGTTATTTTTCTTAGGCATCTTTTTCGGATCTGAAAAACTGTACTGAAGTTTCTGCTCGTTATAAATCATTTTGAGTTTTCATAAAAAAGATTAGATGACTCTCTGGTTTATGAAATAAATCAATAATCTGTGGTTTTTTTCAATTATACAATGATCATGAATCTCAGGAACCCAAATATTATCATAAACCTATATTTTGATTTCTGTGAATAGGACGATGTGTTTTTGTTTTTGTTCTTAAAGATTCAAAGATATTTTGTGAGAATAGATTTCTTCAGACATTCATCAAGGTTTATTCTTTTCGAAAGACAAAGATCCATCATTTATCAGTTGTGTGTTGCTAAAAATATGAACTGAATTTGTTTTTCTATAAACAAACATCATTTATCATGAGTATCGGCTGCTCATATTCAGTCGTGGTGGAGAATCACCTTCTCGCACTAAGCTATGGATTTTTGTTCTCTATTGTCATTAACCAAAAGGCTTTGTTTTATAAATCCCTTGTTGTAAGGGTGGAAACTACCTCTACTTATTTGTGGAATGTTCTTCTGTTAAGAGGACGTTACTAGTGAAATTAATCAACCCGTAGAGAGGGTGATTGGTGGAGTGGACTAGGGGATATTTATGCACCAACCCACTATAAATTGCTTTGTCATGTTTTCTATTCTATCCACTGCATATTATCTATTATGGAAACATCCCAAACTGTGTCTATGATTTTGGAAAGACATAATCGAGGAATAATTTTAAGACACAATTCACGCCCCCTCTTGTGTTATTGCAATAGATAATCCGACCTAACAATACCTACTTTCAAGAAGACACCGATGTATTTCTTATTGAATTACATGGAATCTACTAGATTGTGGGTTTTGGCTTTTAATTGTTTCAATACTGGATGTAATACCTATATCAAATACTCCATATTGAGTGTAAACTATATAATTAATGTAATTACTGAATCAACTACAGTATTTGTGTACTAAGGGATCAATACACCTGGATATATATCATAGAAAAGCCATGTTTTATTTTTTAAGAAGAATGATGAATCTATGGGGATGTGTATTACTAATAGGGAAATCAATTATATTATAATCAATTTATATTATACTATATTGGAAATTGATTACTACTTTGACAAAATTTATAATGATAAATATATTAAAATGACTAACCATAATTATGGGTATCATCAATTATGAATAAAGAAGGATGATATTTTCAAGAATATATTTTGTACTTGTTATTTACATAATTATTGTATATTAATTCTATGTGGATTAAATAATTAAACCTATAGTTATATATATATATATTAAAAATTATATATATGGTCCATGTTGATGGGTTTTATATGGTATTTTTTAATGATATAATATTTTACTCCAGGATCTTTGTGGATTATGAAAATTACATGAATATCATTCATAAGAATCATAAAATAATGAATTTATATGGGAATGTTAGAATGTGTGAAATCTAGATAAAGAATGTTTCATTTATTAGTCATATTTTCTCTAAATATAGAATCATTGTTCATTTTGTAAAGTAAGAGGTATTCAAAGAGTGGCCTAAAATGAAAAAAAACCGTGGTACATAGTTTAATTGGTTTTTGAGGTTACTATAGATAATTTTATCACAAATTTCCCTGATAGTAATACCATTAACAAAGCCCACTTGTAAAGGATTTATGTTTATATACCGAACATAATGTGATGAATGTTTTAAGGAATTTAATTGGAGATTAGAGTTTGGTTTGATCAAGACATTACTATTAAGAGATAATTGAATTGGATTAAATAATAATTCAATGAAAATGGGGATTGTTAGTCCACTTATGGAAAATAATAAAGTAAATAACCATGCATAAATTTAAATAAATACCCTTTAAAAACTATAAAACATATTATATTGAGTTAGAATATATAATCAATTAATTAAAAATATAGATAAATTATCTCATCTGTAAAAAAATGTGAGATATGCTTGGATCAAATGAGTTTCAAATATATAATTCCATAGAATGGTATCAAAATGTGGAAATAGAAATTTCTCTAGGTACTCAAGTATTATGATTATTTAATTCACTTCCAACCAAATAAGGAAAATACGACATTATTTTTATTGATTTGAAATGATCATGTTGTCTGGACCAAATGAGTTTTTTTAGTGATTCTATGTTAATAAATATAATAAATACATAACTAGAAAATATCAAGGAATGGGAAATATCAATCAGGTTTTAAATGATTCCCAAACAATATGGGATGAGATAAAAAGAACTCTACCAGATAATGAGAATTTTCAATAGGGAATTCATTCCCGGAATTATGAGAAATTGGAAAATTTGTTATATGAAGTCAGCTTTCAAAAACATGGAAAAAGGATATGTCTTCCATATATACATGTTCTAAAAAGATAAAAATTATATTATTATAATTTATACAATATATATTCACACCCAGGTAGAAGGTTATATATATATATATCATGTAACATATCTGGTGGGAATATATGAATTTGTAAATTGCTAATTAATTTTCATGATGTTTTTTTCCAAAGGAAAATTCTTATATATATCTAGTTATTGGGTGTTCAAAAATACTATAAAATATTTTAATCTATGTTGATTTCATTCCCACTAAACTATAATGGTTGGTGGAATCAATATTTAGCTTTGGTAGAGTTTAATTATAACAATAAATTTAATTCAAGTATTCAAATTGTGCAATGTGAATAACTATATAGGAATAGATGACATAATTCAACTTGTTCGGATGAATTTGGTGAAAATAATATTCTAGGAATATAAATTTACAAGGATATAATTAAAATTGTAATCACTATTTGGAACCATCTTTCAAAACCTCTATTCAAGATAAATAATTATTCCCATTATTGGTGTAATGATTTGTAATTTGAAGTGGTAGACTATGTTTTCGTAGTTGTATCTCCATGTATATGTGATGTAAGGTTCAATAGAAAGGGAAAATGAGCCCCATAAACCATAAATCTGGTGAAATTACATAATTAAATGGATCTATGGTTTATAATTAAGAATTGGAAACAATCCTCTTTAATGTGCATGATATAATCTATATATCATTGTGAAGGAGATATATGCGAGAGCCAATGCATGTGATCACCTCTGATGAAATAGAATTAGAACATAATATATCTTCTGATAATCATCATATTATGATTACTTGATGTAGATACTATGAGTTTTTTAATTCTATGACTCTTAGTGTAATGGTAAATTAGAGAAACCATATGATATAATAGGTAATATGGGAATGTTAAGTATTCATGATGAAGAACAAAATGAATTTTATAATGAAATATTTATCGATAAATTATTAGGATGATATTTTTTTAGGGATTGAATAATATTACAACCTCAAATGTTTTGATATATTTATTTCTAAATAAACTCAATTTATTCTGTATCTAATGATACAAAGAAGGCCATGTTTAAAAGAACCGTAATATAAAATATCATTTTAAACTATCTATTAAATTGTGGGGTATAAGAAAGAGTAAATAAATATTGAAATTTCTATGATCCAAAAATATATATAATAAATGTTTTTTTAAATATTTTCTATGAAATACCAAAATTTATTTGAATGTAAAAATTTTTTTAACGAAAAAACAATTTTTGGATTTTAATGTGATTTTATCATAAACATTTTATTATTCTAAAATTAAGAACCATCCCATTTTGGGAAATTATTTTAAAATTAATTCTTCCACAAATATATATTTAATTTAATAAAAATGATCCAATATATGGAATCAAGAGGATCAAATATTTTAAATAGATCTATTTTTCTATGCATCATGAATAGCAAGTGTGGTAAAACTTATAACTATAGAAATGGTTAGATCATGATAATATAGATTATAAACTATTGTTAAGGATTCTATTTTTCATAATGATTCAAATTTTATTAGCATAATTCAACCCATATCACCTTACTATCAAAATATAAATTTTTAGGTGACACTTATCTATGAAAATGACCTATATAATATTTGAATCAACGAAAAATGCAATGTTTCACCCAAGTAAAAATAAATTTATCATATATGTTCAAATAGGGAAAAAACATAGGTTTGAATGAATATATTTTTATTATATTAATAGAAATTATTAATTTTTCAATAATTTTTATATTGTATTTAATTACAATAATTACTTATAAAACAATAAGAGAATAATAATTAAATTAATGGCATGATAAAATAATTGTTTTTAAAAATATTTAAAGTAATAATTTCTTTGAGTTATTCAATTACATTAATTTCATATATATATATATATATATATATATCTCATTTTAGTGATTATAAAAAGTTTATATTCAAGTTAAAACATTTCTTTGATGTGTTTGATGTAACATTAAAAAAAATGTGACAAGAATGACAATAATGATATTTTATGAAAATAATATTTAATTAAATTATTTAAAATTTATTAAAATATTAATAGAAGAAAATTGGGACATGATAAGGTAATAATTTTATCGATTTTCCATTTAGTATCCAATTTTCTATTTATAAGAAAAATATCATCCCATATAAGTGAAATGATGTCATAGTTGTTAATGTTTAAAAAATTAGACTACTGTGTTAATCCAAAAGACATGGTTTTATATAAAACATAAAATAACCAAAATTCTATTATTTATTGACATGTAAACCATATCCAAACTTTTCATTGAATATGTGGCCATTTAATGGGATTTATATTGATATTGTGTTAATTATATTTACGTAAATTTAATAATTCCTTGAATATCTTTTTAATCCTTTATAAAAGGAAATGATATACATAACATAATTACACCATATTGATAAGACTAATTCAAAAAATAAATATCAATTAATTTTATAAACAACATATTCTATCTAATTGTGATGATTTTAACCCCATAATAGAATCATTGTGTTCCTTAATAATGGATCAAAATGAGGTCTCTTTAAGAAGACGTAATCATCTTACCCATCATCCATCACATTATGTGTTCTTATAAAAAATATATATCATTAGTAATTATAATAAAATAATAAATTATGTATCCTATGTAATCATAAATTTTATTGGGATAACATATTCACAATTAGAAACCCCATTTTACATCAAATTGAACGTGAAAGTATCACTCATTTGTAGGTATGGCTCACTGTCTCAAAGTAGCGATTCAATTTAGTTTTCAAACACATATTTTATAGATGGAAACTTTTACTAAATTATGGTTTATATAAAATATATTTTTTACTATTATTGTTTTATAATATTAATATCATATATACCTTCTTACCATTTAGTCCGTCGGAACACGATAACTTCTCTCATTCATATGAGGGACTGCCACATTCACAAAGAAATGTGATTTTTTATTACATTTCAATTTATATGGGTTGGAGTGAGGAGGGATTTAAAAAAATATGACATATATTATACAAAAATAATTCATTAATGATGAATTATTATTTTCCTTTCTTCCCATACACCCATTACAAATTGAAAATAACTTTCATACGTATGTACAATATACCATCTCCATTTATAGTGAAATTATATTTTCTATCCTTATCATTGTAAAATGTATCAAAATACATTTATAATGATTATATAATATATTTATATCAGTTTTATTACAATTTATATTATAGAACTATTATAAATATAAAATTATTGAAACTATCAAAACAAAAAATATGTGAAATTTTTTGCCTTTATAAAACAGAATAATAGTTTTAATATTGAATTTCTAAAATATGTATAATAAATTATTATAATTATTTTATATATGGTATTAAATTATTTATTATAGTTATAAATTTAACTTTTATTAAATATTTATTTATTAAATAGTAGTTTCTAATACATATCAAGGATATTGAACATGAGATAAGGGTCTATTTCACAATATCATCATCATTTTAGACTATTTATCTTCAATCCATCATTGGGGGAATTTTTGGATATTTAAATATAAAACCTAATCTATATTATTTTACATTAAATTACTAGTGTCCCATTCATTTTCTTCTATATATGTTCACAATACCCAAAAAATTTCATGAAAATAAAATATTGTTTCAATACGTGGTCGGGATTCATTATCTTCGTTGATCATATTATTTTTTAAAATTTCCAGAAGAAATTTTTTAAAATTAAAAATTTAATTAATTAAAAAATTACCCATGATTTACTTTTACAATATGTATATAGAATATTTTTGTAATATTCCAAAATGGAACATTTTAACATTTTTACAAAAGAATCCATGTAATGTTTTTTAACATGTACAACATGAATAAAATTACCCATAGTCATGATTAATTATTATATTAGATATTAATTTACATGTTTATAAGATTATTATAAATTAATGTATCTTCCTTAAAAGTTGTAAATTTTTTAGATGTTAAATACTAGATTTGAAAAGGGAATTTTATCACGGAATTTTCCAGTGAGAAATTTAATGTATTTTCACATATGTCAATATCCATTTATTAAATATTGTGATTTATTATATATAACATAAAAATATACCATGCAACATATTTATATTCATGGATTATGATCAGTTTGAACCAGAAAATTATTCACATTTCCTATAATAGTCCTTCAGAAACTAAAAATTGATAATTTTATAGAATATTGATTATAGTTTAATGATTATTCATATATTAATGCATTATATTTACTATGTAAATGGTGGTGACGAACATTAAGAATCCTCAGGATGCATTATAAGGTACAGTGATACAAAATATATTTTTTATATGGCCATGAAATTAAACATTTTTTATAAAGATATCATGGCATAATTCCTTGAAATTGTGTTCTAGATTACTAAGAAAAAAGCATCGACAATATTTTTATGATGTATGTAATTATGAATTTTATATTTATGAAATTTTTTATAATCACCAATGTGATTATTTAAATAGTTGTTTATACCAGTAAATTTATGAATCTCATGTGATTAATTATGATGTAGTAGTTGTAAATCATTAATTCTTGTGATATTGGTCATTCATTATTTATCTTCAATAGTATTTATTAGCATAAAAATCATATATTATCACACCTTTATTATTTTTAATTTTACTAGGATTATAGGAAATTATTTATCAAAAAAAATTAGGGAAATAATATAGGATATAAATAACATTCCAATGTGAATACTATGTTGTTTTTATGTGTTAAAATTTAATTTTTTATTTAAATTTATATATAATTTATCATGAATTTTAGAAAATTATATTCATAGGGATGTGAATGCATGAATTTTTTAGATTTTTAATAAATTAACCACTTTCATTATGCTACAATGTTTAGGGTCATTACAATTATAATGGATTAAAATAGATTATGATCATGCATAACCTAGATAAAATATATGGTGTCATATATGGATGAAATGATGTTATTATTTAGACATCTTATATATGATATTTCTTGATAATTTTGTTTCCCATAATGGTTATAGTTTAGAAAACTATGATTATATTATTTTTTTAAATGGATGACCACCCAAATAACCATGTTAATATAGAATTTTATAGAAAATGTAATTATTTTACTCCTATAAAATAAAATGTTATTGTAGATGAAATGAAAAATATCATTTAAATGATAATAAAAAATTGTTAAATCAATGATAACATTTATGGTGTAAATGTCATAATAATAAGAAACTATTCTGTTTAGTTTGTAATGTGGTAAGACCCACCGTATTTTAGTATTTATGCTTTTCTACTAGTATTTGAGAAATATTTGACTTCCACTATAATAAAATTTCTCATTATCCTATGTTCATTACAATTGAATGTTATTTATGATTCTTACCAATGGTAAGGTGATGTTGATCATTGGTGAACTCTTATTAAGAACATGAAAAAATTTGATGAAATTAAATCTAATGGGTGGGATGAGTTTAGGAGATCATTTTTCAATATATACATTCTTCACATTAATTGTAATGAAATGGAGAATGAATTTTTTGATCTAAAATTGAAGGAGGATGAATCATTTTTTACCTATGAGGAAAATTTACCGAGACATATAAGGTAAACATATATTATTATCATCCAGTTAGAAATTAAGGATAATCATATATTCATTGAAATTAAACAATTTCATCAAATGTAATTACCCATATAAGGATTTGGTATGAATGAATAAATAATTTGATGTATTATAAATGTGGAAATAGATATTTGTGTATCCAAATGGTCTCATGGTTTTTATATGTAATTAGTGATGTAATTTGGTAGAAATTATAATAAAAAAAATGGTAGAATGTAAAAGTGGAGTCTTCTATTTTTCTCACTGTGGTGACATATTTGTAGAGTAAATAGTCATTTTTAAATTATTAAATTCATTTGGTTTTGAATTGTTAGTCATTGCAAAATAAAATGATGGTGTGATGAGAAGATGTTTTCCCCTGATTAGGGAACATCATAACCAAATATACCCCCAATACTCTAATGTTTCAAATTGATGGAGAATGGTAATTAGAAATGTCATGGATTATATTTATTTATATAATGTCCACATAATATTTTTATAATGTGAATTCATAGTTGATATTCCAAAAAATTTATATTCATCTATTATTGTGATGAAAAATATAATATATTTATATAAATTGAATATATTGTTAGATTAAGATTCATATTAAAATGGTATGTATATCTCTAATAGTTGGGGATAATTTGGTAATTGAATATATTACTATCATATGATTATTTGATGATCTTTTTATAATATAATTAATTTTTATACTTCTTCTTAATCAAGAAGTATATTTTTTAATAGAACACATTCATAGTGAAATATTTATTTAAATTAATCCACATATAATTTCCCTTGATTGTGTTATATGATAAGGAGAAAAAACTCTACGTGATTCCTGATAAGGGATTCATTCTACCATGGTTATTAATTTTGGTATTAGGTGGCCTCTGGTATGAAGAAATATGGATTGATGAAACTCTGATGTGATGATCTATAACATAATAAGATCATAATGAATAATACACATCCACTGCCCCATATTGATTATTTCATTGATCAATTAAATAGAGTTAAATACATTTCCAAAAATTATCTTCAATAAGGATACTGTTAGTTGATATTCATAAGTGAATACATTCCTATGAAATTTTTCCATGAGTTTTGTGGACACAAAAATTTATAGTGATTCAATTCGCTACTAATAATTCCCCAACTACATTCATGTATTTAATTAATAGAGACATAAAGATTACCTTGAGTTGTTTTTAGTACTATTTATAAAACATATTTGTTTACTTCACATGAGTATAGAGAAACATGATGATCAAATAAAGACTGACTAGAAGACCTAAAGAATGAAAATATTTCTGAAAATTTTACCATGAGTGAATTTTGGAAACAAAAGACTCTTTTAGGGGATATATATTCTCAATATAGTATATATCGGTGGGTCTATCTAAGATAGATGTTATTGAACATTATACCATACGAAACACTATGACTATAATCAATTTTTTATTTGTTTGTTAAGATATTACAAAATATTTTAGGACAATTTATTAGGGATATGTAATTCACAAATTATGTTAACGTGAAACATAGTCACAATATTTTGGATACAAGGATGCGACGAAAATTTGATGAAAGTTTATATAAGGCATGTTAGCAAACTATTGATTTTATTCGCTATATGTTTATATTGGTTTTTATTGTATAGTCGCTAATATTAGTACGTAATATGTTCATTTCTTGTCTAGAATAATATTGTGATAGATTATCCCTCATTATGATTTAGGTTTTATGAAAAAATATTCACAAAAAATTCATTATAGTTAAATTCATTACATTATTCATTAAAAATATGGATGAAATATATTTATAGAGAAATATATGGCATATATACTAATCAGTAATGATTAAATTATATATCCACTCATAAAGAGTTTACAATGCACCAAAGAAGATGGTTGTATTTGATTAAAAATTAATAATGATTAATTAAATACCACACAAAGATAGAATATGAAGTGGAATATAATTTCATGTCAGATGGGTAGGGTAATTTTATTTATGATGAGGATAAAAAATATTCAATATTTATAAATGTACAAAAATTAACCCTAAATTGTGAATGAATGGGATAAATATTATATTGATTAAAAAATGATGTTTCATCTAAACAGCAGAATATTAAAGAGGTTTTGAAGGTCAATTTGGGGCCAAAAACTGGGGTAAAATGGTCCTGCATTCAACCATAATTATAATGGAATGATACGGTGTAAGATCTTTGTATGTGTCCCATATATACTAGTTTTATTGAAAGATATGTTGGATAAAGCTGGTATTTTCTTCTTACCTATAATGCATATAATTGAAATGATCTTGAGAATACTGAAAGTGTGTTTATGGAAGGAAAAAATTATGAAATATATTTTAGAGTATTTATATTGTTTCATGGTATGTTAGTATATTATGTATGATATATAGTATTATAATGTGATCTTACAACTATTAACTATAAAATAATTAAAATGGGAAAACATCACCATGGATTTTATCATTTGACTCCCCAAAACATTTAAACGATAAATATATACTTGGGATGTAGTTTATTGACTTTTTAAGTCAAAAAACATCAGTACTATTCAATAATATTTCTATCATGATCATATTTGTAGAATATACAATAATGATATGGTAATGTTCCATGGAGGATCACATTCTGTTGTATCAGATCAATATTTCAAATTTATATTTATTATCAGGTTAATTCTTCATAATGTATTTGATTTACATTTTTGATCCAGTAGTAAATATAAACCAAAATAAAATATCTAATTCGAGAGAACCATTCATTCCCTGGAGTATATTCTAAGGAAATTATCGATAAATTTCAACTGTGTTTTTCATCAACCATTGTATCTGGTCGAATTTTATTACGATAATATTATCCACTGAATCATTAATATGGATCATTATAAAACCCAATGAGTAAATAAATTTACAACACTAATTTTTATGGATGAATATATAGAAATAATTATTTTGGGACTTTATATAGTATAGAATATTTAATATAATTCTATATCATTCAAATAATATTATAACTTAGCTTACATTTGGTAATAATCATTTGTTCCGAATTGTTCTTGAAATATATAATTCCATGTTTTTTAGAAGGTATTACTATTAATATCTCTATGTATAATGGTTATGATTTTCAAAAATAGAATAAATATAATCCCAAGATGTATTTTCCTATTTTATTTTCTTGATCGAGTTGTGATGGTAGAATATATAAGAGAGCCTTCACCAAAAATGTCTCCTGTTTATAGAGTGTTTCATGTATATCTATTGAGGATGTTCATAAATAATCCTTTATATGTACTAAAATATATAGATGAACCATTATACTAGGAAACATTGATCATTAAAAACTACAATAAATCTTATACCATAGAGATAATTTTCCGCAAAGCAAGACTAGTCACTTGGTTAATGTTCCCCAGAGAAATGAAAAATCTGAAAAAGCTATATTGGAACAAAATGATGAAATGAAATAGATATATACCCATTTTTTTGTATCATATTTACTTAATTTTAATATATAAATTAATTTCAATCTTGGTGAAATGTAATGCCCTACTATTTTAATATATGTATATTTTAAAATATATTTAATTACAATGAAAACGTATGAAACTCGCAACTCTATATATAAATGAACCATAATAGAGTATAACATTATAACATTGAAAATAAATTTGGGGTTCTATTTTAATTATAATATTGATAAAATATATATAATGGTTTTGGATATATTTATTATTCTAATAAGTATGTACTCAATTTATATTATTGTTTTTATATTCATTAAGAAAATACCTTTTCCACCAAAATTGATTTAATTATACATTTAGATAAAATGAAATAAAGAATTAATGGAACATTTATAAAATTTAAATGTTAAAAGAAATTTCATTTTTAAATCAACCAGTTAGTATTAAAATATATTATATTTTTTATAATTTATGGAAAAGATTATATTTCTTATTAAGAGTTAGAAATTTACATTTGTATTGATATTTTTATTTTTCATTAGTGAATTCAAACAGATTGATATTATTTTGAAAATTTTTTTAATGAAAATTTAGATATATTATAATATTAATAATCTAATTATGGTCATTGGAATTAATTTTATGTGGAATTTATTAAAAAACAATATATATATAATAAAAAAATTTCTTGCAAATCATTTGCCTTATATGGTTTTATTTTGAACGAAATTTATGAAAAAAATTCAGTTTCCATATGATTAAATGGTTTATACAGTTTGAATGATGTTCTAATTTTTTATGAGTCACATTTCATATTGGGTTATATGAACAGTTAAAAGTAGTGAAAATTGAACATGTGGTTAATATTAAATCATGTTTACCTTGAGGTTAAACTGAGAGATAATGATAAATTTAAAAAATTAAATTCATAAAATATTATTTGATTCCAATATATTAACATCATCCTATCCCACATTTAAATATATGTACATTTCAAAATATTTGTCTTGATAATGTATTTATTACATTTTTATCTTTTAATAACATAAATGTATGCCCTCTCCACCACTTATAAAGGACACCACTCTACTTCTTTATACCACATTGAGTATAGAGAACGAAACCTTGAATGTATGGATCAATTGTCTTCTACCATTACATTGGGATAAGATACAAGTACGTCATGCCATAAAGGACAGAATCAATTAGCTGTCTTGGTAGACTACATACAAACATGAGTCATATTTTAAGAAATGGTGGAAAAATTCTAATATAATTTAATTGATGAAAAATTTTCTTCCATATATTTTATCCTTTAATATATTTCTAATTTAAATTAAAGTAATTCATCATGAAAGGGAAAAACATTTGATTTCAAATAATCATTATAGGAAAAGTAAACCGTAAGAAAAAATTTATTAAAGAGAATAATAAATATGGAAAGGTAAATAACTGAAAACACAATCCATGTAGTCAAAAGTTGATAATGAAATGATTAAATGTTATGGAAATATATGTATGTGAAATAACATGTCATTTAATTAACTATGTATTGAAAAATAAATATAGACGGGTTTGAAGCTGAAATACATTTCATTATTCATTGAATTGTTAATTAAATACATCGATAGATATGTCAATGAAAAATATCATATACAATAATTACCGAATAATAATGAATAAAATGATAAATTATTAAATTTCATGTTTCCTAGTCTCATTACACATTTACCAGAAATGCCGTTTAAAATGTATTGGCTAAAATCCCTTTATCATAATTTATCGAACTGATTTCATCTTAAGAGACTAACGATTCATTATGGGGATTGAATTAACGGATTCCCAACCCAAAGATATTTCATTAAATGATCTCTAACCCATATCTCACATGTAGAAATAATTATCAATCAATTGTATTAAATTGATAATTAATGTGACCTATAAAATATATACATTGAGGAAAGAATAATGATTTATCAATATTCCAATGAAAAACAAATTAACACCATATGTAAAAATATAATACAGTTTAAGAAATTATAACATCCTTGGAAAATGATAAAGATAATTAGGGTAAATTCAATATTCAATGATCATAAGAAATTTAATATTTCAATGTGGAAAAAACGAATCAAGGAAGTGAATTTCAATACTATATATGGCCAAATCAATCAAAAACCATCTATATGGTGAATAAGTAAGGCATCAATGAGACATATCCCAAGGGTAGTAAGGAATAAGAGTTGTTGGCATTGATTAAAGGGAACAATATAAATATACATCATGAATGAATTATTGTGAAAATATCATTCTAATTTTGAAAGATGCTTTCCCAAAAAAAAATAATTAATATAACATTAATATAATATTATCCATTTAATCATGAAATAGATGCATAAAATAGAAGAAAAGGGGTAAATCAGTACATGTTATATTAGGTAAAAATATCATTATATATTCATGGTAAAAAGGTTTAGAAAAATTACTTGTTATGAGAGTGAAAAATATATTCCTTTGAAAAAGTTGATAAATTACAATTGGGGTAAAAATTTCCTGATTGAATCATTTTACAATGTTTTAAATTATTTTACAGAACATTCTAAAAAAATATTCTATTGAGGATAAAACATGTTATCTGACTAAAGAGACAAATGAAGTTAGGTTTTCATAAAAACATTTTCACAAACTACTTTTTGTACTAAATAATGGGAAAATGATACTATTAATTAATAACGATCATTAATAATAATAGTTTAATTAAATTTATTTCATTATTTAATATTATTCATTTATGTTCCTTTAATGGAAATTCAATTGTAATGAATCTATAATAAAATGTTATTGTGAAACAAAACCGTTGAATATTCCATAACGATGAAATGTAAATCAATGAAAAAATAGAATTATGTGCACTAGATGAAAATAAGAAAATGGGACTTGTAAATACATAAATATATTGTCAGATTCATTATACAAATGATAATAAAATATTATTAGTAACAGTTAAGTAAGATAACCTAATGAAAAGGAACTGGGTTATGTAATTTCATTTCTAATTATGTAACTTTTGTATCAAACCCCATAAATGGAAATAAATTAAAAGTATACTCCAAATACCATGAAAATAAAAAACATTATTATATTATATTTAAAATGGGTGGTATATACACCATAAAAAATATGTAATTTTTTAATATGACATTTATCTCAAGGGTTTAAAAAGTGAGATGAAAATATTGTACCTATGATTTCCTTTTTTAAACATAATTTAATATAACACATAATGGTTTTTGAGAGTGTTAATATATTTTTATAGAACAAAATTAATTTTAATAATATTATATCTTATAATTTTATATTATATAATTACTAGTTAGGCAATAATGTTTCATTATTTTCAGTAATTCGTGTATTAATTGCATAGTTTTTCAAGTATTTTAGGACTTGTTATTTCTTTTTTCCTGTTAATTATATAATTATTTCATCAACTAATCAATTAAAAATATGATTTAAATATGATATATATCTATTATCATTGTATTTTGAATAATCTTGTATATTTGGAGATTTCAAATGAAAAGTACATTTCCTGGAGATGGTTGGTCATACGTATATATGAACACCAATTTCATTTCATTGTCATATTAAAATAATGAAAAATGAATTATATAAATGAATATCATACAAAAAATGTAATATTAATTTCATATATGTTAAATAGTATTATTAATACTATGTTATATAAATTTTAGGTGTAGTGTGAACAAATCATGTCTCTTTGGAGAGACAGTAGTCCGAACATCCACAAATGATGTTATCGTATTCCCAAAATAAGGATAGAATAATGTTATCTTATATATATAAATTTAAAAATAATAATGAAAATATATCTATTATATATATTATATATAAAAATTTAGTTATATTATAATTAAAACTATGAGATGTGGTAAAGGAATAATGTAAAATCATCATTTTGTGAGGTGAATGATCTCCATAAAGAGAAATGTTCTGTTAGATAACCATAAAATGGATGTGGGTGTATTGTTGTTCCTAAAACATAATAAAAATACATAAAACTATTTTTAGGATAATTTTTTGTCATAAAATAATTTTATAGTAAGAGTAGAGGGATTGGATAGTGGAAATAAATATAATGATATTAATGAAATTTGTTACCTCTTATTCTGTTAATGCCTTTTG
Organism: Viscum album; assembly: GCA_963277665.1. Taxonomy (NCBI): domain Eukaryota; kingdom Viridiplantae; phylum Streptophyta; class Magnoliopsida; order Santalales; family Viscaceae; genus Viscum; species Viscum album. Next base: position 287,910,020 of record OY728138.1, read on the forward strand.
GTTTTCACCAATGGTATTTATTAGATTTCATTATTTCAATATAGTGGAATCATGAATTAGGGTAGGAATTATTAGGATCTATTTTTTGAAGATATTGGTGGAGACAATGTTTCTTGGGAGGTGTGATGAAGTGAGAGGGTTTTGTGCCTTTTTAATGTGGAGGAGGAGTGACACACTTATAATTTTTAAAAGGTAATTCCATCCAAGATTTTCCCATTTAGTGTAGATCCAATAATGGTAGAAATTATATTCATGGTATTATAATGTATAAATATGAACATTTAAAAGATTTTTTACATGTTTATAGGTCATTTATTCGATTATGTTAATTATTATGCTCCATGATATGCTAATTTTCCTCTTAATAATTATAATTATGTTTTATTACTTTCAAAAATATTTTTATAAAACCATGGTAACCTTATTAGAAATTATATTTCATGATGATTCTAAATATTTATTACCTTTTTAAAAATTTTAATCTCAGATGAGTAATAAATTAATTGAAATTTATTTCCATATAGGGGATGATAATGTGTGTTTTTAAAGTAAATAATTTCAAATGTTTTATATGTTTTTTTAATTTCAATTTGAAATTGATTCCAATTGCATACATTATATTGATTTAAAAATTGATCCAATTAAATTTGAAAACCGATTTAAAATAATAATTAACCTAATAAATAAATTAAATGAAAATTCTTTAAAAATATAAATTCGTTAATTTCCAATATTCATTAAAAAATAATATTCAATAAAAAATACGAAAAATTCACCCTAAATAAATATTTATTTCTATCTTTTAAAAAGTATTTTTTTTACAATAAAAATTTATACATCTTAAAAAACATTAATTTTAAATTGGTTCATCATTAAAAGGTGGTATAAGTGCCTGTATAAAAATATAGTGTTTATTGAGTAATATTGGGTTCATTCTCATATTATTTCAATAAAATCAATTGGTTGAATACAAAACATATTAATTTGTATATATAAAATAAATATTTAATTAATATACTTTACTAATTTTAAATAATTAAAAAAATTTGATAAGAAATCATTTTGATCATGAAAATAAAAATATATCCATTATATTCAATTACTTTACATGTCTATTTGTGATAAATTGGAAACTGTTGAATTAATTTTGTATTTATAAGGAACATATATATTCAGAAGTTATTTAATCCTACTCAAAAATAATAATTTAATGAATATGTTAATTATATTAGGAAATATTTTAATTATATATAATTATTCTCTACAGCTTCGTCATGTGTGCAATGCATGTCATTGAAGAGACTCATTGTTTCATGTGACATAAACTAAATTGGTTTCACGGGTATTGGATTATAAAAAATATATATTTATTTTTAAAATTGTAAATATATTATAAGTTCATAGGATATTTTATTTCTTTAAATATTTGGTTTTTTGGGTCGTATAATCTATCGAATACAATATTCCTATATTATATTTTCAGGTAAATACATTCTCCCCAATATAATTAAATTTAATCCTCACAATTTAAACATGATCCTACTGATAGAGAGTTTGATATTTACTATATATATTAAATCCCACATTGTGTAAATGTTTTTTATGTAATTATCTTGAAAATATAGAATGATAATTAAAAATGTAACATAGAAAAAAATATAACATGGTCTCTATATAAGAGATTAACTGTTGAATATAGAGATACAAACATAGTGGAAAAGAATAAATATTTATAGAAATTGATTGAGGCTATCCATTAATAAAAAGTTATCATTCATTGAAAAGTTGATGGACTCAATGCCATATATGAGAAATTATGTATAGGAAAATTGTTTTAATAGAAATTATTGAATTGTGACAAAAAAATTTAGATTTTTGTTCTCATGACGTGGAATTCATTAACAAGCTAAGAATATAAATAGATTTATGTACATGATATGTTTTAATTTATTATTAACTATTTCATTATTTGGTTGTGCATCTATCATATTCTAAATCACCCCTTTCTATATGAAATGGGTATCAAAAAATGAACTTTAATACTTAATCCACTAAAATATACTTTTAATAGATCTTACGGCCCTTAAGAGAGTGACAAGTCAAAATATTGATCTATAACAATTCTCCATGGTTAATATTGATAAAAATATCTATACCAAGAAAATAATATTATAAGTTTATCATTATTATTTATTAATAAAATTTATTAACTAAAAACAATGTCATATTAACCAAGACATTGATTAGATCAGTGGTTTACATGAATCCCTTATCGTCCTTCGATCATGGGATGAAGACCAATACCCAAACTGAATGCGTATAGTTTTCACACGACAGAAAGGATTTCATTTTCTAAGTCAATACTAAGATAATTCCTATATAGTTTCAAAAAGATGTCATTGAAATATTTGTAATAACTTTAATGAATAAAAATTCATTTATTTGTGGTTTTCAATTCAACCTCAATACATAAATACTTCTCCAATTTTATTTCAACATTTTACCTCCCTTGGACTAAGGTTTTACCTATGTCCTTCACTGTGACTATTTCTTAAAATCCTTAATAATATATTATAAAAAAAATGAATTATCATAAACACATAACCTGTGAGTGTCAAACAAGGTGTATAGTTAGGCCTGATGTCGTTTACTAGGTCTCACCATGTCAAACCTGATTAACCTTATTGGAATTGGTACTCCAAGGCAAATCAATTCCAGAACCACGCCCTGTTATTGTATCCAAATATGGAATTATTAATAGGAAAACTATGTATTATCTATCTAATCATATCTTTATATCGTTTTTCAAAACGTATCCTCAAATTCAAACGTATGGATTTGTTCTATAATAAATTATTTCTAAAGGATAGTTCTTATGTTTGCTACGAATCATGGTTTAATAACAATTATAGTGACTAGAACCTAGAAATCTCAGAGTTGGTGTCTACTACCATTACATTGGAATAAGAAACAATTAATCTACATGAAAATGGACAGAAAAATTTAGTAGTCTTGATAAAACATATATATACTTGTGTGTTTCCTTAAAAATAAATTCACTTATTACAACATAATTTTCTTTCAACGATAAATGTATATCATTTATTTTATCCTTTGTTATCATTCTTATTACACATTCATAGTTCCTAGGGAATGTAAAAACAATATTGGTGGGTTGAAATTATCAATTATGGTATAGTACATTTAAATTAATAATGAATTATTGAAAATAATAAATTTGGAACGGTAAATAATGGATAAAAAATTCATTAAATTCAATAACTACAAATGAAGTGACTAAATAATATGGAAATAAAAGTACATTAAAACATAAAAAATGTAATCATTGAATTGGGAATGAAATTAAACTATATTTATAGTGAATGAAAATCAATTATATAATAATGAATTATTTAAAATGAAGAAAATTAATAATTATTTAATGTCATGTTTCCTAGGAACATGATACATTTTTTCTAAATAAGGATTTCAGTGTATTAGGTAAAAAAACCATTGGATTTGGCTAGACACCTAATTACATCCAATGTGACTTACAATGCTTTATTGGAAATTCGTTATCCAGTCCCCAACCCATAGGGCATACATTATATGGTCCCCAAGCCATGTCCTTCAGGTCTAATGAATTATCAAAAAATTGATTTCAAATGTAAAAAAAGTGTGTTATCAAATATATGTATTGAGTACAAAATACAAATATATCAATATTTCCCCTATAAATAAAATGATCATTTCATAAAAAAACGTTAAAAATTTTGTATAGTAATAACATCCATGGTAAATGATACATATAATTATGGTAAATCAAATGATTAATGATCATTAAAAATTTAATATTTCATGGGGTCAAAAATGAATCAAGGAAGTTAATGTTAATACTATTCTTAGCGAAATAAATAAAACCATCATGTTGTAGAATAAGGATGGTATTAATACAACATATCCCCTATAGAGTAATGAGTAAGGGTTAATGTCCTTGATTAATGTGAATACTATAAAAATATAACTTAAATGCATTATTGAAGAAAATATACTTTTCATTTTGAAAAAAAATTAAAATTAATTTTCATTATAAATAATTGATAAATACATTTTCATTAAAAATCATCCTTCTAATACTGTAAAATAATCTTAAAGGAAATAATGGTGCGTAAATCTAATCATTTAGTATGAGGTAAAAATAACATTCCTTTTTCATTGTAAAAATTGACAAAAAATACATTTTTCAAAACGTGACAAGAATATTCCTTGGAAAAAATTTATCAAAGATAAAATGGAGAAAATTTATTTAATAATTAATTTTTAAATAAAAAAATAATTTTGAAATTATTTTAATAATAAATTTTTATTATAATAAAATATTTTCTCAAACTAAAGAGATAAACGAAGATTGGTTATAATAAAAACATTATATAAAAAATATTTTGAAGAAAAGTGTGGGAAAATCATCTGATTACCTAACAAATAATTAATAATCATAAGAGAATAAATGTAAAAGTTTTTTGATGAATTTTCATTTAATTACTTTAATAAAAATTCAAATGTATACAATATCGAATAAAATGGAATTATGATGTAAATCCTTGAAAAAACCTATAATGTTGAAGTGATAATAAGTATTGAAAAGTATTAATGTGTATTGAATGTAAATACACATAGGGAATTATAAATTCAATATGAAGTAGTCAATGTAATTATACACATAATTATATAATAATAATAATAAATAAGATGTAAAAATACCCAATGAATATGATGTGAGTTAGAAAATTTCATTTCTACATGACTAACATTTAAATCAAATCCCATAGAAGAAATAACACAAATTTAAACTCATAATTCAATGAAAATAAATTAATAAATGATATTATATATCAAAATTGGTGGTAGATACACAACATAAAATAATTATGTGGTGGACAAGAAAATAATGTCACACATGTAAAATGTGATATGAAAATATATTTTTGTGCCTTTATTTTTATGTGAACATCATTTAATCTCATGTATAATAAATATTATATTATTATTAGAATTTTATTGAACCATAATATTTTTTATAATATCATATATTATCTAATTATAAAATATTATTATCTTTTTCATAAAAATATTTCATTATACTCACTATTTTGGGTGTTAATTACATAGTTTGTAAGGAATGTTTATAAATGATATTTGTTGTTTATATTAATAAGATATTGGTTTCATAAAATAAATAATTTAATAAATGATCAAAAAATCATTTATACATTATACATATATGTTTATAATAATCGATAATATTTCAAGATAAGAAATGTATTCCACTATTCGTGGATATAGTAGATCATAAGTACACATGAACACTACTTCTATTTCTTAATCATATTGAAAGACATAAAATTAAATGATAAATTGGAATATTATAATTATATTATAATTATATTTTCTTATATTTTAAATAGGATTATTTAAAACATCTTATATATATTCCATGTAAAGTATTAATGAATCCAATCGCTTGGAGGAGGTGATTGTCAACATTTCCACAAAAAAATGTTATCATATTCTCACAAGATGGAAACCATAAATGTATGTCATATATAAATATTAAACAATTATAAATAAATTATAAATAACATATAGATAGATATATATATATATAATATAAATAGTGTGTCCTTCAAAATGACTACTATGTTAAGTGTTAAAGGATGAACAAACAATCATCGTTTCATGAGGTGGATGTTCATCATACACACATAAAGAATGATCATTACCCATTAGAAAGATGTGTGTGTGACTATAGGTAGAAAAAATAAAATAAAAACACATTGAAGGATAGTAGAAACCATCCAGTCAGTATAGATACTAGTATGGCTTGTTCAAAAAGTACGTCCAATATTCAGTATATTTTTTCCTTTGTCAGCCAAATTTTGTGTCTTGGTTGCGTGGAATGTATAGGTTTTCTCCAGAAGTCACGGTATGGTCGACACATGTTTTTTGACCCATTCCTCTAAACCATGTAGTTATTCCATGCCATTAATATTTCTAAACTATGATACTCGTATCTCTATTTTTAATCACATTTTGGGGTCATCCTCCCCCCTCCCTAGACAATCTTGTACGTCCTCCCAAACTACTCTCTCAAGACCTCTTTCCTCCATTGAAAGCACTTGAATGTTCCCATGTATGTTGCATTTGATTTTTGGATGATTCTACCCTTATTTAATCATTCTCTATCAAGTTATAGGGTTTTCAATATGGGAATTACCTCTTCTATGAACCTTATGTGATGGGGTTTGAGTGTGATTCAATTTCCTTTGGATTTTAGGGTGTTTGGTTGTTCTATGAAGAATTGTTCTTCCTTTTTTTGATGATATATTTTATCTACACCCCACTAATGTAGGTGTTTTCATTCCTATCCATTATAATTTTATCCACATGATACTTAGGTGTTACTAATTATGTTCTAACCATTATTTTTCACATTTATAATGTACATGGTTAATTATTTTAGTGTTTTTAATGGTATAATTTGTTAAAAATATCTTTTTGGGTGAATATTCAACCGTTCCTATGAAACCATTTACAAAATCTGTTTGTTTAAATGTCAATTCGGGATTAATAGTGAAATTAGATGACTTGTCATGTGTTTCCCTTAATATTGTTACGTTAAAATGATTGGATTATAATTTGGACATTTATATAGAACATGTTAATTTTGTGGAATGGTTTTTATGTTTTTTGGGAAAGCACTTAGGGTTTTTAAAACTAATATTTTTACTTTTGAAAATTAGTTGATATTGATGTGTTTTTTTTTGAGAAGACGATGATGGTTTTAAAATAATTTTTGAGTCTTCTCATTGGATTTTGGGGGTTTAATTCGATTGTGGAAAATCTAAGGGTGGAATGGGTTCCCACATGGATGTAAATTCAAATAAATATGGTACTTTGAATTATTGGTTCATTTTTCATCAAATGACATGTAGGAACATTGGGTGACATGGATTTTTTCATGTTTATTCCATTAATCATGGATCATTTGGAACTCAATGAAGGATTGATGGTTTCAAATGGTTTGAAAGCATGTTTGGAACCTCAGATTGTGCTTTTTCTTTTTATGTGGGAATCAAATAATGTTTGGATCTGAAGTAAAGGATCTTTATGACATTCATTATTGAAAGTGTTTGTTTATATAAATTTTTTGAATTGATGGGAAATGTTTAGAATGTGTATTTGGGATAAATATGATATAAGTTCTGGTTGGGAATTGGAATTAATGCGAGGAGAATGTCCCTTTGTAAATGTTAATTCCCTGTTGGAAACATTAAATGCTTATATAATGTTTTATAAATCTATTTTTTTGTGTCTTGGTTAGAACCATAAATGATTGTAAGAATATATAAATTTAGTGGAAACATGTATATGATGATTTCCTCTTGTGAGTTATCATATTGGTGGTTTTCGGGTTTCAGTTAGGCAAGCTCGGTGGTGGAAGGAATGGTGATTCACACATGTGAGGGCCTCTAACATAAGAAATATAGTATTTCTGTAGAGACCCAGAGCTTAACATACATGGACATTACATTACTTTTTCGGAATACTTAGTACATAACAAAATCACACACACAAGGACCGTAATATTTTAGTGTCTTTGGAATCCCAAGATATAATCTTCTAATCATGGTGAAAGATCTTCAACATCTCCCATAAAGATATTCTTTTTTTAAAACCTAAATCTTTTCTTTATATCCTGAGGAAATGAAATCATAAAGGGGTGAGCTCCAATTATCAGTAAGGGTAAACAAAAGAAATATTAATCACGCCATATTCATAAGAACATATATTTTGGAAATCTTAACCTGCAAAAGAGATCATAATTTCATAGCATGGGATAAATAATAGTAGTCAAATGTAATCCCAATAATCATAACATAAAACATGAAACTTTGTGGCATACAAACATAATCATAGATAATCATTTCATATTAGTCAAAACTCATTTCCAAGACTATCTTAGTGGACAAAGTCCCTTTCTGAACTGAGTTCACTCCTCATTTCAGTCCTGTTTCACTGAACCGGTATAACCTACCGTTCCAGCCATGTCTATCTCATGAGATATAAAATCTATACCTAATTCATTGGAGGGAGATATAGGTCCCACCCATATCATAATTATACCATTATTATGTGTGCCACAAAATCATAAACCATACATCATAGCATAACCCATGTAATAAAAATGGGAATCTTAAACATCATGACATTATAAAACAATTCATATAAGATAAAGGAATTCATAAAAATAATTCCATCACAACATAGTCAAATCCATGTAAAAATAGGTGTAGAAATAGAACCCTTTATTATCTTATATGGAAAAGAATTTTGATAAAATACTTGAACTCCATTCTTGAGGAAAATATCCATTCAAATTCAAAAACATTTTCCTTTCTTAACATGTAATACAATTTTAAACTAAAAGAAGTTGATTAAAAATAAACTTGAAAACTTGTAAATTTTTCTTCTTGGAAATAATGTTTTAAAAATCCATTCATGCCGTATAAGTTAAAAAAACATTCTTCGTACTTTTGTTGGAAAAGTCAAAAAGTACCTCGTACGAAAAACGACAAAATATTCCTTTATTATCTTTTAATAAAAACTCAACAAAGGGTAAAATTGGATATAAACTATTTTATAAGGATATAAACATTACATATTGTGTAAACATGGATGTGGATGATAAAATACACCCCATTAAATACCAAAGTATAAACAATCTCGGATAAAAATGAGATTGTGATATTTTCCTTACCATAGGACCGATTTGTTTCGTAAGTGTCCAAACCTCCTGTATAATGATTTCAATAATGTTATTAACTTATTCCTGTATCATACTTATTGTTATGATATCATATGTCGTCATATTCATAGCTTATTATTAGTAATATTTCATAGCTACTTGTTTTTCGGGTGTTTATTACTTTTTTGTTCTTATGCATGTTTGTTGAATAAATTATTATTCTTCTCTTTAGGTTATAGATACCTCATTTAAATAATGGTATTATTGTAATATATATCATATTAATTCATTCAATTCATTTATATAATCATTATGCAATAAAGATCATGTAGAATGAATCGCATCACATCGTGCAGACGATATTCCGTACGTACGCACGGGCGATGATATCGTTCCCATGATAGTGGAATTGTATTGGAGTGTATGTATACTATTTCAGAATCAATATCACTTTTTAATAGTCATATATAGTCATTATTTACACCATTATACCCATCCATGTAAGGTGGTGGTGGAAAATAGATTACACCATGGCGTGGAGACGGTATTCCGTACGTACGCACGCGCGGTGAATTCTTTTTCCGTAGGATCGATAGATGGTGAAATAGGGTTCATTCATACTTATAATAACATATCCGTATATTAGTGATACTGATGTTATTACTTCATAATGAAACAACTAATTAGGAATATGTGGAAGAAGAAATAAAGATGAAAGAATCGGTAACGAACATTACCTCTTATTTGAAGTGCTTCTTTGAGACCTCCTTTTAGGGTACAAAAATAGGTCTTTGAAGAAGACCAGAACCTCTAGGTTGTTTCTAGGGAAGTGGAGAGGATAAATTGGCAGGGTTTGGCCGAGCTTGAAGGCTCAAAGTGGTGTGAGAAAGAGGGATGAGGAGGTGCCCTTTTATAAGGGAGGAGAGGGGTACCTTTGGAATAACAAAAACTATTATTTTATTATAAAGTCAAATTCTGTTTTAAATAGAACAAAATTGATTTATATCGAATATAAGGTGGGTATGGGTCTAAATTCTATCATCAAATAGAATTTTTACAAGTTTAGGTTCCTATTTTAACCTTATCATTTAGATTTAACATTAAGTTAAATAATTTTACTTTTATCGTGTCTTCTTGTGTTCTTAAACTATAAGGTTAATAAACATACTATAAGAAGGAAAACGAACCCCAAGTTGTTTATTATTAATATATATATCCTTATCTAAGTCATTTGGCAGAACCATAGAATTTTAGGAATAAAATAACTATTAATAATATAATATTTGTTTTAAAAACTATTTTATGTTAATTTTGACACTATTTAGTAATTGATTTTTGTGAAAACAATTACAGAATGATTAGTTCAAAATAAGTTAATTAAATCAATACTAGCATGTCATATTATCCTATAAAATTAGTTTAATTCATAAAATGTCTTAAATTACATTTATTTGGGTATTTATAACATCAATTATGTCAATATTTCATTAATAATACAATTACTGCATCATCTTTGTGTCATAATAAATGATGGTAATTTAATCGCTAAAAATTCTAAATAAATTCCTATGATGTAGATAATTGTATTATATTTCTTGATACTATTAATTTTTTATGTTTTATTATGTGTATCACAAAATTAAAATTATTATATTTATAAGATTTAAGAAAGTGACATGTTGTCACATTCTTTGGTTTTAATAATAATTAAATTATTTTCATGGAAAAAAGTCCATTAAATGAATCTAATCCGACCCTTAGGTTATATGGGTCGACTTTTAGTCCTAAAATAGGATTTTAACATGTGTTAGGGTAATTTTATAATATTATATTTACCCTTAATTACCCGATTTACCTTTAACTGTGTTAAATAAAATTTATCGTAGTTCCTATTCATAATTCCCAAAAATAAAAAGTAGCTTATTAACATAATTTGGATCCACTGATTCCAAATATGGAATCCATATTCCCAAATTCAATACACAAAAGTTTCAGATATTAAGTCAAAATTAATCACGTAGTCGAAAGAAAACTGGTTTTTTTAAAACATTGCAAAAGATTGAATTGATTTATCCTACGAATTCATGGTATAATCAATGCTAATGACATAAATTATATTAAATGGTAATAATATATTCTATATATACGTTAAAACCATTCAATATTATAATTTAACAATATATATTATTGCGATGAAAAAAGTTGTTTTTAATAAAAATATAGCGTGTTTTTACTATTCATCAAAATATGAAAGTTACCAGAATGATATGAAAATTTATCCAAAGTAAATTTTTATTTCATGATTCCAAAGAAGAATTTTATTTTGTCAAATTGAACTTATAAACATGTCAAAACTAGATTTATTGTGCGTGTGCCATCAAAAGGCGACAAACTGCATTTTTTGAAAAATACTTATTTTACCCAAATTTTTTTTTGTTCTTATACCATGTTTTATAAAATGTTCAAGATGAATAATAATGTTACAAGATTCAAAATTTAGTTAATAATATTCATAATGGCTAGTTCATAATATTATTATAATAATAAATCATTGTTTAGTAAAACTCGCTATTGCGTACGACACACGCTATCGAGGAAGGTCGCGATTGCATGTAATGCAAGCCAAGTCAGGGTTGTGTGCTGTGAAAGAATCCTTCGTTGTTTCGTATAACATAATCCAACCATATTTCATTTATACATTGAATATATTTATATATATATACTCAATGTTGCGTAGAATAAATATTATCAAAATTGTGTGTAACACAATCCAAGAATAGTGTTGCGTATACTTCAAGCTAATGTGCTGTTGCGTATAGCGCAAGGTAATCTTTGTGTAACATACATCACAAGACATTAATGAAATTAAAAGAATATTTTTCATAAAATCTTGGGGTGTTACATTCTACCCCCCTTAAAATGAATTTCGGCCTCGAAATTCATCGGGGTTATAAATGGTTTTATATTCGAAAGTTTCTTTAATAGAAACCCACATCGTAAAAAGGAATACCAAAACCAATCTTTAAAAACAAAAGTATGAAACCTAATGGTTACCCAAATAAACTAATCAATGGTTTTCCACATATTTTAAAACATGGATATGGAAGAGAAATCTAACCATCATGTTCTGATGGAGATTGGTAGAGAACATGGCTATGGAAAAGCCAGCAATCACAAAGCCATAAATTTGTGACGATCTAAGGTACCATCTGATTCATCAGATATAAGAGCACTAGGACAACATTTTTGGTTTTCAAGATCATTTCCCTAAAGTTGATGAAATTTGAATTCGAAGAAATACTTTCGTGATTTTGGTATAGTCTCACCGTTTGTCGTTCTTTGGACAATTTCCACTTCATCTCTTAAAGAAATGAAGTTGAATTTGTCATTCGTGATGTGTTAGTAGGTCATGTGATAGAATGATGGGTAATTCCATCTGTCTCAAACAAAAGGTTAGAAAAGTTATCAAGAAATACATAAGTCCATCTATAGTGAGATTAATCATATATAGTTCCGAAAATGGACTTATACTTCATATATCATACTGCTTAATATAATAAAACTACTTTCTACTAAACAGGGACTTCCTCTAAGCCAGTGGTAGGCGATAAAGGCTAGTCGCACTTCGGTTGTGGGTTCGAATCCCACAGCCTTGTCCGACGCGATGGGCTGTCGCCCGTCCTGAAGGTTGTCCTTTTTCTAAAACTACATTACTATAACATCACATAAATAATATCAAAAAAAAGTTCTATCCTTAAACAGTACTAACTTATGTTTAAGATAATCCATTCCAATCTTTAGGCTTATATAAAACACTTCGGTCTAATCTCATAGTATAAAGAAAACGATTACTTGAAATGTCATCAACCAAGGATGTGAATACCATCATTTATCCCCCATATATCTTGTTGGTCACATTCCAATCATGTGAATACCTTAATCATGTATTCTCTTGAAAAATTAATACCCATTAAACCATAGTGAAAACATGAATGCAATCAAAAGGTAACTCTTTTCACATAACAAAATCCAAAAATTCTATATACTCAAACCATGATATAACCTTCTCCTTATATTAGTCACGAGCTAATGAATTCTATCAAACATTTAATTTTCTATTTATCCCTTCATTATGCGCATATCATCTACTTTCTAAAAATACCGGTACCATTCATCACACACTTTTAAAACATAAGGAAAGACTGCAGTGTAACAATCCTTAGATGTCTCTTTATTCCATAGTACCATGAGATTACTTATACAACATTACACATGATAAACATGTAATTATTCCACTAAATTCTTAAACCATTGACCGAGCTTCAACAATTCATTCATCTCACATATCATTTGTAGTCTCTTCATCATCGTCAATATAAATACTGCCCATAAGACTGTACTGATTCTCTTCATGAGACTTTCCCTTAGGGCATTGGTTTGAATAATACCTGTACATTCCACATTTAAAACATTTAACCATTGTTGATGTCGTAGGAATACCATTATCCTCATCCATGGTGTTAATTGAACCTTTTCCTTTGCACATACTAGATTTTTTTCCTTCTTTTCCACACCCAAAGCATCTTCCAGTTCCTTTGAAACATTCTCCTTGATGCCTCTTCCCACATGATTTACATAGGGGAAATTGACCTTTCTTTCCTCAATGATTACTATGAAACTCCATCTTTCTCTTATTGGCTGAGTCATGAAACTTACCAAATTTTACTTTATTGATCATATTATAAGATTGCTGATTTGGCATAATAATGATGTTTGGACTTCCAAATACGATTTAATTTGGTTTCCCATGAAGAATATCATTCCATTGTCCATCATATCCTCCATTATCTTGAATCATCTTGTTTCCATCCATTTTCTACAACCCAAAAATAAAAGTGTGAGTGGCAAAAATCATAATAAATGGGTAGTAACTTCAATATCTAACATCTTTGGTTTTATATAAAATCGTTACCATAGTTCTATGACTATATCCTATACGTATACTTATCCTTAGGGACATCCCTAGACATACCTTAGAAATATCTCTAGGGATCTCACTAACGTTTGCACATCCTAGATTCCAAAGGTTGACTAAACTTTTCCACTGATACCAACTGTAGAGACCAGAGCTTAACGTACATTGACATTACATTACTTTTTCGTAATACTTAGTAAATAACAAAAACACACACACAAGGACCGTAATAGTTTAGTGTCTTTGGAAACTCAGAATATAATCTTCTAATCGTGGTGAAAGATATTCAATATCTCCCATAAAGATCCTCTTTTTTTAAAACCTAAATCATTTCATTATATCCTGGGGAAAAGAAAACATAAAGGGGTGAGCTCAAATGCTCAGTAAGGGTAAGCAAAAGAAATATCAATCACATCGTATTCATAAGAACATATATTTTGGAAATCTTAACCTGCAAAAGAGATCATAATTTCATAGCATGGGATAAATCATAGTAGTGAAATGTAATCACAATAATCATATCATAAAACATGAAAATTTGTAAAATACACACATAATCATAGAGAATCATTTCTTATTAATCAAGACTCATTTCTAAGACTATCTTAGTGGACAAAGTCCCTTTATGAACCGAGTTCACTCCTCGTTTCAGTCCTATTTCACTGAACCGGTATAACCTACCGTTCCAGCCATGTCTATCTCATGAGATATAAAATCTTTACCCAACGCATTGGAGGGAGATATAGGTCCCACCAATATCATAATGATACCATTCTTATGTGCGCCACAAAATCATAAACCATACATCATAGCATAACCCATGTAATTAAAATGGGAATCTTAGACACCGTGACATCATAAAACATTTCATATAAGATAAAGGAATTCATAAAAATAATTCCATCACAACATATTCAAATCAATGTAAAAATAGGTATAGAAATAGAACCCTTTATTATCTTATATGGAAAATAATTTTGATAAAACACTTGAACTCCATTCTTGAGGAAAATATCATTTCTACTTCAAAAACATTTTCCTTTCATAAAATGTTATACAATTTTAAACTAAAAGAAGTTGAATATAAATAAACATGAAAAATTGTAAAGTAATATTCTTTGAAATAATGTTTTAAAAATCCATTCATGCCGTATAAGTTAAAAAAACATTCTTCGTACTTTTGTCGAAAAAGTCAAAAAGTACCTCTTACGAAAAATGACAAAAGATTCATTTCTTATATTTTACTAAAAAGTCAAAGAAGGGTAAAATTGGATATAAACTATTGTAGAAGGATATAAATATTAAATATTGAGGAAAAATGGATTTGGATGATAAAATACACCCCAGTAAATACCAAAGTATAAACAAACTCGGATAAAAATGAGATTGTGATATTTTCCTTTACCTTAGGTCCGATTTGCTTCGTAAGTGTCCAAACCTCCTGTATAATGATTTAAATAATGTTATTAACTTATTCCAGAATCATACATATTGTTATGATATCATATATGGTCGTATTCTTAGCTTATTATTAGTAATATTTCATTACTACTTGTTATTCGGGTGTTTATTACTTTTTTGTTCTTATGTGTGTTTGTCGAATAAATTATTATTCTTCTCTTTAGGTTATAGA
Source organism: Viscum album (assembly GCA_963277665.1). NCBI lineage: Eukaryota > Viridiplantae > Streptophyta > Magnoliopsida > Santalales > Viscaceae > Viscum > Viscum album. The sequence continues at coordinate 287,925,434 of OY728138.1, forward strand.
TAACTCATTTACAGAATGGTATTATTGTAATATATATTATTTTCATTCATTCAATTCATTTATATAATCATTATGCAATAAAGATCAGGTAGAACGAATCGCATCACATCGCGGAGATGGTATTCCGTACGTACGCACGAGTGATGATATTGTTCCCATGATCATGGAATTGTATTGGAGTGTATGTATACTATTTCAGAATCAATATCACTTATTAATAGTCATATATAGTCATTATTTACACCATTATACCCATCCAAGTAAGGTGGTGGTGGAAAATAGATTACACCACGGCGTGGAGACGGTATTTCGTACGTACACATGCCCGGTGATTTCTTTTTCCGTAGGATGGATAGATGGTGAAACATGGTTTTTTCATACGTATAATAACATATCAGTATATTAGTGATACTGATGTTATTACTTCATAATGAAAAAAATAAATAAGAAGAAGTGGAAGAAGAAATAAAGATGAAAGAATCGTTAACGGACATTACCTCTTCTTTGAAGTGCTTCTTTGAGACCTCCTTTTAGTGTACTAAAATAGGACTTTGAAGAAGACCAAAACCTTTATAATGTTTCTAGGGAATTGAAGAGGAGAAATCGGCAGGGTTTGGCCGAGTTTGAAGGATCATAGTGGTGTTTGGAAGAGGGAGGAGGAGGTGCCCTTTTATAAGGGAGGAGAGGGGTACCTTTGGAATAACTAAAACTATTATTTTAATATAAAGACAAATTAGGTTTTAAATAGCTCAAAATTGATTTATTTAGAAGCTAAGGTGGGGAGGGGACTAAATCCTCTTATCAAATATAATTTAGGCAAGTATAGGTTCCTATTTTAACCTTATCATTTAGATTTAACATTAAGTTAAATAATTTTACTTTTACCGTGTCTTCTTGTGTTCTTATACTATAAGGTTAATAAACATACTATAAGAAGCCAAACGAACCAAAAGTTGTTTATTATTAATATATATAACCTTATCTATGTCATATAGCCGAACATTAGATTTTTAGGAATAATATAACTATTAATAATATAATATTTGTTTTAAAAACTAATTAAGTCAATTTTGACACTATTTAGTAATTTATTTTTTTGAAAATAATAACAGAATGAATAGTTCAATAAAGTTAATTAAATCAATAATAACATGTCCTATTAACCTATAAAATTGGTTTAATTCATAAAAATTATTAAATTACATTTATTTGGGTATTTATAACATCAATTATGTCAATATTTCATTAATAAGACAATTACTACATCATAATTGTGTCATAATTAATGATAATTATTTAATCCCTAAAAATTATAAATAAATTCCTATGATGTAGATAATTTTATTATAATTCTGGATAATATTCATGTTACAGGTTTCATGAAGTTTATCACTAAATTTAAATTATTATACTTATAAGATTTAAGAAAGTGACATGTTGTCACATTTTTTGGTTTTAATAATAATTAAATTATTTTCATGGAAAAAAGCCCTTTAAATGAATCTAATCCAACCCTTAGGTGATATGGGTCGACTTTAAGTCATAAAATAGCATTTTAACATGTGTTAGGGTAATTTTATAATATTATATTTACCCTTAATTACCTGATTTACCTTTAACTATGATAAATAAAATTTACCGTAGTTACAATTCATAATTCCCAAAAATAAAAAGTATCTTATTAACATAATTTGGATCCACTGATTCCAAATATGGAATCCATTTTTCCAAATTCAATACACCAAAGTTGGAGAAATTAATTTAAAATTAATCCCGTTGTCAAAAGAAAATGGGGTTTTCTTTAAAACATTGCAAAAGATTGAATTGATTTATCCTACGAATTCATGGTAGAATAAATGCTAATGACATACATTATAAAAAATGGTAATAATATATTCTATTTATACTTTAAAACCATTCAATATTATTATTTAACAATATAAATTATTGCGATGAAAAAAGTTGTTTTTAATTAAAATATAACGTGTTTTTACTATTCATCAAAATATGAAAGTTACCAGAATGATATGAAAATTTATCAAAATTAAATTTTTATTTCATTATTCCAAATAATAATTTTATTTTTTCAAATTGAACTTATAAACATGTCAAAAACTATATTTAAAGTGGGTGCGCCATCAAAAGGCGGCAAAACTGCATTTTTTTAAAAATACTTATTTTACCCGAAACATTTATTTTGTTATTATACCATGTTTTAGAAAATGTGCAAGATGAATAATAATGTTATAAGATTCAAAATTTAGTTAATACTATTCATAATGGCTAATTCATAATAATATTATAATAATATGTCGTTGTTTAGTAAAACCCGGTATTGCGTACAACACACGCTATCGAGGAAGGTCGTGATTGCGTGTAATGTAAGCCAAGTCAGGGTTGCATGTTGTGAAAGAATCCTTCGTTGTTTCGTATAACATAATCCAACCATATTTCATTTATACATTGAATATATATATATATATACTCAATGTTTCGTAGAATAACTATTATCAAAATTTTGTGTAACACAATCCAAGAATAGTGTTGCGTATACTGCAAGCAAATACGATGTTGCGTATAGCGCAAGGTAATCCTGGTGTAGCATACACCACAAGACATTAATGAAATTAAAAGAATATTTTTCATAAAATATCGGGGTGTTATAATTTCTATGTTTCCTTAAGATTCTCTTAGTAGATCAGGTGATGATTTATGATTAACCATGATTATAGGGGTTAATAACCATTAGATCATATAGATTCCTTATGGGTTGTGGCCCTGGATTGGCTACTTTAGGGAGGACATTTTATTATAGACTTGGGATATTTACCATAATCTGGTAGTTGTTACCAAACTAAATACGTCAAGGGCTCCCTCTATGCATGTTTAAGAGTTCCCATGGTTAATACCTCTGACTCCTTATTTTTACTTTTTTCTATGTACATTTTTCTACTAACAATTTTTTTTTCAACATCTACTAGTTCATTTTTCGCATAACCCTATATCCCTTTTTTGAATTGTATATTTTTTTGAAAATAGTAAATAACTTTTAACTATTTAAATTGAGTGAAAAATATTTTTATATGTTTATTTAAAATTAGTGTTAATGAAATTTATTGGAGAAAATAATTTAAGGGATTCTGTGGTGGTTTTTACGGAAATTTCTAGATAATTCCCTACATTTAACATTTGGTGTTGGATAACCCAAATTGTTTTGTAGGATCATTATATCGTTATTTTCTTAGTTCAGAGTCTCTTTGTTAGATCATAGTTGGTCTTTTGGTTGGGGTGACAAAAAAGGTCACTTAGAAATCATTTGTTATCATTTTGGTCTTTTTTTGAGTTTCAATTTGGTGTTTAGTTTTATATTTATTCATGTATTTTAATGGAATATATTAATATATTTATGGATTGAGATTATGTTTTTGATATATGAATGCTCCTTTTATCATTTTTATCCATGATATTAGGATAAAATTATTCCCACTCATATTATATTTGATATTTCATGCTAGTTTCTATCTTGCGGGGATTGGGAATGCCTTAGGACATGTCTCAGACCAGGACAGATGTCAAATCAGATATTATTATAGGTTGGTTAATGAAAAAATGGTATTATCGGAGGATGTTGATATGTGGTCTTTTTGGTAGAAATATATTAGGATTTTCTGGAAAGATGTGGTAGGTGCGGGAATGGATCGATGAACCCTTACTCATTCTAAACCTTGAGTTAAAAAGTATAGTATAGAAATTGAGTATTTTGTCCTTGTTTTTTTTATTAAGGAATTAAAATGGAAGCATCGGGTGTTATATTCTGATCTCACATAGGGAAGTGACCCAAGTTTAATTTGAGTACATGTTTCACATTCCTCCTAGGTGTCATTTCCTTCTTGGGGAATGTCATACTACTAGTTCGAAAGCTTAAGAATAACTATTAATACATCCTTATAATTTGGTTCATTTATAATTATGTTTTCATTATAGTGTGTATGAGTGAGTTTTTGAAATGAAATTTGGTTAGGAATGGAAATTATTTCATTCAAATGGATTTTTATTTGTAAATTTGGTTCTGAAGGAAACTGTTTTATAATGTAAATTTGCAGATTTTAGTGTTTTCAAAATGGAATGTTGAGAGGAACCATCATTATTCCTTATGATCATTTTCATAGGTGATGATATGTGTGTGGAAATTGAGTGTTGGATTTTATTAATGGAAACAAGTGAACACAAGTGTGATGGTTCATTGGATTCCATTTTTGGTTTATTGAAATTAGAGGATTATTCTTGTTGGTATAATGTGAATTTGAAAGAATAAAATGGTTTTAGAAAATTGGTTTCATTAAAGGAATGAGTTTTATTTTGGAAAAGGTCCCTTGGAAGAAAGATTTTATAAAATTTAAATTGAAATGGTGGACTTAGAATGATTATTTGGTGTTCTTGTCTATGTTTGGATTATTAGTCTGTTTTATTGGCTCAATATGTTCCTTCTGATTATGTTTTAATTTGATGTTGGTTTTGGAGCTATTTTAACTAGGTGGTTTAGAAAATTCATCCATGAAAGGTCCCTATTGTATCTTAGATTCTTTCCTAGTTTCAGATCCTTTTCAAATGATTTGTATACTTTGTAGTGATAGAGGATATTTATAGGTAGTGAAGGGTCTTGAAAATATTGAGGGTGACATCAGATCATTGGGAACACATGAGGATGTATGGGATCATGTTATTCTGGGGTTCTTTATGGGTATATAATTAGAAGAATGTGAAAAAATTTCTCCCACCATTGATTCATTTTGACATGATGTGGGAAGTTTTCACGGTATTCTTCATTTGATGGTTCATTCCCGAGGAGGTGAAGGTGAAGAAAAAGGATGGCCCATATTTATTCAATATGGCTAGTAGATGGTGATGGCCTATGTTAACCATTTTAAAAAAATGGTTCCATATTATCTGTATGTGGAATTATAGGATTTATTTATGATTTTTCTTCTCATAGGAGGTCTTCACATAGAGATAAAGGAGTGACTCCCCTCATTCATGGATCTTGGTTTAATGAAATTTTTGGTCGATGAATTTCTATATTAATTCATTTCTGGAGAACTGGGAATTAAGAATATTATGTGTGTGGATTCTTGTGAAGGATCCCCATTTAGAAAGAATTTTATGTCAGATGAACCTATTTATATGGAGTCTCCTACATTGTATTTGGATTCCATTCCATAATATCATTTAGTGGTTTTCCATTTCTATGGACGGTTGAAAAATTCGAATATTTCTTTCCACATCCCTATGAAAAATTTACAATTTTTGCAGTTGTCATGTTCATATCGAGTAGTTCTGAAAGAATAATCACCCGCAGAAGGTGTTTGGATTAGTGGATGACAATACATGACAATGAGGCATGAGATGATTCAGATATCAGGTCTCTAGCCATATGCCTCTAGGTAAAGATCCTACATATTTAGGAGTTGTTGGAGTGTGTGAAACATTATCATAGTTTTCTTTCTAGTATTTGGTTGAATGCTTTTAACATTTCCTTTTTGTAGTTTATGCTTCTATTGTGAGTTTATTATTTCTTTTTTAAAGTTTGATGAACTTGTTATTTTAGGATTTAAGAAGTTGTATGCATTTGAATGTTCCTTTTTGAATATTTTTCTCACTAATCATGTTTAACTCTTATGTGGGATGGATTATGGTTAGTTAAGTCCATTTGAAGAGCTTTAATTTTTTGGGAGAAATGGGGTATGTTTTTTGTTTATATTTAGATGAGCCTTATTTTATGGGTCTAACATCCCATTTTATCTGGATACTCTTATCGATGTGGAAAAATCTCAAGTTCTGATGGGGGTGTTTTTTTATCATACCAAAGAAGATGGGTCAGCCCATGTTGGGAGTTTCCCAGTTCTTAGTTACAGTGAGGTTGTTTTGTGGATAATGTGGGAATGTTGAGCTAGTTTATATAGTCAAGGTTTTCCAGGTTAATGAAAGGTGTGATTTCTTATCTAAATCTCTTTGGTGTTGTTTTGGATTTTATTGTTTCCAAATGAGCTAATTTCATTGGTGGGTAGAACCCGCTCATGTTATTCGCCTGATTTTATGTTTTGGATTCCTTTTTTTGTTCTATTGGGAGTTTTGGAATTAGTATTCACCTAAATTTTTATGTATTTTCTTATTTTCTATTTCCAATGGAATAAAATTTTGGTTAAATTTTTCCTTGGTGACTATATAGGGGTAGAAAGTTCTTGTGGTTGGGAGAATTGTCAGACCCTGACCTTAGATACACAATTATTTTATTATTTTATTAGTCTAGAATCTTTTATGTGTGGTTCAATTTTGATTCCCAGTTTAATTTTTTTTATATTTCTGTGTTTCTTATGGTTTTTTTCTTGTGAATGGGAAACACACAGTTACTAGTAACTATACGGTCAGTGTAGATACCATTTCAACTAGTATAAAAAGTTGATAAAAGCATCCTCATCATTCGCACATGGTCACCCAAATAGTGTGGCCTGGTCATGTGGAAAGTATGTGTTTTCTCTAGAATCTAACACATATATGGAAAATAGTCTGTTAAACAGTGCATCCATTCTATGTGGTCATTCAATTTCATTTAAAATTGGAAACCCTAAATCCCCTCTCCCAATTTTTAACAACATTTCAATGTTTATCCTCCCTCCTTCAACATAAGTTCACCACATTTTCCTCCCAACCCCTCTCCATTCCTCTCCTTCCCCTATTGTAGATCCTTAGATGTTCTGAGGAATATTTATAATGATTTTGTTTTTCAATTATCCCATTACTTCTCCATTATCTCTCAATTAATGGGGTCCTAATTGTGGGGTTTCACAGTTGGACAAAACCTATGAGTTATGGATCCGATGTGATCTGATTTCCTTTGGATTATAGGGTATGAGTTTGTCTATGATGCCTTGTTATTTCTTCTATTTATGTTTTGTTTCATCCTCACCCCACTAAGGTAGGTGTTTCAATCCGTTTCCTATTTGATTCAATCTATAATATGCTTAGGTCCTATCATTTATTTTTTATTCATGATTCAAACCTTGGTAAAGCACTTAGTAAATTTATTGTGGTGATATCCTGGAATTTTAATTTGTTAAAAATATATTTTGAGGTGAATCTCTAATTATTCCTATGTATGTATGTAAAAAATGTTTTTTTTATTTCAATTCGGTTTTAAGAGTGAAAATGGGATGAATTTTGTGTCCTTTTCCATTATAATATTTTTTTGTAAAATAATTTGATTGTAATTTGGTATTTTATGTGGAATATGGTGATTTATTTTCCATGGTTAGTATATTGTTTAGGATATATCTCTTGGTATTTAAATTGTGAACATTCACTTTTGGAAATTAAGCGAAATTGATTGGATGGGTTTGATAATAAATTGAAGGTTTTAAAAATTTATTTGGGGCATTTCATGTAATTTATAGGGTGAAATTAAAAGATAGAAAATCCATGGGTTTATGAAGTTCTCACATGGATAGGCATTAAAATTAATATGGAACTATGAAAAAATGGAACCTTTTACATAACATGGCATTTTTGAAGGTTTGGAGACTTTGATATTTTTTATAGAGTATTGCATAAATATGGGACCACATGTAACTTTAGAAATGATAGATGGTTTCCAAATGGTATCAAATAATATTTGGAACAATTTATTTTTTTGTGTTTTCATATTTTTTTAAATATAGTTTGTTTTAGAGAAATGTCTCATTAGACATTGTATTCATAGATGTGTTTGTTTGTGTTGAATTGCAGAATGGTTGGAAAAGGTTTTGAAATTTATTTTTGGTAGAGTTTATATAAATCCAATATGGCACCTTCCATTAATGATAAATGAATATATCTTTTTAAAATGTGAATGCTCAATTGGAAACATGAAATGTGTATGAAATATCACATTGGTCAATGTGATGTGGAGGCCCAATTGGAACACTCAATGATTTGATTCATATATATATATATATAGTGGGAACATATATAGGAGGGATTTATCCTTGGTGGTTATCATATATGTGGTGTCTGTGGTTGGGGGAAGGCAAGAACATTGATGGTAGTTAAGTCGACTCACGCGTGTGATCGTCTTCCACATACATTATAAACATTACCCATAGGTTACTAGGAGTATATTATAGGATCGAGTAATGGTTTCTAACAAACCCTTATTACATGGGTTTTTACCCCCTAAATCGCAGATAAGATAGGTGGGATTTGTCACTTGAATTTCTAGTGGAGGAGGGCCAGTTGGTTATAGACTAGGGAGCTTCGTCAAACACCAGTAGGTGGTTTCGAACTGAGTAAGTTGAGGGGTCATTATTTGGTTGTTTTGTAGAGGCTATAATAATTATTTTTCACTGATTATTATTATTTTTCTACACTTGTTTTTCTATTTACATTTCTAGTTTATTTGTAGAATCCCCTAGTTTATTTTCATTATATCCATGTATCCATTTTTTATGATTTGTTTTTTAAAATGGAAATTTGGTGTGGAAATGGATAAAAATGATTATCTATTTATAACGAAAAAATTCATTTATATTTTTTTATCCTAATGATAATATAATGTTTTCAGGAAAGGAAATTCATGGAATCTATGGTGGTTTCCTACTAAGCTATCTAGCTCACACCCGACCTTTACCATTCGGTGTCGGTAGACCTGACTAGTTTTGAAGGTTTAGTTTCTCATTAATGTTCTTTGTTCTAAAGATCATTGTTTGATCATGGTTGGTCTTATGGTTGGAGGTGACCAAGAGGTAATTTGGAGATGTTTTCATAGCATTATGTTTTTTTTGTGAGTTTCATTTTTTTGTTTAGTTTTCTATTCATCTATCTTTTGTAACTAAATCTGTTTATATATTTATGGATATAGATTAAATTTTGGCTATATTTATGTTCATTTTATCTTATTTATTCCAGGATATTAGGTTGAAATACTTCTCACACATATTATATTATATTCCTGATACAATTTTCCAGCCTAAGGGGATCAGGAACTCCATTTAGTCCACATCTCGGAATGGGTCCGATGTCTATAAAAATATGAGTTTGTACTGGTTCAAAAAAAAATCATAATAAACATAATAATTTTAAATTTAGTAAATGAATTTACAATGAAATACATCCATATATATATATATAATTATCATGTTTAATTATAATTAAATCCAAATGAATAAATGTTTAATTATTTATCATCATGCTTCCCAAGAATAAGATACACATACCCTAAATATGGAATAAAATGTAATGGGTAAAAACCATTTAGCTTAGGATATCCTGATGATTTCATCCCTTCAGTATAATAATTAATTGCGGGGATATCATTAAACATTCCCCAACCCATAGTTATTACATAAAACGGTCTGCAACCCATGTCTTTCATGTGCAGAATACTATATAATAATTAATTATATTCAATAAAGTGGTGCATCAAATATCTGTATTGATTAATTGATATAGATTAATAAATATTTCCCTAAAAACCCAAATTAACTTCATATATTTAAATGGTATATCTTATAAGGAATATTAAAATCCTTGGGAATTTATTTGGATAATTCAGGAAAATTCATTGTTCAATAATCTTTTGAAATTCAGTATTTCATGTTGACTAAAAGGAATCAATGATGTCAATGTCAATACTACACTTGGGCTAGTCAATAAAAATACCTCCAATGGAATAATAATTATGTTAGGAATACAACATATCCCAATAGGTGTATGTAATATCGGGTTTTCTCCTTAATTAATGGGAATACTAAAAAAGATATCTTAAAACATCTATTGAGTAAAATATCAATCTCATTTGGAAATGTATTTAATAAAAATTTCTATAATTTTTTTTATAGAATTAATTTAAAAATTAACAATTTAATCTTCAAATTATTCCTTTAATGATATTATGGCTAGTAAATTCGTTAATGTAATAGAAGCTATAAGTAACATTCCATTTCACAATAAAAAGGGATTGAGAAGACCTTATTCTGAAAGAGATTAGAAGATTCATTGAAAAATATTGGGAAAAGGAAAAATTTTAAATATTTCATCAGTAATTGATTTTTTAATAGTTAATTTCTTTAAAATTTTTAAATATTAAATTGTTTTTAGAAGAAAAAAGTTCTCCGACTAAAGATTGAAATGAAGTTGGGTGTTCATAAATGTATTTTCTAAATCATATTTATTTCCAAAGAATAGAAAATGGTAATATTAAATTAAAAAATTTAGTTATAATAATAGGAGAATAAAATTAAATAGTTTTTTTGAACAATAATCCTATAATTTTCTAGAATGTATATTAAAATGTGGACAATCCCAAATAAAATGAGATTTTGAAGTAAACCCTTACAAAGACAATAACATTTAAGTTTGAATCAATCGAAAAATATATTTATGATTATCAATTGTAAATCCATGTAGCGTAATATTAAATTAAACATGAGTCAATGGATTTTATTATACACATAATCATATATTATTATCGAAAACAAGGAAGTAATACAACCCAATAAAAACGTCGAAGGTTATGTAATCTCATTTATATATGGGTAAAATTTAACAAAAATAATAATACAATATGTTATTCAAATTGAAACTAAAAATACCATGAAAATTAAAAAATTCATGATATAATAAATCAATATGTGTGTTATATACAACACAGAAAATAATAATGTGGTGAAAATGACATTTATCTCACAGTTGTCAGTAGTGAAATTAAAATCCCTTACAAAGACTATTTTTTAGAGCATAATATAATAAATTTTATAATGGATTTTATAGTGTTAATAAATTATTAAATAATAATATTCATGTTTATAATATAATATGTAATCTAGATATAAAATCTTATTAACCATTTGATAATATTATATCATTATTTTCACTAATTCAGGTGTTAATTGCCTCATTTGCCGAGTATGTTTTCACTTTTTATTTGTTTTTCTTATTAATTAAATCATGGATTCATCATATAAAGAATTTAAAACATGGTTTCAATATTATATATATATATTATATATATATTTATAAAAATCCATAATATTTGGAGATATGAAATGAAATGTACAATTCATAGAGAAGGTATGTTGTATATACGCAGGAATGATATATTCATTTATTTTTTATATTATAATAATGAAACATAAATGATAAATATTAATATTATCATACCATTATAATATTAATTTCATATATGATACATATATTTATTAAAACTATCCTTATATGTTCCAAGTATATTAAGAATGAATCACATCTCATCGAAGAAGGGAAAGTCCTCACTTTGACAAATGTTGTTGTAGTATTCCAAAAATATGAAATGAATAAAGTTATATTTTAAATTAATAAGAAATAATAATAATGTCCTTATAGATCTCATATATATCAGATATAAATAGTGATTCCATCATAAATACCACAATGAGAGGCAATAAGGAAAGAATGAGCAGTCATCATTTTGTGTGGCGGATGATCATCCTTCACAAAAATAGAATGTTTATTACCCATTAGATGGATCTTTGAGTATGTTATGGTCAATCCCATATCATTAAAATATATTAGTATTATGATCATACTAGTGATTTTATATAATAATGGGGTAATTATAGTTGTTCAGTGGAGGAAAAATGTAAAAATCTAGATATTCAGAATGGTTACTGCCTTTTATTCGGATAACTCCATCAGATTAGCACCAAATGAATATTTTGGATTTATTTATTTACAAGGAATGTCTTCTAGAATGATGGGAGATATATTGAGGAGATACATTTTCAGTTATTTTTTGAGCTCATGTGGATTGATTGGTGTGAGGAAGTGGGTGGTTTTAGTGCCTTTTCATAGTGGAGGAGGAGTGTAAGTCATGTATATTTGGGATAATGGAATTCAAACTTCATTTTTTCCAATTAAATTGTGTTAAATAATGTTCGAAATTATACAAAAGGTAGGATAAGTCCTATATAGAAACATAAAATGGATTTTGGAAAATTATATCAGAAATTTTGGCTATACTATTTAGGATTTTTTCTATTGTTATGCTATGTTTCCAATTAATCATTGTATATAATTCTAATTGCATTCAATAATTTTTTTTGTAAAAAATTTATTTGAACATATTGTAAATTATATATTATGATGATAAAAAATATTTAGTTATTTATTCCAAATAATAAGAACATAACATAATGAAATTAATTTTACACAAATCCCATAAATGGGACAACATTGTTGAATTTTAATGTAAAAATGTTATGAAAATTGAGATGTTAATATATCCAATATAAAGGTGAAATTTATTTCAGTGAAATTCATTGTATTTCTTAAAAAAATTAATTATAATTAAAAATATGAAACAATTTTAAAATATTATTCAATATTATAAGTAAATTAGATGAAAAAGTGGTTTTGAATTAAAATTTAATACAGTTCACTGCTCATTAAAATGAAAATTCTTAGAATGATACAAAATATTAAACCTAATGTAATTTTTATTTTTATCATTAAAAATGGAGGTTTATTTTTTTGTGATATAAAATTTATAAAATGCCCAAAAATTTGATTATAATATTGAGTTTCGGTTAAAATTTGGAAAACATGAAATTATAAAAATATTTTTTTTGTGTATAATATTGGGATCATTATTCTATTATGTTTATAAAAGATATCAAATGAATATAAAAAATATTTTATTGTATAAATAACATATTTATTTAAATTGTGCCACTCACATGTTAAAATAAATTTAATTTATAAAGACAAAACACAATTCTAAGACTGAAAATATAAATAAATCCTTTTTCATAAATTGGATTATTTTAATGTTTCTAATTAATTTGAAAAAAATAAATTCATATGATATTTTTATAGAATATTTTTTTCATATGTTACTTAATAGTAATAAAAATAGATTATTTAGAAGCTAGAATTATTATATAAAATAATATTTTAACAATACATCATTTATTGGATAATATCTGCCTAGTGTTTAACACAAGCCATTGAAGGAACTCGTTATTTCATGTGGCATTTTCTAACGTAGTATCACGTGAATTTAAATATATAAAATATATTTAATTTATATGAAATATTAATAATATAATAATTCCATGTGATATTATATTTCATTAAGTGTTGTGTGTTGTGTGTGTAACATAAAAATGAATATAATGTTCCTACAATAGATGTTTTGTGGCTTTACATTAAGCATTATATATAATCTAAATTCTTAAAAAATAACATCTCAACATCCCTATTCTCTATTTTTTTTATTCATATATTACCATTTCCAATAGTTGTTTTGAAAGGATCCAAATGAGACCAACCATAAGGGAGATAATCAAAGAACCTTATCTATTTTGGTTTTGTTATTCATATAAATCCAATAAATCAAAATATTTTTTTTTTAAAAATTATTTCTATTCAACAAACATAAATATTAATTTGATTATGGAACCCCCAATACCCACCCTCTATTCCATCTAATGGGAGTTGAATTTTCACTTTTCTGTATATATGGATTATTTACTCCATAGTGCGGTACATATCATTTACCATCACCATATTTCATGGAATTTTATTATTATGGATATAATTTGTTTTTAAAATATTTTTGAAATAATTAATCATTTAGAAATATAATATCATGTATAACTTCTTAGCATACATTTCAATTTTATATTATTACATAGCTCGTGTGTACTTGTGGACTACAACCTATATGAAGGGATGTTATAGGTTTATAATTTTTCAAATTACATGGAAAGAAATAAAAAAATATTTAATTAATATATATGATACACATGATATTATATTGACTCTAGAAAGGTGAATAAATATTAATATTTATTTCATTACATTCACAAAAAAGTAAAAAAGTGTTTATAAAAAAGTATGACTGCCCTTCTCCGTGGAAAATATAATTCTATTATGATATATCATAAATTTATAGATAATAATGTATATATATATAATATATTATTTTTATGTCATTATTAACATTTCATTGATTATGGATTCATTATTTAATGGGAGTTAAAATTTTCTAAGGTTATAATATATGATATTTTAAATATGAAATTGATTCTAGAATATTTGTTTAAAAAATTAAAATTTATTATATAGGGGTTTATAGTTGAATTTATGTATGTCAAACTCGAGATAATGGTTTTTTGTTGTGATATCATTGTATAGAACACTTATTTATGTCTACATTTTCAATTCCATAATTTCATTAATTGAATGTCCAAAATCTATAAAAAATTATTTTCGGATTGATATTTTTATAGAAAACATGATTTAATATTATTTTTATGTATTAATGTAGTCAATAAAATGATATAAATTTTTTAATCAAAAAGATATTCATTTATCTCCACTTTCCTAAATCTATTTTTTACCATGTTCATTGTTAATAAAAATGAATTGGTGGATTTATTTTCTAATGTAAAATAATTGTGTATCTTCAGTTTTTCAAATTTGTTCCTTTTTAAAATATGATACAAATGGAATCATCGTGTAGTTCATAGAATGAGGGAGTCTGATATTTCTATTGAAAATGTGAAATAAATTTTTGTCTTAACATATATGGAATGAATATGATTTCCCATAATCATTACTACACAATGCCTTAAAGCTTCCATTTCCCATTTTTGAGGACATTGTCAATGAAAATTATTCCTTATTATTTGTGAAATTCTAATATTTCAATGATGTGGTTTAAAAATGGAATTTTTATTTTCTTCAATATTTTTTTCAATTTTATTTTACAAAATGTATATTACACAATGACAAAACCATTTATGATTATTTTGATTTTATATGGATAATATCCAATTATTGAATCCTTATTATTTATTTAAATTATTTATAATTTCAATGAATTTTTTTTAATAAAACCATTTTATTTCCATTTTTTAATTATAGGATGAAATAATAAAATATTTTTCAAACTAATTTTAATTACAATGTTTATTCTATGATATATATTTTCTGGTATTATAAAACAACTAATAATGATTTACATTATGTGATGGGTAGTATTATATTTATATATCCTTATAATTCATTTACTGGAGATAGATACCTCTTGAGGTGAGAGAGATGGGAATGGGGAGGGAAACCATTTTAATTAGGGACTCTATCCACTACGATATTATTGAGGGGAACGTTGACTATGGAAATGATGGAATGTGGATAAAAACCAATCCACTATGAAATTTTTGAAAGTGATCCGGGAATATGTAACATATGTTCCTATACAAATATGTCTTATACCATTTTTATCCCTTATAGGCTCTTATTTTTTGAAACCATTATTATTAATTAACTATGAACTACCATTAATTTTTAAATGACTCATGATCATGATATCAGATATGATATGTATGGTTTTCAAATGTAATGACTATGTTTTAATGTTCTCATGATCATGGAATATTTAATTGATCATTTATATATCCCTTATTTGATATTAAATATCATTAAAGGTCAACATTTCTTATGATTCCACTAACATGATTGTAATGAGTGGTTATATCTATGATATTTTTAATAAGGGTACTAGAAATGATGAATACTGTGGGAGATGATGAAGAACAATTATGTACAAGGTGATAATATATCCAATAATCTAAATACAATAGACCTATATGATTATGGAATTGATCATAACATTATCTATTGAATAATTAACTAATAAGATGATATTTATATATATGGACTGTACTGGTGGATATATGGGGTGTCAAACAAGGTTAATTGAAGAGGACTAGTCACCATGACTAGAATTATTGTTTACATATACTCAACCAACTATATTTAGCGTAATAATAAACAAATAAATTTTCTAAAAACCATGTACAATTGTAGTATTTAGATGGGGTTGTATTTCTATCAATCTTAAATAATTTATTCATTTCAAAAATATTAGGATGTTATTATATACATAGTCTTATCCCTACGATATTCAAAAAACCTCTATATTGATAATATATAAAAAATCAAAAAACTATTCACATATACAAACTATAGAGACCCATACCATTCACACACACATATATATATATATATATATATATATTTTTTAAAAAATAATTATTCGTTACATGACATTATGTTCCATATTATAACCCAAATTGTTTTGTGAATTTGAATAATAGATAAATTAAGTCTTTCTTTAAATTGAATTACATTATCTCTCATTAATATTCATATAAAAATAACACATCTTAAAAATAGAAAACAAAAAAAATCTATCTATAATGGGGAATGGTTATTTAGGAAAGGGTGATCCTAGATTCCTTGTAAGGTAAAAAATAGGTATATCAATGACATCATAAGAAAAAATGATTGTAAGGGTTTGAGAGCATCATTTTACAATTAGAAAACAATTCTCAAAATTTCATATATAATTATCACGAATCATGGAATAAGGAATGTCAATTTATAATATATCAATCATATACAATATCGAAGAAAATGAGTATGAAGTCCATAAAAGTTTCAAAAGATATTAATTCATAAAACACAAAAATGCGTAGAAAATAATTTCTATAGTTAATCATCATTTCATGTACTATCATATAATAATGGGTTAACATCCCATTATCTCATATCCTTAATCAATGATCACTCATAATACTATGATAGTCAATAGAGTCCATTACTAAACTTGGTTCACTCTATATTCGATTATTTATTATATCGTGATATATCACTATTAACCAATGTAATAAGGGATGGTATAATTCAACGAAAACCCATCACATATACATAGTCCATTCATATATCTGAGACAAAATAATAAAATATTAAGAAAATATCAAAATACATGGAAATAAAACATATTTCATAAACATTTCAATAATTCTTTATAAAATAAACTATGGAAAATAAAATCGTTTCATAAATATATCAATATCATAATTATAAACCATATGGAAAAATAATAATGATGGAATCTGTGGATAATGGCCCTAGTGAATGAAATGTAACATAAAATGATATATTCATTGATGAAAGTAACTTTAAAATATCATTGGGTCATTTATTAAATAAAATATCGATTTCAAATTTAAATAAATTATTTAATATATTAAAATTTATAATAAATTATGGAATAAACATCATTAAAAAAACATTTATACATTAAAAATACTCATCAAATCCTTATGAAGTCATAATGGTAGTAAATTCGATTAATCTCATTTATGTAAAAGGAACTATTTCTATCCCATTTCCACCAGGAATTAAAAAACAGATCATTAAAAAATTTAAAGAATATTACATTGGAATATAGTTTTAAAAAATAAAACAAGTGTAGAAATGAGTTTAAAATATCATTGTATAAAATTAAGAACATTAATTAATTTTTTTAAAAACATTGATGTGGTTGAGAAATGATTTTTGATTAAATATAGAAAGAAATAAATTTTTCATTAAAAATAATACTTTTTCATAATAATTACATAATGAGAGGAAACTGAAAGGAAAGAATTTATTAAAATAAAATAATAATTGGATAATAAATACTACGATATTCCTAATCAATTGGTCATTAAATGATATCATTAGAAACATTATCTTTAACTATCTAAATAAGAAATGATATTGTAATAGATATACCTTGCTACATTAGATACATTCTAATAAAAATCATAAAAGGTTATTTAAATACAAATAATATTTATAAAAAAAATAATTATGAATTTATTGGGAAGTATTTATAAAATATAAAAGTAAAAAAATTTGGAATATTACATGTATATAATAGAAATAAAAGTGAGATGAAAATCACATACCTCATGATCAACTATTTTTTAATGAAGTCTTTCTTCCGTTATGATAAATAAAAATTTGTTAAAAATATATACCCTAATAAATTAAATATTATTAATAGCATAATCCACTTATTACATTACATTACACAATTATTCATAATTTATTATAAAAATATTAATTTCTTAGGTCTTAACTATTTCATTTTTCATGGATGTTTCAATTCAACTATTCCACTCCATTTACATTGATCATGGTGAAATCATCAATAAATATTTTAAAATCATATATATATTATATATAATAATAATAATAGATATCTAGATTCATCAAGAAAAGGTAGGGATAAATTAATGAATTAGACTTTTCATGAAGAAAGTATGTTGTTTGTACACATTAACATTGGTTCATATTTCAACGTATAGTAATATTGAAAGAGAAAATATGTATTGGACCACTAACCATAATGGAATAATATTTTTTAATAGAATATATGCGATGTTTTTAAGGATTATATATTTAAATTAGTAAAGGTATAAGTTTCTAGGGAAGGATTAAAAATGTTTTATAATAAAGGATAATAGATTCTATT
This sequence comes from Viscum album, assembly GCA_963277665.1. Lineage (NCBI taxonomy): Eukaryota > Viridiplantae > Streptophyta > Magnoliopsida > Santalales > Viscaceae > Viscum > Viscum album. The sequence goes on from OY728138.1 coordinate 287,943,816, forward strand.
TTATTAGTGATGGGAGGGAACTCTTGGCATTCATATGCATTAAATATATTTAAATATATTTTAAATAATGAATTGATCAAAAATTACATAATTAATGTAAGACATGTCTATGAAAATATATAATATCAAACAACTATATTTAGATGTTTTGTTACTTTTCACTATTTTTGTCATGTTTTAACCAACTATTAACCATTTCATAAATTACCATGATATCAATATTTCGTTAATATTTAATGGTCAAAAAGGATTTCATAAAATAAAAGTGACCCATAATTGTGAAATATATGAAATTTTAAACCATTTTACTTTCACTAGGAATACTTAAGTATTTTTATTAATTTGAAACAATTCAAAAATATATTTATATTTAAAAAATTATAATAATTACATTTTTTGAAATACTTGAAATATTATAACATAATATGTGTAAAAATTATCGAATATCATTCACAATTATTATATAGTATATGAAAAATTATATATGGTATTAATAAAATCATAAAAATAAATTTTTAAATGTTTATATTTCATCTCAACCCATATATGTCTGTTTAATCCCTTGGTTAACTAATTTCATCATTAATCTAGGAAATGCATTTTTTTTAAATATTATTGGAATATAATTTATTTTATATATAAATAATTATCTCTCTAAATTAAAAGGTATAATATTTGAGAAAATTTAAAATCTTAATTATACATTTTTTTTAAAATTTATGTTTTTTATATATTTTAATAAAATATAAATGACATAAAATACTATTAACATCATTTTAAATAATATTCAAATAATTTTACTCTAAAAAAACAAATGAAACAGAATTAGAATATTAAGACAAAAACATCATTAATGTTTAATATTTATCTTAATAATTCATGGTAGCCCATAACTAAAACGAAAAATTACACCTTTATTGATTCAGAAATTGATTTACTTGATATTTTTAATGTGTTCACAATAAATGTGTAATTATTGCATAAGTATTTCATATTAGTATTTCATCACTAAAAATTTAAAATAAATTATTATTATAAAAAAATTATTCATATTTAAAATAACCGTTTATAATTGTTTTTAACAATTTCAAAAATTATTGTATATATTAAAAATAATAAAGTTACATTGTTTACAGTATATTCAACATAACATTAAAATTTTAAAAATAAATAAAAAATGGTAAAAATGTATATTATTTATTTTTTAATTATAAATAATCAAATATTATAATCCAATTATTTATATTTATTTGTTTGAAATAATTTTAAGCCTTATAACACTAGATTTAACAATAATATACCCGTTTTACATTTATTGTGATAATAAAGCCTTTCAATGGTTACACTCATGTTGACCAATCAATTAGTCAAAAAATATTTACAAATATTATTTATAGTGATTCAAAAATTGGAATCAATTTTATCATATTCAATTTATTTATTCTTGGTAATGTAATTTAAATTTAATAATTTAAAAAATGATGAATAATACTTTTCCAAATATTTATTTTTTATGTAATTTATTTGTTCATTCTGAATTAAAGAAGAATATTTATTAAAATTAACATAATTTAATTACTAATAATTTAATAGGACTAATTATAAATTAAATACAAAAAATAATGTGGTAATTTATGATTTATCGAATAAAAAATAACATTAAAAACTATTAATTATTATTCAAATGTTTTAGAAAATTCAACAAAATATCAATATTTTATTTTGTACATGATGATTTATAAAATTATATTATTTTTATACATTAAAAACCTAACAAATTAAAGAAACTAATTATATTATTTTCCAAAAAAAAGAAAAATATACAATTATTAAAGAAACTACATCTTGAATCATAAAATGAAGCTGCTAAAAATTGAGTTTCTATTTACTTATCAATAAGATTTTATATATTCAGAGATATATATATATATATAATAATTTGGTTAAAAATATTCATACCAACAATTTCATTATCAATATTCTTATTTTTAAAAAAAATTAATTTTTAAGGACTGTTTAAAATCTATGTCTTATTTTGTATATTTAATAAATTATAGTTTTAATTTAAAATGGTGATGTTACTACAAAATTGGAACTCATATTATTATAAGAAGTATTGTTTAGAATTTATCAAAAAATCTATTACATTCCCAATAATTCTATTTCATCTTTAATTCTATACAACAATGATTTTCACTAAAGATCTTGAATCTTATGATGACCGATACTCACTCATTATAGATGGGTATGGGCATGTCATCCTCTTTAGAAAAAAAATAATGATACTCAAAACAACTACCGCATGCAAAAATAGAATCATGGTTCTCTAATCCAACCAAGATCACCCATTTATACTAGTTATGACAATTGCATTAATAATCTGGATTATGGATCTATGAAAATGTCATGTTGCACCAATGATCTTACTCACAACAATCGGTATCCAGGTCCTCTATAGACTTTAATCAAAATCAATTTTCTAAATATGAACATGCATTTAATGGGGGGGGGGACTATAAAATTGTGATGAATGAATATCGACAATTTTTGGAACTATAATAAATTCATTTCTGTTATAATGACGAATAATGTAAAATTATTGATAGAATTTAATTTTTTTTACAAAAAATACGAGTTAGATAACACATACATGCAAAAGGATCGATATAATAACTGATAGGTTAGAGGTTTAAATTTATGTTCTTCATGAAACAAACAATGGGGAAATTATTCCACCAAAACACATGAAGTCAATTGAGATCAATCATTGGAAAATAATGAATAAATGCCACTTTCATTAAAGAGATCAAATATTTTTCCTAGATAAAATGATCATAAGAAATCATTTTTAATCATTGATCATTATTCATCTGATATTCCATCATACAATTAGTCCCATAGATCTCCAAGGTAATGTGGATAAACTATAGATTTAGTAAAATCGACATATTTAATGAAGTGTTATTTGGTTTTATGATTAAATGATACTTAAATAATAAAATAATTATTACATATAATTGACTCATAGATAATAACACTCAATCCTAATACATGATGATGATCTATGTTATGCTTCACCTAGGCTAAAAATCACACTTTGGAATCAATGATGGTCTCGTATTTTTTATCTAAAAATAAATTCATGATTTATTTTACATTTTCATGAGAACTATCACAAATAATATTAATATATTTCATAGTTTAAAAATGATAATTCTAGGCACACCGGAACTCATATTCACTCATCGTCTTAAAAACTACCTCTAGAATTATTCCAATAAATATTACAATGTGTTATATAAAAAATAGACACATTGACTATTCCTGGTCATAAATTATTTTCATCTTAACAATTGATAAAACTACACACAGGAGGGGACATTATGCTCCCATTTCAGTCTCCCACTCACATTATCTATCTCAAAGGATTTCTATTAAACCAACAAATACACGCCTACGGAATCAGTTACCAATGAAGTGTATTGTCATTCGATTTCACAATTCCAATAGTTCTTGAAAACGGTAACTCCCCCCATAGTGTCTTTCCCACCCTGGTAGATATCATTTAACAATTCTTTTACATTCCTCTTCCACCATGACATGTTGAAAACAACAAGAACCAAAAAATATAAAAATGTATTGGGCTAGGAAGTACTCCATCTTGCAAACCCAGAACACTAGTAAGAAAAAAGCCATATGATCCTCAGATTTCATCATTAACACTAGATAAAACTATAAAAAAAATTGATCTATAATAAACTCTATCACTGCTAAGAAAAAGAATCTAAAATATATATGGGAAATCCAAATCCACCTCATGATGAATTGTACATTTTACATCCATTCGTTGAACTATTTCTAAATCCCATGAACAGACTCATACTAACTTTGATCGATACAAAAGTGACATGTATAGCCCCCCATAAATTACCACAAGTTGTTTTACACCATTTTTATAGTGTTTTCTGTAATGATAAAAAACATTATCCAATGGTAGATGATCCTCCTTGCTATGGATTTCAGGAAACTTCTGAACCCAAATCATGTTTAGTAGAACCTAAAAAATCGACTATATATACTCACTGTAATGGGGTAAAACACTATGATAAATTACAACTAATTCCTATAAAAAATTAATCATCCTCTATTAGAATTTTATATGATTACAGAATCATAGTATGCATAATAATTGATGTAATTCGAAAAATATATACTATAACATACACAAAAAAATATAATAAACACATCAGAATGCACTGATGGTATTAATATCTAGGTCAGTGATAAACAATGATTTTAACTACAAAACTCTCTAAAAATCTATTTCCTACCTTGCCATAGATAAGGGATCTTCGTATAGCCTCACCATAAATAGGTTTACATCAATATAAAATAAAACTCCTGAACGCCTCATTTTATGTTGTGTCCAATGTTTCCATTCTTCATCATTCAAGGATGATGTGCTCCCTACTTATAAAAAATCCATCAAGGCCAAGTCTAGTAGATAAATTGTTACACAATAAATCATATTATATATTCCTAGTTGTTTCTAAATTTATTATTGATGATTAAATGGGGTAAAAACTACTAATAGGATGATAGTCACACTATTTTCAAGTTCCTCACATGGTTCATCTCAAATTCTGAGTACATATAGATGTCAGACTTTTAGAAATAATATACCTATTACCAATAATTAATGAATCTTGATGGTGGTTAATCATCCATACATCACAAGTTTTAGGTAATTTAAATCCTCCAAAAACATTAATCTGTCATTCACCATCTATGATCACAACGTCAGACAACCCAGGTAATCAAACTAGTTCTCACAATTCATCCTTATCTTATTAATCCACACACTAAACTATTATCTTATGATTCAAAATGGGTTACATTTGATATTATGGGGATAATATCATTTCAATCCCAATGATCCATTTTATGTAGAGGATAAACTCCTGATGGGGAGTTAAACCCACCGCATCACTAGGAAATACAGAATGATAATACACATCCAATACAAGAACGAAATGTTCCAGTAATCCACTACTCAAATGGTATTACTAGACAAGAGATATTAATTCGGTTGTAAGCTCTTACACATGAGATCAACTATCTCCACATGGGAAAACATATTATAAAAAGAGTAAAAATATATCTCCAAAGAAAAAATATCATCCACAGAAAATAGTGTAAACTAAAAGAGCATGAAAATTAGGTAATCAATCTATACTAATTAATAACATCACATGGTCTCACTGCCACACTGAAATGAATCCAAGTTAGGCTCTATCTCTCTCTCTCAATTCACTATTTGGTAACATAATAATTGGATATGTGTGTTCATAGACCATTATATAAGGAAAATAAAAACCATTTATCTATAAAAAGTTATCCATATATATCAATAAGTTTTTAACATGGGAAACACTCAAGGATAGGTGTCCCTGAAATTGTGTAAAAACTAAATTAATGGAATTAAATGAACATGTTATATATAGGTCCCAACTCAATGTGTCAATGACTCATACATCCAATAACATATCATTTCCCCATCTTGCATTTCACTTAAATCCAAGGTATTCTTAGACACCATAGTAATCAAACCATTCCTGAACAAACTAATCATTAAAACTAATCTTCCACAGATTATCACTATTATTTTAAATAGGCACTAACTAACCTGTGAGGTTTTTTATCATGTATCAATAATTCCTCTTAGGGAAATAATAAAACATTATTATTATTACCCCGAATCTATATCAAATTTCATATACATAATGATATAATTACACACCATTTTATACTATAATGGAATCAAATAAAGTATGAAAATGAGTGGCTCATACCTATGTCTATTATCCCAAAAAAAAAATAAAGAAGGTACATAGGTCTTATATAGAAACACTCCTGAATCTTTTAGGTAAAATTTCCATAGGAATTTAGTTTTCAATGTTACTAACAACTATCTTCTTGATTATATGGTGGTAGTAATAGGGGATATTAGTTATAGAATCAAACCAAAGTGACAACCACCACATTCATTTCCTAGACCCTGCATCAAATTTACCACCCTATGGAACTCCTCTCTACAATTGTTTACTTTTATTAGGTAGACTATTTATTAATTGTAATTATATAGAATAATTGGAATGGAAATCCCAAATGTTATGACCATTTAAATTATAAGTATAAAAAACATTAAACTATATTATATGATATTTGAACCATGTAATTTTTAATGTTGAAACTCCAAAATTTGTGACCAACATTGAACACATCCTATAAGTGGTTCATATAGACAACACTACTTAGGAGATCCTTATCTTAGAATATTTTGATACATGATTAATCCCATTGAATTATTTTCTGTGACCAAAAAATTATTCCACATGTATACTTTTAAAGATGGATCCACCTGAACCATAGCTTGTTTGTCTTCAAAATGATCAACATGAAAAGTGTCACCTACTAACCATCTTAAAAAATATTTCCTCATAAGAAAGCCCCACTATAAAGTCTTCATCACTCAGGGGGTCACATTATCAACAATACTATGGAATCATTTCTGGATTTCATCAAAGAAATATCTTTCAATGTGACAATGTACTTAATACTAAATAATTATATAAGGTATCATGAATAGAAATTGACATATAAACTGTCACCTATTCCAATTTGATGCATTTATAATAGTATTCCATACATTCAATGCCTATATGTACTGATCATCATGTCTTTTTTCATAGTCATTTTGAACGAATATAGTGATAATACCTCTAATAATGGGGATTTTCTTGAAGAACTTACCTCGAAATACTATAACATATCTCCCTAAAATCCAAAAAAAAAACATCACATATTGGAAATCTCCAAAACTCTATTCCAAAGATACAATACCTCAGATAAAAATCTATCATGACCAGGCTCACTAGGGCTTTCCTATAAAGAGAATAATCATGAAATGACTATCTCATGATCACCATCAAAAGGAAATTAAATAGAAACTAGCATCAAGAAGGAATATCACACACATGTGAGGCATTATACTATGTATATTTACACAGACACACATATCTTAGTCCCAAAAATTATAAAATATAATGGGTATAGACCGTAACCTTTTTATCCAAGATCAATTTCCTAATTTATTACATTAGGATAATAATCATTGAATATATTCAAAAATAGGTGAATAGTTTAGTTTTATTGGTAAAAAATTTTCATAATGTGGTATCGCATTGCAATTAAATGAATAATTACATTATAATTTTTTTATGAATAACATTCTTCCATATAAAATATAATTTATTTTTTCAAAAATTACATTCCATGGATTATTGATAATAGAAAAAATAAGGGTGGGTTCAAAGGCTCAGTAAGGGTTTTTTATAGTGGAATATAGTAGTAATAAATATGCATAATAAACATTTAATGTAATGTAATTGATCTCAAATTAAATTTAAATAAAATTACTATTTTTTTAGATAAATAATAGTCAATATATAATGGAAAATAAATGAAAAGTCATTCAATTTAATCAAGATACAATGATGGAAATATATTCATGGATAATAACATAGAAATATTCTCATAAATAGTAATAATAAAAGAATTCCCAATTTTGAAAATGTGTAATTATAAGACATAATGTTATAATAACAAGATATATCTACTAGTAATACCCTTGAAAATATATATTAATACTATAATGTATTAACTAATCTAATTTTTAAACCATACTTCTACTTTCATGACCATTTATTAGATAGTTTAATAGTACTGTATAAAAAAGCATAGGTTTTGGCCAATTGGTTTCTTTCATAAGACCTATGAATTAACATATGGACTATAAATAAATATCCCCCAAACATTAATTTTTGTAAAAATAATATCTCATATATAAAATAATTGATTTAAATTTTCAATAACAATATATATCATCAAATATCAGAATTGAGTAAATGATTCAAATTTATCAGTACTTCTCCTGTTAATCAACTAACTCTCTAATTAAAAACCATACCTAAAAAAGATATAGGTATTATGAAATAATATATCTATTAAGAAATAATATTTATATATAGTATAAATTTAAAATCCACTGAAAAATTATTACAAACAATCCATTTTTAAATTCTAACATAATAGGAAGAAAATAATGTGAGATTATAAAATAACTTTTGCCTCGTAATTATTTTCATGTATAATACCTTTGAATTAAATAATTCAGAGTGAAACATAAAATACCATGATTAATGGGCTCATTAATGTATTACATGTTAATGGGGAATTATATATTCCCCAAAAGTGAATTTGTGTATAATAACTAATATGTCTAAGGGGAATGTATATAGAGACGAATATACCTTTCCTCATGATTATTTTTAATTATAAGTTTTTATCCTCCTATGGAATGTTTTTTAAAATGTTATTAAATTAAAAAATAACAATATTTATAAATATAATAGGATATAAAATCCTTTTCGGACATCATATCTCCCATTAATAAATAATCATTTGTTATTTTCATTTTTTTTGTTAATTACCATGTTTTCTCATGTGGGTTTTTTAAATAATGATTTTTTTAAAAAAAATATTATATTTTTTACTCATATTAACAATACAATTAATTAAATAATTATCCTATTTTTACATATATTATATTGTGAATAAATATTATTTATAATGGTTGTTAAAAATGGAGTACCTTATGATCATAGAGATTGTAGGCCATACATGCGCATGAATAATGTATCCATTTTCCAATGGTCATTGTGTAAAAATGGTAAATAATATATTTTCATTACAAGATCATAATACTAAATTATTTGACATATTATTTTATTATATATAGTCATATATATAATACATGTGGTTTGGTGATGAAAATAGTGTAACATCATTTCATGAAGGCGACAATCCATATGTACATGGATGATGTTCTATCATTCCTTGAGTGAAAATGAAATAAAGAACAATGTATATATAATATATTAATAATGATAAAATATCATTAATAATATAAAAATTTCATATATTTCCCATGAAATCATTTTATTTATCTTTATCACCATCCATAAAACACGTTAGTGAAATACAAATCACGGCATTGTACATGGTAGTAGTAAGTCATAAAAAGTGAAACATTTTTATATCCCCTACCGAATATAAAGTAAGAAGGTATAAATTATATAATTAAAAAAATTAAATTATGTTATAAATAATATATATTAATATATATTGGATCTATCATCATACCCGACCATGATAGTTGGGAATGAAAAAAATGAATGACATTGGTTAGTAAAGAGGTTGTCTGTCGTGTACACAAACATTGTTATCTTAACCCATATTATAGATATGGAGATTGTTGTAGGAAATTATATTACCTTAAAAATGTTTAATTATATGGTATGTATTGATTTTATTATATCATATTTATATAAAATTAATTTATTGTGGTAGGGGAATAGAAAAAATAAAATCACACATTGATGAACGTTACGTCTTCTTTAGGTATCATCATTTAAATTTCACCAAATACATTCTATGTTGGATTTATACCAAAAAAATAATTGTTATATTTGATTAGGGATATATATATAAGATACTTATTTTTATGTTGGATTAAAAAATTTGGTTATAGAAGAAATAATATAGGGGAGGTGGTTGCCTTTTTTGGGTATGGTGAGGGGTAGAATTGATATTATTTTTAAATGATTCAATGATTGCATGGTTTTTATCATACTAATTTATTCTAAAATGATATATTATCGAACTTAGAAGTCATATGGTCGACATATTATCATGAAATGGTTTTTTAAAATTTGTTAGGTTATTTTTAAGAATTATTTTATTAGATTAACCATCAAACATTATAATTTTACCTTAATGTGGGAAATTAATTTTCACTTTTTTAGCTATTCCTTTTGGTCAAAATTTATGTTCACATAGTTAAAAATAATAAATTATAATGATCCAAAATATATAATATATTTTTTAAAATTCAATATAAATAAGTGGAATATATTATTTTAATATTATTCTCATAGAGGAGATGAAAATGATGGTGTTTAAAGAGACAATTCTCAAATGTTTTCAATGGTTTTTATATAAATATTCATAATTAAATTGATTAAGATAGCCTAAATTAGGTAAATTTATATCTAATTTTACTAATTTTACATTAATTCAAATTGTAAAAATAATTTAAAATTATATATTAATAAAATGAAGAGGAAATTGTCAAATAAAATTCAGTGTTTTCACTATTCATCGAGATATGAAAATTTTCAGACAAATACAAAAAAATTACCAAAAGATAATTTTTTTATTATGACTTCAAATATTAAATTTTTTCTCATGTAAAAATTTTATATTTTCAAAAAATTAATTTTAAATTATGTGTTCTAATCGTAACGATAAATACTTTAAGAAAAAGTATACTTATCAAAAATTATTTATTTTCCAATTAATGGATTATTATAATAGTTTTACACAATAGATAACCATAGATTTCATAATATATTTATTACAATTCATACATAACTTCAATTGTATAGGTAAAAAATATTATATTAAATCACAATAATACATCTCGATTTTTTAATCTCATTATTGTATGTCACATAGCTAAATCAGTGTTGTGTGTAATGAAAACAGTTGAAGAGATTTATTTTTAAAATATAATTATTGTAATTTCATAGTGTTATATAAGTAATTCTAATAATTTTATTGTGTGCCGTGTATTCTTTTGAAAACAATGTTCTTATTTTAAAATCACACAGTGTCACATTCTCCATTCCTTTAATTCGTTGGTTCCGAAAAATTTTATACTTGATCATTCTATCCAAGTGTTTGAAATATGGAAATATGATTTTTGAAAAAAAATTAGATCATTAAAATAATTAATAAAATAACCTATTGATACAGTAGAAATGGAATCACCATGAGAATATGGAACAAAACAAGACTAGGATTCCGAGTCTGGGGACATTAGTGTCAAGCGAAGATATAGACATGAATGAAAAGAAATAATAATAAATTACAACGATTGTGGTAATTGAACACCAGAACATATAGGATAAATGGAACTATATGGGCCTAAAAATAAAAAAAATATGTGGTTTATATTGGATATTTAATTCCTTTGATATGAATTTAATAATAATAGAATTTTTTCAAAATTATATTCCAATTTTTTTAGAATTGATTTACTGTTTATTAATATATGGGATTATAATAACTTTCTTTTTTAATATTTCATAAGAATAATTTATCCCCTTTCGGTTCTTTGAGAAATTTTCTAATCACTTTTTCGATGACATAAATAACAAAAAAATAACTGTTTACTCCAGAAAAAATAAAATTCACTTTTAATGGATCATATGGTGCACAAATGTGGGACATGTTTACTCATTTGTCTATAAATAATTTAATATACCAATATGGTATGAACAAGATTTCCAATATAATACATTAATCACTACAAAAATAACAAAACTTTTTGTATCATTAATTTTTATTTTTCATATCATTTAACTGAATACAACGATATATTAACTAAGACATAATGAATTACAGTGGTTGGATCTAAACCGTTATCATCATTCGATCATGGGTTGATGTCCCATAGACTTGCATAATGTATTAGTTATTTACCCAAAATGATGGTTATCCATTTAATAAATAGTATTCATAAAATTCCAAAAACATTAAAAAATATCTTAGATATCATTGGAATAAAATTAATTATTAAATAAATATTCAACTAAGGTTTTCAATAAAAAAAATTTCACCAATTCAAATAATCTTATATGACTATTATTACGTTTCATTAACTATCATATCAATAATATAGTATAACCATATTATTTAAATTATGTCTATAAAATATAATTACATTATTTATCATATAATATTTGCATAAAACATATAATTTCAATATATTTATATGAAAATATATTTAGTATTTCTACAATCGCAGTACACAAATCTCAAATCATTTTGTCATTGACATTGAAAACATGATGAATCCGACAATCATAAATTAATGATGGAATCTAAAAATATTATGTAAATGAATACTTATATTCATTTCAAATTAAATTGAATCCATAAACATTCCATGATTCTTTCACAAAACACCCATTTGTAAAAAAATACCTCATTAACTTAATTATTGAACACAAATACATAAATAAATTATCTATTTTATTTCCACATAAACCCTTTATTCTTCAACATCTTGACTTTTAGAAGAGTTAATTCACTCAGATATTTCTCAGGTTCCACACATTTAGAAAATAACCAAAAAATTGATCCCTAGGTTGTTATGTATTTACTTCAATCATACATTCAATTTTTCCTTATCAGTTTTTTTCAATATTGATTTAATTTTCATACAAAAATATTTTTCATTCCTTTTAGGCCGCTTATTTTTAGTATATTAAAACTTGGGTTTGACCTAGTTAATTAATTATAGATATATAATAAATCCTTCATATTGGTTTTTAAAATTAATGTTAATTATCCAATGCATATCCCCTAGGAGTGTATGATGATGTGTACAGTTTGGTCTGTTGTAGTGAAATAGGTTATGATTGGGTCAAGACTGATGCACCATTTTTTGATTTATTACCCATAGGTAGATCTACGCAAGAATTTTTTCCACATATTGTATCCAAAAAATGGTTCTATTTTTTGGAAAAAAAGAAAATCTATAACTTAACAAAAAATTTATGATATTATTATACATTTTTTTACAATAACTATCATAGTGTTATGTTTGTTAATAAATATTTTTCTTATTATATTTCTCAAGTTTTATACTTAAAATCCATACATAAATACTATAGTCACCATGACCTTAGTATCATTAATATAGCGAATAAAATTATTAAATTGGAATAGATATATGGGATGAATTCATGATGGACCAATGAGTTTAGTAGTTTTCTAGAACAAGATACATAGATGTTATTCATTATACTATTAGAAATTAAAATAATAAATAATAAAGAATAGAATAAAAATAATTTAATACCTAAAAACATATTCATTAATTTCATATTAAAATCCCAATGATCATAATCAAAATAAAAGTGATCTTAAATGATTTTAAATGGGTATATAGAACCTAGGAATTCATGAATCAATAAAGATTATAAATATTGAAAATTAAATAACATAATGCACATGACATTTAAATAATATGAATATGAATTTATGATAACAAATTGTAATCATGGGATGATAAATAACATACTAAATACAATTTAATCAATAAAATTTTAATGTGTTGTATCCAATGATTGTATCATGAAAACCTTTCATTGATAATAATAACAATAGATTTCTCAATAAATGAAATGCTTAATTATTGGACATAAAATCCTTAGAACTTGATAAATTTACAATCATAATCATTATAAATATGTTTTACATCTACTAGGAATAACCCTATCTTATTTATTCAATGATTATACTACAATCATGACCTTTCACAATAAAAATTAAAAATAAAATGAAAAACTCATAGCGTTTTCTTAAATATTTTGTCTATGAGAGCTATTGATGAATCATTTAGATATCTATAACATGTCCCCACCTATGTATACAAGTTAAATAATTCCTAATATATCACATAATCAGTTTAATTGAAGAAAAATATGCACTATAATCAAAAATCTATATTAAGTAAAGAGTACAAATTTATCAATATTCCTCGAGTTAATCAAATAACAGTCCTAGTAAACCCCATATGTAAAAATTATATATGGTTTTTGAAGAAATTATATTCTTCATAACCTAATATGGATATTTAATTTAAATTTAATCTCAAATGAGAAAGTATTATAAAAATGTTATTCATTAAATAGAATGATAACAATCATAAAATAATGTGAGTTTGTACAATAACGTTTAAAACATGAAAATTTTCAAATCAAATCCCCTTGAATGAACAGATTAAATATTAATAAAATATTTCAGGAATATGGAATGAATGGTTATATTACTTTTAAAAGGGGTACTATATACACCACATAAAGGATAATTGGATCATAATAACAAATAGTTCTCAAAAAAGCAAGTTGATACAAAATCCCTTAACTCATAAATCATTTTAGTTTAAAATTATTTATATTTATTTATAGTAGTGTAGAACATGTTATTGGCATAAAATAGAACCATAATAATATTAATAATATAACATATTATCCATTTAAAACATCTTATCTCCTGTTGGTTAATATTTTTTAATTATGATCATTATTTTTTGTGTTAATGGACTTATTTGTTCTCGAATGTTTTGTCATTGTAGATACACTTATTGATCTTATTTCATAGATTCATAATATTAAAAATTATAATAATTATATTATAATGATATTTATAAATAAAAAACTCTTTTAAGACCTATTATGAATGATGATTTTGGGAAATTGTTTATGTTATGGTAAAGAAGATGGCATGTTGTTCTTACACGTGAGTTGAATTTCAATTTTCTAATGATCATTGTCAAAATAGTATAGGTAATATATTTGCTTTAATGGATGCCGATAATATCATATATACTATATAATTTAATTAAATATAAATATAAATATAATCTATATTTTGTGGTGATGAAAATATAATCACATCATTTATTAAAGGTGGTTGTCACACATAAATGAATGATTTTTTACATCATTCATTAACTGAAAATGTATGAAGGAAAATAATATATAATATCAAATAAAATTGATATATATTTCATGAATATTATAATTTTATCATTTATATCACATTTAATCATCAAAATTATCATTATAACCCTCTATTTAATGCATTAGTGAAATATAAATTGCATCGCTTCGTGAGGCGGAAGTCTACTTTACACACATGTGATGTTATCATATTATCTATTGAATGGAATGTAAAAAGGGAATAAATATTAAATAATGACTCTGAAGGTATTATTATTAAATTAATATCATATATATTCTTTTGATCCATCAATATAACAATCCATGACATGTGCTAATAGGAAAATGATTGACATCAGTTCGTGAGGCGATCGTCCACTATACCCAAAAATAATGATTTTATAAGCCATTTGGTGAATGAGGAGGTTTATTGTAGTTCAATCCCATAAATTATAATCATATTATTATATATAATATAATTATACTATTATATCATTAGGTACATAAAATAATTAATGTAGGTGGATGAATTAATTAGGTAAAAAACAGTCATGAAGAACGTTACCTCTTCTTTAGGTGTCTTCCTTCGGATTGCACCAAAGACTCACTAGGGTGGATCTGTGAAAAAACTAATACATATATGATTATATAAAGGAAGATTTTACATGATTTAATCAGTTATTTTTTGATCCAATTAGGATCTAATGGATGAAAAAGATAATATAGTGGTGGCCTTTTACAAGTGAGTTGAGTGACACACATTTTAAAATAAAAAACAATTCCACAATAGCCATGTTTTTATAAACAATGAAGACTAGAAAATGGTACATTGTATATCCAAGAAGATATAAGGTTGTAATACTTCCATCAAATGTATTTTGGACATGTTGTATGTTTGATTTTAACCCCTAACTTATTATTTTAACCCCTTAGTAAATCTATTTATACCTATATTGTGATAATAAATATTTAGTGTTTCAACCTTAATTTTGAAAAAAATAATATCAACCTATTAGAAATTATAAATTATTTTTAATACATATATGGGTTACATTTTTTCAAATTTAATTAATTTAATAGAAAAATATTAATTTAAAATTAACCCCTATATTTGATGAGATAGCGTGATTTTATAGGGAAATGTTCAAAATTTTATATTGTTTTTTATATCAAAATTCAAAATGAAAAAGATTGATGAAAATTAAACTAGATTAATTTATATATAATTTAACTAAGGATACTATAATGAAAATTTAAATTTTACTTAACAAATATATATAATTTAATGAAAAAGGCAACTTTGAATTGAAAATAAATATTTTTTTACTATTTAGTGAATAATGAATCATTTAGGAAAAATCCTAAAAAATAACTGTAATCTAATTTTTTTTCTAATTACAATAAATAATATTTATTTTTTCTAAAAAATTATGAATTATGAAAAATAAATTTTAAATTATGTATGAAAATAATGACTAAGTTTTCATTGGGTTGAATAATGTTTTTTATAAAAAAAATCAATTTTCAATTAAATGTCTATTATTTTATGTCAAAATAAAACATGACCATAATTTTCATAATTTATTTTTTTTGTATTCAAACATTCCATTATTATATTTATGTGATTACTTTTATCTTAATTAATGACAATATTTCCAATTTTGTTTAATGTTTGTATATCCCATAATAAAGATCTATTTTGTGTTACTTGTATTGTATTCTAGTGAAGAGTTTTTTTAAAGATAAAATTATTCTATACTATTGGGGAGTTTTATTTTCTTTTATTATTGGTGTTTCATTTTACATTAACAATATAATAAAATATTATTTTTATCAATTTCATTGTGGAACAAAGAATACAAGAAAATATTTTATAACATCTATCATACAATCAATGTTTTCTAAAAAATGGGAATGTAATAAAAGGAAAAAACAAGCCCACCCAAAATTGTAAAATATGATGTGATATTCAAATTATTAGTGGAACAAATTCAAAAGAATCATTTGAAGAAACAACATTCAATTTATCTCAATATGATCAACTTGTCAGTAGGCCTATTCTGTTTCTTTAATATGTCGTGATGATTGTATAGCACATGAAACATAAAGGAAGAGACGGTACTGGGATGTAAATAAGCAACCAAGTAGGACACCCTAAAATAACGAAAACAATTCACCAATATTATAATATCTTTAATAAAACATATGAAAATCATGGTATGATATATATAATTATAAAAAAGGAAACCCCATATTTACTTCAAAAAGACTCTATGTCACAATGGTATCAACCACTACTACTCATTCGAACCCACTCAAGGATTCAAAGAAACACTCACCTGGTAGAATCCAATCTGCTTGACATACTTCATCTGGTAAATATCATATAAGAGAACAAGTTTCTCGTGGAAAATAATAATAATAGAACATAAATGAGAGGATTCACTCATGGACATATCCATATATGTGGACAAAAGAAAATGGGAGGATTAATCCATGATACAAACTTGATTTCAATAAACCTAATCAGAATGATCAGATCACAATTCACATATAGGGGTTCAAACCCATGGATCATGTGGGACATGGAAACCCAATTCTATAATGAAATTTTAATTAGTGGATCACCACCTATGTATTGTTGGTAACACTGATTCCATAAGTCCACCCTAGGGATAAAGTTAATGGGTTCCACCCCAAGCCACATTTATGGATTCCAAAATTCAATCTGAGAATAATTCCATTGAGGGGTCAATATAATTTGATGATTCCATAATTTTACATAGAATCCTCATATAAAAGGACTAATGGAACACAATCAACTATTATTGTTCTATAAAATCTCATAAAAATATACCATAAAAAAAGTGTGAATAAGGAGGGATCCAACCTACCCTTAAATGAGAACATGACATGTACCCTGGGGTACATGATGTTTCTAAATGCCCCTAGATGTTCCCTTGTCTAACTATTAAACAAAATTAAATTATTTTTATACATATAATGTCCAAATATGGTACATCACGTGTAGATATTGATCAGTTACTCATTGTGTTTTATTCACATGCCAATGTACACCTATCCATAACCATGATCCAACGACAAGATTGTGTACCTAGATATGTCCATGAACCATGTCATACCCATTTACTCAAACACATTCCATGTACATCCTGTGTAAAATTTGTGGGGGGACTCATGGATTATTGGGTTGTACACCTTATTGATTCCAAGACATATGAAATTGGTTTCATGGTGTGTGACATGGAACAAACGATGTGTAATGGATCATGGATCCTTGGGTTCCTAATATATGTAGACACCCAACATGCTAGCTCAGGGTCACATGGAATGTTACATTAGAATCATGGTGTATGATTCTTATCTCTATGTTTAATATCTATCACCACAGATATGATACAACAATGAATTTTTTCATAATACGACATCGAGTTTAGTTGTAAATTTCTCACAAAATAAATAACAAATCATTTTATTTCAACCATGGATCAAAACTTTTTTATATATCTATGATTTCCACTATATATCCATGATTAAATGTTGTCTAGTCACTTCTCAATTCCTTTTCCAGATTCTAAACATGTCTATTACATGGGAATCGACATCTATTTCTCTTATCTACTTCCACACACATAAAAAACCCGTTGGTCTCTAATCACACCGTGATACGACATAACTGTTTTATCATTGATCCAAAATATATATATTTGGAAATTACTATTTGTTCAAAATATGACTTGAGAAAATTTATTTTTCCATTTATTTGAATAACCACTAGAAAAATGTAAAATATGATGAATGACATCCATAAAATGAGGGGTGGGGAGGGGGTAAAACCAAAAAAAACATGTTGATGAATGAAACTGAGAAATTTAATAGATTGATCTTTATAGATTTTCATTATAGTGATGATAGAAGATAATTAACTAAACCAAAGTTAATTTCCAGAAATCATGAATAATCAACCCCTTCAAAAAAAGGATTGATCCATGAATCAATATGTTACCGAATTCATCTCACATTCATTACAGAACGAAAATTGTAAAATAACATTTATCAAATATCCCTACCATAATTTGCTTCAATCACTTGTAAAGATTGAAATCACATCACTATAGTTAATGGGATCAACAAGATGTGTTAGGGAAGACGATACTCAATAAATGATCTTGATCCTCTATTTAAATATATCTTCCATGCTCTCATCCAAAGAAACATCAATATATCTTGTTTTATCTAAAATGACATTTAATTTAATAAAAATAATATTTATATACTTCCATCTACGATTATTCTTTTCTTCTAGTTTAATAATTAAAAAAATAATTAATTTAATTATCTCTCCAAAAATGGTTCTCATGAGCAACACCCAATAAAAATAAGATTATTGTTACTAGGGGAAATGTCATTATAAAGACTCATTGATTGTCTTATATTTATTATTCATGACATAGTTAGAGAGGTTTTCACATTTATTTAGTATAATCATACATAGATGATATTAATATATTCCATATTATAATTGTAAATACCATGGTCATTTGTCCTCAGATTCTCACTTCATATCTACACATAGATCTGAAATTATTTGATGAGATAATAAAAATTATTATATAGAAAATATTGAGACATTACAATCCAATTCATTCACAATAATTGTCAAAAATAAATTCCTTGCAGTTCCTTAAAACCCTTTGGTTGAATTAAAGAATGTACATTCGTATAATAAAGAATACTAAAATCAAATACATGGTCACATTAAGTTATTAGTCTATACTCATGTATAATAACAATAAATTTATCGATGTTGATAAAATGAGTAGCCAAATGATTAACCATACATAAAAAATAGCTGAATGTTTAAATAATACTTAGTTAACATGCCCATTGATATCTCTATTTGAATAAAAAACACCAATACAATTTCCCATGTTAATAAAATAAAAATATTTCTATGCGAACATATTTTAACCATTATTATATAAAATTTTATGTTCACACTATATAAAAAATTAAATATACATCTAATTCAATACTAGAATTATATAATCAAAATCTACCTATAGAATAAATGTGAATATTATTTTTAAGGACATAGCCCTTGTTGTGAGAAATGTTTCACAATGGGATTCTCTAGTTTTAATTTATATACCTAGACTATTTTTAATTGAATACCACATATTTCAATAATAATAAGGGCAACATAGACTTATGTGAAATAATTTGATGTCAAAGATTATAACACAATGAATAAAAGATGTCTTATTTAAAATTCATGCTACTGAGGAAAATTTGAAATCAATATCTACATACATATTTGAATATGTTTTGGTTATTAAATCCTATTAAATAAATGTAGTTACATAAAATTATGTCCATGGGTTTTGAAAAAATAATATAATTGATATATAGTTTATAAATGTACTATTTCTCAATGAATTATAATTAATATCTATACAACCCATGAAATGTTATTAACGTAGTAATAAAATCCCCCTGAAAGGGAAGTCATGTAATTGAAATTCAAATTCCCTGCAGAAAATATATTTTATGACATGATTTATTATATAGGACATATATAAAACACTTAATTGAAATTTGGTGAATAATAAAAAATTTTCTAAACAGGTAAATTTGAAAAAAAACCCATAACTGTTTTCTGTAATTCCACAAATATAAATTAACCTCCAATAAAAAATATATATCATCACTAATAAATTAAAAAACATACTTATATCTATTTTCATATACACTCTTCATAAATATTAATTCTCTACATGAATTCTTTAATATTCCACATCAAATCTTAATATTTTTTATCATTTATACTAATTTGACGAAAGAGACATCCATTTTTATCCATCATTAATATTTA
The DNA here is from genome assembly GCA_963277665.1 of Viscum album. NCBI lineage: Eukaryota > Viridiplantae > Streptophyta > Magnoliopsida > Santalales > Viscaceae > Viscum > Viscum album. The sequence goes on from OY728138.1 coordinate 287,964,408, forward strand.
TTAATTAATATATTAATAAATTTACTATTATGTACAAGTAATAAAAATTTATAATTTTCCAAATTTTATTCATTAGTTTTTTATTCTTTTTCATTGATTGTGAAATTTATAATATTTTTGTTGTGGATATTCTTAATGAAAAATGTTGTTTTCTTAATTAATGAGTTATTTTTAGATATAACATTACTCAAACAAATTAACAATATTTACATATTTATATCATATAACAACATAAAATATGTTTCCATTATCATCCATTCTTAAATTTACAGTAATATTCATATTGGTGTTTAAACAAACCCAAACAGAAAATACCAAATTAATGGATTATTATGGGTTATATTATATTTAATATCATTATATAAGAAGTATAATGTTTTTTAGTGTTTATTAGGGTTATAATTCAAATTTTTTGGATGTTATAGGATTATATTATCGATATGAGAACATTAATCAATTCAAAAAAAAATTAATGCGCTTAAAAAATCATTTAAAGGATTAAATTATCGATGTTCATTTTTTTATCTTATCATAAATAATATACAAAATTTAACATTAAGTATCCATAAAAAACATTATATTTATCTATTAATACTATACATAAATCAAAAATTGTATGGAAGTGAAGCAAAATGAAGCATGTTATGTCATTGAGGTGGAAGTCCTCACAATGAAATAACTAAAAATGTTTTCATAATAGATAGGATATGTGAATAAATAATTATAATAACCAAAATATACTAAAAATAAATTATATAAATGATTATAATATCATTATATTTTAGTGTATTTTAATCTTTTGATTTATATAATTAAGAAGAAAATGAGTTAGTCGATAATACTTTGGTCGGGGACTATAATTTTCCTATGATATCCCCTTAAATTTGCATAAATTATGCCATATATGTAGGACTAAGTTATAATTTTCAAGGAATATTTTTCAATTAAAATGAAAATGGAATATTTTCATGTATTAATATGTTGAATATTGGTGTTTTCAAGTGGAGTATGTTCACCTTTTTGTAAGTGACTGTAATGGTAGTTTTAGGAGAACCATTAGCATTTTCAATAATATGATGTTACTACTTCCGGATGAAAGAACAAAAATTTAGGCCACGTTTTTGTGGAAAAATGTACTTGGATAACTATTGTCAATATATTTATAGATTTTCATGTTATGTATTTTTTTCAATACTTACACATTATATTATACAATGTTTGTCCTTTTACTTTTGCTGTGATGATTAATTGTGAATTGAAGTACATAATTATAATTTTTAATTTTAGGATAACAAAATTTAACAATTTTGATACTTATAATATAATTTTTTAATATAATTTAATTAAATAAATTTTATAGATATATGAAACGATATTTTTAGCGTAATTAATCCCCATTTAATAAATCCCACATTCATGATACCAATGTTTTGATAATTATAATTTATATATAATATAAATTTATGATGGTTTCAATTATTAATAAATGAAATATATTTATTATGAATTTTACTGAATGAATGATACATACATGAAAATATATAAACTAAAATCCACATTAAAATAAATTATTTACATAATAAACAATAATAATTATTGTATTTATGTAAAATTATAATTAGGGATATATTTTTTCACATAGGTATTATAAGTTGAAAGATTATTTCAAAAATAATAATTTTATTACTAAATTTTATATTTTATAATATTGTTTTTTTATTAATATTATTGGGTATTTTTATAGTGTTGAAAATTCATCAAAACTATTGTTTTGATAAATACCTCATTTTTATGATAAAACAACATTTCTTGAAAAAGGGTAAAATAAAAAAAATTATCATTTGATTAATTAAAAAATGAGGCCTAGTTTATATAATTGAACAAATAAATTATAATATTTATAGATTTATATTTTAATGGGAAATAATAAATATAATGTAATCTTATTTTTCAAGAAAACACCCATTTCTATTAAAATTCATATTAAATATTTATAATCTAAAGGTAATGTTTTTTAATTGGTAACTGTAACATCCAAGGTAAATAAAGAATATGAAATTATCATATTTAATAATATTTTTTAATTAAATATTACTTTAACATTAAAGGGGATGCTATGTTCGATGGTTAACCTGGTACGAAACAACGAGTTTCTTTGAAATCATATGTTGCACACAACGTTGAGTGGTACTGAAAAATAATATATTATTATTATTATTTTAAATGGTAGTCAATGCCGAGATGTTGTAATAGTGGGATTGAAAATAACTAATTAAGAACTGATTATACGTATTTGATAAATGTTTTTACAGTTTTCCAATAAATATTAGAGGCTTAAAATTAAAAAGAATCTGATTTTAAGCATAAATACACTTATATTATTTAAAAGGACAATTTACCGTCTTTTGATGGTGAACCCTCTTTAAATATAGTTTTGATCACTTTCAAATGTTTTATTTGAAACAATAGATTTATTATTTATAATCAGGTTATCAAAATGTAATTTGGGTATGTTTTTTGGGTTTTTTATGATAAAATTCATTTTTTAATGAATATTGAAAAAAATTGTATTGTAATTCAGAACTACAGTTTAAAATAATGTATTTATGTGGTTAGATTATATTTTTAATTGGTTTTAAAGTGTAATTAGATAATATTTTTACCATTTAATCCATTTCTGGTCATTGGATGAAATTTTTCTTTGATATTGGGCATAAACAAGTGTTAACCTTATGATAGTTATTATTTCATAGAAACACGCTTTTTATTTTGACAAAGGGAAATGATTTTAAATTAATTAAGGAAACTTCTATGTTTCGATTTTTTAAAAATAGACATCATTTTTTAATTTGAAGTATCAATTATTTCTTAGGCCGAATTTTTTGTATATTTTTTGAAAACCTTCAATTTTTTATGAATAGTGAAAACAATAAGTGGTAGTTAATAAACTTACTTTTTCATTTTAATGATGTTTTACCGCTTCAGTGAATTTAATTTTTAAACTCTAAAAAACATGTTTTTTATTAAAAAGAAAAATTTTGTTCAATAGGATGAAATTATTTTTTGATAAATAGTAACTTTTGACTTTTGTTTATCACGGTTATTGGTAAATAGGGTAATTCAAGGTAAAAAGAATATTATAACAATAAAAAATTACCTTAACATTTATTAAAACATTGTCTTATTAGTGGTCTCTATCCATGGGCATCCTTGGGTCGATATTGGGACACAATAGAGCCACATTAGATTGATAATGAAACTTTATTTTAATTAACTTAATGAAAAGGCTAAAATGACAAAAACAAATATATTTTAGTAAATAAATTTTTTCATAGATTTATATATGTTATATTTTTAAAAATTAATATACTAGGGACTTCTAAAAATATTTCCTACATCATGGTATTTGTTTTATAATTTTTAGACATAAAATAAATTTAGTAATTTGTGACACAATAATGATGCAGTGTTTACCTTATTAATAAATTATTAAAAGAAATAAGATTATAAAGATTAAAATATTAACTAAAACCTGTACAATTTTTATTTGATAATTTTATTTCCTCCATGATTAATCTTACATTCGACTTTAATGAGTTTTGGGACTTTAGAAACTGAAAATCAGAATATAATAAAATAATACTTTCACAGTTTCCTAAAGAGCCCCTTCTCCCCCTTATAAATATCCCTCACATGTAACCCATTCCATACACTTATAAATCATCGTGGCTTGTCTAAAATCTTCCCAATTAATCTCCCTACATCCCTCTCTTACACCTAGAAGTCGTAGCTTATTCATAAGACACATTCAATAAATTCTTTTGGTTTAAATCAAAGGGAGTTGCTCGATTTTAAGGGAACATTTTCTCTTAAGTTCTTTATTTTATTTTACATCTCCAACCCCTAAAATCATTTTATTCCATTATTTTATAACATAAAGTGTATTATAAATATACTAGAATGTTTTTATGGGGATAATTTGAACTATAATTATTCACACCTCCATCTAATGGGTAAAGAACATATTGTTTCTATGGATGAAAAACTAACGCATCATGAAATGATGATTGTTCAATTATATCCTCCGCCTCTTATGGTGGCCATTATTATGGGAGTATATTTATTTATGATATAGATTATGTTTATGTTTTATTTGTGCTTATGTATTTTTAATTTCTATCATACCTTTATGGTTTAAATTATGAGTAAACACGATAATTTTATTTGAGGAAGTGCGGACTACCGCCCCCTCAATGTGATATGACTTGTTCATACCATATGTAAAAACCCGTAAAATTCAAGGGAAATTTTTTCTTAATTTTCTTTGGAATTTTACAAGAGCGCGGTTTCTGACGACACATGATTCCGAGGCCCGGAGTGCTCGGAATCAATTTCCGAAGTTTGGCTCGGGTACGTTCAGTGAACGAACTAGCGGGAATTTCTAACTTTTGAACCGGTGCCCGGAATCAAATTCGGAGGGCACCGATGAACTCGCAGCGCCGATATTCGCTTAAGGAGACCTTTTCCGAGGTTGCGTTTATTGTGGGTTGAAAGTTAGTTTTGGGAAAAATTAAAAGAAGTTAAATAAAAATGTTGAAACACTTTTTATTTTTAACATGTTTGTTATTTTCTCCCAAAGTGAGTTAGAGGTGGGACCCACATCCACTTAACCTCCCTTGGGAGGATTAGGTGTGGTGGGGCCCACACGATGCATAACTCTTCACCTTCTTTTTTTAAAAATCTCCCTTAAAACTCCCCTTTTAATGAACATGACATCTTTGTTAATTAATGGAGTTGAATTGTTTGAATTTCAAACCTTTGAAATTCAAATTGATAATTGTGTGAATAAAATAAGACATTAGCTTATTTTATTTGGGTTAGAATTCTCTAGCCACCTTGAGAAAATTTGGAGCCTTCTCCTTCTTCATCAAACTTTGACGAAGAACGCGAAGAACTTTCGGACATCGACGAAGAACGCCACGTTCTCGGGAACCGTCTGCCACGACGTCATACCCGCGATACCGACGACGTCTTCTTCCGCGTCATCTCTTCCGTGACGATTTCCCGCGACTAAATCGTCGTCAAATAACTTCGAGTCATCGCTTCACGACATCGACGTCCTTCTTCCGTGACGCCGACCACCGCGACGCTCGTCTTCTGCGGGTCGTTGACGATCATCGTTCTTGAAACCGAGGTAAGGGTTTGTTGTTGATTATTTATTTATTCTCGTTCTTGGTTCCAGCATGACAATCTTGAGGATAAATGTTTATGTGTTATCGTCTAACGAGAGGGGGGCCGGACCGCACAAACACGGCCGAATCCCCCCCTCCTTTGTTCTTGAATATTATTATTTTCTTGTGGATGAACGAGATGGCGTGGTGCCATTGCACCATGCGGGAATCACACGGCAAATATTGCGCGGTCCCGCCGCGCCGCACCGTGGAAAAATTATAATGAACGCGGCACCGTCGCGCCGCGTCGAAGGAAACCAAAGGCGCCACGGCCGGAGCGGGGCCGCGGCGGAGGGGCGTGGTGCCATCACACCGCGCCGGACGACGAAGACCGTGGACGGTCCCAGGCTGCGGCGGAAACGGGAAGACTGGCGGCCAGCCGGGCCACCGGTGTCGGAAGCCGGAAAGGGGACAGGCTTTGCCGGTCCCATTGAAGAAGAACCGGCCGGCCAGGTCGGGCCGTCCAGAAGGGGAAAAACCGGGGGAATTTAATTCCCCCGGCCAACATAAATGGCCCCCCATTAAGAGGGGGGGGGGGCAGTTTCACAAAGGGGGGCAGGAGGCCCCCTCGTTTTTCTCAAAACAAGTCCCCCACATGGGGGGGGGGGGGGGCGTTTGATCCAAGGCGTGGCTTTCAGCCGCGCCGCCAGTAGGGGAGGGCGGGGGGCCTTGCCCCCCGCACGTGGCACCCGAGCGGCGCCCCGGCCGCGCCTCCGCACCGCCATCCGGGCCGGGTCGGACCTGATTCGGGACGACCCGGTTCGGGACGACCCGGTTCCGGCCGACCTAGGGGGGGGGTCGGGCCGGGCCGGCCCGGAACCGGACCCCCCGTTTTCGAATCGACTTCGGTCTTTTGACCATAACATGAGTTACGGACCTCCGATTAACGAACCGTCAGCGGCGATGCGATCCTTAGATCGAGACGGTCGATTCGGTATATCGCACTCAAGATTTCAGAATACTTTGAGTTCGGCCGGGTTGGTTCGTACACGAAACCAACCGGGCCCATGGAGCGGAAACACTCATATTTTGAGCTACGGACGTCCGATTGATGTGCCGTCAGCTTTGTTATGTTCCTCTTAGTGAGACAGATCTTTTTGCATACTCCGCCCGAGGTTTGGACACAGGTGGAGTATGGTCGGGTTGGTTTTGCCTTAAAAACCAACCGGGCCCCTGGGACGAAAAAGCCAATAACTCTCAGACCGGGCGTACGATCGACGCGCCATCTGTTGCGTTGAGTTCCTGTTGGGGATACAGAACTTTTGGATACATCAACTCTAGACTTTGTGACATTTGATGTATCAGCCTCTCGGCTCTTGGAGCGGACCCTCTCGAACGAGCTTGCTGTGTGCGGGAACCCTAGTGCTGGCTGCGACTGTGACTGCTACTGCTACTGCTACTGCTACTACTACTGTGACTGCGACGACGACAGTACATAGATCCTTGGTGGATTCGACGATGACTACAGCACTCAGCGATCCTACGTGGATCAGTGCTACAGGTCCTATGTGGGCCCGATCCTGTGTGGGTCCGATCCTGTGTGGGTCATTGCGCTCAGCGGTCCTGTGTGAACCAGCGCCTACAGGTCCTGTGTGGGCCCGATCCTATGTGGGTCTTTGTGGGGGTTAGTTACCTATCGATACTTCGTGGGTCCGACGACTTAGATGGATCAGAGATCATCTTTATCGACTTTCGAAGAAGTATACTTTTGTGAGCTGAATCCTATTATTTTCCTGTGTGGATTGTGTTGTGCTATCCTGTGTGGATTTCGTTTTGCCTTCCTGTGCGGAATACGTATACTTTCCTGTGTGGACTGAGTTGTACTTGGGCTCGGAGGTTGGTGTGTAATGGAATTGATGACTTAGGTATATGTATGGGCATATACCTAAGCAGTGTCGGTTGGTACTTCGTGTTTGTATCTCACCTTTGTGGTTTAGCATTTGTGGATTTTGGGAGACCCTCAGGGGTCTCGGGGTCCCTACTGAGTAGCTTATACTCACCCCTGCACGGGCTATGCCTGCACTACGTTGTCTTGGTTGCAGACGACGGACAACAATGATCTTTTCTGAGGCTTGCAGAGCAGGATGGTACCTGGAGGTGGACCACTGGGCAGGACGTGTTCGGAGCGGACGGCGGGACCCGTGGAGCAGTGGAGCTATCTGTACCCACCCTTCAGGTGGGATTTCCAGTGGACAACTCGGTGTAGCGGATTTTACTTTACAGTTACTGTTTTCCCTTTTGATTTGTACTTTACTTTCAGTTTGGGTTTGTATACTGGCCCATTTACTTTTCCGCACTTTCAGTTGTACTCTGTTCTTACTTAGTGTTTACCATTCCGCTTGCTTACTCTGTGGTGTTTTTTTACTTTTCAAAGGCCAAGCCTTCCCTTTTTACTGGGATTTATGCCTTGGTGCTAGTCTCCAGCCCCTGGCCTATGGAAGACGGGCTTGGGGTAGTCACGACACGGGCCCCGAGGGCGGGTCGTGACAAATTTGTATCAGAGGAGTTCAGTTCTACTGCAAACTCTGATCTTTTCTATGTGAAGCAATAATGTTTAGCGTATTGAGTGTGCTTATCAGTCCATGGAGTCCAGTGTTGGTGCGGCGGCTGACGTATCCATACACCAGGACCCTGACTTCTGATTTCCGACTTAATGCATGAAAACTTTCATTGCGTGTTTGTTTCAAAGTTTACTTTGTGATTACTTTATATCATCTCACCAGGTATAATGTTCTGACCGTGGCGCACCTGATTCCTTTTCAGGATGGCCCCACGATGGCAGCCAGCAAGGGTTCTGAGAGTCCAGCGTGATGACAGCCCACCGACCGTCGAGGCCTCGGTGCAGGGCCCTTTGTTAGTAGTGGCACCAGCGGTAGCTCTACCCGTTGAGCCACCGATGCTTCCAGCACCAGCCGCTGACGATGCACGTCACCTCAGCGCACTGCATGAGATTCAGCGCCGGCGACCACCCAGGTTTCGTGGGGAGACGGACCCCCAGGCATCCGAGGACTGGCTGGAGGTAGTGGTACGAGTTTTTAGGTTATTGAGGACACCTGCAGACCTCATGGTGATCCTCGCTGCGAGCCTACTGCACACAGTAGCGGGCCGATGGTGGAGCTTGATGCTCCAGGTGCACGATGAGGCATCCCTTTTATGGACGGACTTTGAGAGCCTCTTCCGCTCGGAGTTCGTCCCAGCCACCCTTCGTGCGGTGCGTATCCAGGAGCTTCTTCTGCTGCGGAAGGGCAGCATGACGGTCGCTCAATACTCGGCGAGATTTAATGATCTCTCACGCTACTCGACCGACATGGTACGGGACCCATTCTTCTGGGCCCGGACCTTCGAGCAGGGTTTGAGACACGACATCAGGGCATCGCTGATGTCCCTCAGCATACCGACTCAGACAGGAGTACTGGAGCGGGCCCTTTTGATCGAGAGATTCCTTGCTGATTCTACACCAGCGCCGAGACCCACCGCAGGGCGGCACGTGGCAGAGTCATCTGCAGCAGGCAGTCGACGGATGACTCAGGGGTTCAGGCAGACCAGACCTTCAGGCAGAAGACCTCAGGACACTGGCTCAGCAGTGCGGGGCACACAGCGCGGAGCCAGTCTTTCGAGAGGAAGACAATGCTACTCGTGCGGCGGGCAGGGCCCCGTGGCTCGTGACTGCCCGACGCGACATGCAGAGGAGCAGCATACGGTTGAGGAACCACCTAGGCAGAGGCAGAGGTTCGACCGTGGCGGTCCGCAGGGAGGAGGCGGATGAGGCAGAGGAGCTGGCCGAGCAGCAGGTGGTGGGAGACGCTTTGAGGCTCTCCCACCACCACCACCAGGAGGTCCACCCCGACCTCAGGGGAGAGCACAGCTTCAGGCAGCTGAATCTTACGATCATGGAGCTCCGGAAGCGGGTGGACAAGTGCGGGACTAGCTCCAGGCATAGAGGCCTTTGCCCATAATGCCTCTAGCTTCGTAGTTTGTGTTGCCTTGTGTCCTTGTACTTTAAGTTGAATAAATAAAAGATACTTGCCTTGGTGACTTTTGTTTTCTTGTCTTTTGTTTGTTTTTACTAAGAGGTGTCGGTTAAAAAACTGTTGACTTGACCCTCACTTGCGAGATTCATACTGGAGGAAACCCAGTGACCACACACTGATGCCGACAGTGTGACTCAACCCTTGGAGGCGAGAGTAACGGTTGGATCTCTTGGTAGCAGCATCGAGGCCTTACGAAGTCATCCATACCGTGAATTAACTAATCATGACGGGATTGACTATATTAGGCAAGGAACGTGGTTCATCCATTGGATGAGACCAGATTTCACTTTTCGGCAAAGGAGAAATCTTTGCAGCTTTGTCGTACGTTAAGAATGAAGGGGAAACCCTTCGTGTGGTCAGACAGTTGTCAGCAGAGCTTCCAGGAGATGAGATAGAGATTGACCAGTGCACCTATCCTGAGGTTGCCTAACGAGGGAGTAGGGTACGTAGTCTACTGCGATGCATCAGGGACCGGACTCCTTTGTGTTCTGATGCAGGAACGGGCAGTGATCGCCTATGGATCACGTCAGTTGAGGCCGCATGAGCAGAACTACGCTACCCATGACCTAGTGTTAGCAGCACTGGTGTTCGCTATGAAGACATGGCGACACTACCTGATGGGCGAGCGCTTTACAGTCTTTTTCTGATCATCAGAGTCTCAGCTATATCTTCTCGCAGAAGGACATGAACCTGAGACAGCGGATATGGCTCGAGTTCCTCCAGGACTATGACTTTTTGATAGTCTATACTCCTGGGAAGGGGAACGTGGTGGTTGATGCCCTCAGCAGGAGGAAGGGAATTCAGCTACTTGAGGAGGCGACAGAGCAGCTAGCCTCTTTGTAGATATCCTTCGTGGATAGAGATGGAGCAGCCTTCCTCCAGTCTCTCACAGTCACCCCTCCACTACTGCAGCGGGTCAGAGAGGCACAGCATGAGGACGCTGACTGTGAGACACGGCGTGCACAGATATCCTCAGGACAGGCACCTGATGGTTTCTCTCTTGGAGAAGAGCGCGACATCCTTTTCAGAGGACGTACCATGGTACCAGTCGCTTTGTGAGAGGAGGTTCTGAGAGAGTTTCACACTTCTCCTTTGGCGGTACATCCTGGAGTGGCGAAGATGTACCAGGATCTCAGACGACAGCACTGGTGGCCGGGCATAAAGAAGGCTGTAGCAGAGTTCGTTTCTCGATGCCTCACCTGCAAGCAGGTGAAGGCAGAGCATCAGGTACCAGCAGGCTTGGTACAACCCTTGGAGGTTCCAGAGTGGAAGTGGGATGGGATATCTATGGACTTCGTGACTGGACTTCCACGCACTTCCCGTGGTCACGACTCCATCTGGGTGATTGTTGATTGACTCACCAAGTCGGCTCACTTCTTACCTATCAGAGAGCAGGGCTCAGGGGAGAGCATGTGTTCCTCTTAGTGAGATAGATCTTTTGGCATACTCCACCAGAGGTTTGGACGCAGGTGGAGTACGGTCGGGTTGGTTTTTCCTTAAAAACCAACCGGGCCCCTGGGACGAAAAAGACAATAACTCTCAGACCGGGCATCCGATAGACGCACCGTCTATTGCGTTGAGTTCCTGTTGGCGATACGGAACTTTTAGATACATCAACTTCGGACTTTGTGACTGTTGATGTATCAGCCTCTCGGCTCGTGGAGCGGACCCTCCTGAACGAGATTGCTGTGTGCGGGAACCCTAGTGTTGGCTGCGTCTGTGACTGCTACTTCTACTGCTATTGCTACTACTACTGTGACTGTGACGATGACAGTACAGAGATACTTGTTGGATTCGACGACGACTACAGCACAAAGCGATCCTACGTGGATCAGTACTATAGGTCCTGTGTGGGCCCGACCCTGTGTGGGTCTGATCCTGTGTGTGTCATTGCGTTCATCGGTCCTGTGTGAACAAGCGCCTACAGGTCCTGTGTGGGCCCGATCCTGTGTGGGTATTTGCGGGGGTTAGTTACCTATCGATCCTTCATGGGTCCGACGACATAGATGGATCAGAGATCATCTTTATCGTCTTTCGAAGAAGTATACCTGTGTGAGCTGAATCCTGTTATTTTTCTGTGTGGATTGTGTTGTGCTATCCTGTGGGGATTTCGTTTTGCCTTCCTATGTGGAATACGTATACTTTCCTGTGTGGACTGAGTTGTACTTGGGCTCGGAGGTTGGAGCATAATGGAATTGATGACTTAGGTATATGTATGGGCATATACCTAAGTAGTGTCGGTTGTTACTTCGTGTTTGTATCTCACCTTTGTGGTTTATCCTTTGTGGATTTTGGGAGACCTTCAGGGGTCTCGGGGTCCCTACTGAGTAGCTTTTACTCACCCCTGCACGGGCTATGCCCGCACTACGTTGTGTTGGTTGCAGACGACGGACAGCGTTGATCTTGGCTGAGGCTTGCAGAGCAGGACGGTACCTAGAGGTGGACCACTAGGCAGGACATGTTCGGAGCGGACGGCGGGACCCATGGAGTAGTGGAGCTATCTGTACCCACCCTTCAGGTGGGATTTACAGTGGACAGCTCGGTGTAGCGGCTTTTACTTTACAGTTGTTGTTTTCCCTTTTGAGTTGTACTTTACTTTCAGTTTGGGTTTGTATACTGGCCCATTTAATTTTCCGCACTTTCAGTTGTACTTTGTTCTTACTTAGTGTTTACCTTTCTGCTTGCTTACTCTGTGGTGTTTGTTTACTTTTCAAAGGCAAATCCTTCCCTTTTTACTATTATTTACGCCTTAGGGCTAGTCACCAGCCCCTGGCCTATGGAAGGCGGGCTTTGGGTAGTCACGGCATGGGCCCGGAGGGCCTGTCGTGACACCATATGTGGGACATATAACGGATGAAGTTATTTAAATTATATATTATATTATATTTTAATTATGATATAAATATGTATCATTTATTTTTCATTCAATTAAAATACGAAATATAAATGAAAGTATCATTCATGCGTACGTACAACTTACCATCTCAATGAACGATGCATTTAATTTCTTATCTAAAAATGTAAATACTATTATAAATACATATATATATATACTGTATATATATGATATATATGATATCTAAATCATGAATATATTTCTGGAAATAAAGGACTCTTGACCACATTGACAACTTTTAATTCTAAGTTGTTCATTTTTTACTCATCTACCAAATGTTGACAAAATGACCATTATTATCTTAAATGATTACGTAATATTTATAACAAGGTAATAAGTGATATAAAAGGAATATTAAACTTTAAAACATTTCTTAATAATTTATTTATTAAATTATGTTTATTATTCAATAAAAACAAGGAACAAAAAAGTCATGTCTGACACGAGGTAAGGGGTTTCATATCTCATGTTTAATCATGTGAGATTCCCATTTTTCGCCACTTATTTATTGCATGTGGTGTATTTTTTACTACCATTTGATATATATTATCATGATTATATATATATATGGTATTCTATGAATCACTTGGTTATTATTTACTATTTTTTATATTACACAATTGATTACAACTAGGAAAGGGGTTTTCATCTCACTTTTTATTCCCGTGAGATTCATGCAATATTTGCCGCTATTTCTATTTCTGAGGTCTATGTAAAACCCATGGTTGTATTAATTTTGTAATATAATTTAATTTTTGGTTATTTAAAAATTCATTTTATGATCCTTATTTCGTGGTATGTATATTTTGTATGAAATCAAATCGGTAAGGGAACCTTTGAACCTCTTCTTTTTAGAAGACTTCTTTTCATTATGTCTTTTAAATTACATCTTCTTATGTTTGGATATTTTCTTATATATATTTATTTCTCTAAATATTATTTTCATGTGATGAGATACAATTTTATCTCTCATCAAATCATTTTATGAATTTTAATGTGACGTTGTTAGGTTGTCCAATTTCTTTAAGGGAACTTCTTCACCCAATTTCAATTCCTTGTGTTAAAATTATAATTCTTTATTATTTCATGTTATGAATATGTGTGAATAACCAATGTTTTTTTTACACTTGATATCCACTTATATTGGGTGTATTTATATTTTTCACACATAATTATTTCATTGATTTATCTTTAATCTAAGGATATAATTTTTATAAGGCATTTCGTCTCAATTTAAATTCCATTGAGAATTAATTGTTGTTATGCACAAATTCACTCTTATATGGTGTATATATTGTTATTTGGCATATTATATAATGAATACATTTATTCCCATGATATTATAACATTCTTATAAAATGTTATTCCTCAATTATTTGTATTCATGTGTCTCTCATTTTGTTAAGAACTATTTAACTAAAATATTGTTTTAATTATTCGAAAGATTTATTCTTCTAAATATTTCTAATTAATTTCCAGGTTTCCAAAATGGTTTTTGGGATATGTTTATATAGATATCAATTTATTAAAATGATACTTCATTTAAAATTTTCAATGTGTTATGGGGAACTTTGATTCAAAAATCTCTTTATTAAGTGTTTAAAATATTTTTTGAATAATGTTTGATAAAGAAATGATTATGTCAATATCTTGAAATAATATATTGTTATAGAAATGTGTAAATGTTATGTTTTTTATGATTATTTTATGTTTTATGAATATTTTATGGTTCTTAGGCATTTTTTACGTAAACGGGTGGTTTCGGGTTAAACCTAGTGTGGGTGAGCCCAAGATAGCTCTCCAATGCATTGGGTAATGTAATAGAGGTAAACATTAATATTTATCCAGAGAGATTTAGGGAGTATATTGTGATGGGTATTTCAAATGTGACTCCCTATGTAACTATGATATCCACAACATATGTATATTATATAATCCGTAAGTTACCTTTATGATTTATGATTTCTGTGGGTAATTCATAAATCTTATGATTTCGTAAGGTATGATAATATTGAAAAGTACAGGTTTCATTGAAATATATTTATTGATGGGATAATTTTTTTATTCTTTATTTTATAACCCTTACTAATCTTTTTATGATCTTCCCATGTTTTTGAAATTTTTTCCACATCACTTATAGATGAATAAGGTCAATGATGGGACTAAGGAAAAGTCATGCTGTCTAAAACATAGACCTAGAAATGTTTCTTTTTAAGAGTTTTTATTTTATGAAAAATTTAAAATTGAGTAGAATTCTCTACATTGTAATTTTTGAGATATATTGTAATGATTATGGACCAATTCTATAAAACACTAAACCTGAAAATATTCTCAATGTAAATTATTCATCTAATTCAAGTTTACGTAATGTTTAAGGGAGGATCCTTATAGTTTGTATCCGAGGTTGGTATCGATTACGTTAGAGGTTAGGGTGTTCGTTAAGCATAAGTGACATTACCATAATTACTAGGATTTTAGAAAGAGTCATTGTTATTTTAGATAACGTGAATGCATTTAAGATAACATGAATAAGTATATATTAGTATTTATCTTCCTCATAAGATATTATATTATGATTTTACTAATATAATCATGATTACCTTTTTTGTTTTCATAAATTGATGGATCCAGCTCGCACCAAAGTAAATGTGGATGTGATGAAAATTGTGGCAATTTTCTAAAAGTTCACCTAAATGAAATGGGATCTAAAATGATAACTCTTGTGTTTATTCTCAACCAACTATCTAGATTAATTATTTACCATGTGAACCATGGTGATTTTTATAAGTCATAATATATGCGAGAAAAAAATCCCAACAGAAGTTCATGTAATAATCATAAAGGTATATATGTTCAAAAACCTATGTGTCAAGGATGTGGAAAGAAAATCCAAGGAAAATGAATCAAAGTAACGGGAAGATGCTATAGATGTAGTAATTATGGTCATAAAGGAAGAACCTTCCATATAAAAAGAATGAATCCAGATGACTCTAGGAAAGTGAAAGAAGTTCTTTCCCAATGATCAATTGAATGTTTTAAATGTGGTGCCCATTGTCGTTATACAAATAAATTTACTATGTATATGTTTTGGGAAAAGGATCAGAATGATTTTACAATTATATGTTTATCAATTCCTATTATTTTCCAATTGAAGACATGGAAACTCACATTGACCAATGAAAGGTGTGAATTATCTCATAACTAATGTTTTGACATTATTGAATCATATGATATGATTTATGATTTTGTTTGTAGGAATGATGTTTTAGGTAAATATGTTGTAAAAAATAGATAATGGATCATGATGAATGTTGAATAATTATAAAGTCCACATATATGGGATTCAACAGTTATGGTACATCTTAGAATGATAAAATGATTAAATGTATTAATGATCTTTTGATGATGGGATTACATTGGAAGAAATTTTCTAATATGTATACCCATGATGTTTGGTTTGTGAAAATGGCATTCAAGAAATAGTTATCTTTTCTTGTGTTGACATAATTGATAAGCTTAGGGTTACATATGATCTTTTTTATTTGAGGGAATTAAAGGATATTATTTTATGGGATGAAAATGCGAGGTATGAGGTAAAATTTGTGGAGAAATGGTTTAAATTTTATTTTGGAGTATTATATGATTTTATTCTGGACATAATTTGATTTGGGTTATTTATGGAAATGATTAACCTATCATAGACAATATTTTATTAGGTTAATTACTCTTCATTATGATACTTTAAGATTAGTCGATGATTTTTGAGATAAATGATAAGATTTATGTGGAAGGTTATGTGATCATATCCTTTCAAATTTTGGGTTTCAATAATATTTTGGATTACATTGAAGGATTTTAAAGAAAATTGTATATTTAATGGTATTTGTTAATCTTTGGGTACTATTTGTTGAATTTTTGAGATTATGAGTAGTATTGATTTTAAATGATTATCCTTTTGGGGATTATCTAATCTTGTACTAACCAATTTTGGTTTTATTTAATGTATAAAGACAAGGGAAATGTGTACTTCTTATTTTGTAGATTATGTGACACACAAGATGTTGTTTCTAGAACTTCAGGTGTGACCTAGTCATCTTGAATACTTACCGTTTTGTGAAAAGATGTGTTTGTGGTAGAATTTTATTAAAAGACGACACTCTGCATGATAAGTAAGTATATTCTTTTACACTCTTAGCCTATTTATTAATGAAATTATTAAACTCAATGAAAATTATCTTGAAGAAAAAAATCTATAAGATCTCTTTTATCATCAGACTTTTACCCAACCATGTGTTTATGGTATTTTGGTGGTTTTCTTTTCCTGATCATGTTCTATACCACTCTCTATTATTGTTTGAGAGTTAGTTTCTCTTACATATATGTTTTTAGGGAATCCATGGGTGACCTTTTTACATCTATAACTTTATTTTAAAGTGATATTTTATTGACTATTTTTCATATGTGGGACATTTAATGATGCTTACAAGCCCAATTATTAAATTGCAAGGATGCAATTTCCAAAATGGGGGAAGGATGTAACGTCCTAGGTAAATAAAGAATATGAAATTTTCATATTGATTAATATTTTTTAATCAAATATTAATTTTATTTTAAAGGGGTCCCATGTTCGATGGCATACCTGATACATAACAACCGGTTTCTTTAAAATCTTACGTTTCACACAACATCGAGTTGTACTGAAAAATAATATAACAAAATTATTATTTTAAATGGTAGTTAACTCATATTCATTGTAATTGATGGAATTAAAAGGACTAACGAAAAAAAATTTATACATATTTTTTAATTGTTTTTACATTTATCCATAAAAATTTCGAGGTATAAAATAAAATAAGAATCCAATTTTAAGAACGAATACTCTAATATTATTTAAAAGGTCAATTTACCATCTTTTCATGGAAAACCCTCATTAAATCTAGTTTTTTCACAATTTTATATGTTATATTTGACAAAATTTAATTTTTCATTCAAATTATGACCTCAAAATTTACTTGGGGTAAATGTTTGGTATTTTTCTGGAAAAAATAATTTTGTAATGAATAATGAAAAATACTATACTTTAATTCAAAAAAGTGACTTTTAATATAACTTATTTATATGGTTAGATTATATTTTTAAATGTTTTTAAAGTGTAATTAGATTATATTTTTACCATTTAAGAAAATTATTGTCAATGGAAGAAATTACCCTTGGAAAACGGGAATAAATAAGTGTCAATCTTTTGATAATTATTATTTCTTAAAAACACGATTTTTGTTTTGAAAACCTGAATTAATTTTAAATTAACGAAGGAAAAATCTATGTTTTGAATTTGGTAAAATAAAAATCATTTTTAGATTCTGAATTTCATGTATAACTTAGGCCGAATTTAATTTATTTTTCCGAAAACCATCAATTTTGATGAATAGTGAAAACAGTGAGTGGTAGTTAAAAAACCGACCCTTTCATTTAAAAGAAATTTTACCACTTCTGTGAATCAAATTTTCAAAATCTGACAGACATGGCTGTATTATTAAGTGAAATGTTGTTCAATAAGGTGAAAATAATTTTTGGTAAATAGTAACTTTTGACTTTTATTTATAACGGTTAAAGGTAAATAGCGTAATTCATGGTGAAAAGAATAGTATAATTGTACAAAATCCCCTTAAAATTTTCAAAACCTTATTTGATGAGGCGTGGCCTACCATTGGAATCCTTGGGTAGATTTTGGGACCCCATGGAGCCACTTATGAGTGATAATGACACTTTATTTTAATTAACTTAATGAAAAGGAAAAAATGACATTAACAAATATCTTTTAGTAAATATATTTTTACATGGGTTTATATAAGTTACATTTTAGACTATAAATATTGTTTGGAAAGCTAAAAATATTTCCTAAATAATGGTATTTGTTTTATAATTTTTAGACATCGAATAAATTAAATTATTTATGACCCAATAATGATATAGTGTTTACCTCATTAATAAATGATTGAAATAAAAAAGATTATAAAGATTAAAATATTATTCAAAACCCGCCCATTTATTATTTTAAGATTTTCTTTTATCCATGAGTCATAAAAACATCATACTTAATTAGTTTTTGGAATTTATAAATAGAAAATAATTATATAATAAAATAATAGTTTCAAACTTTCCTAATGATCCCCTTATCCACTTATAAAAATCCATCACTTCAAACCCATTCCTCACACTTCTCAAGCCCCTAGTCTTATCCAATCACTACCAAATCAATCTCCATGAATCCCTCTCTTACAAAAAAAAGCATTACCTTATATATAAGGAACTTCAATAAGTTCTCTTTGGTCAACCAAAGAAAGTTACCCAATTTTATAGTTACATTTTCTCTTAAGTTCATTTCTATTATTTTACTTCTCCAACCCCTAAAAACTATTTATTCCTTTATTTTATAACAAAACTAGTTTCCTAAATATACTAGTATGTTTTTATGTGTAGTATTTGAGCTAAACATATACACACCTCTATATAGTGGGTAAATAACACACTGTTTCTGTGGATGGAAAACTAACACTTCACAAAATGATGATTGTTCAATTATCTCATACTTCCTCTTAATGTCGAAATTATAATGTAACTGTATTTATATATGATATATATTATGTTTTTGTTTCCTTTATGCTTCTATATTTTTAATTTATAGCATACCTTTATGTTTTCCATTATGAGTAAATGCGGAAATTTCATTTGAAGAAGTGCGGACTATCATCCCCTCAATGTGATATGAATCATTCATACCATAAGTGGGACATATAAAAGATGGAGTTATTGAAATTATAAATGATATTTTACTGGAATTATAGTATAAATATTTATCATTATGTTTTCATTCAATTAAAATATGAAATAGAAATGAAAGTACTGTTCATACATACGTTCGGCTTACCGTCTCCATTAATGGTGCATTTCATTTCTTTTCTAAAAATGTTATATACTATAATAAATACAAATATATATTATATATATATGATATATATGATATATATGATATATATATCCTGAATATCATTCTGGAGATAATGGAATCTTGACCACATGGATAACATGTACTTATAAGTTGTTCATTTTGTACTCAAGTACCAAATATCTAAAAAAAGACAATTATTAACATAAATGATTAAAAAATGTTTGTAACATGGTAATAAGTGACATAAAAGAAATAATTGTCTTGAAAATTTGTTCTTTATAATGTATAAATTTACATAAGTCTGTTATTCAGGAATAACAAGGAATATACAATTCAAGTTAGACACGAGGTAAGGGGTTTCTTATCTCACTTTTAATTCCACGAGACTTCAATTGTTCACCACTTATTTACTACATGTGGTGTATTGTGTACTGACTTTTGATATATATTATCATTATTCTATTCATATTCATGGTTATATATGATTTATTTGGTGCTTATTAACTTCTGGTCATACAACTCGATCAATTACAATGTGGTAAGGGGTTTTCATCTCACTTTTTATTACTATGAGATTCATTCTATATTTGCTGATACTTCCTTTTGTGTGGTGTAAGTACTTCCCATTCCTGTATTATTTCTATAATATACATTAATTTATGGGTATTTAATGTTCATTGTATGACCCTTATTTCATAGGGTGTATATTTTGTAGGTTACGAAATCGGTAAGGGAACCTTTCACCCACCTATTTTTAAAAGACTTATAGTTGTTGTGTCTTTTAATTTAAATATTCTTATAATGGGATATGTTATTATATATAATTATTTGTATAAATTATATGTCCATATGAGGAAATACCCTTTTATCTCTCATCAACTCATTATATTAATTTTAAAGTGATGTCGTTAGGCTGTCGAATTTCTGTAAGAGAACTTCTTCACCTAATTTCAATTCCTTGGGTTAAACTTCTACTTATTGATTATGTCGTGTTATGAATATGTTTGAATAAAATTGGATTTTTTTACACTTAATATCTACATTTATTGGGTTTATTTATATTTTCCACACATAATTATTTCATTTATTTGTCCTTAATCAATGGATACTATTTTTATAAGGGATTTTGTCTCAATTTACATTCCACTGAGAATTCATTGTTTTTATGCACCAATTTACTCTTATATGGTGTATATATTGTTATTTGGAATAATATATCAGGAATTAATTTATTCTCATGATATTATAATGTTCTTAATAAATGTTATTCCTCAATTATTTGTATTCAAGTGTCTCTCATTTTGTTAAAAATGCTTTAACTAAAATATCATCTTAAATGTTTTAATGATATATTCATCTAACTATTTCTCATTAATTTCCATGTTTTAAAATTTTTTATGGGATTTATTTATATGGACAATAACATTTTAAAATGATAATTCATTTAAAAGTTTGAAAGTGTTATGGGACACATTGATTCAAAAATCACATTATTAAATGAATTAAATGTTTTTTTAAAATGGTATGATAAATAATTGATTATGTTAATATTTTGAAATAATATATTGTGAATGTAATTTGGAAATGTTATCTTTATTCTATGCTTGTTTTATGTGTTTTTACTACATTATGGTTCTTTGACATTGTTTACGTAAACATGTGGTTCCGTGATAAACCTAGGGCGGGTGAGCCCAAGATATCTCGTCGATGAATTAGATTACATGAAAGAGTTAAATGTCAATGTTTCTCATAAGAGATTTTGGCCATATACTATGATGGGTATTCCAAATGTGACTCCCTATGTAGTTGTGATAGCTACAATGTAACTATGTTATGAATTCCATAGATTACCATTATGATTTATGATTTCGGTGTGTAATTTATAAATCTTAAGATTTCACATGGTATGTTATGATTGAAAAGTATTGGTTTCATTGATTGGTATTTAATGTTGGGATAATTTTTTCCTTCTTTATTTTATAACCCTGACATAGCTTTTTATACTCATCCAATGTTTTTAAAATGTTTTCCACAACACTTAAAGATAAATAATGTCAAATATGGGATCATGGAAAAGGCATGTTATCTAAAACATGGAACTAGACATATTTTTTAAGAGTTTTTACTTTGGAAAAAAATTAGAAACTTTGTAGAAGTCTCTTCTTTGTAATTTTTAGATGTAATGTAATAGTTATTTCCTAATTCTCTAAAAATCTAAACAAGAAAAGACCTTCAATATAAATTATTCATTTAATTCAATATTATGTAATTTTTAAGCTCGGTTCCTTCTAGTAATCAACAGTTGATAATTATTCATGAAATTTTAAAACTTTTCATATTTTTAATGTTATGCATTTTTTGAATGAATTATTTTTTGAAAAACATAAATTATTTTATTTAAACTAATATAATAATTTTTTATTCTTACATTCCATATAAATAAATTGAACCATTAAAACATAAATTATAATTTAAGAGTAGTTTATATAGAAAATTCCAAATTACCCATAATAAACAAATATTATAACGGGTTCATTTATGATGTGTAATGGGATATATATCTTTGAGTAATCATTTTATTAAACTTTTTATTACATATGATCCATTTTTAATATAACCTAGAATTATATTATGATATTTATTCCTCATGAATATCCCCCCTCATAAAAAATAATAATTAATATGATAATCATACAATTATTTTTTTATAACTCAATATCCACAATATGGTGAAAAAATTCAAGGCATATTTATCTAGAATATCATGATTGATAACTTATTTTCTGTTATATTAGTAGTAGATTCATTTTATTTCTTATTTTTATAATTTAATGTGGATTTCTATCTTGGGGAATCTTCGAATGGGATATTATTTTTTATAATTACAAACTCTCTTCAAATTTATGCAATAACATTGGTAGCTCCTCTATTTTCCTTAAACCTATAATTATATTGACCATAATCACATGATCATTCATGATAATTCTTCTTGCACTTATTTTATTTTTTGGGACATTGACTATGTTCGTACTGTAAATCATATTATGTAAAATAAATTATGGTAAATTCTTAATGTTTCTCCCCCTATGTCCATTTTAATGTGTTTTTTCTAAGATAATTTCCCCATTATATTTCAAACCCATTTATACATCTAGTTATATCTATTATTAAAACCAAAAGGGATGACAGGAGTGAAGAAACATTAATAATATGTGATATTTATTATAATAAATAAAATACAAGGGATTTATATATAAAAACATTCACCCTCATCATCATATTGGCCTGTATTTCATTCATTAGATATAACTCAAAATTATTTGGACCTACATAAATCCTTGTTAACTGTTGTTTATTTTGTGTTGGATTATCTCAAAATTGAATACCTAAAAATTTAAATAAAGATTCCATGTTACTGTGAAAATCTTAAAATTATTTTAAATCATTAAATAATTAAAATAAACTCTCTCAAAATCCAACTTATCTACTCTCAAGCAATATTATTGGATCCTATAATCATATAACAATTTACATATTTAACTTTTTAGATACTCTAAATAATATACCATTCCAAAAACCCATTTGAATATCCATGACCGCAAATAAATTAGATTATATGTTCCTCTAATACAAAACTCTATGATTCATAATCAAACTATATGAAGCCCTAGTTATTGAGGTCAGACATTGTCACTATAAAACATAAAAGAAATAAAATGAAATCAAAGAATATTATGAATAAATTATCAACCCCATTATTAATAATTTTCATCTGAAATTCATATTCAATTTCAAAAAACCATTTATTTACAAAATATTATGTGTTTCTGAGACAAAACATTTATCTACTCCTCAATCATATGTTCTCAAAATGATTTCATAAAAAATTATAAAATAACCTTTAAAGAAAAAAATCAACAATATTAATACCTTTTTAGAAATGTTTCCAATCCCTTGATGTAAGACAATTGAAAAAAAATGTTGGGTTCTTTCACATCATCTTATTAACATTATGAAAATACTATAATATCATCAATAAATATGCCTAACTAATGATAATAGATATTAGTTAAAAAATAATTAAAATATATATCATTTCCAAATGTAAGAAAAAAATTTCACATATTCCATCAGAGCATGAAAAAATAAGGTTCCCAACCATTATATTATTTCATCATTTAAATTATAATATATAATTGTTTATATGAATATATAATTATATTTTTTGTTTCTGTGACCCTTCAACAAGAAAATACTAAAAAAATTGTTAATATAATATCTAAAATATTAACATAAAATCATCAATAGGAATATTAATTCACTTATGAAATATTTTCTTCAATATATACCAATTATGGACAATCTTATATATCCCATATTCAATCACTGATTATCCACGAACATATGTTCTTTAGGTTATATAACCTAATTTGATAACTTTATTCACAATTCATTTATAATTGTTAAATACGAGAATTTCATTAACTAAATTATAACCCTATAGAGTGTATCTCTAGATTTATTGTCTTAGGAACACATATATTCCATTGTAGTCATGATTGATCAAATAATTATCCAACCATTTTTTAGTGATTACCCCATGAAGCATATGTTCCACAACCTTACGTACATAAAAATATCCCGAAAACTTGTTTTCTTGGAAATATAATAATTTATAATTTACCAAAACATCAAAAAGTTATTAGCAGTACATAGAATTATTTTCTGATTCCCACTGATGTTTTCCAATTCTAATATTAAAATAAAATTTGCATTATTACCATATCATTAAATAAAATATTATTCTAATGGTTTATAGTCATCATTTACGTATCAATCAACCATAATATTATAATCTATACATTATCGTCAGAAAACATCGTAACATCCCATGATATCTAAAATATTTTTTTTGAAAACAAATTTTATTCCACAAACCTAGACTCCCTGATCTAGTTATAAAAGACCCATACATTAAATATTTTATTTGATTCATACTATAAAAATCCTATATAAAACCATCCATAATTAAAAAATAAATAACAATTATTTAATATCATAAATTTTATGGACTATTTAAGGTATCAATCTTCAAATAATTAAGACACAACATAAACTTACATATCGAATGTTCTTAAAATTAAATAGAAAATTTTTAAGTAATATAGAAAAATAATTTATACATGATATGTATTAAATATATCATATAATATCATTCACACAAGTCATACATCAAAAAATTTTGTGTGTAATAAATTTCTCAGTGATAAGGGGAAATTGTAATATAAAAAGTTGTGATATCAAATTCTATGTAAGGTAAACATATAACTAGAATCGTCATTGAATAATCATAGAATTAATATTATGCAGTGAATATGTAAAATAAGTGAATCCATATAGAACATAAAATTGGGGCATGTTTTGTCCATGAAAATAAATAAATACAAGGATGTGAATAATACTAATATCATAAAGATTGAATTCATAATAATAGACAAAAACCATCTTATTATGTCATTTAAACAATACACATTACATGTCATTGATAACGAAGTCAAGACATCATTCTATCAAGGCCTGGCGGAAAAGAAGATATCACGTTTTCAAACAATGATTTCACCAAAATAAAAACAGTTTTGTCTCTTGGAACATTTCAATGCATCAAGGGGATATATAATTTCAATCCCCAAATATCATATTACTATATCCAATGTATTAACCATATGTATCGACATGTAATTTAATACCATTACGAAAATAATATTTGGAAGAATAAAATCATTGTTTTCTTTTTAGTGAAGAATATTTAAAATCAATACATAATCAATATTTGATAGCTAAAAGCAATCATCAATAATTTTAATACATTTCTCCATGAAATGAAAATTGATAACATGATCATAAATTATCTAGAGATAGCTGGTGGATGGTTAACCAATACATACTCAACTTTCCAAAATTCATCAACATCGGAATAAAAATATATATATAACCAATATATTACCCCATTTTAATAGAATGAAAACATTTCCATGTGAATTGAATCCAATTATATTTATACTTTTTTTGTACACACCGTATATTTTATTGAATATAATGATATGTCAATACTAAACTAAAACGATTATAATCCATACAGTGAAATAATGTGGCTGGTTTCAAAATAATAAATCACATGAATCGAGATATTTTTTCAATGGTTTTTTGTAGTAAAAAATTATATCCATAGAAAAAATATGTTAAAATTCTTAAAATATTGCCCCTTAGAGTATGTACCCAACTATAGAGAAATTTGTTCTAGAAAACTATCACATCTAAATGAATGAAAGTTGAGTTATCAAAACACAAACCACTGGGTATACATATGAATAAAAAGAAACATGAATAATGGAACATTATTTAGAATGTAAATAACTTATAATACAATATATATTATAAAAATTTATCCATGGATAGTGAATATGTAATGTCTTGGGTCTTGATATCCCTATACTGGTGCCCCATACCCGGTTGTCCACCTGGCCTCAACTGCATTAACCCAAATTCCAATGGCTTTCGACTGGTAGTGAGGGACTAGGGTGTGTCGGTTGGGAAACTATGCTCTCATTGGCAGAGTGTAACACATAGGAATAATAATATACAATAGCTGAACTAGTAAACATCATACAAATGAAATAAATAATGGAAGATGATAAGCTTAATAACCAAGTATCATTCCATACAAATATTATGTAGCACGTTATTTTCATGGAAACCAACCAATGAAGTATACTGTAGTAATACACAATATATATCTCAATACCACAAAAGAAAAAAAAGAGACTAAGAAGAATCACAATCCTTCGCGCAGTCCGATGCTCTCCGACTCCAAATATTAACATCAAGTAGTTGTAGTAGGAACCTAACATGATCAATATCAGCAATCATATTATATATTTGGTCCCAAAAGCATGTCCCAGATAGGGTGTTAGACCAAATTAAAGTAGGAAACCACCAAAGGTCAGTGCCAATCTAGTTGTGAAAATATATAACATGTAGTTTACAGTAGTGAAGGTAGTAAATAGTAGGTACTCAAATGTTAGCACGACATGTATCTCAAAAGATGAAGGTATACTGGTATAAGTGAAAACAGGATCCAA
Source organism: Viscum album (assembly GCA_963277665.1). Taxonomy (NCBI): domain Eukaryota; kingdom Viridiplantae; phylum Streptophyta; class Magnoliopsida; order Santalales; family Viscaceae; genus Viscum; species Viscum album. Next base: position 287,990,654 of record OY728138.1, read on the forward strand.
ACTTGTGCTTTGGCTTGGAAGACACATAATAAGTCATTATATTTCATTTCTCAAGTCCATTGGATTATAGAAATGTATGAGGTCTGGACTAGGCCCAATGACTTCCCATAAAAGTAATTTTCAACTCATGACATGTTAATAATTTAATCATTTATAAAATATTCTAGTAGATTATGGATTTGGAATCCCTGAATGGATACTAGGTTTACATAGAATTTTCAAATAAGACTCAATTATATTGAGCACTATATATGTGTCTCACTAATGACCTTTATATAGTTAACCTATTGGGATCCTCCATTGTCTTTTAACCGAGACAATGGTTCAACCAATGTATATATTGTGAAGTAAGTCACATGATCATGAACATGTATTTTTACCAATATTGTGGATCTACAATTCCTAATTACCTATTTTTAACTTTTAATTAAATTGAATATTCCATATCAAATGGAAAACATGTTAATTAAACTATCAAATTACAATAACATAATCAACTCATGTTGAATCAGTTGATATAATAACCAACACATATAAATTAAACTATTACATGGTTAAAAAAGGATAACATGCACGAGAAAAACATATAACAAGACTAAATTGTACATTAATCATTTAAAATTATTAACATATGTAGTGTCTCATATGGGAAATTTATATTATGTGAAATACATTTTTAACAACCCAAGAATGGGAGATCAAGGGACATTTATTTCGCATTCTCGACTACACAGCTATCCAAGGGAAATGTATCCATGATGTGGCCCCAAATAATGGTTCTCAACAATAAATATTCTTTCAAATAATATAATAAATGATAAATTCATCAATAGGAAATAAAAGGTCTCATTATACAATCAAGAGAAACCCGAAATATGGGTGCATGGAACTACGAAATATATAAACATCCAAGAATTCATGAAACACTCAAGACCACATACCATGTCGTTTTACGACATTCCTCATCCATTTTCAATCATTTATTTGACCTAGAACATGGTAGATATAAAAAACTAGAAATAATATACAATCCTTGATAACTCAAAAAAGAGATGAAATCATGAAAAAAGGCTCAAGAGAAATTAAGAGCTCACTGATCAGGTTAAAACATCACTGGCGGTGAAGGAATCAAGGGTCAATTGATCAATCAGGGAGGAAAACAACTCTCATTGATCCTGTACACAAACTTAGATAAGCATTCTATCCATATGATGAAAAAAACACAACTGTCCAATTTAATAATAATTAAAAATAAATTTTCTGTAATTGATATTACATGATGTGTTTGTATAGTTTCATGGACCAATGATTACATGGTCATGTACTGAGATTAAATGTCAAGTAGTCTTCTGTACATGATGTGTAGCTTTATGATCAAATTTATAGTTCCCAGTCATGTCATTTAACTGGCCTTCATCCAGCCCCCTTACCTCCTTTCCCCCATTTTCTGATGTATCAAATTTAAAAGAAGTATTTGTACATCAATGGAAGAACCATGATCTTAAAAAACTCCCCCTTAAAGTAATTCATCCCTAAATTTCCCTTCCAAGGGTGGTGAAGAAATATCTGAGAACAAATACTGCCACTATGATCAAATATCAGCCTCCCTCCCCTACATCTTGTCCTACACTCGACCATGCATCGATTGAACCCTTAGTAAATGATTTGACCTACTAGGGAGAACCTTCGAGATATGATCAATAATACGAATGGGATTCTCCACAAAGGACTCATCTTCCGACAACAACCCTTCCCCAAGTTGAAGGAATTTACATGAGTCGGAAAATTAACATCGCTACTGAGAAATGTGGAAGACTTCCAACATATTTGCATAACTCGTAGGTAACTACAATTAATAGGTAGATAGCCTGACCCCTCTAGAATTCCAAACAGATCGAAATGTCTTGGTTAAAGGTTACCCTATCTCTTGATTCTCCTATGTCCCAACCTCGATGCAACACGAAATTAAACTTGATCCTCGACCACAAACATTAGAGGTCATCTGAAGTGATCAACATAATATTTCTGACAATATGTTTTAGTAGACATCCGCTTTTGAATAAATTGGATCATCACGGAAGTCTCTTGTAAGAGACGTGGTCCTAGTGAAGATGACTCACCCACTTACATCCAGCACTCGGGTGATAGGCATGACCTACCAAACAATGCCTCATATGTTTCCATGTCAATAGTCACCTAGAAATAGTAATCGTAGAATAATTCAACAAGTGGAATATTCTTCTCCCATGATCCCCCAATATCTTGGATGCATGCTCTAAGCATGACCTCTAGCACTCGAATGGTACCCTCTGACTGACCTTGAGTTTGAGGGTCATATGTTGTGCTCAGAAGCAACTGTGTAACCAGTTCCTCTGAAAAAAAAATCCCAGATACGAGATGTAATGTGGGAATCTCTATCTGAAATTATATAACGAATAACACACATAAGTAATAACACCGCATAAATATACAGCTTCCTGAGATCATCTACATCAATGGTCTCCTTGATCAGCAAGAACTTAATGACCTTGGTAAGTCAGACAACCACCACCCACACTTCATCATTACCTCGAGGAGACCATGTTAAACCTATCTATATATCAATTTCTACATATTCCCATTTCTACTCTAGAATAGGTAAGTAATGTAAAATCCAAAATTGTCAATGATGTTCTACCATCACCTACTGATAGGTGGAACACCTCTAAAAAACCACCCACCAATATCTTCATACCAGCCACTAGTGCTAACGGTGAAAGTAATGATAAAACATAGAACTCTAGGATTCACTGAATATGGTGAATCATGAAACTCCATTATGAAATCCTTGAATTCTACACTGGAACCCAAACATGACCAAGGATATACAATATCTCATCATCACCTACTGTCCGAACAGAGGTGGATTCTAACCTAGAACATTATCCATCCAGACTATGACATCAGAATATGATAGGTGTCTCATACTTACTCTATCTTGGAGTGTATAAATAACTAATAATGATGAATGGAATGTTTTTCACTAACTATCATTCATCTCCAAGTGCATCTCATAGAACAATTCCATAAGATTCCACTCTCTATTGGCCTTTTGAATTGCATACATCTGAGTCCTACTCAATACATCAACCACTTCATTGACATATCCAGGTGTGTAGGCATTCTCGAAGTCAATGATTTAAGGTAATACAACACATATCACTGCCTCAAATTTGGATCACGTTGAGTAGAAATTTACATGACACTTTTGTTGTCCGTGTACCCCAAATAAACCCTAAAAATGTAATGTCTATAACAGCATAAATCATTAACAATTGTGGCTAACTAGAGATTGTGCATCAGACAGTTCCTGTCATGTGACCTCAAATTATGAGTCCCATACGTAATGACTTGATTCCCCTTCATAAGCACTACTCTATGAAATATATCGGATGAATCAGAGTACACATTATATCTCCTACCCGAATCTCAAAAAATCAATATAATTTTTGACATTAATCATCCTTTACCCTCTTGAAATGACATCTTGGAAAAATATGGTCATATGTATTTCACACATTTCTATGTCAATCCATTCATCGGAACTTCTAAGTGTGATATGACTTGTATGAAACACATGTAGTAACTAGACAGACCTAGAAAACTCCGTACATGAATGATGTTCTTGGTATTCTCCTAGGTTACTAATGTTGTCTCCTTCTTTGGGTCCACTGATTATCATGTCTCAGAGATGATGTTACATAGGAAGTGAATCTTATCCATCAAAAAGTGGTACCATGAGAACATATAATACAAATAATTATCTCTCCTTGTACTAATAATGATCTCATGATGTTTGGAATTGTTGTGTTAGTTTTGATAAATCAGAAATACATCAACACTGAAAACCACAAAAAAATAATCCATGAAGAGATGGATCACTTGGTTCATTAGTTCCATGAAATGTGTTGGAGCATCCATGAAACTGAATGACATAACCACATACTCATACATACCATACCTACTACGAAATGTGGTAAAAGGTATGTCTGAAGATCGAAAAGATAACTGGTGATATCCTGACATTTAAGTCGATTTTTGAGAACAATCGTTCTCCTCGAAGCTGATCAAACGAGTCATCTGTCAATGGAAATGGATATTGGTTTTTACCATCTCGTAGTTCAGTTTAATATTTTAAATGCATATCATGAGGTTAATATCCTCCTTTTAAACAAAATTGATCTACGAACCCCACGGAGATGTACTGGGATGAATAAGACCCATGTCCGGAAAATCTTATTACTTCTTCTAGAGGTCTTGAATATTCTTCGTAGCCATTCTATAAGGCAAAATGAAAACAAGTTAACCTCCTAGTACTAGCATGATAGAACTCACTACCTCTATTATCAGAGGTATACCTGAATTTTCATTTAGGAATTTGTCCTGGAGATGATCAACCATTGGAGGAATGTTCATATGACATGTCCCATAGTCCTCAAAATAAAAATAAGAAATATGTTCTATCATCCCAATCAACCCCCGATGCTCGAGTCCAGATTGGCTTTCCTGGACATTCCACTCTCACTTTTTTAGAAATGATCCACCTTCAGGTGATGTAAAACAAACCCTAGGTAAATAACAATCGATAATGGATTGAAATGAAACTAACTATAACATTCTGATTATGTCATAAATACATTCATCTCTATGACATAAAGACCCCAAACGAAGTGACACCCACTAATTTCAACGGACCACTCCTTGCTCAGTCTCACACCTTTTTTAATCCCTAATAGAGTATCTAGTTTCATAACAATGTTAAATGTAAAAACAAAGAGCCTAAGTACCTCTTAAGGGGTATCATGGGTGAAGCTATATGAATCCCTTTTATTAGAGAGTGCAGATTCTAAAAGAAAGGAGACTATAATCATACCTTTGACATTAGAAGGCTCAATATCCTCCTCATTCCAGGTCAGCTGCATTGCATAAGTCTAGAATGTTCCATGACCCTAACACACTACTTGGATAACCTATGATGCACTTCCATGTTGTGGATGAGATCCTTTAGTTTGGATACAATGTCCACAATCAATACCTATGATTTAATGACCTAACACATTCTTGTTCCCTAACTGGTGAAAAGATGCATACCAATCTCCTGAATGTGGAGTTGGCGAGACCCTCTCTCACTAGGTGATAGTGGAAACTTCTTGTATAAATGTTGTAAGTGGTGTAGCACACTGAAAGCATGGTAGTCTAATGGGTCCATCATGAACTGATGTCTAATATGTCTAATTCTTCTTCATTGGAAGAAACTCACTTGGATACCATAATATGCTTTTTGAGAAATATATTTTCCGCCTGTAAGATCTATATGATGCTTCATTCTACCTATCGAAACAATACTAGATCTTGATGTTGAACCGTCCTGGCACGTGCCCCTATATTCCCTCTCATTACACACATTAATCAACATTTGGTTCAGTATATTAGATACAATACTCAATCGAAATATATGTATGTATGAGAGGATGTTATACTTGAGACCATCCACAAATCTCTTATCCATTGACAGATCATTACCCATCAGAATAGGTATGAATCATTGGAGCTCAATAAATATGGTAATCTAATGCAAAACTCATTGAGTTCCTAGTTCATGATGTATAATCACACAGTCCTTTTCAGCACTTAGTATCTCGGGAAAGAAGTAATCATAGAAGACTATTTGAAAATCTCCCTATTCTATATATTGTTGAAACTCTATCAATGGGATAACATCCCACCACATCTTAGAAGAATCACACAGGATATAAGTCTCAAGATTGACCCTCTACTTTGGAGGCATCTCAAGATGCTTAAAGATCAATAAGGTGACCTCTAGCCATGACTCTACAGCCTTTTTCCCTTCATCCATATAAAAAATGGGTGGATTCTACTACTTGAAGACTTAGTTTCATTCTTCCATATATGAGGAAATCTTTGGTTCTCTCTAAAATGTTTGCACGACCTTCATAAAGCCTTCACTGAAAATTTCATCGACACTCGCATCTAGTATAATAGCTGGTGCCGCAACTGGCATGACTACAGGGTCAACTGGTAGCCCATTTCCTACCACCTATGGGATATGATCATAAATACTCTTCTTGGGTACAACTTTAGGTCATTGTGGTGGCATTTCTATGTAAATTCTAACAAAAACACCTCAGTATAATATTTTTTCATCAAGGTACATAGTAAAAGAACCCAATAAATAAAAAAGAGAAGACAAATCCTCAAAACAACCAAAAATATAAGTACACGATGTTTAAGAATCATTCATTATGTGTTCACTTAGGACCTTACATGGTCGTGTACTATTGTCAGCATGTGCATGTAAACACCCCAAGTACATTGCGTGTAGGAACTATACATGGAGTTTCACCTAAAACTATCATATGGGTGTGTAACTCAACAATCAATCATCATGTTAATGTCATTGATAAATGGAATATTGTGCTAACACAAGTCGTGTAATCATGTCTTTCCTCCTATCAATGTACTTATACATGGCTCGAGCTACATGGGATTGCCTATGTAAAACCACACGAGGTGTACATAAGGTACACAGTTTGTTTTGATCAAAACTCAACAACCGATGTTTTCTATCACATGGTTGGAGGCATGGTAATCTATCACATGAAATGTACTTAAAGAACATAGTCTGTACTAGGTAATATTATTTTCTTCTAGAATATAAGAAAAAATTAGACGTGGAAAAAGGACCACATACATGTTGTCCAGGTTTCCAGATAGTAATCCTCATGAAACATCCTTGGAACCCTTTTTTGAAAATTAATGTAACAATGTGCGAAATTCCTATCTATGGGGGCCCATAATCACCACAAATCAAATCTTTTCATCCACATAAAACTCATAAAAAAAAGTTTTATATCTCATGGATAAAAATTAATTCATAAAATTCCTATCAAAGAGGGACCACAATCCTCTAGGAAAAATTTTTGGAGTCCATAAAATTCATTAATAACATGTACCAATACATGTATAACAATAGAAAGAATATCTATCCTAATATATATCATAACAGAATGAATATCTAGAATGACAACTATCACAACCACAAGAATCTAGTAATTCTCTCTAAATGGAATTCCATGAATGAATTAAAGGGGATTTCTAATAAGGACCTATTTGATGCATGATATGGAATACCCTCATCGCATCACATTTCAACAAAATATAATCACATGGATTTATATAACAACAGACAAAAGAAAGTGCATCACCCAATGAAGATATCTAATCCACTGTAATAGATTAAAATCCAAAATCACAATTTCATTTAATGTAATTTGGATTTCCCAAGTACACGAGGAAGATAATATTAAGAACATCTAATTAATGATTTCTATTTCCATTACAGCGTTTCCAAACAATAAAGAAAACCTGGGAATAAATCCTCTAATCCCACTCAACTGGTACATCGTACCTCGTAGGCCACATGGCCACAACTACATTTCCCCAAAAACCAGAGGTTGCCAATTTGTTGTGAAGTCATAGGGTGTGATAGTGGATAAACTATTCCCTCATTACCTGAGTTTAAAAAAAGAATAATAATATAAAATAGCCAAATGAGTAATCATAATACAACTGTAATAAACCGTGGAAGACTGATAAGATAAATAACCATGTAGCTTTATATATAAATATGATGCAAAATGTTATGTTCAAAGAAAGAATCCAAACATGAACATTGTAGAAATACAAAATATATTTCTCAAATTAACAAAATAAAAATAAGATTCTTGGAATCATAAAAAGCCTCGCCTTGGTCCCATGCTATCTGAATCGTAAGCACCACATCATGTACGAGTAGAAGGGAACCTCCTTGATTAGTACCATAAATCATATAATCAGTTTGGTCACAAAAGAAAGACCTCAAAAAGATGTGATACTAAATCCCAGTATTAAACCATCAAAGGTCATTGCCAATCTGTCAATGAATATATATAATAGAAAGTGTACATTAGTGATTCTAAAAAATAGTAGGTACTCAATAGTATGCACAACATAGGTCTCAGAATATGATGGTAAACTGGTATAAGTGATTTACAGATCCAAGATATGCTTTGGCTTGGAATATGTGTCATAACTCCTTCTATTTAATTATTCAACCCCACTAGATTATATAAAATTATTGAGGTCTGGACTAGGCCTAACGACCCACAGTTAAAGTAACGGTCCACTTATAACATGATAATCATTTAACCATTTAAAACATTTCCCAATAGAGTCCAGTATGGGTATCCCTCAATAGATCCTAGGTTAGCTTGAAAGTTTGAAAAACACTCAATGAGACCGACCACCATATATGTGGCTTGCTCACGGACTATATATAGTTAACCTCTTCAACCCATCCATTTTCTTTAAACCAGTATAGTTGTTCGACAAAGGTATATAAGTTGTAATTAGTCACATGATCCTGACCATGTCTTTTTATCGATACTGTAGCTCTCACATTTCTAGTTGCATATTTTTATCATTTAATTCAATTACACATTCCATGTTAAAAGAAACACATGTGAATTAAACATTCAAATTGCCTTAGAATAGTCAACTCATGTGGGATCAGATGACATAATAACCAACGCATGAAAATTAAATAATTACATGGTAAAACAATGATAACTCACATGGGAAAAACATATAACAAACATACTATACAATTTAAACATTTACAAGTAACAACATAACAGGTGTCTAACATGGGAAATGTATATAATGAGAAAAAAAATGAACATACTAAGTATGGGAGTCCACATCAAGCTTCATAGGTATTCTCGGCAACACATCCATCCAAGGGATACACACCCATGTCATAGACCTAAATCAAGGGTCGCATCCCTAAACATGCTTTCAAATCATCTAATCAATTACCTAATCATCAATATTCAATAAAAATATTTTTTATTGGATCTAGAGTCACAATAAATGTGGGATCATGATAGTACGACATATATAAACATTATGAAAACTTGTGAAAGGCACAAGACCTCCTACCTCATTGTAGTACAACTTTCCTCATCCAGGGTTGAGCATTGATTCGACCAAAAATAGGGTAGATATACCAAATGAGAAATAAAACTCAACACTACATAACTAGATAGAGATATAAATCATGAATAGTGGATCATGAGGAATATATTGCTCACCAATTGGGTTCAAATGCCACTGAAAGTGAAGGAATTGGGGTTTAGATGATCAACTGGCGAGGAAAACGGCTCTTTATGATGTTGTTCATGGCCCCAGTTGACCCTTCTATACATATGTAGAAAAATGATTCTACTGCCGAATTTAATCATTAAAAAATTACCTTATGTATACATGATAATACATGTATTTCCTGTAACCTTTGGAATCCTGACTGTTACATTGCTATCTACAAGGATTGCATGGAGGGAAGCCTTCAATACCCACTATGTACCTATAAGTACAGGACGTTTAGTTCCTAGCCACATTGTATAATTGGCATGCAACCGGACCATGGAAAACATTTCCCCCATTTTCAAAACTATAAAATAAAAAGGAAGGACTCATACCTCAAGGGAATAACTGAGTTCATACAAAAATCTCTATAATGAAAATCTCCACCAAATTTCACTTACTAATGTGGTGAAGAAATTTATGAGAACAAATCTAGTGTGATTGTATGTTATCCTCCCTCACCCATGTCTCGTCCATCACTTGGTCATGATGTCATAGCACCCGTACCAAATAAATAGGACATCCATGGATAACCTTTTTTCTATGATACAAAATATTAATGGGATGGTTCTCGATGGATGTATCTTCCTACAACTCCACATTATCGGGATAAAAAGGTATGTGATACGTCAGAAAAGTAATATTTCAACTGAGAAACATGGATGATGTCATGCATATCCATGTACCTTTAAGGTGAATACAATTGATAAACAACTAGCATGACCCCCTCTAAAAACTCAAAAGGACCATCATATTTTGGGGAATCATAATATTGTCTCCTGATTCACCAGGGTCCCAACCATGTTGCTTCAAACAAGACAACTCATTCCCCAACCTAAAACTCTAGAGGATTTTTTCTGCCATTGGAATAAATTTTTTGACAAAATTATTTATTGGACATCAACTTCTAAATCCATTAAACCTTCTCGAAATTATCCAGCACAAGATGTGGTCCTAGTAAACGGCCTCACCCACCTCTCACCAGCACATTGGTAATCAGCTTGTCCAGTAGTACAAATCCTTATAAGGTTCCATCTTTATAGTCACATGGAAACTCTTATGGTAGGGAAACTATACTAATGTAATATTCCTCTCCCAAGAGCCACCACTATCTAGGAAACATTCTCGCAACATGTCATTTAGCATCTGTATTGTATGCCCAGACAACACATCTATCTAATGGAGGTATGTTGTGCTCAAAAGCACATGTATACCAAGCGCCCTTTGAAAAATCATCTTGAAATGAGACATAAAGCTTGCATGCATATCTATAAAAGATATAACAAGAGACCCTTTATAGTCTTACCACCTTACAAATATATATCTTTTTGAGCTCATTAATACTGATGTTCTCCTTGACCAGCAGCAACCTTCAAAATTCTATAAACCACCACCCACACCACATTATTTTCATATGGAGACATCGGTAAAACCATCATGATATCCATCATGATAACATCCCATTTCACCTCCAGAATGGGTAACTACTGTAAAAGCATGGATGTCAGCTGATGTTTCCCCTTCACCTACAGAAAGGATGAAAACCTTTCTACAAAACCAACCACCTATCTCTTCATACATGACCACTAGTACTGATGACACAAGTCACGGTACATCTTGGTAACATCAGGACACACTTCCCCAGCCAAAGCAAGAAACATCTCATCAACTCCTCGTGTATGTCCAATGGAACCCATAATCACCCTTGCATATGAAATATCTCATCATCACCTACCATCCCACTACGAGGTGTATCCTCACCTACTATACTCTCCTACAAAATTAGGCCTTTATAGTCTGATAAATTTCTCATATTCACTATGTCCAGAAGTATAGAATTCATAGCTAATGAAGAATGAAATGCCTTTCCTTGACTATCCTGAATCTCCAAGTGCATCCAAAAGAACAACACCATAAGATTACACTCATTATTGGCCTCCTAAACTGCATGTATCTGATTAGTTATGCTCATTGTATTAGCCACTGCATTCCCTTTTCCAGGCATGTCTAAAAACTCAATATAAAAGGATTGATTATACTCTATCCACTATTGATGCCCCATATTTAGATCACACTGAGTATAGATGTACTTGAATCTTTTTTTCCCTGTGTACACCACAAAATGATCCCCCAATATGTAATTTCCCCAAGAACATATAGCATGGAAAATCACGGCTAACTCAACATTGCACGACGGATAGTTCAACTCATGTGACCTCACCTGGTCAGACTCGTATGCAACACAACGATCCTGCTTCATAAGATGTACTCCCATATAGTAACCTAATACACTGAAATTAATAGTACAACTCCATCTAATATTTGGAAAAATATGTATCAGTAATGAATTTAATCTCCCTTTCAGCTCCTAATAGGATGTCTTGAATGAATCTGACGATACATAGTTTAAAACCTTATTTTTCACGCCCGTCATCCATGTAGATAAGTGTGAGAATTCCTATCTAAAATTCATGTAGAAACCAGCCATCCCTTGAAAACTCCACACCTCAATGATGTTCATAGGATTCTCCAAGTTAACGAATGCTATCACCATAATTGGGTCTATTGATACACTTGTCTCTATGATGACGTTACCCAGGATATGAATATGATCCATCCATATGTGTCACATTGAGAACACAACATATAACTTATGATCTATCATTGTACTAAAAATGACATCATGATTTGTGGAATGGTCATCTCGATTGTGAGAGTAAAACAAGATATAACCCACAGAAACCACAAAAAAGAATCACGATAGGGATAGAACACATGGTTCATCAATTCCATGAGCATTGTGGGAGTATTCATGAGACCAAAAAACATAACCACATAATCGTACAGACCATACATTCTACAAAGCATGATATGAGGTATTATTATTTATCAAACACATGCATGGAGACATCCTGACCATAAGTTGATTTTTGATAACACCTGAGATCCTTGAAACTAATCAAATTTTTTATCTATACTTGGTAACAGATATCAGTTTTTAACGATCAACTAGATCAGTTTCAGGTATTCCACACATAGCCTAATTGTACTATATACCTTTTTCGCAAAAAAGACTAGTGAACCCCACAAATAAGTATTGAATTGGATAAACCTATGAGACATTAAATCTATTATCTACTTCTTGATCCCTTGAAAATCTATTATAGATATTCTATATGGTGGAATATATACTTGTGAATCTCCTAGTACTAGATTAATTGAATTTTTTACCTCTTTCACTGGAGGTAGACCTAAATATTTTTTCAGGAAGACATCCCAAAAATTATCAACCACTGGTGAAAAGTCCACCTGATGTGTGGCCTGGTCATCCGAATATAAACTAGAAATATGTGATGTCATCCCACTAACCCCACAATGCTCGGGTCCTGCTTGGATTTCATATACATCTCACTCTCCCTTGTGTAACAATGGTCCACCATTTTGACACATATAACATACCCTATGGTGATAGTAATCAGTGAAGGTTTGAAAGGATACTAACTTGTCCATTTTGAAAATGACCTAAAAGAATGTTATCTTTATGTTGTAGAGATCCTAAATGAAGTGAATGCCACAAATTTCAAGGGAGAACTCCTTGCACTATCACACACCTATCGTTCTAATCCCTAATGTAGTGTCTTGTTTCAGTGGTGGATGGAATAGTACATCTGACAGTATAAGGATTGGGATCATGCTCCTACCATATATGTTTTACTGCATTATTATATCCTATATCGCGGCCCTAAGACACTGCCTGACTACTATATACTGATCCACCATGTTATACCAATGATCCTGGGATTAAGATACCATGACCATGACCACTACATCGACTTTAATGGACTAACGTATTCACCATGAGAGGTTACAAGCTACAGACCATGCTCCTGAATGTGGAGTTTTTGAAGACCATCTCTCACTAGGTGTTGCTGGAATCTTATTGTAGAAATGCTATAAGTGGCATATATTTCTGAAAACATGGCACTCAACTAGGATTATTGGGAAATGAGTTCTTGTATGCCCAAATATTATACACTGGAATCACCTCATGTGGCTACCAGATGTCACATTTTGGGAACTAGATTCACCGCGTGAAAGCTCCAGATGATGCTTCATGCTACAATTTGAAATAGTATCAAATCTCAGTGTCGAACCTCCTTGGATATCTTCTATTGATTCCCTCAGATTCATACTAGTAATAAATTACTAGTTATCTATTGTAAATATAGTAGTCAACCTAAATATATTCACCAATGAGAGGTTGTCGTACTGGAGACCATCCTCAAATCGCATATCCTTTGACATCTTGTTACCCATCAGAACAGGTTTGGAGTATTGGATATAAATAAAGAAGGAAGAGTAATCCTTAATTGATAAGGATTCGTGCTCTAGATTTATAGTATTGGGGATTAGTTGGACCTTAGCATCTTGGGATACATGTATTCATACAAGACTTTTTGAAAATTTCCCTATACTATTTCTTGATGATGCTCTGTCTATGTGGTAACATCCCACAACCTATTGTTTGAATCTTAGATCATATAAGTCACAATCCTGACCCTCCCCTCTAGAGGCCGGTTAAGATGATTGAAGATCAATAACATTGCCTCTAACCATGACTATGCAGCCTATGTCCCACCTTCTGAAGAAAACATCAGGGGATGATGTTGTTGGAACACTCAAGTCTATTCTTCCATAGACGTGACAGGTTATGGTGCCCCATTAATGGATTAAATGATCCTCATGAATCTTAAAGGGAAAAGCACATAGGAACACATGTCTAGTATAAAATATGGTTCCCCCAACTAGAATTATTGTTGGGTCCACTATTATCTTATAGCCTAACACCTTTGGGGTATGATCATCACTACTCTCTTAGAGTACAACAGGAGGTATTCATGGTAAAATTACTCTATAATGTTCAGCACAAACACCTTGGTATATTAATTATTCATCAAGGTACATATTTTAAGAGTGGAAGGAGTAAACAAGAGAAGAAAATGACTACAAAGTTCACAAATGATAAGTACATGGTGTGTAAAAATCATACATGGCATGTACACTTAATCCCTTACAAGGTTATGTACTCTTATCAGCTTGGGCGTGTAGACACCCAACGTAAAAAGAATTTAGGAAAAATATATGGTGTGTCCCATTAAACACTCACCTGGTAGTTTAAATCCACCATACATGGTTGTGTGAATTTCAAAGATAAATGATGTGTCATGTTAACACATGGTGTACACTCTAGTCATTCTTATTGGCTATGAACTTTTACATGGCCAGAGCTACAAGGGTCTGCCTTTGTAAAACTACATGTGGTGTACATAAGGTACATGTTGTTTTATGATCATAAATCAACAACTCATGTCTTCTCTCACATGGACGGTGACATTGTAATCTATCCGACAGCGTGTACAAAGAGTACATTTAATCTACATGCCAATGTTCTTATCTTCTCGAACTGAAGAACACATGACATGTGTTCACAAGACCACACACAATATTGTTTGTGTTTCTAGACAGTAAGCCTCATAAACTACACCGGAACCACTATTTTTTCAAAATAATGTAACGATGTTCCAAATTCTGAACGGCGGGGGACCATGCTCCAAATGAATAAAAGAGACACATCAACATATTGAATCTAGAACCATAATGTATATCCCACATATGTAATGTGATCCACCAAATTCTGATATAAGATGGAACATAATCATTAGGGATCATTGTTTGGCATCCATAAAATTAAACAATTACACATACTAATACACCAATCATAACAACATGCATATCTTTCATAGTATCTATCACAACATCATTCAAATCATTCACGTCAAATATCACCATAATATGCAGTTATTAATACCTTCAAAATGGCATAGAAAGAATGAAAGACATGTGATTTATAGCAAGTGTCGATATGATTCATGAGATGGAATACCTTCATTCCATTAGTTTTAAACAAAATAAACCCATAATGATATCATTAATAACATCACAAAACAAGTGTGTCCCCCAACAGTGAAATAGAATCAACAATAGTAGCTTAAAATCCAAAAATCCCAATTTCATTCGAGGTAATTTGGATTGTACAGGTACACATGGTAGAAAATCTCAGACACAACTAATTACCAAATTATATTTCATTTATATCTTAAAAAAATTATAATGAAACCATATCATAACATCTCCAGTATGAATTCTACATAACTGGTACCCTGTATGTAGTGGGCCACATGACATCAAGTGCATCTCCCAAAACTCCAGAGGTTGCCGACTCGCAGTGAGAGCCCAAGGTGTGATAGTGGGGAAACTATTCCCTCTTTTTTATAGTGTAACATAATAGAATAATAAAATAAAATAACAGATTTAGTATACATCATGAAACTAATTTTATCAACTGATGAGTGATAAGAAAAATATCCAAGTATAATTCGATAAAAATATGGTGTAGCATGTTTTGTTCTTTGATAGAAGCATAAAAAGTTAATTTTATTAATAAAAAATACATGTATCAATATAAAAAATGAACAAAATGAATCTTGGAATCATCACAAGCCTTGGATCAGTCTAATGCTCTCCTACTCATACGAATCACACCATGTACCTGTAGTAGGGTGCATTTCCTAATCAATATCTGCAATCACATAATCTATTTGGGAAAAAAATGTCACAAATAGGGTTTTAGAAAAAATATCAGTAGGATAACACCAAGGGTTGGTTCCAATATATAAGTAAATATATTTAGAAGGTAGTTTTGTAACAACCTGACCCCAGCTACCCAGAGTCAGTGAATTATTTCGTAACATTGGCACGATCACAAAAGATCAAGTCTCGAAATACTGATTTGATTAGTAGCATTGGAAACACTAGATACATTCATAAATGTTACATTACATCATAAATTGAAAAACTAAAATAACATAGTCTCCATAGTCCACACTCATATCCCCTTCATACTATCCCTACAGTTCAGTCATAAAATATGTCTTCACATCCTGGGAAAAATAAAAGTGAGAAAGTGGTGAGCTAAGATGCTCAGTAAGGTTAACAATATAGCGGAAAATTTCATAAATAAACATAAACATTTAAGGATATGTATTACTAAAACAAAAGCCTTTTAAACTTGAACTTAAGTATAATATGGAAAAAGTAAAATGAAATAATTCCATTTACATATTCACATGGATATTCTACTAGTCGAAAAATCACATGCAATATCAATAACTACTTTCTTAATGATGGAATGCATAATGCCTGACTATCATAACCACATAGTCAAGGCCTTGTGCCAAGACTAAAATTAAGATTTATTCAAGGCCTTGTTCCATGACACTAGTTTGTCTCATGATACCTATCGATGCATCGAGGAGCTATATCGAGATCCACCCGTCACATACTAAGTCCAATGCATTCCTTATATGAAAATATTTAAACATATCATAAACCATAACATAATTGTATCACATAAAACAGGCATAGAGGAAACAATACATTTCTACATTTCAATCTCATGATATCAATAAAAAAATTATATAATAAAACCATTTTCAAAACCAAAATATAAGAAAACTAAAATGTGGTATTTATTTTTCATTTAAAAAACGTTATGGCTTGTATAGGAAGCGGAATCTCAAATAATTGTCACGATGGCAGAGAAGTCGTTGTTTCCACATACGTATGACAAAAAACATTCCATTTGGTCATTTAGTAAAACGCTTCGTATAAAAAAGATTTCTTTTGAATAAACATAAAATTCAAAGGGGTTTATACACCATATAAAATAAAGTTGTGTATAAAAAAAATATGCCTCAATCAAAGGAGATTGAGACGAAGTCCCTTTCCTCATGTCCAACATGACCCAATCATTATTTAATATCCAGATTAATAAACTATATTTAATTTCTAATTTCTTAATAACCTTTTTCAAGTTAATTATTACTTTCATATCACTTATTACCATGTTATTAACATTATTTAGTCATTTAAGTTAATAATAGTCATTTTTTCGATCTTTGGTACTTGAGTCAACAATAAACTTCGTATAATTACAAGATGTTTATGTTGTAGAATATCCATTATCTCCAGAATTATATTCATTATGTAGATATAATATTATATTATATATCCGGTGGATACATGAATTTATAGTATTACATAACATTTAGAGGTAAAAAATGTAATGCATTGTATTTGGAGACGATAAGTCATACATACACATGAACACTACTTTCATTTCTATTTCGTAATTAATGGAATAAAATCGTAATGATATAAAGGTATATTATAATTCAAGTATAATATCATATATAATATCATTAACTCCATCCTTTATACATCCCACCTATGTCATTAACGATTCAAATCCCATTGAGGGGGCGGTAGTTCGCACTTCCTAAAATGAAATTATCGCGTTTAACCATAATGAAAATCATAAAGGTATGCCACAAATGAGAACTAAAGATTCATAAAGAAAACATAAACATAATATATATCATATATAGAAATATTTTAATCATAATGTCCACGATGAAAGGTGTTAAAAGAATATTGAACAATCATCATTTCGTGAGGTAGTAATTCGCCACCCAGAAAAACAGTATGTTCTTTAACAATTAGACGGAGGTGTGTGTAAGTGTAAATAAAATACGTATCATAACAACATCCTAGTATATTTAATATACTGGTTTTTTAACCAATGAATTTAATAAAAATGGTTTAATGGGTTGGAGAAACAGAATAAAACAAAAGAACATAAGAGAAGACATTCCCATAAAATCGTGTAACTCCATTTGATTTGAGCCAAAGGCTTCATTGGGAAGACTTCTTCCCAAAGTGAGGCTTCTAGGAGTAATACAGGGATGTTAATAGAGTATTTGGGCATAGTTTGGTCGAGCCGAATGGCTTTGAATGTGTTAATAAGGTGGTAGAGATGGGGGCCTTTTATAAGAGGAGGGGAGGGGCTCTTTTGGAAAGATAGAAATGTTACTTTATTATGAAATGTTTTTCGGATTTTAAAGGTCCCACAATAATATATTTCAAGGATAAGGTGATAAGGGTTCGAAATACACCCATCCAATATGCTTTAGAAATGGTTATTTCTTATATTCGACCTTATCGTTTCATTTTATTTAAATCATTCATTAATGAGGTAATCGCTGCATTATCATGGTGTCATAAATAAATTCATTTATTTAATATATAAAATAAAAAAAATACCATGATGTAGGAAATATTTTTATCTTTCCAATGACTATTTATAGTCTAACATATCCTTTATGTAAGAAAAACTAAAATTGTTTTATTTGGGTGATACAAACTTTTGTTATATTTTCCTTTCTTTATAAATAAAATTATAAAATGCCACTATCACACAAAAGTGATTCCATGGGGTCCCAAAGTTTGGCACAAGGAATCCCATGGTCGGCCATGAAACAACCAGTATAATTAAGACACATGTTGGGGTCATTTTATATTATTATGATATTATTTTATTACCCTTAACTACCTGATTACTAATTAATCATGATAATTAAAGATAATTGTCGTCGTTACAATTCATAATGTCCAAAAACAAAAGAGCATTAAATACATAATTTGGAACTTCTGATTCCAAATATGGAATCCATTTTACCAAATTATAAACATAGAAATTTTAGTAACTAATTGAAAAATTATTCCTGTTGTCAAAAGAAATAGCTTGTTTTCAAGAAACAATATCTATCAAAAGATTGACAATTGTTTATGTCCAATTTCAAAGTGAAATTATTTATAATAACAACCATTTGATAAAATGGTAAAATTATATTCTAATTATACTTTAAAACCACTCAATAGTATAATTTATCACTATAAATTATTATTATTTAAAAAGTTTTTTTAAAGTATTTTCACTATTCATCGAAAATTGGAAGTTCTCAGAAAAATATCAAAAATTCAACATAGGGTAATTTCGATATTCCAAAACCAAAAATTAAGACCAATTTGAATAATAAAATTTATAAAAATTTTGGGTATTACTACTCATAATGGATACTTCGATTGGTCGCGGTGTGTTAGAATCTCGAACTTGCATACAATGCAAGCTATTGCATTTTGAATGAGAAACGTACCGTGGAAGGATGGGGTGTTATATTATCCCTTCATTCAATAAATTCCATCCTTGCAATTTGAAAATGTTCTTCGAAAATAAAAGGTTGATAATAGAAAATACCTTTGTGGAAAACCCAAATCAGAAACAAGTTTAATAAAATTTATCCTTAATAAGAGGGAAAAGGAAATAAAAAAGTCACCACCTAATTATGATCTCGATTAGGAGAACATTGGTGGAAATTAAAGGCATATAATTGGAGGGAAAACGTAAATATTAGTATGGAGTGATTTAGTTCATCAATAACAAAAAAGTGTAAAATTGAGAGCCTCAAAGCCAATAATCTATATTGATTTAAAATATCATCAGTTCAACAAAACATAAGTTATTAGGATAATTCATTTTTTTTAATATCCCTTTCCTAAAGTTTAAGAATTAATTTATTCATAGAATAATATATTGGTATATATATATATATGCTTGAAAAGTAGAGTTTCAACCTTCAACTAATTTCAACAACAAACTATCCTTTCACTCAAAAAGATAGTAGAACTCAAAAATATTATATTTATCCTAATCTTACAAGGTTAAAAATTTTAACACATACCAATTAGATTAGGAAAAAATTTATTTAATAACCAGGGACTTCCTGTAGGCTAGTGGTATGTAATAAAGGCCTGTCACACTATGATTGTGGGTTCGATTCCTACAGTTTTGTCTAACTCGATGGGTTATCCCCCGAACTGCAGGTTGTCCTTTTCTTAAAAAAATAGTATTATAATATTCAAAAATAATCTTCAGAATTGTTTTAACCTTAAACAATACTATCCAAAGTTAAACATAATCCATTCCAACCTTTATAGTTATCAAAAATACCTCTGTCCAAACATTCTCTAAAAGGTATCTAAATTCTAAAATCAATTCATCAGATTCCCCAAACAAAGTAAAGTTTCACTTATTATCACATACAAAAAATAGGATTACCTATATCATATTAAAACCTTGATGAAAACAAACAGTAATTTAGTACAATCCCTATATATATCAAATTATTTTTATAACCTTAATATAGTTCTTGAGTCCAAAAACACAAATATAATAATTAGTCCACTTCAACTGTAGTAACATCATAAGATTGGCCTTTTTCCCTTAGCATTTTGTGAGGTATGTTTCCTTTGTGCTTAGGAAATTCATTTGAATAATTCCCCATTTCTCTATAATTGTAGAATTCAACATTGAAAGTCTCTTTCTTTCCCTTGCAATCACAAGCCTAGTGACCATTTTCTCCACATTTATAACAAACTATCATTACTTTTAGGCAAGTACCGGGGCGATTCATCCCACAATTATCGCATAATGGAAAATTCTTCTTTCCCTTTTTCCCTTTATCTGTCTCTTGTTTCACCATTCTCTTCTTCTCTTGCTTTACTTTATTGTCATAATATTTAGAGAATTCCTTTTCTGTCTTGATAGAACACGAGGATATATCTTCGTACGTTGAGAAATATTGTGATACTAAAGCTCGATGGAGAAATAGTTTTAACCCATCAATGAAACAATAAATCATACTTATTGGGTTACATATATAATCTGCAGCATGCCTTGCTAACCTTGTAAAGTTAGACTCATACTTTGCAACATTCTGAACCTCCTATTGTCTCAGACTCAGAAATTTCCTTTCCAAATCTACTCTATGGTCATGACAAAATATTTTTCTAAGAAAAGATCATTGAAATCCCTCCATTCCATATTTGATACTTCGTCATATTCTTTTGGGTTTTGAATCAATGACTACCATTGATCAGCATCTCCAGTGAGGCGGTAAACTGCCGTGATAACCTATTCCCTTTCACTACTCCCCAAGGTAAGGAATATTTTCTCTAAGGAATTTATGCATTTCTCAGATAATAAGGTATTTGTACTACCATTGAATGTTGGTGGTTTTTTCCTCATGAAGTGATCTAAAATTGACCCTCCACGATGCGGATCATGGTGCTCCATACTGGTAAGGTTATTATTCATAACCTGAGTGAGTTTTCCCGGTATGGTGATAACCTGATCAACACCAGCTGTATCCCCAACTCCACTATAATTATCTTGACCAGGAGGGAAATACCTAATTGGAGTGCGTGCATTGATACGGTTTCCATTCATTCCACTAGGTGCCATTTCTAAACAATATCATAAACTAGATTAGTTTATGATTCAAAATACATAATAATAAACTTGCAAAACACCTAAAATTAATTCAACATTTTATGGATATAATCCATAATCATAAAAATGTATTCATTGAGGTATTATATAATCATAAACCTTTCACAATGGTTTGTAAAGAAAATGAGAATTATCCTATGAATATCCCTCGGGAGTGTCGTAACCAAGAGTGCAGCAAGGCCCATTGTCGTGCACCAGTTCTCGTTTGAGTCTAGATCAAAGCGGTGTTTTCAGGTTTTACCCCTAGGTAAATATGTACCAGAGCTACCTCAACCTACTCGTATCTAGACAGGGATGTATTGCACGAAAAACCCACAAAATCTCTATAATACCAAAATTCTAGGAAGTTTTTCTATACAAATCCTCAAATTCTATCTTATGGCTATGTTCTCAAATCAGATTTTATCTAAATCTAGCTTCCAAGGTTAGTACTAATATTCCTCCAATACCAATTGTAATGCCCTGACCCCAGTTACCTAGAGTCGGTGCATTTTTACGTAACATTGGCATGATCACAAAAGATCAAGTCTCGAAAGGCTGATTAGTTTAGTAGCCTTTGAAACAGTAGATACATTCATAAATGTTACATTACATCATAAAGTGAAAAACTAAAATAAAAAAGTCTCCATAGTCCACACTCATATCCCCTTCAGACTATCCATGAAGGTCAGTCATAAAATATTTCCCCACATCCTGGATAAAATAAAACATAGAAATGGGTGATCTTAGATTCTTAGTAAGGATAAAAATATAGCGGAAACTTTCATAAATAAACATAAACATTTAAGGAAATTTATAACTAAAACAAACTCATTTTAAACTTGAACATTAGTATAATATGGAAAAATTAAAATGAATAATTCCATTTACATATTCAAATGGATATTATGCTAGATGAATAATCACATGAAATATCAATAACCACTTTCATAATGATGGAATTCATAATGCCAGACTATCATAATCGCATAGTCAAGGCCTCACACCAAGACTATAGTTAAGATTTTCTCAAGGCCTTGTACCAAGACACTAGTTTGTCTCATGATACCTACCGATGCATTGAGGACCTATAGAGGGCTCCACCCATCATATACTAAGTCCAATTCATTCCTTATATGAAAAGGATTAACCACATCATAAACCATAACATAATCATATCACATAACACATGCATAATGGAAACATAACATTTCCACATTTCAATCACAAGATATCAATATAACAAATTGATATAATAAAACTATTTTCAATGCCAAAATAAAAGAAAATTAAAACTTGGTATTTATTTTTCATTTAAAAAAATATTCTGGCTTGTAGAGGAAACTTAAACTCAAATAATGGTCACGGCGGCAGAGAAGTCGTTGTCGCCACATATGTACGACCAAAAAAACATTACCTATTGTCGTTTAGTAAAACACTTCATATGAAAAAGATTACTTTTGAATAAACATAAAATTCAAAGGGGTTTATACACTGTATAAAAGAATGTTCTGTATAAAACAAAATACTCCTCAATGAAAAGAGATTGAGATGATGTCCCATACATCGTGTCCAACATGACTCGATCGTTCTTTAATCTCCTGAATAATAAAATAGAGTTAATTTATACTTGACTAATAACCTTTTTAAAGTTCATAATTCCTTTTATATCACTTATTACCATGTTATGAACATTATGTAGACATTTAAGTTTATAACGGTCGTTTTTTCTATCTTTGGTACTTGAGCCAACACTAAACTTCTTATAATTACAAGTTGATTATGTGGTAGAATATTTTATTATCTTCAGAATTATATTCATGATGTAGATATCATATATATCATATATATCCAGTGTATACATGCATTTGTAATATTACATAACATTTAGAGGTAAGAAATGAAATTCACTGTTCATTGAGATGGTAAGTCGTACGTACGCATGGACGCTAATTTCATTACTATTTCATATTTAATGGAATGACATCATAATGATATAAAGTTATATTATAATTCCCATATAATAACATATATAATATCATTAACTCCATCCTTTATACTTACCACATATGGCATTAACGATTCAAATCACTTTAAGGGGGCGTTAGTCCGCACTTCCTAAAATGAAATTATCGCATTTACCTATAATGGAAATCATAAAGGTATGTCATAAATGAAAAATAAAGAAGAATAAAGAAAACATAAAAATAATATATATCATATATAGAAATATTTTCCTCATAATTTCCACCATGAGAGGTGTTAAAAGAATATTGAACAATGATCGTTTCGTGAGGCAGTAATTCGCCACCCAAAGAAAAATAATGTTCTTTAACAATTAGACGGAGGTGTGTGTAAGTGTATATAAAATCCTCCTCATACAAACATCCTATTATATATAATATACTATTTTTGTAACAAAATAATGGAATAAAAAGGGTTTATGGGGTTGGATAATCAAAGTAATACAAAATAACATAAGAGAATACATTACCTTAAAATCGGGTAACTCTTTTTGATTTGATCCAAAGCCTTCCATGGGAAGACTTCTTCCCATAGTGAGGAATCTAGGATTAAGATAGGGATGTTGAGAGAGTATTTGGGCTGAGGTTGGATGAGCCAAATGGCTTTGAAGGTGTGAATAAGGTGGTAGAGATGGGGGCCTTTTATAAGTGTAGAGGAGGGGCTCTTTCGGAAAGATTGAAATGTTACATTATTATGAAATTCTTTTCTGATTTTAAAGGTCCGGCAATAATATATTTCAAGGATAAGGTGATAAGGGTTATAAATAAGCCCATTCAATAGGCTTTAGAAAATTGTAAGTCTTATATTTTACCTTATCTGTTCATTTTATTTAAATCATTCATTAATGAAGTAATTGTTGCGTCATCATGGTGTCATAAATAAATTTATTTATTTAATGTCTAAAAATTATTAAAAAAATACCATGATGTCGTAAATTTTTTATCTTTCCAATTAATATTTTTAGTTTAAGAGATCATTTATGTAGACAAAATTAATTTTTTTTACTTGGGTGATACATACTATTGTTATATTTTCCTTTCATTAAAAATAAAAAGATAGAATGTCATTATCACACAAAAGTGATTACATGGGGTCCCAAAGTTTTGAACAAGGCATCCCATGGTCGACCATGACAGAAACAGTAGAATTAAGACACATGTTGGGGTCATTGTATATTATTATGATATTATTTTATTACCCTTATCTATCCGATTACTAATTAATCATGATAATTAAAGATAATTGTCGTCGTTACTATTGAAAATGTCCAAAAACAATAGAGTATTAATTACATAATTTTGACCTTCTGATTCCAAATATGGTATCCATTTTACCAAATTATAAGCACAGAAATTGCAGTAATTAATTTAAAAATTATTTTCGTTGTCAACAAAAATAGCGTGTTTTAAGAAACAATATCCATCAAAAGATTGACAATTGGTTATGTCCAATTTCAAAGGGAAATTAATTATAATGACCACCATTGGATAAAATGGTTAAATTATATTCTAATTATACTTTAAAACCACTCAATATTATAATTAATCACTATAAATTATTATTATTAAAAATGTTGTTTTTAAGAATTTTTCACTATTCATCGAAAATTGGAAGTTCATAGAAAAATACAAAAAATTCAACATAGGATAATTTGGATATTCTGAATAAAAAAATGAAGTCCAATTTGAATAATAAAATTTATAAAATTTCATAAATTGGGTATTATTATTCATAACAGCTACCTTGATTGGTCATTGTGTGTTAGAATCTCGAAAGTGCATACAATGCAAGCTATTGCATTATTGAAAGAGAAGCTTACCGTGGAAGATTGGGGTGTTACAAGTGTAAAATAATAAAATTATTAAATACTAGGCACTCAAAAATAAGCACGAAAGATGTGACATAATATAATAGTAAATAGGTATATGTGCATATCATACCCAAGATTGTTCTTTCTCATAGAATATGCACCATATGTCATTATATTTTATTATTCAAGCCGGTTGTTTTATATAAAGTTCTCCATGTATGGCCTAAGATCGATGACCCCCCGCCCCCATAAAATTAATAATCATATTGTGAAATTAAACCAATTTAATCATTTAATAAATTTTTAAATATAGTTTTTATTCGGAATCCCTCAATGAATCCTAGGTTCATTGTTCATTTTAAGATAAGACTAAATGAGGCCTCCCATCATATATGTAGTTCACTCACGGCCCTAAAATAGTTATCCTATACAACCCTACCATTGAAGTTTAACCGAGAGAATGGTTCACCCATGGTATATAAAGGGTTATTAGTCACATGATCTGAACTTGTCTTTTTACCGAGACTATAGATCAACCATTTCTAATTACATATTTTAATCACATATTTCCATAATTAATTCCATATCAAAATCAACACATATGAATTAAAGTATCACATGGCCTTAACATAATCAAATCATGTGAGATCAATTGACATTATAAACCAAAAATTTAAATTAAATTATTACATGGTTAAACAATGATAACTAAAATGTGAAAAACATATAACAAGCCTTCTATATTATTTAAACAATTACAAAGATTAACACAAAAATTGTCTAACATGGGAAAATTATACGATGAGTAATATGTTTTTAACAACCCAAAAATGGGAGTTCAATTCATGCTTCATAGGAAATCTCGGCCTCAAGTCCATCAAAGGAAAAGTTACAAATGGGTTGGCCCTAAATCAAGTGTCTCAACCCTAAACTTGATTTTCCATCATCTTATCAATTACCTAATCATCAATGGTCGATAACAAGGTTCATTTTAGGATCAAGCGATGCACTAAAAGTTGGTGCATGACACCCCTGAATATATAATCATTAAGACAATTCAATAATGGTATACAACTATCTACCTCATCATAGAATGAATCTTCTTGTCTTGCATCAAGTGTTGATTTCACCAAAAATTTGGTAGTTCTATAAAATGAGAAATAATGATCAACCCTTGATGACTCAATTGATGGACAAAATCATGTTAAAATGATCAAGAGGAATCGAGATCCAACCAATCGGGTTCAAATTTAACTGATGGAAATGGAATCGTGGTTCAGATAATCAATTAGTGGGGAAACATCTCCCTGTGCTGATGTTCGTGACCATGGATGAGACTTTTGTCCATCTGATGAAAAATGACTCTATTGTACTATTTAATCATAAAAAAGTACATGGTTTGTACTTGAGATTACACTCATTTTTGTTTTGTTTCCTATCCCGAACATTACATGGACATGTATCCAGATGACATAGCATGTAGCCTTCCATACATGGTGTATACCTATACGTACACAACTTCTATTTCTCAGACACGTTTTGTAATAGGCCTAAAAGAAACTCCTTTTCCTATTCTCCCCTATTTTATTAAGTATAAACTGAAATGAATGGTTTTTTACCTCAAAGGATGAAATATATTCTAATAGAATACATCAAACAAATAAATCAAGATGCAATAAATGTATTATTTCTCAGTGAATATGAATTAAGAAAATGATTAGAAAAATGTATTATCAACCACTATAATCCATACCCATTAAATGTGACGGATTGTAGTTATATGTGATATTTTAGGATTAAAATATATTTCATGAAATAATACACCAAATAGATTGAATATACACCCCATAAATAGAATTAGGTTCCAAACACTAATATGTTTCAAAGTGTTTAATTTGAGATGAAAAATATTAACTCTTTTCATTACATCTATAAACAATATTTAACCTTCTATATCGAAGAAATAACTATATAATTAAATTATTTTATAACCTTAATCAAATATAGTTTCATTTACCCTCATCTTAATTAGTCATTCACCATAAAAATTACTTTTATTTTCAACATATTGTGTTTATAGTTTTGATTATTTTTAATAATTTCACCCTATAAACATCCATGATTATTAATATCTCATATTAAATAACAAATATGTAATTTATTTTAATATATTGGGTGTTTTTATAAATATTTGGGATTTTTCAAATTCTATTAATGAGTGTTTTATTTTTTATACGTAATGATACATTTTCAAATAAGACATTTTCATTTATTTACAATGGAGAAATGGTGATTTATTTATTAATGAGTTAACTATTGATATAACCTAACCAGAACCAAGAAAAAAGTATATGAATATTTATATCACATTAAACCGTAATATTTGTTTTCATAATCATTAATTACAAAAATTTATATTATTCTTCTTGTATGTAGTCAAACTGAGAAAAACATGGAAATTCCCTGATGAATAGATAATTACTAGATGGTTTAGTTGTAATATTATTTTTCCACAAGAATATTAATAATAATAATTTTTTATTAGTGTGATATATCATAAAATTAATACAATTATATGAAAAAATATTCAATATTAAATCATTACAACATTTTAATACAATAGTATCATCTCAGTACACAAGGTTTAAATGAGTAAGTAAACGATGATTGTTAGATAAAATTATAATTAATATGTTTTAAATTTTCTTTACCATAACATTATTTATATAATAAAAATAATACTTATCCGATAATCCAATCGGTATATAAAAAAATTTATGGGGGTGAAGGAAAATGACATACATTAAGTCATGTAGGTTGTAGTCCACAGAATGCATAAAAATATCAATTGTTTTCTTAATGGATAGGGTATATGGATAAATAATGATAATCAAATTATAATAGTAACATTAAGGTATTTAAAATATAAGAAATCATTGTATTATTATTAATATAATAAATTATAAATAATATAATTAATAAGAAAACTATGTAGTTTATAAAACTCACATTGGGGACATGAAATTTCATTTGATGTCCAATTGAATTTGATGGGATTGAGATTAAAATGAGAAATTAAGAGATTATGTTCATGTGACTGGGTAATAGAGAGAGAGTAAAATAGATTAGTTTTTGGGAGTAATTAAAATAATGGTTTTGTCATGATATAGAGGAATTTCACCTTTTATATGTGATGGGAATGGTAGTATTAACTACAATCTTATCAATTCCAATAATGTGGTGTTATTTTTCAATGTTAAAAGGCATAAAAATTAAAAAAAATTGTTTGGGAAACATATTATTTTTGTGAAAAACATCATCCATTCATTTTATTTCTTGTTTTTAAATTTTTTTTGTCTTTTACACTACATTTTACTCAATTTACCCCATTTTATTTAATAATGACATGTAAATTTTAATCCTGGTAAAAATTTATAATGATAAGTATAATATTGTTTTCTTTTCTAAATTTTATATATCTAATTTAATATATAAAAATAGAATTATCAATTAAAATATCATGAATTTTCAAATTTTAACATTCAAATAAAAAACATAATCATGTAAAGATAATTTATAGTGGGCTAATTTTTTTTAATGACATTCAAATATAAAATAAAATTGTCATGTTTCTGTATTATATATATAGAAATTTTTTAAACTGAATTTAATAAAATTTTTGAGTCTTACACCATAATCCTTAACCCAAAGGATCATTTTAAATAATTAATTTTAATAATAAATATAGTTTTATATTAATGTAGCATTTGAATTTGTTGTAAAAATGTTTTCCATAGGATTTCTATGTTTAGTTAATATTTAAATATGAATAACTATACAATTTAATATCATATTTTGTTACATTAATGATTTTTAATATTATATGATATCGATTATATAGTAATGAAATAATGAAAATTATATTTTTCACAAATCCCTCAATTTTCAGCATAAAGTCATACTTTTTAAAAATTCTAAATTATTCAATAAAAGAAAATTTTGGAATGAATAATTTTAAAAATATTTATATTTAATTTATTTGAAAGTGTATAATATAAAAGTTATAAATAATCATTTTAATAGAAAATAAAACTTATAATGAAACTCAATTTTATTAAAAAAACTTTCTATAATATTAATTCGTATTTACTATTTATCATCTAAAGTTAATGATTTTAAATTGGTAAATATACTAGTATAATTATTAATGTTTATATAATATGTATTGGTTCTTTTATAGTAGGTTTTGTTTAGAATAAAATTTACCAACAACCATTTACTTATTTAATGATATTCATATATTAGAATCAGATGTTTGGCATTAATCTTAGAATTTAGAATGTCTTGGCATAATAGTTTGGATATTTGCTTTTCATGACTCAATGTGTTGTTATATGATGATTTTATCTATCTTAATCCTTACCCAACACTTGAGATTCCCTAGGTGGTTGGTTTTTTGGATTCCTTTTGGATTATTCATGTGATATTTCTATTTTAGATTATCATATTTTGATCCAAGTTGGATTAGTATGATAATAAATGGGGATCAATCTAATTATTTCAAGTCCAAAATTTAATTAAATTAGTGGTGTGAGAATGGATATCATGGAATAAAAAACCATGCATTGAAAAAATAAAAGATTTTTGAAACATTTCAAGATATTATTGCATGGTTATGTAATAACCCAACAGACTTTGAAGGAATGTACAGATTGGTTTCTCATTTTTTAGGTTCTACTATTTCAAATCCATTATTATTGGACTGATTTATGTGATTATTTTTAATTATAAATGATTCAAAATGGTTTGTGGGTTTTTCTATTATTTTTGGAAAAACTTTCGGTGGGAATTTTTGTATACTATAACATATGATCATTTTAGAACTTGTTTCTTTCTTTTAATGGTGGATTTCAAGGAAGGTTTTTATTGTTGGAAATTTGGATGTTGGGATTATTTTAAAAAATTATTTTTCATATTATTTATTTATTCTTTTTCTTATTTCATTATGAAATATGAGAAACCAATTTATAAAAAAATTAATTGATTCTTTTTTTTGTAAAATTATTCTGACTATTTTAATATATGTTTCTAATGTTATAAAATGAAGGTTAATTAGTACATTATTTTTAAAATTATGTGGACATTTAATAGGGATGATATATTTCATATAAATTATTTAAAGTATGGTTGTCTTAATATCAAATTAGAAAAGTATTTTTCCAAATGATTACTTTTATTTTTTTTAATTAGTGGAATGTATAAATGTAAAAAAATCAATGATGTTTTTGGCTATATAATATGTTTTGAGACTCCTTATTGAGGTTTTGTGGTCTAAAAGAATGTATTCCAATTATTATTTAATGTTTTTTCAAGTCGTGTTCCTCTATTCACCCACGATTGATATTGAGACTATTGGAATTTTAAGGAAACATAATCAGGGTGGGTTCATGTTTGTTGGAATTTTTTGTACACCCCCATTAATGGTCTTGAGTAAATGTCGATTTTTTATCACCTTGGATAACACAATTCTTTTTCATTGTTATATCTAGAATATAAATAGAGTGGAATTTTTTTCCTCTCTATATATTAGAATAGTGGTCCTCATTGGAAATAGTAATGATATTAATTTACTGTATTATGTAATAAAGAAATATATAGGTTTATTTGTTCTAGTTAGTACAGAAGTGCCTTCTATAGTTAGTTGTGATTCATTTTAATGATATAAATTTTGATCCATACACGATGATTTTTGAGTAGATTACGACAGTTATTATTGGTTTTGATAACATCATTTTATTTTTTGTGAGAGATGGGTTCCTTGTGTTTTTAATCACTGATTAATGTTTATTTCATTTTTTAATTTTTTTAGATAAACTATATTAGTGGGGAGGGATATGAATGAAAATTTTATTGATGAAATGCATGTGTTCAAGCATAGGGTATGTTTAATGGTTAATTGGATAGGTGGATGTTGTTTTATTAGATATAGTATGTAACTAGTTGGGATGTATTTTTTTTCAATGTGTCGATGTTCTATGGGATTTACCTGTGTCACCATAAAATTTTGTTTTTTGACTAGTGTTTTGGACCGTGTTGTTCCATGTTGATGCATGTTTTAAGTTACTATATTAATTGGATGATTTGCGATGTGGCGATTTTGGTGACCCAATTTTGTAATATAAGCTTGTTTCAATGATTTAGGATCTTAAAAATAGTATATTACAACATCATTGAATATGGATATTGAACAATCATATTACTGGTTGATCATTCTTGGTTGGATTTTTAGTACTCATTGTTATTTTCTCGAATCATTCTTCTTATTATATTTATCCACATATATATTTTTTCACATATCACACTATATTTGGTTAAATGTTAATAGAAGGGGGACCTATTCTTGATCCTTATATTACTGATGGTTTTTAATTGGATTTTTAATAGATCATAGATGAGGTTCTTAGATCTTTTTTGATGAATTAATATTATTATGTGGAGGAATCAGATTGAGGAATCATTTAGGTTGTTTATTTTTTCTTATTCCAAACTACCATGCCCTAATAATTTATGTATTATAATTTTTCATCAGTGGGGGGGGGGGGAGAATTATAAAAAATCATGTACCAATTTTGTATTGAATATTATAAAATCCTTAGATACCTTAAAAATTTTCACTATACTCTAACATTTCATGTTTTAAAAAATTTCATGTAGAGCTTCAATCATGGAATACAATAAGCTACATCGGACATTGGGAGCCATGATACATTACAGTGAATTTGTTTTGAATAATGGGTTATTTTGTAACCATATTGTGGATAATGGGATACATCAAAAATGGTAAAAATAATTAATTAGTTTAAATATGATGTTGAAATTAGAAATTCCATTGGGGGTGAAGTTATGACGTAGATATTTCCATGTTATGCTTCCTTCACCGTAGAAGGAGATTGGAATGTCATAATTGTTATGTACTCAAGATTTGACATAAATTTATATTCATCTACACTAAACAACATAACCAATGGATTTATAGTGGTTGGTGTTTGGGAAGGGTAAAAATATCATGAGGATTCTCTTCCTAGTTTTAATTTTTATGAGTTTCTATTTTAACCTATTAAAATTTATGGTTAATTAAACACAGTCTGTTTTTCATTTTCATTACCCAACCATGGGGATATCAAAAAGAGATATGTTCTTATTTTCCTATGATTCTATGAAAATTTCATCATTAGTTTCAACCATATTTGGATTTCAAGGTAATCTTTTACACTTTTATCACTTCATCCTCCATTCCAATTTGTTTCTTTTTTATCCTTGAATATTGACTCCCATTTGGGATGAAATTTATTTTTTCAGGGGACAATAAACAATAGTGTTTTTATGTTTGTGGATTTTGAGTGCATTTGAATCACCATTTTGTATATTTTTGTTGAAAATGGGTTGTTAACATTATATAATAGTTGGTTTATGTATAAAATATCTCAAATGACACAATTAATCCAATACATGAATGTATTAAATTTTTTCAATTAAATTTATTTTTAAATGTTATACCAATGAAGGGGTGTGATTTGTTCCCTGTAAATTTTATTCCTTGAATAAAATGGTATTTTGACATGATTTTAAACACATTGTTTACGTGTTCCATGTGTTCTCTTATTAAACTCCCATTGGACTTAAAATTGGAATCAATTATTTATTTGATGATTTTTACACTATCATGGGATTTAAATGAGGTTTCGGGCACTAGTTCATAAACTGTGAATGGTTTTACATTTTTAATTAGTTGTTTGATAATGAGGGATATATGTAGCTGATGATAGTTACTTTTACATCCTAACTTTATTATGGTTAATAAAAAGTTATTTATATGAATAATTTCTGCTTTTATGTTTAATTTTATATTTTATTTTTAAAATTAAAAATTTATGGACGTATTGAGATGAGATTTCAAAATATGGTATGTGGATTTTCATCTAAATATTATTTTGAATATAACCATCGAAAAATTATTAGATAATAATTTTATGATTTTATGACACTCTATTAATGAAATTAGTTGTTTTTTTGATTTATATTGTTTCTAAGAGGGGTAATTTTCATATTGTTCTTATGTTATTTGATTCATTTTCATGGATTAAAAGAGAAATGTGTTTTCTTACATGGATTTATGGTTGTGAAGAGGCATATATTAATTATATGTTATTACTATTGATTCATGTGATACAATCATTAGTCGTTTAATACTCATCTCTATTGATTGATATCATGGGACCCTATGTAGCTATTTAGATTGTTTGTATGAACTTAATTCCATCTTTGTTTACTCACATTGACAAGTACAAATGTATGGTTTTTTTATTTAAGGTGTTGTTATTATAGTTTTCCACAATACAAAAAGGGATTCTATGTGGGATGTTCATGTTTCACATTGGGTCCGACTGAGTGTTTTTATGAGACAATTCTTATGTTATCCACATTAGGGATTAGGAACTGTAATTTGATGTTTAATTTACCATTCATATTATTAATGGGATCTCATTAAATGACTATCTTTTGTTCCTTTTAATTTATTTGATGAAATGGATGATTTTTTTTGTTATTATAAATTTACAACACCTAATTTTTATCAAGGTTCTAGTGATACTTTTTTCCGATCCTGAACCATTTTTTGGGTTTTTGTTCAAATGAATTCTAATACTAGTTTTAATGGTTCATTTATAATGAAAAGTGTTAATCATCTTCTAAACAATATTTAATATATGAAATTTATAAAAATAGTGAATAAGGTATTGTTATTTATTTATTTATTTATTTATTTATTATTCTCTTTTTCATTTTTTTAATTTAAATTTTAATGAAGAGCTCGTTCCCATAGACTTTATTAGAAAAAACTGAATTTAAATCCATGATACGACATTTAATGAATGTATTATTCTTTTATAATTAATGTTATATTGAATTTTGGTTTTTTCCATTTCTATAGGTTATTGAAAAGTGGAATCCTATTTTATATGAAATGTTAGAAATATTATTAATAAATGTTATCTCATTAGCTCCTTGGTGAGATACTACATGGAATATTTATCTCGAATACTACTTTCACTATTGTGAATGTCAGTGTATGAATCTATCATGTTTCAATATAGGTAACCATTTCATGATTTCTATATAATTGTCATCATGGTTGAATGTTGGATGCATGGATATGGGGAATAACCTTCAGACATGTAGAGATGTTTGACTTGTATATTGCTATAATATTTCATTTATATTTTTCCCATGAAAGTAGAATGAATTATAGCTAGATAATGAATTAATTTTTTTATTTGATTATATACATTATTTTATGTTAATATTTTATTTACTTTTATATTATTTATTTTTAGATTTATGATGATACATGATTTTATTTTTTGTTATTCATATTACATTTTATCTATTTTGACTTCATATATAGTCAAATGTGTAGGGAAAATGTGATTGTTTTTTGAAATGTGATTTTGATTATTTTGGAGGGGTTCAAATGTTTTCCAAGATGATTGTAAGTCATTTTAATAGGAATGAAAATAATTATATTGAACATGAAAATAGAACATTAATTTATCATATTACTTCAACATTAGTCTTTAGGGTATGTGGTATGTCATTTCCTAACCACATGACATAATCATTGGACATTAAATAGTGATGAAATGATCAAAAGGTCATCATATTCCTTCATTATAAGAATATTCAATGTAAGATACCGTTGCTCAATACTTTATTTTTTTTGAGTATGTATTCATTATAATATTTTTATGTTTGTTTTTATTTTGTGCAGAAGAAATTAAAAACATAGCATCCAAACTTTTTATAGGAAAGAAATATTATGAATTTATCATATGTATTTTATTTAAGTGCATTATTTTATTTAACAAATAACTTATAACTCCATACAAGAAACTAAAACCAAAATAGTTTTTCGATTTTCATATTCTGGTCAATGGGAATAAAAATCATATAACACACAATTGTTCATATATTTCAAAAATAAAATGGTCTTTGTAAAATCCCTTATTATAGTTGTGGTTCATGGAAGTTTCAATGAGAACAATCAGAGAATGTTTTTATTGGATTTTATGATTGACATAAGAAATAATTTATTATTTAAAAAGATTATATTTTTCCAGGATTATTTTAAACTTTTTGTAATCATGAGAGTTTCCAATAACTATTTTGGAAATATTCCTCCCAAATAAATGAGAATATAAATGGAAAAAATAAAAAATGAATTTTTTTTCAATAATTTTGAATGAAACCTATAAATAGCTATATCTAGGAAGGATATTCTGAAAAGATCATAAACTTATAAACATCTATAATAGAAACATATATTAAATAAATCTATTTTTAGTGTTGTGGATTAATGTAATTTATGTGTGCCCATGATATCATGATTGGCTTATAAATTCTTATTGGGGGATATGATGTTCTATCTAATAATACAATATTCATATATATCATGTAGTTGATGTATTTTTCGAAGAATATTTGTTTTATTATTCCAATGCATCCTATTAAATTATGTTCATTTCAATTAACAAAGGAATGAGTGATGATATTTACAGTATAGTAGTACTAACTTAAAAATGTTAATAATTTTATATTTTCTTTTATATTTATCGGTGACTACAAAAATTATATTGTACTATAAATTAATATCATATCTAGATTAATCTATATAAAATTCCCCTCTACTATAATAACTTTTATATTATATATTATTTAGATATTGGAAAAAAATAGAAAAACATATAAATGGTTAGGCTCTCGCATTGTGGATGAAGGTGTAAAAATTATTATTTGTTTCTTGATTTTTAATATTAGTACATATATGTGAGGAGGAGGTTTTAAGAGTGAAAATATAATGTAACCATTCAAGGTTGTTTAATTTAAATAACATTAAAATATGTAAAATCTTGAACATTTGATTCACCCCATATCTATAGTGTATTAACTAATTTGGTAACCTTATGTGGTTTTAGATCCATGAAACCCATTAAGGACAAACAAATTAAATTTAAAAAATATACGGTCAGTTTTCTAAGAATAAAATGAGGTTTTCATTTTTTATGGAATAATATTTCATGTATGGAATTATAAATTTCTTTAATATCTTCTCTCCCATGGTTTTTATGTTAATATTGCGGTAACTATTTTATTTATATCCACTAATTAATATGGTTACATGATATTTTATTATAAGAGATAAATTGATATAATTGAGAATTATACGGATTCTTTATTTTTCTCATTGTCGCCAAATGTTTAAATGTATTTTATGGGACGTAATATTACTAAGGAGATAAAGAACAATCTTGAAACCATGTATGAATGAAAAATAATGATCAATGAAGGAAAATTGTACTTCTAGATGGATAATTTCAATGATATGATAATTTATATGCATGAAATGTAAGACATTTATTTCAACAGGTCTAATTAAATATTTAGCTGTATCATAGGTGTTATAAGAAATTTAGTAGTCTCTAATGTGGTAAAAAATATATAATGAAAAATAGTTTATGTAGGTTTTCTCTAATTACATCATTCTATCAATATAGGTTAGGTATTTCCATTGACGAGTTAAAAAATTATATCTTCAGTTATGAAATAAAAAAAATCACCCATATCAATTATAAAACAACTAGATGAAATTATAATTTTATCCCTGAGAAAATTGAGAAGTAATGGTGAAGATAGTATTTTATCCAGTACCTCAGAATATAGTGATGAAATTAATGGTTTCCATAAGAAATTATTTTCTTTTATATCAATATATCTAAAAATAATGAATGGAATGTTTACAGGAATGATCATGTAAATTTTATTTATATGTAAGTGTTAAAGACATTTTACTAATGATTATCCTGTATTAAGGAAGACTATGGAGCCCTATGATGATGAAGAGGAATGAAATCATTAGTGATGGTAAAAAAGGATGATTCTCCAAGGACAATAAAGATTTGGATGAAGAATGGAATATTATTAAATTAATATTAAAATGAAATAATTTTAGTAATAGGAATGAAGATTTATCTTACTCATTTAGTGACTCAGAAAATGAATAAATAATATGAGATTATTGACTTCATGGGACATTTTTGGAAAAATGGTGTCGATAAAATGCAATATTTATAATGAAATGATGGAAAAAAGGATTTGTGAATTATATGGTGTACTTGATAGAATATTATCTTTATGTGTAGTTAAATATAAGTACTCAACTCATGAATGATGTTAAATATCTCATGAATCATACGAGAATTCTTAGGAATGATGGATAGACGTTTTTAATAACAAAAATGATCACATTCTGGAAGTCAAAGTTCTGAATGTGAATTTTTTTTACCACAAAAAATATATTAAATAGTCCTAGGAAAAAGGCGACTAATCAAGATAAATTAATTATTTTTAAAAAATAATGGTTTATTAATGTTGAAGTGTCCCTTGTAAAACTAAAAGATGATTTTGAGAAGTCTATAAAGGTAATTGATAGTGATCTCAGTGCATTGAGAATTTATGTTCATTAGCTTAGGTAATATATGTACACGAGGTATTTATAATTATGTAATATATTTCAACTAATAGTGCATGGTCGTAATTTCAGTATGAAAATACTGGGTTATGGTAAGCCATTAAAGGAACTATATTGTATCTGGGATAGTGGTGTTCAATAAAAATTAGAGGGGTTTATAAAAAAATTAAAAATTAGACAGATATTAATTCAT
The DNA here is from genome assembly GCA_963277665.1 of Viscum album. Lineage (NCBI taxonomy): Eukaryota > Viridiplantae > Streptophyta > Magnoliopsida > Santalales > Viscaceae > Viscum > Viscum album. The sequence continues at coordinate 288,028,797 of OY728138.1, forward strand.
ACAACAGTTAGATTAAAAACACATTAGTTTAATGTGGTAAGAAACATGAAAATATTGAAAATAGAAATTAAATAAGACATTAAAATATTATAGAAGTGTAAAAATGGATATGGGATATATAATAACGTTTAAATTATGACCACCATGCCTCTTCCATTGTAATTCTATCATATGTGTAGACCTGTGAAAAATATTTCAACTTAATGTGATCATTATGTTATAAAAATTAATGATTATTTTACAATGACAACCACTATGATGTTAATCAAATATAAATCTAAGGTAGTTTATATATTTAAAAACAATATTATTCCAATAGATAAAGACTTAGTGATGAGAATCATGAAATTCAAATATAAAAATGGGATGAAATTATAATTAGATCATATCGATAATATATTTAAAACACTAAATAAAAAATATATTACAACATATACACCACAAAAAATGGAGTTTCTGAAAGAAGGAATATGGGCCTTTGTGAAACAAGAAGAAAAATGTTTATAGAATATGGTATCTGAATATTAAATAGGAGAAAATTTTGTTTCATTGATATTCACAATCAAAACATATTTTTAATGAGATCAGACTCAAACATGACTTCCATTATGTCATGGTCTATAAGAATTGTCATTATATACATAATCCAAGTATTTAATATCCATTTCATTTTAAAAAATGGATACTCACAATTTGGAAGGATTGATGAAAATATTCAGGATTGAATCTACATGGGATATCAATTAGTTCGGAATGGATAAATATATTAGAATAAGAGGGTGTAAGATGTTTTTTAATATTATTTTGTTAAAAATAATGAAAAGTGTGTACATTAAATAGTACATATTTATCAAATCTTTTACAAATAATAAATTTCAATTTATAATTGTGATGAAAATTTCTTTCTATAATCCTAATTTCTACTAAAGATTAATGATGTTATGTATGATTTAGCTATATATTATTAAGAGGTTTCTTTGAATTAATTGTTTAAATTTTAAAATAAAAAAAATTATTTATTGAAAACTAATATCCTTTTACATGAGTAGCATTTAGTGAAAAAAGAAGCTTATTTATTTAAAACAAAATAGAATTAATTTCATTAATTCATCCATACATAGTGGGTAAATCATATCAACAAAATGAATATATTAATTTTATGGACGATGAGCTAATTCAGATTGAGTATATTTTTACATGATATCGTATTCCAACACGCAATAAAAAATGTCTTTGGGACCAATTGGGTTTTCAAAATCATGATGAATATATAGTTTAATTCCATCCTTCATGAAGACAATCTTATATACAAATGATACTCTCAAATTGAACATACATGTTTTCATGATTTAATTACTCTTTTTTAAAGGATCAAATTTATTAGAATGTTCCATACTGTAGAATCCAATAGAAAGTATAATATTTATCAAATTGGTGTTAAATATTCCTTTTTGAATATATATATTGAAGATTTGTCATATAAAGATAAACCTAATGGGGTTGTTATTATTAATTATAGAATAAGAGTATTAAAAATAAATAAGCCCCCTTATGGATTAAAATAGTACCCTAGGGATTGTTATTCCATGAAATAAAATTCAAAAAATAAGAAAAAATTCGACAATGGTATTATAAACAATACCATACTTTTCATTGAGATCAACACTCCTATAATCATTATAATTATTTGTGTGAAAGATATCACTATTATAGTTCATTATGAGTACTATTTTCATGATTTTACACGTCCAATTATATATAAATTTTAGATATATATTATTATTGAGATGAGGTACTTCTTGGGATTAGAGGTGTTGAGAAAAAAAAATTCTTTTCTTATAAGAAGAGAATAATTATATAAAATTCATGATATCATTTATCATGGGGAAGTCAAGAGTAGTGTCCAAACCAATTCTTATATAAAGAAAATTTTCTAAATATGTTGAGGGTGGGTGTGTAATGGAATGATAAGATTCATGATTTATTGAGATTATAATATATCATTTAGTTTCTAGGCAATTAATTGTTTAAGAAGTGATTAACTATTCTAGAAATCAAATTAACCCAAAAGAGTGACATCTTAGGGTTAAAAATATATATATTTGATATATAAAATATAAAATGATATATTTTATATTTTTGAATATGATTAATAGTCTTAATTTATTAGGGTTTTAATTATAATTATAAATGTGGATGTGATGGTTAAATGTCTACTAAATCTAGAATTTTCATCATGGTAGGTGGATATTAGAGTAGACTGAATAAGAGGAAGAACATAGTTACAATGAGAACAACAATGGAAAATATATTTCTTTTACTAGATCATAATATCATATAAGATGGATAAATGATTATATTGATAATTTTATGGTGATTTTTGTCCATATTAATAGAATTTATTATGATAATATGAGTGGTATATAAAATTATTAAAATGTCATGAAATAGTCAAGGTCTAAGTGTATATATTTCAAATATAATTACATAAAATGAAATTATTTATATTGATATATCATGTTATAGTTTCATCACACCAATTGAAATTTTGATGATAATTTTATTGTGGATGACATTGAAGATAGAATAGAGAACATGAGACTAAACATGGTTGGGAAACCCCACCCAACAGCACATTTTTATGAATCCTCAGGAGGAACTTACTCAACTAAATTTATTATATTTATAAATTGTAACCTCTCAGTTTCAGAACCGGGTGGTTGCCCACTGGAATTTTATCTCACACCCTGTTTGGGAAATTATTTTGGGGCCAAGAAGACAAGGTTGTTGCAGGTATAGACAAGGGAAAGTGCCCTTCGACTTCTGGAACTTGATTGATTGGAATAAGAGAGCATGTGACCGAGCATTGGCTCGCGATGCTGAGGAGATGTTTACATTTCTTTTGTACTTTTTTTGGTACTGTAGTGTTTTCCAGCATTGTGAATTGTTTGGCTACTTTCCTAGTTATGTATCATGCATCATTTCATATATATACATATGTGCTCTTGTTTTTTGATTTAGTATTCCTCTTTTTAAATTGTTGGTTATTACTGCTTCTGATATAACATGTTTATTTTCCTTCCACTTTGTACTCTACCAATGTGGTAATATTTTCCCCACTATCACACCCAAGTCCCTCACTGCTAGTCGGCAGCCTCTGGCGTTTGGGGAAATGTGCTTGAGGCCATGTGACCAACGGGGTACGGGGTGCCTCTGAATGGCTTCCAGAACCAGGACATGTTATAAATGGTGTGATAAGATTAAAAAATAATTACTAATAAGGTAAATTTCCACAGCTATTAATTTTTTCTTTGTAATTATCCAAATGGTTAGATTTTTTTGAATATTATGAGTGAATGAAGTAATATTTAGATAGTTGTATCATGTTGAAGAAAAATATTATTATCATAATTTTATATAGATCTATAAAAATAATGATCTTACATGTGGTGAGGCTTTATGATGATTTTATTTAATAAAGTCTATGATTTGGTTTTTATAAAATATAATGGTAATTTTTAAGATATTATTGTTAAAGAGATGTATTATTTGAAAACAAATAGAAATTGGGATATTATTGTAACCATTGTAATTATTTAATGTATTTAGTTTCAACATTATGTGATAATTGTTTTGGGATGTTTGAGAATATTTTTTTTATGTTTTGATGTTTAGTATAGTTATCATAGATTATTGTTAGTCATTTATTGAAGTAAATAATTTTTGAATTGGAAATGGAAAAATAGAAGTTTCTATTTCAAATTTCATTAATTTTTTATTTTTATCACCTCGTCTAAATCGTCCTGATGCAAGACGTGATCATAATATTCCATCTTTAGACTAAAAAAATTTAATTTTGTCTTTTTTCATCATCATTTGAATATATTTAATAAGAATTACGATTGTAACCCTTTTAAGATCTTTGAAGATTCCATCAACATTATCATTTAGTTTTTCATGTCTTATTAGTATAATAATTTGAGAATATGGAAGCTAGAATTTAGAATATGGATGAGAGTATATGGATTTATCATACATATTTTATCTAAGCGTATGACATCACAAATCGTATGGAATATAAATTTGTACCATAATCAAAGTAAAATAGAATTTATAGAATATTGAATTATGATCATAATGGATGCAAACATGAATGTGATTTTAGGTTCATATATTTCCAAAATATCATAGGTTTTGTGAAAACCATGATTCTGGTCATGATTAAAGGGTCACTAAATGAGTACTATATGGAATTTGAATAAGAATTATTCATTAATAATTGAAATAATTTATCAATGTCATTGATTATATTGAATAGGTACTATTATAAGAATCATTGATTCATGGGAGTTTGAAAAAAATATATTTTTGGATATATTATTCATGATTCTATGGCAAAATAAAATAATTAAATAATGAATTAAAATTTCTGGAAGGATATTTAGGGTGGCACATACAGTTCTATATTTAAGATATATATTTTGAGAAGAAAATAACATGTGGCTTTTCTAAAATTTCCTTTAACATTTAAGGAAATTTAATTCTATGTTTCTGATTTAGAAGATTTCTTATTGTGGCCAAATCATTTTAGAGATATTATTACATAATATTAAAACATAAATTTTTCAAATGTACTCCCAAAGATCCCGAGGAAGGCTTGGTTTATAATACATCTAAAGGAAAATAAAACATGAAACTATTATTTTATTCTTCAAAATGATATCCTAAATCCATTTGATATCCTAAAACTATATAGGATACCAATAGGAATTCATTTAAAATTGATAGTGTTAAAAATCATAATACGTGAAGTAACATGATAAGGAAACATAATTTGTGAGTCAAAAATATAACATCATATCATAAAATATATTTTTAATGAATAATTTCATGGAAAAATAAATATACTACAAGGTATTATATGATACTAGAGTCATATGAATTGTGGAATAAATATAAAACATAACATAAAATGGGTCAATGATAACTTTTAAAACATTATGTCATTGTAAAAAAATTCGAAAAATTATTAGGTTTACACTATAATCCCATACATAACATCGCCCGAGACAAAATATTTACAGAATACATTTGAGATCTATCATCATGAACATGTCATTACATTTTCATTATTATGTTTTCCACAAATATAAATTCAATTATAATGAAAAAAATGTAAGAAATGCGCTTAGAAATAAAATGGGATTCATAATTCTTCTGTGTGTCATAATGAAAAGAACTTTCATAACAAATGAATTTGATAAATGGGAATAAGGCAGGTATTTCCCCATAAAACTATGGGATACTATTTTGTTTTTATATAAGAAACGCATATATATATAATTCAGAAACGTATGCTAACAACCATAGAAAATTAAGGACTACAGATATACATTTCCTCGCACTTGATTATCCATGATAATTCTATATCACCCAGAATAATAAATTAATGAAAATTAATTATTTTCATAAGATAATTTTTCATGTTTTTTATTTTATTTTATTTTATTTTTCTTTATTTTATAATCGTTTGTGCAATCATTATTTCTTAAATCGTATGTTTTGACCATGTTCGGTTCATATGTCCAAAATGACATTAGAATGTTTACTATAGTCAATGATATTACTATTTCAACATTATAATAATAATAATTAGTACATAATTATAATTTTTATAAATCAATTATACATTTAAATCCTATCATGATGGATCAGTATGAAAAATTGAACTATATTACAATCATAGAGATGGTTGACCAAATGTTTGCATGAGTAACATTTCCAATTTTCAGTGTTATTTATGGAATTAATGTACATGTTTTTTATCCTTATAAAATAACCATTATTTAATAAATATCTTATTATTTATGTAAATATACTAATATATAGAATCCATGTGATGCATTAATTAAAAATTAATCATGTCACTTTTGGTAGATTGTGGTCAACATGAATGCACGAAAAGTTTAACAATTTTTCATAATTGGAGTGGTATGAAAATAAATATTAAATAAAAATTAAATATTTAAAAAAAATTCTGAAATATCATATATATATATATAGTCTACCCATTTTCATAAAAATACATGGGAGGCATTTTAGTAAAATGAATGCATCGGTTCGTGAGGCAATAGCATGTCGTGCGCATTAATGATATTTTTGTTTCCAATTATATAGAAGTATAGATTTAGGTAAGAAATTGCATTAAAATAATATCAAATTATTATATGGTATATATAATTTTTATTAAACCATCAAGGTTAGATGCTATTTAATGGATTTGGAAGAAGAAATAAAACAAAATTCCAAGTTAGGAAGAATACATATTCACCAGACAACCCATTTTTAGTGAACCAAATTACATTCAATCAGTATTTTATAATCAATAAATGCAAAATGGGATTTGAGGATGGATTTATAGAGGGTATTTTTTTAGTTATTGAATAATCCTAATATATTTTGAACTATTAAAGAAGAATATATGAGTTTTCCTTTTAAATTTTAGAATGAGTGGAATTTTTAATAATATTGAAATCTTTTCCATAACCAGAAGTCAATATGAATATATTATCCTTAAATAATTTAAAAATAAAGTATTTTAGGGAGGAAAAGTTCAATTAAAACCACCCTTATTGAAATGACATTTTTTAAACATGTTATTCCATATACCTTCGTGGTTACTTGATTTTACCATTATCGTTTTTCACCATAATAATTAGATTTTACGTATGAAATTTATCATTAATGAATAAAAATAAAATGATACTTGATTGAAAATTTTGATCCATTTAGTATAAATTTTCAAAGTTCAATATATATATATATGTTTGTGTGTGTTTGTGAAAAATTATTTATAACACAAGAACATGTAATGTGAAAACAATCCATTTCAAACTGATCTGCAAAAATTAATTTTAATTATTCATTATAACAAAAATATCAGTTAAACATATCAAAAAATAATAATTTTTATTATTAAAAATATTAAATCCTCTTTTTAATATTCAATTCAAATTATACGATTGATTTAATTTATAATTAATCTCATAATACTTGATGAAAAGTGTGTTTTTAAGAAATTCATTTTTCAAAGAATATGTGATATTATATTCACTATGTGACTTGAAATAATAATTATATTAATATAAATTAAAATGAATAGATACATAATATATGAAATTGGGATTAATACATCATTAATAGTAGTTATTTTAATTAATTAAAATGAAAATACATTATAAAAATTAAAATAGTTTTCTGAAAACATGGGTTTTAAGCATTGAAATAAATGTATACCTAAATCAAGAATTTATTTTATTAAAATGAAATTAATTATATAATTATAATTATAATTTATTGTACGCCTATTTTAATGAAAATATTAAATATGTTTTTAATTTTATATTAATTTATTTAATGAAATCAACTTATAATATTTGAAAAAATGGTAATTTTTACCATTAAATAAAAAACCATTCATTTCAAAAAAATTGGAAATTTTCACATAATTATTTTAATATGATGATTTAAAAAATAAATATTATTTTATTAAACATGTTCTCTAAAATTATTATATATTAAAAAAAATTCAATCTCAAAAAATAAATGTAAAATTTTATTCAATAAAGAAACATTTAAATGAATAAAATATCTTTATAATAAAATGCGACTAATTTTCAAATTAATTATCAATAATTTTTTTGTTATGATATATATATATATATATATATATTAAAATTAGTGAATTGTAGTTAGACCTTGAAATCTCACATCATTTCTATAACTATCATATTTAATCAAAAATATTTGATGGTTTTTTAGACACAATGTTTCATTTCATATACACTGTCGAACAGAATTATCTTTTTAGAAACTGGGGGTTTTAAATTCTCCCTTCATTAAGAATTTTTTTCTTTAAATTTTATTTTAAATACTATAGTGAAAATAGGTGCAGGTAATTCTTCTTCATGGATTCATTTGTTTCAATAGTTTCCCCATTGTGTTTATGGATCCAAGTAAGTACTTTGACTAAGATAGTTGTCTTATTGTGAAGAAAATTATCTACACTACTGATGAACTTCACCATATTATACTCACAAGAGAGACGATTATCCAACTCTAACACCTCTAAATTAATTACCAATATGTGGTGAACTGTGTACTATATGAAGATGGATTAATGTAATATTTGGTTTTCATGAGAATTGGTATGTTAGTGTCAATTTTATAATCCACCACTCTAATGTGATCGATAACCATGAAGTGGTCAATGTACCCAAGGATTAAATTTCCCTTCTTCCCAAATATAATGAATATATTTTATTGTGATATATAGTGAAACAAAATATGCATGTCCTAAAACTTGATGTCTCATCAATGATTGCATGCACACCTCTTCGGTCGACTCTTAATAGTCCTATAATTTTGTTAAATACTCTATACTTTTTCAACCATATCTTAATCCATTCCAGACCCCAAAATAATGAATTCTTAAAATTCATCCCAACATACATATTTTTATCATGATTACCACATATCTATTCATGTTCATCCATTATGAACATTTATTTAAAGCTATTATTGTATGATAACATGACTGGAGGTTGATATTGATACCTTCCTTCGTAGAATTCCATATAGCACCCAATCAACATGTCTTCTATTGTCTAAATAGTTCACTCTTACTCTGTATCATTTTGGGAGTTATAAATCATAATAATGTAAACTTCAATATTTATATAATCTTAGTGTCTCATAAAAAATATAGAGGTAAATATCATAACATGGCTAGATAAAATCGACAGTGTCTTTTCTTGCAGCCTTAGTTCCTCTCTGATGCAAATCATTGCATGTTGGCTGAGGTAAAAATTGTTATAATTGTTAATAAAGTGACATATAACTATATCATGTTCCACTATAACCCAAATATATTTATTTCATTTTGATTTATTTGGAATTATAGGGACATATTCCATTGTTAATTTTTCCAATTTCAATATCTGTATGGGTAATGGTCGTTTCATTCCCTTAAAATTTTTCATTTTATCCATCACATTCTGACATACCGTGGTTAGTGTTGAATAATCTATGTTCTCATAATTCATATTTTAAAACTTATATTTATCTAAAATACCTCAAAACATATTCATTTCCAATTTTTGGATGCAGTAGATCGAGCTATATGGATCATTTAATGAATCATTAACTATATATTGTTTTGATAGTACACATGTTCATGACCCATGTAATACAACTATATCATCCTAAATTATGAACTCTATGAATTTTGCTATTCATAAATCTTCTACCTTATTTTTAATTTAAACACAATCTATTTTTTTGAATTAATTATATTTTACATAATGAGTAATCGATAAGTAATTTGATGTAAAAATTATTACATTCCATCCAACATGATTCCAATTTCTATAATCTCATTAATACGTATATGAGAACCTATGAATTTTCATCATTGATAATATTTCCATATAATTTCTAAATATATAATATGACACATTCTATTCATTCCTAATATGGTAAGGTATTGACATGTTGTAGTCCTACATCAACTATAACAGTCATCACTGGATCATATTAAAATCATTTTACTTTCACATATATTTGGGGCTTTAATTATTTTTACATAGTTAACAGTTATCACCATAGAGATTTTTTCCCTATTTTTACCATAAAAATATAATTATAGTAATCTCCATATCATATGTTGGATTGTTATACTAAGGAATATTAAACTACCTTGGGTTGTAGGTCATACCATTGTCATTCTTCATTTGTATAGAAATCAAAAACATATTTGAATAATTACTATAATGAATCAAAATTTCTCCCCATGTGTGTATCATAATTAATGTTAATGTGGTAAGATTTTATTATATCAATAAATCTCTCTTCACATTCCCCCATCGAGAAAACCATTAACCCATTCTGAGTTAGTCGGGATAGATAGTTTGGAAATCATTTAATGTGTCTTATAAATATTCAATAATATATGTGTAGTCCATTGAAAATATGGATGTATATGATATATGTTGGACTGGGAGTATCCTCAATTTCATCCCTCTTATGTGGGGCCACATATTTTTATCTTATAGTGATAATATTACCAAATAATTATACTTCAATAAACAAAAAGGAACATTTATGTCTTCTCCTATAAAAATTTTATTAGAAAAATATGAAAATATTCCTTATGCAAATTTATGAAATTAGAGTATATCATTTTATCATTTAAAAGTACAAAAATAAGTTATTAGTAAGATCATAATACAAAATTTATTAATTCTTTAGTGATTGATCTTGCATTAGTGGGTGAAAAATGTGTCACTATAAAATCAACGTTTCAATTCATTATTCAAATGGATGTTTTAGGTATATATCACATCATTAACATTCATTTACATCTCGACCAAAGGTACATCGTATAGAAGTACTAAATCATCGGTAGTTTATAGATGTAGAAAATTATATTTTCAAGGAATAATTGTTATTTAACTTTTTTTAATGGGGTCTTGATTTTTAAGATATAGGCATATTGTCTAATCATTTTTCTTGATGAAGTGGATTGGTGAACTGCGTGAAGAATATATTGTACATATGTAACCCATTTCTATATTCTGTTGTAACATCATTATCAAATCATCCAAGTTAATGGTATCCATTATATATGTACTATTCTATATTGGTTTAGATACTTATATAATTAAAATATATAACTCAACCACTTTGTTATGTAGAATACCTGTAAAATCTTTACAGAAAACATTACTATAGTCTCTCATTGTTTGAATGAATTCAATAATGATTCTCTCCTTTTTATCTATCATTTAGGATAGATAATATTTCTTATAAAGAGATAATATCCACAATTTAAAATATGTTTCCATTGTATATTTAACCTCACCTTACACATGTATAGAATAAGAGGATGGCAACTGATAGGAAGTATGATATATCCATATCCAATGTTTATTTTGGATTTTTATAATCCCAATCAATACATCAGAAAAATATTTTCAAAATCTGCCAATAGAGTTAATATTAGATTTTATGGAAGACTCATTCCACAATCATTGACATTGGAGGAGTTAAAAACGTCTGTTGCAATATTTTCAATTTTTTATATTCTCATTTATATTTTAAACCCTAGGATATGTTATGGGGTTTGAAAAATTATACTAAACATGAAATATATGAAATAAAATGTAAAAATAGAATATAAAAGAATATTTATATCTATTAATTAATAACAAGACTACCAATTATCTCATAATTATCAGGTTTCACTTTTATAGAAGTTATATCATAGGCCATTCCATTAATTTTAGGGCATAGAGGTTATTGTCCTTGATTATCTATGAAAACCCATGGATTAAGGGATTTAATTTCATAATGACTGTATTATTTTAAATTGAGACGGCACACCATGATGAGAGTGTTGGCCTAAAATTTATATTATTCTTCTATATTAGTGGCTTTATTTATTTCCATTTAGTATTTATTTTCCTTATTATCCACCTTTATACATTTTAAACAACATCTATTTCCATTTATTTGGTTTCTAGGATTCTTCTTAACACTCCATGGTCATGTGGGATATTGGGATTTCTATTCTTCATGATATTTATATTTTGAAACTTGTGATTAAAATTTTATTTTATATATTTTTTCTCCACCCCCTTGAGACTACTATGAGTTAAGGAACTCTATATTAATCATGGTTGAATAATGAACAATAATATCATAACTACTGATGCATACAATGAAAATCTATTTTCGTATACTTGAATTTAATGAAATTAAGATGTGGCCTACATTAAATTAGATGATTGTGAAAAATATTGTGTCATTATGGGGAAGAATTCTAATGTTTTCATCTTATTCTATAATAAACAAGTCTTCATTTTGCATCATTTTTTGGAATCCCCTATCCATTTTAAGAAAAGATGTTTTGTTGGAAAATGTTTATTGAATTTTTTTTCATGAAGTTTTATAATTCAATGGAATTGATATCCACAACCGACATTGTTTTCATGATCTACTATAACGTGTCGAACCCTGTTACCTAGAGTCAGTGCATTATTTTGATACATTGGAATTATTACAAGGAATCAAGTCTAGAAAAACCGATATATTCAACATTATTGTAAAAAAAGATTACATACATGAATGTTACATTACAATATAAAATGAAAAACAACAACAACACTCTCTCTATTTACTGCTTCATATCCATTAGAATATCCCTACAGGTCATTCATAATATACTTCTTCACGTCATGGTAAGAATAAAACATATAAAGGTGGTGATGTAAGATGGTCAGTAAGAATAATAATATTGTGAACACATTATTAAATAAGCAAAAATATTTAAGTCAATATATAACACTAAAACAAAATACTTTTAAACATAAAACTCAGAATAATATTGAAAATATAAATCAAATAAATCCATTTTATTATTCCGATGGATATTCTACTAGTTGAATAATCACATGTAATATAAATATCTAATTTGATAATGATATAATGAATAATGCCAGACATCATTCTAACAAATTGAGGGCCTTCTTCCATGACAACAAATAAGATTTTGTCACTGCCTTGTTCCAAGACACTAGTTTCTCTACTTAGACCTACAGATGCATCGAGGAGTTATAGCAGTCATCCCCCATCACATAGTAAGTCCAATGCATTCCTCATATGAAATGGTTTAAACATAACATAAACATTCATATTAAAACAAGCATATGAAATTTCAATACATTATCCATAAAACATGAATGGTATAAAAATAACACATCCACAGTCAAACATATCACATTACCTTAAATAAAATATGAAATATTTGTATCATAATAAATAATCCTCAATAATGAATAATATCATATAAAGGATGTTGACATAGTTGAAAATGGTCAGTAAAAATCATTGAGATAAATATCAATTTCCACAAGATCATTTAAACTCACATAAAGGTAGTCATATAAAATATAGTTATTAATCAAAGTATCACATACCACCTCTAATCATTTGAAAGGAGTTTACATTTTTAAACATTCATGACTATATAAATAAATCCTTAAAACAATTTTGAAAACATAAACATTAATGAGAATGGTTTAGAACAATAAATCATTAAATAATTATAAATAATGTTTTAGTAAAATGTCCCTTAAAAATAATACATTTTAGAAGACTTTAATGAAACATGGATGTGGATAATAAATATTTCCCAGTAGATACTTATGTAAAAACAATCTTAGATAATAAAAATATTGTGAAATTATGTCTTACCTTGCACATTCCATTGGTCGAGGGTAAATTTAACCTCATCTATAGTGACCATAGTATATTATTAAATTATACAGGAATCATATACGTATTTAGTAGATCATACATGATTCATTTACAAATTTATACTACCCACTTAATAATGATTTCCATGATAAATTTACATTTTGGGTAATAATCGCTTTCGGTATCGTACATGTTTTAACTTGTTATTCTCGATCGTATCATTTAGATAATGATTTAAATACTTCTAGAATATAATAATTTATTTATATATCATATATATTTAGAGTTTAAATATTTATTATATATAGATATATTAAATGGAAGACACCATTTATGGAGACAATAGGTTGTACGTACTCATTAACAATTTTTCCATTTTCATATCATATTGAACGGAAGTAAGTGAATAAGATATATGTTAGTACATAACTATATATATATAGCATAATTATTTTATATATTACATACTTATTAATAATATATATTTTTATAATCATCGTTGAATGGTGAACGTGGGAATGAATCTCATTGCGTCGTGGAGATGATAATACATACGTACGCATGAGCAAAAATATCATTATATTGATGGTGAAATTGTTTTTAATTGGTCTGAATATTATATATAAAGAATAATTATCATTTTATATTGTTTATTTACATGTTTTATACTCATTATTATACCCATCCAAATAATGAAGTGATGAATATCAAAATACACCATGATGTGAGATTGTAAAAGGATCAATAAACATGTATACAACTGATTTTATTATAAAATGACTCCAATGAATTAAACAAAACATATATAGGTATTTTATAACTATTTTGACTTAAAATAAATTAAATTAAATAAATAATTATTTAGAAAAAATTATGTTTTAAATAATAACGCAGTGCTTTTCAATATTTCCCAAAAATTGAATGTTTTCAAAAAGATACCAAAAATTCACCCTAAGATAATTTTGATATTATGAATTCAAAAACAAATAATAATTTACCATATTCAAAACAGATAAGATTAATTTATTATTTAAAAATTAATTCACTTTGTTAAAACCAAAAAGCGGTTCTTTAAAAAGTAAAAACTATTAGAAGATTGACATGTGTTTATGTCAAATTTAAATTTGAAATGAATTATAATGACATAAATTGTATTAAATGATAAAAAATATAATCTAATTATGATTAAAAACCATTAAAATGTACAATTTAACACTATAAACTATTTTGGTTAAAAACATGTTTTTAATTAAATTTTAGTATTTTGCAATATTTATCAAAATATGAGCATTATCATAAAATTATACAAAATTCATCCAAACAAAATTATAGTGTCCCACTTCTAAAGATGAATTTAATTTAATTAAATTTAATATATAAAAGTGTCAAATATTGTTTCTAAAAAGGGTTCAACATTAAAAGGCGGTAAAATTACAATTTTTTAAAAATACTTCTTTTATCTGAAAAAATGAATTTGTTACTATATTATGTATAAGAAACACATAATATGGATTTTAATATAATATATAGTATATAAGATTAAAAATAAAGTTACTACTATTTATAACTTTTTTTTGAACGGCTAATTTGGAAAGTCGTGGTGTGCTTCGATCTTAATGTTGCGTGTAGTGCAAGATATTGAATTAATTTAATGAGATAACATACAATAAAATGATGGGGTGTTACATTTTCCCCTCCATCAATAAATTGAGTCCTTACAATTTTAAATAGTTCTTCGAAAATAAAAGGTTAAAAATATAAAAATACCTTTGTGGAAAACCCATATCGGAAATTGGGTTAATAAAATTTAGTCTTAATAAGAAGTAAAGGGAATGAAAAAGTCACCACCAAATTATGATCTTGATTAAAAGAAAATTGGGGGAAATTAGAGACACATTAATAGAGGATATAAGGTAAATATTTATAGGTACTGAATGAGGTCATCAATCACGAACAATTGAACAACTTAGAGCCCCAAAGCAGTCAATCTTTGATGATTTAAAATATCATCAGATCAACAAAACATAAGGTATTATGATAAAACATTTTTGTTTTTAAGATACCTTCCATTATGTTTAAGAATTAATTTATTAATATATTAAGTGGGAAATGTATACTTGGAATGTATAGTTTCATCCTTTAACTAATTCCTACCGGAAACTCATATTTCACTCCAAAAGATAATAGAATTTAAAATTATTCTATTTATCCTAATTGTATAGGGTTCCAAAAATAAATAATATGTATTTATTTTGACAAAATATTTAAAAAACTACATTATACAAACCAGACATCAAGTAGGCCAGTGGTAGGTGGTGCACCCTTGTCACCCTTCGTTTGCGGGTTCTAGTCTCGTGGCCTTGCTGTACGCGATTTGTTGTCACCCAACCACTGTGTTGTCAATTTTATGAGAATACTGAAATAATCTGAAGAAAACATTTAACCTTAACAACAGTATCCAATGTCAAACTTAATATATTCCATCCTTTATACTTATCCAAAACACTTTTGTCCCAACTCATAGTCCAAAATTTATAAGGAATACAAACATTGTAAAGATCATTTTTGCAATGTAATAACATGTGAATACCTTCATCATTTATTCTTTTAAAACACTATAACACCTTGAATTACCATAAAACCTTATTTATTACCTTCATGATCTTTTATTACATATAGAATACTGTATATTATACTTCTATCAAAAAAAGTTGTAAACTTCAACAATTATGGAATATACAAATCATTAATCAGTTTCAAGGTATTTAAAATTATGAAATATAAATTATCCAAATCAAACAAATATTATTCCAAAATCACAACCAATGTGTCAGAACCATATTATGGTTTATCATTCATCCAACCATATATTTTTTCCAAAAACATAATCCTGGTATTGAGTCACTTTTCTATGTTCCACACAATCTCATGTCCTAAATGAAATAATACTATAGTGTGATCCTTTTATACTGTACAATTTCTATAACATGTACATCATTAATAAAAAAACCCAAAGGACACGATTCTTTAATAACAACATAATAAATCTAAAAATTCCACTTCATCATCAGTATTATCATAATAGGAATAGTATCCAATAGCAGTATTTAGGCTATACTCTAATGATTTGGACATTTCTTTGCGTAGTGTCCCAACTCCTTGTTGATGAAGAATTGTAGATTAGAAACCTTTCTATTACCCTTTCAATCACATAATTGGTGTCCTTTTTCTATGCACTTATAACAAACTCTCATTCCCTTAAAGAATTTACCAAGTTGATTCTTTCCACAATTTATCACATGTGGGAAAATCCATCCGTCCACTCTTCCTTTTATCCATCATTCTCTATTCCATCATTTTCTTCTATTTCTTCCCTTCAAATCCATAAGACTCAGAGAATTGTTTAAGTATCATATTAACACATGATACTTTTTCATCATATGATGATAATACATGAGAGTCTTTTTCCTTTCTAATTGTTGTCTTAATACCATAAAAGATATGATCCTTATTAATCATTGGATCATGCATATTGTTGGAGTTATTATTCCTTATAAAATGAATACTTTCTAAATAATGGCATACACTAGTTTAGTTTATGAATATAAATACATAATTTCCAACATGTAAAATACCTACCTAAAATTGAAATTATTATGCGTACAATCTATAATCATATAAATTTCTTTGAAGATGTATTTAATCCTAAATCCTTCATAGTGTCTTGTACAAAAAATGTGAAATATCATAAGAATATCCCCCAGGAGTGTTGAATCCAAAATTCCATAAAGGCCTATTTTCATGTATGATGATACCCAGGGTCAGGACCAAAACGCTTTTTTGGTGTTTTCACTCCTAGTTACATCTTTGCAATATTCACCTCTTCGTGCATGTATCTGGAAATGGATGTATTTATTAGAAAAATAAAAAATATCTACATTTCCAAAATTTTAGGATTTTTTTATACTGATCTGCAAACTCTATCTTAGGGTAATGTGCTCTAATAAATTTTTTTATAAATATAGATTCCAAGGTTTGAACTAAAATTCATATGATACTAATTGTAATGTCCTCACCCTAGTTACCCAGAGTCGGTGCACTATTTTAATACATTTTCTTGATTACAAGGAATCATGTCCCGATGGGTTGATTAGTTTTGTAGTCTTGGAAAATAGATTACATACATGAACATTACATTACATTATAAAATGAAAAACAACAACAACATTGTCACTATTGACTACATTCATATCCCTTATACTATCACTACAGGTCAGTCAATATATAATTCTTCGCATCCTAGAAAAAATAAAAAATAGAAAGGGGTGATCTCAGATTCTCATTCAGGATAACAATATAGTGTAAACTCTTATAAATAAGCACAAATATTTAAGGAAATCTATAAAACTAAATGAAATGAATTTTAAACAATAACATAATTAAAATATATCAAAGATAAGTCAAGTAATGCTATTTACTTATTCATGTGGATATTCTACTAGTCTAGTAGTCTTATGTAATATCAATAGATAATTTCATAATAATGAAATATATAATGCCAGTCTTCATATCCACATAGTCAAGGCCTTATGCTAAGACTACAAATAATATTATGTCATGTACTTGTTCCAAGACACTAGTTTTTCTCATGATACCTACCATTGCATCGAAGAGCTATAGCAGGCTCCACCCATCACTTACTAAGTTTAATGTATTCCTCATATGAAAAGGTTTAAACAAAATATAATCATTCGTATTAAAACAAGCATATGAAATGTCAATAATTTATCCATAATCCATGATTGGTATAAATATAACACATCCACAGTAAAACATATTAGAAAACCATCAATAAAATATTGAATATTTGTATCATTACAAATAATCCTCGATAAAGAATAATCTCCCATAACGGATGTTGACATGGTTGAAAATGATCAGCAAAAATCATTGAGAGAAATATAACTTTTTCATTAGATAATTTAAAAACATATAAAGGAAATCATATAAAAGATATTCTTGAATAAAATTATCACATAACAATTTGAAACACTTGAAAAATTAACATTTCAAAATATTCATGTCTATATAAACAAATCCTCAATACCATTTTAAAAATATGGACATTAATGAGAAAGGTTTAGAGGAATTAATCATTAAAATAGTTAAAATGATGTTTTAGTAAAATTTACATTAAAATTAATCCCATTGAAAATAAATTTATGAATCATGGTCATTGATAATAATTATTTCTCTGTAGATACTTACATAAAAACAACTTCGGTTAATAAAGAGATTAGGAAATTAACCCTTACCTTGCACATTCCTTTGGTCGAGGGTACATTTAACCTATTGTATAATGACTATAATATGTTATTAAATTATACAGGAACTATTTTAATATTTATAAAATCATAAATAATTCATTTATAAATTTATAGTACCCATTTAATAATGATTTCCATGTTAAATTAACATTTTGGGTAATAATCGCTTTCTTTATCGTACATGTTTTATCTTTTTATTCTCGATCGTATCATTTATATCAAGATTTAAATACGTACATAATATAAAACATGATTTATATATCGTACATATTTATACTATAAATATTAATAATAGATAGATATGTGAAATTGAAGGCACCATTTTTTGATACAGTAGGCTGTATGTACGCATAAATGTTGTTTCTGTTTTCTTATCTTATTGAACGGAAGTAAGTGAATACGATATATGTAAGTAAACATAAAAGCAAACATATATATCTCCTATAGAATTATTATTTCATATATTACAAACTTATTAGTAATACATATTGTTATAATCAACATTGAATGGAAAACGTGGGAATGAATCTCATAACGTCGTGGAGACGGTAATCCGTACAGACGCAAGAGCGAAAATATAATTAAATTTATGGTGAAATTTTATGTAATTGGATGGTATATCCTATATAAATAATCATTAAAATGTTATATTCATTATTTACATTAGTTATACTAATTATTATACCCATCCAAATAATGATATGTTTGAATAACAAACTACAACACGATGTGGAGACGGTAAAAAGATCAATAAAAAATCATACATATAATTTTATTATAAAAATACTCCAATGAATTATATTTTACATATATAGGTATTATATATCTATTTTTACTGAAATAATACTTTAATAAAATAAATAATAATTAAAAAAATTGTTTTTATATAATAATGCAGTGTTTTTCACTATTCACCGAAAATTGAATGTTTTCAGAAATGTACCAAAAAATAACCATATGCTAATTTTGATATTATGATTTCAAAAATTATTTTTTCTACCAAATTCAAAACATATAAGTTTCATTTATTAATTTAATATTAATTCCCATTGTCAAAACCAACAAGCGGGTTTTTAAAAACTTAATACTACCAAAAGATTGACACATGTTTATGTCAATTTGAAATGTGGAATTACATATAATGTCCTAAATTGTATTAAATGATAAAAATGTAATCTAATTATACTCCCCAACCAATAAAAAGAATAATGTATCAATATAAATTATTTTGATTAAAAAATTTGTTTTCAATTAAAATTTAGTATTTTTCACTATTCGTCAAAATAAGAATGTTATCAAAAATGTACCAAAAATTTATCCAAACTAAATTTTTATGTCCCTATTATAAATAAGAATATGATTTCATTAAATTGAATATATAAATGTGTAAAATATTGGTTTTTAAAAGGGTTCTCCATGAAAAGGGGGTAAAATTTTTTTTGAAAAAATTACTTCTTTTATCTGAAAAAATGAATTTGTTCTTATATTAATTATAAGAAAAAAATAATATTGATGTTATAATTAAATAGAGTATATAGGATTCAAAATTCAGTTAATAATATTCATAACATATTTTTTGAACGATTAGTTTGGTAAGTTGTGGTGCGCTTCGAACTTGGTGTAGCCTGTAGTGGAAGCTATTGAATTACATTAATGTGATAACGTACTATGAAATCTTGGGGTGTTACATCTACATCTCAATCTTGTGGGGATGATAAAATTATATCAATATATTTAATTTGTTATTTTGTTATGAGGGGATCAGGTGATTCACCAATGTTTGGGCGCATTTGTGGCATAAACGAAAAAATGTAATGTTTTATTTCATTATAGGAGGAGGTAGTTACTATTGATTCTTATTATTATTCATAAAAAGATATAGTTTATATAGTACGATAATTATTTTCTCTACTCTATATCTAATAAATTTTGTCATATAATTAGTTAAATCATCGAATTTCCTATAAAGAAGATTTTTGGGATAATTTATATATTTCTAGATATCAACTAAAACATAAATCAAAAAATAATATGTGAATTCAATAAAATAAAAATGGAAACATATAAACATATAAAGAAAAATTTATTAATGAAAGATACAGATTATCTTATGAGTCTATATATTTAAATCATTGGTATCCATGTTAATGTTTTATAATAGGTTTACAAACCTCCAAATTTGATCATGTAAATCATAACAGTTTATATTGTATTTATGAAATTTCTTAACATATGACCCAAGAGTATAGAAAATGGTATTTAGTAAGTACTGTTGTCATTCACCAGGTGATAATTAAGTTAAATACCCTTCACCATTTTTATAGATAACACCCATAGGAATATTTATTCCAGATTCGCATCCCCTAATAGTATTAATAGTGGGATGTAATTTCCTGGAAACGGCTTCCTTTAAAATGTACCTAAATTCCATAATATTTTTCATACATAGACATATCCCATGGAATATAACATATGTAATATAGTCTTCATACCCCTAAATAAAAATTAAATTCTTTAATACTAGGCATATTTACCCAATCCTTTTACATATATTATTACTTGATTTCATAACATAGATATCAAATATATACAAACAATGAATCATGGGGCCTAGTGTTCTTGGAGGAATTTCTTAACAATACATAAGAAGGATAATAAAAAATGATATCTTTATTTAATAATTCATAATGATAATATAAATAAAATTATTCTCTAAAAAACGAATTGAATAATATATTAAATAAATATAATAAATTGTGAATTAAGAATTACTGTAATGGAATAACCATGATAAGAATACATAACATCTATGTCAAACATAAAAAATGATATCTGAAAAGTGAAGGCTCATAATTACTAAAATGGATGAATGTTATAAATTACATAGTATCATATAATTAAAAAAATATATGAAATGTGGTTGAAAAAAACATTACATAAACAAGAGTAATGTCTATCTACCATGATAATATGACATGGTGAAAAATATCCAATAATAGATTAGGAATACTCCAAAATCTCATTCATAAAAAATAATGAGATATAATATGTCCCTAATTAATAGAGGTTATATTAGTTAACATAGATAAAAATATTATATAATTATGTGTGCCACAAAAAGGAAATGATTAATAATTATCAAAATAATAATAAACCATGAAAAAAATGTGTTACATGATCTTTCCTTATTTGTTAATCAAAGGAAATTTCATAAGGAAATAATTTGATTAATATATATATGAAATGAATTACCACATAAATGGAATGGAAAAAAAGATTGGTATAAATGTGAGAAACATATATACAAAATGTAGTATCCTTTTATGTATTTAATTATATATATGTAGTTTTGTAAGAGGTTGAATGGCCATAACATGATAAAAAAATTGTTTATGAGATATCCCTTGCCTGAATCCTGTTTAATATTATTTTTTAATTATCCTTATGAATAATATAAATATACTAATTATTTAAATTATTACCGAAAATTTTCTATTATAACATTTTTTTATTAAGATATAATATTTAATGTTTTATTCATTTAGGTTCTAGTGAAACATTTTGACAATGTTCATCTCATACGTCCAAAATTACATTAGATTGATTTCTAAAGATAAATGAATTATTAATTAATATTATATAATAACAAAATAATTAAATATTTAAAATTTATACATAAATTAATCTTTCAAAACCTATCTTGATTTATAGTAATGAAAAAGAAACTTTGATTCCATCATGGAGATTGTATGTCGTATGTATGCATGAGTAACATTTCCATTTTCAATGATCATGATGTAATGAAGGTATGTTTTATTTTATATTTTCATAATGATAATTATATTAAAATTTTCTTATTATTCATTCAAATAATCATTAATATACAATCAATATAATGGTGTATTTAAAAATTATTCTCATGTCTTCATCAGAGTGGTAATCTACACATACACATAAACAATGGTATTATTTTCGATGAATGGAAATGTAAAAAGATATAAGATATATAAATTAAATTGAATGAAAATAATATCCTGAATATCATGTATATTTATATATGTAGAATAAAGACATCATTATAAATAGTTTTGATAGTCGATGATGAAAAAGGAATACATTTGTTTACAAGGAGGTAGTCCCCCATATACGCAAAGGATGGTTACATTTTATATTTTATAGAAGAGTATATTAGTTTAGGTTGTGTAATTTTCAAATGAAATTATTTGTATATGGAATAGAGTTTTTTTACAATATCACCACATTAGAATTTTAATTTAGGGAGGTGTAAGAATAAATAATTCAAAATTCTTTATTATAAATGATACCCATTTTTCGGGAAAGGACTTCATATTTGAACCAAGATAGATAAAACAAAGACATTATAATAAAAAATATATAGGAAGTGTTTAGGATAATTATGAATTTATTTGGCCATGTATTGGAGTAACCAATGCCGTTTTTTGTTGTGATTTATAGAGTAGAGGATGTTCTCTTTTAGAAGTGAGAAGGTGTGGTATTTATAATAATACTGAATATATTATAAAATTGGGAAGTTATTAAATGTAATTTTTTTAATAATTGATAAATAAAATTGTGGTTTCAATATAATGTCAATCCTTATATGCTTAATAAAATTTGATCATATCATTAACCTTTTATACACTTTACCTTAATTGATACTCACATTTAGTATTTAAAATATTCACAATAGTAAATTGTTTTTATCTATTTAATTTATCAATTAATTATTATAATAAAATTCATGATATTATAGAATTTTTTCCCAAAATATATAAATATGAATTCAAATTTACAATATAAAAAGCAATGTGTCTGGAAAAATAATTTTAACATAAGTGAGTGTAATGTTCAAAACTATGTTCTAAACTTAACCACGATAATTAATTTTTTTGTACTTACTATGCATTATGGAAATAATTTTATTTGATTATTTCACTTAATATTAAATAAATTAAATCTTAATATAGAAAAAATTTCCTCAAATTTAATTCTTATAATTATAATTTTTTAACTTAAAATTAAATCTGAAAACGTGAAAAATGTGGGATTTCAAGACATGATTTTTTCTCAAAATATGTGATCTAATAGTATATAAATAAATAGACATAACCATAATAAATATTTCAATTTATAAGAAAAGATATATAATATATAAATATAATTTAAAATTTCCTATTATGGGTTATTTTAATTAAATAATATAGACACACAAGATACATTTAAAATTAGTTTAAAGAGAACTATGTATTTAAGCATTAATATAATCCTATTCCAAAATATGGAATATAAAATATTAAAATGAAATTAATTATATTATTAGAAATGAAATGGCTTAACTATTTATTTATTATAAAATATAAAATAAAATGTTTATTTTAAATTATTTTATACAATGAAAAGAAATGACTAAATTTAAAAAATACTAAATTTTCAAAATAAATAGAAAAATCAATAATTTAAATTAATTAAAAAAAATTCCCAAAGATAATTTAAATATGTCAATTTATAAAATAAATTTCATTATATCAAATATAATATCTAAAATTTTGGGTAAATAATTGTAATTATTTTTAATAAAATTTCTTCAAATACACTTTTGAACAAAACTTTATAAAGAAAAAAATGTATTTATTAAAAATTGAGATATTATTAACTAAAAAGTTTAAATAAAGTATATTTATTAAGGTCATTATATATACTTCATAAATTATTTAGTCATATTCATACCTTTTGATTTTATGGCTTGGTTATAACTCTAATATGTAAATAATAATATTTCATGGTCTGATTAAGCTCTATATTGTGTGTCTTATATACAATAGAAACATTATTTCTATTTTTAAAAACCATGTTTTATAATAAAAATGATAAGGTATATGATAATATTTTTTCCCTAATCTCATGCACTATTTTTTCATTATGGACATTGTAGAGGTTGGATGATTTTCTACTACTACATTAATGTTCATTACGTACTAGAAGTAAATCTAGATGAATATTGATTCTCTAATTTTGAGGAATCCAGTTATTTTCCAATGATATGATTCAATGATGAAAAATATGTAATTAGTCCTTTTTAAGAGGCTCTAGGATAATCAAATGAATTAATTAATCTATTCAGTAAAATTCTATGTATGAAACATTCCCTTAAATTCTATAAGATTTTTAGAACATATCGAGAGTTATGTATGTTCAACTTCCCTCTCTTGTAACAATTGTTATATAATTTATAAAACAAGGATGAAAACAAAAACCAATCCTATAAAGGATTCTATTATCACATAAAGGAAAAACATATAAAATATCTTATGTGATTCTTGATTCATTTTAGTACTGAAAATATACGGGGAATATATTTTAATATTTAATTAAAACTATCACATATAACTCGGGTTTAACATACAATAAATAAATACATATAAAAACAAGAAACACTAATTCACCCTATAGAACTATTGTATTATAAATGATCATTATACAAGAGTTATTTAATATTTATTCATAAATAATGCATGTATGAAAAATGTACATTCATGACATACAAAATTTTCATCAATTTTCTTCTATAAGTATATAATATTAGAAGACCGTGAAACCATTCCAAAGTGAATGTTATTGAAACTAAAGAATAGGTTTCACATATATATGGGGATAGATAATTCACATCATACATTATGGAAGTAAAAGTAATGAAACATTGTATTTCGATTGGGTTTGGTTTTTTATAATTTCTATTTTTCAAAAATTTAACAAAATAAACATTATAAATAATTTATTTCCATACGAGCATATGAAAATAAAAATGTGATGAATTTTTTATTATTATGTATTTGAAATCCTTATCACATATCAACCTTATTCTATATATTTAAAATCGATTACAAATGTTTAGAATATTGTCTATTCAAACAATCATGATAATTAATATTAATGACTATCACTACATCATCTGAATTATCAATTGGATCTAATTTTTCTAATATCTTCAAATTTTCAAACAGATAATCCGCACATTAGAAATGATAAATCATATATATTCTATATAATATATTATGTATGAAAACACCTATGATAATTTACTAATTACTAACCTTTTCAAAATCATATATATGATATGAATGATCATAAATCATTATTCAAAATTATATATACACTACAAATGTTTTTTGTATTAGTAGGTTAATTTTGTTAACTATAACAATGATTAAATACATAATAGTTTATAGTATTTGTATTATCTATATTATTTTATTCACTAAAAAAAGTCTGTTATATATTATCCTTTGAACACATATGTATTTAATTATAGTTTTTTCATGTATATATTTTATTGATTCCTATTAAAAATACAATTCACATCCTTTAGAAAATATTACATATCATAGTCAATCCCGGAATTTTACATTTTTCTATTTAAATTGATTATATATTAGATTTATATATAATCTTATCCTTTATAAATAAATTTTACTAACCCACCACAATAAATGCCATATTTTTAAATTATCTTATGAGAAGAATATGTTTATTTGAAATATTTTATTCTACTATTATCTCAGTAAAACAAAATATATGTATCATATCTATCTTCTTATAATTCTAGATTTACCATATTCCAAATTCATCATGATCTTCTATATAAATCATCAACATGATCAACTTTATATTTCATTATATATGATATTTTCCTTTTATAAATTTCAATAAGATCATCATATCAATGTTTTTCTTTTTTTTAATCCTATTAATCATAGCTATCATATTATCTATATGATCACGACAATTTTATAGATGCTTCAGGATCATTTTCATGTAATCTTTTACCCCATTTTGGTTATAGTAAGGTTGGTAATTCTTTTTTGGTTTTGGGGGTTTATTTTAATCAACTTGGAGACCCATGGGGCTGTGAATGGTTGTTATATAGTTATAGGACAAACATGTGTTTTTTCCAAGAAATAGTGTTCCCCATTTTTTAGGAAGAATAGTTGACACATGTATTGAACATGGATAATCCAAAACATACGACATCCCACCCAAAAACACGTACACTCAAATAGAATATATCTTCAGGGTTTTTATATATTTTGAAAAAATGTGAAACACATAAAAAACTATTTCTCCCCATGAGTAGGGTTACACAGTTAAGGTGTACAGTTTGGAAAACCATGTGACTTTATTATGGATGTATCACCCCGAGATTTTATGAAAAATATTCTTTTAATTTGATTAATGTCTTGAGTTGTATGCTACACCAAGTTTACCTTGTGCCATACGCAACACCGTATTAGCTTGCAGTATACGCAACACTATTCTTGGATCGTGTTACACACAATTTTGATAATAGTTATTCTACGCAAAATTGAGTGTATATATATATATATATTAAATGTATAAATTAAAAAAGTTTGGATTATTTTATACAAAACAACAATGGATTCTTGAACAACACTCAACCCTGACATGGCTTGCATTACACGCAATCTGACCTTCATCGATAGCGTGTGTTGTACGCAATACAGTGTTTTACTAAACAACGATATATTATTATAATGAACTAGCCATTATGAATAGTATTAACTATATTTTTAATTTTATAACATTATTATTCATCTTACTCATTTTCTAGAAATGGTATAAGAACAAAATAAATTTTTCAGGTAAAATAATTATTTTTAAACAAATTCAGTTTTTCCGCCTTTTCATGGCGCACCCACATTAAATATAGTTTTTGAAATGTTTATAAGTTCAATTTTACAAAATAAAATTATTCTTTGGAATCAGGATATAAAAATTTACTTTGGATAAATTTTTCATATTATTCTGGTAACATTTATATTTTGATGAATAGTAAAAACTCGCTATATTTTAATTAAAAACAACTTTTTTCATCGCAATAATTTATATGGTTAAATTATAATATTTAATGGTTTTAATGTTTAAATAGAATATATTTTTACCATTTAATATAATGTATGTCATTATCCTTGATTTTACATTGAATTCGTAGTTTAAATAAATTCAATCTTTTGCAATGTTTTAAACAAAAACATGTTTTCTTTCGACAACGGGATTAATTTTAATTTAATTTCTGCAACTTTTTTGTATTGAATATGGAAAAATGGATTCCATATTTGAAATCAGTGGGTCCAAATTATGTTAATAAGCTACTTTTTATTTTTGGGCATCATGAATAGTAACTATGATAAATTTTATTTACCATAGTTAAAGGTAAATCGGGTAATTAAGGGTAAATATAAGATTATAAAATTATCCTAAAACCTGCCAAAATCCTATTGCATGACTTGAAGTCGACCCATATCACATAAGGGTCAGATTGGAATCATTTAATGGACTTTTTCCATGAAAATAACTTAATTATTATTAAAACCAAAGAAAGTGACAACATGTCA
Organism: Viscum album; assembly: GCA_963277665.1. Lineage (NCBI taxonomy): Eukaryota > Viridiplantae > Streptophyta > Magnoliopsida > Santalales > Viscaceae > Viscum > Viscum album. The sequence continues at coordinate 288,056,872 of OY728138.1, forward strand.
CTCTCTTAAATCCTATAAGTATATTAATTTTAATATAGTGATAAACTTCATGAAAATTATAACATGAATATTCTCCATATATCTAATGAAATTATCTACATCATATGGATTTATTTATAATTTTTTGGGATTAAATAATTATCATTAATTATGACACAATAATGATGCAGAAATTGTTTATCTAGTGAAAATAAAGAATATAGTTTTTATTAAACTAATAGTGACCCTAAAATGCACAAAACCCTGACCAAAACTTATTGTTCATGTAAATGTAAACCATAATCATCCAATGGTAGAATATTTGACCATTTGGAGCCTTATAATAGCGATTATGACACTTATATTATTTTATTTTAAATGATGCCAAAGTTGTCACCTTCATAATTTAATAAATATAACAATTTAAATATTGTGATTTTAATATGATAATTTCAAGTAAAAGTATTATTGTGAAAGTTAATAGATTTATCTTTATCATAGGATTTTATTTTTTATTTTTATGCAACAAATAAGTATATTAAATAATAATAATAAAAATGTTGTGGTATTTATTTTATTAAGAAATAAACCAAATAAATGGTTTTAAAAATAATAAAATAAATATTATATGAACTATTTAATGTTATACACTACTTTTATAGATACATATGACATTTTATTAATCTATTAAAGCTTTTAGTTCGTACATATATTCTGTATTTATTTTATTTAAATTCAAATAAATGAATAGTGTCAAAATTGACATTATTGTTATTTTATAAAAAAACATATTATAAAATTGTTTAAAAATCACAAAAATATTTACATATTATAAATTTAAATTTATATGTTCTAAAATGTTATTATGTATCCAATTATGGACAATTCATAACAAATAAGTAATTATTTGTTATAATTTAAAATATAGAATGTTATTACCACAAATAAAATTAAATTGATTAAATAAGGATAAATCAAGTTGATAATGTTTAAAATAAATTCCAAACATGTCTAAATTCAATTGGTTGATGAGATTAAAACCTTATATTATCTAATATTTAAATATGAGTCATTTTTGGAGGTTTTTATGTGGGGTTAAATTTATTATAAATTAATATATTTAAGATTTCCAAAGGGGCCCCTCTCCTCCCTTATAAAAGGGAACCTCCTCCCTCTCTTCCTCACACCAATTTGAGCCTTCAAGCTCGGACAAACCCTGCCAAATTCTCTTCCCCACTTCCCTAGAAACATCTTAGAGGTCTTGATCTTCTTTAAAGTCCAATTTTAGTGCCCTAAGTGGAGGTCTCAAAGAGGCGCTTCAAAGAAGAGGTAATGTCTGTTACCAATTCTTTCAACATTATTTCTTCTTCCACTTCTTCTTCTTTAGTTGTTTAATTATGAAGTAATAACATCAGTATCCCTAATATAATCATATGTTAATTATAAGTATGAAACAAACCTATTTCACCATCTATCCACCCTACGGAAAAAGAAATCACCGCGCGTGCGTACGTACAGAATACCGTCTCCAAGTCGTGGTGTAATCTATTTTCCACCACCACCTTACTTGGATGGGTATAATGGTGTAAATAATGACTATATATGATTATTGTAAGGTGATATTGATTCTGAAATATTATACATACACTTCAATACAATTCCACGATCATGTTAATGATATCATCGCTCGTGCGTACGTACGGACTACCGTCTCCACGATGCGATGAGGTTTATTCTCAATGATTAACCATTCATGAATAATTACAAAGTATATATAATAAGTAATCATGAAATATATGACATTATTATGATACTGGATTTATGTATATATATATGTATTTCATCTACTTAATTCATTCAATTCATTAAGGAAACGAAAACAATGTTCATGCGTACGTACGGCTTACCGTCTCCATGAACGCTGTATTTCTTTCCGTTTATCGATCAATTATATATGTATATTCTGAATATATATTATATATAAATCATATTTTAAATTCTGGATTTATGGAACCATGATCTAAGTAATCATATGAATAATTACAAGTTAAAACACGAACGACAAATGAAACGATTTTACCCAAAACGTTACTTTTTAAATTAATTTACAAATGAATGGGTAATATAAAGTCATAAGTGAACCATATATGATATCATAAAAATGATTATGATTCTGTAATAATTCAATGAAATTATTTAAATTATTATACAGGAGGTTCAGATATATACGAAGGATATCAGACGTAAGGTAAAGGATAATTTTTCAATCTCATTTTTATCCGAGATTGTTTATTCGTAAGTATTTATAGGGGTTATCTTTATCATCCAAGCCCATGTTTTCCAAAAATGGTTTCATGTATATTTAATGTCATTTTTACCCATTTTTTCCTTTTACTACATGGTATGTAAGGAATATTTCTTTTTTTTACGTTACAAGGTACTTTTTGACTTTTCCGACAAAAGTACGAAAACATGTTATTTTTAACTTATATGGCATGAATGGATTTTTTACGGTTTCATAACTCCTTATATTCATAATTCTTCCTCCAAATGTTTTCAGGATTATTTTCAAAAATCCCTTTTCTTTTAAAAGTACATGCCATTTTTTGAAAAGAAATTGATTTTGAAGAAGAAAGGATATTTTCCTCAAGAATTCATTTCAAGTGTTTTATCAAAACCATTTTCCATCTAAGATGAAATTATTTCAAATGTGTATGTTTCATTTATAATGTCTCTATGATTTCCAAGCTTTTAATTTTATTATAATGAAATATCCATTTATTTTATATGGATTATGTGATGATGATATGATGTTTATGAAACCCATTTTATTCTTTGGGTTATGATAAATGTTTTAAGTTTATGTTGTGGCACAAGTAAGAATGATTTCATTATGAGATGGGTGGGACCTATATCTCCCTCCAATTAATTGGGTAATGATTTATATCTCATGAGATAGACATGGCTGGAATGGAAAGTTAAACCAGTTCAGCAATACAGGACTGGAACGAGGATTGAACTCGATTCAGAAAGGGACTTTGTCCACTAAGATGGTCTTGGCAGCAATGCCTTGGCTACTATGGAAATCATAATATGTGCTTAATGGTTTCCACAATTACATTTTTTATTCCCATGCTATTTTATCATTATTAATGTTTCTTTATGATATATGCCTTACGTACTTCCAGGATTCATGTCTTTGCTCAAGATTTTGATGTTTAGATTTTATGTTCATGTTTTTGCATTCAAATGTTTATGGATTGTTTTATGTTCTCTATGTTTACCCTTACTGGGAATTTGAGCTCACCCCTTTTATGTTTTCTTTTCCCCAGGATATAAAGAATGTTTTTAGGTAAAAAAAGGGAAGATCATTATTGGGAGATGTTGAAGATCTTTCACCACGATTAGAAGATTTTATTCCGCGTTTCCAAAGACACTAAACTATTACGGTCCTTGTGTGTCTGTTTTTCTTATGTATTAAGTATTACGCAAAAGTAATGTAATATCTATGTACGTCAAGCTTCGAGTCTCTGCAGTTGGTATCAGAGGAACGGTTTAGTCAACCTTTGGAAACTAGGATGCGAGAACTTTAGTGAGATCCCTAGAGATATTTCTAAGGTATGTTTAGGGATGTCCCTAAGGATAAGTATACATATAGGATATAGTCCTAAAACTATGGTAACGATCTTAGAATTTAACCTAAGATGTTAGATATTTAAGTTACTCCCCCATGATTATGTTATTTTCCTTGTATGATTTTTCCTTCTCACAGAATTCTTTTTGTTTTTAGTCAATTGAGGGAACCAGAAGGAATTCGGTTAACATTGAATCTAATGGAAAAATTGGTGACTATGAGGAACAAAATTGCGTAATTCATAGAGAGAAAGATATTGTGATTATGACGAATCAGTCATCGCGATATAATATTAACAAGGTGAAATTTAGTGGTATGCCTAATTCAAATAAGAAGAAGGTATGATTTTATGCATGTTCGCATGTTGAGGAGCATAAAGAAAGAAAGATTGAGATTTATAAAGAAGGTAAGAAAAACCTTTAGGAATACCTCAAATGGAGGGACATATGTTATCTGTGTGGAGAAAAGGGTCATAGAGTGACAGACTGTTATGGAGTTCAATGTCTTATTTTTTGAGAACATGGGCATTACCCAACTCAATGCCCTAACCTAAAAAGTATCTTCTAAAATCAAGTAAGGACTTATTCCAAGACAATCATTGAAGAGGATGGATTGAAGTGTTTATGTATTGGTATTCAAGAATAATTTTCTTGAGGTACTTTTATGGTGTATTAGAATATTTTTGTATTAGTCTATTGTGGTTTTCAATAATTTTATGGTACCGGTGACCATGAAAAGTGATTCAAATTTTTTGGAAATAAGATGATATGCGCAAAATGAAGGAATAAGAAGATAATGAGATGTTTTATTGTATTCATGAGATCATGATTGATATAAGGACTAAGTGATATTATGGTTTGAGTATATATAATTTTGAGGATTTTGGTATGTGGAAAGAGTTAACTTTTGACAGCACTCATGTTTTCACTAAGATTCAATGGGTATTCATTTTTCAAGAGAATACATGATTAAGGTATTCACATGATTGGAATGTGACCAACATGATATATGGGGGATAAATGAGGGTATTCACATTCGTGGGTGATAACATTGAAAGTAATCATTTTTTTATACTATGAGCTTGGACCGAAGTATTTTAGATAAGCCTAAAGATTGGAATGGATTATGTTGGACATAAGTTAGTATTGTTTATTGATAGAACCTTTTTGATATTATTTATGGGATGTTATAGTAATTTAGTTTTAGAAAAAGGAAAACCTGTAGGACGGGCGACAACCCTTCGCATTAGACAAGGCTGTGGGAATCAAACCCACAACCGAAGTGTGACTGGCCTTTATCACCTACCACTGGCCTACAGGAAGTCCTTGGTTAGTATAAACTAGTTTTATTTTATTAAGTGGTATTATAGACGAAGTATATGTCCATTTTGGAACGATATACGATAGATGGAATTATGTATATAACTATTGTTAACCTTTTGATTAAGACAGACGGAATGACCCATCATTCTATCACATGATCTTCTAACACTTCACGAATGAAAAATTCAACATCATTTCTTTAAGAGATGAAGTGGAAATTGTTCAAGGCACGAACAACGGTGCGATTATATCGAAATAAAGTAGGTATTTCTTCTAATTCAAAATTTTTAACTTTAGTAATATGATATTGAAAACAAAAAAAAATGTTGTCCTAATGCTCTTATATCCGGTGAATCTGATGGTACCTTAGATCATCAAAAATCAATGGATTTGTGATTGATGGGTTTTTCATAGCCATGTTCTCTACCACTCTCCATCAGAACTTGATCCATATTTTCACCTATGTTCTCCTACGTGGAAACCCAGGGATGAGTTAATTTGGGAAACTGTTACATTTCATACTTTGGTTTTTAATGCCAAGTTTTGGTATTCCTTTTTACGATGTGGGTTTCTATTAAACTTTCAAGTATTAAACCATTTATAACCCCGAAGAATTTCGAAGGCGAAATTCATTTTAAGGGGGGTAGAATATAACACCCCGAGATTTTATGAAAAATATTCTTTTAATTTCAATAATGTCTTGTGTTGTATGACACACCATGTTTACTTTGTGCCATACGCAACACTGTATTAGCTTGTAGTACACGAAACAATATTCTTGGATCGTGTTACACACAATTTTGATAATAGATATTCTAAGAAACATTGAGTGTATATATATATATATATTCAATGTATAAATAAAATATGTTTGGATTCTGTTATACAAAACAATGAAGGATTTTTGAACAACACGCAACCCTGACTTGGCTTGCATTAAACGCAATCACGACCTTCCTCGATAGCGTGTGTTGTACGCAATAACGGGTTTTATAAAAACAACAATATATTATTATAATTAACTAGCTGTTATTAATAGTATTAACTATATTTTGAATTTTATAACATTATTATTCATCTTACTCGTTTTCTAGAATATGGTATAATAACAAAATAAATTTTTCAGGTAAAATAAGTATTTTAAAAAAAATGCAGTTTTGCCGCCTTTTCATGGTGCACCCACTTTAAATATAGTGTTTGAAATGTTTATAAGTTCAACTTTAAAAAATAAAATTATTCTTTGGAATAAGTATATAAAAATTTACTTTGGATAAATTTTTCATAATATTCTGGTAACTTTAATATGTTGATGAATAGTAAAAACCCGCTATACTTTAATTAAAAACAACTTTTTTCATCACAATAATTTATATGGTTAAATTATAATATATAATGGTTTTAAAGTATAAATGGAATATATTCTTACCATTTAATATAATGTATGTCATTAGCCTTGATTTTACATTGAATTCGTAGCTTAAATAAATTCAATCTTTTATGATGTTTTAAACAAAAACCTATTTTCTTTCGACAACATGATTAATTTTAATTTAATTTCTGCAACTTTTGTGTATTGAATTTGGAAAAATGGATTCAATATTTGAAATAAGTGGGTCCAAATTATTTTAATAAGATACTTTTTATTTTTGGGCATCATGAATAATAACTACGGTAAATTTTATTTACCATAGTAAAAGGTAAATCAGGTAATAAAGGTAAATATAAGATTATAAAATTACCCTAACACCTGCAAAAATCCTATTGGATGACTGAAAGTCGGCCCATATCACCAAAGGGTCATATTATAATCATTTAATGGACTTTTTTCTATGAAAATGACTTTATTATTATTAAAACCAAAGAAAGTGACAACATGTCACTCTCTTAAATCCTATAAGTATATTAATTTTAATTTAGTGATAAACTTCAATAAATTTATAACATGAATAGTCTTCAGAAATATAATGAAATTATCTACATAATATGAATTTATTTATAATTTTTAGGGATTAAATAATTATCATTAATTATGACACAATAATGATGCACAAATTGTTTATCTAGTGAAAAATCAAGAATATAGTTTTTATTAATATAATAGTGACCCTAAAATGCACGAACTCCTGACCAAAACTTATTTTTCATGTAAATGTAAACCATAATCATCCAATGGTAGAATATTTGACCATTTGGAGCCTTATAATAGTTATTATGACACTTATATTATTTTATTTTAAATGATTCCAAAGTTGTCACCTTCATAATTTAATAAATATAACAATTTAAATATTGTGATTTTAAGATGATAAATTCTAGTACAAGTATTATTGAGAAAGGTAATAGATTTATATTCATCATATGATTTTATTTTTAATTTTTATGCAACAAATAAGTATATTAAATAATTATAAAAAATGTTGTTGTATTTATTTTATTAAGAGATAAACCAAATAAATGGTTTTAAAAATAATAAAATAAATATTATATGAACTATTTAATGTTCTAAAATAATTTTATAGATACATATGACATTTTATTAATCTATTAATGCTTTTATTTCGAACATATATTCTGTATTTATTTTAGTTAAATTCAAATAAATGAATAGTGTCAAAATTGACACTATTGTTATTTTATAACAATAACATATTATAAAATTGTTTAAAAATCACAAAAATATTTACAAATTAAAAATTTATATTTATATTTTCTAAAATTTTATTATGTATCCAATTATGGACAATTCAAAATAGATAAGTAATTATTTGTTATTATTTAAAATTTAGAATTTTATTACCAAAAATAAAATTAAATTGATTAAATAAGGATAAATCAAGTTGATAATGTTTAAAATAAATTCCAAACATGTCTAAATTATATTAGTTGATGATATTACAACCTTATCTTATCTAATATTTGAATATGAGTCATTTTTGGAGGTTTTTAAGTGGGTTTAGATTTATTATAAATTAATATTCTTAAGATTTCCAAAGGTGCCCCTCTCCTCCCTTATAAAAGGGCACCTCCTCCCTCCCTTCCTCACACCAAATTGAGCCCTCATGCTCGGCCAAACCCTGCCAAATTCTCTTCTCCACTTCCCTAGAAAAATATTAGAGGTCCTGGTCTTCTTCAAAGACCAATTTTAGTGCCCTACGTGGAGGTCTCAAAGAGGTGCTTCAAAGAAGAGGTAATGTCCGTTACCAATTCTATCAACTTTATTTCTTCTTCCACTTATTCTTCAATAGTTGTTTCATTATGAAGTAATAAAATCAGTATCCCTAATATAATTATATGTTAATTATAAGTATGAAACAAACCTATTTCACCATCTATCCACCCTATGGAAAAAGAAATCACCGCGCGTGCGTACGTACGGAATACCGTCTCCACGCCGTGGTGTAATCTATTTTCCACCACCACCTTACTTGGATGGGTATTATGGTGTAAATAATGACTATATATGATTATTTTAAGGTGATATTGATTCTGAAATATTATACATACACTTCAATACTATTCCACGATCATGTTAATGATATCATCACTCGTGCGTACGTACAGACTACCGTCTCCACGACGTGATGAGATTCATTCTCAATGATTAACCATTCATGAATAATTATAAAGTATATATAATATGTAATCATGAAATATATGAGATAATAATGATACTGGATTTATTTATATATATATTTATTTCATCTACTTAATTCATTCAATTCAATAAGGAAACGAAAACATTGTTCATGCGTACGTACGGCTTACCGTCTCCATGAATGGTGTATTTCTTTCCATTTATCGATCTATTATATATATGTATATTCGGAATATATATTATATATAAATAATGTTTTACATTCTAGATTTAAGTAACCATTATCTAAGTAACCATATTAATAATTACAAGTTAAAACACGAACGACAAATGAAACGATTTTACCTAAAACGTTACTTTTTACATTAATTTACCAAAGAATGGGTAATATAATGTCATAAGTGAACCATATATGATATCATAACAATGAATATGATTCTGTAATAAGTCAATGACATTATTTAAATAATTATACAAAACGTTCAGATATATATGAAGGATATCGGATGTAAGGTAAGGGATAATTTATCAATCTCATTTTTATCTGAGATTGTTTATTCGTAAGTATTTACCCGGGTTATCTTTATCATCCAAGACCATGTTTTCCAAAAATGGTTTCATGTATGTTTAATGTCCTTTTTACCCATTTTTGACTTTTACTACATGTTATGTAAGGAATATTTCTTTTTTCTACGTTAAGAGGTACTTTTTGACTTTTTCGACAAAAGTACAAAAAAAATGTTTTTTAACTTATATGGCGTGAATGGATTTTTTACGGGTTCATAACGCCTGATTTTCATAATGCTTCCTCTAAAAGTTTTCAGGATTATTTTCAACAATCCCTTTTCTTTTAAATGTACATGCCATTTTTTGAAAAGAAATTGATTTTGAAGAAGAAAGGATATTTTCCTCAAGAATTCATTTCAAGTGTTTTATCAAAACCATTTTCCATATAAGATGAAATTATTTCAAATGTGTATGTTTTAAGTATAATGTCTCTATAATTTACATGCTTTAAATTTTATTATAATGAAATATCCATTTATTTTATATGGATTACGTGATGATGATATGATGTTTATGAAACCCATTTTATTCTTTGGGTTATGATGAATGTTTTAAGTTTATGTTGTGTCACAAGTAAGAATGATTTCATTATGAGATGGGTGGGACCTATATCTCTCTCCAATGCATTGGGTAAAGATTTATATGTCATGAGATAGACATGGCTGGAACGGAAAGTTAAACCGGTTCAGTAATACAGGACTGGAACGAGGAGTGAACTCGATTCAGAAAGGGACTTTGTCCACTAAGATGGTCTTGGCAGCAATGCCTTGTCTACTATGGAAATCATAACATGTGATTAATGGTTTCCACAATTACATGTTTTATTCCCATGATATTTTATCATTATTAATGTTTCTTTATGATATATGCCTTACATACTTCCATGATTCATGTCATTGCTCAAGATTTTGATGTTTAGATTTTATGTTCAAGTTTTTGCATTCAAATGTTTATGGATTGTTTTATGTACTCTATGTTTACCATTAATGGGAATTTGAGCTCACCCCTTTTATGTTTTCATTTCCCCAAGATATAAAGAAAGGTTTTAGGTAAAAAAAATGGAAGATCTTTATTGGGAGATGTTGAAGATCTTTTACCATGATTAGAAGATCATATTCCGTGTTTCCAAAGACACTAAACTATTACGGTCCTTGTGTGTCTATTTTTCTTATGTATTATGTATTCTGAAAAAGAAATATATGTCCATGTACATCAATCTTTGGGTCTCTAAAATTGAAACCATGCACATGGGATTTAAGACCCACAAAAAATTATAAAAATTACCAAACTATGAATTGTTATCCGTATTATCCTCTGGACAACCCAAAAAAATATTAATAAAGTTTTCAAGGATCCAAAGAGGATGTCAAGGGTTCCATAATTATTATCATTGACCAAAAGATATATTTATATATTTAATAATGTCGTCATTGAGTTTGGGGATAGGTAACTCTACTCAAAATTCCAATTAATTTTCAGACAATATCTCGAGGACCCCAATGTAAGAATGATAAATTAGAATTAATTATATAATGATAACTTGTGACCGAATAAATTTTTATATCCCTTGGGGGATGATTTAGGCATCAGTATGGGACGTTGATTGTGTTGTTGGGTCTAGTTTCACCGTGATCCCTGATCCCCTTATCCTAAAACAATAAACAATTTAATATTTAAATTATCTATATTATCATTTGTCTATTATTATTAATAAACACATATACACATTCAATGAAAGTATATTACATTAGATTCCATTGGGAGTGTCTTAATTATTTTTATTCCCACCGTACTTGGGCTTCATGATCAATACGTTAATAGAAATCATCTTTACATGAAATGATAATGGAAGGTGACCAATGTTATATGTATGAGTGTGGATATAGAATGGATCCTGGATGATGATAAAAAAAACTAATATCATGTTTATCTGGGGTAATTTTCAGTGTGTATTTATTTTGGGTTTTTATTTGAAATTATACTTGTATTTGGATTAACATATCTACTTCTTTGATTTATGGTTATCCATCTAATTATTCATATTATCATGTTATATTGATGTTATGGATCATGGTATTATCTTTGATATTATTTATTATCATATGGATATTATTAAATGATTTGAGCAATAGTTATACATTTATATTGAGGTTATAGTTTCCTAATGATATATATTATTCCCTCACTTCTAATGACTAGCCTCTATCATATAAAGATTCATGTGTGAGGTATCATAACCAACCAACTGAGGGAACATGAATGCGTCACTAGGTTCAGGTACATAAAACGTTATGTCAACGTATTTTCATTTATTTAATTTTTTTATTATTTGGGAAATTTAGAAAAGACACATGGATGTTTCAGGGATTTTTCATGATGTTGTTCATGGGAGTAGGTAACTTATGTGGGGTGGGTGGGGGAATCCATACACCCATGGTGTGAGTGATGTTCATGATGTTTAATGTTATGGTAGAATATTATTTAACCTTTTGTGATGAACCTATTTTCAAATATTAATATTTTTATGATATTTTAATCGAGGTCTCGTATGAAATGATGTGGTTATACAAGTGTAATTCTAGGCCACAAGGATTTTTTTAACAATTAAAATTTATGCATTCGTGGAAATTAAGAATTTAGGTATATTGTTTTAATGAAATTGACTTTCCTCTTGTGGTCATTTTAAAAAAAAAATCAAATGCTTCCTTATAAGAATTAAAAAATTGTAAATAATGACGATTATGGTAATTTAAAATATATAATTGGGCATATAATGGGATACTGTGAAATATGAATGTGTTTTTCTCAGTCGTAGTCATGACTCATCTGAGGGCTGGTTGATAGAAGTCATAGTGACATTGTTTTAGACCTATTGGGGTATGGGGGATGAATTGTTATAGCCTTATGTGATTTTCCACTTTGGCAAATGTTAATGATGTGTTGGGTGTCATAATCTTATTTTTTGGATATTTAGAAACATATCTCTAATATGATGCATATTGATAGGTTGATGTGAAGATATGGATATAACTTTTCATCCAATAGTGAAAAAAGTGGACTCAATAATTCAATGTGAGCTTCCATGAGAGTAGTTCATTGAGAAATATTTACACTATATAGAATTTATGGAATGCTTCCTTGGCTTGGATGTGTGGAATATATCTAACCAGTCATAAGAGATCTAGTTGCAACACCCTTTGTTCATTATTGGAGATTGTGTATATAAGGAAGTTGAGTTATGGATTATTTATATCTAAATGAGATATGACTATATAGTTACTATTTTAGATATGAGGGTCAAAATATATTATTATATTCTATGTGGGTTATTGGAGCATTGTTTGATCTATTCATATATAGAATGTGTAGATAGAGTATATGGAATTTATTGATGTAAAAAATATGTTACAGATATTTTTATACATGAAATGGAGGGGATGTTGAGGGAAGATTTGTTTTTGTTATTTACCAAAGGAATTTTGTTATTAATGGACCATTATATTTATTTCATTGACTTGTAGTTCGTTGTGATATTTTTAGTTGTATATGTGGTTTCTATAGAGAAATGATTTCTTGATGGGCATAAATGTGAAATTATGTCATGGTATAACACCATTAAGTTGAAGATGTTTTCTATGGTGGTGAATCATGCTCTCATTTCGAAGGGGAAACTGAAGGATTCTTCCATTGAAATGTATGTGGTTTCATCAGGCTGACCCATAGGTAAATATTTTCTTGGGGGGAATAATATAATTGAAAATTTCCACTTAGGAAATGAAAAAAAGTGTATAGGGATAAAAAGATCCTAAAAAAGGAAGTATACACATATATTTTCAAAATTGTTATTGTTCAGGACAAATTCATAGCTATTGTCAATTAAAACAATATTATTTTTGATCCATTAGTAGTATGGTTCACTGATTGAGTTATTTTATTCAATCCATTGACCAATGTGTAATATCGGAGGATATGGTATGAGTCAAAAAAATTAATATGGGTAATTCTACCACATATCAGTCATTTAGTTTGAGTTTATTTGGTTAGGGATATCAATGTAGTGGATGTTGTATATTAGTTAAATAGAACTCATATCTATAGAGTGTTTTAGATCGGGGAACTCAAACTACATCACATGATAAAGGGATATGAAATTTTCATGTAGTTTATTATGTCCTTGTAGATAATGAGGATAGAATATAGACAGTTATACATATTATTATATTGGATTTAATAATTTATAGAGGTTATATATACATATGATCCTGTCATTATTTATATGTACTGAAATTTGGAATACTTTCAGTTTGAATGTGGATTTTTTGAGTTGAATATCGATGAATGATATAATATGGGTAATAATGTCATGGGGTGTTTATTTTTGAATTGATATTTCTCTTAAAGTTAAGAATAATCAATTAATTTTGGATCTTTATATAAATTTCATGTCTGGGGTTGACATGATTTTTGGTATGGACTAGTTAGTATCACAAAACACATAGATTTTCATAAAAGGGGAATAAACTTCTTAATCTTTAGAGTAATAATAATAATAATTATTTGGTATAGGATATTTATGGTTATTTTACATGGCTAATTCATCCTTAAATTTCAAGGTGCACCATCCATGATTCATGTCTTCTTGTAGATAACAGGTGTGTGAGACATGAAGTCTTTCTACCAATAGCAAATCAGTTCCAAGATGTGATTCCTAAATAAATCTATGGTCTTCCATTTGATATATAGTTTGAGATTATAATTGATCTTATTCACGAAGCTAATTCAGTCTCTATTTAACCCTATAAAATGGCATAAAAAGAGATCCTAGAATTTAATACTCTTTTAGAAGAGAATTTGTATAAGGTATTAATACACACATGGATGTATCTTTGGGGTTATCACATTTTTTTATATAATAAAATTTACAGGAAATAGTGTGTTTGCGTTAATTTCTCGATGTTAGTCACGACGAATGGGAGGAACCGGTATCATCTTCCATGTATCGATGATCTCTTCGAAAAGTCTATAAGTGCTTGTACATTGTCCATTATTTAAATGAGATAATTATATCATAATTTGAGAGTTACAACTACAGATATAACATGAACACCATTCATTATTAGGTATGAAATTTTAATGGTAATTGAGATTCTGTTCGGGTAAATAATCACTCTAGTTTTCTTTATGGAACGGATGAACTAAAACACTCATCCATACCTATATAATTTTTTTTTATTTTTTCAATGAAATATTTTTTTCATCCATGACTGGTAATGATCATGAAAAATATCTTTACATTATCTTGAGTACACTAAGATAGCTTTTTCTATATGCTAATTGATATATCAATTTATTCTAGATCAACTGGGTACATTATATATGTCTCATCATCTCTAATTAAGTTGTGTCAGTGGACCCAGAAAAGTTTCGTGAAATTGTTTTAGGGGTATTAACAAGGAATGATTTCATATATAAGACTTTATGGAGATAAAAGGCCATTATCGAGAGTTTATTAAGGGATATTTCCTTTAGGAATCCATGCTTACTTGTTTTAAAAATGGAATTATGATTGAATAGTATGAAAAATATGATTATTCTATATATGAGTTGAAGAATTAGACTACAACATCACTTTTTACCCTACCTGTGTAGGATGGGTAATATAACATGTTTTTGATGTCTATAGTATTTTACTAGAGCATTGATGATGTCGATTGATCGAGTTTTGGAATATGGGACACAAAAGATGAGGCCATGTGACCAAATTTACCAAACACATGACCCTTATTTGGATATAGTAGTTAATAAATTAAATTTCAAGATTCATTAACTGTGTAGTGAATATTTTAGTATGTATTTAAATTAAAAGAGATTATAGTACATATTCTCGTAGTGATATTTCAAAAACCCACAGTGTATATGGGTTTAGTATAGGTAGTCATTTGATTTTTATAGATACCATATACACAAGGAATTTGAAATATTGTTATTGACACATTGAGTATGAAGAAATTGACTCAATAAGTTTTGATTATAGTTCTAATTTGAAGATGATGCATTACTATATGAGATTCATATTTATGTTTAAGAGGTCTATATGGAGACGAATTATGTATCTTTATCTATAGATTCCACATTTTAGATAAATATTAATGAGAGGTGGTATAATGAAACAGTGTTAATGGCCTAGAGTAAAATCCAATAAATTTGGGAGTCCCCTTCTAAATGAAATATATATGGGAATCAGATTATATATGTATGAATAATTATTGTTTTGACTATGATTATTCACTAGGGGTTGAAGTTTAATCTTTATTCCTTGAATAAGGAAGATCATCATGGTTTGACCAAAATGTACTCTAACATAAATATATAGTGATGGTGGTAAGGGATGAAAAAGGAAATCACATGTTCTGTGACACAATTCAACCTTTGTTAGTAGTTGGTGGATGAGAATCAATCACATTGAGGATTTTCTATAGTAATTTATACTTTTTGGAATGGAAGTGAGATTATTTTCCAATTTATTTCATGGTGGGGGTTCTGAGGACACCTTAGAGAAATTACATTATAAATGTTATTTTGACCAAATCTTGAATGTATCCTATTCGGTGCATATTTAGAAGATGTTAAAAGTGGATTAGTTGATGGAAATATACATCCGGGATAGTTTTTTGGGATGCGTTTCCATAATGTATTGTTTAATATCATGGTTCTCTATTTATACCATGCTTGTAATAATGAATATAGAAGGGATTGTGTTCGCATTTATTATTGAGTTGGGATTTTCAGTAACAGAATGATGGACAGATGAAATGTACAATAAATGAATTATATGATATACTAAGAGAGTATGTCTTGTCAATTTTTTGGTCTTGGTAGAACCACATTGCTCTCATTGAGTTTGCCTATGACAATAGTTATAAGGTGACTATTCATATGGCACCATATGGTGAAATCTATGGAATGGTATGTAGATCACCTCTACAATATATAGATGTGAGAGAGTGAGCATTTTGGTACTGTGTCTCTTATAAGAGACATCATATAATGTTTATCTGATTTGGAAAAACATAGCTATAGCTCAGAGTATGTGGAATCATTATTCAAATCAACATTGATGACCCCTTGAATTTTTTGAGGGTGATAATGTGATCTTTTTGTTATCTCCATGATTACTTCATGAAATGACATGGAGGTTGGGATTTTTGTCTCCCTTGTTCATTAGACATTTCAATTTTGTGAATAGGATTGTACTAGTGAAATATAGATCTACTCTTCTATGGAGGTATAATGTTATGCATAATATTTTTTATGTTTCACATATTTAGAAGTATTAGCCCAACCCTTCTCATTGGATAAACATTAATTATGTTACTATTTTGTTGTATTTTTTCATTTAATATCATCTAATTTGTGTTAGGGATCATTGGGGGAATGTTTTGTGGTGATTTTTTGTGCCAACAGTCCGTATGTTCGGCCAACATTGTCATATCTTAGATGAGTCATAGGAGAGGGAAGAAGATATGAGGGAATACTATCCTAAATATTTTACCGTAGAATCTTAGTGATTATTTCGATTATGTCTCAATGATTAAATATTATAATGTGGTGTGAATTTAAGATCCCCACCATTCTAGATATTCCTCTTGATAATTTTTAGGAACTATTTACATTTCACTTTGTTAGACCTTTCTATAATTTTAATTTTGAGTTTTTAGCTGAGAATCAAGAAATATCAAAGCCCATGTGGATTTTTATAGTTGGAAATTTTTTTGGGATAATGGTGTTGTTATCCCCAGGAAATCATGAACCCCTAGTTCGTGTCACATTATGTAGCACACGATTGGTGAATGGTTTTTTCAAACCATGCCACCTCCCTCACGAAACCATGAGCTCTTAAATATACGAGATTTTCATGGTGGTCACATCATTTGTCAAATCATGATGTACAATGGAGAAACTCTACACTTGATGAGTATGGGAATGTTTTTAAGGAACTCTATTTGGAAGATTGTTCACCTCCATGAAAAAAACCATGCATGCTAGTTTTAAACCACCAGAAAAATTTATTTTACATCTATAATCCCAATTTTTAACCCCATTCACCTTCCCTCAGCTGTAAATGATTTAATTTAATTTTTAAATCTATTGGGAGGATTAAAAGGATTAGAATACCCCTTTTCTAGTGAATCATACATCATCATGATTGATCTATGCCTAATGGGTACATAATTTATTATCGTTTTTATTTCCTTTCTCCATTGTATATTACCCTGATGAAGAGGGATGATTTTTTCAAAATTAGTTATGGTTTAGATCTAGTTTTTAGTGTGTGTTGTTCCTTTGGATATTGTTCATATATATTGGTCAGATATATTCTTTGTCATGTGTTTTCTATCATAACACATCAAATTGTAGATATCGATTTGGTGAATTTTCGTTAATGACCATTTGGTTGCTTGTATAATTTTAAATTATATTAGTACTAAATAAAATTATATTTATTAATTTTACAAAATTAATTTCCAACTTAGGCATTTGAATATTAAATTGAGTTACTTGATCGATTCACATAATATTGGGATATCCTCCATAAATCTTATTAGACCAATTGATGATTTTGAGACAAGACATTTTGGGAACCAATGGGGTGAGCCGATAAAACTGAAATAATAATTATTGTATAATATGTTATTGAAAATTATATTGATAATTTTTTTAATAAAATAAATTATGAAATGGTTTTAATAATGGAATATGGAAATGGTTGATAAATGGGTTATGAATATAGATCGATCATATGTTAGATTTGTTGATTAGTTATGGGACACATAATAATACTCAAAATAACCATTTTGTAAAGACTTATACTCTTGGAACCCATGATGGGTATATATATATACATCAATGAGTTCTAAGATATATACCAGGCCTTCAAATAACCAAATAGTTCCAGCCTAATGTTCTAGGCCCCCATGGATGAATTTGAAATTGGAATTAAATTATTAATGA
Source organism: Viscum album (assembly GCA_963277665.1). Classification (NCBI taxonomy): domain Eukaryota; kingdom Viridiplantae; phylum Streptophyta; class Magnoliopsida; order Santalales; family Viscaceae; genus Viscum; species Viscum album. The sequence continues at coordinate 288,074,981 of OY728138.1, forward strand.
AATTCTATGATATAATAAACTTTTATATCCCATAGTGGATGGTTTGGACTCTAAAATGGGCCTAAGAAGTTATTATTGCATCTCATGTTACTATAAACCCATAGAGCTATGTGGTTAATTAAAAAAGAATTTAATGTTCGAATTCATTATATTATCATTTGTACATCATTATGAATATAACACTATACTCTAGGATAGAATGATCATTTCATTATAAATAATTTGTGGTTGTTTACTATAACAAACCAAATTTTTTAATAAATTTTTATCAATAATTCTATTCGTTTCTTCAATAGCTTTCATTTCATGGAATTGTTAGTTTAAACGAAACATTTAGCATTATTATGTATCGGTTATCTCATATTAAAAAGATTGGATGACAATAATTGTAATAAAAACATTATAAGAAATATATTGTCTATTAATTTATGAAATTAATTCATTTTTAATCATTTTATTTTAATTTTGATGATTTTTTTAAATAAAGTTGTCTCATTCTATATATTTTTTATATGTGGGAAGTGAATTTCAATATATTTAATTATTCTTGGTAATTTTTTTTAAAGAAATATATATTTTATTGACATGATCATAATGTTTTGAAAATTCAGATATTATTTGTATACTCAAAGGATATGAAGAAATTCAATTTTAACATTAAAATTTAATTTTACATAATAATTAGTTTTTTCTCATTTTGAAGACATACATTATAATTAAATTCTTCCATTTATAATTATTTAATTTTATTAATATAATATTGATTTAAAATAAATGGGATAAAATTTTCTTCTTAAGTCCCTTTTATATTGATATAATTTTAAGAGTAACTGTGGTATAAATTATTACCTTATTAAATAATAAAAGGAAAAATATGGATTGAAAAAAGGGAAATACTATTTAAATAAATGATTATACAAAAAATGTCACATTCATTGTATTAAATATTTCGTATGTGTCCAAAAGTAAAAAATGTATGTTACAAATTAATCGATGTTCTATTATGAAATTAATAATCCTTTATTAATGATATCAATTATTTATTAACATTTGGGAAGCATTTATTAGATTATTTCATTAATAGTATTGTATATAACAAGAAGTCAATCATGTAACACTAATATTTTTATAATTAAAATATTTTTAATATATAATGATTTAGAAGATATGTTCAATTTTATATATTATTCTATAGATAAAAAATTTATCTAAATTAAGGTAATTTATTTTTAATCAATATTGAACAAATAATTACCTTAAAAATTATACTATGATGATATAGAAATTACACAATTAATAAAATATAAATTAAATATGATTTGGAATATAAAAATAAATATAATAATAATTAATTATTTTTCTCTAAGAATTTTTTTAAAATTTAAGAAATATTGGGTCATTATTATATGATTTTATCTAAAATATCTTATTGTCTCTATTTTTGAAGAGTCAAAGTACTAAATAGTGTCATAATTGACAGTAATAATATTTTAAGAAAAATTTTTTTTATTAAATTATTAAAAATTGTAAAGATATTAATTAAAAAAATTTGATTATATATGGGTTAAAATATCATTAATTGTCCATTTATGGTCCTATTATAACTTCATATGTAATAAATAACAAAATTATAGTATCATAAAAAGTGTGACCTTATATAAAATTAAAATATATTTAATATGGGTCAATTAGAATGATATGGTTTAAAATAATGTTACAAAATAAAATATATTGGATGAAGATACTACGCCATTAAATTTTCATTTTTTTCTAATCCACAAAATTTTGGAAACATTTATTTTGGGATTGAATTTATTATAAATTAATCTTTTGAAATATTCAAAAAATGTACTTCACCTCAATTATAAAGGGGACATCCTCTTTCACACATTCACACATCTTTTAGACTTATATCATGAGCTTAAACTACTAATTTAACATCTAGAAATCATAGGAAACATTATACATGTGATTGTCTTCTCATAATACCATCCATAGATCATTTTAAAGGATGTCTAAAGAAATGTTTCACTAAAGAGATAATATCTCTAATCAATCACATTATATTTCTACTATTACATACATACTACAAATAAATGATGGAAGTAATAATATAATAACTTATTTATCCACCATATAATTAAATTTTTATGTGATTTTAAAACACCATTATAGACCAAATTTTCCTTAAAAACGAAGTTAATGTATAAGTCATTTATAGTTACGACTTATCGTATCCACGCAAAGATAAAATTAATTTTTCATCACTATCTTTAACGGATGGTTATAATGATGGGATTAATGAATATAAATGATATACAAGGTATAATATGGTTTCTATAAATATGAATTAATTTTTAGCTTTTTTTATTCTATAAATCAATTAATTAAAACAACACTCATAAGTATGAATGACATATCATCTCCATGAATGGTGTATTTCATTTTTCAATATCTACCATATTTCAATGGTTATAAATACATAAATAATTATATATTATTATTCTTATACTATTATTAATATAATGTAAATGATGACTTCAAGATCAAATTATATGTTCCATGAATACCAAACCTAAATATGATTGTAAAATGATGTAGTGGTAACACAAAATAATGATTTTGATAAAAAAATATTTAAAAAATAGAGAAAAGTTGTTATAAGAAAATAAATAATGTTCTTTAGAATTATGGTTATATAATTTATTTAATATAAATCGCTATTAATAATAGAGGTGTTTTGAACACAAATAAAGAAATATAAGGCTGGTGTTAAGGGTTTATTTCTCAATCTCATCATTTTTCGGGATTGTTTCAATTTATGTTTACACTAGGTAATATTACTCATAATTTTTATTGTTTTCTAAAAATGATTTCAATAATTTTTTTCTATTATCATAAGAATTTTAATTTAATTTTTACTACTTATTATCTTTCTATAAAATTGTTTGAAAATAAATATTTTTCATTTTTTAATCAAGGATCATTATGAATTTTCCAAAAAAAAGGATTGAAATGAATGTTTTATTAGTTATATAGAATTAAATGGTTTCAATAATTCATGATTCAATAATTTCATGATGATTAATTTTCAGTATTACAATATTGTTTTCAATTAAAATATTTTCCTTTAAAATTGTGGGGATTTTTAGATGAAATATTGATTTTAAACATGGAAATGATATTTTCATGATGAACTTTGTCATGTAGTTTTTCAAAACGAATTTACCTATAAGATAACTTTATTTTATGTTATTAATTATATAAAAGGGTTATAACTCATGGAAACTATCAATTTTATTTCTATGGTGGTTTTATTTTTATGATGGAATGATATTTTTGAATTTGTGTTTAGGTGGATTATGGTATAATGAAATTATTAGGAAAACCTTTTATCTTCAATGGTTTTGATATGATGAATGATATTTTTCATGTATCACAAATATTTATGGTATTAATGATGTCATTAGTGGGACATATATCACCTTTTAATTCATTGGGAATTATGAATATGTCATTCTATAAACATTACTAGAACATAGAGTGAACTAGGATCATTGGGGAATTTTCCTCCATGATAATCTTGGGGGTGAACCATAACTAATATGATATTTTGGGTTGTAAATCAATCAAACTATGATAATCTTGGAATGTATACTTGACTACCCATGAAATTATTTTCTATTATTATGTGTTTTAGAAAATTCCATGGTTTGTTACAATACTAATCATATATGGTTTATTTTCTTTTATAATTTACGTATGTTAAAATTTCATGATTAATTCCATGATAGAATATTAGGAAATATTTTATATAGGGTATAATTTTGAAATTTTATGTTCGTATTTCTATATCATTATTCTTTCTTTTGGCTTGATATCTTCCTCATTTACCCTTACAGATAGTATTAGCTGACCCTTTTCATATAATCTTATTTTGTAAGACTTATCATATGGTATTAGGTGTATTATCTCTTAAATGATTCTCATTATGACTATATTAGTGTGAGATAATATCGATATATTATAAACTATTTGATTAAGTTTCCATGATTCCAATGGTAGTATACCATTATTATCATTAGACATGTGTTTTTATAATGTATTGAATAGTTATATAGAAATATTAAATATCAACATATGATATGTTTGGATTGTTATATTTGGTATCATAATATGACTTTCATTATGAATTTGAAAAGAGAATGACAAAAAACATAGTAAGATTCCTAAGGATTACATTATGTGTAAGATAAAATCCTAAAATTATGATGATGATCATGAATGGACAATATTATACCTATTATGTCATAATACAAGGTCTATTGATTTAGAAATATTATGATTATTAATTATTTTTTAGATTTTCACTTTTTTATTATCTATCAAGATATATTTTTATGTTTTACTTAATGGATAAAAACTAGAAGAATAACATTAATAATGAATATAATGATAAATACAATGAATTTCCACCTAAAAAATCAAATTTTATGTGGGATGTAATGACATATAATGATGCTATTTTTTTGAAACCCTTTTAGGTTAAGGATCATTCCCAGTTTTAAAGTGACCAATGGAGGAAACAATATGTTGTTGAATCATTCGTGAGAAAAAACACCTTATTATAGTGGATCTTTTAATCCAATGGTGGTTGAGCGATGGACAAGAACCATTTAAAAAATATTATCTTTCCTCTAAATATAAAGACATATAATAGGGTTTTTTATCATTTAGATTTAGAGGAAGATAAATGGTTCAATATTATTAAGAATACGGTATGTGAGGAAGAAATAGAATCAATATAATATTAATAGTTCATGTAGTAATTTTTTAAAAATTACATTCCTCATATTATTCATATAAATATAATGAAGGTGTTCAATGAGATAACAAAAAATAATGATGAATCTACTTGTATAAAAAAAATTAACCATCCTTGCATGTTACTATTTTGGATTTTCCTCCATTCTGAATGTATGGTTTACAAATTAACCTATAGAATAAAACCAAATCCATGAAGGTAACTATCCATATGAAACATTTTTAGCTATGCTGAATTTTTTTATGTTCTTTAAAAGTGGATTTAGATATTGGAGTTACCCATCAATCTAATTATTTAAAAAAATGGAAGTTAGATGAAATTATGAAAACTATTGAGAGAATAACATGACTTTTATAAGGCCCACAACATTAAAACATACATAATATAAAGTTTAGTAAATAATTTTCTTTCTCCCACATTATTAATCATTTCAGGTATATATATTTAAGTAATTTTTCTATTATTAATAAAAAACATACCATAATCGTACAAGATGATACTACCAAATATTAACAATTTTATAAAAATTATAAAACTTTTAAAATTAAACATGGTGCCTTTATTGGAAAAAAACGTATTTAACTCCTCTATTTTCATAAACATTTTTATAATTTATGGAAACAAATGAAAAAATATGGGATGACAACAAAAATCTCTTAAAGGGATATAAAATAAGGAATGAAAATTTTAGTGCATGAATATTTTTAACTCATGAACTTTTTTCACAAAATAATAATTCTCGCCTATGGAAACTTACAACAAGAAATTATAATATTCCTGAAAATACTTCACAGAATTCATAGCATCCACATCAAACTTATATGGTTTCTTTCATGGATTCATAATGAGTAACCTTCATGGTTATCTTGGAAATACCCATCACAATATATTTTCTAAATGTCTTAGGAGAACCCGTATCATTTTACTGAATCTCATTATCCAATGAATTGGAGATCTATCAGGATCTCAACCTAACACATTTTATCATGGAATAAATCATATATATAATAAATTACCAAGAACCAAAACATAATAACAACACATAAATCGTGCATAAAGGGAAAAAAATTAGTTCCATATTTCAATCAGAAAATATCATTTCATGATATCAACATAATAAATTTCTTATCAAAACCATTTTCAATACAAAAATACATGTAAGGAGAATGTCGTATATTTTTTCATTCAAGAAAAAAATCCTTGTATATGAAGCTAAATATCAAATAACGTTTATGGTGGAAAATATGTCATTGTCGTCTTATAAGATAATAAAACATTCCTTTTGTCATATTATACTAAATTCAACCTCTCCATATTAATATATTACTTTTAAAAAATATTGAATTAAATTCAATATATAAATAAAAAATAAATATTCAAAATTCATTTGACATGTAATATTTTAAAATCATAATCAAGAAGTATAAATTTATCCCAAAGAAGGAAAATTAGGAATAGAAATTTTCACACCTCGAGTTTTAATTGTGTCATATATTACTTAACTTACAGAATAATAATTTTAGATTAAATTTAATTTATTGAGAACCTTTTTCAAAATTATTATTCATATTATATCACTTATTACCATGTAATTAAAATTACTTATTTATTTAAGTTCATGTTCGACGTATTGATGATATTTAGTATTTCAGTCAAAAATGAACACATCATGATATCAAAAGTCAATGTGCTCATAAGTCCTTTATCTGAAGATAAATTAAACCTGATATATATATATATATATTATAAATATAATAGATTTTTTTTAATAATAGTTGATGAAAAACTAAAAACATCATTCATGGAGAAAACGGGTTGTATGTTCACAAAAACGCAATTTTCATTTTTCTAGTTTTATAGAAAGATACAAGTTAAATAAAACATCTATAAATATTTATACATCTAAAATATCATAATATAGTCATAAATATTTCTTCTATATTATATTTTCTTCCAATAAAATATCTAATACATTCCTTTTTATGTGTGAATGGATCACATCATTTGGAGGAGGCAGTGGTCCACACATCCCCAAACGAAGTTATCATATAACAAAAATAAAGAAATAACGATTGTATATTTAATATAACATTTCAAGAATATGAAATAGGATATAATATACATATTTAAATATTATTTTACAGTGAGAATAGTTTTAATATCATTCATAAAGGTGGTAATATAAAAGGAAAAAAATATTCATAGAGGTCATTAATTGACATAACATGGAAAAAAATTAACTTCATTGAATAATATGAGGTTATAAAACAAATTGATATGATATATTTTATAATAAATATAAAAAATAGTTTTCACACTATTTGGGAGTTATAATTCATTGATTTATGAATGATTTTATGATAAATAAGAGAATGAATTGAAATTAAGAAGGTTACATTGAGAAAATTTCATCTTAAATATCCCCTCATTAATAATACCTTGAGGGCTATAACACCCCAAGCTTCCACGGTACGCTTCACTTTGAATAATACTGTAGTGTGTGTTGTACGTAACTTCGAGGTTCTAACAAACACCACAACCAATGAAACTAGTCGTTATGAATATTAATATCCACTTTTTTAAATTTTATAAATTTTATCTTTTGAAATGGACTTCATTTTTTGATTCGGAATATCGAAATTAGCTTTGGGTGAATTATTGGTATTTTTCAGAAAACATTCAATTTCAGATGAATAGTGAAAAACACTGAGTTATAGTTTAAAACCACATTTTTATTTAAATAATTATTTATTTTATTTAAATTTATTTTAGGTCAAAATAGATACATAATACTTATATATGTTCAATGTACTTCATTGGAGTCATTTTATAATAATTTTAGATATATAAAATTTTTTTGAACCTTTCACCATATTTTACCCACCTCATATGAGAATTTGAAAATTCACATAAAACATAATTTTAAAACTTCTGTGAGTCGAATTTCTAAAATATGAGAACAATGGTTAATATCATGGAGTAAAATGTTGTTCAATAAGCCAAAAAACTTTTTTGGTGAATAGTAACGTTTTACTTTTATTTAGCACGGTTAAAAGTAAATATGGTATTTTATGATAAAAATGATATTATTATTACCCTAACACATGTCATAATACTATTGGCTTTGTATAATTAAACAAAAATATTAACCTTAGGAATAATATATGAACCTCTTTGGTCCACTTGTATTAGATTAGGACATTTCTTATTATTTAATTCAAAGAAGAGTTAAAAGAGTTATAATCAAAGTTTAATAACTAAAACATTTTTAATATAGGGTTATACATAAGATAAATCTGATTATAATTATTCATTAGAAAGATAAACAGACTTCCTAAATAATGGTGTTTTATTTATAATTTTTAGAAATTAAATAATTTAATTTTTTAATGACACTATATAATGTAGTAATTACGTTATTAATAAAATAATAAAATAAATTATATTAAAAATATCCAAATATATATAATTTGAGACTTTTCTTAATTAAACTAATTTTTTAGTTTAATATTAAATATTAGGGTTGGTTAGATGAATGTTTTTCTATGATATAATGCTGTTATAAATTTAGAAAAAACAAAATACCAAATATTGTCAAAATTGACATAAAAGTGTTTTTTAAAAAATATTATATTATTAGTTGATGTTCTATTCTTAAAAATATAAGGGTCATCAAAAATACATATATAATTATAGGTTAATCATTAATGAAACACATTAGGTTTTCTTGGAAGTATATAGTATGTTTATTAAACATATAATATAAAACAACAAAGAGACATGGTAAATGTCAATCTATTTAACTAAGAGATAAATCTAAAAGATAAAGTTAATATAGTGACACAAACCTGTCTAAAACCTATTGGTTCAGTGGTTTTCCACACTTCCCCACCTTACACTTTAAATAATCTATTTTGGATCCATTAAAACCTGAAAATTATTTTATTATAAAACAATATTACTAGCTTTTCCTAAAGTACCCATCACTACTCTTATAAAAGGTCACTCCATCTACTTTCTAATTCACACCATCAAATCCTTTTGGATAGGTGAACCTCTGCCAAAATATCCTTTCAACTTTCCTCCCATCATCCTAGAGGCCTTAATTTAGTTAGAAATCCAACCTATGGAGCCCTTTTGATCAAACCAAAAGGAAGAACCTGAAGAAGAGGTAAATATCTCAACACCTCTTTCAAGTTCCTTTATTCATCCACTTCCTTTATCTTTGTCTTTTCCATTCTAAAATATTAACTCCAGTATCTTCTTTATACTGTGATGTTATTATAAATATGGTTCAACCAAATTAATTATGTTATACATCCTTTGAATGACATGTCACCATACATCCGTACGTTCGGCCTACCGTCTGCACAACGTGGTGTAATTATTTTTCAGTGCATTATTATTTGGATGGGTATAAAAATGATGTTTAATTTATGTAAATAATAAATATATCATGATAATTATTCTGTATATATTATATAACATCCAATTATATATTATTTTAATATTAATGAATGATATTGTCGCTCGTGCCTACGTACGGATTATCGTCTCCATGAACACGATGTGATTCATTCCCCATCATATCCATTCAAAACTAATTTTCATTAGCTAGTTAAAAATAATATTTAAATACTTTATATAATTCTGGATATGAATAAGTTACATCCCATACATAAAAAAATGACTCACATAACAAATAATATAAAGGAAAACGAATCTATTAACACCTGAAACGACGATAATACTAAGATATTATTAGAAAAACAATGTTAAAAGATTATATATGATATCATATTAATGTATATGATTCTTGAATAATTAAATATCAATTATTTCACCATTATACAGGAGTTTAACCTACCATCAACCATGAAAAAGTACAAAGTAAGGGTTAATTTCACAATCTCTCCATTATTTGAGGTTGTTTATACCTAATTATCTAATAGGACCGCTTTATCAACCACATCCGTGTTTTTTAAAAATGTATTTCAAAACATTCTTACAATTTTATTGATTATGGGTTAAAGTAAATTTTACCCTTTTTTGACTTTTTATAAGATGTTTATAAAGGAATCTTATTGTTCTTTTCCAAACAAGGTCCATTTTAACCTTTTCCACGAATGTAAGTTAAAATTGTTTTCTAACTTATACAAAGGGTGATGCTATTTTCCACTATTATAAAATCATAGATGCTTCCCTTAAAAGATTATAAGAATATTTTCAATGTAAATGTTAATTTTTATAATTATCTGACTTTTAAATGATTTCAAAAAAGATATATTTCTCTATAAGATTTTTTATTTCATCTATGTCAACATCTTTTCATAGACATTAAGCTTATTTGAAGTTGATTTATTATGATACAAAACATCCATATTATATTTAAGGTTTTTTGATATGTTTAACTATAGATGTGTTATTTTTATACCATTCATGGTTTATGGAGAATGTATTAACATTTTATATGATAGTTTTAATATGAATGTTTATGTTATGATTAAACCTGTTAATATGAGGAATGCATTGGTCTTAATATGTGATGGGTGGAGCCCACTATAGCTCCTAGATGCATCGTTAGGTCTCATGAGACAAACTAGTATCTTGGAACAAGTCCTTGACAAAATCTTATTTGTAGTCATCGCACAAGGCCTTGACTATGTGGTTATGACAGTCTGGACTTATGCATTCCATCATTATGAAAGTGGTAATTTATATTGCATGTGATTATTCAACTAATAGAATATCCATGAGAATAAGTAAATGGAAATATTCCATTTTATTTTTTCCATGTTTTGATAATGTTCAGGTTTAAAAGGCTTTTGTTTTAGTTATACATTTCCTTAAAATTTTATGATTATTTATGAAAGTTTCCTCTATATTGTTATCCTTACTGAGCATCTGAGATCACCCCTTTCTATGTTTTATTTTTCCCAGGATGTGAATAAGTATTTTATGAATGACCTACAGGGATTATCTAAGGGGATATTACTGTGGAATATGGAGACTATATTGTTGTAGTTTTTCACTTTATGATGTAATGTAAGACATATTAATGTATCTAGTCTTTTCAAGGCTACTAAACTAATCAGACTTTAGAGACTTGATCTTTTGTGATAATTCCAATATTATGTAATAATGCAACGACTCTAGGTAACTGGGGTCAGTGTGTTACAGTTGGTATCAGAGGATGTTTAGTACAATCCTTGGAAGCTAGATTTAGATAAACTCTGATTAGAGCACATAGCCCTAAGATAGACTTCGAGGATTACTATAGAAAAACAACCAAAAAATTTTCATATTATAGATATTTTGTGTGTTTTCCAAGCAATACATCCATGTTTGGATACGAGCTGGTAGAGGCAGCTCTGGCACAGATGTACCTAGAGGTAAAACCTGAAAACACCACTTTGAGCAAGACTCGAACAGGAACTGGTGCACACCAACAGGCCTTGCTGCACTCTTGGTTATGACACTCTTAGGGGAAATGATTAGGATAATTCTCATTTTCATTACAAACCATTATGAATGTTTTATTAGTATATACATCCTCAAATATTTCTTTTATGATTATGGATTTTATCCATAAACTGTTCAATTTATGTTAGGTGTTTTAGAAGTTTTGAATTATGTATTTCGATTCATAAACTGATCTAGTTTATGCCATTATTTAGAAGTGTCACATAGTGGATGAAATGTAATATGTACCAATGAACACACTACATGTAGAGATTTCCCTCCTACTCAATATAATTATTGTGGATCTGGTGATACAACTAGTGCTAATCAGCTTATCACTATACTAGGAAAACTCACTAAGGTTATGGATAATAACCATACCTATATGGAGCACCCAGATCCACAATGTGGATGATCAATGTTAGATCACTTCATGAGGTGAAAAACACCAAAATTAAATGGGAGAACAAATCCATTAGTTACCGAGCAATGGATAAATTTCTTATAGAAAAGATTTCATGCCTTGGGGAGTAGTGAAAGGGAAAAAGTTTTCATGGTAGTTTACTGCCTCACTAGAGATGCTGATCAATGGTGGTCATTGATTCACAACATAATGGAAGATGAAGAAGTATCAAATATGGAATGGAATGAGTTTAACGATATTTTCTTAGAAAAATACATTCCTCATGCCCAACGAGTGGATAGGGAAAGACAATTTTAGAGTCTGAGGCAAAAGTATCACGAGAATGTTGAAAAGTATGAGTCTATCATTACAAGGTTAGCAAGGCATGCTGAATATTATATACGTAACCCAAGAAGTAATATTTTTCATTTATTTTATGGATTGAAAGTATTTATCCATTGAGAATTAGTCTCACAATCCTTCTCTTCATACGAAGATATTGTCTCATGTGCTATCAAAGACAGAAAAGGAATTCTCTAAGTCTTATGACTTTAAAGAAATGCAAGAGAAGAAGATATCTGTTGATAACACTGGAAATACAAATAAGGGGAAGAAGGGAAACGTTGAATATCTATCCTATAGTAAATGTGGGAAGAAACACCCTGGTACGTTTTGAAGGAAATGGGAGTCTGTTACAAGTGTGCTGAGAAATGCCACCAAGCTCGTGATTGTAAGGGGAAGAAAGAGGCTACTGATGTTCCATGCTGCAACTGTAGCGATATGGTACATTATTCAAATTAATTTCCTAAGAGTTAGGGGAACATAACTCAGAAAAGGCCAAGGGAACAAGGACAAGATTATTCTAACACTACTATTGAGGTAGAAGCTCCGAAAGACAAGGTTGCAAGTAATTTAATGGTTTCCTCAAGTTTATAAAATTCTTTATTTGATTATGGATCATTACATTGTTTCATATCATCCCACTTTTCTAATACATATAGATATTTCCAATTTGATTTAACAAGGGAGTTTTCAGTAAAAACTCTTAAAGGAAGTATCATTGCATCAATTTTTTGTGAATTTATTCCCATTAGATCATATAAATGTTCTTTATCTTCTGATCTCATCATCATACCCATGATTGAATTTGATATAATCCACGGTATGGATTATATTTCAGACCACGATGAGAAGATTAATTGTAAGGAGAAGGATGTTACATTTTTTGATGATGATGATAAAGAACACCTTATCTTTTGAGAAGAATCATCACCACCTAATTCTTATCTAGATCCACCCCCAGTAGCTCAACTAAATTCAAATATTGGGGATGAAGAGAAAGAAATAACTGTGGCTGAGCAATGTAATGTTCAAAGAGAGGATGTACCTATTGTTTAAGAATATGTTGATGTGTTTCCAAAAGATTTACCTGGACATCCTCAAGAATGATAAATTGAGTTTTCCATTGATTTAATTCCTTGATCAGGGCCCATATCGATGACCCATTATAGAATGGACACTGTGTAATTAGTGGAAATAATGAAACAACTCGAGGAATTGAGTAATAAGGTATTTATTCTCCCTATTGTTTCTCTATGGGGTGCCCTTCTCCTTTTTGATAAGAGGAAATATGGATCTATGATGTTGTGCATCGACTACAGAGAGATCAATGCTATAAATATAACGAACATGTATCCACAACCTCGCATTGATGATTTATTTGAACAACTGCATTGATCTCAATACTTTTCAAAGATTAAACTTTGATGTGGGTAACATCAGTTTTGTGTGAAGATTGAAGACATTCCAAAGACAACACTTCGAACCAGTTAAGGGCATTACGAGTTAATAGTAATGCCTTTTCGATTGACTAATGAACCCTATATAATCGTGGATATAATGAAGAGAGTTTACAAGGAATATCTCGATGATTTTATTGTGGTATTTATGAATGATATCTTGGTATAATCCAAAATCTAAGAAGATCAGGAAAATCACTTGTGCATTATCCTGAAGACTCTTAGATGACAAGAGTTATACGGGATGTTTAGAAAATGTGAATTCTGGCTTCAGGAGATTTATTTTTCCTCTCAATATGGTCTGTAAGGATGAAATCTTTTTTCATCCTTCTATGACAAGATAAATCCAATAGTGGCCAGAACCAATGAGTATAACTGAGGTACATAGTTTTATTGGTTTAGCAGGTTATTATTGATCTTTCGTCCAGAATTTTGTCCGGTTGGCTAACCCATTAACCAAACTCACACGAAAAGGGGTTAAATTTTATTGGAAAAAATAGTGTGAATTTTTTTTTTTGAAGAACTGAAATGAAGATTAGTCAATGGTCCTATATTGAATCTATCATCGGGGAATGATGGGTTTGTTATTTATAGTGATGCTTCAAAGAAAGTACTTGGTTTTGTGCTTATGAAGAACGAAATGGTTATTGCCTATGTATCACGATAGCTAAAAATTTATGAGCAAAACTACCGTACTCATGATCTTGAGTTAATAGATGTAATATTATCTTTGAAGATATGGAGACACTATCTATATGGTAAAAAATGCGAGATTTATATTGATCACAAGATTTTGAAGTACATTTTCTCACAAAAAGAACTCAACATGAGGAAAAGGGGACGACTTGAACTACTCAAGGATTACGATTGCACTATACACTGCCACCCGAGGAAGGAAAATAAAGTGGTAGATGCTTTTAGTAGAAAGGATCATAGAGTTTTGAAGAAGATGATAGTTGTAAAAGATCTTATATACATATATCTAGTAAATATGGATATGGGAGTCTCCATGGAAGGGGAAACAACAATAATTTTTCAAATGGTTGACAGACCATCATTAATAGAAAGGATAAAGAGTTCTAAGACCGATGATGAAGAGTTTCAGAAGATTATTAATGCTGTGAATGATGGGATATTTACAGAAATTGTGTATGAAGATGAAATTTTGAAATTTGGGAAGAGAATTTGTGTTCCTGATATACATGATCTAAAAAGGGAATTGTTGGATGATACTCATAGTCCCAATTTCTATATACACCCTAGTAGCACCAAAATTTATAAATATTTAATGGAACATTTTTGGTGGGACAACATGAAGAGGGATATCGCTGATTTTATGTCAGGATGTATGGTTTGTCAACAAGTGAAAGAAGGAAGGCAACAACCTGAAGGAGTCATGCAACCTCTTCCCATACATGAGTGGAAATGGGATAATATTACGATGGACTTTGTAATGGGACTACCAAAGACTCCTAGAAGGAATGATGTAATATGAATCATTGTTGATCATCTTACCAATTCAACACATTTTCTTGCTATAATAGAATATTTACTAGTTGAATGTTTAGCAAGACTATATATTAATGAAGTTGTGAGACTTCATTGAATACCCCTATTGATTGTTTTTGATCGTGATCCCTATTTTACTTAATGATTATAGAAAAGTCTTCAGAAATCCCCAAATACTAGACTATGTTTGAACACTTCCTACCTCCCTCAAATAGATGGAAAATCAGGACAAAAAATTCAATTCATAGAAGACATGTTATGATCCTTCTCACTTGACATTCAGGGTATGTGGGATCAATATTTACCTATGGTGGAATTTTTCTATATTAATATATTCTATTCATGTATTAATATGGCACCATGTAAATACTTATATGGAAAGACATGTCACACACCATCTTTTTGGGATGATTTTGGAGAAAGAAAACTCATAGGTCTAGAAATTGTGGAGGAAACGATGTAAAAGGTGAAGGTTATCCAAACCCACATGAAAGCAGCTCAATGTAGGTAGAAGAGCTATGCCGATAACGGAATAAAGGATTTGAAATTTCACTTAGGAGATCATGTTTCCTTGATGGTATCTCCATGGAAGGGTGATATATGTTTCGGTAAGAAGGGAATATTGAGTCCTAGGTACATCGGACCTTTCAAAATACTAGAACGAATTGGGGTTGTACGTAGTTTACCGGTTGGAAATGGCGTCATTCTCTCCAAAGTTCATGATGTGTGCCATGTATCCCTGTTAATAAAATACATGCCTGACCAAATGCATGTAATCACCTATGAGGAATTAGAACTGGAACCCGATCTGTTATTTCGAAGATCCTGTTAGGATTCATGATATGAGAGAAAAAGTATTGAGAAATCGAACGACTCGTCTGGGAAAAGTGCTTTGGAGATACCATAAGATAGAAGATGCAATGTTGGAAACCGAGGAACTTATGATGTAGAACCCCCCAAGTCTTTTTACATAGTAATATTCAAGAAATTTTGAGGATGAAATTATTTGGAGGAGGGGATAATGTAACATCCCAAGCTTCCACGGTTTTCTTCTCATTGAATAATATAGTAGTGTGTGTTGTACACAACTTCAAGGTTCAAACACACACCACGACCAATCAAACTAGCTGTTATGAATAGTAATAACCACGTTTTGAAATTTTATAAATTTTATCTTTCAAAATGGTCTTCATTTTGGGATTTGGACTATCAAAATTAGTTTAGGGTGAATTTTTGGTATTTTTCTGAGAATGTCCAATTTTCGAGGAATAGTGAAAACACTGAGTTATAGTTTAAAACCAAATTTTTATTTAAATAATTATTTATGTTATATAAATTTATTTTAGGTAAAAATAGATACATAATACATATACATGTTCAATTTAATTCATTGGAGTCAATTTATAATATTCTTAGATATATAAAAATATTATTGAACTTTTCACCGTCTTTTACCCTTCGAGGAGAATTTGCAAATTAACATAAAACATAATTTTACCACTTCTGTGAGTTTAATTTTGAAAATAAAAGAAACAATGTTAATATCAAGGTTTAAAATGTGGTTCAATAAGACAAAAATAGTTTTTGGGGAATAGTAAATTTTAACTTTTATTTACCATAGTTAAAAGTAAATAGGGTAATTAAGTGTAAAATGATATTTTTATTACCCTAACACATATCCTAATTCTATTGGATAAGTATGATTCGACCAAAAGGAACCTTTGGAATAAAATATGAACCTTGTTGGTCCACTTGGATTAGATTATAACATTTATTAATATTTAATTCGAAGAAGAGTTAAAAGAGTTAAAATCAATGTTTAATAACTAAATCATTTTTAATATAGGGTTATACATAAGGTAAATTAGATTATAAATATTAATTATAAAGATAAAAATAATTCCTACAAAATGGTATTTTATTTATAATTTTTAGACATTAAAAATTTTAATTTATTTATGACACAATATGATGAAGGATTGACCTAATTAATGAAATATTTAAATAATTGATATTATAAATATCCAAATAAATGTAATTTGAGACTTTTAATGAATTAAAATGATTTTATAGATTAATATTAAATATTATGGTTAGTTTGAAGTAATTATTTTGAAGAAATAATGCTATTAAGAATTTTGAAAAAAAATACCATAGAGTGTCAAAATTGAAATAAATGGTTTTTTAAAACAAATATTATATTATTAATTGATATTCTATTACTAAAAATCTAAGGCTCATCCTAAATACTTATATAATTATAGGTTAATCATTAATGAACCACATGGAGTTCTTTTAAAAATATATGGTATGTTTATTTAACATATAATATAAAAACACAAAGAGACATGGTAAATGTCAATCTATTTAACTGAGAGATAAATCTAAAAGATAAAGTTAATATAGTGAACCAAACCTGACTAAAACCTATTGGTTTAGTGGTTTTTCACCCATCCCCGCCTTAACTTTTAAATAACCTATTTTTGAGGCATTACAAACCGAAATTTTTTTTATTATAAAATAATAATTCTAGCTTTTCCTAAGGTGCCCTGCACCCCTCTTATAAAAAGGAACTCCCCCTACTCTCTAATTCACACCATCAAATAATTTTGGTTCAGCCAACCTCTACCACAATACCCTCTCAATTGTCATCCCTTCATCCTAGAGTCTGTACTTTAGTCATAAATCCAACCAAAGGATCCCTTTTGATCAAATAAGAAACAAGAACCCGAAGAATAGGTAAATATCTCACCACCTCTTTCAAGTTCCTTTCTTCTTCCACTTCCTTTCTCTTTGTTGTTTTCATTATAAAATAACAACTCCAGTATATTCTATATATTGTGATGTTATTCGATATATGGTACAACCAAATTCATTATTTTTTCCATCCTTTGAATGACATGTCACCATACGTGTGTACGTATGGCTTACTATATCCATATCGTGGTGTAATTATTATTCAATACATTGTTATTTGGATGGGTATAATAATGATGTGTAATTTTTTTAAATAATAATGACAACAAGATAATTATTCTTTATATATGATATAACATCCAATTATATATTATTTTAATATTAAATAATGATATTTTCTCTCGTGCTTACGTACGGGTTACCATCTCCACAAACGCGATGAGATTCATTCCACATCGTATCCATTCAAGACTAATTTTCATTATATGATTAAAAATAATATCAGGAGACTTGATATCATTCCGGATATGAATATGTTACATCCCATACATAATCAATTGGACTCACATAATAAATAATATAATGGAAAAAGAATCCGTTAACACCGGAAACGACGATAATACTAAGATATTATGAACAAAAAAATGTTAAAAGATCATATATGATATCATATTAATGTATATGATTATTGTATAATTTAATAACAATTATTTCACCATCATACGCGATTTTAACCTACCCTCAACCTTGGAAAAGTACAAGGTAAGGGTTAATTTCACAATCTATTCATTATCTGAGGTTGTTTATACGTAATTATCTACTGGGACCTCTTTATCATCCACATCTATGTTTCTTAAAAATGTATTTCAAAACATTATTACTATTTTATAGACTCTGGGTTAAAGTCAATTATACCCTTGTTTGACTTTTAATAAGATGTTTATAAATGAATCTTCTTGTTGTTTTCCAAAAAAAGTTCCTTTTTAATCTTTTCGACAATATTTCCACCATTATAAAATCATCAAAGCTTTCCTTAAAAGATTATAAGAATATTTACAAAGTAAATGTTTTAATTTATAAATATGTGACTTTTAAATGATTTAAAAAAAAGAGATATTTCCGTCAAATAGTTTTGATTTCATCTATGTCAACATCCTTTGATTGTTTTTAAGCTTATTTGATGTTGATTTATTATGATACAAAACTTCTATATTGTATTGAAGGTTTTGTGATATGTTTGATTGTGGATGTATTATTTTTATACCATTCATAGTTTCCGGAAAAAGTATTGACATTATATATGCTAGCTTTAATACGAATTTTTATATTATGTTTAAACCTATTCATATGTTGAATGCATTGGACTTAGTATGTGATGGGTGGAGCACGCTATAGCTCCTCGATCCATCAGTCGGTCTCATGAGACAAACTAGTGTCTTGGCACAAGTCCTTGACAAAATCATATATGCAGTCCTCTCATAAGGCCTTGAATATGTGGTTATGATAGGTTGTCCTTATGTATTCCATCATTATAGAAGTGGTTAGTGATATTGCATGTGATTATTCAACTAGTATAATATCCATGTGAATATGTAAATTTAATTATTTCATTTTTTTTTCTCTATTTTATGCTAAAGATCAAGTTTAAAAGACTTTTGTTTTAGTTATACATTACCTTAAATGTTTATGCTTTATTATGAAAGTTTCCTCTATATTGTTATCCTTACTGAGCATTTGAGCTCACCCCTTTCTATGTCTTATTTTTTCCAGGATGTGAAAAAATATTTTATGACTGACCTATAGTGATTGTCTGAGGGGATATGATTGTGAACTATAGAGACTATGTTTTTGTGTTTTTTCACTTTATGATGGAATGTAAGACATATTAATGTTTATAGTGTTTCTAGGGCTACTAAACTAATTGGTATTTTGAGGCTTGATCTTTTGAGATCATGATAATGCTATGTAATAATGCACCAACTCTGGGTAACTGGGGTCAGGGCGTTACAAGGACCATGGATTTGTATATAGGTGAGACCTATAGAACATGCACGATATTCAAGTGAGGATGAGAGGATTGGGAATATATTTTAGGATCTAATTGGATTTTTGGTTCATAATATAGTGGTGGAGATGTGGTATTTATACATGATGAGACTGGGGATAATGTGATTAATTTATTGATTATTTTATATTAAATACTAACCATATAGAGGTGGAATTATTTTCCACGAATTTGGATTGAAATTAATACTTTTTAGTCTTTTTTAGGTGTAGAAACACCTCAAACTACAATTAAATGTTCTATTTTGTAGGTATGTTATTCTTTAACCTTTTATTTTAATCCTTTTGCCAATTTTTTCTTTTACTATATTAAATAATTTACTTACCATAGTAACTTTTTTATTCCTAAAAATGAAATTGACCATAAAAAATATTTTAAACCTTGATAGTAATAATATGGAATCAATTTTATGTAATAAAATTCACATAATTTTTAAAATTAGGTTTAATGTTAATTCCACTTACAAAACTATAAAATAGATTTTCAATGTGAAATGTTCAAAAGATTTAAATGTTTTTAAAAGTAATTTCAATTTGAAATTTACTCTAATGACCAAATTTTGATAAATATATAAAAATTATCCTATATATAATTAAGAATTAATTAATTGGGTAAATTCTGGATTTAAATAAAATATTTTAAAAATCAGTTTTGAATTACATTGTAGTATTTTTTACAATCCATTAAAATTATGATAGTTATCATTTTAATAAGAAAAATTTATCGCAACAAAATTTTGATATCCTTCATTCAATATGTTTTTTATTTTATCATATAAAAGTTATAACTATTCCAAAATTTACATTTAAAATGTGTTCCCCATCAAAAAGCAAAATAAACTACCTTTTAAAAATATTAGATATTTTCTGCCTAAAATTGTTCTTTTTTTTTATCATTTTAAGCCTCTAAAATTTATTTGATAAAGGTAAATACATTTAATAAACATGTGTAATGATAATATAGTTAGTTATTTTCATTCTATATAATATATGTACTAGGCGATAACTACTATTTAAAATAATATTACTACTAATTTATTATTTTTTGGTATTACTCAATCTTGTGTGCAACAAAAGATTTTGGAGAAAACCATTTATACATGTAAGGAAATCTATTAGACATAGTTTCTCTTATAATATAAATTTAATATCTAATTCATTATTAATAATTTTTATGAAAATTTCAAATTATATAATTACCTGGGATGTTACATCACTTTTCCCTTTTGGAAATTCAATCCTCACATTTTTATTCACTAATGAAATAAGATCATGTATTTTTTCCTAATACCATTTCCTGATTCCCATGATTCTTGACAAACAATATGGGTTTTTTCAATAAACCATATCCTGATGTATCAACTTATTATGTATCACTTTATCTTTGTGGTCAAGTATATAAATTGGATGTTCCTTATAAGAAAAATTCTCTTCCAACTAAACTACTTCTAGACTAAAATCCTGAGATAAACACATCATATACATTCATAACATTATAACATGAAAAAAATTGGGTACCTAGGATAAAATAGGATGTAAATCCACTCGGTTGGAAACTAATCCAAAATTCTATAGAATCTCTTATGTTCAGATGAACCAAAAAATCAGTTTTCCCTTACCCAAACACATCACACATTTCTATGGAGAATATTTGAGAAATAACTAACCACCTACCTAAAAAAGAACGATACTTTCTCTGGTTATCATCGTAAAATTTTGTCCTTCTCCAATCTATCCTCATGTTCTTCAGAATCAACAAAACCATTTCTTCCATCTCTTCAACTAATTCATGTCCCATCAACTTCATTTCACCTACTAAATCCCCAAAATCTGGAGTTCGACACCGCTTTCCATACAATTTCTCAAATGGTTCCATTTTTATACTATAAGTAAAACAATAAATGTAATAAAACATGGCCAAAGAATGATATTTATCCCAGCTTCTATATTAATCCATTGAACTAATACATAGAATATCCTTCATCCTCTGTATTATTGATTTTATCTTCCCATTGAACAGAGGATGAAATGTTTTACAAAATTTTAATTTAGTTCAAAATGACATTTAAAGGCCTTTACTAATGATATAAATGACCATGAAATAGAAACATATACAATAGAGAGAGAAAATCCATACCACAAGACTCACTCTTTAATATAAAACATAGATTTTTGATCTAGAGAGAGAGTTTCTCTAATAGGAATAAAATTAGAGGATTTTTCAAATAGACAAACAATATCCAAGAACTCATTGTCACCTCGTGAAGTATTCCATAATCCCACTACAAAATCCATTGATATATTTTCCTAATTCAAATCAAGTACCAATAAAGGCTAATGCATCCCCTTTTTAAATTTTCATTCATCTTTATCAGTCGGAAAATTCGAACACTTTATAGTAAATACATCAACATCACTTTTCTTTCCTTACCACCAGTAAAACTCCAAATGATCTATACACATCTTCATATTTCCAGTATGAACTAAAAATGATGAACTATGAGTTTCACATACCAACTCTTTATTCTATCGTGGATCATAATGCACACATAACCTCTTTCCTAATCAGAAACGAAAATATTTATCAATGTAAAAATTAGTTAACATAACCTTTTCAACCAATTCAACATTTTTCTGCAACTCATTATCTTTTATCTATGATTATTTAATTCTACCTAATACAATTTATTGTACTGACACCTAAAAAAAATATAATAATTTACTACCCCAATAATTTACCAGAAAAAATCATCAAAACCCTGACCAAAGAATCATATTAAATTGTATCATGGATAATGTATCACTACATTTGTTACTTAAATAATCCATCCAATTTATTTTATTTTCATTGATGGTAATGATTCATTCCATCATAATCATTTATCAATTATATCCATCTCTTTTATTTCATATTAAATTATTTTATATTTAATATATACTTCAAACTTTTTTGTTCACTATAAATTTCACATTTTACATCATACATATGATTCCTCCAATTTTAAATGGAAGAATATGTCACTTAATTCCAAATATTGTTTATGGGAATTTAAATCATGATTTTTAAATAATGTTATGCATAATAAATTATCTAATCATTCTACATTATTACATTACCAATCTCATTCAACAAATAATCCCTATAGAGAATAATTTCACCATTTCAGGAAGGTAATTACAATATTTATGCATTCATAAATATTCTTATCAATTAAGGAAATGAATTTTCATTTTATTTTTATATATGATCTTAAATCCTTTTAATGTTAAATTAGTCAATGGGCTAGATAATCATGAACAATTTTCATAAAACCTCTTGTAATATCCTTATAAACCAAGAAAGATATTAATCTCATTTATATTTATGGGACTTATCCAATCGTAAAAAACATTATTTCTTTCAGGATCAATAGTTTTTCCATCATTAGAAACAATGTGATCAAGTAATGATACTTTTTGTAACCAAAACACAAACATTCTAAATTTCCCATATAGTTTCTTTTCATTTATGGATGGAAAAGAAACCCATAGTTCAGTTTTTTTTCTTCTTTTTACATTTAGAATATCTAAAAATTTCGTCAGTAAACACATCCACAATCTTATATAATAAATCATGGATGATTCTATACATAATATGCATGAATATATCAGGTGGATTAGGTAACCCCAATAAAAAAACTACATATTCAAACTTTCCATTTTAATATGAAACGTGGAAATTCAAATGTAGTCTTCATTTACATTCAACTGATGGTACCTAGACCACAAAACCACCTTCAAAAAGTATTCTAGAACCTGGATATTATCAATCAAATCATCTATATGAGGAAAATAATACTTTTTCAAAACAATGATGTTATTCAAGGCTCTATAATCATTGAAAGTCTCATTGAAACATCTTTCTTTTTAAAAACAAGATAGGGGCACCCCATGGTAATGTTCTAGGTCAAAAAACCTTAATCTAATAACTAAGTAAATTTATTCATTAAATATTAATTTTTAGTTTGATCAATTCTCTAAGGGGGTTTTGAAATTGGATTATCATCCAAAACTAATTCAACAATAAATTCAGATTCATAATGAAGTAATATACCAGGAAACACATTTGGAAAAGTATCAAGATACTCATTTACCATTTGAAAATCATTAATATGAATAGTTAATTTGTTTTCAACAATATGTGAAAGATTATATTCATTTCCTTCTTTTAATTATTCATAAACTTCATTATATATTTTCTAAGGTATAGGTTAATATTTTTAATGAAACCGAAAGTCATTATGAAAAGAAACATCATTATCCCTATAGTCTATCGTTGCATGGAAAATTTAAAGCTAATACACACAAAAATAACATCAAAAAATAACATAGTAAAAAGAAAATTTTTAGATAAATTATTTCCACATATAAGGATAAGAATACACTTATGATTTAATTTTTCCTCAAAATTTACCCCAACTATTTTATATGTATGTTCTGGATTCATTTCATGATGTGTAATTTTTTATATAATAGAAAATTTCTTATAAACAAAAGAATCTTTAGTAACTTAATCCAAAAATACATTTCCATAGTCTGAGTAAAAAAAATATATACCTGATACAACTTAATTTAATATCTCAAAATCTAATGAACTTATTGAAAAGGCCTTTACCACTGCTTTCTGTGTATAGTCTTGTTGCGACCCTTAATTTGAGTTCATCATCGGACAATAATTAAATTGATGAAGTATATTATTTCGCACAAAACATTTTATTGGTTGTAAATAATCTTTTTACTACTACCACTATCTATTTGAAAGAAATTATATTCTTTATGCTTCATTTTTAATCATCAAATGAAATTACCAGAATACAGAAGTAACATCTTATAGTGTTTTATCCCAATTATTACAACATGTAAACATAATTTTCCTACCACCAGAAAAATTGATGAATTATTCCATTTTTAGGAAACCACATCCACTTGTATTGTTGTTTTTTCAAGAACACAAGATATTCGGGATAAACTCCATTTGCACCTTCTCCGAACATCGAACACGTTTTCCTTAAATTTGAACCTCATGAGAGGTCAATTCACTTTTGACATGCTAGATTTATTATTTATTAAAATAAATGATTTTACTATCAATATCCTAGATGATATTTTGAACATAAATTTCCATTCATGTTAATGATTCTTTATACGTGGCCACCGAGTCATTCTCTTGGCTCGATTCATGAAATTTTTTTCCATCCTAATTCGATCTTCATCAGTAAAATATTTCTCATGAAACATATTTTTGAATTCATCATAATCATGTGAATCAATATACTCATATTCAAAAATATAATTAACCATCAACCACCAATGATTTATTTTACCTTAAAAATTATAATGATTATGAATTGACATTTTATTTTCTAAACATCTCATTACATTAAAAATCATTTCTTTGGATTTAATCCAACCATCAGCTTGCATGGGGATTTATGATCCTCTAAATTATGGAGGATTTTACATAAATAAATCCTCTACTACCGACATGTTACTCTATGGTTTATTTGGATGATATCACGTATAGAAACCACCACAATTTATTTCCTGAGCTCACTGATCCATCACTACTATAAACAATTTAGTTCAAATTCCGACCATATCAGGTCACAAATTTATAAGGTTTTATCCCTCAGGTCATCGTTATAGCACACCTTCCTTATTTTCCCTATGGAAAACCTTTCTGAACAGATATATCATATATGAAGATACATTTTAATCTTCAAATTCAATATCATTTCAATTTTACAAAAATGAAAATAATTTTTTTATATTCTATTAAAAATAGCCTAACCCCTAAAGATAAATAAACAAACCTCAGATACAAACCATAAGACCCCATTCATAAACATTATATAATCATGAGTTTGGTAAATAATATACCTGATTTAAAATTGAATTTCTTTTCATGTTTAGAGTT
Source organism: Viscum album (assembly GCA_963277665.1). NCBI lineage: Eukaryota > Viridiplantae > Streptophyta > Magnoliopsida > Santalales > Viscaceae > Viscum > Viscum album. The sequence goes on from OY728138.1 coordinate 288,100,696, forward strand.
TTAGAGTATTAGGCCATCATTAATACATAATATAGATAATTATACAAAAGGATTCTACCAAAACAATATCCATTTTATGAAATTATAAAACCTTGAAAATATAACATGATTTATGTTATTCATTAAAATCCACATGAATTATTCATTTCTCTTATCCATTTATATACCATATGGAAAACATTCTAAAACATTATATGAGAACAAAATTCTGTTTGAGGTATATTAAAAAAGTGATTAAAACAACTAGTCCATTAATATTTTAAACTAATGAATTTTTTTCCAAAAAATCATAATTTGCATCCATAAAGACGTACCTCATATAATCATAATATTCTTTAAAATTACTTCTTATAAATGATAAATTATAAAGGTAACGTGAGTAATCAATATGGTAATGTCATTTTATATTTCACAGCTACATTGGGAGTAACCTTCATGGTTACATTTGGAGTGGCCATCATATTATATTTTTTCAATCTCATAGGATAATCCCGATTATATAAATCTGTCTCATTTTACAATACATTTTAGAGACATGACATGATAACTTTCACTTGTTTTTTCATGGAACAACAAAATTACATAATCAATTCGAAATAACAAAAACATAAGCACAATACATAAATTTCACGCAGTGGAAAAATAATATTTCTATATTTCAATATCTTAATATAATTTCAAGATATTGACATAATCGATCCCTTATCAAAACCATTTAAAATTCCAAAATAAATGAAAATTGAATATGTTATTTTTTTCATATTCAAACCATGATGTTTTATAGAGGAATCCAAATATTAGATAACAGTAACAACATCAATGAAATCATTGTCACCATATATGATAAAAACATTCCTTTTGTCATTTCAAATAGAAATCCGAAAACTAAATATGAAATGATTAATTTTAAATAAATAAATGGGATTAAACATATAAATAATATATAAGATATTAAAAAATAATTTTAGATATAGGAGTTGAATAACATAATCATGAAGTAGAAATTTAATCTAATGAATGGAAAGAGGGTTATGAAATTCCCTTACCTCGTGTCTGACGTGAAACATAAGTTAATTATCATCCTGAAAAATAATCATAGTTAAATTTATACTTTCACGAGAAATAATTTTAATTATTATTAATAATTTTATATCATTTATTACCATGTTATAAAAAATATGTAATAATTTAAGTTCATGTGATACATTTTATCGATATTTTGTATATGAGTTGAAAATGATCATTTTCTGAGGTCAAAACATCATGGGGTAATAAGAAAATTATCTCTAGAATATAAAAATTGATATTGATATATTATATATTCATTATATGAGTATTTATAATAATCTCTAAAGACAAAAAAATCATTCATGGAAACGGTAAGTCGTACATATGACTGAATGGTGCATTCTTTTTTTCTTATCATATTGAAATAGAAAAATGAAATAAAATGTATATAATAAATGTATAAAAATATAATATAATTATATTAGAACTAATATTTCATTAATACACTATATTTTTACTCATACAGTCCTTAATCATTTCGTGTGATGTGTGAATGAGTCACATTATGTTGTTGAGGCAGTAGTCCACACATTCCAAAATGATTTTATCGTATTACAACAATATAGAAATCATGGAAGTATGTTTAATAAAAATTTTAATGAATATGAAATATGTTATAATATATATAGATAAATAAAAATGATAATAGTTTTATGACTACCCATGAAGGAGTTAACGGAAATGGAACAAATAAATTATTCATGAAGGGGATTGATCAGCATAACATGGTAAACAATTTTGTTTCATTGAATAGGAGGATTTTAGAAAAGTAATGCATATGAGAAATTCCATTAGAAACATAAAAATGCAGTAAATAAATTATTAGTTAGTTATCATGAATTTATGGATGAAGCTAGTGATAGGAATGTAGAAAAGGAAAAGAAATTAATAGAGGTACTTTGGAAAAATATTACCTCTTGAATATCCCCTCCCTGAAAGGCCCGTAAGGACTTTAGATTTAACCTTTTGGTTAAAACAGAAGCCCTTGGATATTGTAAGAGATATTATGAGAGGTTTGGGTAGATATATAATGAGATAAAACACTTTTTGGGTCAAAATTTGGTGTTGGAGATGTGGAATTTATACTATAGGATAGGTGGGTTCAAGTGATTAATTTATTGATTTTTTTATATTACATAATATCCGTATAAGGGTGGCGTTAAATTCAATGGAATTGGAATATAATTAATGTTATATAATTAGGTTTTATTCTATCAAAATCTCACCCAACCATTAAATGTTGTAGTTTTTTGGAATGTTAATATTTTAACTTTTAATTTTAACCCTTTCCAAAATTTAGCTTTTACTGTAGTAAATAATTTTTTTTATCACGGTATCATTTGTCATATCGAAAAAAGAATGTGCCCTTAAAAAATAATTTTGACCTCTTAATTATTATTATGGAATCCATTTTACATAAATAAATTCTCATAATTGGGAAAACTAGATTAAATATTAATCCCAAAGACAACATTAAAAAGAGGGCTTTTTAAGTGAAATGTTCAAAAGATCTGAATAATTTTAAATATAATTACAATATGAAATTTATTCCAATTAAAAATTTTGGATACAATTATAAAAAAAAATATTATTTTTAATTAAAACCAATTAAATATATAACCTATAAATTTAAATAAATTACATGAAAAATAAATTTTGAATTAAAATGAAAATTTCTTCAATATTCATTAAAATAAGATTGTTAAATGAAAATACCAAAAAAATTATTAAAACTAAATTTTGATATCACTATTTCCAAAAAGTTATTTATTTTTTAAAATAATACATATAAAGTATTCCAAACTAGATTTAAAATTTGTCTTCCATTAAAAGGTGGTAAAACTAGCTTCTAAAATAATTTGAGATTTTATATGTAAAATTGGATTTATTCTCATTTTAATCCTCTAAAAATTATTAGATTAAAGTAAGCACATTTTATAAACAGATGTAAACATAGTATAGTTTTTTTTGTTCATTCCTACCCATAAAATATCCCGTCTATAACTACTATATTAAATAAAAATAGTAATAGTGTATTATTTTCTTGTATAACTTAATATTTAGTGCAACATATGATTTTTGAGAAACCCATTATTTCATGTCAGGTATGCTATCCGATATAAATTCCCCAATAAAGTAAATTTAATATTTAATTCATAAATAATAATTGAAAAAAAATTAATATTCTATAATTAATTGGGATGTTATAAGTTTTCTATTATGTTTGAGATGTTGGATGAAGCATATTGAAAATTATCATATAGAGACTGGAGAAATTTTCCATTGTGGAAAGGTAGGTCATCTGAAAAATGAATGAAAAAGATTTGTAAAAAAACTGACTAATGATTTCAGGGGAGATAAATGTTCATAAAATTTAGATCTAAATATCATTTATTCATTTTAAGGAAAATATTAATTATTATAATATATTCCCAAATACAAGGGTTAAATTTGATGATCAACATTAGAAACTTGTGAAGCTTAAATACAAATGTAAATATCAGTATTTCAGTGTTGTAAATTTGGATTTTGAAATCAATGTATTAGAAGGTACACCTATAATACACTCTATATATGATAATGGATTATTTAATTCAAGATCCTCAATCTCTTTTATTTAAAATGAATTTTATAGGGGTATCACATTATCACCTAAAAAATTAAATATTGATTTTTCTATTAAAATCCATAATTGATCAAAAATCCCATATCATGTTTAAATATTATTCTCTAGATAATGATTATAGGAATGTAATTCAAGTAAATCTCATGATCCTTCATTTACATGAATTTGATTTATTTATAGCATGGATTTAATTTCACTATAAAGAGATAATATCAATTGACGAGGAAGTTAAATCACATTTCTTATTCCAGATGAACCTATGACAATATATAAAATCAAGGTTGAATATGAACATAAAATGGATATAAAATCCATCACAATGTCTTAATTATTATAAATAGATTCTATATATCTTAGATGGTTAGGGATAAACTTAACTATAAACCTCTAGTATGGTATTTTTGATTTATTTCCATATGAATATCCAGGCCATCCACCATACCAAGAAGATGAGTTCTCAATAGAACTAATACATAGTGTTATTACTATTTCAAATAATCCATATATAATTTCACTAAATGTTTAGAAAGAGTTTAAGAATTATCATTAAGAGAATCCTGATAAAATATTCATATGACCTAGTGAATGAACTTGGTGAGAACTTAATTTTTGGTTTGGATGAAATATGGATCAACGTAACTTTTCATTGATAATTGAGAACATTATAATATTACTATCAGAAAAATTTATCCTCTACCCCATATTCATAACTTATTTGAACAACTACATTTAGATCATTAGTTTTCAAGACTGATCATCATATTGAATATTATCAATTGAGGGTAATGATTGAAGAAATACCCAAGATTGAATTCTATGCAGTTAATGGACAGTGTGAATTTAAAGTGATTTTTTGGTCTTACCAATGTAACAACTATCTTCATTGAATTAATTTATAGATATATTAGAGACTATCTTGATCAATTTTAGATCGAATTTATAAATTTTATTCTTCTATATTCATTGATTATTTAAGACCGTAAAGATCACTTGAGCATTGTAATAAAGAAATTAAAAAAGTAGTATGATTACAAATCATTTACCAAGTATGAATTTTGGCTTCCAAATTTCTCGTTTTTGGGAACATAATATCAGTTGAAGGTATATCTATGGATCTATCAATGAAAAGGGTTATTTAAAATGACTTATTCCAAAAAATGGGACAGATATTCAATGTATTCTAGGTTTTTGTTGATATAATTTTCACATTATGGATAATTTAACATGATTTTCCAATCCACCCACTAATAAACTCATAAGGGTTCAATGTTCCTTTGGATGTATGAATGTGAAGAATTTTATTTGTCACAAAAGAGAAGGGTTTCCAAAACCCATTTTCTTCAACTAAACAATAGAGAATAATTGTATGTAATATTTAGTGATTCCCCTAAAAAGGATTGGGATTCATTATCATGAAAAATGAAATCTTTGTATATTTTCCCTCATGGAAAAAAATATATTCCCATTAAAAATCATACCACTCATGATTTTCAGTTACATATAGTAATTATTGCATCAAATATTAGTAGGAATTATCATTATGGAAAAAAGATTGATATATATAGCAATAACAAAATATTTATTTATATCTTCACATAGAAGGAGATTAACATATGATAAAGAAGATGGTTAAATTGGATTAATTATTTTGACTAATCAATACATTATAACCATATAACAGAGAAGAAAGTGGATGATGCTTTAGCTAAAAGGACTACACTAGTCTATATAGGACGAGGATCACAAAACACCAAATGTTTAATGTTTTTAATAGAATCATTTTAGAAATCGTATCATAAGGGAATAAATATTTTTTATCTCAAATAAATGTTTATTCGTCCATAAAATTAATGATTTGGGAGGTAGAAAAAATATAGATCTATATAAGAAGGTTATAAACGTTATTATGTTTGACTTAAATTGTGATGGAAGAATAATGTTCATGAATTATGTTGATGTCTCTCCCATAAAATATTTAAACGATTTGTTGGATGAAACTCATAGTACATAATTATACATGCATCCTCAAAGAAAAAATATGTATAAAGACTTGATAGAGTATTTTTTGGGGGAAGGATAGAAAATAGACATTTTAGAGTATTTTTGTTGGTTCTTTATATGTTATTAAGTTAATTCTAATATACTAATGTCTAGGTGGGTGTTACAACCATTACTTATATCATAATGGATATAGGGAAACATTATCTTGTTTTTTTAATTCGAAACCACATATAATTTAATGAAAATAATGTTATATGAGTTTTATTCGATCATCATAGAATGTAAGAAAACATCATTATTATCAAAGAAGAGTATTTTTATAATCACGTTTGATGAATATATTTTTACTAATTGGTTTGATTTCAAGATTATTTGCTTTCCATTATATCTTATCGAAATATGATTTCTTCTATAATGATCGGGTGAAGTATTTAGTAGGATTTGGATTTAGAGATATATTTCAATATTTCACATCATCTACAAATTGATAGTCAGTCTGAGAATAAAATTCAAACTATAAAATTAATGTTTAGATAATTTTATAGGGACATATGAGGTTATTTGTATCAAAACCTATTTTTTATGAAATTTTTCTACAACAAACAGTTTCACTCTGGCATTTAGTTTTCTCTTTAGGAATCCATTTATGTTTACATTTATATAACTCCAACATATTAGAATTATTTTTGAAAAATAAATCTATTGGGACCTAATCTAAATAAGTAAATGTTATGTAATATTAAATCTATTAAGAAACATATAAGAGTTGGTTAGAGTCAACAAATATGTTATGATGATATTCAATGAAAAGATATAGAGTATTCTATGAGTAAAAAGGTAATTAATCAATTATATCCTAGAAAGTGAGTTATATGATTTGGAATGAACTTCCATATATTCCCATGGTATATTTGTCCTTTTTAAATTAATGATCACATTGGGATGATATTTTATCAATTTTCACTCCCACTAAATCCCTCTAATGTTAATGATGTGTTCTGTGCATCTATCTTGTGGAAACACATACTTAACCTCTCACATGATCTAAACTCATAGTTAATACACTTCAAGAGAGATCATTATTATTATGAACATCCATTAGAAATACTTTATCTTATACATAACATTCTACAATACTATACAACTCAACTAGATAATGCTTTATTGAGGAAACATGAACATGGAGAAGCTATGTGCTAAACTAAGGATGTGATGAATTAAAGGTATCCTTATTTATTTCTATCTGAGTTCCAAATTTATATGGAAAAATTCATTTTTAGGGTGATGAAAATAACACCTCAATATTTTATCTAAATATTTATCTCTAACTGTTTTTATTTCTTTAATATATTGAGTTGCATGGAACATTCAGTTTAACATAAATCCTAATATTATTTTGTATGTGTTATATTCAACACATTAAATTGTGTGAATTAATAGTAATAACTAAATTATGAACAATAAATGTTGTAATAATAGTTAATATTAATTAATTTGCAGTTACATTATTTCAATTTGAAACAAATGTTTCTATATAAAAAAGTCATATTTTTCAAAAAAAAAAATATAATACTAGATGGGAATTTAAATATATTAAATAATATTTGATGAATTATATTATTTATATATATATTATTTAATTTTTAATAAAAAAATTATCCATAAATAATTTTTTTTAATTTTAATAGTATAACAATTAGTCAATATTAAAATTGAATTTAACCTAAAATATGATTGTATCAAATTTTACGCACATACCGTAAAATAAATTTATTAAATTTTTACGTATTGAATTAGGAAACATGAATTATATATTTAAATTTAGGATGTTTAAATTTTGTAATTAATCCTTATTTATTATTAGTCAATATGAATAGTAACTATTGTAAAATTCTTTACCTTTGTAAAAGGTAAAACGTGATGATTTTGAATAAAAAGAAGTGATAATGACATGATTTTTCATAATTTTTCTTATTGGATGAATTTAATTCGAACATTATCATCTAATTTTTGAAATTGAGTTTTTAAATTTACACATGTCAATGAAATATATATATATATCTAGAAAATACAATGGTCAAGTAAAATTCATTCCTAGAATGAATATATTTAAAAAAAAGATAAGGAATGTCAAGGGTGACATGTGATTGTTACATAATAGAGAATGAACCACACCACACATATCCACATCCACTATTGGATCGTAATAGTATGGGGTCATGAAAGACCACATCATATCTATTTCCATGACCACTTTCTTTGAAAACACATCTCACACATGATTTTCCTCAATGTATTCATGAGAGATTTCAAAATTTAGGTTAGTATCCTTATTGAGGATCTTATCAAATATAGGTAATATTCTCCAAGGCACATTACATGTTCATTTTTTTATGTAATTCACAACTATTTTTATGTCATATTAAATCCCTAGTGACGTTCAATTACATTGGATATCAAATTTGATTTCATACACAATATAGAGAAACATTGCATCATGGGTCATCCCAATTCTAGTAAAATTATGCATGAATCCATTAACAAATCCATATTATTTGAAGAAGAAAACTCCACATCCTGAGGACCAATGATTTATTGAATCTTTACTGTCCACTTTAACAATTATCCAAGTAATTATTGGGAGGATTATCCGGATGAAGTTAACCATTTGGGCCTCTTCGATTAACCCGATACACCCAATAACCTATCATCATTTGGATCATTGACCATATAATACATACATATTATATATATCATTGATTTTTCATAAACCACCATGTATAGTGTCTTAATTACCAAGTGAACAACAATATTTTGCAATTGATAATTTTATTTTTTCGATCATTCCATGTAGATAAAATAACAAAACCAATGAATGACTATAAAAGATTTAAAATATTCTAACTGAAATCAGCAGGCCACATTCTCTTAATAAGACCATTGAGCTACATGTGTCCATCAAAATTACCAGCCAAAAAACTTGATGATGTAATTTCATAAAGCATGGGAAAGTCATATAAAAATACTGGGTGATATATTTCTTCATCTAGAGAGATAAAAAATATTATGCGACAACTAAGATGATATCCAAATTTGATGATGAAGTCCCGATTGCGTAATCAATGCTTCAAGATCCTACGTAACAAGATAAACCTAGTGGGACGAATAAAATTGTTTTTAAACCTCCTAAGTCATGTTGGTTTCTTATTGACATGACCACATTCCAGCATATAAATCTACATAATGTAAAAGTTTCCATGCCAGTTGTCCACCCTTATGATGGTGTCACAATCCATGAATTATTAACTCTGAATATCAAGGGTTATATGATTAGAAAACATGAAATAAATGATATATATTTTTGAAAAATTAATCAAAATCAACATGTGCGCATCCTTAGGGGGAAGTCAATAGTATCATGTAGTTTATTTTCAATCCATATGGCAGTTTGAATGTTGAGTTCGGAGCCCCTAATCAGAATCCATTTAGTGGAATTAATGATTTTTTTCATTAAGTATTTAATTTATTCCTAAATAACGTATTCCCTATAACTTATATAATTGTTTAAAAGCATCCCTTTGAACATTATTGATATGAAATATTAGGAGGAATCACACAAAATAAGTCTCTAAATGAATTTCCCAATTATCACATCATTAAAGATCATAATATCATTAATTCAATGACATACCAATTCAATGGTTTAAAAACACTCCTTCCATGAAACCTTGTGTAGCTTATTTTCATGGATTAAGTAGTCCATATGATGTTCTAAATCATCCTGTGTATTTTTTTCTTAAATTCAATGTAATGAATCATTTTAAAATTGACAATAATGATATTTTATAAAAAACATATTTTATTAAATTATTTAAAAAGAATAAAAATATTAAATATTGAAAAAAGGGGTGATATATGGTCTAAAATATCATAAATTCTCCATTTGTGGTCCATGTTAGAAATATTAATTCAAAATTACAAAATTTAAATATTTAAAAATTTGGGATAGTAGATAAAATTCAAACATTTTATCTGAACATTTATAAAAGTGATATTATTTAAACTAACACCAAAACCTATCTGAAATCATATTTTTGATGAGATTATACCCATAACATAAACTTCATTATAATACATTTAATCTTGGAGGTATTTTATTGAGATTTCATTTATTATAAATTAATATTTTGACAAATTCAAAATGTGCCCCTCACATAAATTATATAAGTGAACCTCTTCCCTTATTTTGACACATCAAATTGAGATTTATATTTTGGCCATACACTTCCAATTTCCCTTATAAACTTCCCTATAAATGTTTTATTTTTGATGTAAATATATGTGAACTTTCCCAATATCCCTTTAGTGGATATCAAAAAGATAAGTTTAAAAAAGTAGTTTATCACTATAATCGATCACATTATTTTTTTACTCTAACCTACCTCCTAAAAATATATTATTTTCATCAAATAATAAAATATTAACCATACTCAATGTGATAAAATGAAATTATTATTATAATAACACAATTATAAACAATATTTCCCATAAAATGAGAAGACAAAACATCACTCATATGTATATACGACTTATCTTCTCCATGTAGTGATACAATTGATTTTTCATTAAATTATTTTAGTGACTGGAATTATGATGGGTTTAATGATTATAGATGACCCATATGTTATGATAATGATTCTAGAAGTATTTGTTTTTATTTACCATTCATTAATTCCATAAATCGATAAATGAAAACATCGTTCATGCATACATAAGGTCTACCATCTACATTATGGTTATAACAATGTTTTCTATCACTACTATTTCTTAATGATTATAAATATGTACTTTTTTATTATATATATGTTTTTAAAAATATATAAAATTTAGAAAATTATTAGAAAATGATCAAATTATATAGACCAACACTACTGAGCATAAGTATGTTTTATAAACGATGCAGTTATCACCCAAAAGAGTTACTTTAATAAAACAAATACATTAATAAACAAGTTATATGATTTTATAAATAAATATTAAATGGTATTAAATAAATTATTATATTGAACAAAATCACAAATAAATTTGTATGTAATATAATAGAGGTTTGAACATGAAAACCTAATTGACATACTTGAGGTAATGGTTTATTTCAAAATTTCATCACTATACAAAATTGATTCTGTTAAAATATTCAATAGGGAATATTTCTCTTACATATCCATATTTTCTAGAAAATTAAAATTTCATTTACTATTATCAAAATAATGTTTAAATTCAGTTATTAACATGATTAAATATTAAAAATCTAGTTTTGGAATATTGTTTTATTTTTTCCCTACATAATGCTCCATTAGGATTATTTGACCAAAATTTACATATATACTAGTTTTTACCATTAGAGTATGATAATAGATTCACTCATTAATGATTCATAAATTTTTTTATAATTTATTCAATGTTAAAAATGTAATTATTTTGGGTTTTCTGTTTTAGTTGAATCATATTTTTCATGTCATATCCATTTCATTCATCTTTCATCATTTTTAAATGTTTTCAAATTATCATGGTATTTTTGTCTTATTGATTTAGGCATTTTCTAATTTAATTGTTTTTTCATTTGTATAGTATTTTTGGAATTACACTATTTTAAAACATTTATAATGAGTGTATACTCTCCCCATGATATTTATTCAATACGAATTTCTAGTCGATACCGTCTATAGTACAAGAACCTTGATTATGTTCATATAAACAATCAGCTCAGAGAACCATCAAGTGGTTCCTATTTCAAGAAGTTACAGTAAGTTATAATTGATTTTTAAATTTTTTTTTGGTGGATAAAACAAATTCATCGCTAATTTCCCACATCTAAATAATAATTCAACATATCTAGACTACAATCACTCTAATCTATATAACTCATCAATTAAAAATTCAAACTTATCTATATATAATCATCATTTACACAATATAATATTTAAAATTTGTTATTTTTAATTAATTATAACATATAGATCATATCTCACTATTTGAGAAGACATTAATTGGATTCAATCGTAGAAATCACCTCACTATGTGATATGAACGATGATATAGATATTTTTGTATCATTCAATAACACTTTTCTATTATTATCATTATGATTATTTCACCAATAAAAACATTTGTAAGCTTCTTCATTAAATCGAAATATCTATGAACATGAGGAAGCAAAAAAATCTACTCCATTTGCATTATTCACAACAGAATAAACTAAATAAATTTTTTACAATATTTGATTGGATCATCAATACTCTAAAGTTGAAATATTATATAACATGTATTACATACCTATAAATATTATTATTCATGATCCTCTTCCTCTATCAAACAACAAATATTGATAACTACATTTATTATTTTAGACAAATAGATCCAAAATAATATTTTGGTATCTCTACCAAATTAATAATTCACATAATCATTACATAACAGTTCATCCATCTATACATAAATTCATTAATTACCTCTTAAATAGTAATTAATTTATTAAATACACAATTACATAATATGTTAAAAAATAGGCCCACTGTTATAAAACTATACTAATATTTTCTTTAATATCATGTTTTAAATGGATACATTCATCTTAAATGATAAAAATCATGGATAAGTAAAAATAACTAATAAAAAATTATTTGGAATATTTTACTGAAAAAACAATGATCCATATTATATTTTAAAATTTTTGAACCTAAAATTTTCAATATGAATCACCATAAAAATCAACTGTTATTATAAAAACAGTATAGTAAAATTAAATCATTAGTTTATTCTCATCTTCTTTAACATGTGTCTCTAGATGTTAAATCATTAACTATCAACTATAAAAATTAAATCACATACAAACAGATCAAGAATACATATTTAATATATAGATATCATTTCATATCAACTTATTTGTATTTGTATATTCAAAGTGTGTATTGAAATAATATGAATTAATTCCATATGTAATTAAAAATAGATTAATCTAAAATGTTATCTATCAACCAATGATCACAAAAGTCATCATTTTTACCAAAACAATTTCACATGTATATAAAAAATAAATAAATGATTTATATCTTATGAAAATTATCCATAAAAACAATAAGTAGTTTAATTGTGATATATTTTATGTAAAACTCAGTAAATTATATAATAAAATATTACTAAATTAGTCCAAGGAATGTTGTTTAATCCATGTTTTTTTCCTACCAACTACACTAAACCAATTTTTTATTCTACAAATTCAAATATTAAAATGTATTCAACTAGGTTTTTTAAAATAATGTCAACCTTTCTCTAAGGAACTAAAACTATTTTCCTCCATATATATATATATAATTAATATAAATTACAAAACCATATAATTACAAAAAAAATATATAATCTGTAACACCCCAAGATTTCATAGTACGTTAGTTCTTTAATGTAATTCAATAACTTACACTACACACAACATTGAGTTCAAGAGCACCACGACTTACCAATCTAGCCGTTCAAAAGCAGTTATGAATAATATTAACGTATTTTAAACATTATATAACCCTTATAATTATAGAATCCATATTGTTAGTCTCTTAGAAATAATTGAAGGGAAAATCATTTTTTTCAGATAAAAGAAGTATTTTTCAAAAAAAAGAAATTTTACCGCCTTTTAATGGAGATAACTTTTTAAATAAAATATTTAAAACTTTTATATATTAAATTTGAAAAAATAAACTTCTTCTTTGATATTGTGACATAAGAATTTTTTTTCAAATTTTTTTTCATATAACTTTATTATTTGGGTGAATAGCGAAAAATAATATATTTTAACTAAAAACAACTTTTTAATCAAAATAATTTATAGTGTTCATTTTTACTTATGAATGGTTTGGATGTATAATTAGATTATATTTTTACCATTTAATCTAAGGTTTTTCATTGGATGTAATTTTACTTTGAAATTGGATATAAACAAATGTCAATCTTTTGGTAGTTATTATATCATAAAAATACGCTTTTTGGTTTTGACAATGGGAATTAATTTCAAACTAATAAATGAAATTTCTATGATTTGAATTTAGTAAAATAGACTTCATTTTTTGAATTCAGAATATGAAAATTATCTTTGGGTCATTTTTTTGTAGGTTTCAGAAAACATTTAATTTTTGATGAATAGTGAAAAACACTAAGTTATAGTTTAAAACCAAATTTTTATTTAAATAATTATTGATTTTATTTAAATTTATTTTAGAAATAAATTGTTACCTAATACCAATATAATTTCAATGTAATTCATTGGAGTCATTTTGTAATAATATTAGATATATAAAATTTTATTAAACGTTTCACCGTCTTTCACCCACCTCTTAGTAGAATTTGTAAATTCACATAACATTTTATATTACCAATTCTGTGAGTTGAATTTCAAAAATCCGACAAAACTGGTTAATATGAAGGAGTAAAATGTGGTTCAATAAGATAAAAATTATTTTTGGTAAATAGTTACTTTTTATTTTTATTTACCACTGTTAAAAGTAAATAGGGTAATTAAGGGTAGAAATGATATTATTATTACCCTAATACATTTCATAATTTTATGGGATATTTATAATTCGACCAAAAACCCTTAGTATTAAATATGAACCTTTTTTTCCACTTTGATTAGATTAAGAAATTTATTATTATTTATTTCAAAGAAGAGTTAAAAGAGTTAAAATCAATGTTTAATAACAAAAACATTTTTATTATAGGGTTACACATAAGATAAATTCGACTATAAATATTCATTATAAATATAAAATGTTTTACTACATAATGTAATTTTATTTATATTTTTTAGACATTAAATAATTTAATTTATTAATGACACAATGAAGATGTAGTAATTACCTAATTAATGAAATATTAAACTAATTGATTTTATAAATTACCAAATAAATGTAATTTGAGAATTTTTATGAATTCCACTAATTTTATAAGTTAATATGATATATTAGGGTTATTTATATGAATTGTTTTCGAAGTAATAATGTTTTCATGAATTTAGAAAATACAAAATAGTGTCAAAATTTACATAAAAGAGTTTTTAAAACAAATATTATATTATTAATTGATATTCTATTTATAAAAATCTATGTTTCAGCAAAAGGACTAATATAATTATAGTTGTATCATTAATGAGCCACTTGGGGTTCTCTTGGAAGTATATAGTATGTTTATTAACCATATAATATAAAAATACAAAGAGACATGGTAAATGTCACACTATTTAACTAAGAGTTAAATCTAAAAGTTAAGGTTAATATAGTGACCAAAACCTATCTAAAACCTATTGGTTGAGTGTTTTTCAACCCATAAAGTCCATATAATTTAATTAATTCACATTGGAGCCATCAGATATAGATAATTATTTTATTATATAATAATATTTTACATTTTTTCTAAGGTGCCCCTCACCACTCTTAAAAAAATGAACTTCTACTTCTTCGAAATTCACACCTTCAAATCCTTTTGGCTCTACCAAACCCTGCCCAAATATCCTCTAAAATTCCCTAAATTCATCCTAGAGTCCCTCCTTCGGTCAGAAATCCATCTTAAAGATCCCTTTTGATCAAATCTAAAGAAAGAACCCGAAGAAAAGGTAATAATTTCACCACCCTCTTTCATGTTCTTTTCTTCTTCCACTTATTCTTTCTTTGTTATTTAAATTCTAAAATAATAACTCCAGTGTCTTCTATATAATTTGATGTTATTATAAATATTGTACAGCCATATTCATTATTATATCCATACTTTGAATTACATGTCACCATACGTGCGTACGTACGTAGTACCGTCTCCATGTCGTGGTGTAATTGTTATTCAATACATTATTATTTGGATGGGTATAATAATGGTATGTAATTCATTTAAATAATAAATATAACATGATAATGATTCTGTATTTATGATATACCATCCAATTATATATTATTTTAATATCAAAAGAATGATATTGTCGCTCGTGCGTACGTACGGATTACCATCTCCATGAACGTGATGAGATTCATTCCCCACCATATCCATTCAAGACTAAAATTCATTTGATGATTAAAATTAATTTTTAGAGACATGATATGATCATGTATATGAATAATATACATCCTTCAATAAGAAATATTTCTCACATAATAAATAATACAGAGGAAAATGAACCATTTTACACCCGAAATGATGATAATACTAAGATATTATGAATAAATCAATGTTAAAAGATCATATATGATATCATATTAATGTATATGATTATTTTATTATTAAATAAAAATTATTTCACCATTATACTGAAGGTTATCCTACACTCGACTAAGAAAATAGTACAAAGTATGGGGTTTCTTATCTCATTTTTAATTCCATGAGATTTCAATTATTCACCACTTATTTATTGCATGTGGTGGGTGTACTACCCATGATTGTATTCATTGTGTAATATAAATTAATTTATGGATATTTAAATCATCATTTAATGATCCTTATTTCATGGGTGTTCGTTTCTTATGTTACCAAATCGATATGGGAATTTTAAATTTCAATTTCAACTCATTCGGATTTACGGATTCATCATTGATTATTTTAATCCAAGATTATGTGTATAATCACTAATTATTTCCTTATGTCATAATTTCCACTCCCCATTCTGTGGATATACGTTTTATACACATAATTACCCCATTGATAAAATCTCAAGTCATCGATATGAACTTGATAAGAGTTATATTAACTCAATATCTATTTATTGAGTTAAACATCTAATTCATTGGTGTTGTTTTTACAAGAATATGTGTGAATGTCCTGTGATTGTTTTACACTGAATATCCAATCATATTGAGTGTATTTATATTTTTCACACATAATTATGTCTTCAATTTATCCTTAACCTAAGGATATCGTCTTTATAAGATATTTCATCTTAATTTACATTCCATTGAGACTCCTTTGATGTTATACACCAAATCACTTTTATATGGTGTATAAAATGTACATTAACATAGTATATCATGAACCCATTAATTCTCATGATATTAAAATTCTTTGATTACATCAATTATTTGTATTCAACTGTCTCTATTTTGGTTAGGAACTCTGACTAAAATATCATTTTAAATGTTTTAAATATTTATTATTCTAAATCTATCTCTTTAATGTCCATGTATTAAAAATGGTTTTAATGATTTATTTATATGGACATAAATGTTTTAAAATTAATATTCCTTTTAAATTTTTCACTGTGGTGTGGGAAACTTTGATCCAAAAATCTATTTTTAAATGGCTTCTTGACAGATAGTGTGACTTTTAAATGTTTTCCAGAAAAAGGGGATATTTCTCTCAAATGGTTTTGATGATTATTTTCATCTATGTTGGTATCCTTCTTTATTCTCGATTGTGGTTAATCTGTTAGAATAAAATCTTCCATATTGTATTGAATGAGTTATGTTTGAATGTGGGTGTGCTATATTTATACCATTCATAGTTTGTGGATAAAGTATTGACATTTCGTTTACTAGTTTTAATACAAATTTTTTTGTTATGTTTCAAAATTATCATATGAGGAATTCATTGGACTTAGTATGTGACGGGTGGAGCCCACTATAGCTCCTAGATGCATCGGTAGGTCTCATGAGACAAACTAGTGTCTTGGCACAGGGCCATGAAAAAATCATATTTATAGTCTTGGAACAAGGCTTTCCCTATGTGGGTATGATAGTCTGACATTATGCATTCCATCATTTTGAAATTGGTTAATGATATTGCATGTGATTATTCGACTAGTAGAATATCCATGTGAATAAGTAAATAGTATTATTTAATTTAATTTTTTGCCATATTATTCTAATATTCAAGTTTAAAAGGATTTTTTTAGTGATTAATTGCCTTAAATGTTTATGATTATTTATGAAAGATTCCACTATATTGTTATCCATATTGAGAAACAGACCTCACCCATTTCTATGATTTATTTTTCCCAGGATGTGAAGAAGTATTTTATGACATACATGTAGGGATAGTCTGAGGGGATATGAGGGTGGTTTATGGAAACAATGTTGTTGTAGTTTTTCATTTTATGATGTAATGAAAACCTTATAAATGTATCTAGTACTTCCAAGGCTACTAAACTAATCGGTCTTTCGAGACTTGATCTTTTGTGATTATGTCGATGTTATGTAATAATGCAACGACTCTGGGTAACTATGGTCAGGGCATTATAGTTGGTTTCAAAGGATGTTTAGTACAAACCTTTGAAACTAGATTTAGATAAACTCTGATTAGAGCAAATATCCCTAAGATAGACTTTGATGATTAGTATATAAGAGCATCCTAGAATTTTGGTATTGTAGAGATTTTGTTAGTTTTTCAAGAAATACATCCTTGTTGGGATACAAGCACGTAGAGGAAGCTTTGGCACCGATGTACCTAGGGGTAAAACCCGAAAACACCACTTTGAGATCGACTCAAACGGGAACTTGTGCACGATAAGGGGCCTTACTGCACTCTTGGTTACGAAACTCCCGGGGGATATTCATAAGATAATTTATGTTTTCCTTAAAACTGATTTGAAGGATTTTAATATAAGATGTGAATAAGTAAATTTGGTTAATACTGGGGTGTTTTTGATTGAAAATAAGGTGTGATGATATTTTCTAAATATTTTTATGACTATTCTTCCTCACACAATGTTTTCTAGTTTTAGTTAATGCCTAGATTCCAAGGAATTCATAGTAACATTGAAAATTATGTACTATGATGGAAAAGTGGTGGAAATGAGAAAAAAAAATTAATGTTGATAGGCGTAGAAGATATTTTCTTCATTCCGAATCAGTTTTCCAAAAATATGATCAACAACATATATGTTAACCAACTCCCGATCTCAACAAAGAAGGGAAAGGTGATGAATGATAGGAGAACCAATAGTGGAGACCATGGAGGAAAGAATCCTCAACTTCCATCATGCAAGAAATGTGGAAGGAGACACCTTGGAAAGTGTCTCAATTGAATAAAGAAATGAATTACATGTGGGAAAGAAGAACATAAACTGAAGAAATGTCAAGGAAAAATGAAGAGTAATATGGAAGAAAATAAAAATGGTCTCAAGAATCAATTTATAGTCATCTGTTGTAAATGTAGGGGACCTTTCCATTACTCGAGTGAATTCCCTATTCTATAGGATATTTTTTTGGTCAAAGAAGAAACTATGTGGAAATAAATGGTTGGGGAAATATTTTAAACTATTAGTGCTCCTTGTTGTTGGGATTACTTTGGAATAATGTTCTCTTGTATTTATAACCCTACATTTGTCATTTGAAAATGATATTTAAGGAAGAATTATCTTTTATCTTCTTGATATAGTTATAAATAACCATTTTGTTTTATATGATCATTGGGTTTGAGGTAATTACATGTTATTATATTTTGGGATGAAAATTCAAGGTATGAGATAAAATTTGTGGTTAAATTATATTGTGGTTATTTGAGGAATTTATCTCTTTTTGGAAATTTTATAAAATATAGTTTTTAAAAAAGGACAACACAGGGACCGTGTGACAACCCGTCATGTTGGACAAAGTTATGGGAATAGAACCCACAACCAGAATGCGATTGGGATTTATTTCCTACCACTAGACTACGTGATGTCCCTGGTTAGTGTGACTAATTATTTTTAGTTAAATGGTTTTATTTATCAATAATACATTGATTTGGGATCTTATGCCTCATCAAATGAATACCCTTAGTATAGGAAAATGAATTGGTGATTAAGTGATGAATGTTATTTTGGAAGACGTGCGCGTTGTTGGGAACACTATATGGACAAGGAAAATAGAATACTATGGGATTTCTTTTGAGGATTAATGGTGGATTTTTTTCTATGTTTTTATTGTGGATTTATAGTGATTTGGGTAATTTTTGGAAATGATTACCATATAATAGAAAATATGTGATTTGGATAATTAATTTTTAGCATGTGAATTTAAGAGTAATTGATGTCATTTGGAGATACAATTTAATGTGGAAGACTACATAACCAATGTCTTCTATGTTTTGGGTTTCAATATTAGTTTGGATTATATTAAAGGATTTTAAGGAAAAAATTTTATTGAATAGAATTTAATTATCTTTGGGGTATTGTTGGTTTAATTTTAGAAATTAAGATTAGTGTTTCTTTTTTTAAAGGAATAATCGTTGGGGGATCATCAGATCTTGTACTAACTGTTTTGGTTTTGATTAATCTCTAAAGACAGTTTAAATGTATAGTTTATCCTTTTTGGATCATGTTATTCTCTAGATGTTTATTCCATCACTTCTGTTGTGACCATGTCTTCTTGAATACTCATCATTTAGAAAAATGAGTTAGTGGTAGAAATTAATTAATGAATGAAACTATACTTAAAAATGAAGTATATCTCTTTATGTTTTTAGTTAATATCATAAATAGATTTCTCATCTTTATGAAATGTAACTTAAAACAAAATTTTTTTTGTCTTTTTACTTTTCCTAATGAGAAACTATTGACCGTTTGTCCCATCACAAGTTTGAGGTTTTCTTGTTGTTAACATTCGCCTAATCATGTTTTCTATCCTTCTCCATCAGAACCTGACCCATAGTTTATCTTCCATATCCATGTTTTCCTACATGGAATCCTAGTATGGGTTATCTTGGGTGACCTTTGTACTTATCTTTCTTTCTTTTAATGTGATTTTTTATTGACTTTATTTTCGATGTGGGTCTTTCTATTATATTCCCAATCCCAATTTTAAAAATTCTGAGGACACAGTTTAATAAAGGAGGGAAGAATGTAACACCCCAAGATTTTATATTACGTTAGTTCTTCATTGTAGTTCAATAACTTACACTACACACAACATAATGTTCAAGCGCACCACAACTTACCAAACTAGCTGTTCAAAAGTAGTTATGAATAGTATTAACAAATTTTGAACTTTATATAACCCTTATATTTTTAGTATCCATATTATGTTTTTCTTAGACATAATGTAAGGAAAAATTCATTTTTGACAAATAAAAGAAGTATTTTCAATAAAATGATATTTTAACGCCTTTTAATTGTGATCCCTTATTAAATCCAATATTTGAAAATTTTATATATTCAATTTGAAAAAATAAACTTCATATATGGGATCAGGACATATGAATTTAGTTTCAATAAATTTTTGGGGACTTTCAGATAACTTTCATATTTGGGTGAATAGTTAAAAATAATATATTTTAACTGAAAACAACTTTTTTAATCAAAATAAATAATAATATTAAACTATAAATATGAATGGTTAAGATGTATAATAATATTATATTTTTACAATTTATTTCAATGTTTGTCATTGAATGTAATTTCAATTTGAAATTGGACATAAACAAATGTCAATATTTTGGTAGTTATTATTTTATGAAAATACGCCTTTTGGTTTTGACGACGGGAATTAATTTGAAACTAATAAATGAAATTTATATGTTTTGAATTTGGTAAAATATACTTCATTTTTGAATTTATAATATCAACATTATCTTAGGGTGAATTAGTTGTATGTCTCTGAAAACTATTAATTTTTGATGAATAGTGAAAAACACTAAATTATAGTTTAAAACCGAATTTTTTTTAAATAAATATTAATTTTTTTGTCAAAATAGTTACATAATACCAATATAAGTTCAATTTAATTCATTGGAGTCATTTTTTAAAAATATTAGATATATAAAAGTTTATGAAACTTTTCACCGTCTTTTATCCACCTTCTAAGAGAATTTGTAAATTCACATAAAACATAATTTTACCGCTTTGGTGAGTTGATTTTCAGAATTCCAAGACACATGGTTAATATCAAGGAGAAAAATTTGGTTCATTAAGATAATAATATCTTTTGGTGAATAGTAACTTTTTACTTTTATTTATCATGGTTTGAAGTAAAAATGGTAATTAAGGGTAAAAATGATATTATTATTACCCTAACACAAGTCTTAATTCTATTGGATAAGTATAATTCTAACAAAAACAACCTTAGGAATAAAATATGAACCACTTTGTTCCACGTGAATTAGATTAGGCTATTTATTATTATTTAATTCAAAGAAGAGTTAAAAGAGCTAAATCAAACTTTAATAACTAAATCGTTATTAATATATGGTTTAACATAAGATAAATTCGACTATAAATATTCCTTATAAAGCTAAAACGATTTTATAAATAATTTTATTTTATTTATATTTTTTAGATATTAAATAATTTAATTTTTTATTGACAAAATGATGATGCAGTAATTACATAATTAATGTCATATTAAACTAATTGATATTATAAATATCCAAATAAATGTAATTTCAGACTTTTTATGAATTAACCTAACTTTATATGTTAATATTACATATTAGGGTTGGTTATATGAATTAATTTCGAAGTAATAATGCTATTATGAATTTAACAAAAACAAAATACCAAATAGTGTCAAACTTGAAATAAAAGAGTTTTTTAAAATAATATTATATTATTAATTTATATTCTATTTCCAAAAATCTAAGGTTCAGAAAAAATACATATATAATGATCTTTTTATAATTAATGAACCACTTGGGGTTCTCTTGGACGTATATAGTATGTTTATTAACCATATAACATAAAAATACAAACAGACATGGTAAATATCAAACTATTTAACGAAGTGTTAAATCTAAAAGTTAAGGTTAATATAGTAACACAAACCTGTCTAAAACCTATTGGTTGAGTGATTTTCGACCCATACTCACCTTAACCTATAAATAATCAACATTGGTGCCACTATAAATAGAAATTGATTTTATTATAAAATAATATTTTATGTTTTCCCTAAGGTGCCCCTCACCCCCCTTATAAAAGGGCACTTCCCCTTCTCTGAATTTCACACCGTCAACCTTTTGGATCAGCCAAAACCTGCCCAAATATCCTCTAAACTTCCTTCACTTCATCCTATAGGCCCGGCTTTTGTCAGAAAGCCAACTTAAGGATCCCATTTGATCAAATCAAAAGGAGGAACTCGGAGAAGAGCGCATAATTTCACCACCCTCTTTCAAGTTCTTTTCTTCTTCCACTGATTCATTCATTGTTATTTCCATTCTAAAAAAATAACTCCAGTATCTTCTGTATAATGTGATGTTATTATAAATATTGTACATCCATATTAATTATTCTATCAATCCTTTTAATTACATGTCATCATGTGTGTGTACGTACGGATTACCGTCTCCACATCGTGGTGTAATTGTTATTCAATACATTATTATTTGGATGGGTATAATAATGATGTGTAATTAATTTAAATAATAAATATAACATGATTATTATTTTTTATATATGATAAAACATCCAATTATATATTATTTTAAGATGAAAAGAATGATATTGTCGCTCGCGCGTTTGTACGAATTATCGTCTGCACGAAAGTGATGAGATTCATTCCCCATCATATCCAATCATTAATAAATTACATTTGATGATTAAAAAAATGTTTAGAGACATAATATGATCTTGTATATTAATAAGATAAATCCTTTCCATAAGAAATGTGGCTCACATAATAATGAATATAAATGAAATCGAATCTGTTTATACCCAAAACGACGATAATACTAAGATATTATTAACAAATCAATGTTAAAAGATCATATATGATATCATATTAATGTACATGATTATTTTATAATTAAATAAAAATTATTTCACCACTATAATATAGGTTACCCTACCCTAGACCATGGAAAAATTAAAAAGTAAGGGGTTTCTTATCTCTTTTTTAATTCCGTGAGATTCGCATTATTCACCACTTATTTATTGCATGTGGTGTGTGTAGTTCCCATGAATGTATTAATTGTGTAATATACATTAATTTATGGATATTTAGATCATCATTGTATTATCATTATTTCATTGGTGTAAGTTTCATAAGTTACCAAATCTATAAGGGAATTTGAAATTTCAATTTCCACTCATTCGGCATTACGCATACTTCATTGATTATTTTACTCCAAGATTTTGTATGTAATCACTATTTATTTACTTGTGTCATTATGTCTACTCCCCTTTCTATGGATTTAATTTTTATACACATAATCACTCCATTGATAAATTCTCAAGTCATTGATATGAACTTGATAAGAGTAATTTTAACTCAATATCCATTTATTGAGTTAAACTTCTAATTTGTTGGTTTTGTTTTTACAAGAATATGTGTGAATTCCCTCTGATTTTTTTACACTGAATATCCAATCATATTGAGTTTATTTATATTTTTCCCACATAATTAAGTCTTTGATTTATCCTTACCCTAAGTATAGAGTCTTTATAAGAGATTTCTTCTCAATTTAAATTCCATTGAGACTCCTTTGTGGTTATACACCAAATCACTTTTATATGGTGTATAAAATGTACATTGAAATAGTATATCATGAATCCCGTTATTCTCATGATATTACAATGTTTTTAGTACCTCAATTATTTTTATTCAAGTGTCTCTCTTTTGGTTATGAACTCTAACTAAAATATCATTTTAAAGGCTTTAAAGATTTATAATTATAAATCTATCTCATTAATGTCCATGTTATAAAAATGGTTTTAAGAATTTATTTATATAGACATCATTGTTTTAAAATTAAAATTCCTTTTAAAATATTCAATGTGTTATGGGACACTTTGAATCAAAAATCTATTTTCAAATTGCTACTTGACAAATAGTGTGACTTTTAATTCTTTTCAAGAAAAAGGGAGATATTTCTCTCAAATAGTTTTGATGATTATTTTCATATATGTCGATAACGTTAATTATTCTTGATTGAGGTTAATATGTTACAATAAAATATTCTGTATTTTATTGAATGTGTTAGGTTTAACTGTGGATGTTCTATTTTATACCATTCATAGTTTGTGGATAAAGTATTGACATTTGGTATGCTAGTTTTAATACGAATGTTTATATTATGTTTCAAACATTTCTTATGAGGAATGCATTGGACCTAGTATGTGAAGGGTGGAGCCCACTATAGCTCCTCGATGCCTCAGTAGGTCTCATGAGACAAACTAGTGTCTTGGGGCAAGTCCTGGAAAAAATCTTATTTGTAGTCTTGGAACAAAGCCTTGACTATCTGGTTAGGATAGTCTGGAATTATGCATTCCACCATTATGAAAGTGGTTGTTGATATTGCATGTGATTCTTATACTAGTAGAATATCCATGTGAATAAGTAAATGGAATTATTTCATTTTATGTTTTCCATATTATGTTGAATATCTTGTTTAAAAGTCTTTAGTTTTAGTTATACATTGCTTTAAATGTTTATGCTTATTTATGAAAATTTTAGCTATATTTTCATCCTTACAGAGCCTCAGAGCTCACCCCTTTCTATGTTTTATTTCTCCCAGGATGTGAAGAAGTGTTTTATGACATACCTCCAGGGATAGTGTGAGAGGATATGAGGGTGGTACATGGAAACAATGTTACTGTAGTTTTTCATTTTACGATTTAATGTAAACCTTATGAAATTATCTTGTACTTCCAAGGCTACTAAACTAATTGGTGTTTCGAGACATGAACTTTTTTTATCATGCTAATGTAATATAATAGTGCAGCGACTCTGGGTAACTAGGGTCGGGGTGTTACATAACTACTCATAATGTAATATATATCTCAAAAATACTAAGATTTCATTTCAAATTAAATAATATATAGAATTGTATTATCAAAATAGGATGAAAATAAATTACTTAAGAAAAATTAAATTAATATAAATAATTAAAATTACATTTTTGAATAAATTATTATAATAACATCATATTAATCCTTTCCTTAATAATATAACTATATGGATTGTCAAATTAGGATGGATAAAAAACGAACAAAAATATTTAATGTAATAAACTAAAAATATAGTGAAAAATTACATAATTCAATGATAATAACCATTATAATGGAATATAAACAAAATTGATCCCAAATTTAATTAATATATATAAAAAACATAATAACTAGGATTATTATATTTCTTTAAAATTCACAATAAAAATATCATTATAAAAATACTCTATAGAAAACTAGTATAACACTTGAAACATTTTACGAAATAAAAATACCCATTCATATTGACAAAGGATCACAATAGTGATGTATTAATATATAATATTGATTATCATGTTGTATAGATCGATAATTTTGATATTATTAGCTCACAAATGATGATTTTATTATTTGAGGACAATATCATTTTAATCCATGATAACACAAATAATATTATAGAGAATGTTTATTAATATTCGTTCTATTAATTATCCATAAAATTTACTGAAGACATTATCATGAGATATTTTTTATCAGTATCCAATAATAATATTTATGTTGAACAAAATAAAAAATATTTATTGAATTATATTATTTATTTTCTCATTATCATTTGTTTAGATATTCCATTATATTAATATAATTTCATTAAATTATAATGATATTTCAAATTTTCATTAAATATGATAATTCTCATTTCATTTAGAGAGTTTTATGATCAACACATCAATGATGATTTTTTTAAATCTATTGACATCATGACCATCATGGTATAATATATTTTAGAAAACATGGTATGACTATGAATCTGAATAATTTTTAAAATTTTACTTTTTGTAGACATTGAATACCCATTTTATGTTAACACATGAATTATTTAAGATTATAATATTACATATAATTATCTTATTAATGATAAAAATTTATTTTAAATAAATATTGTATAAATTTTAAACTATAAATCGTTAAATAATTTACTTAAATGTTTTAAAACATGCTATATATGTTGAATATAAATGAAAATACAAAAAATAACTAATTAAAATTGGAAAATAATTAAATTTTTTATATTATTTACACATTTTGATAATATCCATAAATATAGTGATAATTTTAAATGATTTATTTTATTTTTAACATTATTTGTATAATTATATGTCTTTTCAAATGTTATTATTTATAAAAACTATATGCCCACATCCAATTGGTCAGGGGCTGGAGAGAAAATATGAGGTGTATACTCAATTGATGGGAAGCATTCCCTTAAAATATATCATGTCACATACAATCATGAAAATTAAACCACC
Source organism: Viscum album (assembly GCA_963277665.1). Taxonomy (NCBI): domain Eukaryota; kingdom Viridiplantae; phylum Streptophyta; class Magnoliopsida; order Santalales; family Viscaceae; genus Viscum; species Viscum album. Next base: position 288,127,556 of record OY728138.1, read on the forward strand.
ATAAAATTATAAAAAGACAGTTTATAATGTATTAAATTAATATATAATAATATATCCACAATATAATATATTATGATGAAAATTATTACCACAAAAATGTATCATATGTTGAAAAGATATAATTTGAAATAATAATTACATATTTTTATACTATGAATACTCTATTTCATTAGTAATTGTATTAACTATGCATATCAATACTATAATTTTATCCACCATTTTTATGTAATTATCTACTATGACACTTGACTAAATAATACATGAGTGTTCATGTAGTGGTGAGTAATGACACATAGAATGGTCTTCACAAGTAGTGAGTAAACCCCATGAACATCATCTGTCTCTTAACATCATTAATAAAAAAATTAAAATTAAACTATCAATGAAAAATATATTCATATATCATAATTATTTTCAATATCATTCCTTATCAAGAAATATTGTGATCACTTATAATAAACACATTAAATAAATAAATTTTATAAGAATAAGAATCCATGATATATTGAGAATAATAATGCTCTCTCTTGGTCAATGTCATATTAGAATATAACTATGTTCTTATAACATAATATAAAAATTCTATCATTCTTGATGAGAACCCATATTAAATTCTATCTTATTATTCCAAGATATTTTTTGCAGTATAATCTACTATATATAGATGGCTGTATTTAAATAGAAAAAAATATATTAGAAAATAATTATATTTTCTCGCATTATTTATATTCTTTTCTTTCCCAATGATTCACCAAATATTTAACATCACAATTTTCCTATATAATACACATTTCCACAAATACAACACCAAATAAAATTTATTAATTTAATACATTCCTTTGAGAGCGTGAGTAAATACTCATTGCATCGCAACTGACACCTTACTCAAAGATGTGTGAGAGAGACCGTGCGTAACCACCTAAAGAAAATTATCTTTTTTCATAGTCCTTTTTATTTTTATTGAAAAATTATCATTAAATATGGTATCATAGAAATAAATACAAGTATATTTCATTTTCATTCATTTTTTAGAGCATTATTTGAGTAGATTATATGAATTCATTTCAAGAAGTGAAGATTCATATGGTTAGTTTAAATGAAAATCATAGTATCAATATATCAATGATAAAAGTCACGTGTCATTAGAATATAGGAAATATAAAGACGATAATAAAAAATAAATTTAATCAAAGAGTCAGTGGTCTCATCCATTTGTAAAATTATTCTATAACGATAAAATTAAAAATATTTCATATCAACCTCAATGGATTCCCAATTCATAGATCATTGAATGTTAATAAAAATAAATCAATAATATTTAAATAGTAGTTTATTAATTATTCATAAAATAAAATTAGATAAGTATCATTAACAGTATCCACATTGTTAGTTATATATACCACCATTAATGTGATGCGAAATACCATCTTGATATATTTTAACGTCAATATATTTATTATAAATATTTTTTGATAATCATTACAGAATGTTAATTTGTACATTTCACCTTACTAATAGTCATTACTATATCCACAGACCTATTCCACTTACCACACACACACAAAGATATTTATATATATATGTATATATATATATATCACAATAACAAATATGTACTCCATAATCTCAATAATATATCCCTAATTTTATATATGTCAATATAAGAATTAATAATCTATTTTAAAATACATACTCTTCAAATACCTTAATTCTCATTAATGATTTGAAAAATGTATATTTATTTAAATTAATAGTTCTATCGGGTTTCTACCATTACAACCTACCTAATTTTCATTCATGTAATTAACCCAAATAACCCATCCACTATTTTATAAATATTATAATCCAATCATTATCCAATTTCACTAGCATATTTTTTATGAAATTATATTTTTAAATTTTAATTCATCATTCACACCCTTTCCATTTTTTAAAATAGACCGCACAAAATGCAGATAAATCTATTGAATTATATAAATATTTCTTATACAAAAAATAGTTCACTTGAAAAAACATAGGTTTTTTTAATTGTAAAAATCGTTTATTGGAACTAATAATTAATTATTTCATTATAGTAATTAGTTGATTAATATTATTTAATTAATATTCAAAAGTATGTAAACAATTATTCAATATAATTACAAAAAAACTCTTCACTTTTTTCCACTACATCTCAATAATTTATTTTATTCAATTTTATTATGTAGTATTATTTTATGTTAATGATAAGATTTTAAAATATGTTCAAAATGATTAAATATTTTTTATTTAAATCATGAAAATTTTCATAATAATAATCATTAACATCTTAATATCTCAACCATATATACCCAATTTTATGTAAACATGATGTCATTTTGTTTGTGGAGCTGATATGATTAAAAATAAATTTTTCGAACCCAAAATATAATGTCTTGAACATCCCAACATTTCATCCCTATATGATTTAATTTAATGTATCAACAATGAAAACTTCTCATCCATCGAGTTATATCCACTCATCTATGACTTTCCATCATGTGTGTCCCAGATTTCCAACCAATATTTGATCAAATGATTCATATAGCTCAATTTTTTCTTAACAAAGTTATACCCATATGTTGAATTGGAGACAAAATTTCCATATATTCAATTGGTTATATTGATCAATTTAATCCTAGAATATTTCTTTACATTTAAACATAACCTTTTATAATTCATTTGATCAAAATATTAGATGGATATGAGAGGCATGTACTATTCCATATCAATACATTCTTCTAACCATTAATTATGGACACATGGTTACCTCATGGCCATCTGGTTGAAGATTAAAAATCCCAAATTAATCTGTAGGTACATCTCTATTCCATATTCATCCCTCATTCCTGGGGATTTTATAGAGTTATAATTTATTCATTAATATCAAAATCATAGTGGAATAATTTTTCCAATATAACAATCCAAAATATGGGATTGATATTATGAAATTAATGATTTTGAATTCCAAATCTAGTGTTGATATTGGAAATGATTTAATATTCTCTTGATATTTTCTCTCAAAACATAAAATCTATTGATGTGATCATAATTTCATTATTTGTTTCTAATTGAGATATTAATAAGGATATATTGTTCATTCTATTATTTATTCATATAAATATGTTATGTAAATTTTTTATATTTAATTACTGAAAAATATGTATGTGATTTCCACATATACATGAATAAAATTTAAAATAATATACAGTAATTATTGTCATAGAAATGAAATATCCCATATCTAATGCCATTATTAATAATTCCAAAATATACAAAATGGAAATTATTTATAAATAATTCGAACAATAAATATTCTATATATGATATATGGATATTTTATTTTATAATTTCATTATTATTATCTGAAATTTTTTATTAAAAAATAAGTGATTGTATAATTTTTGAACAACACGTCAATTTGTGTCCATTTCTTTAATAAAATACAGAAAAAGGTTTGTCATATAATAATTCTACCACTGTTTAGTCCATATTAACTTGTCATATTTTTAAAAATAAAATTCAATTATCTTAATAATGATTATCAAAATTAAAACCCTAATTTGAAATCATTAATATTTTAATAATAGAATTAACTTAGAGTTGAGTTTTATAAGTTCATAAATTTCTTGATAAAGAGTATTATAATCATTGAAATGTTCATTTTTTATGCCAAAATTATCATCACTAGAAAATATTATTCCAATTGTGGAATCCTACAGTATATTATTATCGCCTAACCCATACTGTAGTATCGAAATAGTGATGTAGATGCTCAATATACAAGAGGGGGGGGGTGAATTGTATACATTAAATGTAACATCCCAAGTAAGAAATGAATAATAGATATTTTTATCTATGTATATTAATGATTAAGATAGTGTTATAGAGTCTTAAAAAGAAAATAAATACAATCTTATGCATGGAATACACTAATATTCTTAAAAGATTGTTTTACTGCCTTTTGATGGAAACCCATTTTTGAATCTATATTTTGACAATTTTATAAACTATGTTTGTCAAAATAAACTTATCCTTTATGATTGCGACATCAAAATTTATTTTGTATGGATTTTTGGTATTTTTCTGACAATGTTCATTTTTTAATGAATAGTGAAAAATACTGCATTTTACATCAAAACTGCTTTTTAATCTAATTTATTTATAAGATTAGATTATGTTTTGAATTGGTTTTGAAGTGATATTAGAATATATTTTTTACCATTTTATCCAATGGTGGTCATTGGAATCAATTTCACTTTGAAATTAGACTTAAACTGGTGTCAATCTTTTGATACTTATTGTTTTGTAAAAACACGCTATTTGCTCTGGCAGCGGGAATTAATTATTGAATTAATTAATGTGACTTATATGATTTGAATTTTGTAAAATGGACTTCATTTTTGAATTCGGAATATCAAATATAGCTTATGGTGAATTTTTGGTAATTTTCTGAAAAACTTCAATTTTTGATGAATAGTGAAACCACTAAGTGGTACTTATAAAGACTGATTTTCCGTTTAAATGAAATTTTGCCATCATTGTGTTTTGAATTTTGAAAATCCGACATACATGGTTGTCATTATTATGTAAAATGTGGTTCAATGAGATTATAATAATTATTTGGTGAATAGTAACTTATTATGTTTTTAATCGCGATTAGTGGTAATTAGGGTAGTTTAAGGTATAAACAATACTTTAATAAAATGAAATGAACTAGACACATGTCCCAACCTCATTGGTTGTGTCATGGACGACCATGACATGCCATGGGTCAACTTGGGGACCCCATGGATCCACTTTTGTTGGGAAATGACATAAATTACTTTTTATTTAATATTAAAGTGAAAATGACACAAACATAATATGTTTTACGAAAACAATTTCTAAGTGGGGTTATACAAGTCCAAATTTTGATTATAAATAGTCATTGGAAATCTAGAAAGATTTAATATATCATATTATTTTTTTTATAATTTTTAGACATTAAATGAATTTAATTATTTATGACATAATAATGATGCAGCGATGACATCATTATTTGACGATTTAAATAAAATAGAAAGATAATGTAACATCTATGAACTACACATGACCAAAACCAATTGGATGAGTGTATTTCGAACCCTTATCACCTTTTCCACGAATTATATCAATTTGGGACCTTTTGAAACCGAAAAACATTTTCAAATAATGTAATGTTTCTTTACTTTCCAAAAGTGCCCCTCCTCTCCTCTTATAAAAGGCCCCCACCTCTACCTCATTTCACACACTCTTCAAGCCTTTGGATCGGCCAACACCTGCCCATTTGCTCTCTCCACATCCCTATCCTCATCCTAGAGGATTCCCTTTGGGCATAATCCTTTCAAATGAAGCCTTTAGGTTCAAATCAAAAGGAGTTACACTTTTTAAGGTAATTCGTTCTCTCATGTTCATTTGTTTTATTTTGCTTCTCCAACCCCCTAAACTCTTTTTATTTACCTCTTTTGTAACATAAAAAGTATATTAAATATACTAGTATGTTGTTATATGATTTATTTGAGCTACACACTCACACAACTACATCAAATGGTTAAAGAACATACGGTTTCCGTGGATGGCGAAATTCTGCCTCCTGAAACGATGATTGTTCAACACTCATTTAACACCTTCAAAAGAGGCCATTATGATGTCACTATTTTTATATATGATATATAATATGTTTATGTTTTCCTTAAGTTTCTGTTTTTTTCATTTTGGGCATTCCTTTATGGTTTCCATTGTGGGTAAACACGATATCTTCATTTTAGGAAGTGCGGACTACCGCCCCCTCAAAGTGATTTGATTCGTTAAATACCATATGTGGGACATGTAAAGAATAAAATTAATGATAATATATATTATATTATACTAGAATTATAATATACCTTTATATCATTATGATTCCATTCTATAAAATACGAAATAGAAATGAAAGTAGCGTTCATGCGTACGTACGGCTTACCGTCTCCATGAACGGTGCATTTCATTTCTTACCTATAAATGATTATGTAATATTATAAATGCAAGTATGTACTGGATATATATGACATATATGATATCTACATCATGAATACCATTCTGGATATAATGAACCTTTGACCAAATTAACAACATGTAAGTGTAAGAAGTCTATTTTTGACTTAAGAACCAAATACCGACAAAATGAACATTATTAACTTAACTGATTACATGATGTTCATAACATGGTATAAAAGGAATAATGAACATGAAAAATATTCATAATCAAGTAGAGATTAACTCAAGTTTATTATTCAGGAGATTAAAGAACGGTCGAGTCAAGTCGGATACGAGGTATGGGACTTCGTCTCAATCTCCTTTCGTTGAGGCATATTTTATTTTATACACAACATTCTTTTATACGGTGTATATACCCCGTTGACTTTTACGTTTATTCAAAAGGAATCTTTTTTATAAGAAGCGTTTACTAAATGACAAAGGGGAATGTTTTTGTCGTACGTATGCGGCGACAACGACTTCTCCGCCGTCGTGACCGTTATTTGAGTTTCAGCTTCCTCTACAAGCCATACATTCTTTTTAAAAGAAAAATAAATACCATGTTTTACTTTTCTTTTATTTTAGTATTGAAAATGGTTTTCACAATGTTTTTGTGTTGTATTGATATCTTGTGATTGAAATGTGGAAATGTTATGTTTCCTTTATGCATGTTTTATGTGATATGATTATGGTTCTTGGGCATTATTATGAAGACGGGTGGATCCGTGATAAACTAAGGGCGGGTGAGCCCGTTATAGCTCTCCAATGCATTGGGTAACGCGAAGGAGTGAAACGTTAAGGTTTTTCCGAAGAGATTTTAGGGAATATACTGTGATGGGTATTCCAAACGTATCCAAGAGGGTTACTCCCTACGTAAGAATGTTATGAATACCTCAAGTTACCTTTATGTCTTATGATTTCTATCATTTATTCGTGATTTTATGAGGTATGTTAAAGTGCCAATGTTTTATGGGTAAAGTATGATTTTATTCTTATGTATATATGAACTCATGTTTCCTTTCCACGTTTTTTTATAACCCATACTGAGTTTTTATGCTCATCCCAAGTTTTTGAAATGTTTTTCACAGGTCAAGGGAAAGGTACATGATAAGATGATAGAGTCTAGGATGTGTCAAGAATTAATCCATGTTTTATTTTAAATGTGCTTCCATTGATGGGAATGAAGAATAATATCTTTATGTAACCACTTTGTTTATATGTGGAATGTAATGCAAGTTTTATGATCTAATTCTCTAAAACTCTAAACCCAAAAATATCCTCAATGTGTAATCTTGTAATAACTCAAGATTAAGTAAGGTTTAAGGCTGGGGACTTATAGTTGGTATCAGAGGTCGGTTTAGATAACTTTAGGAGTTAGAATTCTATTAAATTATTATCCAAAAATATTTTTTTTTCTCGAAATGATATAGCATTTAAAGATTACAATGTTGCTTCATCTAAGACATGTTTGTTCAGAATGGTTTTCCACAGAGGAAACAGGGAAGCAGTGCTAGGAAGGCGTACAGAAGGAAATAACCTTCCGAATCAGCATCCAGAAATGGTCGGAATTAGAACTGAACAGTTTGTTGCAGTAATGGCACAATTGACTCAAGCGATAAATGGCGGTGGTATCCATGCACGAGATCAGCCAGAACAACCGCAGAGGAACATGTCAGTGGTGGAACATTTCATGAGGCAACATCCCCCATCATTCAAGGGATCACCTGACCCTGTTCTAGCTGAAGGGTGGATTAAAGCACTGGAGAAGATTTTTGATGTCATGGGGTGTTCGGACAATCAAAAGATTAGTCTTTCTATTTACCGTTTGGATGGTGAAGCAGATCAGTGGTTGTCTATGGTTAAAAATATCAGGGACGCCGGTGAGATTGATTCTCTTGACTGGGATGAATTCAAAGGTATGTTTCTTGAGAAGTATTTTCCTAAGGCTGTTCGACTTAGGATGGAAAAGCAATTCTTGGAATTGAGGCAAGAGGAAGACTCAGTGGCTACCTATGAAGAAAGGTTCACTCGATTGGCAAGGAATGCTCCAAATTTTATCCGGGACCTTGATAGTAAAATCAATCGTTTTTACTCAGGATTAAAGCCAACGTATCGAAGGGCGTTAGCTTCTCGTGAGTTTAAAAGATATGAAAAGCTTGTTCGATGTGCTGAGAAGGTGGACATGGAGTTTGCCGATGACCAAGTTTTCTATAACAACCAGCAGAAGAAGAGACCGAGGTGGCAGGAGAAAGGTAAGAATTCTTCAAAAAAGTCCGATGGTAACAGAACTAAGTTTCCAGTTTGTGATAAATGTGGCAAAAGGCATGCTGGGGAATGTCTTCTGAATACTGGGAAGTGCTACCGATGTGGTAAGATGGGACATAAGGCATGTGATTGCACTGAAAAGGATCAAGGTGAAGGTAAGAACAAATTTGATTTACAGTTAGTGAGATGTTATAAGTGCAATGAGATGGGTCACTATGCAAACGAGTGTCCGACAAAGAGCTTGAGTGATGGGAAGCAGTTAGACTACAAGCAGAAAGAGGTGGTGAAATCCTTTGCAACTACTTCAGCAGATGTCGGGCCATCAAATGAAGTTGTATCAGGTACTTTGTTTGTTTTTTCAGATTATGCCAGTGTGTTGTTTGATTCGGGGTCTACACATTCTTTCATCTCTGAAACCTTTTCTAGTAAAATGGGAATACCATCTCAAGAAATGACTCCTGAACTTTTGGTAAAAACACCTGGGGGAAATGTTGAGGCAAAAAGAATTTATAAGAATCTTCCTATCCTTATCTGTGGAAAGAACCTACTTGCAAACCTTATTGTTCTACCTCTAGTAGAGTTTGATGTTATCCTGGGTATGGATTGGCTCTCTATTTACCATGCTAATATTGACTGTAGAGCTAAAGTAGTTTCTTTTCAGAAAGACTTTCAGTTTTTTTACAAGAATGAACCCTTACTTTTGATAACATATCAAGAGGCCGAGAAACTTGTAAAAGATGGAAATGAATGTTACCTTGCACACGTCATTGAAAATAAAGGAATTATTCAGATAGATGATGTGCCGGTGGTAAATGAGTATCCTGATGTTTTTCCTGATGAGTTGCCTGGAATAATACCAGATCAAGAAGTTGAGTTTACTGTTGGCATAGTTCCTGATGCTAAGCCAATTTCAAAATCCCCTTATCTAATGGAACAAATTGATCTTTTAGAGTTGAAGGAGCAATTTCAAGATTTATTAGAGAAAGGTTTCATTAGACCTAGCTCATCACCATGGGGTGCTCCTGTTTTATTTGTTAAAAAGAGAGATGGTTCTATGAGACATTGCATTGATTATAGAGCCTTGAATAATATCACTGTTAAGAACAAATATCCTTTGCCTCATATCGATGATTTGTTTGATCAGCTCCAGGGAGCTCAGTTTTTTTTTCAGAGATTGACTTGAGATCGGGGTACCATCAGCTGAAGGTAAAGGAGGCAAATATTCCGAAGACCGCGTTCCATACGAGATATGGCCATTATGAATTTGTAGTAATGCCTTTTGGGCTAACCAATGCACCTGCTTTATTCATGGACTTAATGAATAGAATTTTCCATGAGTTCTTGGATAAGTTTGTGGTGGTTTTCATTGATGATATTTTGGTGTTTTCTAAAAGTAAAGAGGAGCATGAAAAACATTTAAGGGTTATCTTGCAAACCTTAAAAGGAAAGAAACTGTATGGGAAATTTTGTAAGTGTGAGTTTTGGTTGCAAAAAATTTCTTTCCTTGGTCACATTGTTTCTAAAGATGGAATAACTGTTGATCCGGCAAAAACAAAAGTTGTGGAAGAATGGCCAAGACCCACAAATGTAACCGAGATTCGTAGCTTCCTTGGTTTGGCGGGCTATTACCGAAGGTTTGTTAGAAATTTTTCACGGTTATCTAGTCCAATGACTAAGCTAACTCGGAAGGGTGTTAATTTTATTTGGACAAAAGAATGTGACGATTGTTTTCAGGAATTGAAAAGAAGATTGGTGAATGCTCCAGTTTTGGCACTACCTTCCAGGAATGGTGAGTTTGTTATATACAGTGATGCTTCATTGAAAGGACTTGGTTGCGTCCTAATGCAGAATGATCAGGTAATTGCTTATGCTTCACGACAGTTGAAAACTCATGAGGTAAATTACCCTACACATGATTTGGAACTAGCTGCTGTTGTTTTTGCTTTAAAAATTTGAGGGCATCATTTGTATGGAGTAAAGTGTGAAATATATACCGATCATAAAAGTTTAAAGTATATATTCACTCAGAAAGAGTTAAACATGAGACAAAGGAGATGGCTGGAATTAATCAAAGATTATGATAGTACAATTCATTACCATCCGGGAAAAGAAAATAAAGTGGCTGATGCTTTGAGTCGAAAAAGTAATGCTTCATTAACAATGTTGCGTTTGGAACGTGATCCTTTGGTTAACGATTTGATGAACTTTGGCATAGAATTTGTTGGTGCAGGAAGTCCTTCTGTTTTGTTTCAGGTATCAGTGATATCTTCTCTATCAGATAGAATCAAGCAAGCACAGAAGCAAGACAGTGAGTTGCAGAAAAGGGTAGAGCTGGTTCAGAAAGTTAAGTTGCCTGAATTCAACATTGATAATGATTGCGTTTTGAGATTTGGGAAGAGATTGTGTGTTCCTTGTGATTCACAGTTGAAGAGAGAGTTGTTATGTGAAGCTCATAGTTCTCCGTTTTCAGTTCATCCGGGTAGTACTAAGATGTATAGAGATCTGCGGGAGTATTACTGGTGGGATGGAATGAAAAGAGATATTGCTGATTTTACTGTGAAGTGTTTGACTTGTCAGCAGGTTAAAGCAGAGAGGCAGTTACCGAAAGGGATGCTTCAGCCTTTACCAGTGCCAGAGTGGAAATGGGAGAATATATCCATGGACTTTGTTGTTGGATTACCGAAGACATCTCGAGGTAATAATGCAATCTGGGTTATTGTTGATCGCTTGACCAAATCTGCTCATTTCCTTGCTATACGAGATACTTTCTCTCTTGATCAACTTTCCCATTTGTATCTTAAAGAGATAGTTAGGTTACATGGAGTTCCTCTCTCCATTGTATCGGATCGTGATCCCAGGTTTACTTCTAACTTTTGGAAAGGCCTTCAGAAGTCGTTGGGTACTGAATTAAATTTTAGTATAGCTTCTCATCCTCAATCAGATGGGCAGTCAGAACGAACAATTCAGACATTGGAGGATATGCTACGAGTTTGTTCTATGGATTATCAGGGAAGTTGGGACCAACATCATTCTTTGGTTGAGTTTTCATATAATAACAGTTTTCATTCCAGTATACAGATGGCACCATTTCAGGCATTATATGGGAAGCGGTGTCGAACTCCAGCTTTCTAGGATGAAGTGGGTGAAAAGAAGTTGATGGGACCAGAATTGGTAGAAGAGATGGCAGAAAAAGTTCAGCTGATTCAGAAACACATGAGAACAGCTCAGAGCAGGCAGAAGAGTTATGCGGATAACCGGAGTAAGGATCTATCTTTCGAGGTAGGTGATCATGTTTTTCTGAAGGTTTCTCCTTGGAAAAGTGTGATGAGATTTGGTAAGAATGGGAATTTGAGTCCAAGGTTCATTGGACCATACGAAATTCTGGAAAGAGTTGGATCGGTTGCATACCGAGTGGCTTTACCTCCGAGTTTATCTCAGATACACAATGTTTTTCACGTTTCGATGTTGAGAAAGTATATTCCAGATCCATCTCATGTTTTGAGTCCAGAGGTAGTTCAGCTGGAAGAGAACCTATCTTATGAGGAAGAACCGGTCCAGATTCTTGACCACAGGGAGCAAGTGTTACGGAATAAGGTGATTCACCAGGTAAAGGTTTTGTGGAAAAACCACATGATTGAAGAGGAAACATGGGAATCTGAAAATGCAATGAGGGATAAGTACCCCCATTTATTCGATAAGTAAATAAATTGTGGGGACACAATTTTCTAAAGGGGGGAAGGATGTAACATCCCAAGTAAGTAATGAATAATAGATATTTTTATCTATGTCTATTAATGATTAAGATAGTGTTATAGAGGCTTAAAAAGAAAATAAATACAATCTTATGCATGGAATACACTAATATTCTTAAAAGATTGTTTTACTGCCTTTTGATGGAAAACCATTTTTTAATCTATATTTTGACAATTTTATAAACTATGTTTGTCAAAATAAACTTATCCTTTATGATTGCGACATCAAAATTTACCTTGTGTGGATTTTTGGTATTTTTCTGACAATGTTCATTTTTTAATGAATAGTGAAAAATACTGCATTTTACATCAAAACTGCTTTTTAATCTAATTTATATATATGATTAGATTATGTTTTGAATTGGTTTTGAAGTGAAATTAGAATATATTTTTACCATTTTATCCAATGGTGGTCATTGGAATCAATTTCACTTTGAAATTAGACTTAAACTGGTGTCAATCTTTTGATACTTATTGTTTTGTAAAAACACGCTATTTGCTCTGGCAGCGGGAATTAATTATTGAATTAGTTAATGTGACTTATATGATTTGAATTTTGTAAAATGGACTTCATTTTTGAATTCGGAATATCAAATATAGCTTAGGGTGAATTTTTGGTAATTTTCTGAAAAACTTCAATTTTTGATGAATAGTGAAACAACTAAGTGGTACTTATAAAGACTGATTTTCCGTTTAAATGAAATTTTGCCATCATTGTGTTTTGAATTTTGAAAATCCGACATACATGTTTGTCATTAGTATGTAAAATTTGGTTCAATGAGATTATAATATTTTTTTGGTGAATAGTAACTTATTATGTTTTTAATCGCGATTAGTGGTAATTAGGGTAGTTTAAGGTATAAATAATACTTTAATAAAATGAAATGACCTAGACACATGTCCCAACCTCATTGGTTGTGTCATTTCCGACCATGACATGCCATGGGTCAACTTGGGGACCCCATGGATCCACTTTTGTTGGGAAATTACATAAATTACTTTTTATTTAATGTTAAAGTGAAAATGACACAAACATAATATGTTTTACAAAAACAATTTTTAAGTGGGGTTATACAAGTCCAAAGTTTTATTATAAATAGTCATTGGAAAGATAAAACGATTTCCTATATCATAGTAATTTTTTTATAATTTTTAGACATTATATAAATTTAATTATTTATGACATAATAATGATGCAGCGATGACATCATTATTTGACGATTTAAATAAAATAGAAAGATAATGTAAAATTTATGAACTAAACATGGCCAAAACAAATTGGATGAGTGGATTTAGAACCCTTATCACCTTATCCACGAATTATATCAATGTGGGACCTTTTTAAACCGAAACACATTTTCAAATAAAGTAATGTTTCTTTACTTTCCAAAAGTGCCCCTCCTCTCCTCTTATAAAAGGCCCCCACCTCTACCTCATTTCACACACTCTTCAAGCCTTTGTCTCGGCCAACCCCTGCCCATTTTCTCTCTCCACATCCCTCTCCTCATCCTAGAGTATTCCCTTTGGGCATAATCCTTTCAAAGGAAGCCTTTAGGCTCAAATCAAAAGGAGTTACACTTTTTAAGGTAATTCGTTCTCTCATGTTCATTTGTTTTATTTTGCTTATCCAACCCCCTAAACTCTTTTTAATTACTTCTTTTGTAACAACAAAAGTATCTTCAATATACTAGGATGTTGTTATATTATTTATTTGAGCTACACACTCACACAACTACATCAAATGGTTAAAGAACATACGGTTTACGTGGATGGCGAAATTCTGCCTCCGGAAACGATGATTGTTCAACACTCATTTAACACCTTAAAAGGTGGCCATTATGATGTCACTATTTTTATATATGATATATAATATGTTTATGTTTTCCTTAAGCTTCTGTTTTTTTCATTTTTGGCATACCTTTATGGTTTCCAATATGGGTAAACACGATATCGTCATTTTAGGAAGTGCAGACTACCGCCCCCTCAAAGTGATTTGATTCGTTAAATACCATATGTGGGACATGTAAAGGATAAAATTAATGATATTATATATTATATTATACTGGAATTATAATATACCTTTATATCATTATGATTCCATTCTATAAAATACGTAATAGAAATGAAAGTAGCGTTCATGCGTACGTACGGCTTACCATCTCCATGAATGGTGCATTTCATTTCTTACGTCTAAATGATTATGTAATATTATAAATGCAAGTATGTACTGGATATATATGACAGATATGATATCTAAATCATTAATACCATTCTGTATATAATGAACCTTTGACCAAATTAACAACATGTAAGTGTAAGAAGTCTATTTTTGACTTAAGAACAAAATACCGACAAAATGAACATTATTGACTTAACTGATTACATGATGTTCATAACATGGTATAAAAGGAATAATGAACTTTAAAAAGATTCATAATCAATTAGAGATTAACTCAAGTTTATTATTCAGGAGATTAAAGAACGGTCGAGTCAAGTCGGATACGAGGTATGGGACTTCGTCTCAATCTCCTTTCGTTGAGGCATATTTTATTTTATACACAACTTTCTTTTATACGGTGTATAAACCCCTTTGACTTTTACGTTTATTCAAAAGGAATCTTTTTTATACGAAGCATTTACTAAACGACAAAAGGGAATGTTTTTGTCGTACGTATGCAGCGACAATGACTTCTCCGCCGTCGTGACCGTTATTTGAGTTTCGGCTTCCTCTACAAGCCATACCTTCTATTTAAATGAAAAATAAATACCATGTTTTACTTTTCTTTTATTTTAGTATTGACAATGGTTTTCACAATGTTTTTGTGTTGTATTGATATCTTGTGATTGAAATGTGGAAATGTTATGTTTCCTTTATGCATGTTTTATGTGATATGATTATGGTTCTTGGGCATTATTATGAAGACGGGTGGTTCCGTGATAAACTAAGGGCGGGTGAGCCCGTTATAGCTCTCCAATGCATTGGGTAACGCGAAGGAGTGAAACGTTAAGGTTTCTCCGAAGAGATTTTAGGGAATATACTGTGATGGGTATTCCAAACGTAACCAAGAGGGTTACTCCCTACGTAAGAATGTTATGAAAGACTCAAGTTACCTTTATGTCTTATAATTTCTATGATTTATTCGTGATTTTATGAGGTATGTTAAAGTGCCAATGTTTTATGGGTAATGTATGATTTCATTCTTATGTATATATGAACTCATGTTTCCTTTCCATGTTTTTTTATAACCCATACTGAGTTTTTATTCTCATCCCAAGTTTTTGAAATGTTTTTCACAGGTTAAGGGTAAGGTACATGATAAGATGATAGAGTCAAGGATGTGTCAAGAATTAATCCATGTTTTATTTTAAATGTGTTTCCATTGATGGGAATGAAGAATAATATCTTTATGTAACCACTTTGTTTATATGTGTAATGTAATGCAAGTTTTATGATCTAATTCTCTAAAACTCTAAACCCGAAAAGATCCTCAATGTGTAATCTTGTAATAACTCAAGATTAAGTAAGGATTAAGGCTGGGGCCTTATATTAAAATTTATTTGGAACCTTTAAAGTTAGTTACGAATTACTATGATTTCCTTAATAAAAGGAAAGTGCTAAGTTTAACAAAGTTAAACTAAGCAAATTCACAACACCTCTAACACCGAATGCAACCTTGGAAAGAGATTCCGAAAGTAGGTTCCGGAAATATGGTTCAGGAAATTGAAACATAATAAAAGATTACAATATGAGATTATACCTTAAAGCGTATAGAATCTACATGAAACAGAGTACAAGTAAGGAAGTATTAGAAAGTTATACTTTCCTTACAATGGAATATACAACGGAATATAAACACGTAGTAGAACTACAAGTAACAAGATATAATTCTTTTAACCCAAAGAGAAGGGTATCCAACAACCTTGGATAAAGGTCCCTTGATTTATACTTTCAAGCAAGTCTATCTTACCCACACTAGGGTAAGCCCTCGATACGAAGATCGGAGTCTCTATCTTTCTATCCCCGCAAGCCCTAAACTTCAAGGTAGTTGGCAACCTCTGTCTTCCTCAGCAAGGAAGCCCATGAACATCAAGGTAGTCGGAAACCTCTGTCTTCCTATCCCCGGAAGTCCTCGAATGTAATCACTAACATTCGGAGTCGCACGATGCTTTGAGAGTTAATAAGAGCCTCCCTATCAAGAAATCACTTCAAGCATGTAATCACATGAGTCGAATATTAGTCAGCCTTTCCGCACCGAGCTCTTTCAAATGAGCTCCTATTTATAGGTAAGGTCGGCTCCTTCTCTAACAGTAATATTTTGCTTAAAGATCAAAGGGACCTGTACATGTTTCACTTAGACAAAGATTAGTTTATAACAAAATAGACGACATCGTTTTATAACAAAAAAAGTGTAACAGAATGTACGACATCGTTTTAAAATCTAACTAAAAAGTTCAGAATGAAAAATTAGGAGTGAAGGTTCGGAGTGTAAGGAAAATCATAAAGAGTATACAGATTATAACAACATAAGAAAGATGAATGTTCGGAGTATAACCAAATATAATTTTCAGAGTCTAAATAAATTTGGAGTGTATAAAACAGAGATGATCAGATTCTGTTTAACAGATGATTTTGGAATGAGAATTCTGAATGGGAATTCATCATCAGAATTCGTAATGAGAATTCTTCATCAGAATTCGTAATGAGAATTCTTCATCAGAATTCGTAATGAGAATTCTTCATCAGAATTCGTAATGAGAATTTTTCATCAGAATTCGTAATGAGAATTCCTCATCAGAATTCGTAATTAGAATTCGTTTTCGAACTTCATAAGGATTCGTATCCTGAATCTGGGGTAAAACTGTATCCGTAATTCGGAATGAAAGTTTATCACAGTTCTCATTCTGGATTTCGGAGTGAAACATTATCGTAGTTCTTATCCAGGATTCAGATCCTAAAACAGAATACTTCATATCAATGTTTCAAGCAATTCTGAGAAAATAGAAATGAATCCGAATCATATACTTCAGAAAAATATGAATGAAAATATGGTAAGGATAATTTTTCCTATAAAAGCGATTTTCCTTATAAAAGCAATTTTCCTTATAAAAGAAATTTTCCTTATAAAAACAATTTTCCTTATAAAAGCAATTTTCCTTATAAAAGCAATTTTCCTAATAAAAGCAATTTTCCTTAAAGATAAGGTGTTTGTGATTTTCAAAACAAGAAGGAATGGAAAAGTCAGAAGGAAAACCTTATTGAATCAACAATCTCCCCCTTTTTGGAAAGCACAGACATCCTTACGAAAAAGATATTCTAAGAAGAAAGAAAAACATTAAGGCTTATCTCCCTTTGCTTTAAGGATATTGATGAATACAACTAACTCCCCTTTAGGCTTTGAAACTCTAAGGATCATATTCTATATTTCAAGAGTGACATTTCATTATGAAAAAGAAAATATACTTTAATGAAAAACTCCCCCTTAGATAAACTCTTATTAGAGTTCATTTTCTTAAGTATCTTTTCCTTCTCCCCCTTTGTGATTTTCAAAAAGAATTCGAGGGAATGGAAAAAAATAACAAAGTACCTGAAACATTAGTTACAATGATAATAGAAATGACAAGCACAAATTTCATTAAGTTAGAAATCTCGGAAACAAAAAAAAACAAAAGATCGAATCTGTCTATTTTGGATCTTTTTCCTTCTCCATGAGACTCTTAAGAATAGTCTTGATCTTCTTCATGTCTTTATGATCTTCCGCAGCTTTCTTCTCTAGGACCACTATTCATGGAGATTGAGATTCAATATTTTCATCCTGGGCTTGAAGCTTTTCTTACTGAGCTTTGATCTTTTCTTCCTGAGCCTTCAATTTCTCTTGAAACTCAATCTGATGATCCCTTTCAAACTTCCAGTTTTGAGAGACAGAATTCAGCTTCCCATTCAGATCTCTGACTTCTTGAATCAGGAAGTTCTTTTCATCTGTTAGCTTTTCTTCAAAGGAAGAAGTCATCTCATTTATCTTTCTGTCCTCAGTATCAAAAGAATCCTTGACATTGTCTTGGAATTCATCAAAGAGTCTCATCTCTTCTATAGTCTTCCTTGACCATTTTGTCATCCTCTTGCAAGATCTTTTATGAGCTCCGTAGCCAACAATAAATGTTTTGAACTGAGCCTCAATCTCAACGCACTTGTCCATAACCATAGATACATAGTCTATTTTCTGATTCAAAGCATGTTGGAGCATCTGGCATCTTGAATCAATGCTTGAAAAGGTCGAAATAGAACCTACCAGCTTCTTTAATGATTGAACAACAATGTCATGCCCCAACGAAGATGACTCCGAATCCGAGACTCTTCATGGATAATTTTCTTCTTCAACATGGTCAAGATTTCTCTTTGAAGAACTACCAACTTTTTTTCTCTTCACCACTACTAAACTCAGAGTATCAGCATGAATTTTCTTTCCCTTGTCTCTTTTCAGAATAGAGTCATGTTTCGGAGCTCTCTTCTCACTATCAGAAACTTGAAAAACATCGTCTTCCTCATCAGCAAATTCCTGAGCACCAACTTCTACATTTTCCATTTGAGAAATATCATGTAGAAGTTGTTCTTCCTCTTCATGATATGATACTTCTTCTTCTCCT
Organism: Viscum album; assembly: GCA_963277665.1. NCBI lineage: Eukaryota > Viridiplantae > Streptophyta > Magnoliopsida > Santalales > Viscaceae > Viscum > Viscum album. The sequence goes on from OY728138.1 coordinate 288,146,269, forward strand.
CTTGCTCATGTTTCTCACCTCGCTCAACAGGCATAGCTACTGCCTCTTCTGGAGCAACAAACACTCTTCCTGGAGTCTCAGGTAGAGATTCTAATGAAAAGGATCGCGGAACATGAATGTTCGCAGAAACCATTTCATTGAACTTCAACAAATCCTGAGCAACCTCAGCCTCAGACATCTTCTTCTTGATCTTCTTTTCTTTTACTTGTTTTTCAAGCTCATCCGCAGTTTTCTCCTTCAAGGCCTTAGCCTCTGCAGGGTCCAAGCCAAACCGAGGCTCCCCTTGCACTCTCTTCTCTTTCATTTCCCTCCATTTAGAAACTACCTCATCTGGGTAATCTTTCTTCTTCTAAGTATTTGGATGTGTGGAATGAACTTCCTTAGACTTGGTATTCTCTGATTCTACTTGCACTTCTTTCAACTTTCTCTTCCTTAATGGCTTAGAGGATTACAGATCAGCAACTTTCGGAACTGTTTCTTCTTGAGCAGGTAGATCAATAAACTGTCCAGACTCTCTTACATTCATAACAAGTAACTTCTCCATATTTCTTAACATTCCTATCCTTTTTCTTATACTGGGATTGGAAATTTATCTGGCCAGCTATCTTGTTCATCCTTGGAGAAATATTTGATAATTCATTTTCAGAGACTTCACTCTCACTAGATTCGGATTGGAAAATAACATTCTTAGACTTGGATCTGGATACTCTCTCAGGAGTCTTAGCTTTCATCTGATTTGAAGTTGTTGTAAAAGCAACAGTACCATTTCCATTCTTCTTCTTGATATTGTCAGCATCTCTCTTCATTCTAGTTTCATGTTGTAGAAGAGTTCCAAATAATTCATCAAGAGTAATATGAGTGACCTTCCTGTTTTCATCTATAGTAGTTCTTTTGGATTCCCACTCATTGGGAATAATATCAATTATCTTATCCACAAGAGCTTCATCATCTAAACCATTCTCTCCCATAGATTGTATGCTTATAATTGAGTTGATATTATTGCTTTTTCTGGTTAGTGACAGTTCTAACATCCTTTTCGGGAATTTTATAATCACCAGTAAGCATAACGAAGTTGTCCACTCCAGTATTGATAATGAAAGTCTTCATTAGATCTCTCCAATATTCATTGTCATTAACATCAACGATTGGTGGTATTTTAGGATTTAGATTATCAATTGAACCAACATTAATTCCTGCCATAATAGAACTACCTTTGGCACACAAAATTGTTAGTAGCAAAAGTCCGTAATAACAAAGTTTGGAATGAGAATGTTCGGAATGGGAAAATTTGGAATGGGAAGATAAAATGAGCAAGAAATACATGTATGTGAGTACAAGTATTTCAGAGACCTCCTCTGATACCAATTGTAGGATTTAAATAGTGATGTAGATGCTCAATATACAAGAGGGGGGTGAATTGTATACTTTAAAATTCATTTGGAACCTTTAATGTTAGTTACGAATTACTATGTTTTCCTTATGAAAAGGAAAGGGCTATGTTTAAAAAAGTTAAACTAAGAAAATTCACAACACCTCTAACACCGAATGCAACCTTGGAAAGAGATTTCAAAAGTAGGTTCCGGAAATATAGTTCCGGAAATTGAAACATAATAAAAGATTACAATATGAGATTCTACCTTAAAGCGTATAGAATCTAAATGAAATAGAGTACAAGTAAGGAAGCATTAGAAAGTTATACATTCCTTACAATGCAATAAACAGCGGAATATAAACACGTAGTAGAACTACAAGTGACAAGATATACGTCATTTAACCCAAAGAGAAGGGTATCCAACAACCTTGGATAAAGGTCCCTTGATTTATACTTTCAAGAAAGTTTGTCTTACCCACACCAGGGTAATCCCTCAATACGAAGATCAGAGTCTCTGTCTTGCTATCCCCGCAAGCCCTCAACTTCAAGGTAGTTGGAAACCTCTGTCTTCCTCAGCAAGGAATCCCTCGAACTTCAAGGTAGTCGGAAACCTCTGTCTTCCTATCCCAGGAAGTCCTCGAATGTAATCACTAACATTCGGAGTCACATGATGCTTTGAGAGTTAATAAGAGACTCTCTCTCTAGAAATCACTTCATGCATGTAATCACATGAGTCGATGATCAGTTGGCCTTTCAGCACCGAGCTCTTTCAAATGAGATCCTATTTATAGGTATGGTCAGCCCCTTCTCCAACAGTCATATTTTCCTTAAAGATCGGAGGGACCTGTACACGTGTCACTTAGACAACAGTTAGTTTATAACAAAATAGAAGACATCGTTTTATAACAAAACAAGTGTAACAGAATGTACAACATCGTTTTAAAATCTAACTCAAAAGTTCGGAATGAAAAAATCGGAGTGAAGGTTCGGAGTGTAAGGAAAATAATAGAGTAGACAGATTATAACAACATAAGCAAGGTGAATGTTCGGAGTCTAACCAAATATAATTTTCGGAGTCTAGATAAATTTGTAGTGTATAAAACAAAGATGATCATATTCTGTTTAATAGATGAATTTGGAATGAGAATTCGGAATGGAAATTCGTCATCAGAATTCGTAATGAGAATTCTTCATCAGAATTCGTAATGAGAATTCTTCATCAGAATTCATATTGAGAATTCTTTATCAGAATTCGTAATGAGAATTCTTCATCAGAATTCGTAATGAGAATTCCTCATCCGAATTCGTAATGAGAATTTGTTGTCGAACTTCATAAGGATTCGTATCCTGAATCTGGAGTAAAACTGTATCCAGAATTCGGAATGAAACTTTATCATAGTTCTCATTCTGGATTTCGGAGTGAAACTTTATCGTAGTTCTTATCCAGAATTAGGATCCTAAAACAGAATACATCATATCAATGTTTCAAGAAATTCCGAGAAAATAGAAATGAATCTGAATCTTATAATTAAGAAAAATATGAATGAAAATATGATAATGATAATTTTTCTTATAAAAGCGATTTTCCTTATAAAATCAATTTTCCTAATAAAAGCAATTTTCCTTATAAAAGCAATTTTCCTTATAAAAGCAATTTTCCTTATAAAAGCAATTTTCTTTAAAGATAAGGTGTTTTTGATTTTTAAAACAAGAAGGAATGGAAAAGTCATAAGGAAAACCTTATTGACTCAACACATACCCCACCCCTTAATTAGTTTATAATAATAATATATAGTTATTTCTATATAAAATATACATTTAAAAAAAATCATATATTACACCGCTGACTCTAAAATCCTTAAACATCCACAACATCATATAAAAAAATACCTCAAAGGATAATTCCCATTCTAGATTCAATTAATAATTCTATTTCTCAATATATCATATACTATGGGATGAAATTTTTATTTAATATATTTTGACAAAAAAATCCATTTTGAATAAATATCACATTGATCAGCTAATACACTCTAAACATTTCATTTCTTAGAATTATCATTACTATATCCTTGAAAATTAAAACATTTAAAAAATAAGAATATATGAAATAGAATTATTTTGAAAAAATATATAATATTAAATTCAATAATGAGTTAAGTTATTTACCAGAAAAAGAAAATAACCACAAACATCATAATTCAAGGAATCATTCTATTAATGATATAATTTATACATAAATTTCTTCTTATAATTATGTTATAAAATAATTTTAAAATAATAATTAATCTAGGTATATTATAAAATAATAGAAAAATTATTTTTAAAATCCTCTTAGGACTTATCATGTTTTTTTCTAATAATATAGTCATATAATAAGATTTCATTCAAGATAATTCTTTTGTCTAATATGATCTGGAAACTTACATAATGATTCTATAGATAATGAATGAGATATAAAATATCAGTATCAAATGGTTAATTTTAATTTTTTTTACATACATAAATATTGGTTAGAAAAAAAGTTTCATAACATCCCAATCTCTAAAAATCATGATATCCTTTTTGAACAAATCATATATATTAGTATCCAATATTAAGAGGGTTTTTAAAAACCACATACAATAACATTAAAAACCATTATATATATACACAGAATATACCATTAAGATCCATATCATTGATGAGAAATATGATTATTTCAATTTAATCATATATACTCATGATTAATTTCATTATAAAAAAATTCCAAAAATATCTCAAAAACCCCATCATTATGTCAACTCATCAATGTCCCCTAACAATTCAACCTGTTAACAATAAATTTAAAATACTGATGTTCTCATTTATAGATCAACTATTTCTCAGGTATCCTTTTAAATAATCACCTAAAAATATCATCTCCCATAAACAACTCACTACTATGGTTATAGTCATATTAATAATAAGATAATATTTATACTTTTGTAATGATGTCCATAGAGAAAGCGTGATAAGTTGAAAATTAGAGGCCCTAATTTTACTAAAATGATAAAAAATAAAAAACATAAATTTATTTTATTTTAGATAGATGTTATTATTATATTAATCAAAGATGTTTCCTTTCACTATTTATGCAATATTTCATTTTCCCATACAAGGAACTTATTATTTCATGTCTTATCATTCATGATAGATAAAAATATACCCCAATACTAGACAATATCCAAGAGTAATATTCTATATATATTGAACAACTTCATTGAAACTGTATATATCATAAGAAAAACATTGCAATCCTATGATAGTGATTCGAGGTTATTTTCATAGTTGTGTTCATTAGTGAATGTTAAATCATGATAATGGTATGCAATTTTGAAAGATTTGAGTTATCGAAAATAAAACCACAACACATATTCAAAACTGATTACATGAGGTTTAGAAAAGAATAATAGATTCATGTATATTGACTCTATTTAAAATGTTATATTCCAAAAAAATTTGTTAACTAATATATCATTAAAAATCATAAATAGATTATTTCTACATGTCATCACCCTACTAGAAAAGATAATATTAAGTAGGTCTGACATCAACATAATGTCTCCATCCAAAATTATATAAAATAATTAATTGTTAATATGGAAATATATATAAATATATGAAACCCACAAACCTCTCAATATATTGGTCACCATGATTTTTATGTTAAGACAACAGAATAAAACGTCACTAATGAAAAATTACACTCACTATGTTATAATTCACATTATTATTATTATGTATGTAGTAATAATTATAGTACATTATAAATAATTGTATAATACCATGTTAATATATTATTCTATAAAGACTGATAAGAATTAAAACCAATCTCATTTTCATTTCCCTTATTTGGAAATTAATAATAAATGCAGTACTATTTACAATTTAAGATAATTTCACATTTTTTATAACATTCATTAAATTTTTATGAGGAATACTAAATATATTTTCAACCACATACCATTATATGTTATACATAAAATGTTCAATTATTATTATAATTTAATAATCTATTCCGAAATTATTCATAAATTCAATGTAAAACCTTGGTGGAACTCAAATAAACTAAAACTCAATGGGGGAATACTCTCACCTTCTAGAATAAGAAGAGAGAGGATTACCAATTTGACATAAACAAGTTCTTAAAATAAAATCGTCTCATAAAACAGGTGGATTGATATTCAATATTAATTAAAATGACCCTAATATATATTATGGAATTGGTACCACTATTTATAAATTAAATAAAAAGTGTCTAATTATGTATTCTTAAATTCATTATATGCCTTTATTCCATAACATATCATCTATTATATATATCATATATCTTCATCAGAACCACTTTTGTGAAATGACATCCATAAATATCCAAAAACACACTATGGTAATCTTGAAATAATATTGATATCAAGATCCTATAATATAATATACAAAATGTAAGATAGTATATTATTATATTCTATATTGACTAACTATAAAATTAATTAAATTAATCATAAAATAATATAATTTTTGCCTATTTTAATATTAAATAGGTTTCCTTAAATTATATCCTCGGATTTATATCTATAAAATGGATATTTGTTTCATAATCAAGGAATTATTTCTTTAGGAAGAAATTATCCTCCTGAAACCAAAGTAATTTTCCATATTATGGTTACATGCTCTATGGTATTTTGTGAATGCCTTATAAAATATCATTAAAACTCACATGTACAAATAACTCTACTCTAACCAAATTACTCAATACCAGTATCATAGATATCATTGTATCAGTAAGTTAAATATTGATGAATACCCCAATGGTTTTTTGAGATAGTGATAGGTTCTGATGAATCCCTTCAAATTATGTGCATAATTTTCACAACTATTGAATAAACCCATGTATATGATTCAATATAAATTATTTTTAGAAACCAAGGCTATAGGTTTCTTGTATCAATGGTTTATTTAACACATGTAAATAGGATAACCTAATACCATTATTAATTTAAACTGAAGTTGTATGTGGACTCAGGGAATATCCAAATAAACAAAAGGAATTTGTGGGAATGAGATATTTCCCTAGTTTTAGATAATTATAGAAATTTTCCTCTCTTATTACTATGATATTATGAACTATGGGAAATAGGACTCATTAAATACATATATTAACACATATTTCTATAACAATGGAAATATCACTCGCCTATTAAGAATCAATTTACAACAGTAAATTTGGCCTCTTTAAAATCACATATCTCCACAGTTTGAGTGAACTGTAAAAATATTACTCACCCATTGACATATTAATTAATAACTATAGTAATAGGCCTTTTTAAATTAATCTATTTATGTGATATTAGTGAAAATGGTAATATCCATCACCAAATTCAATGTTTTTACAAAACCATGAAAATAAGACTCAAAAAATAACCTATTTTCTATTGTTTAGATAAAAATGTAAATACCCCTCACTTATTTCCATGGTTTTTGAATACTACAGAAATAAACCCTTTAGTGTAAGACCTCAATATTCCATGGTAAACTTCCTTTAATATTATTCAATAGTTCATCTACACACCACATTGAGTTCGAGCAATCAATGACATTTCAAATGAGTCGTTTAAAAAACATTTTCAACAGTATTATCCAAATTTTGAAATGTTATAAATATTATTTTTCAAAATATATCTCATTTTTGAATTTAGAATATCAAAATTACCTATATGTGAAATTATGGTAGTATTATGAAAAGTGTCGATTTTTTATGAATACTGAAACACTTCATTGATGATAAAAAGTAGGCATTTTTATTTCAATAATAATTATATTTACAATTTCTTTTAAAGTAGAATTCAAAATATATTAAATATGTAAATATAAATTAAGTAATTATATTACTTTTATAATATATGTGGATATATGAAATTTTATTGAACTTTTTAATGTCACTTTTACCAACCTTCTAGGCACATTTAAAAATTAGAACTCGACGTAATTTTACTACTTCTAAGAATTTAATTTCTAAATTCTCACATACATGGTTATTATAAAGGTATATAATGTAGTTTAATAGTTTCAATATAATTTTTGGTCAATAGTATGTTTTTATTTTTATTTCCCACGGTTAGAGGTAAATTGGGTAAATAATGGTAAAAAATATTATAATAATATAAAATTACCATAACACATGTCCTAATTCTATTTTATAATTCTATTTCAACTGAAATTAAACTTATGTAAAAAATGGGATCATTTTTAAACCACTTTTATTATATTTTGACATTTATCATATTTTATTTAAAGAGGAGTTAAAAATATCATATTTCAATTTTGATAACTAAACCATTTTTAATATAGGTTTATAAATAAGAAAAATTAAACTATGAATATTCAATATAAATCTAGGAAAATTATCTACATAATAATTTATATTTTTTTATCATTTGTTTAGTTTAACTAATTAAATTTAATTGTGACCCCATGATGTTGTAGTAATTACTTTATTTAAAAAAGAATAAAATATATGATATTAATAATATTAAAATAAATATTATGTTATTTAAATAAAGACATACAAAAATTTTAAAAAAAACTTATATATTTTAGAGACATATTAGAGGTAATTATTTAAAGTTATCATGTTTGTTTTATTTTTTGAAAAATGAACATTTTGTGTGGTATCAAAATTGATATAAATGATACTTTAAAAAAATATTTAAATAAATGTTATAAAATTAATAAAAATATCATGTTCTTACAACTAACTATTATATTGTTAAATATGTAAAAAATTATCTAATTGGCGTTCGTTGGGCATTTTATAGTAACTACATTAACCCAATGGTGTCAAAATACAGGAAGATGTGGTAATAGTCGAAGTATTTAACTGAGGGATAAATCTAAAATATAAGGTTTCTTTTATGACCTAAACATGTCTAAAACATATTGCTCAATAGGATTGCAACCCATATAAATCTTATATTATATATAAATAAATTTGGATTATTAGAATCCACATATCAGTTTATTATAAATTCATATATCAATATTTTTCATAAAGTTCCCCAAACCCCTTTTTTAAATGGGATGTCATCTTTCTCTTTATCACACATATCTAAAGACTGTGTAATCATCCAAACACAATCCATTTCTCCTCCCAACATCCCTCAATTCATTTTATAGTCCTAAATTTTGGCAAAAATCTATTTTATGTAGCCATTTTGTTCAGTTAAAAGGGAATCTCTTGAAGAAGAGGTAATTGTTTAATCAAGCATTCAATTTTCTTTTCTTCTATTACTTCCTATTTTTCTATTGTTTCTATATAAAAATAATAAATCCATTATCATATTTATTCTGATATTTTATTATAATCGTGGGACAACCTTATTACTCCTTTTCTCTATCTTACAAATAACAATATAGCAATTCGTCCCTAGGTACGGCTAACCGTTTCCACACCGTTGTGTAATTTTTTATTCAAAAATACATTGTTTGCATGCGTATAATGATGATTATAATAGATATAAATAGTTAATATATAATTATAATGATAATTTATAATTAATACACCATCCAATTTAATACCATTTTACCATCACATGATTGATACCATCATGCGTGCGTACATACGATCTACCGTCTCCATGCCGCGGTGAGATTAATTCTATATATTAAACATTCATGAATGATTATAAAATTTATATTATGATTAAAAAGAATAATTATGACCATAAATTCATTTTTGATATAAATAAAATATATCCTATTAATAAAAAATATGACTTACCAAAAAAACAAGAGTATGAAAATAAAGTAGTTAAAACCCAAAACAATGATAAAATGGTAATATTATTCACAAAGTGAAATAAGAGGATAATATATGATATCATAAACATGTATATGGACTATAATAATTTAATATCATGATTTAACCATTATACATGATAGTAACTCACACTGGACTAAAGGAAAGTATAATGTAAGGGTTAGTTTAACAGTATATTTATTATCATAGATTCTTTATACACAAGTATCTATTGGGAAAACCTTATCATCTATGTATATGATTAATTAAATGTATTTAATAATATTACTAACATTTGTTTTATTAAATTAATACAGATGTTATACTTTTTATAAAATATTATCAAATGAATCCTTCCATCTCTTTACAAATGATGTAGTTTTGATACTTTCGTCAAATAATATAAAGAATAATTGTTTAACATATATGGAATGAGATGATATTTTATTCTATTATAATTCCGTAAATATTTTAAGCTTCCCATACAATAATAGATTTTTTTTTCAAATTAATTTTTTTTATTTTTACTTGTGCACCTTTTAAATAATTTCAACGCAAAAAAGGAATATTTGTCTCAAATAGTTTTAACGAATTAATTGGATTATTGTCATCTATGTCGACATCCATCATTGGATTTCATGTGTGATTGAGGTTGATTTATTATGATACAATATTCCAAATTATATTGATGGTTTATTATATGTTTGATGGTGGATGTTCTATTTTTATACCATTCATGGTTTACGGTTAATGTATTAAAATATTATATACTAGTATTAATACGAATGTTTATGTCATGTTTCACCCTTTTGAAAAGAAGAATGAATTGGATTTATTATGTGAATGGTGGGGTTCACAATATCACCTAGATGCATTGGTAGGTCTCATGTTAAAAACTACTATCCTGGAACTGGGCCTTGACAGTATGGTAATAGCCTTGGTTGAAAGCCTTGACAGTATGGTTATGATGTTCGACATTATGTTTTTTCTCATTTTTTATAGAATAGTTGAAGTGCCCAGATCAGTGTGAATCACTGAGAGGGGGAGGGGGTGAATCAGTGATCCCTTAAAACTTTTTACTAATTGATTCTTAATCAATTAAACCTCTATGGCTGGTTAAAGCCTCGATCCACTCTTCGTGTATCTCTCAACCTTCCCCGGATAATGCAGTAATGAAAAGGCACAAGACACAAGGATTTACAAGGTTCGGCACCAAAGGCCTACATCCTTGCCATGCACTCCCAGCATGGATTCTCCCATTATAATCTGTTAGTATTACAATGGTCGATAAAAAGTCCCACTGTATCTCTCCTGAGTCCCACAGGAGGGTCTTTATACTGCGTCCCACAGTGTTACCAGAGTCCCACTGGCCTGCTCCAGAATCCCACTGAAGACTTCTTCTCCCTGAGTCCCACAGGGTCTTCTCCTGGCTCCTCGAGTCGCACGAGTAGCTCTTCTTCACTTTAAGTTCTTCAAGTATCCTCAGCAGCCTGGGATAAAGGCTGCTGGCCTTGCTCTTCTTCTGATCACTTGTGGTGAACAGGTCTTCTCGTCTTGCTCAAGATTTATCTCCTTCTTCTAAGGATGACCTGGCTTCTCTCCAATTACTGAATGCTCAGACAAATAATATCTTTATCTTCGGTCTGGTCTAGTCTCAGTTGCACACCACTGATTTAGCACTGTTCACGTGTGCACGTGCATGCATGCATGCATGCACTCTCCTTTTCTTCCTCTTGGTGCAGTAGACCCACAAAGGGTGTAGTCACTTTAAGCACACACCTTCACTGAACTTCACACACTTTATCCAATTTGTTTACACACTTAGAGTGTGTTCTACTTTAGTGTGGGTCACTCCTTATTTCTTCTAATGTGTATACACTTTTAGTGCACACACTAGGTTCGGCCTCCTTATCTCATTGCACACAAAACTTCTTCACCTTGGCAAACACTTGAGCTTGGCCTACTTCACTTGCAAAGCACACTCACTTCCTTGTTCTTTTAATCTTCTTCAAAGTGTGCACTTCACTTATGCACACACTTGGTTCTTCATTTTTCACACACAAGGGCTACGGCCTTCTTCTTAAAATGCACACACAAAGTATGGGCTTGTCTTGCTCACACCCACTGCCCGTAGGGTACTTAGCACACACAAGATGTGTTCTTCAATTTGGCACACACACAAGGTGTGGTCTCGGCCTCTACGTGCACACACCCGAACAAGTGTGCTCTTCCTCTTCACTTAGCACACACAAATACACTTAGGCCTTGGGTCTTCTTTGGTTTCACAAGGCTACGGCCTTTTCTTCCCTTCTTTCACACACACAAGGCTACTGCCTTTTCTTCAAATGCACACACTAGGTGTGGCCTTCTTAGCACATGACACACACATAAGTGGTCTTCCACTTCACTTGGCACACACACGAGGCAAGGCCTCGGCCTTCTTCCTTGCCAAGCACCCACAACCAAGGGTGTGGTATACTGCCTCGGGTCTTATTCTCCAACACTGCCAAGTAGGTGCACTTGGTGCAACCAGGCGCGCAAGGTGCACGGCACAGGGGCGCGCAAGACCTCCTACCCGCGGGGCGCGCAAGTGCAACACCTGCGGGATCTTCCTCCTGCCGCGTAAGGGTGCTGGCAGAGAGGGAACAAGAGACTCGAGCGCGCAAATATGCGGCTCGGCTCCTTCCTATCGCGCAAGAGATTAGCGCGCAGGGGACCTTCGAAGCCTCGGGTGGCTCTGGAACCTACAGCCGCTCAAGTTCTTTGCGCGGGGCTTCAAACCTTCGCGAGGCAGAGAGATGCGCTCACGGGACTTCAAAAATTCAGCGCATCAGCAAACATTACCGTGCTTCGGGTTCTCTTTTTATAGGCAGAGGGATGCTTCACCTCTTCCGCGGGATTCAAATCCAAACTCCCGAAATATTCGGATCTTCAAGATTTTTTCAAATCTTGAACTTTCTTTCCTCTGTTTTAACGCGGCTTCCCTTATTTTTCGGTCCCTCTACGTGCATGCGACTCATAACGCATGCACAGCCTTCGGTTTAGGCTCATCCCATGCAAAAACACCAACCAAGTGGCCTCGGCAGCTTCGTTTGCCTCGGCCTCATTCGAAATTCTCCATACATTGCATGCACACCATTTTTAGGCATGATCCTGTTCGTTATGGCCTGACGAGCACGAGGGTGGCTTCGGTTTACTCAGAGGTGGCCAGGAGCTCAAAAACCGCCGTCGGGTTGCTCCTGGTTCGACGGAGGCTCGCGGGTGGCATGGGGTTTCCTCGGCTCGAGCTTGAGGTGGAAGACGAGCGCTGGGCCGTTGGATGCGGCATTTGAAATACATCGGACGGCCGCGATCTGGAGATCTCGCTCGGGATGCGATGAGCGGCTGTGATCAGCCGCGCGATTGGATGAGCGGCCAGGATCTCTTCCGCGGGAAAATCCCGCGTCCCACATCGAAACGAAGCCCGGTTTTGCCGCGGCTTATCAACCATCGCGTGCCATCCTCGGCTCAGTTGAACTTCTCCCCTCCCGGTGCCGCCCCGCACCGGGTTCTCTCTGCGGGCGCGCTCTGCGCCCACTATGCTCCTGCGGGCACGCTCCTAGCGCCCACTATGTTCCTCCGGTGCGTGGATTTCACCACCGCGTGCCCTCGGGGGCTTACACACGGCCCCCTATCGCGCTCCTCCGGGCGTGCCCCAGCGCCTCTGTGGTGTCTGCGGGTGCGCCCCTGCCACCCTGATCTCGCCCCACGGGTTCCCCCTTGGGCGTGGCGCCTTAGGCCCACATGAGCCTTGGGGTTGAACCCACAAGGTGCTCACGGGCTGGCCATATTTTTTTTGGCAAAGTATAGAATAAGACTTTGTCAAAAACAAAGTCCTCCATGAGTATAAGCCAAATGCCAAGCCACTCCAAGCCTTCTTCCTCTCTTCTTCTTCATTTGAAATTCCTCCATTATCTTCAATGTATATTCATTACTTAGGAATGGAATTCCAAACGGTTCATTATCAATTATCTTCTTCATCTCCTCTTCCATATGTGTTCAATACTTAGGAGGGACTTCTTTAACTGAATCTCACGAATCACATATAACTCTTCAATGAATCTTCATTGATCTAATCAGAGATCAATTGGAACATCTTCTGATTCACATGCACTAAGTGATAGTGCATGGACTTCATTCAATCCACTTCTCCTCATGCATTGTCAATACAATGCATGGTCTTCAAACAATGTTGTGACATTGTATCATCAGGATACAAGTTCTATGAACTTAATGAGCAGCTCAACAATCGTCTGATTTAATGATGCTCCATTATCATTCATTCTTCAAGTGGTGTAACTTAGTATCATATTGATACAAGTATTGAAACATTAAGATCAGTTCTACAATCGTCTGATATAATAGAGAATGTTTCAACCACATCTCCTATGCCACTTAGTGAATCTCCTAAGTGACATGCCTCTTAGTACCATGGCCACTCTCCATTCATCACCAACACCATCACAACCTTTTTCATTCACATCTTGACTTTCCTCGACATCCATTCATTCTAAGACAACATCATGTCTCATTGACAACAAATGCAACACAATGCACTTCAATCTCCCCCTTTGTATTTGTTGTCAATACACTCCTTCAGCACATATGAATGGGTCAATATGTGTGCCAATATTTTCTCCCCCTTATTGGCAATCAAATGCAAAGGTGTGGTGTGGTTCACTTTCACAAATATCTTCCTCCCTTTGAATAGCATCTTCTTGAAAAATCACTAAGAGAGGGATGATGCCACATGTTCTTCTTTAGCAAAGAACCTTTAGTTGATCAACTCTAAGTCTACTTGGTCTAACCCGGTGTAGAAAACAAGAGTGATATAACCAAGGAATTCAAAGCTATCCATAATTCTCTACACATGTGAGATCATGCTTAGGGGATTGAAATTTTTCAGATATAACAATGAATTTTCTAAATCCTGCACATGCTTCACAAAACTCATTAGAAAGTTCAGGTGCAAAGATAAAGCTCCCCCTTTCATCCATTTGTCTTCAATTCATACTCCCCCTTAATTGACAAGATAAACTCAATTAAGAAACAAGGGATGAAAGTATGATTGGAATACCTTCACTTTTCTCAAGATGGTATTAATCTCAAAATCCCATCTTCTTCAGATTGGCTCCCCCTCAAGGGGTGCACTCCATTCTGTCCAAACCATCCTCCAGTTGAGAATGATCATCATCTTCAATTCCCTGTAATGTCAGCACATTTAAATACCAATAGTATAAGGGAATAAGATGGAACCTCCTTGGTTCATCAATGTGAACAACAAGGCTGAGAAGATTCTCTCAACCGAGATGTCCCATTTTCACCAGTCTTCGCACTTGCACATTTGATCTTAAGTGATGATTGTGCTGGTGTGGATCTCAACCCATCTTCATGTGAAATCTTTTTCTTCCCTTTTGCTTTAGCAAATGCCAGAGCTTCATCTTCTGCTCTTTGTAGTTCTCTGGCAAGTTGCAACTGATGTGGCCATATGACAAGTATATCATTTGGAAGAGTGGCCCCAGTTCTGGAAGTTTCACATGGTTCCTTAGATGCTGTCAAGCTACCTTTCTTAGGCAACTTGTTTTCAATCAATCCCTTCTTCTTCTGGATTGATTGTCTTTTGGAGTTCAGTCTGCTTCTATTTAGTTTCATGGCTTCTTTACAAAGGTCCATGATGTGTCCTTTCTTTCCACAGTAGAAGCATTTCTTGGTGGTCCTTCTGGATGCATCACCCTTCTTGGACTCAGACTCCAAGGACTTCTCTTCATTTCTCAAACACTTCTTGGGAGCATTTTCTACTTTCTTCTTGCTTCCCAAGGAATCTTTTTGAGCCAGGTTCAGTGATCTTTTCTTATTTTGAGCTCTGGATAGAGTTGGAGACTGACATGTATCTTTTTGACCACTTTTGCAATCATCCCAGATGTTGTCAAGTAATCCAAATCTATTTGCAGTAAACAGATGTCTCTGGACCTGTGGATGCTGCTTCTTTTCTTCTGGCTTGCTTCCCCTAGGCATGGGCTTTCTCTGCGCTTTGGCATTCAGTGGATTGTACCAACAATCCTTTGCACAATGCCCATACTTGTTACAACACCAACACTGACCCACAAATCTTGACCTCTTGTGTACTTCTGATTGTAGGGTACTTTTCTTGACTTGTTGTGTTGTTTCAGGAGAGCTCTTATTCTTTACTGTCTTCATCCATATTTGTTTGGATTCATTCTTCCATCCTGCACTTTTTGTGGAAACACATTTAGAAACATGAGTACAAGATGGTATGGATGGTACCTTCTTTCTAGAAGATGTTTCCCTTTTATTAGAGGATGTCATTCTTTTAGGATCATCCTTCTCAAAGCATACTTGAGTAGCAACATGTCTTCTTTTAGCTGACTGGGAGGATTCAGCTTTGGGTGATTGCAGATTTTTCAATATCACCTCTAGTTCTAAGCATTTCATATTGAGGGAGTTCTTCTCATCCTCAACAGTTCTTAGCCTTCCTTCCCATTTCTCTTCCAGCTGTTTTATCTGGTCTTCATGCACCTTCTTCAATTCTAGCAATGAATTGTCAAGCTCCTTCACTATCTTGACTTTGTCTTCGAGTTGAGCATCTCTGACATTCATTGACACTTTGTGCCTCTTTTCCAGTGCATGGAAAACATCTTTGATTATTACTTTAAATAATTCTTTCTCAGAAAGGCTTCTCTGCAATTCTTCAGCAGTGTCTTCATATCTTTCATTGCAAAGAGATACTGTTTCATCTTTGGCATTTACCAGCATTCTGAGAGTGTTGGTTATGCCAACCCTTTTAGCCAATTGGACTTCCAGAGAATTGGCTTCATCTTCTAGCTGTAATTTTTCTTCTTGAAGATCAAGGAGGCCTGTAGCTATACACATTGCAACTTCCTTGGGGACTCTCTTCTGAAGATATTTGATTGCATTTAGAAGATCATTATTTCTTCCATCTTCATCACAGCTAGAGCAGGCTTCATCAGAAGAATGATAAAAGGAATTGTCATCTGATGTGACATTCACATTTCTTTCCATAGAAGGAGTTTCTCTGATTGAAACAACCTTATTCCTCATCTTCTTTGCCTGTTTCTTCTTTCTATTTTTCTGAGTCTTGGCAGATATCTCCATTTGAGGCTGGTCACTCATTTCCTCAAATCTGCAATCCATAAAGACTCTCTTGGATCTTTTAGAGGTAACCTCCCTCTGATACCAATTGAAGTGCCCAGATCAGTGTGAATCACTGAGAGGGGGAGGGGGTGAATCAGTGATCCCTTAAAACTTTTTACTAATTGATTCTTAATGAATTAAACCTCTATGGCTGGTTAAAGCCTCGATCCACTCTTCTTGTATCTCTCAACCTTCCCCGGATAATGCAGTAATGAAAAGGCACAAGACACAAGGATTTACAAGGTTCGGCACCAAAGGCCTACATCCTTGCCATGCTCTCCCAGCATGGATTCTACCATTATAATCTGTTAGTATTACAATGGTCGATACAGAGTCCCACTGTATCTCTCCTGAGTCCCACAGGAGGGTCTTTATACTGCATCCCACAGTGTTACCAGAGTCCCACTGGCCTGCTCCAGAATCCCACTGAAGACTTCTTCTCCCTGAGTCCCACAGGGTCTTCTCCTGGCTCCTCGAGTCGCACGAGTAGCTCTTCTTCACTTTAAGTTCTTCAAGTATCCTCAGCAGCCTGGGATAAAGGCTGCTGGCCTTGCTCTTCTTCTGATCACTTGTGGTGAACAGGTCTTCTCATCTTGCTCATGATTTATCTCCTTCTTCTAAGGATGACCTAGCTTCTCTCCAATTACTGAATGCTCAGAAAAATAATATCTTTATCTTCGGTCTGGTCCAGTCTCAGTTGCACACCACTGATTTAGCACTGTTCACGTGTGCACGTGCATGCATGCATGCATGCACTCTCCTTTTCTTCCTCTTGGTGCAGTAGACCCACAAAGGGTGTAGTCACTTTAAGCACACACCTTCACTGAACTTCACACACTTTATCCAATTTTTTTACACACTTAGAGTGTGTTCTACTTTAGTGTGGGTCACTCCTTATTTCTTCTAATGTGTATACACTTTTAGTGCACACACTAGGTTCGGCCTCCTTATCTCATTGCACACAAAACTTCTTCACTTTGGCAAACACTTGAGCTTGGCCTACTTCACTTGCAAAGCACACTCACTTCCTTGTTCTTTTAATCTTCTTCAAAGTGTGCACTTCACTTATGCACACACTTGGTTCTTCATTTTTCACACACAAGGGCTACGACCTTCTTCTTCAAATGCACACACAAAGTATGGCCTTGTCTTGCTCACACCCACTGCCCGTAGGGTACTTAGCACACACAAGATGTGTTCTTCAATTTGGCACACACACAAGGTGTGGTCTCGGCCTCTACGTGCACACACCCGAACAAGTGTGCTCTTCCTCTTCACTTAGCAAACACAAATACACTTAGGCCTTGGGTCTTCTTTGGTTGCACAAGGCTACGGCCTTTTCTTCCCTTCTTGCACACACACAAGGCTACTGCCTTTTCTTCAAATGCACACACTAGGTGTGGCCTTATTAGCACATGGCACACACATAAGTGGTCTTCCACTTCACTTGGCACACACACGAGGCAAGGCCTCGGTCATCTTCCTTGCCAAGCACCCACAACCAAGGGTGTGGTATACTGCCTCGGGTCTTATTCTCCAACACTGCCAAGTAGGTGCACTTGGTGCGACCAGGCGCGCAAGGTGCACGGCACAGGGGCGCGCAAGACCTCCTACCCGCGGGGCGCGCAAGTGCAACACCCGCGGGATCTTCCTCCTGCCGCGTAAGGGTGCTGGCAGAGAGGGAACAAGAGACTCGAGCGCGCAAATATGCGGCTCGGCTCCTTCCTGTCGCGCAAGAGATTAGCGCGCAGGGGACCTTCGAAGCCTCGGGTGGCTCCGGAACCTACAGCCGCGCAAGTTCTTTGCACGGGGCTTCAAACCTTCGCGAGGCAGAGAGATGCGCTCATGGGACTTCAAAAATTCAGCGCATCAGCAAACATTACCGTGCTTCGGGTTCTCTTTTTATAGGCAGAGGGATGCTTCACCTCTTCCGCGGGATTCAAATCCAAACTCCTGAAATATTCGGATCTTCAAGATTTTTTCAAATCTTGAACTTTCTTTCCTCTGTTTTAACGCGGCATCCCTTATTTTTCGGTCCCTCTACGTGCATGCGACTCATAACGCATGCACAGCCTTCGGTTTAGGCTCATCCCATGCAAAAACACCAACCACGTGGCCTCGGCAGCTTCGTTTTCCTCGGCCTCATTCGAAATTCTCCATACATTGCATGCACACCATTTTAGGCATGATCCTGTTCGTTATGGCCAGACGAGCACGAGGGTGGCTTCGGTTTACTCAGAGGTGGCCGGGAGCTCAAAAACCGTCGTCGGGTTGCTCCTGGTTCGACGGAGGCTCGCGGGTGGCACGGGGTTTCCTCGGCTCGAGCTTGAGGTGGAAGACGAGCGCTGGGCCGTTGGATGCGGCATTTGAAATACATCGGACGGCCGCGATCTGGAGATCTCGCGCGGGATGCGATGAGCGGCTGTGATCAGCCGCGCGATTGGATGAGCGGCCAGGATCTCTTCCGCGGGAAAATCCCGCGTCCCACATCGAAACGAAGCCCGGTTTTGCCGCGTCTTATCAACCATCGCGTGCCATCCTCGGCTCAGTTGAACTTCTCCCCTCCCGGTGCCGCCCCGCACCAGGTTCTCTCTGCGGGCGCGCTCTGCGCCCTCTATGCTCCTGCGGGCGCGCTCCTAGCGCCCACTATGCTCCTCCGGTGCGCGGATTTCACCACCGCGTGCCCTCGGGGGCTTACACACGGCCCCCTATCGCGCTCCTCCGGGCGTGCCCCAGCGCCTCTGTGGTGTCTGCGGGTGCACCCCTGCCGCCCTGAGCTCGCCCCACGGGTTCCCCCTTGGGCGTGGCGCCTTAGGCCCACATGAGCCTTGGGGTTGAACCCACAAGGTGCTCACGGGCTGGCCATATTTTTTTTGGCAATGTATAGAATAAGACTTTGTCAAAAACAAAGTCCTCCATGAGTATAATCCAAATGCCAAGCCACTCCAAGCCTTCTTCCTCTCTTCTTATTCATTTGAAATTCCTCCATTATCTTCAACGTATATTCATTACTTAGGAATGGAATTCCAAACGGTTCATTATCAATTATCTTCTTCATCTCCTCTTCCATATGTGTTCAATACTTAGGAGGGACTTCTTTAACTGAATCTCATGAATCACATATAACTCTTCAATGAATCTTCATTGATCTAATCAGAGATCAATTGGAACATCTTCTGATTCACATGCACTAAGTGATAGTGCATGGACTTCATTCAATCCACTTCTCCTCATGCATTGTCAATACAATGCATGGTCTTCAAACAATGTTGTGACATTGTATCATCAGGATACAAGTTCTATGAACTTAAAGAGCAGCTCAACAATCGTCTGACTTAATGATGCTCCATCATCATTCATTCTTCAAGTGGTGTAACTTAGTATCATATTGATACAAGTATTGAAACATTAAGATCAGTTCTACAATCGTCTGATATAATAGAGAATGTTTCAACCACATCTCCTATGCCACTTAGTGAATCTCCTAAGTGACATGCCTCTTAGTACCATGGCCACTCTCCATTCATCACCAACACCATCACAACCTTTGTCATTCACATCTTGACTTTCCTCGACATCCATTCATTCTAAGACAACAACATGTCTCATTGACAACAAATGCAACACAATGCACTTCAATAGTTATTTGTATTTCATTGATTATTAGACTATTAAAATATCGGTGTAAATGTATAAATGGAATTATTCACATTATTGTTATCCATAATATGATGAAGAATATGTTTAAATGTATTGTGATTCAGTTTTATACCTTTCCTTAAATGTTTATTCATATTTGTGATAGCTTATTCTATATTGTTTGTCCTTACTGAGAATCTTAGCACAGCCTTGTCAGTTGTTTCATTTTTCCCCAGGATGTGAAGAAGTATATTATGATTGAAAAGTCGTGATATTATATTCAATACTTGTTTTTATAAAGGATACACTGTTTTTTTCAATTCAATGTGTAATGTAAAACTTCTGTTTGTATCTAGTTTTTTTCCTAAGATACTAAACCAATTGGTCCTTTGGGATTATATTTTCTTGTGATAATGACAATTTTATAAGATAATGCCCCAAATCTGGGAAACTGGGGGGTGGCATTATAGTTGGTATCAAAGAAAATTTAGTAAAAACCTTGGAAACAAGATTTAGAAAACATCCTTTATTAGGAAAAATTACCCTAAGATTGATTTGAGGATAAGTATTAATGAAAACCCTAGAGTTTCGGTAAAATCAAGATTATGTCAGTATTTTAAGTAACTTCCCCTATTTCTGGATAGTAGAAGTCGATGTGGTTCTAGGAATGATGTACCTAGTTGTGAAAAATCTGGCATGGTCTTCCGATCATCACACTGGTTAACCTGGTACATGACAATGGACCTTACTATGCACATGGTTTGAATCTCTTGTGAGATATGCTTAGGATAATTCATATTTTCTTTACAAAATGTCATGAGGGATTTATGAATAACTATGTACTCAATGAAAAAATATTTATGAATATGGATTAGTTATGCATTAATTTTTTAATTTATGTTATGTATTTTACTAATTTTAAATTATGAATTATGATTCATAACCTAGTCTAGTCTATATCATTGTTTATAAATAGTGCATAGTAGTAGAAATTAAAATCACATCGATGTATTTATTACATGTAAGGATTGACCTTCTATTCTAGATAATGATAGTGAATCTGGTGATACAAATAGTGTTAAACAACTTATAAACATATTAGTACACCTAACTAAGGTTATGAATTATAACTTACCTATATGGAGTAGCCGGATATACAATATGGAGGATGAATGTTATACCAATTAATGAGAACAAAACCTTCAACATTTAGTGGGACTAAAAATTATTTTATAGCTATAAAGTGATTAGGTTCCTTAGAGAAAACATTTCTTTCTATATGGAGTAATGAAAGGGGAAAATTCGTTATAGGAGTCTATCGCTATTCTGATGATATAGATCAATGGGGTTCGTGGATTCAAAAAATGAAGGAGGATGGAGAGGTCACAAATATGGAATGAAGAGAATTTAGATAACTCTTCCAAGAAAAATAACTTCCTTGGGGTCTATGAGTGTATTTTGAAAGGTAATTTCATTGTATATGGAAAAAATAGGATGAGAATGCTGCAATGTATGAGGATAACTTCATGAGGTTAGAAAGGAATAATGTATACTATATACGTAACACATGAATTACGATTGATCAATTCTTGTATGGTTTTAAATCATTCCACTAATATTCATTGGTCTCACAATCGTTCTTATTGTACTTAGATATAGTCTACTATGTTATCAATATAGAAATGAAATTCACTATGTCTTACAAATTTAAAATAAATCAAGAGAAGAAGAGGTAAGATGAACTCAATGGGAATGAAAATAATTGGAATAAGGGAAAAGATTACTTTCCACCCTGTAGTAATTTTAAGAAGAAACATGTCGAGACATTACTTAATGGGTTGGTATTTTCGTATAAATGTGGAGAAAATGACACTATGGTCATTATTTCAAGGGGAAGATAGATGCTATCAAGGTTCAATGCTATAATTGTAATAAAATGGGACATTATAAAAATGAATGTATTATGTGTCCAATAAATTTAACTCTGAAATGGAAATGGGTGTAAAGGAAAATTGTATGTTATCACAACTATTGAGTATGATGTTTTGAAAGATGTGGTGGGAGGTACAATAATCATCTCCTCAAATTTAGAAAAATAATTATTTGATTCTGGATCATTTCATTCCTTTATATCTTCCCAATTTTATTTAAGAATTAGAGATTTCCTATTCACATTAACAATGGAGTTGTCAATATAAACCCCTGTGGGGAGTTTAATTGAAACAAATATGTATCAGAAAGTTCCCATTATTCATTATATACATAATTTATCTACTGAAATTATCCTAAGACCTATGATTGAAATTTATATAATCGTATGTATTGATTGGATATCAAAATATGATGCTAAAATTTATTACAAGAAGAAGGATGTCATGATTTGTGGGGATGGTGTAGAATCTGTTATTGTTAGTGCAAAAATTTCGTCGTTTGATTCATATTTAGATCCACCCTATTATCACATCTAAATGAAATTCATAGGGATGAATATAATTAATCATCAATTGGAGAATAAATTAATATTCAAACTGAGGATGTTACTATAATACAAGAATATAGTGATGTATTTTTAGAGGATTTAGCATGACATCCTCTAGAGAGGGATGTTGAGTTTAATATTGATTTAATCCCTTATTCAAGGATAATATTAGAAACTCGCTATACAATGTCCACTGTGGAATTATTATAGATAAAGAAAAAACAAGAGGACTGGGGTAATAAGGGATTTATTTTCCATAGTGTTGCTATATGGGGAGACCTAGTTCATTTTATTTAAAATAAATATGTATCAATCGGTCTATGCATTGACTATAGATAATTCAATGTTATGACAACAAAGAACATGTATATCCTACATCAAATTTATGATTTCTTTGATCAACATCATGGAGCTCAATATTTTTTGATTATTTACCTTCATTATGGATATCATTAATTTTATGTGAAAAAGGATGATATTATTAAAACAACATTCTGAATGAGGAATAGTCACTATGAATTTATAGTCATTCCATTTGGATTGAAAAATACACCCTCTTTTTTCTTGGACCTATTGTAAATATTTATCAAGTTAATTCAAGGTGATTTTGTAGTCGTATTTATTAATGATTTCATTGTATACTCCAAAATGTATGAACACCATGGAAACCACATTCATATTGATCTGATGACTCGTAAAATAAATGAATTATAGGTTAATTTTTTTATGTGTGAATTTGGGTTTCAAAAAATTTATTTTCTTGGCCATATTGTCTCAAAAAATGGAATCTATGTTGATCTTGAATGAAGTAATACAATCCAAAAATGGATATTACCGATGACTATAACTGAGGTACATAGTTTTAATTGGTTATCATGTTATTATTGGAGATTCATACATAATTATCACTGATTAACAAACCCATTATCAAAGCTCACACAAAATGGGGGTAAATTCATTTGGACAAAAGAGTGTGAGGAATGTTTTGAGAAATTTATGAGAATATTAGTCAATGATCATATCTCTACTCTACCATCTTGGAATGGTGGGTTTGTGATTTATAGTGACACATAAAGGAAATGACATGGTTGTGTCTTTATGTAGAATTATAGATTTATTTCTTATTCATCAAGGTAATTAAAAATTAAGAAAGAAAAAATCACACCTCATGATCTAGAGTTAGTAATAGTAATCTATGCTCTGATGATATGGAGACACTATCACTTTAGTGAAAGAGTTGATATATGTATTTATTATAAGTTATTGAAATATATTTACTCATGAAAAGAAGTAAACATGATAAAAAGGATATGTCTTGAGCTTCTCAAGGATTTATATTGAACAATACAGTACCACCCAATATAAGAAAATATGTGTGCCAATGATCTGAGTAGATAAGACCATGTTGTTATAAAATATTGAGAGTTTAAAAGGATTTCATTTTTATGGATCTATTAAAGATTGATTTCGGGGTTATCATAGAAGGTGAAACAAAAATACTTTTTCAAATGGTTGTAAAACCATCATTTTTGGAAAGGATAAAAAATATCATTCTTATGAGGACGAGCTTCAAAAGAAAAAAATGTTGTGAATAATGGGATACTAATTGAATTCATATTTGAAGATGATGTTTCAAAATTTGGGAAGAGGATTTATCTTCCTATTATACAGGGGCTAAAAAGTGAATTATTGGATAATGATCATAGAACCAATTTTTGTATAATCCCTAGTGGAACTAAGATGTATAGATATTCAACGATATATTGTTGGTGATACAACATGAAGGGGGAGATTGTGGATTTTGTGTCAATATATCTGGTTTTTCAATAGGTGAAGGAAAGAAGACGATATCCTAGAGGTGTCATGAAACCTCTTCCTATACCTGTGTGGAAATGGGGTGATATTATAGTTAATTTTTTCATGAGAATATAAAAGACTCCAATAATAAATGATGTGATATTGGTTATTGTTAATCATCTTAAAAAAGTAACACATTTTCTTGATATAAGAGTAGATTTACCACCTGAACATTTAGCAAGACTTTATATTAATGATGTTCTAAGACTTAATTGTGTACCAAAATCAATTGTTTCTAATAGTGATCCTAATTTTACATCACAATTATAGAAAATAATTCTTATGTCCCTATATACAGATCTTTGTTTGAGAAAAACATACAACCATCAAACTGATGAACAATTAGAATGGTCTATTCAAACATTAGATGTCATGTTGAGAACTTTTTCACGGGAATTTAATGGTTTGTTGGATCGGGTTTTCTCACTAGAATAATTTTCCAATAATAATAAATTATATTGAAGTATTTATTTGGAACCATATGAAGTGTTATATGGATAGAGAATTAGTACGCCATATTTTTGGAATGATGTTTCTGAAAGAAAACTCATATATGTAGAAAATGTTTAGTAAAAAATAGAAATGATAAAATATATTCATATAGATATCAAACCATCTCAATGTAGGTAAAATATCTATGTTGATAACCTAATGATTTGGAATTTCATGTTAGAGATCATGTTTTCCTACAATTATCTCCATATAATTTTGTTATATGATTTGGAATAGAGTTTAAATTAATACCCAAGTGCATTAGACCTTTTAAAATTATCAAATGAATTGGAATTGTAGCTTCTTATTTGACAATGCCACAATGTATCTCCAAAGTTTATGATGTGCTCCATGTATCAAGGCTATGGAAATACATGCCACTCCCAACGCATGCACTCACCTATGAAAAAATATATATGGAACATGGTCTGTCTAATTGTGAAGATACTATCAAGATTCATGGTACCAAAGAACAAGTGTTGAGAAATAGGATGACTCATCTGGTAAAAGTTCATTAGAGAAACCCTAAAATTGATGAGGTGACCCGAGAACCTGAAAAACATATGATAAAGAACCACTATAATCTTATTATGATCAGATATTCTATAAATTATGAGGATTAAATTATTTTAATTATTGAATAATGTAACACCCCAAGCTTCCACAGTACAATTTTTTTTAAATAATTTAAATTCTTTTTCTATAAAGATCATTGAGTTCGAGTACCCCTTGACCTTTCAAACTAGCCATTTAAAAAATGGATATGAAATTTGTTAACCAAAGTTAGTAATTTTATGATTCTTATCTATCAAAATGGACTTATTTTTTTAATATATAATATCAAAATTATCTTTGGATGAAAGTTTGGTAATTTTAGGAAATGTTCCATTTTTTTTGAATGGTGAAAAACACTACATTAACGTTAAAAACATAAATTTTTCTTATTTAAAAAATTATCTTAATTTACATTATTGTAATGTTAATGTGGATATATAATACATATATTAGTCCTATGTATGTCATTGGAGTCAGTTTGTAATAGACTTAGATATATAAATTTTTTTTGAACTTTTGGATTTCTCTTTTACCATCCTTCTAGGAACATTTACAAATTAGAAATAAACGTACTTTTACCACATCTATGAATTGAATATATAAAATATGACATACGTTATTGTAATTAGGTTGAAAATTTTGTATAATAGGATAGAATGTTTTTTGTTGAGTAATATCTTTTGAATTATATTTACCACAATTAAAGGTAAATAGGGAAATTAAAGGTTAAAATAATATAATAATAATATAAAATTACTCTAAAAAATATTTTAATTTTATTCCACAATTATATTTCATACAATATACACCTTAGTTCGATAATGTGAATCTTTTGAAGTCACATCTATAATATTAGGACATTTATTACATATATATAAAGAAGTGTTAAAAAGTCATATTCAAATCTTAATAGCTAAACCATTTTTAATATAGGGTTATACATAAGATATATTCAACCATAAATATTCAATTAAATCTATGAAATATATCTAAAAATGATATTTCTTATAATATTTAGATACTAAATAATAAAATTTAACTGTGACACTGTTATGATGGAGTAACAGATTTATTTATGGAAGAATCAAATAAATAACATTAATAATGTTAAAATATAAATAATATTATTTAACTAATTAAATACAATAATTTTATATAAAAAATATAAATTTTAGTGATATATTATAGGTAATTATTCGAGGTTATCATTTTGGTTTTTAATTTTTAAAAATTTATATTTTGATTACTATCTAAATTGAAATGGTGGTACATTAAAATAAATAATATTTAATTAAATGTTATGAAATTCATAAAAACCTCATTTTTGGAAAAGAACTAGTATAGTGTTAAATATGTCATAAATGATCCAATCAGTATTTTTTGTTTTTATAGTTGCTATATTAAGCCAATAGTGTCAAAATAAAAGAAGACGTAGTATGAGTTGACCTATTTATCAAAGGGTGAAATATAGAATATAAGGTTAATTTTATTATATAAACATGTCTAAAACCACTATTTATAGATGTTTTGACCTATAATCAACTTAGAATCAAAATAAATCCATTTTGAGCTATTAGAAACCGAAAATAATTTTATAATAAATTTATATTTCACAATTTTCCCTAAAGTGCCCCAAACCTCCCTTATAAATGGGCAGATTTGTTTCTCTTTAACTCACACATCTAAATCCATTTGGTTCTACCAACCCCATTCCATTTCTCATCACAAACTCAATCAATTAACTATATAGGACTAACATTGGATTAAAATCCATTCTAAAGATCCCTTATTATGAAATAAATAGGAAACACCTGAAGAAGAGGTATTTGTTTTATCAACCCTTTCAATGTTATTTTGTTCTTCTAGTTCGTCTTTATATGTTATTTCCATTTAAAAATAATAGCTCTAGTATCATCCTAATTTTTATGTGTTATTATAATCATGTTACAACCATATTATTCATTTTATACATCATACAAATAACAATATCACATTTTGTTCCTACGTACAACTTACCATCTCCACATCGTGGTGTAATTTGTTACTCATCACTACATTGTTTGGATGTGTATAAATATGATTATAATGTATATAAATAACTAATATAACATTATATTGATAATTTATTATTAATATACCATCCATGTTCATATAATTATCCATCAAGGGATTGATACCATCTCTCTTGCGTACGTACGACCTGTCGTCTCCATGATGAAGTCATATTTGTTTTCTATGTTAACAATTCAAGAATGATTAAAAATTTTATAGGATGAGTAAAATATAAATCATAAAATTATTTTCATTCCATATGTGAATAAAATATATCCTATGCATACAAAACATGAGTTACATGAAAAAAGGAATGAGAAATTGATGTAGTAAATGCCAGAAACAACCGTAATACTGATATAATATTACCAATGTGATATAAGAGGATAATATATGATATAATAAATATATATATGGTCTTATTATAATATAATAAAATGTTTTAACCATTATACATGAGGGTAACTCACCCTATACTAAAGGAAACTATTAGTTAATGGTTAATTTCACAATCACTTCATTATCTGATATTGTTTTTACATAAGTATCAACAAGGAAAACCTTAACATCAATGTCAATGTTTCATTAAAGGTACTTTAAAATATTATCAAAATTTTGTTTAATATATTTTTTCACATTATTAACATTTTATAAAACATTTTAAAATCAATCTTTCCATCACCTTCCAAACAACATAAATTATGATCCATTCATAAAATTAATGAAAGTAATTTTTTTAACATATATGGTAAGAGCATCTATTTTCAACAATTATGACACCATAACAATTTATATCTTCCCATACAATCTTAGAAGGATATTTTAAAAGTAAACGTTTTATTTTATAATTGTGTATATTTTAAATAATTTTAATGTAAAAAATGTATATTTCCCTCAAAGAGTTTTAACGAATTAATTAGATTGTCTTCATCTATGTCAATATCCATTCATGATTTTTATAATTGATTAAGGATAATTTATTATCATTTAATCATCCAAATTGTATTTATTTTTTATGATATTTTTGATTGTGCATGTGCTATTTTTATACCATTCATGGTTCTGGTTAATGTATTAACATTTCATATGCTAGTTTTAATATGAATGTTTATGTCATTTTAAACCTTTTGATAAGAGGAATGCATTGGACATAGTAATTGATTTAAGGGGACCACAATAACCCATCGATGCATCCGTAGGTCTCATCATGAAAACTAGTGTCCTTGGACAAGGCCTTGACTGTATGGTAATGGTATTCTCATAAGGCCTTGACAGTATGGTTATGATGTTCACCATTATGCATTTCCTCATTATGTGATTAGTGATTGGTATTTAATTGATTATTCAACTAGTATAATATTCATTTTATTGTTTAAATGGCATTATTTGATTTATTCATCCCATATTATGTAGAATGTTATGTTTAAAATGACTACGATTTAGTTTTATATCTTTCCTTAAATATTTATGCTTAGATATGATAGATACCACTATATTTTTTACCCTTACAGATCATATGATCACACCCTTTCCTTGGGATTAACTTTTTCTAATATGTGAATAAGTAGATTATGATTGAACTGCATGGATAGCCTAAGGAATATGGGTGTTTATGGAGGAGACATTGTGTTGTTTTTCAATTCAATATGTACTGTAAAACATATGTTTGTATCTAGTTTTTATAAGGATACTGAACCAATCGGTTCTATTGGAGTTGATTTTCTTGTGATAAAACAAATGTAATAAAATAATTCACCAAATCTAGGCAACTAGGGTTGGGAAATTACATTCGTAAAATATAATATTTATGTCTTTAAGATGAATTAATATTTTATTTATATATAATTAAAATTAAAATTAATTTTATACTGATAATAATATATCTATATTTGAATACATGATATTTTAGCATAGTGGTAATGTATGAGTGTTATTGGAAAGGTACCAAGATAAAAAAAAGGCAGTTCCAAGTTATTTTTTTGGCTATAACAATGGATTACTAAACTGTGCTGGTTTGGGTATGTTGGGTAGCATATGGTTAGGTTTTATGTGGCCCATTGAGTTGAACTACCTATTTAAACTATATAATAAACAATGGTAATAGGTACAATTTTTATATAATATGATTATGATCAAGATGGTCAATCATGATGAGAATCCTATGGCCACACTATGAAATTGATTTCACATGATAGAGACATATTACAATGACTAAAAAGTAATTGTTTTCCAAAACCATGTCCATAGTCTATATCCTTGGTTTTGTAATTCATTTTCATGATTTTTAACATAAGAAATACTATAATTTTCTATCTATTTTACTCAAAATATAACATAACACATTCTATCATTTATCATCATCCATCATGACATAAAACGATTTATAACCATTATATTTGAAACATACATATTTAACAATATCATCAATATATATTATACTATAATGTAAATTTTCACCATAAACATGTAATATATTTAGAATATATTTAATACTAAATATGAATGAGACATAAGTTTGCAACATAATGAATATTCTATTCCATCTCTAACAACATCGATTATCCAAAAGTACCCTCAAATGTTCTCCAAAATCAAATTTTATTGATCGTTATGGGAATAATAATGAATAATATATATTTTTAAATACAATAGTAAGAAATTATATTTATATTATTATTTTTCTGATAAATTATTTGCAGCCATTATTACAATATATCAATCTAGATCATCAATAGTCAATGTGTATGATTGAAAAATTCTATAACACATAATAGTGCTATTTTTTACCATTTCATATTTTGGTATCCGTGGATCACCTTAATAATGATCAACAAATAAATACATTCATATTGGTATAACATATCCGAACCATTTTTAGATTATTAAAAGGGAATCCAAATAAGATTTCCTAGTATAATTTAATCATATTCATAGAGATCCATACATTTTCCATCTATTTTTATTAGAGAAACCAACTATAAAAATTTTAATCCATTATCATTAAATCTAATATTTCTGATAGGAAATGTCCCACATGTGAATAATAATTTTGATATATAAATAAAAACTCAAAAAAATATGAAATATCCCTTCATTATTTTTCTAGGAATAATGATTCACCTAATATACAACATCCAGAGATTCCATAGGAATTCAGTTCAACATCACTAGTGTACTATAGATGCCTAGGGATTGCACATCACCCCCAATATCAAACTCAATATATAGTTTTATTCAAACCCAATGTAGTTAGTGAAAGAAAAATACCCAATACATTATCATCTACCCATATCTAGGAATTATAGTGGATGGAGTGTGTGAACACACAACTAAATCATCATCTATCAAAATATAATAAATTTTTAAAAACCCCTCACCATAAATTATGTGTTATTATGAATAAACATATTTATATATTATTTCAAATCCCTATATTGTGATATGGATGAGAATTGTTAATGATTTCATATAACCTAAAACTTATTCAGAGGGTGAGTGTAAATTAAAACAAAGTATTACCCTACCATCATTAAAATCCACCTACCACTATACTACAATTTATGCTAAGAAGATGAGAAGAAAATTAAATCACATCACTAAATCAACAATATTTCCCATTAATCATCAACTGATGCTATAATAGGTATTATGATTATCTGAGTGTCCACTTATATTTTGGAGATGATTAGATTAGTTGATTTCTTCATGAAACAAAGGAAGGACATATAATTATTGGTTCTGAAATAACATACATTATCCTATAAAATATTCTATGGACTAGTGTATGGGTGGGTGTATAAAAAATAACTTGACCAATAAAGATGAATATGTTTCAACCATAGCCATGAATATGTGGTAAATGTCTCACAAATATATCCTTTTATGTATAGATAGAGCTTCTTATTATAGTTATCTAACTTCTAAATTAAAGTGCCTAGAAGGAAAACTAAAAAACCACAACAAACGTAAATAATACATAATCCACGCATTAAAACAGGATCATATGTTCCATCCAAATATTTTATTGAACCCATCATGGATTTCTTACAATACAAAATATTCCTCTAAACATCATGGCATGTGTATCCTTATGTCTGGAATATAGGGAGAGTCAATTTTAAATTGACAATGGGATAACCATTACCTTGATCTATGATCTAGATCTATTATCATGTATATAATTTGTTCATTGATATTATATGTTTTTTTCTTCATCCCATGATATCATAATTCATTTTATTACAGGTAAATGACCTTGTATCTTATCAATAACATCATAGATCAAGATTAATTTTCTCCCATTTAAGAAACATAATTTATTATCCATATTGAAATTAAGTGACCCATGATGATGGGTAAAACATTGACCAATATATATTTTCTTTCTAAATACTATGAAAAATTTCTCACTTCCCTTCGTTAATAAGGTGTAAAATTTTCACCATTATTCATTTTCAAATCACATAAATTTTGAATCAGGGTAAATAGAACATAATCGAAAATCCTTTTCAATAGAAGGATTGTGATATTTGAATTTTCATATAATAATATTATGTGTAAAAAATATGTATTTTCACCATTAAAATTTAACATATTCCTTTTTTTTGCGAGGAACATGGATTATAGTGAGAAAATATAGAATATTGAATGGGTGTGAACCTACATGGTTTTAAACACAATGATCATGTTCATTCTGTAGTTTAATGATTGATGAGGAAGAATGTTTTATTATCTTTATGTAAATAATAAATCTATCATGGGTAATTGTTAACATTTTGAAATCATTGGTCTAATATAATAATCCTAGGTAAGAACAGTGGATGACTAGATAGGTTATACTTCTTGGAGTAAATGTATAATCATTTTGTGAGACTCTAAGATGGGTGATAAGTAATTTGAATGTATAGGTGTAAGAGACCCCATAAATTAGTTTCTGGTAAGTTTTTATTGAAAAATTAATTATTTGTTTTTTCATATTTAACATATCCATATAACCCTCCATATGATTTCATTAATTTATATCCCTTGATAACAAATAAAACCTAAATTTTATTATTTCAAAAATTTTCCTACAGGTTTCCCTCATTCATTTATTGGTTTTTCCAACAAATACCAGATGACGTAAGGGAATTTTCCTTTATGATTTGAGAAAAAGAAAATTTATTGAGAATAGTATTACTATAATGGATAAATGAATATGATTCCATAATGACTAATATAACATGAGTTTTTATGTATGATAGAATTTTGTTGACACGTGTGACCTTACTCATTGAATAAAGGAAGGAACTCATGAAATTTTTTTATTCAAATTTATTTCTATTTATTAAGACAGAAAAATGTTTTATTAAATTCCATATCATAGACAAGGGATTAATTTTATATTTTATTTAGAATGACTATCGTGGATCTTCAAGAAATCATTCTACTGTTTTGAATTTTTTCTAATGAATTTCATTATAAGTAAAACACCTCTCTTGGAAATGATAAATTTTTCGACAATTCTATGGTTATTTGTACAGAAAAATATATTTCAAACATTGAATGTAGTTTTTTATTAATTTGATAAAAACTTTCATGTCATCCCAAATAAATTGTTTTGAGATTATAATATATTTAAAAAGTATTCTATAAAAATATAAAACTGTGACTAAAATTTTACTTTTTAGAATCCTACTGGGTACATATTTTTTCTAGGAAATTGAGTCTGAGAAATATCATCATCTTTATTAGGATCTCACCCAACATGAGGAATAATAATATTTTCCCCATGGTAAAGGTTTAGAATTATAGAAATTATTAATAATCATTGATATATTCATCGACCCACTTAGAGAAACCAGACTATATAAAAAATCTATAATAACCATCATATTCTATTATGTCAAATTCCATCTCTGTTTTGGATTTCATTTTAATGTTAGTCCTAAATACAATTATATCATGGTTTCCTATAATTTTTTAAAATAGATAGATATATAAATTCAATATTATACCTTTGAGGAAGTATTTTTATTCCTTTAATGAAATATGGTGGGATAATATAAAAATTACTGTGATAGATATAATTTTGAATGATATGATATTGGAGATTATAATCCAATGGTACTATAATCATCTATGAGTTTTTTCATGGGAATAAGAACAATAAATTTTAAAAATGAAACATTAGTGAGTGTCACCCCCTTTGAAATGATCATACATTTCTTTTTTAGACAACTTTTTCATATATTCACTTGTAACTTTTTAGAATGATCATTGAAAGCTATTAGTGCATGTGGTGTTGTATGGGTACAAAAGAAAGAATAAACTCCCTGATATCATCAATTTTACAGTCTTAATTCAGATAATTATTATCCTAAAAAATTTATTATTATATGTCATCATGTATTATACAATCGATATCATGCATTAGATTCCCTCTCTCTCCCCTAAGATATTCCATAAAGATATTGTAGATAAATGAAAAACTGTATGAGGGTGTGTGAAATTTACGGCACTAGTGTATATTCCATTATCATGTTCTATAGTATGTTTGCCTAAAAATTTATTATAATTATTTCATGACATGTTGAATGACGTTTTTATATCTCTAAATTTTTATGATATTTTTATTTTTATTTATCTATTTATTGTCCCTACATAAATAATCCTTTAATTTAGGGATCGTTATTTATATAAAAATGAGTATAAATTTATTCTATTCACATAATTATTTTAAACTAATGTCAACTTGAATAAACTCTATGTGTAGCTAATCAAAACTAGTTTAAAAGGATGGGTATTTGTTTGGTCAGATTAGAATTTGTTCTTTTTCTCATGATCTTTTTTATATATAAACCCATAAATTCCCATATAGGGGTGAAAAAAAAGGAAAATAAAATTTTACCAAAAAATATATATATTGAATCAATCGTTTCGAGAAGTTAAAGTGACTATTAGTATGAAAAAAAAAGTTAATATAGAATACTAGGGGATAATGTTGAAATAAGTATTCATCCATGGGTTTTACATTTGTTTGGTAATATATAATAACGACATAAATATTGTTGATTAAACTTGTCATAGGGATCATGAACCTATAGAAACACATATTGTTGTTGAATCACATGATTCTATAACCACAATATATTAGATTAATGAGCTTATTGTAAAATATAGTGGTTTGAATGTTTCACATTTATATATGAGAGTAATATCTTTCTCCTTTATTTTCAGCTCAATCGATAATGTTGTTGAGGTTTCTATGTAGTAACAATCGGAGGATTCTATGGCTTATGGATGAGATTATTTTAAATAAATTTGACAACCCATGTTATTATAATATAAGTAATTTCATTTAATTGTTAACATTTATTAAATAGATAATACATATATTATTATATTAATAAAAAAAATTAATTTTTTAGTATAATGTAAAAAAATATTTATGTCAAACCAAAAAGGGATTTCATGAATTATATATGTTTATTAAATAAATTAAATTAAAAATAATATCACTCATATTTGAATTAAAAAAATATTAATTTTTTAACCAACATATAAAAAACATCTAAGGGTAAAATGATGACTATTTTCTATAAGGGTTTCCATTTATGTTAATTGTGAAGAACACAAATTTTTGTGAAACTGTTATTTCTTTCAATAATTATTGAAATTTTAAATCCCCATTAATATTTAATTTTATATTAGAGATATATAATTATTCTATTCATAGATATTATATAATTAATTATTATTAAACCATCTTTATACATTAGTTTTGTATAATTACATTTTTTTTACAAAATTTATTTTAAAAAAAATTAATTTTCATTGAATCATACTTTTAATTGTTAATATTATCACTTCATATTCTATAAAACTGACCTGTGATTTTATTTTTAAATATTTTGAATTTTGAGGTACATAATTTAAAAATAGGTCCCTTTTATTTTCAGAATTGTGAGAAGATATAGTATTAAATATTTATCACCTCAGTTAGGGTATGTCATGTAATTATGGTTAAAAATAATGTGAGAAGGAAAAAACACCCGAAATTATCATTATTTTATAATATATGTGTGTTTGGACCACAGATATCGATTATTATATTTATTTAATATTTTTATCAACATTCCTTTTCTAGTAAAATTTATATTATTTTGTGGAAATGTATTGAAAAAAATGTCATACTCAGGATTTTAGTTTCAATAATATTTTCCTCTAGTGATAAAATTCTTTTATTCAATTAAAAATGAAAATAGTAAATATAATTTTTTTATTATAATGGTTTATTTTAAAAAAATAGTCATGTAATGATTACTATAAATTCTTACACACCATCGACTTAGTTCTTCTAAAACTAGAATGAAAACAACATAATTTTTTTAAAATATAAATTAAATATCTTCTGAATTTGATTTAGTTTCCAAAAACCTTTTTATCTTATGATTACTTAATAGATATCTTTTAATTGATTTTATTTTAATTCATTTATTTTCTGTTTATTATCAATTGGAATTTAAATGAAGAGTTAAAAAGTGTTATTAGTAATATTTTATAATATAAATATTTTAGTAATTGATATAAAATTTAAATAAATATTATAATCATCCAAGTGGAATATATGTGGTTGAAAATATAAGCCATTTTATAAATTTTTCCCAATATTCATATTATAATAACTTTTTTTGACTCTATTAGTGTTAAAAACATTTGTAGCATAACAAAAACAAATATTGATAACAAATGTTAAAACCAAATGATAGGGGTGAAAAAATCATCAAAACTATGAAAACTCTATTTGATTATATTAATTTGACTCCTCCTAATCATATATTAGATTTTTATTTATTGGTAAAATTGTTAAGATAAATTTATATTTTTGATTTCTTGTGTTATAAGTAGTACTGCATTTTATCAAACCAAAATATTTTATTAATATTACTATTTATACCATATTATAAGAACATAGAAATTAAATAGGAATGATTAAATATTACTAGGTTAATTATTTAAATTATATGGTTTACACATCGACAAAGAACTCATTTTTTCATTGGATTAGAAATGAAAATAAAAAACATTTCGATGCAAAAATAATGTTTTCAGAAAATATTATTTTTATGCATATAAAGTTTATTATCTAATAATTAAATAATTAACTATTGTTGAATGATTTTAATGAAATTTATATATTAAGTATTCAATAAATCGTTTTATCATTCAACTTAATATTTTTATCTAAACAAGGGATTACAATATATATGGTTTTATGTTTAAAAACGTTTTTCACTTAAAAAGATGTATATCCACACACCTACCATAAAAATACATTTAGTCATTCAGAAATATCAATATTTTTTTTAAATCAATTAAAATTGTAAATTATTTATAATATGGCTTGATATATCTAATTTATTTCATTAGAATCAACTTCATACGTTTATTTTATATAAAAAATGCTAATATTAACGAAACATATATCTATGGAAAACCATTACTTCATCGCATCAATTGAATATATCTTAAATTACATTCTTATATTTTTATGAATTGAATTTGGAAGTTGTATTCATTATATTTTATCAGAAAAATTAAAAATATATTATGGTTTGAATAAAATTTTATTTATCATAATTAATACTAAAAATAGAAAAAATTAATTATTATTGTTATAGTTAAAATGGTTTTCTCTAGGTGTTAATAAAAACAATTAAAGAGTTAAAGTTTCCTATAAACATGTCCAAATTACTTTCTAACATATATCGACTTAATATCATATAAGTTTTGATAATGATCCATTTGGGAGAATTTTGGAATCTATTAAATGTGGGTGAACCATTTTTTCAGAATTTCAAAGTATGCCCTTTTCCAAACAAATACATGGGAACTCCCTATCCTCCTATATTAATATTTCCAAACCCAATTATTATCCTAATACCAATTTAAATATTTTCCAAAATTATCTTATAACCACCTAAAGTAATTATTTTTATTATGATGCACTCATACAAAGGATATCTCTATATACCTAAAATGGTAATACAATGATGAGGTTCCAATTTATAACCTTACATTTTTTTTATTTATTCTTCCATATACATGAAATTTTGGTAATATTTGAAGATATAATAAAAACCATATCTACCATATAATGAGATTTTATTATGTTAAGGATATAATATATATTCATATCATTTTCCTGCAAATGATATAAAAACGTTGGCTGTGTGTATGGATGACTACATCCAGATGAACTAATGTAAATTGTATTACCTAATCACCTATGATGAATACGTATAATTGTGGATCTTAAATATTTATATGA
This sequence comes from Viscum album, assembly GCA_963277665.1. NCBI lineage: Eukaryota > Viridiplantae > Streptophyta > Magnoliopsida > Santalales > Viscaceae > Viscum > Viscum album. Next base: position 288,184,052 of record OY728138.1, read on the forward strand.
TATTTATAAAAAAAATTACACTTTTTTAATTATAATAACTCATATAACTACTTACATTCCATTCTTTGGTTATATAATAATGTTGTGTATGGTTATTATAGACTACAACATCCTAATGTGATTTGATTTATTTTAAACATATAATTTTCATAAAAAATAATGATTATAAAATTAATTAATTTAATTTATATATATTAAATAATATTACTCTATAAATTTGATATATTATTTACCCATATTTGGTTCCATCCATCGTGAAAATGGAACAATGATTATGATTACATACGGTATACCATCTCAATTAAGGGTTTGACTTATTTTATATATTAAACATTTGTGGATTATATATATATAAATATAAATTATGTATAATATCTATATAATATGTAGTGTTATATATGTTATTGAAACATTCTCGATGTAAATGGACTTATAATAACAAACAAAATCCAATAAGAAAAATTATGAAGTTATCACCTGAAATGATGGTCTTAATAATGAAATATTTATAAAATATTGGTAAAAGGTCATACATAAATAATATATGTAATTATAAATATTATTATATTTATATAATTTATTTTTAATAATCCAATATTTATTATATGGTAAATAGGAATAAGTATGAATCGTGTTGAGACTAAATGTAAGGGATTTCTATTCTATCATTTATGTACAGAGACATATTTCTTATTCACTACTTGTTAATTTTTTGTGGTGTATATAATTACCAATTTAAATGTAATATAGTGATTTTATTTTTCTTCATTAAATATAAAATTTCATTTTTTTTTATTTTTTCACTATACTTATTATTTAAATGATACCAATGTGGTAAGGTATTTTCGTCTCTCTTTTGTTTCTTGGGCACACAAGATATATTCACCACTTGCTTCATTTATTTTGGTTTTATATACATCCCAAAAAATATTTTATTATTGTTATAATGATTTTTAGATGAATTTACATACCCATATAAGGCTATTTTTTGTGGTTTTTATTATTCAATTTTTTCCAATATTTTATGAATTTGATGTATAATAACATTCATTATCGGGGCTATTTATGATTATCCTTAAATTGAGAATATATTATTTTATTCCTATCATTGAAATCATAAATTTCATTCTCATATATTTAAATCATGAAAATAATTTTTTATTCATTCATTTTCCAATACTAATGTAACCAAGATTCCAAAAATTGGGATTTTATGAAAAAAAAATTGATTTTTCTCTTCCATAGAAAATAATTTTTCCTCCATTTTAATGTTTTCAAAAATATTTTAAGGAATGATTCGAACTAATATTTAATGTATTTTTTACAAATATATTACTTTTTTATAAAAAAATTCAAAATTTCCTCTCATGATTTAGATTTTTAAAAATTTCATAAAATATTTGAAAGAAAACATAGTTTTTACATCTACATCATGAATGCTAATTTATTCTTTCATGTCCACAAAATTATTTAAAAATAACTATAAAATTTTTCAATTATATTTTAAAATAAAATATTTTATTAAAAATTTATGATGTGTTTATTTTTTTAATTAAGTGATTTCACAGTTTTAATGATATTACTATCCAAAAAACATCAAATTAATCATTTAAATAATTTTATATCTATAAAGAAATAATTTATTATTACATTTCATTTTATTATAACATCACCCAATGATAAATTCATTATTTTCATTATACATGATTTATGTTCATGATAAAAATTATTTTATGAACCCAATTCAATATCAATTGTTTATTCATTGATGAAATGATGAATATTATATGAAGTCCTTTTATTATATAGGTTTTTCGATAATAGTATAATTAAGAAACTAATATCATTTCATCTGTTATAATATTATCAATGTTTCATCATCTTTTGTCACAATTATGAATTATTTTCATTATGCGATGGTTGTTACATATTAACCTTGTAAAATGGGTATGTTATAACCAATGATAGTGGTTATATTATAACAATGGATGGTGGTAACATTATTACAAAGCATGGGTAAGAACTGTATCCCACTTCAATGATTTTTTAATTATTAATGTTTTATGGGATTAAATGGAACACCTATGGTTATCTATAGAATGATAGAGGGTACACTAGTGGTCATCACATTCCTAAATTTGGGTACATAGGTGGTTAACATACACCTAATTATGGGTACATGGGAGGCTAAAATAATCCTGAATGTTTTTATAGTGAATGTTATCACAATATATTATAATGTAAATTTGTGTTTCTCCAAATCCAAATATTCTATAAATGTCTTTGAGGGTATATATAATATTATATTACCTATTATTACATGAATAACACTAATCCATTACTTATTAAAGATTTATATTATCATGGATAATGTTCTAAGATTCAATTATGATTAATTTATTTTTAACATTCATGATTTTTTTCAGAAATATTGTTTAATGTATTTTAAAACAACAATTTAGTTTTTTAAATGATATTATGATTTTTTAAAACCCTTATGCACATTAAGTTTTGATATATCCATTTCTTACCATTATTAATAATATGATATCAATAATTTCATTCATCAATTCTCGGAGTTATGAAAAATGATTGTATGCATAATATGTCTATTAAGGGTTCTATTAATAAATAACAAAATTAGAGATGTTGTAGTTCAAATATGAACCAGTTCTTTATGTATAAGAGTTCATAAATTTTCTAGTCTTAAATTTTTACTCTATGGTTAATTATATAATGGAATGAATATTAATCTATGAAGATGTAATAATTTTTTTATGAAAATAATATTTCATTATAGTTGGTATGAATGTGAAGGAATAGATATCCTTTTGAAACTAGGTTGAGAAGAATTTAGTGACATCACTATGGATTTTCAGTATGATCATTGTATGGATATGTATAGGTATATATATATGTAAAAGTCAAAAAATAATTCTATGTATAGAAAAATATTATTTTATTTTGTAGAATGATAGATTCATTGGATTCCAAGACATTACATCCCTGTATTGATACTATAATTATATGTCACTCAAGAACATTTTTATCGAGGTGTATTTACTCTAAAATGTTGGAATTGATATAGAATTGATTACCACATGGTTCATAATAATGATACTTAATGCACACCTAGTATGACACACCAGGGGGTTATGTTTTCTAAATTTGAAAACTATTTTTGAACAATCATGAAGAATTTGAATAGATTATGACCATAAATAGACTCATTTAAAACAATGTTTTCATTGAATTATAAAATAGATCCTGATTTGATCAATATATTAATTATTTTTCATGATTTTATGATTTCTCACTATGAATTTAATTCATTTCACATTTCATTTTTAGCCAACGGAGGGAACTATAAGGAGTTATGTTAATACTAAATGAGATAGAAAATGTTTTGAACAAAAAAACAATGCTATGATAATTACTGTGAATGATATTATGATTATGGATAATAATTTTAAGGATAATTGAATTACCACATGAGAATTAAAAAACTACATGTCTCACCAATTTTGATAATGATAAATTTCACTCAGTGATTTGGTGGTAGAAACCTTGGAGGATAAAGTACATAGATTTCAATATTTCACAATTTTGGTAAGAATCACTCAAGGAAATGTATCAAAGAGACCAAAAGATGTTATTAATGTTTATATGGACACATGGTATGTAATTTCATAGTGAAAAAGGAAAATTTTAATTAATTAAATGAATGAGAATATCATATTCACTAAGGTGTCACCAATAGTTGAATGATATAAATGTAGAATGTATAGAAATTATGAAATTTTATTTCCTATCAGGAATCACTATGGATAATATCATTCACTTTTCATGAATATGGGTATTTATACAAATTATTAATAGAGTTCAAATAACATTTTAAAACAAGGTGGTATTATTGAATATGATGATACATCATAGATACTATTTTAGGAATGATGTTGGGTGATTTAAGTGATCATTTATTGGAATTAAAAAATGATGTTAAAAGAATCCTAATATATATTTTTATATAAGGATTATTCTTGATATGGTTTTCTTGAAGTATTTTGAATAATATTTTAATTGATAAAAATGAATGATAAAAGTTATTTAGTATAAATTTGATATTTTATGTAAAATAAAATATTAATGTAAATATAATCCTGAATGATTTTCATATATTTATGAAATTGTGTTTAGATTAGATGATGTCTTGAATGATATGGATAAGGTGAAATTGATAGTATTAATGAAATTTGATCTCATTAACGACTGGATGAAAAAGTTTTTTTTGTTATCAAGGATGATGTTTATAGTAATTATGTATTGTAAGAATATATTCAATAATATTTTTTTCATTTTAATGAATGAGGAAGAATTTATCTATTAATTTTGATTTTATAGTTAATAAGGTTATTACCACATCTTGGGAGATTATATGATCATGTTATTCTTATATTTTATATATGATATCTAATAGATACAATATTATAATATTTGGGGGGTAAATTTGATGTCGATTTTTGGAATTATAAAAACCTTTTTAATAATTCTTTGAACAATGGATGTGTCTTTAGAATGAAAATTTATTAAATAGTTTAATTTTAAAAATGGATAGGATTTTAGAGAGTAATGTATTATTTTTTCTATAAATATTTATTCATATTAGAATAACTATAATATCAATTTTGGATTTATTAATAACTGTATATAGAAGGAATTGAAAATAATTAAATTATTAATATTATGCTTTATTAATGATTGAGTTTAGAAAAACTTTCACCTGTTTCTATTTGAAGGAGAGGTGATATGGAAATTGATAAATTAAGAATAGATAGATACAAATATGATTATGAAATTGAAATAACTAAAGTAATTATATTTTAACATGTTTTTAAACACGATGTTAAATATTCTATCAACATTACAAATATTATATTGGGACAAAAATTCATTCTTAATACATTCATTAATCTATAATAAATTGCCTTCTAACTCATCCCAAATATATGGTCATGGTGTGTTTAAAAATCTTATTTCGATGTATTTTATCACCCTATATTAGTCCTTGGATATTAATATTCTATTCTGTGTGAATATGTTTACTTCCCACTAATTTTATCCAATTTTGAAGCCTAATTTTTTGTTATTCTAGATCGTCAAAACAATTTAATTTCCTGATTTCTTGAAGAATTATTGTTAACAATTTTTTTATATTGGTTTTTCTTAATAGAAATTCAAAATTTCCGACCATATATTACCAACATAATGTTCAAATTATGGGAAACCATTTACTTAAGGGTGTATAATGTAACACCTATACTTTTTATGAAATTATTTTTTAATGAAATTTAATTTTATTGAATAGCTTTGATATTGTGAAAAATTATGTTTTTGGAAACAAAAATATAATATTCCTATTATTATTTAATACTATCCATCATAAAATATATTTTCAATCAATGGGTAAGAATTAGAATAAAAAATTTTGAAAATAATTTGGTTTACACAATACAAAAATTAATTATATTTTTGATTAGATTTTAAATTATAAAAATAAATTTAAGGTAAAAGGAAGAATTTTTTTAAAATAATATTTTGTGTGGATTTAGACATTCTATACAAATAAATTCAAATAACAAAAATTTATAATATATTTTAATAAATTTGTATAATATATATTAAATATTTTTTATTATAATTTATATAATAATTTTTCTATTTATGGGATGGGGGAAATTTCATTTTTCTGTTTAATAATGTATATTCATAAAATATATTTATACCGTACACATATTCTGTAATTTATTTATAAAAGTTTATAAATTTTTTTAAAATATAATATTTAAAAAATTCATTAGAATTTCAAAATTATCTGGGATTGAAATTTGTATAATGTGATGAAGGGATTAATGATGGATGAATATTAAAGAATATTATTGATTTAAAACATCAATTGTGATTAAATCATCTACAATGAATTATTTTTTATTAAAATGGATAAAAATTAATATAGTTAATTTATTTAATTATTAATCCTATTTAGTAATATATAATAAATTTATTTTGGATATTTCAAATCAAACCATTTAATTCTTATGAAATTTTTACCTTTGTGGAATAACTTATTCAGTTTTTCCAGGAGATTTGTATAAATTTTTATTTGTCCATTAGTATGAATTGAACTATAAAAAATGGAATCTATATCATGTATAATCATTATTTTTTATATATATTAGTGTAGATTATTTTTAAGTCCTACTGAATAGTAAAAATAAGACAAATTATTTTTATCTTTTAAGGATAAAATGATTTTACCAGGGGTAAAACTGTAATGATGGGTGAAGAATCATCATTACACTTGTATAAATGCAATTAACTTGGAATATATTTATGAAAACACATTTATGGTCATATGATTATTGATTTTGGATATTTTTTTATTATTTTTAATGCATGGGTTCACCTTTTTCATTTGTGAAAATTCAATTTGTGTTTCATCTGTCACTTATAAATGAAACCCCACTCTCTTATCATCTTCAAAATTACAAAACAATTTAATTTAGACTAGACCTACCCAAATATATTACATAATTCTTTCCATACATCCTATATTTCTTATTTTTGTTATGAATCATTCTTAATAAGTGTTTAGTCATTAACTTAAGGTGGTTTACCAATGAAGATGATTAATTATTATCATTGGGTTTTTGCTTTATTTTTTATACATCTTAATTAAAATCATGTTCAACAATGATGATATAATATCACATGTATATAAAAAATACTGATATTTTAATATGGTAATGTAAAATCCTATATCAATATCCTCTTCCCAAAAATGGAAATCAATACTGCCAATCATGTGTTAGGGAGAGTATTGTCTCATGAACTGTTGTAATTCATTTTCCTTCCCCATATCTCACAGATAGATATAATTATTTATATAGAATATTTGCAATATATTTTTTAATTATTTATATTTAATGAATATTAACAATATATATACCTTCCTACTTTATATTCATTGAGAATATGATAATGTCACTCATGTGTATGGAGGAAAAATGCTTCAAAAATCTGAGTGATTAGTTTTTCACATATGATTTAAACTAAAGGTAATAAAGATATATTTAATTAAAAAATGTTATATATATTAATAATATGAACATATAATGTTAATATTATATTTTAAATTCCTTTTTATATTGTTTGAGAAAATGGAAACAACATTCATTCATACATACGACCTACTATATTTATGAATGGTTTAATTTATTTTATATCTCTAACATTTATGGATTACTTTGAATACATATAAAAGGAATAAATATGAAATTTATATCATGGTTATAATAATTTAAATTATATACCAATTAATAATGTCACGACCCCCTCCCCACAATGTTTACCCCTCCTGGGCCGTTAATGTGAGAAGGGAGATAATGACCCCCAAGTCCTGCCTCCAGTAGGCCCTGGGTTGGTGACTAGCACCAAGGGCATAGCAAACAAACAAATATGAGGCGTTACCATCTAAAAGAACAAATGCAGAAGAGTGAGATAAAATAGAAACCAACCATCTCTTACTCAAACAGTAAGATAAACGAAATACCTAGTATAAATATGAAGTTTCATGCAAAAATACTACAACTGAAAGGGGAAAACTGCAAGTACCCAAAAGAACGTAAAATACCAACAACCACATGCCCAAACAGCTCCTGCAACTGCAAGATAGTTGAAACCAACCTGATCTCCAGCCTGATCTAGGTGACCTGAAAATAACATTACAAATACATAAGGTGAGTATAACAGTATACATAGTAGGATCCTCCCCAAAGCCTCTCATGAAAATGTAAATAAGGATTGCTAAAGCACAGTAAACAGTAAGTGAAACTAAGTCGTCACCTAAACATGTATACTATGTTCCCAGTCCCACCATGGATAATCTCACCAGGTAACGCATACAATTGTCGATGATATAATAAAGAATATATTGGGTACCTCGCTATTACTTCCCCACTGGTTTTCCGCTTTTCCGCAACATCATATGTCCTAACCATCTCTCTCAAAAAAGGCTTTCCCGCACACACCTGGTCGAAGAACCCCAATATACTCCTCATGCAAAAAAACCACCACGTCCACGTATGTAAAGTAACCAGAATGTTTCTGGGAGCCACCACAACTCGCATAACGCGTATCATACATCAGGGATTATACCTAAAGCCATTACATCCCACACACCGAGTAAGGATACTCAAGCCATCAGAGCCCAAACAGGTTACACCTATAGTATTCAATAAAACATTATATCCAGAATATATTTCTGTGAATAACTACAAGCCATTACCACCCTCTACATACATATATAGCAATAACTAACCAATGATCCTTCCAACACAAGTTACTACCAAGAGAAAAGATCGGGGCCAAAGGGGGTAGTCAGCCATCTATCCTTCCACCAAAATTTTGGGGAAAATATCCCCCAAGGCTCAAAATCCCTAGGGTGTTAGTTTCCATTAATGAAAGGGTATGTTAGTGTATAAAAACACAAAAAGTGCAGAATATACTATAGCGCACAACCATATGACGGTTATAACCTATTCATAGACTCAACTGCAGCAAACATCTCTCGGAATCTAGTCTTCTACTTCTAAGACTTGGTTTCCTATAAGCACACAACCTTTTATGGAGATTTAATACATTACTTCATTCCTTCTTTATCTGTTTAAAATTATGTTAATTAATTCATTAATCATTAATTAACAAATAAAAATTCCACATTAAATTTCATTTGCATCAAAAACAAAGTACGTTGTTTCTTCAAATAAAAACCACAGTGTTGCGCTTAAGGAAGATCCAAACCCCATGGGTTAACATCATTTATTCAATTATTTATTTACATCATTACATTCCCATATTCCCAGGAATTCTAGAAAAAAAAATTTATTAATCTAAAGACAATGGGCTCAACATGGTGAGTATATGAACTACCTATCTTGTCTCTTCCGACTATAGAAAGAGTGTAGAAACATCCTCCCTTGAGAAGCTAAACACGGAAATCATGTGGCATACCCTACGCGTCTTCTCCCCTTTCAGAATAAGGGTATGCAAGACCAGCTACCTTGATCAGTGGAAAAAGTAATGTATACAAACAACCAAGAAGAATCCTCAAACAACTAAACATTCACATCCAACCCATTTCATCATCCCTGGTGTCCACCCTAAGACCCACATGCACAAATCGATGTATCTCGCCACTCTAAGAATCAACTACTACAAAAAACAGTAGCCTTTATTCCCACATGTTTCACAACACCCATCCTGGCTCACAACACAACATAAGAAGAAGGAAAACAACAATCATATTGGTTGGGCTCTTGGCCCTTGAAAAATCAAGAGGGTAAATCCAAACCCTTCAAGGAATTATCAAACAAAAAGTTCATTAATCCATCATGAATTAACTAATTTATTAATTGTAGGTTCCATATCCAGGAAACCTAAACAATATGATTTCACAAATAAATTAAACATGATTACTGCACCAATTTGACTAACATCAAAAAAATACAATAATAACAAGCAAGATTCCATTATATGCCTCTTTATCTTTATCCAAATAATTATCAATTAATTCTAGTTTACATTCTTTAGCACTATCCATCATGAATGAATATCTAAACAATGAAATCATAGATATCGCAGTATCTAGAAAAAATAAGAGGCAATACCATACGATTGATATCAATTTATTTATCCGGTTCAAATATTTATTCTGTCAATTCTATTGTGATCCAGTGTCTAAAATATGCTAACTCTATGGTTGCACGTAAAAATAAAAGAGAATAAATCATTAAACTTCCTTAAAAAAATTTTAAGGATCATTACACAAGAATAATCCACACAACAGATCACGACCGCCTCCTCCTGTGACAATTGTATGCACCTAAGGATGTCACGGTACGACCGCACCAAGAGAAACACATGAAACTCCATTAGAAGTATGGAGATCACATGCCTTAATATGGAAATGAGATATCAGATAAGGTGAACCCATATGAATGATGATAAATCATAACTTATATCAACGACTGACGGATACTAATAGGTTGAACCAAAATTGGGGGTGCACTTGCAGCAAGGAAAATGTTGAGGGAAACCAATCAACCGGGAAAAGTATAATATCATGATTCCTACTAGAAGGAATGGATGCTTTGATCATCTCAAACTATTGAAAAATGAGAATGAATAAGATAGGATGATATATTGTCCCATTTGAAGATTTAATGGTGCAGCAGTTTAGGATATAGTTAATTTTAAATTGAAATCGGATCGCATAAAACCACATGATTTGACTAAGTAAACGAATCCTGGGCCTTAGGAAAATTAATATAGGAGTTATGGGATTTGAGTCGACCTTAAATACCTTAATACAAGGCCATAAATGTGTTTTACATTGAAGAAAATGATAAATTATAGAAACTAGAAAAATTTGGAAATTTGGCAAAGGAAATATGAAACAACTCTAGAAACATTGTTCATGAGCTGTGACACCATTTCTGACTCACCATTTATGTATCCCGATTTTTGTCTCACTATTTCTGTCTCACTATTTCTATCTCACCATTTTTGACTCTCTATTTCTGTCTCACCATTTCTGTCTGACCGTTTTTGTCTCACATTTTCGGTGACACCGTTTCTGACTCAACATTTTTGTCTCACCATTTCATTGACCTCATTTCTGACTCACTGTTTCTGAATCACCACTTTTGTCTCACAGTTTCTATCTCACCTTTTCTGCCTCACTATTTCAGACTCAACATTTCTATCTCACCATTTCTGTCTCTCTATCTCTGTCTCACCGTTTCTAACTCACAGTTTCTATAACACTGTTTATGTCTCACTGTTTCTAACTCACCGTGACACATTTCATAAAATTGGAAACAATGTTCACAGAACAAGAAATTTGAAAAAGTGTTGTGGATGAGTCACCTTGACATCCCAGAACACCTCAAACACAAAATTTCATTAAAGGGTTGGACATAGTGGTTCAATTAATTACATCAGATTCCTCTCAAAACATTCTCATCCTCGAGAATCCAAAACCAACCTAATAGGAAATTGAAAAGAGGTCTGAACAAATACTCCTCAAGATACCTCTCAAAAGAGTGAAATCCATAAGAAGCATCAAATGAAATTCATATTATAAAAATGAATGGTCTATAACCACAAATGGGATGCCATTCCATGAAAGGAGTTTAAACATCAAAAAACTCGGGGTACTTAGCACGTATCTATGACTCACGTTCTGAGGTACTCTTCACCATGACACCGTATCACCATAAGACACAAACCAAGGGAATAGAATGCCCACATAACAACTTCTCTTTGTGGTATTCTATCTCCACATGTCACTCCTTGAAGGTCGCATCGTCATCAACATTGATCTATCCCCAATCAATGACATGAGGGTCATCATGATGATAACGACGGAGTTGTGACACATGAAAGTAACGTGTATCTAGATCATCTGCTGGGGACGTTCTACTCAATACACCCTATATCCAACATGAACTAACACCTCCAAAGGCCCAACAAACTGGGGAAAAAGATTACTCACATGGAAAAACCCTTGTTGTCCACGACGGGGTGTCTTCTTCAGAAACACGTGATCCCAAATATCAAACTCTAAGGAACTCCTCCTTTGATCAACATATTATTTCTGACGATCCTATGCTCTCTTCATCCTCTCACAAATCACTTGAACCATATTTGTTGTATTCTACACTAGTTATGGTCAGAGAATTATTGACTCTCCAAACCCAGTCTAACACAACAGAGAAAGGCATGGTTTTTCATAAAAGTCATCAAATGGATCCATATCGATAGTGGAGTGAAAACTATTAGTGTATGTGATATTCACCATGGGTAAGTGCCTCATACACGAACCTCAAAAATAATGAACAAAATAGTGTAACATGTCTTCAATAGTCAAGATGGTTTTCCCTATCTGACCATCCGTTTGAGGATGAAAATTAGTGCTAAGGGATAGCTGACAATTGAAAGCATGTTGGAGACCTCTCCAAAACCTAGATGTAATGCGATAATCTTGATCAGAATTTATCATCCTTGGTACTCTAGGAAGTCTCACAACCACATATAGATACCTCCTTGATAAAACATCCACTGAGCATGACTCTTTGATCACTATAAAGTGGGTTAATTTCGTTAAATGATACAGTATCACCCAAATAGTATCATGCCCTACTAGATATTGAGGTAAACAAGTAAAAAAGTCAATTTAGATGTTCTCCCACATCAACTGAGGAATATCTAATGGCTGGAGAAAACCATCAGAGGTGCGGTTCTCAGCCTTGACCTTCTGGCAGAGTAAACATCGAGACACAAACTTTTCAACTGCATGCTTCAGTCCAGGCCACCTAAACTGACCCCTAAAGGTGCGGTTCAACTTTTTCAGGCCAGGATTCACTTCCATAAGAGAAACTATGGGACTCTCTAAGAACTATATCACACATCATTAATGGAAAAAACAATTTTCATGATACAAAACTCGGTGTTGTTCATCCTCAGTCCAACCATCATGGGCCTCACCAGAAAAACTCGGTCTCTCTAGGCCTCGACCTCAAGATCCCAATACAGGGACTATTCCACCTGCTGCAATAGAGATGACTACACCGTCATCTAGAAAAGACAACCTCTTCCCCCAACATCTCCCATATCAAGATGTAATGCTGAATGTTCTTCCATTACTCTCCAAGAATGATCATATTCACACACGGCATCACTATGTGACTTTAAACTCAGCGCATCAGCTACACCATTCCTTTTTCTAGGTGTATAAGATATTTCAATGTCATGTTCCTATAAGAACACCATCCACTGATGTTGTTGTATGTTCAATTCACGCTGGTAGAAAACATTCCTCAGTCTCTTATGTGCAGTGAAAACAACAAAGCACTCATTGATGAGGTAATTTCTCCACAACATTAAGGAAAACACAGCAGATTCCAACTAAATATTATGGGTGGAATATTTACATTCATGAGGATTCAACTGCCAAGACCCATAAGGAAAAAATGATCTTTGTTGTGTCCGAACACAACCTAACACCAGATGTGAAGTATCATAGAAAACATCAAAATGAACTCCCTCTGTTTGGAGACAACGAATTGGAGAAAATACTAACTTCTCCATTAGATACTCGAAAGCTGCTTGAAATTGATCTGTCCATATGAACGCTTGATCATTCCGAGTCAAATTTGTCAGAAGAGTTGAAACTCGAGTGAAATCGGTTGTGAACCTCCTATAGTAGCCTGCAAGACCAAGAAATCTTCTCACCCCTGACACTGTCTTGGGGGCTATCCAAGAGATAACTACTTCTATCTTCAATGGATCCACATTTACCCGCCACTGGGACACAACATGCCACATGAAACGGACTTCTTGAACTCAAAACTCAAACTTTGACAACTTCCAAAACAGATGATGTTGAGAAGAACTCCCAAAAACAGCATGTAGATGCCCGACATGCTCCTCCTCAGACATGGAGTACACAATTAATTCGTAAATGAAAACCACCACAAAAATGTCCAAAAACAAACAGAACCCACTGTTCATCAATCCCATTAACCTAGCTAGACCATTCGTCACACTGAACGATATTATGAAAAACTCATAATGCCTATGACGATAACGAAAAGCAGTCTTCAGGATATCCTCATCCTTCACAGGAATTTGATGATATCCTTAAGAAAAATATATATTGGAGAACTAACATGAACCCTTCAGTCGATCGAATAAATCATCAATTCGCAGAATAGGGTAGTGATTATTTATTTTCACTTTGTGTAAGTAACGATAATCGACACACAACTGCAGGATACCATAAGCCTTATCCATGAAAAAAACTGGTGCACCCCACGATGACACACTTGGCCGAACAAAACCACACTATAACAGACCATCATGTTGTGTACATCACTCTCATAACACAAAATGGGCCATCAAAAATGGGGAAATGTATATAGGAGACACTTTTGGTTGTAGCATGATCCAAAACTCAATCTCTCGTTGGGGGGTAATGATACATCCTCTTCAGTAAAGACATGAGGGTACTCTTTATGACCATAGAAAACGCCAACTACTAAACCACTGATGAACTTAGCAACATCTCGGCCATTATGGATGATAAGGATGGAAAACACCTATGACTCATCCTAGGGTCTCGCTCACTAATGAACACCACCGACCTTCCATCAGCATTGAAGAACACAACCTGCCTCCTGAATAAATCCAAGATAGACTACATCGAATACAACCAATACATGCTGAGGATGATATCATTTGGACGCATTCGTAAATAGAGTAATTCTCCCCAAGAGCCCTAAGTATTTTTTTATTTGTTCATGTGTTTGAATGGCTCTGTTTTAGATGCATCCATAGAAGACTGGTCGGAGGAGGTCGATACATGATGGTCTGTTATAGTGTGGACATCGTCCTGGAGCCATACTTGTAAAATAAAAAAACACTTAGGGCTCCTAAACATTGAATATGGCAGACTCATGATTAATTATTTATTTAATTATTTTCTTTTATTCATTTTATTTTAAATATCCCAAGGTCTACCCATTCAAACACATGAACAAATAAAATGATGCATGATCGTTTCCTAGGTCTCTAACCTATAACTACTATCACCTTGTTTAGAAAAAATTGTAAACATAATGTTCTATACATAAGATTATAGGGGACCCTTAACTCTAATCTCTCTGTCGGTCTCCGGTGTTTACATCACTTTCTAAACATGAATGAAATTGTTTCCCTACCAACCCATGCAACCTCACCTGTGCCTATCTTCAAACTCCATCCTATCTCTCATCCTAACCCTCTAATACCACTCTGTCCTGACCCCTCCCACCAATGTGTACCCATTCTGTGCCGACAATGTGAGAAGGGAGATAATGACCCCCATGTCCTACCTCCAGAAGGCCCCGAGTTGGCGACTAGCACCAAGGGTATAACGAACACCCAAATGGGAGGAATTTTCCTTTAAGGGAACACATACGGAAGATAGATAAAAGATAGACACCACCCAACTCCAACTCAACTAGTAAGATAAATGAAATCCCAAGTAAAAAATATGAAATTTCTTGCAAAAATACTACAATCCAAAAGGGAAAACTGCAAGTACCCAACAGAAAGAAAAACAACAATAACCACAAGCCCAAACATCTCCTACAACTGCAAGCTAGTAGTAACTAGTCGGATCTCCAACCTTCTCTAAGTAACCTAAAAAGAAGTTTATATATACATAGGGTAGGTATAACAGTATACTTATTGGGATCCTCCCTTAAGACTCTCGTTCAAAATTAAATAATGGATGCTAGAGCAATGTGAACAACAAGTGAAACTAACTCATAACATAAATAGATATAATATGTTCCCAGCCTCACCATAGAAACTCTCAACAAGTAATGTATACAAGAGTATATAATATAATAAATAATATCAAGTGTACCCTGCTACTACTTCCCCATTCATTTTCCACTTTGCACCAATGTCGCACGTCCTTAGCATCTCTCTCCAAAAAGGCTTACCCACAGACCCCTGGGCGATGCACCACAACATGCACCTCGTGTAACAAAACCACCACATCCACGTAAGCAATGTTACTAGGTAGTTTTTTGGGAGCCACCAGATCATGCATAACATTTATCATAATTGGGTATTAGACCTCATGCCATTATGGCTCATACACCAAGTAAGGGTCCTCAAGCCATTACAGCCTATACACAATACACCTATAGTAGTCAACAGAATACTATATCCAGAATATATGTGTGTGAATAACCACAAGCCATTAAATCCCCCTACACACTTATATGGGGAAAATTAACCAATGTTCCTTCCAGCATAATTATCTACCAAGAGAAGAGAGAGGGGCCAAAGGGGTAGTCAGTTATCCATCCTCCCACTAGAATGTTTGAGAAAACACCCCCAATGGCTCAGAATCCCTGAGGTTTCAGTTTCCCATACTAATAGGGTGGAGGAGCATATAGAAACACAAAAATTACAGAATATATTATTTCTCACAACCACACTATGGGCATAAACTAGTCTTAGACTCAACTACACCTTACATCTTTTGGACTCTGGATGCTACTTCAATGACTAGGTATTCTATAAGTGCACTAAAATTTAAAGAGAAATAATACATTAATTCATTCCCTTTTTATCAGTTTCACTTTACATTAATGAATTCATTAAACATTAATTAACCAATAACAATTCCATATTAAATTTCATTAGCATCACACACAAATTACATTTTTCCTTCAAATCAAAACCTCAGTATTGCACCCCAACAAGCTCCAAACCCCATGGGATAACATCATTTATTAAATTATTTATTTACAGAATTACATTCCCAATTTCCCATACATTCTAGAATAAAAAAATATGATTCTAAAAAAAAGGGCCCCAACATGGTGAGATGATGAACTACCCGTCGAGTATTGGCCTCCTATATAAATAGCGTAGAACCATCCTCCCTTGAGAAGATAAAAAAAGGAAGCATGTGGTATACCTCATGTGTCCTCTCCCATTTGGTAATAAGTGTAAGGAAGACAAGCTTCCTTAAGCAGTGGGGAATGTAAATCAGATATACAACCAAGATAAATCAGCAAAAAACCAAAAATTCACATCCAACCCATTGCATCATCCCTGGTGTCCTCTCTGACACACATGAATAAACCAATGCATCTTTCCACTCTAGGCATCAACTACTACAACTACCAGTAGGCCTCCAACCCCTCCCCCCCGTATCACAACATCCATCTAGGCTCACATCACAACACAAGAAGAAGGAAAAAAATAATCATTTTGGTTAGGCTCTTGGCCCTTGAACAAGAAAGATGGTAACTCAGAACCCTTCAAGGAATTATCAAACAATTAGTTTCCTTATCCATCTTGAATTAGCCGATTTATTATTCATAGGTTCCATATTCAAGGAAAACTAAACCATACGCTATCACAAATAAATTAATCATACTTACTACACCAATTGGACTAACATCAAAAAAATAAAACAATAAGATCCATATGAATTTACATGCCTCATTATATTTAGCCTAACAATTATCAATTAATTCCGATTTATGTTCCTTACCAATTTCCATCAATAAAAAATAGCTAAACAATGAAAGAATATATATCACACTATCTAGAAAAAACAAGAGAAAGAACATTCTATTGATATCAATTTATTTATCCGATTCAAATAATTACTATGTCAATTCTATTGTGATATAGTGGCTAAAACATGTTAACTATACAGTTTCACATAAAAATGAAAGAGATGAAATGAATACCCTACCATAAAAGGTTCTTAAGGATCTTCATACGAGAACTATCCACATAACTGATCATGATCGCCACCTCCCATGACAGCTGCATCCACCCATGGATGTCCCGACACTACTGCACCTACTGAACCCCATGAAACTTCATTAGAAGAATTGAGATCACATTCCATAATATGCCATGGAAAAATAATACATGTATAATCCAAAATAATGATGATAAATCATACCTTATATCGATGACTAATGGATACTGCTTGGTTTCACCGAAATAGGTGGTGAACTTGCAGCAAGAAGAACATTGAGGGAAACCAATCCACTGGGAAAAGTTTAATCTCACAATTCCAATAGGAAGGAATGAAAGGATTGATAATATCACACCAATGAACAAAGAGAAAGAATAAGGGAGTAAGATATATTTTCCCTTTAGATGATTTAACGGAGTTGGTTTTTATGATACAATGGATTTTTTATTAAAAACAGATTCCATTAAACCACGCGGTTTGACAATGTAAATGGATCATGAGCCTTATGAAAATTAATATTGTAGTTATGGGATTTCATTCGGCTATAAATCAATTAAAACAAGACCATAAATTCGATCTACTTCAAAGAAAACTTTAAATTGGCGAAACTAGAAAAATCTGGAAACATGGAAAAGGAAATATGAAACAGTTCTGGAAACACTATTCTTGAGCAGTGACTCACCGTTTCTATGACACCATTTTTGTCTCACCGTTTCTGTGACACTTTTTTTGACTCACCATTTTTAACTCACCATTTTTGTCCCACCATTTATGTCACACAATTTTTTTCTCACCATTTTTGACACACCATTTCTGTCTCACTGTTTTTGTATCACTATTTCTACCTCCCCATAACTCACTATTTTTGTGACACCATTTCTGTCTCACCATTTCTAACTCACCATGACACAATTCATAAAACTAGAAACAATTTTCACAGAACTGGAAATTTGAAAAAGTGTTGGGGAAGAGTCCTCTTGACCTCCCACAACACCTCAAACACTAGATTTCAGCAAAGGGATGAACAATATAGGTTTGAGACATTACTAATAATGTCAAAAAAAATCCTAAAAAACATGATAAATGAATAATTCATCAACCAAAAAAACAATTTTATATATTAATCGTTACTAAATTGCTAGTAATTTGTTATAAATAAATCACATATGTCATGATATATATGATAATGTAAATGCAATAGATTTATAATAAACAAATATTTAGATTACTACAGATTTGTATTTGTGTAAAGGATATTAAGACATAGGGTAAAGGATTTCATGTTTGTATTTTACTACTCGGGTACATATTCCATAATCAACACTCGTTTATTTTTGTTGTGATGATACTTTAGCATCAACATGTCATATAACTAATTTTTAAATTTTAATCACATTTATTGTTTTTTTATTTTATTCATTCATGGGGTTTACAAATCAATCTTTTCCGAAGTGGTATTGGATATTTGTATCACTTTTATTTCAGTAAGAATCAATCCATATTGACAATATGTTTATTTGAGGTGGTGTATATCATTACCATAAATTTAAATTATTATTATATTATTATTATAAAATATATTATAATTTAAATTCCATATATGGTTCTTTATTTTATTTAGATATGATTCAAAAGATACCAAAGTTTACATGCTTTGATGTCACAATCACATTGCATATTGGGGTATTTTATTGTTATGATTCCAAGGATAAATCTTATGATATACCTCTCAATAACTAATAAATTTTAATATAAAATATATATTCCATGAAAGTTAATATTTTGAATATTTTCATGTTTTTTATGTAATCTGGGACTGAAAAAAATATTTTATAGAGAATTAACATTATTTCTCAGTTTAGTTGAAAGTATTTTCACTTCCACCAACATGTTTTTATAAATGTTTTAAAGAATGCTATTTATTATAGTTTAAATTAAGTTTTACATATACTTTACTTGTTAAAATATTATTTAAATATAATCTTCTTATATTTTCTCAATTAAGTTACTTTTTAACATTCATTAGAAAACAATGAATGGAATATTATTTTGTATGAAATGATCAATTCATTGTATGGTGGACTACCACCACAAGAACTGATGTACTTTGTCTTCCCGCCACCTCTCCTAGATTGTAATAGTTGCATCATTAACATATATATCTGATATAAATGACTTATTTATCATTAAATAATGAAAATATATCATCTTATTTAACAAAATTTAATTCATTTAATATGATAATTTTTTTGAGTGTACATGTTAATTACCATATCCTTGTGATGTGATAATATATTTTATCAAAAAATGAAATATATTTTATAAATAAGTGTAGTTGGGAAAAAAATATTATTTGGTGATATTATAATAATTATGGATAGATAAAATATGACATAACATAATTTCATAATGATGATTAAAATACAAAAACCTTGCTTAATCACACAAATAACCTACTACTCTATGATTGTATTATAGTATATTTTTAATAACCATTATTAATTTATATTTCAAAATGAATTAATTTTATATAAAAATGATAATTATTACATGATATTTTTCTGTATTTCAATTGATAATTATCAATTTTAACATTACGGTCTTACCAAATACATTTTTAAACTTTGAATTGAATATCATCAAAATATATGGCATGACCTTAATTGATTGAATATGAAATGGTAATAAATAAAATTAAAGGAATAATATAATTAGAAAAATGTTATAAAAATGTAAATAATTAGATTAAATTAATAATTCTAGATTATAGAGGACGTATGAGATGAGTTAGACTCAAGGTAAGGGACACATATCCTTTTAAACCTCCATTTTAAATGATTTCGTATTTTATTTTCTAAATATTTTCCATCGATTATTCCTAAAATTATTTTTTATGTATTTATATAGAATTGAATAATTTTTAAATTATAATATTTAAATTATAATATTTAAATTAATATCATGATTTTTAAAATGAATGTTTTTTATTGAATACTTTTACTTTATTTTTAAATGGATTATTTTGTGTTTTATTTTAAAATATATGACATCCATGGGTTTTTTTTTCACATTAACCATCAGTTTATTTGATTCCTTCCTTTATAAGTACAAATTTGATTTAATGAAAATGAATCTTTTATATTTTTTAATGGAATTTCAATTTTGAAAATGGATATCCAAATAAAGTGATATATCAATATCTGAAAATGTATTAATTATAAATTTAAAATGGTTTATATATATAATTGATGAATGAATCATGGGATGTTAATTATTTCATGAATGTTATTTCTATTGGTAATTTGACATAATTATTGGGGTTTGTGATATAGATCACAAATGAATAAGTTATGGATTATATTTTATGTAGATGGTATTGATTATTCCAATTCTAATAGTTCATGTTGGGGTTCTATGAAGATGATATAGCAAGGAAGCAACATGACATTTCCATTCAAGGTAATGAGTTGTCATGGAAATTGTATTATTTCAAATGGTAAGAAAATGATAATTTGTTTTACATGAATGCATATTCTCTTCTTTATTAATAATCTATTGTTTTAAATAAAATGTAGGTCATCGGTTCCCTTATTTTCTATGAAACACCCATGAATATTATTTTTCAATTATGTTTTTTAACTGTTTAATGAAAAAAATTAATAGTCAAACATGATTAATATGGAAGTGAAATATAATTTGTAATTGAAGTTTATTTTATAAATAAAAAATCATGTTATGATACCATGGTTTTAAAATAGACCAACATGTTTTTAGGTGTTTCTTATTTCATTTACTACAAAAAAAAATTAATTAATATTTTATCTATTTTTCAATTATTTTATGGATGAGTAGGAACAATGAAGGAAATGAGATTGAAGTCATAATGAATTTTCACAAAAATATAATATATTTATTTTAAAATGTTTTTTATGTCATTAAAATTTATTCTAAGAAAACTTTTCCACAATGTATTGTATACGTTTATTATGTTAGTGTATTGGCCAAATTCCCTAGAACCACAGTCCAAATATTATCCATGAAATAATGAAAGAGATTTCATGTCGGAATACTAAATGTAATGACCCGTAAATTTCAAGGGAATTTTTTTTTCTTCTTAATTTTTTTTGGGATGTTAATAGTACGTAGTTTCTGACAGCACCTGATTCTGAGGCCCAGTATGCCCAAAATCAATTTCTGAAGTTTAGCTCAGGTACGTTTAGTGAACGAACGAGCGGGATTTCTTAACTTTTGATCCGGTGCTCAGAATCAAAATCCAAGGGCACCGATGAAACTGTAGTGCTAGTAATTTCATAGAACACCTTTTCTAGAGTTTTTTTTCTCCGGTTAGGTTATTAAATAAATGGGTTAACAAAATAATGAAATAAAAATTAGTGTAAAAAATTTATTTTCTATTCTATGTAATTTTATCCTATGCATTGATGTTAGAGTGGGACCCACTACATCCTACCTTCTCTAAGTAGGATATTAGTAATGTGGGGCCTACACGAGCCCCACCCCTTCAAATCATTTTAAAACATCCCTTGTGCATTTAAATGTGTAACACAACCTCACCCCCCTTTTTAAATGACAAGTCAACTCTTGAAATTAATAGGACTGTTAAACACTCGTCAATTAATTTAATTAATTGAATGAGATCTTTTTTAATTTCAAATTAATGGCCTGCGTGTGTCTTTATAAAATAAGACAATTTATTATTTTATTGGGGGGTTGATTCGTTGTGCGAAAAGAAGGAGAGAACTCTTGCGCTCTTGAGGAACATCTTCTTCCATGAACAAGATCGCGAAGAACATCGAGTCTATGATGAAGAACACCATCACCGCAAGGGAATCGCCATGCCATCTCCTCACCTCTCTGAAGCCGATGAGGGACACCTTCTTCGGAGAACGATGACGCACCTCATCCTTCTTCGGGAAAACACCGACGACGTATACGGGGCCGTCTTCCACGACGCCGTTTTTTCAGGACGACCATTGTTTGACAACTCCTTGAGGTAGGGGTTAATTTTTTGTTCGTGAATTATTTTTCATTCATCGACTTTTATTTTGGGCCTCCTGTTATCATTATAATAGGAGGAGGTCGGACCGCACAAAAAAGGCCGACCCTCCTCCCCCTTTTGATGTTGTACTTATTGCGGCACGAGCAAAGGTAGAACGGTGCCACAACACCGCGCGGAATCAAGAGGAACAGGTGAAGAAGCGTGGCTCCTTTGCACCGCGCTGTTGAGGCCAAACGAAGCCGCGGCCGGAGTCGGGCCGCAGTGAAGGGGCGCGAACCATTGCGTCATGCCAGGGAACCACGAAGAGGCCGAGGCCGGAGAGGGGGCGCGGTGGAGGGGCGTGGCACCGTCGCACCACGCTGGTCGGACAAGGCCACAGGGGTGAGCGGAGCGGCGGCCGAAAGCGCCGGTGCAAGGAGGGCGGGATCCGCGGGGGTCCCGTGGTAACACACCGGCCGGCCAAACTGGCCGGCCGTTGTTCAAGAAATCTGGGTGTCGTAACCCCCGGCTGGAAAAGGGCGGGCCCCCATGCGGGGGGGGGGGGATACTCAATTAGGGGGGGTAGGGCGTTCCCCCCTTTCCACGATAGCTAGGCCAGCACTGAGATGGCCACACGGGCCGCACCTGCGCAAGGCCAACCGGCCGCCAAGGCCGAGCCGGGCCGTGCTGGTCGGGTGGGGCCGCACTTTCCTGGCCGGGCCGCGCCGGCCGGGTCCGGCCACATCCACTAGGTCGGGCCGTGCCCTAATGGTCCGTACCTGGACCCGGGTTGGGTTGAACTATTTTGGGCCTACCCAGGGTGTCTTGGGCCGGGTCGGTCCGGGCACAATACCCCTAAAACTGGATTGGTTCGTTTAAATGCCCGTAACATGGGCTACGGACCATTGATCGATGCACCGTCAGTTGTGATGAGATCCTTGGATCGAGAAGGTCATTTTGGTATATTACACTCATGTTTTCAAAGAACTTTGGGTACAACTAGGTTGGTTTGAACATGAAACCAATGAGGCCCTCGGAGCGGAAATGCTTATAACTTCAGCCCCAGACGTCCGATTGACATGCAGTTGACTTTGTTGGAATCGTCTTAGTGAGACAAAAATGTTTCCTTACTCCACTCGAGGTTTGGATACAGTTGGAGTGCGGTCGGGTTGGTTTTGACTTAAAAAACAACCAGGCCCCTAGATCGAAAAAGCTAATAACTCTCAGTCCGGGCGTCTGATTGACATGCCATCTGTCTCGTTGAGTTCCCTTTGTCAAGATGGAACTTTGGGATACGTCATCTCTGAACTACGTGTCAGTGGATGTATCAGCCTCCTTGGCTCGTGGAGCAGACCCTCCCGGAATCGAGCATGCTATGTGCGGGAACCCTAGCGTTGGCGGCAACTACGACGACAATGACGACTGCACTGAAATCCTTCGTGGATTCGGTAGTGACGACGACTGCGCTGAAATCCTCCATGGGTTCGGCAGTGGTGACGACCGTACTTAAATCCTCTGTGGTTTCGACGACGATGAATACTGTTCTTGTATCCTATATGGGTCTAGCAGTACTACTATTCTTGTATCCTACATGGGTCTGAATGTATTTGACTTTGTACTTGTATCATACGTGGGTCTGGCAGAGTCACTGGTCTTGTAACCTATGTGGGTTCGATAGCTTAGCTGGTCTAGTATCCTACGTGGGTCCCATCTTAGATAAATCAGTGGATACATCTGATCATCTCTATCACTTTACGATGAAGCATACCTGTGTGATCTTAGTCTTGACTTTCACTCATTATTTTCAATATGATTTACTTGCCTTTTTATGTGGATTAGGTTGTGTTTTCCTGTGTGGATTGGATTGTGCTATCCTGTGTGGACGTGATTGAACTTGGACTCGAATGTTGGTTCTGGACTGGAATTATTGACTTAGGTATATGTATGGGAATATACCTAAGTAGTGTTGGATGTTACTTCGTGATTGTATCTTTCCATTGTGGATTATCCTTTGGGGATT
Organism: Viscum album; assembly: GCA_963277665.1. Taxonomy (NCBI): domain Eukaryota; kingdom Viridiplantae; phylum Streptophyta; class Magnoliopsida; order Santalales; family Viscaceae; genus Viscum; species Viscum album. The sequence continues at coordinate 288,208,469 of OY728138.1, forward strand.
CTGGGAGACCTTCAGGGGTCTTGGGGTCCCTACTGAGTAGCATATACTCACCCCTACATGGTCTATGCCCGCACTACGTTGTGTTGGATGCAGACGACGGACAACACTGATTGTGGTTGAGGCTTGTGAAGCAAGTAGGTACCTGGAGGTGGACCACTGGGAGGGACGTACACGGAGCGGACGGTTGGACCCGAGGAGATGAGGAGGCTATTTTTACCCACCCTTCAAGTGGGAATTCCAGTGGACGGCTCGACGTTGCTACATTACTTTCAGTTTTTGTAATTTCTTTCAGTTGTACTTTACTTCAGTTGGGTTTGTATTCTGGCCCTTTTACATTCCAACACTTATAGCTGTACCCAGTTTACATAGTGTTTACTTCATCTTGCTTACTCTGGTGTTTGTTTACTTTGTAAAGGCAATGACTTCCCTTTTTATCGGGATTTACACCTTGGAGCTAGTCGCCGGCACCTGGCCTATGGAAGGAGGGCTTGGGGTAGTCACGACACGGGTCCCGAGGATGCGTCATAACAAATTGGTATCAGAGGAGTTCAGTTCTACCGCAGAACTCAGGACTCTAATCTTTCTTCTATGTGATGCAATAGTGTTAAGGGTATTGAGTGTGGTTATCTGTCCCGGAAGTCCAGTGTTGGTGTGGCGGCTAACGTATCCATACACCAGGACTCTTTCTTCTGATTTCCAACTCAGTACATGAAAGAAATGATTGCATGTGTGTTTTAAAAGTTTTATTTGTGATTACGTTGTGTCAGCTCAACATGTATACTGTTTTGACAGTGGTGCTCCTGTTTCTTTTCAGGATGGCCCCACGACGGCAACCCGCAAGGGTTACGAGCTTTGTGCGAGACGACATCCCACCGAGCAATGAGGCCTCGGTGGAGGGCCCTTTTTTAGCAGAGGCACCATCGGTACCTCTACCCGCTGAGCCACTGATGCCGCCAGCCCCAGCCGCTGAGAGTGCACGTCACCTTAGTGCACTACATGAGTTTCAGCGTCAGAGACTGCCATGTTTTTGTGGGGAGACAGACCCTCAGGCCGCCAAGGATTGGCTGTAGGCTGTAGTTTGAGTTTTCAGGCTAGTGGGGACACCAGCTAACCTCACCGTGATCCTTGCATCGAGCCTCCTGCATGGGACAGTAGGAAGATGGTGGAGCCTGATGCTTTAGGTGCACGACGAGGAATCTTTCCTCTGGACTTACTTTGAGAGCTTCTTTCACTCAGAGTTCGTCCCAGACACCCTATGTGAGGTGTGCATTCAAAACCTACTACAGCTATGGTAGGGCAGCATGACGGTAGCCCAGTACTCGGTGATATTTACCGATCTTTCACGCAATTCGATAGACATGGTACAATACCCATTCTTCCGGGACCGGACCTTCGAGACAGGACTGAGGCATGAGAACAGGTCATTGATGATCTCTCTCAGCATTCCAACATAAGGAGTACTAGAGCGAGCTCTTCTCATTTAGAGCTTTCTTGCTGAGCCTACACTAGCAGCGATACCTACTGCAGGGCGGCGCATAGAAGATTCGTCTACCGTTGGTCGTCGACAGATGTCCCAGTGGTCTAGGCAGACCAGACCAATAGGTGGATGACCTAATGACACTAGCTCAGAGGTGTGGGGCACACAGCTTAGAGCCAGCCTTCTGAGGAGCAGAAAGTGCTACGCATGCGGCGGGTAGGGCCACATGGCTGGTGAATGCCCGACCCGCCATGTATAAGAGAAGAAGAGAGTTGAGGGGGCACCCAGGAAGAGGTATAGGGTCGAATGTGGTGGTCTGAAGAGAGCAGGTAGATGAGGCAGGGGATCTGGCTGAGCAGTAGGTGGTGGGCGACACTTTGAGGCTTTACCACCATCACCACCAGGAGGTCCACCCCGACCACAGGGAGCTGGCGGGCAGAGGCAGGCTCAGCTTCAGGGAGTGGAGGCTGATGACCACAGCGCGCCAGAGATGATTCGAGGTACTAGCTATGTCTACTCCACCCTTTCCGTAGTTCACATACACACAGGTGTGAGTCAATCTTTTATTGATGCTGCCCTTGTTCGGAGCTCGGAGATTCCGACAGAGTTGTTGGCTCGATCCTTATGGCTAGAGACGCCTACGGGAGAAGACTTGATGATTACACACTGGTTCTGGCAGTGTGAGCTTACTCTCAGAGGCGAGAGATTCAGCTGTGATCTTTTTGTAGTGGTGTCGCGGCCTTACGAAGTCATCTTGGGCATTGATTGGTTATCTACAGTCCATGATCAGATTTACTGTCTTAGGCACAAGGTGTGATGTGACCACACCGAAGGGAGCAGGTTCACCTTCACCGGTGAGAAGGGAGCCTTTGCAGCGCAGGATGGACTCACGCGGAGGATAGGATTGCCCATCTCTCATCAGTTGGCTAGCCACATCCTAGGAGCAGTTGACGTGCGGAGTCCGAGTTTTCCGGTAGTGGTGGATCAATATGCGGACGTTTTCCCTAAAGGCGTTCCAGGACTACCTCCTCGCATGGAGGTAGACTTCTATATTGTCTTGTACCACGGGAAAACCACGATATCCACACCAGCATGATGGATGGCTCCCACTGAGCTTCGAGGGCTGCGGGTACAGCTGGAGGACTTGCAGAGCAAGGGATTCATCCGACCTAGTGTTTCACCCTGGGCTTCTCCAATTTTGTTCTCCAAGAAGGCGGACTGGAGCATGTGACTGTGTGTCGACTATCATCGCCTGAACCAGGTGACAGTGAGGAACAAGTATCTGCTACCGAGGATTGACGACCTCTTCGATCAGCTCAAGGGAGCATGGTGGTTCTCTAAGATAGACCTCAGGTCAGGCTATCATCAGCTTAGAGTTCGGGACGAGGACGTGTAGAAGACGACCTTCAGATGTCGTTATGGCCACTATGAGTTTTTGGTTATTCCATTCAGCATAACCAATGCTTCAGCGGTGTTCATGATACTCATGAATAGGATCTTTCAGCCATACCTCGATCGATTTTTCATGTTCTTAATCGACGACATATTGATATACTCGACCAATGAGGAGGAGCACGCCTACACCTTGAAAGTTGAACTGGAAACACTCTGAGAGCACCAGCTTTATGGTAGCCTCTTGAAGTGTCAGTTTTGGATACGTGAGGTCCACTTCTTGGGACATGTCATCATGGAGGCGGGAGTTGCGGTGGACCCTGTGAAGATCGAGGCAGTGCTAGTTTGGAAGCCACCTAGGAGCGTGACAGAGGTGCTGAGTTTCTTGGGTCAAGCTGGGTACTACCAGAGATTTGTGCCAGACTTCTACAGAGTTGCAGCACCACTTTCATCTTTGACGAAGAAGGGGAAACCATTTTTGTGGTTAGATAGTTGTCATTAGATCTTTCGGGAGCTAAGATAGAGATTGACCAGCGCACCTATCTTGAGGCTACCGGAGGAGGGAGTAGGGTATGTAGTCTACTGTGATTCATCAGGGACCGGACTCGGATGTGTCCTGATGCAAGAGCAGGCAGTGATCGCCTATGGATCACGACAGTTGAGGCAGCATGAGCAGAACTACGCTACCCATGACCTGGAGTTGGCAGCAGTGATCATCTCTCTGAAGATGCGGCAACACTATCTGATGGGCGAGCACTTTACAGTTTACTCTGACCACCAGAGTCTCAGGTACATCTTCTCAAAGAAGGACATGAACCTGAGACAGTGTTGATGGATCAAGTTCCTCCATGAATATGACTTTGAGATAGTCTATACTCCTAGAAATGGGAACGTAGTAGTCAATGCTATTAGCAGGAGGACAGGTATACAACTACCTGGAGAGGTGACAGAGCAGCTTGCCAATTTATAGATATCCTTCGTGGATAGAGATGGAGCAGCCTTTCAAAAATCACTCACAGTCACTCCTCTACTAATGCAGCGGGTCAGAGAGTCATAGCATGGGGACGCTGACTGTGAGATGCGACATTCATATATTTCCACAGGTCTGGCACCTGATGGTTTTTCTTTGGGAGGAGAGCATGTCGTCCTTTTAAGAGGACATACCATAGTACGATCTTCTTTACAGGAGGTGGTTCTGAGAGAGTTTCACACATACCCTTTAGTGATGCATCCAGTAGTGGCGAAGATATACAAAGATCTCAGAAGACAGCACTGGTGGCCGAGTATGAAGAAGAATGTAGCAATGTTCATTTCTCGATGCCTCACCAGCCAGTAGGTGAAGGCGGAGCACCAGGTACAAACAGGCTTGGTGCATCCCTTGGAGTTCCCGGAGTTTATGTGGGATGGGATATCTATGGATTTCGTGACTAGACTTCCACGTACATCTAGAGGTCATGACTCTATTTGGGTGATTTTAGACCGACTCACCAAGTCGGACCACTTCTTACCCTTTAGAGAGCAGGGCTCAGTGGAGAGCATGGGATGTCTCTACATTAAAAATATTGTACGACTTCATTGTGTGCCATCATCTATCATCTCCAATAAAGATTTTCGCTTTACTTCCCGGCTTTGGAAGGGGTTGCAGGAGGCATTCGGGATGCAGCTATGTCAGAGCACCGCCTTTCACCCTCAGACGGATGGTCAGATGGAGAGGACCATTCAGGCACTCGAGGACATGCTCCGTGCATGTGTCCTCTACTTTGGTCGCAACTGGGAGGATCACCTACCTTTGGTGTAGTTTGCGTACATCCACAGCTACAACTCCACCATCGGGATGGCATCATACGAGGCATTTTACGGCCGACCTTGCAGATCACCTCTGTGCTGGACAGACCCTGGGGAGTCAGCACTTGTGGGACCAGAGATGGTCCAGGCCCCGACAGAGAAGGTCAAGGTCATCCAGAAGCAGATGAGGATAGCTCAGAGCCGGGAGAAGTCTTATGCTGACAAGAGGCGGAGACCACTATAGTTAGAGGATGTTGACCACGTTTTCTTGCGGGTCTCACCTCGACCTGGATTACGGAGATTTGGCCGGGGCAGCTATCTTCATGCTTCATCAGACTGATCCAGGTTCTCAGCAGGATAGGTGAGGTGGCTTATCGCCTGGCTCTACCACCTCATTTTCACCGAGTGCACGACGTTGTCCAGGTATCTCAGCTGAGGAGATACGTGCACGACCCGACGCATATCATCGACCATGGGGAGTTGGACATTGACAATGGGCATCTTTTGTGGAGGTCCTGGCGGAGATCGAGGATCGACAGGAGAGGGTCCTATTTGGGTGCTCGATTCCTCTAGTGTGCATCAGATGGCAACACAAGAACCTCCAGGAGAGAACTTGGGAGTGGGAGGCTCAGATGCGTGCTCAGTACCCTCATTGTTTTTCCCTAGTTTATGATATATCTTTACGGGGACGTAAAGCCCTGAGCTGGGAGTAATGTAAAGACCCATAAATTTCAATGGAATTTTTTTTATTCTTAATTTCATTTGGGATGTTACGAGTAGGCAGTTTCTGATGAAACCTTATTCTGAGGCCCGGTGTCCCCAGAATCAATTTCTGATGTTTAGCTCAGGTATGTTCAGTGAACGAACGAGCGGGTTTTCTTAACTTTTGAACCGGTGCTCGGAATCGAAATCTGAGGGAACCGATGAAACTACAGCGCCGATAATTGCATAGGAACACCATTTCTGGAGTTGTGTTTGCTCGGGTGAGGTTATTAAATAAATGGGTTTTTAAAGAATGAAATAACAAAAAATTTGTAACAATTTTTATTTCTATTCTATGTAGTTTAAACCAATGCATGGAGGTTTTAGTAGGACCCACAACATCCTAACTTCTATAATTAGGATATTAGTGAGGTGGGGCCCACACGATCCCTACCCCTTAAAATCCTTTGAAAACCACCCTCAGGCATTTAATTTTGTAACACAACCGCACACCATTTTTAAATGACCAGTCAACTCTTGCAATTAATTGGAATGTTAAATGCTCTTCAATTAATTTTATTAATTGAATGAGATATTTTTGAATTTCAAATTAATCACTAGTGTGTGTCTTAATAAAATAAGACAATGTCTTATTTTATTGTGAGGTGATTTGTTTTGCGAATAGAAGGAGGGAACTCTTGCGCTCTTGAAGAACATCTTCTTCCTCGTCGAAGAACGCGAAGAATGTCGAGTCTATGACGAAGAACTCCATCACCGCAAGGGAATCGTCGTTCCATCTCCACCCCTCTCCACAGCCGGTGAGAGACACCTTCTTCGGATAATGACGACATGCCACATCCTTCTTCGGGCAAACACCGACGATGTATATGGTGCCGTCTTCCACGACGCCGTTTTTTCATGACGTCCTTTGTTCAACAACACCCTGAGGTAGGGGTTAATTTTTTGTTCATGAATTCTTTGTCATTCCTCGACTTTTATTTTGGTCCACCTATTATCATTACAACTGGAGGAGGTCGGACCACAAGAACACGACCGACCCTCCTCCCCCTTTTGATGTTGTACTTGTTGCGGCACGAGCAAAGGCAGTGCGGTGGAACGACACCATGCGGAAGCAAGAGGAACGGCGCAGCGCCGTTGAGGCCGAACGAAGCCGCAGCTAGAGTTGGGCCGCAGCGAAGGGGTGAGGAACCGTCACGCCGTTCCAGGGAACAACGAAGAGGTCGCGACTGGAGCGGGGCCGCGACAGAGGGGTTCGACGGTGACACACCGGCCGACCAAACCGGCTGGCCGGTTTCTGAAAAATCAAGGGGTCGTAACCCCCGACTGGAAAAGGTCAGGCCCCCCATGTGGGGTGGTGGGGGGGGGGGGGGGGGGTTACTCAAACAGGGGGGAAACACACCCCCCTTTCTGCGACAGCTCGGCCAGCACTGAGCTGGCCATGCGGGTCACGCCCGCCCAGGCTGGACCGGCCGCACCGGGCTGGGCCACGTCCACCCGGCCGGGCCGCTCTCTAATGCGCCGGACCCAGACCCGGGTCGGGTCGACCCGGTTCGGGCGGACCCAGGGGTGTCGGGCCGGGTTGGCCGGGGCCCAAAACCCCCTAAAACATGACAGGTTCGTTTAAATGCACGTAACATGGGCTACATACCTCCGATCGACGCACCGTCAGTTGCGATGAGATCCTTGGATCGAGAAGGTCGTTTCGGTATATTTAACGCAAGGTTTCAAAGAACTTTGGATACATCCGGGTTGGCTTCAACACGAAACCAACGAGGCCCTCGGAGCGGAAACTCTTATAACATGATCCCCAGATGTCCGATTGACATGCTGTCAAATTTTTTGGATTCCACTTAGTGAGACGGACCATTTGGCTTACTCCGCTCGATGTTTTGACATTGTTGGAGTGCGGTCGGGTTGGTTTTTACTTAAAAACCAACCGGGCCCCTGGAACAAAAATGAAAATAACTCTCAGTCCGGGCGTTCGATTGACACGCCGTCTGTCTCATTGAGTTCCTTTTGTCGAGACGGAACTTTGGGATACATCAACTCCGGACTACGTGTTAGTTGATGTATCGACCTCTTTGGCTCGTGGAGCGGACCCTCTCGGAATCGAGAATGTTGTGTGCGGGAACACTAGAGATGTTTGCGACTGCGACGACAATGACGATTGCACTGAAATCCTCAGTGGGTTCGGAAGCGACGATGACTGCACTGAAATCCTCCGTGGGTTCGGCAGCGATGACGGCTGAACTGAAAAATTCCATGGGTTCGACGACGATGGCTACTGTTCTTGTATTCTACGTGGGTCTGGCAGTACTACTGTTCTTGTATCCTACGTGGGCCCGATAGTATTTGACACTATATTGTATCCTACGTGGGTCCGACAGAGTAGCTGGTCGTGTATCTTACATGGGTCCGACAGCTTAGCTTCTCTAGTATCCTACATGGGTCCCAACTTATATGAATCAGTGGCTACATATGATCATCTCTATCACTTTACGAAAAAGTATACCTGTGTGAGATGATTCTTGACTTACAATCATTATCTTTGATATGATTGACTTTGCTTCATATGTGGATTGGGTTATGTTATCCTGTGTGGATTGGATTGTGTTATCCAATGTGGACGTGATCGAACATGGGCTCGGATGTGGGAGCCGGACTGGAATTTATGACTTAGGTATATGTATGGTCATATACGTAAGTAGTGTTGGATGTTACTTCGTGATTGTATCTTTCCTTTATGGATTATTCTTTATTGATTCTAGGAGTCCTTCGGGGGTCTCATGGTCCCTACTGAGTAGCGTATACTCACCCCTACCTGGGCTATGCCTGCACTATGTTGTGTTGGATGCAGATGATGGACAGTGCTGATCGTGGTTGAGGCTTGTGGAGCAAGTATGTACCTGGAGGTGGACCACTGGGCGGGACGTACACGGAGCGGACGACTGGACCCGAGTTGTTGAGGAGGCTATCTGTACCCACCCATCAGGTGGGACTTCCAGTGGACGGCTCGACATTGCAGATTTACTTTCAGTTGTTTTACTTTCTTTCAGTTGTACTTTACTTCAATTGGGTTTTTATTCTGGCCCTTTTAATTTCCAGCACTTACAGTTGTACCCGGTTTACTTAATGTTTACTTCCGCTTTCGTACTCTGGTATTTGTTTACTTTGTAAAGGAAATGCCTTCCCTTTTTATCAGGATTTACACCTTGGTGATAGTCGTCTGCCCCTGGCCTATAGAAGGCGGGCTTGTGGTAGTCACGACATGAGTCTCGAGGACGGGTCGTGACATAAAATTAATATTTTTTTTAAGAAATTTTATTTTTAAAACACCTCATATTTTTTCAACATCACTTATAACATTAATTATTAAAATATATAATATTATTAAAATTAGACATAAAATTTTATTAATATGATGATAATAGGATTCGATAAGCTCTATGTTTAGTTTTTTTATAAAGTGTTATATTTTAGTTTATGTAGGACTATAATTTATTATGTTACCCGTATGTAGTTTCTGTATAAACTATTGAATCGGGGTTTCCATATTGTTAGGTTTCATATCTATAATCATATAAATGTGTTTTTAATATAAAAAATTTGATTCTAACAATAATTTTTACCAGAATCCAAGGACCCTCATATTTAGTAAGGTAGTAGAGGTTATAATAATAATAAAGGATGGTCTAGAGTGCCTATGTCACCTAGGCATTGTGGAGAGGGTGGTCCTTTTTTGTTGAGAAAATGTTGTGTGATGTATAATTCATGGGGTGAATGGAAATATTTAAAATGTTAGTACTAATTATCATAGTTTGGTTCTGAAAAAAAATTTAAAATATAAATATACCAGTGAATGTTTGTGTGAATATATAACTAAAATAAAATTAAAAAATTAATACTAAATTTTTATTATAGTTTGGATACAAATTTCATAAAATTTATTCTTAAATTTTATGTTATAAAAAATATAAATGGTACTAACAAGGATAAAACCTATCTTTTGAAAAATATTGATAATATTTTACCAAAACTTTTCTTTTTCACAGAAGGGGTTCTACCTTAGACACATATAAATTCATTTATAAAGAACAAGGCTGGAAAAAAACATTCTTATTACTGAGTATGAAAACCAAAAATTAATATTTTTTTATGTCGTATAAAAAAGAACAATCAAACAATCCATTGTTTGGTTGAGACATAAATAGGAAATAATAACAAAATGGTAAACAAAAAAATTCAATTTTACTGGCCAGAATAAAATTATAAATAGAAGGATGTGGATGACATAGATTATAAATGAATTTCCAATTTTGAAATTATTTTTTTTGTAGCTCCTCGATACAGACTATAATAAGAATATATCTCATAACATAACATTTATATTTTGATTCTTGTTTTTTTATTAGTGTATTGCAACTATTTAATTCTGCCAAAATTTATAAAAATCACAATGTATGTCTTCGTAATCATCCCTATATGCATTTATATATTTTTTATATTTAAGTAAATATTTAAAACTTTTTTACTTTTTCTTTTAAAATATATATTTTGGATTTTCAAACATATAAAAGGAAAAATATTCATTTCATATGAACATAATTTTTTTAATTTAAACACAACATAAAAAATCCGATAGTCTTGATTTCATATGACTTCATAATAGTCATTTTTTTCATGACTCTATTAAAACATCATATATGACCATAAAAGTTTCTTATGAGCCATTTGGAACTATGTTAGAGTAATATTAATCATGGGAATGCATTATTTGATATCCTTATATGATTTATTTCATATCTACATAATAAACATTTTCTCTCTCCATAAGATTTATTTGATGACCATGTTTGAGTATTTTTTATGTATCCATAAATAAAAGGATCACAATTCACATTATCTAAAGATTCGTGTAAGGATAATTAACATAATGATAAATTCTTACTCTGTTAAAATTCAGTTGAGATAAAATTCGTAGAAGATTCCATTCCACAGAAGGGTAAATTCATGTAATATCCATTTGCATGTAAGTGTAAATTTATGTAAGGATCAATTCAATGTAAGGGTCATTAGTTTATAAATATTAAACCCTAAATAAAAAACATAGTAAATTGAATTTGTAGACTTACACATCATATGGGAAAAATGAAATTTATAACCAATATAATGAATTATTAAAAATATATAATGAAAAATTTAATCATGGATTTGGAAACTATAATTATACAATTTCATAAACATTTTAGTTACATGTAATATTCAAATCAAAAGGAAAATAAATGTCAATAATTAAATTATCTGCAAGCTTCAACCTAAATCCTAATATTAACAATCTCCCCCTTTTATAAGTTAATAATGTAAGAATTTTTTTTTCAAAATTCATCCTACATTTAAAATTTATCAAAATGTATTAATATAATATTTTATACAAAATATTCAATTAATAGACGCTGTAAAGTTTTAACATAAAACAGAATAAATAAATATAATAATTAAAATAAAAAATATATTAATTTTACTCAATTTTTTATGAATAGATTATATTCTTAAATAATTCATGCTAAAAAATAAAAAACATCCTGCTAAATAAATTTATATTGACAATATGTACAATAATTATATAAAATAAAAATATTTTTTGAACTACAAAATATGTTACCTATATTAAAATTACATAAATATATAATAAATTTTTTTAAATAATAAAAAATGTAATATGTGAATATAATTATGATTAAAAACATAAAAATTAAAAATTAAAAACCAAAAAAATTTATTGAAGAAATGAATAGTACTTTTTTTTAAAAATAAAATTTTTTCTTAAACAATATTTTGAAAATAATATTTTGTACCGTAAAATAACATAACCATCTAAAATACAATATTATAAACTAAATAATCATTATAAAATGATCAATGACAATATTCAATGTCATAGTCACTTAAAAGTTTCTATTAAATATTTCCCCACATTGACCATTGGTTAGAATAAAATCAAAAATAATATATCCATTATTAATATAATATAACAGAAAATAAAATATCGTATAAATATATCTTTTAATTTAATACAATAATGTATTATTTGTTGTTGAAATAGTATTATTTTTCTGAAAAAATGGATTTGTATCGACATAAACATTTATAATAATATATTTTCTTTTATTATTAAATATTTTTCATAGTGATTCATAATTTCTATATATTAATCCACATTTATGGATATGTAAATTTATTTATTCATTATAGTGATGTATGTAGATATAATTTTATAATGTTAATGGAATATAACTAAAGTATTTTTCTTAGAAATTAAACAATTATCAAATGTAAAACAATAATAAAAAATTTAATTTATCTTAGACTCGAATATAATAAAAAAGTATTTAAAATTCCTTTTATATAACTTATGCGAATTTTTTATCCTAAAAATTAATATATTATGGTAATATTAACATTACTCACACATATAAACACTAACATGATATCATGTCTAGATGTAGTAAAATATAAGAAATATATTATCCTTCCAATATAAATATTATTATCTATAGTAATTTTAGATACATATAAATCAAATTTTGAATTAATAATAAATTGTTTCATTCTTTTTATTTCACAAGAAAGTGTAATTTAATAAATGATCAGAAAATTTTTTATTTTTATTAACCTCTTTTGTAGTTTTTCAATAGTTTCTTATATATTTGATTTATTATAGTAAGAATTAATTTTCCGGAATTATATATTCCATTTTGGTAAATGTATTTTTCAATATCATTTTATAGTGTGCATCACCAGCTAGTTTGTTACATTAGGTAATAGCATCAGAATTCTAGAAGGACCCGTGACTCACTGGTGAATATCATGGAATAACTAGTGTTTGTGGGTACTGTATAAGATTCCCCATCTAGGCCACCGGCTAACCAAAGGTGGAAATTGAGTATCTGGTGTAATTATGGTAGATCGTCTGGGAATGATTTAGTGAGGGAATATATGGTAACCACTAATACCTTAATATCTTGAATTGAAAACAAAACACTTGGGAATTATTTAATGTTTAAAAGGAAACACTTATGTATATTCCATTATAAAATATTAGTGGGTGATAAAAAATAATTTTCAATCTAAAATAGATTATCATTCCTCAAATTGTTTCAAATTTCCATAATAATTTCCAATGATGATCAAATTAAAAAATCACCATGGGAACTGTGGTCATCAAAATGAATCATCCAAAGTCATTCTCTACATTAAAATTTATCAATTTCAATTGAACCTATTTTTTACAATAATTCTTTTCCTTTTCTTCTCTTGTATATTCATGATCCTCTTTTCATTGTTCTATAAACCCTTCGATCCCAATCCTATTATATTATACTCTCTCTCTCTATCTCTGTCAAATTATTTCAACTTAATTAATATTAGGTATATGTTAAACAACATTGTAAAGGGTTTTCAAGAAATAAAGCTTTATTTTTCCCCATTCTTCCCCAAATTGGTATCATGAATATTCATTCAAAACAGATAGGTTCGGTTTTTGTTTCATAGATTTAATTGAGTACAATGTTTCAAGGTTTCCTTATTTATCCATTAAAAATAAATGGAAATGTTTTTTTCATGTTTCCCATTAAAATAAAGGGGTTATATTCACCCAATCCTTCTTGATAGAAATATACGCAGTGTAATAATTTGGTTCTACTTTTCAACTCCTTTATAAAATAATTCCTTATCTATTTATATTGAACATATTTATTTTTTATCCACCGTTCATTGATAATATCATATTATTACATTATATCATTGTTTCATTTGTATCCTTAATCTATTTTTTTCATATTTTAAAATATTATTACAAAACCACCACTATTTATTTCATAAACAAAAAAAATTTATAATATTTATTCTTTGAATGTTTCAACATATTTTATGATTTTTTATTCCCTTGTACTAGTATATTTCGTAAAATTTGAAACATTTTATTTTTCTCAAGAAAATTCTTATTTCAAAAATTTATTTTTATTTTAAAAATGTCTTGTGATTTTCAAAATATGATTCTAAAATGGACTCTACATATTATATACATCCTCATTTGATTTATTGATCCAATTATTCTTATAAGAAAACTTGAATTTTTATTTTCCATAAAGTAATTGAATATTTTATTTCAAGTATGGTTATACATTATAATACAACAAAACCAGAACAATTAGATTAATAGAATACTAATGATGTTGTATCTTTTAAAGTAGATGGTAAATTAATTAATTCCTAGAATATTTGTATAGTAAAAATGATTTTAAAATAACATATATTTCCAAAATGTGTAATTATATTTAGATAATTCAAGAAATAAATTATTTAGTTATTGATAGTGTCCTGGAAAGTATATTGGATGTTAATAAAAATGGTTTTGAATGTATCTATATGCATATAAGTTTATCAAAAACCATAATATTTATTAGTTTCACTTATATTTTCATTGAAAAAAATCTATCACTGTTAAATTTTCTATATAAATTATTAGATAGAAATTTGTATTCATTTTAAATTTTTCATGGGATTCCATAGTGACAAATATCCATCCACCCATTGAAATAAAAAATATGGCCATTGAATAACTCATTGGATTTTTAATGGAATACGAGATAATGTGGAAATAAAAAAATTAAATAATTAATCAATGATATGTAATCCATGAATAAGATAGATTTTTAAAAAAAAATCAAGATATTGATTTTTCAGAATGTATAACCAATAATGATGGAGAATGTTAAAAAAATTTAAAATTGTATAAACTTATAATGATGTGAAAATCATCCTGACATCCAAATAATAAATGTTTAATCGATGATCTATAAGTGAATTTCATAAATTTCAAGGCGAAGTGTATTATTAGAATGGTATTACAAATACATGCAATAATATTAAATGTCAATAAGATGGTGTGTGTCCACTAAACATTTTGACTTACAGTGAATCATCCTTATCATGTTGTGAATGTCTCAAATGTATTGTGGTGGAAATTGATGCTAGTATCAACATAAATTTTGTATCTTCTACAACATTTTCTTCGCTCACTTAGTTATCATTAAGACTTAAAAACTACTATGAACTAGAATAAACTCATAATAAAAATAAAAATATATTCTATCAACATTCATTTTCAAAATATGGAATATTTTTATAAGAAATTTTATGATGAAAATTATCAAGTTTTAAAAGATTATTATTTTTTAAAAAGTTAAGGGTAATTTTATTTAAAAATTAAAAGGCTAATTGTTTAGAATTTTTTAAAATGGAAATAAATGATCTCAAAATATATAGGTATAAATTTTTCCATGGTAGGAAAATATCATAATCATCGTAAAATAATTATGGATTAATATAAATAATCATGGTTTTTGTATTTCAAATGATAATCAATAATCATTAAAAATTACTAATTTTGTGACCGGTGTTTTTTAAAATAATATTATCAAATAATATCCCCAATAATGGCAAATTATATGTGAAATTTATTGAAAAATGTATATATAATTTAAACTACCCATTATTATCTATCATTATTATAATAATATTCAAAAATATATAAAAAAATTTATCCCTAAATATATAATATAGAATTTTTATGGACTAAATTTTTTTCTATATCCAAATTATTGTTTGTTAACATTTTTGTACCCTTAAGGGTACTAAAATGAAACAATTTACGATTTAATATAGGGATTCAACATATAAAATTACTGATCAATAATTTAATGGATATCAAATAATGTATGATCCATATAATAAAAGACTATTTTAAAAAAATTGTACACTATAAGTATGATGTTTTATATTCACTAATTATTTATTTTAGCGAGAGATTCTATAAATATTATTTTATTTCATCTTACCTTTATTCTAAGAGTGTTCCATGTCCTGTGATATTGTTAATACATATTCTAAAAATAATGTTTTATAATTTTTTTACCTCTATTCATTCTTTTTTAAAATCATGGAAAATAATGTACAATTACTTGTATGTCAATATAAATGTTCTATAAGTCCTTATTTTTGTAAAATATAAATTTTTAAATAAGTTAATGTCCATATAATGTTCATTGAATATTCTTATACATGATCCTAATTTTTATTATCCCAGGGATTCACTGTAATATTTATTTAATCTCATTATGTTAAATGAATGTTTTTTTAAATCCCCATGTGTTAATATTACTTTATTTTCCAATAGGTGAGTTAAATTTTTTATAAATACAGTTTTTAATTTCTCATCAAATTATTCTATCATATCATATCTCTCTAACCATTATTTTATTAAGTTAATTTATGATAATTTCAATGGGATATATGTTTTTATAGAGGAAGAAGATTAAATAATATTTGTTTCTAAGAGAGTTTTATCAAGGGAGAGGAAAATGTTTAAATATATTGAAAACATGAATATATTATTTCACATTTATTTTGTAACTCCTTAATTTATAACTTTTACCTCTTCTATATCATGATTTTATATCATGTGTTTGTGGTTATAATAAATTGTTACATTGTATAACTATTACAGAAAATTGATTAATAATCAAAAACACTTTCTTTTATCTCAAAAACATTTCATATTATTTATTTATTTTTCTTAGGTTCATTTGTGATTTATTATTGAAGTAAGGAAATTAACTTAATCATGGATTAAAAATGGGGTGAGAGGTATTTTTTAATGGATTGGTGATTCAAGAAGTAGTGGTGGTCTGATACTATAAAGAAATACCTCTTGAATTTCCAAAATATGATTAGATGGCTAATGAGACTCACCTACTAGCCAATTGGTGTAGGAAGTGTGAATGAGTACCTTGATAGTCCATTGTCTACCCTATGATGGCTACTGTGTATCCAATAACATCTAGGATAATCATTCGAGGAATAATTAATGATGGAAAAATAGGGTACCACTCAATGAAAATATCTAATGATGCAAATATTTGGACAATATAAAAGGAGGATATTGGAGGTTTATATCCTCATAAAATTATAATATGTATAAAATTATATTCTTTTTATTGTTTAGAGGATTTTAATTGACAATATAAATAAATTTTTCTCTATTTTTTCATTGATGTTCAATGTGAACATTCAATATCATAATTTTGAAAACAAACGGGTTATGTACAACATTATGACCTTTATCAAGTTTAATATGGAATAATGAAACCCCTATGTTCCATTCATTCAATTTAATCAATTTCTCATTATACTTTTTAAGACAATGATCACTTTTTATAAAACCTTGTCCCCCAATCCCACTATACTATAATATCCCTTTATCTATCGCCTTTTTCATACCTCTGTCATCTATAGAGAAATGAGATGAAATTATAATTGGTACTCCAAAATGGTAAACCATTTTCAGTATCCCTCTTTCTGAACATTGTTATCCCATTTCTTCATTTCTGTGAAGGGGATTCTTTATTGGTTCATAGATTCCATTAAAACTAGGGGTTGTTGGTGTCACTATTTTATTGATAACTATAATGTGACATATTTGGTTCATACTTACCATTAAATCCAAGTTATTATATACCCTTCCAAACCTTCTTTTGTGGAGGATACATAGGTGCTCATTTATGTTTTATTTCATAAATTATTTTGTAGAAGGGTTCCCTATCAATTTCATTCACCCATTCTATTTTTAAATATATTTATATATATAATAAAGTTATTATATTTTATCACCATATATTACATTGAATTGTAAAATATATTTATCATTTTTTATTTTAGTTTCACTCCATCCACTTTAAATTTCTCTAAACCACAAAATGCATGACTGTAATAAATATTAAACAATATGACTATCAATTTTCATTAATTCAACTGATTCAAATACAATTCAAAAGATATGTGAATGATCTTTAATCTCAAACAAACATAAAACATTCTTTAAACTCATATAAAATTTGAAGGCCCTCATCAGTGAATGTTCATTACATTATAAATCACATGAATATTCAAAACAGAATATAATCAATTTATATTTTTTCAATTAAAAATCATTTGAGAAGTTATTAGTTTTCAAAATTGGATCAAATTGTGAAATAACAAACCATAATTTGAAAATGAAAAGGAAGATATCATATAGATAGTTATGTGATATCATAAGACTATGTTGATTTTTTGATTTTTTTTAAATAATATTTGTAAAATATTCTTGTTAAAATGCAGTTTCTTTACTAACATACACATCTATAGAAATGAAAATATTTGAAATTACATTTTAGCATCCATTTATTTTTTTTAAATATTTTAAAGGATGTGTAATCATATAAAATCATAATATATTTAATGAATCAATCATAAGAAGTTATTAATCAAACTAAATTCCTTCCACTTGAAAAATTAATTTAATAAACATCATATACTTACATATAACTACTTGACCATGTTAGTCAATATTATTCATAATGATCGAGTTAGCACCTATAATCTTGTTTTTTGTGTATAGGTAACATCCATGAATTATTTATTATAAATTGATTTAGTTAATCTTGCATTCAAATTAGAATCTATTAATTTTTCATTCATATTATTTGGATATATAACTATAATCATAATTATAATAGTATTTATAAACATGTTTTTTACATTGAATTCACAAAAATGAAATATCAATTATTTTTTAAAAAGGGTGAACATTATGAGTTTTTTAACATTTTGGAATATATTTAAAAGAGACATTGACACCATAAATAGATACGTTATCATTTCATTTTTCATTTTCATGAAATAAAAACACAATATATTCTCCGTAATCTACCTCTAAAAATATTCTAATTTACATTATATCCATCAAATTTAACAATCAGATATTTATTAAAAACTAATGTTATATTATTATGAACTATTTAATATTTATTACATTTTTAATTTTTATAAATATTCCATTATAACCATTAGAATAAAATATCAATAAATTTTATTTTTTATTAATAATAATGAATTCTACCAAAAAAACATTCTAAAATAACCATCTCTAAGGTTAATTCCTTCATAAAAATTACACATGGTAATCATTAAAATTGGAATCATTTTAAATCATTTTTTAAAATGACAGACTATATTTATATTTCCATCCCAATAATATTTATATTTATTTCATTAATTTAGCATTGTTTTTGAAATTTCCATAATAGATCTCATTTTTGATTCAATAAAATAATTTTTTATTAGAGTATAAGGAAAAGATAAAATATGAAAATATCTATTATCTACATTGAATTTATAAAATCCTAGATTAAAAAACTAACCACCTTTATCACATACAATTGATATTTTCAAATATACTTTTTAATTTGGAACAAATTTTAAAAAATCAATGATTTTGGTAATTTTTAAATTTTAGAGGCTTAAAAATTAGTCTCTATAAAATATAATTAATAATTAATAATTTCAAAAACATAGTCCATTATTCTTAAAATAGATGTTCTCAAAAATTGAAAAATAATTATTTAACAACTCAATTGGTCTTCATGTTTTATTAGTATTAATAGATTTATAACTATCCTTATATAGTCAACATCTTCAAGAAGAATCAAAACCGAGGTACATGATTCAAATTCATATAATTCAAAAAGATATTAATTATTTGAAATTTTACATAGAATCGAAATAATATCATATCCACCAGTGATATTCCATAAAATTTCATTATTATCATTCTCATTAGGACACTTAACAATGTGATTTTTCTATTTAAATTTTTTAATAAAATATACTTTTCTATTCTATTCATCAAGAAACAAATTATGGTCATTATAAAATCTAGATATTAGTTATCTTCAAACTAAAAATTCATTACATCGTGGAAATTTTAGGAAAAACACAGAATGTTATGTTTTAATAATTTTACTAGTACAACATATTAAAATAATTTTATTACAAAAAAACCCCTACATCAATGAATTATATAATCTGGTATTATATGATATACATGAATTCATTTATCCTATATCTCATTTATTTCATGATATAATGTTTGACGATTCATTTATCTTCAATATAGAACATATAATTTTCACATTCCATATATCCATAATACTATAAGGTGGTTCCCCAGAAATAATTCATAAACAAAATTGGTTTGCAACCCATGAAATTTTGGATACATGGTATTATTATATGATTTCATTATTACCAAATCAAATTTAATACATTGTTTTATTAGTTATATAGAAGATAACTTATTAAAAATTAAATACTTTTTAGGACTATTTGAGAGAGTAAATATCATTGGGAATTAATTATAATAATTGGATTTCATAATACACTAAAACAATGTTTCTTTAGAATTTATTAAATTTATAATTTATAGAATGTAATTCAAAATTTTATTGTAATTTTCCAATTATAACCAAATATCGTATTATTTATGTCTTGAGTGTTTATAACAATTGTTTTAATAAAATTTAATTTCTATAGAAATAACCTTGATGCTGTCTCTTTTAATATAATAATTTCATTCATTAAAATTTCTATAATTTTTCCAAACTTCTTAAATCTTTATTAAAATTTTATTTTAATTTAAATTATATAATTAATAATATTTTATTTAAATATTTTGGTTTTAAAATTTTATTGTTTAATTGATTTCTTTCAACCAATTACATAACAAATTCTCTTCCACAAACATAAATTTTCTCCCTATGAAAATATTTGACCATATCATTCTAATATTTATGTTTTTTATTTTCCATCACCAAATTATGATTTTCAATGTTTTGATTATAATTATTAGAATAATCATTTATTTTCTTTCAATTCGTGGTAGATTAAATACAATATAATGGGAAAGTGATTAATTTTTCTGGTCATGTTTTTAATTTTTTCGTTGAATGATTTTATAAAAATAAAAAATAAATATTTATAATTTTATAATTTTTATTTCATTATTATTTGTATCTAAAAATATAATTTAAAAATATATATTCATGTCCTGGAATAAAGTCATAAATATTTCTAATATCAAATTATATAGTTTTTTAAAATTTAATATTAACAACTTTAAAAAAAAATTGGTAAATGTGAATATGTTACTATAGAACTTACATCAATCGATGAAATCCTTCAACTATATTTTCAAATTTGTAATAATTGATCCATTAAGAATCATTAGTGTAGCTCCATCCCCTATAACATTCTTGTTTCTCCATTTTCTTAGTGTTCTTTTCATTTATTAAATGATTTGTATTTAGAGGCTATATCATAATGTGTCGCCTTTACCTACACTAATATCAATTTATATCATACCACATTATTCATTATAGTGTTACCATTCTTTATCCCCATTGGATATTTTCTTTTGAACATATTCATAAATAAATTAACATTTTTCATTAGGTTGTAATTGTTCTTCGTAAAATGAGATATCTAACCCTTCCAAATTATATGTAAATTTATCATATTTTAAGAAATATCTCTATTAAAATTAATTTAAATATTTTGATAACATTTGTTACATGAAATGAACCATTTCTTGGAAATTTTACAGAACAAAAATTTAATCTTGTGTTTCACACAACATCATGATCCTTTGAGAATTTATGTTGCACAACAACTAGAGTCTTATCAGCCAACAATATAATAATAATATCAAATATAATAGTTATAACTAAGCCATTGTAATGGAGTTATTAAATATTAGTTACTAATTTATAACGATATGGTTTTAATATATATATAATGAAATAAGTAGTTACCAATTAATCATAAATGAAAATAAAGTCTAATTAAACATAAATGATGTGTTTTTATGAAATCTTTTTCTATTATCATAATGATGATTTATCATTATAATTATTTCAAACATAATTATTCAGACATATTAAGGATATTTTATATGATATATATTAAAAATATTATTTTAATTTTATTAAACATGTTTGATAGGGTTAAGATTAGAATAAATCAAATATTATTCAAATAATCATTTTATTTTTAAATAGAAGTTTTACAACCTCTTAATGGTGTAACTATTATAAATTTAATTTTTGACCCATTTAAAATTTTTACATTACAAAATAAAAATCTTATATTGAATTTCGAATAACAAAATTTACTTTGGGTGATTTTTTGTATTTTTGGACAACATTCATATATTGATAATGTCACGACCTATCCCTCAGGGCCCATGCCATGACTACCCCATGCCTACCTTCCATAGGTCAGGGGATAGAGACTAACATCAGAATAACATATCCCTAAAATGGGAAGACATTTCCTTTAAACATGTACAGACTCACAGAGTAGAACACAAAAATGGGCAACCAACAGGACTAGAATGCAACAAAATCATATGAGAAGTAAACTATTACAGTAATGAGTGCTGAATGTAAAGGGGTCAAAAATAAAAGCCCAACTAGAAAAGTAAAAGTACACCTGAAAAAGTACAAAACATTTAAAAAGTGAAATGCGGCTCTGGATCATCCACCTTGGATCCTACCTTAAGGGTAGGTATAGCTCACGATCAAGAAGTCCATGAGTCACGTCACTCCAACAAAGTCCAGCTCCAAGCCCCACACAATCCTAGAAACCTCATCCTCAATCAATGATGTACATAATCTGCACTAGTCAAAACAAGGTCCGGGTGATGCTCGTGTAGAGGTGAGTATAACGATACTCAGTAGGGACCCTGAGACCCTCGTAGGTCTTCTAAAGTTCCTCATTGGAAAAACCACAAAGAATGATGAAAAATTACACAACACAAGTCAGCTCACACAAGGTTTCACATTAAGTCAAGGGAAGAATGGTTTTCACATCATCGAACTCCTTGGCTTAAAGGGAACTCCTCCTCTATCGAGTATAGTGGGTCTGCCAGGTCACACAATGTCGCTTCCCACTAACCTTGAACTGATGTGGTACCCATCCCTAATGTATACCGTGGACATGTTGTGTCATAAAAAGTCATTTCCCACCATGGCCTAACTGAGGAACTCCTCCTGTCGAGTATCATGGGTCTACCAGGTCATAGAGAGTCGCTCCCCACCATGGGCTTGCTGGGTTAAACAGAGATGTTTCTGACTGGGCCAATCATCAAGAAGTCATCAGGTCTTAGGCAACTACAGGATTCAATACATAGTCTTCCTGGGAGAACATCTCCTCAAGCCACTCGCTGCATCTTTATATCCAGGGAATTCCCCACAAAGTTTATTCTAGGGTATTAACTGTAACATCATCAATCACAAACCTCAAACACCTCAGCTGCTGGATAGCTCCTCCTCTATCGAGTACAGTGGGCATGCCGTGTCACCCATAGCCACTTCAATCAATCCATGAACTGATGCGGTACTCATCCTTGATGGGTACAATGGGAATTTTGGGACACTCAAACATAATTCCCACCAGGGGCCTGCTGGGTAACACAGAGCCGCTTCCCACCTTGGCCATCGTCAAGCAGTCTTCGGGTCTCAGCCAGCTGTAGGATTCTGTACGTAGTGCGCTTGGGAGAACCGCTCCTCAATCAATCAGTCGTATTTCAACTGGTACAAAGTCTCAAAATAAATTATCTTGATGACCTGAAAAGTCATAATGGTTCCTATTCAATAGAAGGTATGTCAATCAGACACTCGATGTATGCATTATTGGAATTTCAGTGACGAGGGCCCGGTTGGATTCAGGTGCGATCCAACCCAATCATACTCCATGTGTCTCCAAAACTCACATGGAGTAGTTCAAAATTATTTTATCACTCCAAGGATCTCAACTCCATACATGGTTCATCCAATGGACATCTGGTTCTCATGATAAGGCCTTTTATGTGTTTCTGGGCCCGGGTCAGGTCTATACCGGTCAGACCGACCAAAAAAAGAGGGCGGCCCACAATGGTGTAATGAGTACTATAGGGTGGATTATGTAATTGGGAGGACTGACCCGCTAGATAGGTGGCCCGGCCCCCTGGTGGTGTCCCACTGGAGAGTGGTCCGGCCGCGAAGGGGACGGCTCGTGGTGCTTCCGCTAGGTGACATGGGGGAGATGCTCCCCAAAGATCTGGAATGACCAATGGTTGTTCAGTCTTTGAAGCGGCGACACCACATGGGCATCAACCAGTCACCATGGAAACTGTCGGAGGCACATGATTCAGATCCTCTGCCGCAGCTGCGACAGTGATATCCATATCTATAGTGGCGCGCAACGGCGGGCTGACCTTCCCTTCCCCGGTCGGCCGACAAGCTGACTGACTTCTCCCACTGTCGCATCTAATAAGTCCCAACCTCTATGAACACTAGTGGTGCATGAAGGTGCACCCCACCTCATCTGTGGTCGGCCGATGTCGGAATCTTTGATGATCGTCGCGGCTTTGTGTCGTGGCCTCGTCTTGCGGCGCGTGTCGACGCACTACCCACTGCATAGCTGGTAGGTGTCGTCGTGATTTCGGTCATCCATGGAGGCACAAGGATGTACCAAAGTGGATTAGGGTTCGGCCCATATTCGTTTGGCCGGTGCCCTCTGAATTAGCACATAAATGATGGGGATAAACTTAATATTTTGGAATAAGAAATTGAATTAAACATAAAGGTAAAACCCACAAGAGTCCCCGTAACAACATCCCACAAAGAAGAATAAATCTCCGGTCAACCCATTAAATGGTTAACCCGCGTTATTCATATAATTTTCATTATGGGGAAGGGGGAATCAAAAAAATTGTACCAATGAATATAACCCATACTCAAAAACCCATTGGAGAACGTCTGCGCTTGAAAGTGGGTCGGTGTTCTTCATCCATCCAAAACGGTTCCCAAAAATGCCACTCCTAAGTCACCTTCTCGTTCATGGTTCAGGGTCGTCCATCAACTCCCACTAGGTCAGGTCAGTATTCTAAGGGTCTGACATCATGGTGCTCCTTTAGCACTTATTTTCTTTGGGAAGATATGCTGGTACCTCCCCCCAAGTTCCATATATATAGTACAGGTGGAGGGTAAGTGACAATGTTGGAATTTAATGGTGGCTCATTAATTAGGAAGCTTCAAAATTTCCCCCAACATTGTTGTTACTTAGATAGGATGGTCATGCCACTTATTGTCTTGAGACATTGTCGGTCCCACCTTACCCCTTGTCTATTGGAGGAATAGAATAAAAACAAAATAATAATTTTATATCATTTATTCTATTATAAATTCCATAAACCATCTTTTTTTTGGATTTACTACGGTTGAAGTGAATCCACCATTAAACGAATCTCGGCGTTGTAGATTCAACAGTGCCATTGGATATTTAATCTGATTAATGGATTCAAATGTTATAAAATTTCCTTTTTCCCATTTACTGAATATACCCGAAAAAAAGTTTATTAATTTATTAACAGTATCCCTTGACTCGCGCCGGACAAAGTAGGATCTGCAAAGGTGAAACATGCTTCGAAAAACCTATCGGTAATCTCATATTTCTAATCTATGTTATTGTTCAGATGTAATGTATTTTACAATAAAATAATTTTCACTAAATTATTTTATTTATGGCCAAAAACTAACTTTCACTGGTAGCCCTCATCGGCCAATGTTAGTATCTTCCTAAAGAGATTTTACCCTCATGAGTTTAGCAGTGGTCTCAGATTTTTAATACGGGTTACCATTCGTGAGTTATAAGAATTTGAAAAATAAAATAACTTTATTTAATTATTTTATTTACGGTTATGCCATTTTTTTCTCACTAGAGGCTCGTGCTGAAAAAACTTAAGCCACACCAAGGGTAAACCCGCCAATCTTGAATGCAATGGTGCCCTCAGATATCTGATTCGAGCAACCATTTAAGAGTATTTCCATTTTTTCAGGAAAACTGGTAATGCATGAAAATTAAATCTTAACAAAAATTTGACGAACCATACTGGGCAATTCGGGCCTCGGAATCAATCCCAGTCAGATTTTATGTTATCAAAATAATTCTGTTCTATAAAAAATTATATGGATATTTTGGGACATGAAATTCTCCCCGCCTTAGGAATCTACGTCCCTAAAAGCCATAAAAAAGGCAAAGGAAATAGTTGGGTGACTTAGCTCAAACCTGATCCTCCCACTTCTATGTTCTCTCTTGAAGGTTCTCATGCTGCCATGAAATGTGCACCAGAGGTATATACAACCCATGAATGACCCAATCATATTGATCCTCAAAAACTCCACCAGGAACTCTGAAAAAGTCACCCCATTGTTAAATTGCAACTCTCAATATTTGATAACATGTGACGGATCACACATGCATCTCCTCAGCTACAACATATGGAAAATATTATACACATGGTGCATATGTGTGGAATGAGATAGACAGTACCCCACCTCTCCCCCTTTGCTGAGAATCTTGAAAGGTCCGATAAACCATGTGGATAACTTGATGCCATGGACAAATCTTCACAATCCTCGTCGAGATGAGACCCATAGGAAGACATGGACTCCCTCCTCTTATAGGCATAATACTTATGTCGGGTCTGAGAAGATTTCACTTCCTAACAAGTGAGGCATCATGATACAAACTCTTCCACTACTTCCTTCATCTCGGGACATCAGTACTAATGCAGGAGGTCTTGGTACGTTTTCTCCACTCCAAAATGTACTGTGAATGTGGATGTATGGATATCCCCTCCTTCTGTAGAGTCACTGGTACAATGTTGCATCCTCTAAAGAGGATGGCATGCTCCCCACCTTCAGAAAATCCCTCAAGAGACCATCATGAGGACATCAGTGCATGTCGGGCCTCGCAGTCAACTTCTCATGCAATCCCCCCCAACTCACTGACGAAGTGGGGGTGTGACTTTAATAAAGTGGATGTATGATACTCCATCTCTACCCATGAAGGATATCTACAACATGGCTAGCTTCTCTGTTGCCGCACTCAGCAACTACAGACCAGACATACTTCGGAGTAAATCAGTACCATGTTACACATCCCAAGAGTATAGACTATCTCAAATACATAGTTCTAGTGGAACTCTAGCCATCGCCGATGATTTAGGTTCTGGTCCTTCTGAGTGAAGCTATACCTAAGACTCTTATAATCAGAGTAGATTGTAAAATGTTCTCCCATCATGTTGTTCCACCACATCTTCAGTGCAAAGACCACTGCTTCAAACTCTAGGTCATAGGTAGCGTAGTACTACTTGATAGTCTTTGTCTTAACTCTAGAAAACACTATATACAGTTCTCCATTTATAGTAAAGGCTCCCCATTTTTTCCAAAGCTGACAAGGGTACCGCTACCCTGGAGATTTTAGATACATATCTATGTTATTACCTAGCTGAATCAGACATCCCTCTCCCTTTGGGGAGGTAATGCTGGTAACATCTTGTAAAAAATATTTCCCCATGCTCGGTTACTCCTCTTTGGAACTGAAAACTCAAAAATCCTACTACCATGAGTGTATGTCTGGACAACTCCAGAGTGATTTTCTTCACCCTCATATGCATAATTTTATCATGTGATTCATGGGTTGCCTTTTTTTCTAACCAAGAAAAACCCCATTACCACATTGTAGATAAACCAAAATATTGTTTCCCTCATACTATCAATCTGAGTATGAAGTATGGTTTCCCAGTCCATACCCAAACTAACATTGTAAGTCCTCTACACTACCACTAAGATGTTCCAACCAAAACTCTCGCCTCAAGGTTCAGATCACAACATCAGCATATGTGTGATTATCGAGTATCCTCCTCAAGTTATCTCCATACGTGAGGGTCAAGTAAATAGTTTAACTGGAAACTCTAGGTCTTGGACAAGATTCATGGAAGGAAGGGATGATTGGTACCTATGTCTGTTGATATATATGCTAGTAGTAGACACAAGCTGTACCTCTAATCATTCCTGGATTCCTTGGGTCACACTCATTTACCACATGCAGCTACTCCCTTCACATGTACTCTATCTCCCTTAGCCTGGTGGGGACCACATTGATATGGTGTTTGTAACATGTCGAAATGTATACCACATCAAGCTGCTCTCCTTGATCCACTTCCCTGTTTGTTGCCCTGCATATTCATCTGTCCTTATCACTTCCTCTTCCCGAAACATTTTACATGCCAAAGTCTCCGAGACTGGAGTATGTTACCTAATTTCATGCTGCTAGAATTCAATTTTATGATTCTCTCATCCAAATAACATTCAACCAAAAATGTTCTCTCTAGAACCCTTACATAATTAATAATTTCATAGAGGAATAGTGTAGGCTCAGATGTCCCTAAACACAACCCGCTCCGAGGTCCAAACCTTGAAGCATTGATCATACTGTATTTATCGAGTACCTGGGATGTTTGTATGCCTCAATGAATACTCAACTACCAACTTGTCATCCTGCTGAAGCTATAAAGGCTCTAGGGAACTCTCATCCAATAGATATTTATGGAAAGGGACCCCCTTTTTGTGGAAGGATCTCAAGCTTGTCCAAAAAAAAGTCACATTTTTGTAAGATCAGGGTATCATAAACCATGTCATCGTCCCACTGAGCCTCATATAAGGCTCTCTACCAGGACTACCATATAATTGAATAGAGGTTTGACTAGATGGAAACTCAGCTACCTCTTCAAGCCCGTCCTTAGCTGCCAGTGAGTCCGGCTCGCCTTGAAACCTGAGGTGTATTAGATGTTGAAACACGTATAAGGCACTATGACAAAATGTGTCATATACCGGCATCGTCGGTTGTAACAGTTGACCAACAACAATTGAGTAATATGACACACTACCCGAATGTACTATCTCGGGCAATGGTCAATGTACCGAAGCCTCAAAAGAATGCAGACCATCCTCATGGACACTCACTGGAAATGACTAGAATCTATGATCACAATATCCTCTGCTGGTGTCTCAAATAGGTGGGAAACTCTAGAAATAGCCTCCATCTAGTCCTCGTCCACCTGTTGGTTCATCTCACCTCATAACCTCGAAAGCCTCTATCGCTAACTCTCATGAAACACACTCTGTCGGTGTGGACACTCTACTGGTGGGGCTGGTGGCAACGGTTTTCCAATGGGGCAGTGGTGGTGCTGGTACAGCACCCGAAAGTGCCAATGATGTAAGGGGGCCCAAAACTAGAGCCTCGTCACTCAGTGGGCCATCACCGTGTACACTCTCTGGAATCCAAGCTATATGTCTATGCGGTGGAATCCTAATAATGAAAATGTTCTCCACGACCATTATGTTATACCTGGTGAGATGACTCCTAATAAATAACATGAAAAAATCTTCAAAAACACACGCAATCACTATTTCCATGCACTAATTATGAATTTAGAATATAGGGTCTAGGTGTATGGATATATCAGCTACCACACCAACACTAGATTCCCCAAACAAAATACTACACTCACAACACATAACACTTTCACCATGGAAAAAATATTAGAGTTCTAGATCTTCGTTATAAATATCTACAATGATAGCACTTTGTCATGACCCTTTCCACGTGCCCCGTTTCATGACTACCTCATGCCTAACATCCATAGGCTAGGGGATAGAGACTAGGACTGGAAATTCATATCCATAAAACGGGAAGGAATTAACTTTAAACATGTACAAAATCACAGAGTAGAATGAAACAAGGGGATACCACATAGACTAGAACACAACAATGTCAATTGGTATGTAAATTTCTTTAGTAATGATTGATGAAAGTAAGAGGCCGGAATACAAGCCAAATTTGAAAATTACAAGTACAAATGAAAAAGTACAAATCAGCTAAAATGTGAATGGTAGCTTTGGATAATCCACCATGGATCTACCCTGAATGGGTAGGTACAACTCATGATTTGAAAACTATGTGTCATGTCACGCCAATAGGTCCATCTCCAAGCAATGCCCATTCCTAGCTCCCTCGGCCTCAATAAATGTTTTACATATTCGTCACTATAATGAACAAGGTGTAGGTGAAGCCAATGCAATGGTGAGTATAATGATACTCAGTAGGGACCCCAAGACCCTTATAGGTCTCCTAGAGTTCCCCAAAAGAAAAATCACAAAACATGAATAGAATGTACAAAACACAAGTCAGATCACACCAGGTATCACATTAGGTCAAGTGTGGAAGGATTATCACATCATCAAACTCCTCATATTCTATAGAAAACCCCCTCTATTCAGTATAGTGGGTTGGCCCGTTCACATGGAGCCTCTTTCCACTATCCTTGAACTACTGTGGTACCCATCCTAGATGGGTATCGTGGGCATGTCGGGCCACAAAGAGCCGCTTCCAACCTTAGTAAAACTATGGTACTCCTCATGTCGAGTACCGTGGGTCTTCCAGGTCACACAGAGCTGCTTGCCACTATGGGCCTTTTAGGTCACACAGAGCTACTTCCCACAGGGCCCATCATCAAGTAGTCTTTAAGTCATAGCCAACCATAGGGTTCCACACACAGTATGCTTGGGTGAAACTCTCTTCAAGCCCCTCTATGAATCTTGATATCCATGGAAGTCACAACAATGTATATTCTAGGGTAGTAACCATAGAATCATCAATCACAAAACTCGAACACCTCAGCTGCTGGAAAAATACTCCTCTATCAAGTATAGTGGACCACCCAGGTCAAATAGAGTCGCATCCCACAAACCTTTAACTGTTGTGGTACTCATCCCTGATGAGTACCATGGGAATGTAGGTTCACACAAATCGGCTTCCCACTATGGGCCTACTGGTTCACACAGAGCCGCTTCCCACCTTGGCCATCGTTAAGTTGACTTCAAGTCTCAGCTAGCTATAGGGTTCCCTACATAGAGTGCTTGGGAGAACCGCTACTCAAGCCATCAGTCATATTACAACTCGAACAATGTTTTCAAAGTAAGTAACACAATGATACTACATGTCATAATGGGTCAAATTCAATAGATGGAGCGTCAATCGGATTTTCGGTGTGTGCGTTATTGGCATTTTAGTGCCGATGGCCCGGTTGGATTCTTGTGTGATCTAACTCGGTTGTACTCAATGTTTCTACAAAACACTCATAGTGTATGTCAAATAGACTATCTCACTCCAAGGATCCCAACACCATAGATGATTAATCAAATGGACATCTGGTTCTCAAGATAATTCCCTTTAAGTGTTTCTAGATTTGGGTTCGGTCCGACCCGGTCACACCAACCCAGCATGGGCTGGGCCACGGCGGACTCGACTATTAAAAGGGGTTTCCAGAAAGGGCGTCTCGGGACTTATATGGCGAGACTCACAAAGGGGAATCCCAACACACAGTGGGGCACTGCCTGGCCCACAAAGTGGAAGCCCGACCCACTGGAGGTGGCCCGCTGGGTAGGCAGCCCACTGGATGGCGGTCTGGCTGTGAAGGGCAGGGCCTACAGTGCTTCCGCCAGGCGCCACGTGGGAGCCACTCCCCTGAGATCCCGAACGGCCAAAAGGTGACCATTCTTGGAAGCAGGGGTGCCATGTGGGAACCACCTGGTAATCGCGGAACCTGCCGGAGGTAAGGGTTCTGCCTCCTCCGCCGCGACATTGGCCACATTTCCTATTATCTGGTGGTGCGTAACGGGGCACCATTGATCCCTTCTATGGCAGGTCGACGAGCCGTCCGCCATCTCCAACATCTGTATTTGACAATCCGCGACCACATTGCACACCGGTGGTGCATGACATAGCACTGCACCACCTCCATGGTCGGTCGGTGTCGGCCGCTCCAACGATCACCGCGACTTTGTGTCGTGACCTCATCTTGCAGCGTGGGTCGACTCACTACCCACCACATAGTCCATCGCTGTCATCGCACTGTCGGTCATCCATGGAGGCAAGCAGATGTAGAAATGTGGTGGAGGGTTTGGGTCGTGTTCGTTAGTCTCACGGCATCCGTGTTAGCTCATAAACAAGGGGGATAAATTTGAAGGGGTTTAATAAAAAATTGAATTAGACAACAAGTTAAATCCCACAAAACTCCCCGCAACAACCACCCACAATGAAGAATAAATTGTGGGTCAAACAGTTAGTCTTTTTACTCGCGTTCTTCATATAATTTAATGAATGGTGAAGAGGGAATAAAAAAATGCACAAATGAAAATAAAACCCTACCTCAAAAACCCATTGGAGAGAGTCTGTGCTTGAAGGTGGGTCAGAATTCTTCATCCCCGCTAATGGTTCCCAAAGATGCCACTTGTACGCGACCTTCCAGTTCATGGTTTGGTGTCGCCTATCACCTCCAGCTAGGTCGGCTCCATCTTTTAAGTGTTCGGCATCATGGATCTCCTTCAAAACCTTGTTTCAGGATGATGCTATGTCGGTAACTCCCTCCAAGATCCATATATATAGAAGAGTTGGAGGGTATGTAACGATGTTTGAATTTAATGGTGGTTCATTAATTAAGAAGCCTCCTAATTTCCCCCAACATTTTTGTTACTGAGATTGGATGGTCAAGCCCTTTATTGTGTTGAAACATCACTGTTCCCACCATACCACTTGTTCATTTGAGGAATAAAATAAAAATTAAATAACAATGTTATTTTATTTATTCTATTAAAAATATCCAAAAACTATGTTTTTCTCTGGACAACTGTGGTCAAAGTGAAGCCTCCTTTTAATGAATCCTGGAATTGTAGATTCAATGGTTCTGTTGTATTTTTAACCTGGGTAATTTGTTATAAGTTAGAAAACACTGCTCATGCATTTACAAAATGTACCTGAAAACAGGTTCAGTAAATTATTAACAGTCAACCTCAACCAATGTCGATCGAGGATATGATCTACCTAAGTGAAACACGCCCCAATAAACCCATCATTACTCTTGGATTTCTAATCCACGTTACCATATAGAAGTTATAGATTTTAGAATAAAATAATTGTCACTTAATTATTTTCTTTATGGAAAAAAACTATCTTTCCATGGTGTCTCATGCTGGCCAATGATTGTATCTGCCTAACAAAAGCATACCCTCATGAGTACATCATTGGTCCCAAATTTTTAATCTGAGTTATCATTCGTGGGTTATAAGAATTTGAATAATAAAATAACTTTATTTTATTATTTAATTTAAGGTTATTCCATTCCCGGGTTTCCTCAAAGGAGGCCCGCGCCGACTAAACCGAAGTCGCGACTAGGGTAAACTAGCCATCCTGAATGCAATAGTAACCTCATATTTCTGATTCAAGAAAACGTTTAATAGTTATTCCATGTTTTCAAGAAAACTTCTTATGTATGCTAATTAAAGGTTAAAAAAACTTCAACAGATCATTTAGGGCACTCCAAGCCTTGAAATCATATGCCGTCAGATTTTGCAGTCTCGAACTAATTCTGTATAATAAAAAACATTATATGAATAATCCCGAGCATTACAGATGAATAATTAATGACATTTAATTTTAATTGAATGAAATCATATAAATAACATGTAGTTGTAAATTATATTTATAATTCGTTTAAAAGTATAAATAGATCAATTTTATATATGTTAATACAATTTAAGTACTTGGAATAATTTTCATTGTTATTTGAAATACAAATAATTTACAAACTTTTGATATTTTTGGCTTCAAAAACTACTTTGTCTACATGTCTATAGTATTCATTTTAAATTCATTTCTTAAAATTCCATGATTAGAATTTTTAAAAATGGATTCTAAATTTTAAATCAGAATAATTTTAATATCTAAACATGTGTTCATTATTTTTGAAAAAAATATTTTTTAATATAATTATAATTAATTACAATAATTAATGTTAAAATTAGTCTACATAGTGCTTTAACATTAATCATAAAGTGATAAATGAACAATAAACACATCTACAATCAATTTTATTGACATTATTCGACCATATCCCCTACATTAGATAACTTTTGATGTATATTTGTGACCAATTATGTAAGGGATATTAAAATATTATTTAACTATTTATATTTATGGGAATACCACTCCCCCTATAATATAAAAGAGAAACCCATCATCCCCACATATTCACTCATGTAAAGCCCTTTGGCTCTTCCAACCCCTTGGAAACAACTTTCACTAAATAAATATTCTCATCACAGAAGCCACTTTTTTATAAAAAATCAAACCATATACCCCCCTTGTTCAAATCTTAATTGAGATACCTAAAAAAGAGGTAACATTCTTTGATGATAACATTGGTTTTACTTCAGTCTAATGAAAATTAAAAAAACACGATTTTATAGTATATTATATATTTAAAATACAATACTATTTTTTTACGTTAATGGATTTTAATTAAAATTCACACATTATTGTGTAATGGGATACAAAATTAGAAGTCAACGGCACATCAGACTACACCCTCACGAACCGATGTAATACGTTCTTCCATTACCACCCCTCAAGGTTTGGAAAAATGTTTATATTATGTTTTATATAAGATATATATTATATAAAACTTTTTATTAGATTTCATTAATTTTTATAGAACATATACCTTCATTAAATTATTTTTTTGGGAATACAATTATATCATTTGTGTACATATGGACTACTGTCTCCACAAAGCGATGTCATACAGTCACATTTTACATCGAATGAATTTAGTATGAGTTTGATTAAAAATATATGAGGTACATGAAAGATATATGATAATCATGACATAATCATGATTATGAAAATAAAATATATCATTTTTTACAACATTTCACACACTAAAAAAGTGATAACATCATTCATGGAAATGTAGACTACAATCTCCTTGAAGCAATGTAATTACTTTTACATCATAAGAAGTATATATACATATATGTATTTATAATTAAATAATAATGTATTAATTATATAATTTTCCATCTTCATAGATAAATTTTATATACCTTATTTATAAATTGATCATTTAAAAATGTTAATATTACTCTGGTGTGTGTATAGCCTATCATATCCATTATATTAATATTGGCTCACTTCTAAAAAACATTCACGCTTTATTTTAAAATTAATATTTATATATAAATACTATTGTTATGGTAATATTATTTTGATATTAAATGTTTTGATAATGGTTCCATTGACTATATTTGACCTACGATAGTCTTTATCGACACATACTCCATGCATGGTCATAACATCTAAAATGAACAACATTTAATAAATAATTATATTTAATTTTTTTATAAGTGAAATACATATAATAATGAAAATAAAGAATGTTTTGATGAAATTATATATTAAAAATAAATTTATGATTCATGATTATATAGTTAAATCATGACAAATCAGACTCAAGGTAAGGGATTCTTTTCTCACATTTAATGTTTTTGAGACATACCCCATATTCACCACTTATTAATGTTATATGATGTTTATAATACCCCTTTTTTATTTTATGTCATGAATAAATTTATCTTCATTTTATTTAAAGATCCATTTAAAGTTATTTATTTCACCAGGATTATGATTCATATTTAATATACTAGTAAGGGAATTCTCAACCCAATTTCCATTTCATTTGTTAAAGATCAATGTCCTCGGTTCTATTATACAAAGAATATGTTTGAAATGGAATCCAATTTTTATTATTATGTATTTCCTCTTTAATTGTGTGGATTTACAATTTGAACACATATTTATATCATTGATTTGTTCTCTATTTAATGACATATCTTTTAAAAGTGGTTTTCTCACCTCATGTTTATTTATGTGATATATACTCAATATTCACCAGTTATTTTTTTTTGTTATGTGTATATATATCCAATGTATATACTTATCATTAATTTATATACAGAATATGAATGTATATACTACCAATTAATGAATTTTTTTATTTATATCATTAATTTTTTATTATTTTTATAAATCCTTCTGTATATAATATATAGATCCCATGATATGATGTTCTTTCTTTGGTGGTGTTTTTATTGACTCGCATTTATTTTTCTGGTATATGTTTCTTATGTATATACATATTTGAGGTATTTCTTATGTTATAAAAAAATATTATTATTTTAATGAGTTTTACTTTCCCTTCAACATGTTATATCATGAATCTCTTTATTCACATGATATTATAAATTTTGTTTGATCTTTTTCAACCCATGGGTTTAATGATTCAAAATTTCAAATATATTATACAATTATTTAGATTGTTTTGTGATTATTTTTTCTAATAATGATATAATAATATTTTATGGTCATTACCATTCATAAAAATCATTAATCATTGTTGTTACTTATACTTTAATGGGGATAGTTTTTATAGATACCATCATTATTTTTTCTTTATATATATTATATTTGTTTCAAATATATTGTATGAAACCCATTTCTTTTCCAAGGGTCAAATGTTTCCTAATTAAATCATTATGAAACTAATTTCTTTTTCAAATGGTAGAATATGTCCTAAATTCATTTTTATGGAACACAATAATTTTACACTGGTTTTACATTGTTCAAATATTTTGTTTTTAACGCTTTTATGTTTTTTTGGTTAATAATTTATCCATGACATTGTTTCAAAACCCATTTCTTTTCCTTGGGATAATCCCGATTTAGTGAGATTTTTTGGAACATAGTTCATTTCCATTTTTTAACCATTTTTCAAAGGTATATGTTTTGGAACAAATATCCTTTTCACATATTAATCATGTTCTAGAATGAATAGTGGTGTTTCTATTAGTTTAGACCAGTTCACTATGTATTCTATTCATAGTAGTTATAAATGATAGGTGCACCAAGATAGTACTAGGTGAGCATGATACATCTTTTATGATGGGTGAGGAAAGATAGTGCTATGATGCATTGGGTAC
This sequence comes from Viscum album, assembly GCA_963277665.1. Lineage (NCBI taxonomy): Eukaryota > Viridiplantae > Streptophyta > Magnoliopsida > Santalales > Viscaceae > Viscum > Viscum album. Next base: position 288,244,544 of record OY728138.1, read on the forward strand.
TCTAGAGATGGAAGTTGGTTGCATTTGTTATTCCATTGGAAGGGTTCTATAACGTCTCTTTAAGTGTTCTATTTGATGTTGTTACAAGATACAAACATGGGGTATATATTCTTTCTATGGATTTATAATGATTATTTTGATATTTATTTATTTCACAAGGCTCATTATTAATGATTATTATGATTCTTTCCATTGATATATATCTATAAAATGTTTTAACGTATTATGATAAAGGTATTTATGGGTATGAATATTCTCCTGTTTGTCATGACCAACTCCTCACAAAGTGTACCTCTCCTGGGCCGACAATGTGAGAAGGAAGATAATGACCCCCGAGTCCCGCCTCCAATAGGCCTCGGGTTGGCGACTAGCACCGAGGGTATAATAAACACCCAAATGGGAGGCATTACCCTCTAAGAGAACACATGCATATGAGAGAGATAGAATAGAATCCAATCAACTCCAACTCACAACTGAAATATAAAAGAAATAAAATTACATATATGAAATGTCATGAAAAAGTACTACAACTGAAAGGGGAAACTAAAAGTACCCAAAAGAAAGTAAAACGGCAGCGACCACAAGCCTGAACAGCTCCTCCTCCAACCACAAGCTAGTAGTAACCAGCTTGATCTCCAACCTGCTCCAAGTGACCTGAAAACAGTTTATATATACATAACGTGTTTATAACAGTATAATCATTATGATCCTCCCCAAGACTCTCGTGAAAAAGTAAAGAAAGCATGGTAAAGCCCAATGAACAACAAGTGAAACTGACTCGTCGCCTAAACAGGTCTACTAAGTTTCCAACCACACCATGGCTACTCTCACCAAGTTACGCATACAAGAATATATCATATAGTAAAGAATATCAATGGTACCCCTCTACTAATTCCTCAGTGGTTTGCCGCTTTTCCCCAACGACAAATGTCCTGTGCATCTCTCTTCAAAGGCTTTCTTGCAGACACATGGGCTATTCTCCACAATCTACACCTCGTGCACCACAAAGGCTTGCCCGCAAACACCTAGGTGAAGCACCACACCATCCTCCCAAGAAAAAGTATCCAGGTAAGTTCCAGGAGCCACCACCGCCCGCATATCGTGTATCATACATCGGGTATTATACCTCAAGCCCTCATAGCCCATACACTGAGTAGGGATCCTCAATCTATCACAGCCTATACACGTTACACATATAGTAGTCCATAGGATACTATATCCAGAATATATGAGTGTGAAATAACTGCAATACATTACTGCCCTCTACACATATATATGGGGAAACTAATTGTTGTGTCTATTGGAACATGTATCAACCATAAGAAAAGAGCGGGGCCAAAGGGTGTAGTCAGCCCTGCGACCTCCCATTAGAATGTTGGGGAAAACACCCCCCAGGGCTTAGAATACCCAGGGTGTCAGTTGCCCTTACCGACAGGGTGAAGTAGCATATAGAAACAAAAAAAGTATAGAATATATATATAACTCACATCCACACTATGGGCATTACCTAGTTTTAGATACAACTGCAGCAAATGTCTCTCAGACTCTTGACCGCTACTTCTAAGACTAGGTATCCTATAAGCACACAAACATTTGAAGAGCTTTATTATATTTCTCCATTCTCATTTTATCAATTCCACTATATGTCAATTAATTCTTTAAACATTAATTAACCATTAAAAATTACACATTAAACTGAATTGGAATCACATTCAAAATCAACAGCTCCTTTTAAGATTCACATCACCATTAAATTCTAGCATCTCCATCCCCGTGGATTATCACCATTTAATCAAACATTCATTACAAAATTACCTTCCCATATTCCCAGTTATTCTAAAAAAGCATCCTATGCTACTAAACACAAAAGAGTCTCAACATGGTGAGTAGATATACAACTCGTCGAGTCTTTTCCGCCTATAGAAAGAGCATATACCCATTTTCCCTCGAGAGGCTAAACACGGAAAGCACGTGGCATACCCCGCGCGTCTTCGCCTCCTTCAGAAGATGGGTAGGCCAGAACAGCTGCCTTGAGTAGTGGGGAAAAGCAAAGCGATAAACATTCAAATAATTCACAAGCATCCAGCAACCACATCCATCCCATTCCATCACCCCTAGTGTCCTCCCTGACACCCACATGCATAAGCTGATGCATCTCACCACCCTATGCATCATCCACTGCCACAACCACAAGTCCTCATGCCTCCACATATCACAACAGCCATCCAGGCTCACATTACATCACAAGTAGTATGAAAACAACAATCACAACCATGGGCTCTTGGCCCTTTAACTAACAATAGGGTAATTCAGAACCCTTTTAGAAATTCTCACACAATCTGTTCATTAATCTATATTGAATTAGAAGATATGTTATTCGTAGGTTCCAATTACGGGAGTCCTAATCAATACGCTATCACAATTAAATAACCACGCTTACTTCCCTAATTTGATTAACCTCAAATTAGAACAACTATGACATCAACCAGATTCATTTACATGCCTCTTTATCTTTATCCAATTAATTAACAATTAATTCCATCTTTACGTTCATTATAGATTTACATCATGAACTAACAACAAATCAAACAAAACATAGATATTACCCTATCGAGAAAAACATGAGGCAAACCATTATCATGGTACAAAGCAAAAACATGTGATCAACCAATTCTTTTAATCCAGTTCAAGTATTTAATTAGGTCAATTTCATTGTGATACAAAGGGATAAATCATGCTAATTCTATGATTGCACATATAAAATTAGAGAATCCATGAATCCCATACCTCGAAGAGTTCTTGACGTCCTTTATCCACACAATGGGTCACAATCCTCCTCTCACAACAACTGCATCCACCAGAGGATTACACTGTATGACAGTACCAACCAACCCCAAGAAAACCCCATTAGAATCATTGAAATTACATGGTATAATATAGAAGGGAGAAAAAAGAGAAGATGATCCCCAAAAGAACGATGATACAACATACCTTATATCGAAGATTGATCGATACAGCTCGATTGCATCCAAAATAGAGCAGAACCTATCAGAGGATTAGGATTTGACTGTGAAACTCCTACGATAATGATTGAAAGGTTCTAGTGTCTCTTAGCCGAGAACAAGTAGGAAGAACAAGGGAGAATGATATCTGGTTCTTTTTAAAGAATTAACAAGGCGATAGTTTCAGATCTGATTAATTCTCCATTAAAAACGGATGACCTTAACCCACACGGTTTGACCATGTAAATACATCCCGACCATAGGAATAATTAATATAGGATTTATGGCATTTGAATCGGCCTTAAGAGTCCTTTAAGAAAGGATTTAAATGTATTTTACGTCAAAAGAAACGTCAAATGGGGAAAAATTGTAGGAAGCTGGAAACACTGTTCACATACTCAATATTTGGCAAAGGAAAGAAAAGGTCACTGTTAGACCTCACCGTTCTGGAAACACTGTTCAAGCCTACCGTTAGAAGGTCACCGTTAGAAGGTTACCATTCTGGAAACACTGTTCAAGCCTACCGATAGAAGGTCACCATTAGAAGGTTTCCATTCTGGAAACACTGTTCAAGCCTACCGATAGAAGGCCACCGTTAGAAGGTTACCGTTCTGGAAACACTGTTCAATCCTACCGATAGAAGGTCACCTTTAGAAGGTTACCCTTCTAGAAACACTATTCAAGCCTACCGATATAAGGTCACTGTTAGAAGGTTACCATTCTAGAAACACTATTCAAGACTACCGATAAAAGGTCACCATTAGAAGGTTACCGTTCGGGAAATACAATTCAAACCTACCGATAAAAGGTCACTGTTAGAAGGTTACCGTTCTGGAAACACTGTTCAAGACTACCAATAGAAGGTCACCATTAGAATGTTACCATTCTGGAAATAATTTTCAAGCCTACTGATAGAAGGTCATCGTTAGAAGGTTACCGTTCTGGAAACACTGTTCATAGAACTTGAAATTTGGCAAAGTGTTGGGGATAAGTCACATTAACCTCCCGAAACACCTCCAACACCACATTTTCACAATGTAATGGGCCAGAGAGGTCCGGGCCATTACATTAGATACCTCTCAAAAACATTATCGTCCTTGAGAATTAAAACCCAACCCAGAAGAAATGAGGGGTCCTAACAACCACCCCATAAGATACCTCTCAGGTGAAAACCACCATGAGCTGTTCGAAAGCTGGAACAAAACTATGAAATCCGAGAGTATGGGAACAAACAGTCCATATCCAAACAATTCAAACATAAAATCACATAAAAAGTACATAAATAAAACATGAATGGTCTAACCAAAAAGAAAACATCATTATATGAACGGAGTTAATCATTAAAAAACTATGGGTACTGAGCACATATCTGTGACTCACCCTCGCATGAACTCTCCTCCATGCCACCATGTCGCCACAAGATGCGAACTAAGGGGATAGAATTCCCACGCAACAACTTCTCCTTGCGGTCTTGGATCTCCACAGGTTTCTCCTCAAAGGATGCATCATCATCAATATCGATCTCTCCCCAATCGATAACACGAGATTCATCATGAAGATAATGATAGAGCTATGATACATGGAAAACATCATGTAACCGACTCATCTGAGGGGGAAGTGCTACTCGATACACCACAGCTCCAACATGATCTAACACCTCGAAAGGCCCAAAAAATCGGGGAGAAAGCTTACTTCCACGACCAAAAATTCGCCGCCCATGATGGGGAGTGATCTTTAGAAACACATGATCCCCAAAATTAAACTCTAAGGATCTCTTTCATTGATCAGCATACGATTTCTGATGATCTTGCGCAGTCTTCAACCTCTCATGCATCACCTGAACCATCTCTATTGTATTCTAGACTAGTTCTGGTCCGAGAATTACTGACTCTCTGACCCCAGTCCAGCACAACGGAGAACGGCATAGCCGGCCATACAAGGCTTCAAACGGCTCCATACCGATGGTAGAGTGAAAACTACTATTGTAAGCAAACTCTACCAAGGGTATGTGCTTCATCAATGAACCTCCAAAATCAAGAATGCAAGAGTGAAAACTATTCTTCCCTCACATTAAAATCTGTGAGACATACACCATATTCATCACTTATTTATGTTATATGGTTTATATAATCTCCATTTTGTATTTTATATCATCAATAAATTTATCTTCATGTTATTTAAATATTCATTTGATATTATTTCCATCATCGGGATGATGATTGAAATGTCGTCAACTATTATGGTAATTCATAACTCAAATTCCATTTATTGAGTTAAATATATATGTATTTGGTTCTGTTATTCAAAAAATATGTTTTAAATGGAATCCAATTTTTTTACTAAATATTACCACTTTAATTGTGTGTATTTAATTTTTTAAGACACGTTTATATCATTGATTTGTTCTCAATGTAATCATATGATCATTGAAAGGGGTTTTCTCGCATTTTTTTTATATCTATGATATATACTCCATATTCACCAGTTAATTTTTTTTGTTCTGTGTATATACATACCATTGATATAGTTATCATTAATTTATATACTGAATTTGTGTGCATATGCTATCCAATAATGAATTTGATTATTAATATCCTTAATTTTTTTTACAAATCCTTTTGTATAGTTTATATAGATCCCATGATTTGATGTTCTTTATATGGTGGTGTTTTTCATGTCTCACATTTACCTATGTGAGATATGTTCCTTTTGTAAAAATATTCCATATTAGAGAAATTTGTTTTGTTATTCACATATCATATTTTTTTAGGGTTTTTACTTATCCTTCAACATGTTATATCAAGAATCTCCTTATTCTAATGATATTATAAATTTCATTTAATGTCATTCCACTCATGGGGAAAATGATTCCAATGTTTCAATCTAGTTTGGATGTATTATTATAGATTTATGATTATTTTTTATATTACTATTTGAATGGTATGTTATGGAAATTTCCATTTATAAACATCAAAAATAATTTTAGTTACTTATAATGTAATGGGGATATTTTTTATATATACCATCCTCATAGTTTCTTTAGATGGAATATATTTTTTCGAAGATATTGTATAAAACCCATTTCTTTTCCAAGGGTCAAATTTATCCTAATGATATTTCTATTAGACTCGTTTATTTAAAATGGGTATATTATTTCCTAAATACATTGTTTTAGAAAATAATAATTTTACATGGGTTTACTATTTAAACAAATATATTGTTTTTAACCAAATTACTTTTTATTGGTTAATCATGGTTTCCATGAAATAGTTTTGAAACCCATTTAATTTTAATGGTTAATCATGTTTCAGATATATTTTTTGGGACATAATTCATTTTCATTGGTTAATAATGTTTCAAATATATTATTTTCGAAATAATATCCTTTTTCAAAGGATAATCATGGACTAGAATGAATAGTGGGTTTTCAAAGTCTTCTGATCAATTCATTGTGTATTACATTCGTAAAAGTTTTAAATGAGGGGTACACCCATTGGTTTTAGGTGATCATGTTATATATTATATGATGGTTAAGGATAAGTAGTTCTATGATGCGTTTGGAACTCCAGATATGGAAGTCTACCACATTAGTTATTCCATTTGTAAGGGTTCTATAAGGGTACTTTAAGTGTTCTATTTGATGTTGATCCAAGATTCCATCATGGATTATATATAATTTCTATGGGTTTAAGATGTTTTTTTATCTTTATTGATTTCATATGGATTATTTTTATCGATTATTATGAGTATTTCCATTGATATATATTTATTAGATGTTTTAACATATTATAATTCATATAATGATGGGTATGAATATTCATATGTTACACTTGTGCATTTTGATTATGTAATCACACTGTTATTCTATTCTTATGATAACTAATGATATTTAATTGTTAATACTTATATTTTACTTTACTGAGAGTTTTAGTCCACCATTCTTATATTTTCTTTTACCAACGTTTTAAAGTATCAAGTCTGGTAGATTAATGTCTATAAATAATTTCATAGGGTTAATGTTGGTGATTTTATTATGTAATAAAATATGGGATAAATGGTAGATATTTTCATTTAATGAATTTAGACATTTTTATACACGTGCATGTCCTAATTCTATAATACCATAAACCAAATACATTATACATAATATAATTCATATAGGTTTTGCTTTAAATTTTATAAGCTATTGGTGGAATTTTTTTAAAAAAATTAGCTTTATATTTGAAAACAAACTAAAGCTATGGATTTCATCAGATGATCCGAGAATGCAGGTCCTAGGTGTTTATAATATGTATTAATGTTCTATTTAGATAACATTAGAGATTGGGTTGTTTTCTCATGAGGTTGTATTAAGAGTTATGGATACGATGATATGATTATAAACTTAATGAGGATAATAAGTTCAAACCATTATTCACACCATTAAGGGATGAATCAATGAGATATTAAGGTGTTTTTTAAAGGACCTTTCTATATTGAGGTATTTTTATTCCCAAGGATCAAAATGATATTATTGTAGGGAGGAGTTATTTTAATGTTTAAATAAAAATGGGAAAAGAATATTCTTAGTGAAAACCCATCACATCCAGCATTGTGGTGGGGTTGGAACCAATGAATGAATGATGAATTTTTTTTATGTATACTAATAGATAACATGATTTCTTAATAAATACATAATTATTATTTGTTATGATTAACTTTATTCCATAAATGTATTGTAATTTAAGTAAGTAATAGTCGTTGAATGATGTTGGAATGATACATGATCAAGACCTTTTAATATATGGATTTAAAAAAGAGATATAAAATATTTGAATAACATTAAATATAGTTTTTTATGAATGGTTTTGTTATAACAATGAGTAACAATTTTGTATATTAATGTATCCTTTTATGGTTTACTCATTTTGGTAATTATCATATAATGTTCTAACCAATTTGTTTTTCGTTAAATACATGTGGAATATCCTAACTATGTATTTTTTTTATATGTGTTCTTTAAAATATTTTTGTACTAAATCTCTAAAAAAGTAATGTTTAGTTATCATAATCAAGAGAAAATATCGAGATTGTGGTAAAATTTTAAATTCACTTATCAAGTAAGTATTTTTCTTTAGTTTTTCATTCTATATGGTGAATTAAATCATGTATCATTTGAAAAATACTATATAAATAAAACATTATCTAATTAATATATTTTATGATGTTATTAATGACCATTTCACAACAATTATGTTTTTGGTTTGGTCATCATTGACTTAAAAAATATAACATTCTCTATCACACCTTCTTTGTACATGGTAATTAGTTTTTCCTTCCAAATAAATCTATACATTTCCCACCAATTATGTCTATATGTTAAATAATAGTTATGTGTAACATCCATTGACTGTTATGACTCCCAGCTTCCCATTAGTGGGAGTTTATATTATTAACCATTTTTATTATGTGAGTTTCAGTAATGTAATTGTAAAAATATTATTCTTATGATAATCAAGAAAAAATTTGAGGGTTAAATTCATTTTGAGGTTGGTAATATGTGACATCTTAAAATTTTCTAAAATATCATATATTTAATTAATTTTAATTATTTCATTTCTTGTGTTACACACATTATAAATTTTATCATGATTTGTATACAACATGAATTTTATCTTGGGTTTTATGAAACATTTGGTACCATTGATGAGTTATTTTGTACACATGACTGAGCCATAACAGACAAAAATTTAATATTATTATTCAATGAGATAGTTATCACATATCCATTATAATTCTGTTAACTAATATTATTATCTAATTTATGAATATATTTTTTAAACATGAATATATAATGGATTGGAAGATTACTAATTAATTGTAAGGTAATATTGTCCAATTAAATATAATGGATATGTTTTTATGAAAACTATTTTTATTAACAGAATTATGTTTTATCATAATAAATTAATTTAATTACTATCAGTGAAATATAATTTTTAAATATTTATGTTACGTATATAACAAAATATTTTTAAATTCATCTGATATGTTTTATATGGTTAATATAAGAATAAATCACATTTTAAGCGTAAAAAGATGTATATTTTTAAAAGGTAGTTCTACATTTTTTTAATGTATTAATAATTTCATACCTCAATACTGAACATTTTTTAATTTTTATAGGAAAAAGAAATAAAAAAAATTCAGAGAGAATATTATAATAATTTTATTTTCCTGAATTGTTCTTATTTTTTATAAATATTTCATATTTTTTTTAATCGTGATTGACACAAAATATTAATTGAAAACTTATTTTTCAATTATAAAATATATGATGATAAATTATATTTTTCATTTTATATTAAATCTATTTGTATAATTAAAAAATAATTTATTCAAATATACTACATTCAAATAATTTTCATAGTTATTTTAAATATAAGTACATTACAACTTTTGAACATTTCACTTTCAAACCCTAGTTTGTCATTTTGTCCGACTGATACAATTTTAACTAAGTTATGCCACTTATGGGATTATAAATTGAAACAATTTACTAAATATATTAGATAAGAATAATTTATAATTTAAAATATGATCATATAGTTTTTGACAAAAAAAAATTAAGAATGCAATTCAAATTTACTATAATGATTAAAGTAAAAAATGAGTTTACCTGGTGGTTAATCATTAAACAGTATGGGCCAAATGAAGTACTAATATTTCAAAAACAATTTTACCAAAATTACTTGATAATATACCTATTTTTTAAATTTAAATCATTGTTAGAGGCCCATCATATAATTGATTCATCCTAATAGTATACACCATTATATATTTACAAGAATACAACTCCCCATACACAATAAAATAAAACAGAAACTCCCCACTTCTTCACAAAACCTAAGAAAATTATATTGACCTAAAAATGTTGATATACACTTTACAAAAACCTATTATAATTCTAGAATACTAAATATGTACATAAATAAAATATAGAATCCCTTCGGTGAAATCTATAAAGAGATACCCAGAAGATAGCCGACTTTCTTCAACAATAATTATGTTTTATTTCTTTCTCAGACCACTTCCATTATTCTAATTCATTGATTTTATAATTACCTTATTATCTTATATATACTGATGTTTTGTAATGATAAGACTAGGACCAACACATCCTGACACATCCATCAGATGGGATACACATCCATCGTTCGTTTTTATGGAGAACTACCATCTTGTGAACTCATGTTGTTCAATCTTCAATTATCACCTCCCAAAATTTAGAATAATTAAATAAATAAATTTATTTATATGATATATATTATAAATATAATTATATTTTTTTGATATAATTTTTACCTAACAAATATATTATTTCATTCCATTTTCTAGTAATAAGATGACAACGTTTTTAGATTTTTGGACAACCAAATCATCAAAGAGATGTGATACGATCAAATTATACATGGAATGTATAAAGGAATGGTTTAATTAATTACATGTTACATATAGGAAATATATATTAATTTCATAAAATTATTACCTGTATAAGTATATAATATATAACTAAATTTAACACATTTTAACATAGTGAAAATGTAATGGCATACTAATTCTCAACAGCCCTAGAGTTTAATGAGTCATTAGATTCCCTTAAAAGACATCCAAAAGATGACATTGGATAGATATAAATTCCAATGGGTTTTAGATAAATGTGGTCGATGATTTACCCTTGAATAATAAAATAATAAAATCAAAAAACCATAAATAAATAGATCTCTATATGATCTATGAACAATGAAGGACAACTTAACAAAATTATTCATATCAAATCCAATCAATTGTGTGTAGTAGTGAAAGACAAAAAAAGAACAGAAAATTATAAATAATTTAAATAATCCATGAATACCAAAAGACTCCATTATTCACATGCTCCACGATCCGCGATCACAAAACAGAAGGATTATTACGAAGTGGTGCGAAAAATGTGTGATATGTTGCCTTTACCCCAATCCCGGAAGATATTTTCTGCAAAAGCACCAATGTTCCAAAGAAGGGGTGAGTATAAAACTAAGTAGGCTATCTCCAATGATTTCCCTACTCACTCTACATGGATATAATTGATTGAATCATATATATATAATATTTAATATAAAACAATTTCCCAAAAATAGTTAGAAACTAAATATAAACAGGTTCAAAATCCATTTTTAACCAAAATTAAACATGTGCAACTAAAAAAAATTTCCAAAAATTTATTTTTCCATAATATAAACTAGACAATGTTTTTTAAAAAATTCACAATAATCATTTGGCGTACCAAAACCCTTCCACATATCCATGCTACCAGCAATGCAAGATTCATCATGAGCGGTTTCTCGCCAATCTACTATGTAATCACAAGTTAATTATATCCAATTTTTCATATGACCATTTTCACTAAGAACAACATTTTATTTCAACCATTCCCTAGAAATGAAATTTCAACTCACACACTAATATTCCCAAGTAGCATGCCCAAACACTTTTCCAATAAAACCCACTTTTATTGAAAACCACTTTTCTATCAAAACCATTTCGAAGCAATTCCATTTCAATAAAAAACCATTTTTTATTGAAAACTACATTAAAAACCCCATTAAAAATAATAGAAAATCCATAATTTAAAATAAGAATTATTAATTTATGAATGTAATATAATTTTTACAACAGTACACCCAAATTACACAACATTACAATAATAAAAAATCATCACTAATGAAGACTTATTCGATAAATTGAACCAAAAATTAAAAATAAATTTCATTCAATTTTATAAATTTGAAACTAGGAAAATCAATTATATAATTATTAAATGAGTGTGAAGCTATCTACCTTTAATTATTTGATGAAAAATGATAACAGATGAAGAACGCTCTTGGAACCAGGTTGAATCTCCACAAAACATTCTTAGATCTTTTATCCTATAAATTTCAATAACAAATTCCAAATTATGCTTCATCCAAAATCATAGATAAACGAATAATAGGCATAGATATGAGATACCAATAAGAGAGAAGGTGTAGAACTAAGATAACATGAAAATAATGATAAAGAAAGTCACATACCTCAATAATAAGGCTCGAAAATGCCAAGGGAGGGATCCAGATCCATTCCAAAGTACATGGGATAGGTTACCCAAAAATAAGTACACAGAAATATCGAATTAATTCCTTTTAGTAGAAAAAAATATTCGGTTGGAGAAACATGAGTAAGATCCTATTGAATAAGATCATACTTTTTATATGTTCATGGTACAAAAAATTGTGCGCTAACCAAGTGCTACCTATTTCATTAAGGGGGACTTCATACATCCTCCTAACATGGTTTCACTAACTATGTGCTTGTTGTGCCAAATATACTCCCCCAAACTACAACTGTTCACAATTACTCCGAGTAAATCTGAACGGTTTAGACAAACTGCGCAAGTCTCCTTTAGCCCTGAAAACATATTTGCTGATCACACAACTCTACCACCCATTACCATTACACATTATAACCATGAAAAAAATAATTGTTACATACATGAAATCATGTGAACTACATTCTCTACACCGTTGGTCTTTCATCCCAGCAGTTTAGAACTACAGCATTTCCAAGAAAGAGTTTTGTCCCTTTCACTTTAATTTCTTTCTCAATCCCAAGGCACTTCCCAAATTTGAATATGTATCCATAAAACTCGCACCAGGCCAATTATTTTTTCATGCGAGACTATCTACTACCTATTAAAAATTTGTGCTGAGATATGTACTAATGAAGAATCCCAATCTAGGATAACGTGATCCCATCTAGTCACATGGTTAGGATTAGGTTGATAAATTTTCAACTAAGATATGCGGAACACTTTATGCAATGCACTAAACCTAGGTGGTAAGGCCAACTGATATGCCACCTATCCAAACCGTTCTAGTATCTCAAAAGGGTCTATGATTCATGGAGATAAATTTTGCAACAAAAGAAGATGACAATGTGCAAGCCTTGGTGAAATCGTTAAGAACACATGATCACATGCTAAAAATGATAATAGTCTTCAAAAATGATTTAAAAATAATATTGGATGTCTATGAGCTGTATCCATTCTCATTATGATTAACTAAATCTTCTCTATCATTTCTCCTAAAATGAAAATACGAACAAGTGAATATCCACCCATTTTCACCCAATACAGATGAGAATGATAAGGAATCCCATACAATGCTTCAAAAAGAGCCATATGTATTGAGGCATGATAGATTGTATTATAAAGGAACTCCATTAAGTGTATATTGTCTTTCAATGAGCCACCAAAATCTATTGTGTAATCCCATATCATGTATTCCAATTCCAATATCATCCTTTTGGATTACTCATACGTCTATGGATGATACGATGTACTCATAGTCAAATGAGTTCCAAGGGATTTCTATAGGGATTTTGAGAAATGATACTTGAACCAAGGATCTATTTAAATTACGATTGAAACTGTTAAAATATCTCTCTTTAATAGTTCATGGATATATATTTTAGAAAAATAATCCACAGTATGAGTTTCATGAATATGAATGAAATAGTTCCACTTTGTGAGCTGATCCACTATCTACCATATAGAATCATGTTTTTGGACTGTTATTTTGAGACCTGTGTCAAATTATATAGCTATATGCTCACATTTACACAATAGAAATCATACAGACTACAATATTCCTGCTGGTCTCTCGTGTTATACTCTAACATACTGACAAGCTATCCAATGCATTATGAAATCAGTCACCGTCCATTTCATTCCACTCCAACAAAATAAAGCCTTCAATACATTATACATAATCTTTGTTCCCTGATGTACAACCCATCTCTAATTTTTGAATGCATGAAAAGTTGTTACCGATAAGCTTTAGGTACATCCATATGATATTTGAGCAAAAACTCTAAACTCCCATTATTCTTACAGTTCTCAATGGTCCTCAAACCATTATGTTTTGAACACATAACCATGAATGCTGCAATAGATGTGTGTACTAATTTGACTATATTCACTAATCCAAGAACCATGAAAACTTAGAAGAAAGTAGAAACATCAACTATGTCTTCACATTTCTCGTGCATGTCAGCTAGGATAGACATCAACTGTCACTCATCTGATGTTTCTTCTTCCAACTGAGCATGTGAATTTGTACATAGTAAATCAGCTACCATAGTTTATTTAACTATATTATATATCATGTAAATATAAACCATCTTGAGATAATACATTCATCTCTTCTTCCTCGGATTCAAATCTCGCTATGAAAAATTATGTTTCAAGATTTTCTGGTATGTGAACATAATAAATTTATCACCAAAGAGATAATGATGTCACGTGTTCAATGAATGGATGATCACAGCAAAATCCAAATCAAGTGTTGGGTAATTACTCTCATTAACTATAAACTACCGTGAACCATATGAAACAACATGGTCATCATGCATGAGAACACATCGCACACCAGATCCTAAAGAATCATAGAATAACATGTTCCCCTATTCTAATTATAGATAAATTAATATAGGTGCTGATGTTAGACGAACATTCATCTCATGTAATGGAATATGGAATTATTTAGTCCATTTTAATGTCGCATTCTTCTTCGTTGGAGTTATCATTAATGAGACTGGCCTTGAGAATTCACGCACAACGGGTCAAAAGTAACCACCTATACCAAACAAAAATTATATCAAAGACATCATTCGGTGGATGCACAAGATAACAGATTCTATATTTTCAAGATCAACTAAAAAACATTTTTCAGAAATCACATGGCCAAGAAAGCATACCTCTTGTATCCGAAATCAAATATTAGATAATTTGAAAACAAAAATGATGAACTCTCAAGATTCACAACACTATTTTCGAAGTTTTTTTTATCACCATACCTTTCCATTGAATACACCACGATGTATTCCACAAAACACTCTAAAAAACAATCCATATATCACCAATATATACAACTAATCAAAACCATGAATACTGCTGCAACATTCGTTAGAACAACAAGAATTTCTACGTATTCATAGTGGCCATATCTAATTCTGAAGGCTATCTTTAGAATATCATCCTTCCGAATACGCAATTGGTGACAGCTAGATCTCTCATCAATTTTTGAAAAAATACTAGGTTCCCCTGAATTGATCAAACATGTATTAAATTCATAGATTTTTATGCCTATTCATTGTCATAAAACGGTTATGATATATGTTATCAACACACAACCTAAGAGATCTATCTACTTTCATCATCAAAAAACCCCAGTTCATCCTATAGATATGTGCTCAGCTGAATCAATCCATAACATTCTAGATCTTTCAACTACAGTTTCAATTTCCATAACATTGTTGGTGCCATCCTATAATATATACGGGAAATATGACTAGTTCCTAAAAGGAGATAAATCGTAAACACCACTTCCTATACAGGTGGTAACCTTGATAAATTCATAGGAATTTCATCTAGAAATTGATTCACAACTACTAGAAAATTGTCTTTCTTGATCATTTACATTGATTCTAAAATCAGAACTTCCAATTGATAAGTCATCATTTCCACTATTGGTGATAGAAATCCTATTGCTCATGCCTTCACAACCTTCTCTACATGAATGATATCCTCGATGTCATCATAAGTTTTGAAAATAATTATTATACTATTATAGTCGATATTAGCCTTGATCATTTTCAGACAATCTATGACCAATATTACATCATATACAACCATATCCAACATCAAAAAGTCCCATTTCATCTCAACTCCATTAACAGTTATAATACATTATATAAAGAAAAGTCTTGACATTCTCTTTTACCAGGAATAGTTTGTAGTTTTAAGATATAAGGAATCATTTCATGATTTAAACATAAAAGGTAAATAACATGAGATCAATAAATGAGTGAGATTCACCAGTATCAAATATCACTTGTAAAAATATATAACTCAAAATAATTCTACCTCTCTGTAATGACCCAATCTTTTTGAGTAGTATATTAACTTAATCTTAATGATTTAATAAGATGTTAATGGTTAATGCAGAAAGAGGAGTCGATGGCTTCATCCAGTAGACTCGACCCTTATAAAGCCCACTTATTAGAGCTTGGGAAGGAGGTGGCATCTGTGGGCTTCGCATTAGACCAAGCCCAAGCCGAACTCCAGCGTGTCAAGCTTGAACGGAAACGCCTACGGGAGATGTTCAAGTTAGTAGAGATTACCAATAGGGCAATGTTATCTGAGCCTCCCTCATATTCTCTCACCATAGCACACCTTACACTTAGGTCTTATGCCGGTGTTATAAGGGGTAATGTGACGAGACCCTAGCTTCCTTGTGTAATCCTTTCGGGTGAATAAGTTTAGATCTCTTCCTTTAGTGATGTTTGTGGAATTTCTTTTGTCCGGATAATTTTTGGATATATTTTATTGATGAATTTTTGAAAAAAGATATTTTAAAATATTTATGTAAACCCTAAATAATTAATGATGTGTAATGATTTTCAAAAAATGGTCTTCTACAAAAGTGTTCAGTATGGAATTTGGAGTCTAATAAGATCAACATAATTTGTGATGAATAGTAAATTATGAATAGTGATTTACGCTTAGGATTAGTAATGTGACCAAATGGATTAGTAATTTCACTCAAATAAAGTTTTAATATAATTTAAAAACCTAGATTCAGTAATGTGATTCAATAAAATGGGTAAATAACGGTTTCATAAATTATTAGTCAAGTATTATTTTTTTCGGATGAATAGTGTTTTTTAAATAATAATTTAATTAAAAATAATTAGAAAATTATTTTTATGAAAAGGACTTTATTTTTGAACTTAGAGCATCGATATTATGTTAAGGTAATTTTTGGGGATTTTTCTGAATAAAATGAATTTTCGGTTAATAGTGTTTTTAATTAAAAATTTAATTAAAAATATTTAGAAAATTATTTTTATAAAATGGATTTCATTTTTGAAATCAAAGCATTTATATTTGGTTATGGTGAAATTTTGGGATTATTCTGAGAAAGTTGAATTTTCGATGAATAGTGAAAGTATAGTTTTTAAGTTACGAGTGTTTAATGGCATCATTAAATGATGTATTAAGTATGAAATCAATATGGTCGACTTATGAATAGTAAGATAAGGTATGTGGTGTCCCAAGTGGCCAATACCATGGTCAAATACCATGGGAAAGTCCATGGTTTTTCCAAAACCACTAATGAGGTGTCCCTTGGCCATTAATGCCTTGTCCCCTCACTTTCCCTATAAATACCCACCTTTTCCTCCTTTATTTTTCACTCCCAACTCTCCCCCAACGAAGTTCTGGCCTCCTTACCTCCCAAGGAGTCCTCCCAATGTTCCCCCAAGCCCTCAAGGTCAAAAACATTGAGTTTCAAGAGTCACGTTTTAAGGTAAGGGATCCGACCTCTCTCTTTCTTTTCATATAATCTCTTTTATGTCATTCCTTTTATGCTCCATGATATTATGTGAGAGGATGTTCTTTTATATTCCTATTACTTCCCTTTCATGTTTATATGATGATAGATCCCCTCTTACTCTCATCATTTCGTTTTATGAAAGTTTAAGTGACGCCGTTTGGCTGCCGAATTTTTAAGTGATTCTTTCACCCTTCACATTTTTCAAGTTCGATTTTCATGACAAACATTTCAAGATACTTTTTATTATGTAGGGGTACAATATCTATATCTATCATACTGATCTCTTATGATCATATTATGAGAGACCCTATTTTATATGTTCAATTCATTTTTGTTGAAGTTTAAGTGATGCCATTAGGCTGCAGAATTTTCATAAGAGAAATCTATTTTTTGTCTTCCTTCCATGTTATTCATTTCAAATGGTATGTCCTTGAGATTGCATCACCATGTCCATATATCCGTCTTATTCTGTCCCTCTACAGTTTTATTGGTCAATTATGATTGTTCGACCCATGTCCCCTCTCTTTTCAATGTTTTCTAAAACCCCTAAACATAGCTGTTATGCTGCAGAATTTTCGTCTGAAAATGTCTCTTTCATTTCTAAAAAAAAATTTATGTTATAAAGTGAATTCTAAAATCTCTTATTTCTACAAGGGTATTCAAATATATATAAAAATGTTCTATTTTAAATTCTGGTATTTACATACATGAGACCCGCTTTCCCTTTCCGTGGGTTTAAAGTGACATAATGATCATGTCTTTAAAGCAGTTTTTAAAACGTTATGATTATGAAATGAAACTCATTTCTTTAATGCTATATGGGTTGTTTATGAAATGATTTATGATGATATATGTGGCTCACATGATAATAAAGGAAAATTTAAGGGTGCGCCCTGATAGCGCTCTAATGCATTGGGTAAATACTTAATCTCTAGAGATGACCATTTTAACGACGCCTTGGTGAATAACCTTGGTAATTTTTAACGACACCATGGGGATGGACCTTGGTGAAATGAAACAATTGTCAATATTAAATGTTTCAGTCACATCTTCATGTTATGAAAAATGTTATTTTTATTATGATGTATCTCATGATTTCTTTTTCATGCCTTAATGTTCTTTTCGTGTCCTTATTGAAGTATCTCATGTTCACATGTAACATGTTTCTCTTGTTTCCCTTACTAGGCCTTCTGCTCACCCATTCTTTTGATGTATGTCCCCAGGTTATGAGATGCAGTAATGAACCTAGGATGAACTTAAGGAGAAGCCTTCAAGTGTTTAAGAATAATGTTTTATGTTTTTTTCATGTATTATGTTCCTTGTTTCCGCGACACTAAACATTAACGATCCTCAGTTCCGTGTAATGAAATGAAAGTTATGTTATAAAAAGACGGGATGCTATAGTTGGTATAAAAGGATGGTTTAGTTATTTTTTTAAATTAGAATATAATAACTTTAGGAAGAACCCTATAGAAAATTTTAAATATAGGAAAACTTCCTGGTATTTTGGTAAGTATTGAGTAAGTGGTTTATCAAACAAATACATCCCTGTCTGGATACGAGCAGGTAGAGGCGGCTCTGGCACAGATGTACATAGGGGTAAAACCCAAAAACACCACTTTGAGCTAGACTCCAACGATAACTGGTGCACGATAACGGGACTTGCTGCACATTTGGTTACGACACTCCCGGGGGATATGTTTGGTTAATCACGAGCTTTTTATGAATCATTATGAAGGAATTATAGAAAAGTGTAATTGTCTAAGCATGAACTCTTAGTTAAAAGATTCACAAATGAAATAAATTTCTTACTAAGGTTTTATTCTTTTAGAAAATTGGGGGCAATAGGAGGAACTGTGCCGTTGGTGACCGCAATGCACCATGTGCTGACGGCCCTCCGATGGAAGCCGGAATGGAAACATTCACGCGAATGATGAACCAAATGACCCAAGTTATGAGTAATAACTTGAATCAAGATGAGAGGCCGACCTCACCATGAAGGGAACAACACTATGTTGAGTCCTTCATGCCTCAACGACCGCCAATATTCAGTGGATCTACTGACCCATTGGTTGCGGAACAATGGATAAGCTCCATTGAAAAGATCTTTTCTGTACTTCATTGTTTGGAACAAGAAAAAGTCACCCTTTCTGTTTCCCGCCTAGAGGGAGAAGCTGATCAGTGGTGGTCACTAATCAAAAACACGAAGCCACGAGGAGAGATGGAAGCTATGGAGTGGGAAGAATTTCGGGGAATTTTCTTTAACAAGTATTTCCCTCGTTCCATGAGAACGATAATGGAGAAAGAGTTTCTCGAGCTGAAGAATAATGAGAACGAATCTGTCGGAAGCTATGAGATGAACTTCACAAGGCTTTCCCGTTATACCTCAAGCTTTGTAATGGACCCTAATGGGAAGGTTGATAGATTCTTTGGTGGAATACGACCTCATCTGCGGAAGAATCTAGCCAACAGGTACTATGATAGCTATGAATAAATAGTTCGTAGTGCTATGAAAGTCGAGCTGGAGTTTAGTGAGACACAGTGGTCTCATAAACCAAATGAAAAGAAGAGATCGTTGGAGCCCAGTTTAGGGAAGTCTTTTGATCATGGAAGAGGTGGAAAGAAAATGAAACTTACCACATGTAATAAATGTGGGAAGAATCATCTGGGGAACTACTTGAACGGAAGTGTCAAGTGCTACAAGTGTGGAAGAGGAGGCCATATTGCTCGGAATTGTCATAGTGAGGTGAAGCCTCAGCTTCGCAACACTAACGATAGAGGAAAGATGGTTCTGGCCCTACCCAAAGTCCCATGCTTCAAGTGTGGACAGCTTAGGCACTTTGCTAACCAATGTCCAAATCCGAGGGCGGTGGAGGGGAATCACCATCAACCTAAGCAGAGGCCAAGGGAGCAAGGTCGTGCTTTCTCTATCACAACAACTGATGTTGAATTTCCAAATGATGTGGTAGCAGGTACTTTTTTTGTCCTCTCAAAACTAGCAAGTACTTTATTTGATTCTGGTTCTATGCATTCCTTTATTTCCTCCATGTTTGCAAAGAATATAGAATCAATCCCCAAACTGCTAGAGGTAGAGTTGTCAGTCAAGACTCCAAGTGGGATTATCCTTGTATCAACAGTATTTAGAGACTCTAGTGTTTACTTTGGTGAGCACAATCTTATCGCAAACCTAGTAGTCATTCCCATGATGGAATTCGACATTATACTAGGGATGGACTGGCTCTCAAAGTATAATGCTAAGATCAAATGTAGAAGTAAGGAAATCTCAGTAGTCTTGAATGAACGACCTACAATTATCTTCTGAGGAGATATATCCCAAACTGATCCCTATCTAGAAGCACCTCCTATAGATTTCTTTATGGAGTTAATCGGTGATGATGAAGAAGGAAAAGGGAACATACAAATAGAATATGTTCTGATTGTTTAGGAATATAAGGATGTATTTCCCGAGGAGTTACCTGGACCTCCCCCAGAAAGAGAGTTAGAGTTCTCCATTGAACTCGTACCTGGGTCTCAACCGATAACAAATACTCCGTATAGAATGGCAAATGTGGAGCTAGAAGAGTTAATGAAACAACTCCAAGAAATGTTGGAGATGGGGTTTATCAGACCGAGTGTGTCTCCTTGGGGAGAACCAGTTCTCTTTGTGAAGAAGAGGGATGGATCAATGCGGCTATGCATTAATTATAGAGAAATGAACGGGATCACAGTGAAGAACAGATACCCTCTTCCAAGAATTGATGATTTATTTGACCAACTTCGCGGGGCTAAATTCTTCTCTAAGATTGACCTTCGATCAGGTTATCATCAACTGAGGGTGAAGAAGGAAGATATTCCAAAGACTGCCTTCCGATCAAGATATGGGCATTATGAGTTTACTGTTATGCCCTCCTGCTTCACTAATGCTCCTTCTATTTTCATGGATTTGATGAATAGAGTCTTTAAGGACTACCTCGATAACTTTGTGGTAGTTTTTATTGATGATATTTTGATATATTAAAAAAGTCATGAGGAGCATGAAGATCATCTGAGGGTTATATTGAAAACTCTGCGGAAGGAGAGGCTCTTTGGGAAGTTCAGCAAGTGTGAGTTTTGGTTACAACAAGTTTCTTTATTGGGGCACATTGTAACCAATGAAGGAGTCTCGGTTAACCCTGCAAAGACAATGTTTGTGGAGGAGTGGCCTCAACCCACAACAGTAACTGAGATTTGTAGTTTCCTTGGTTTAGCAGGATATTATAGGATGTTTGTGAAAAACTTTTCACGGCTTTCTAATACACTAACCAAGTTAACTCGAAAAGGGGTTAAGTTCATCTGGACAAGGGAATGCGAGGAATGTTTCCAAGAGCTGAAGAAGAGATTGGTTACTGCACCTGTGTTAACACTACCCTCTATCAGAGAAGGATTCGTTATTTTTAGCGATGCATCTCTGAAAGGGCTTGGGTGCGTCCTCATGCAAAATGACAAGGTAATTGCTTATGCATCTTGACAGTTGAATATTCATGAGTAGAATTATCCTACGCATGATCTAGAGCTGGCGGCAGTTGTTTTTTTCTCTAAAGATATGGAGGCACTATCTTTATGGAGAGAAATGTGATATATACACTGACCACCAAAGTCTAAAGTATATTTTCACACAGAAAGAATTGAACATGAGATAAAGGTGATGGTTGGAGCTTATTAAAGACTATGATTGTTCAATTCATTATCACCCTGGAAGAGCAAACAAAGTCGCAGATGCGTTAAGCAGGAAAGATCCTGTTGTTCTGGAAACAATGAGGATCCTAGGAGATCCCTTGATTAATGATCTAGTAAAACTGGACATGGGAATTATAAGGAAAGGGACATCATCAACCCTATCCCAAATGATTTCTCAACCTTCATTACAAGAGAAAATCAAGAAGGCTCAAAAAGAAGATCCTTTGCTACAGGAGTGGTTTGAGGCTGTAAAGGATGGTAAGTTCTTTGACTTCAATATTGATCAAGAAGGTGTATTGAAATTTCGTACAAGACTATGTGTCCCATCTATTCCGGAGATAAAGAAAGAACTGATGGATGAAGCTCATAGCTCTACTTTCTCTATACATCCAGGAAGCACTAAGATGTATAGAGACCTTCGTGATCATTATTGGTGGGATAACATGAAGAGGGAGATTGCTGATTACACTACAAGGTGCATTGTGTGTCAGCAAGTAAAGGCAGAATGACAACTTCCTAAGGGGGTATTACAACCACTACCCATAGCAGTATGGAAGTGGGATAATATCACTATGGACTTTGTAACTAGTCTCCCGAAAACATCCAAAGGAAACAATGCGATATGGGTTATTGTGAACCGTCTCACCAATACATCACATTTTATCTCTATTCGGGAAGATTTCACCCTGGATCAGCTTGCCATGGTATACGTGAAAGAAGTGGTAAGGCTGCATGGGGTACCACTATCCATCGTGTCTGATCGTGACCCAAGGTTCACATCAAAATTCTGGAGAAGTCTTCAACATGCTCTGAATACTGAATTGAATTTTAGTACGGCCTATCATCCTCAAACAGATGGCCAATCTGAAATGACTATTCAGACACTCGAAGATATGATGAGATTATGCTCAATGGAATTTAAAGGTGGATGGGATCAACACCTCCCATTAGTTGAGTTCTCCTATAACAACAGCTTCCATTCGAGTATTCAGATGGCACCCTATGAAGCTCTGTATGGAAAGTGATGTAGAACTCCCACTTGTTGGGATGAAACTGTTGAGAGAAAGCTTCTTGGGCCTGATCTTTTACAAGAGATGACAGAACAGGTTCATGCCATCCAACAACACATAAAGGCTGCTCAGAGTCGGAAGAAGAGCTATGCTGACAATCGTCGAAGGGACTTGGAGTTTGGTGTTATTGACAAAGTATTCCTTCGAATTTCTCCATGGAAGAGAGTCATGCGGTTTGGGAAGAAAGGGAAGCTCAGCCCTAGGTACATTAGCCCCTATGAAATCCATGATCGCATAGGAGCAGTGGCCTATTGTCTAGAACTTCCACCGAACCTTGCTCAAGTTCATGATGTCTTCCATGTATCTCTCTTGAGGAAGTACATACCCGACCCTTCGCATGTACTGAACCCAGACGTGGTACAACTACAACATGACCTCTCTTATGAGGAGCATCCAGTGGAGATCTTGGACCGTAGAGACAAGGTCCTATGAAACAAGACTACCCACCTTGTGAAAGTGTTGTGGAGGAATCATAAATAAGAAGAAGCGACTTGGGAGCCTGAGGAAACAATGAAGCAAAAGTACCCTCACCTTTTCAACTAGGCCTCAAGTATAAATTTCGGGGACAAAATTTCTTAAGGGGGGAAGAATGTAACGACCCAATCTTTTTGAGTAGTATATTAACTTACTCTTAATGATTTAATAAGATATTAATGGTTAATGCAGAAAGAGGAGTCGATGGCATCATCCAGTAGACTCGACCCTTATGAATCCCACTTATTAGATCTTGGGAAGGAGGTGGCATCTGTGGGCTTCACATTGGACCATGCCCAAGCCAAACGCCAGCGTGTCAAGATTGAACGGAAACGCCTACGGGAGAAGTTCAAGTTAGTAGAGATTACTACTAGGGAAATGTTATCTGGGCCTCCCTCAGATTCTCTCACCATAGCACACCTTACACTTAGGTCTTATGCCGGTGTTATAAGGGGCTAAGTGACGAGACCCTAGCTTCCTTGTGTAATCCTTTTGGGTGAATAAATTGGGATCTCTTCCTTTAGTGATATTTGTGGAATTTCTTTTGTCTAGATAATTTTAGGATATATTTTATTGATGAATTTTTTTAAAAAGATATTTTAAAATATTTATGTAAACCCCAAATTATTAATGATGTGTAATGATTTTCAAAAAATGGTCTTCTACAAAAGTGTTCAGTAAGGAATTTGGAGTCTAATAAGATCAACATAATTTTTGATGAATAGTAAATTATGAATATCGATTTTACGCTTAGGATTAGTAATGTGACCAAATGGATTAGTAATTTCACTCAGAGAAAGTTTTAATATAATTTAGACACCTAGATTAAGTAATGTGATTCAATAAAATGGGTAAATAACAGTTTCATAAATTATTAGTCAAGTATTAGTTTTTTCGGATGAATAGTGTTTTCTAATTAAAAATTTATTTAAAAATAATTAGAAAATTATTTTTATAAAAAGGGCATTATTTTTGAACTCAGAGCATCGATATTATGTTAAGGTAATTTTTGGGGATTTTTCTAAAAAAATTAAATTTTCGGTGAATAGTTTTTTTAATTAAAAATTTAATTAAAAATATTTAGAAAATTATTTTTATAAAATGGATTTAATTTTTTAAATCAAATCATTGATATTTGGTTATGTTGAAATTTTGGGATTATTCTGAGAAAGTTGAATTTTTGATGAATAGTGAAAGTATAGTTTTTATGTTACGGGTGTTTAATGACATCATTAAATGATGTATTATGTATGCAATCAATATGTTCGACTAATGAATAGTAAGATATGGTATTAGGTGTCCCAAGTGGCCAATACCATCGGCAAATACCATGGGCATGCCCATGGTTTTGCCAAAACCACTTATGAGGTGTCCCTTGGCCATTAATGCCTTGTCCCCTCACTTTCCCTATAAATACCCACCCTTTCCTCCTTTATTTTTCACTCCCAACTCTCCCCCAACGAAGTTATGGTCTCCTTACCTCCCAAAGAGTCCTCCCAAGGTTCCACCAAGCCCTCAAGGACCAAAACATTGAGTTTCAAGAGTCACGTTTTAGGGTAAGGGATCTGACCTCTCTCTTTCTTTTCATATAATCTCTTTTATGTCATTCATTTTATGCTCCATGATATTATGTGAGAGGATGTTCTTTTATATTCCTCTTACTTACCTTTCTTGTTTAAATGATGAGAGATCCCCTCTTACTCTCATCATTTCGTTTTATGAAAGTTTAAGTGACGCCGTTAGGCTGCCGAATTTTTAAGTGATTCATTCACCCTTCTCATTTTTCAAGTTCGATTTTCATGTCAAATCTTTCAAGATCCTTTTTATTATGTTGGGGTATGATCTCTATATCTATCATACTGATCTCTTATGATCATATTATGAGAGACCCTATTTGATCTGTTCAATTCATTTTTTTTTGAAGTTTATGTGACGCTGTTAGGCTGCCAAATTTTCATAAGAGAAATCTAATTTTTGTCTTCTTTCCAGGATTTTCATTTCAAATGTCATGTCCTTGAAATTTCATCACCATGTCCATATATCCTTATTATTCATTCCCTCTACTGTTTTATGGGTCAATTATGATTGTTCGACCCTTGTCCCCTCTCTTTTCAATGTTTTCTAAAACCCCAAAACATAGCTGTTATGCTGCAGAATTTTCGTCTCAAAATGCCTCTCTCATTTCTCAAAATTATTTTATGTTATAAACTGAATACTAAAATCTCATATTTCTACAAGGGTATTCACATATATATCAAAATTTTCTATTTTAAATTCTGTGATTTACATACATGAGACCCACTTTCCCTTTCTGTGGGTTTAAAGTGACATAAAGATCATGTATTTAAAGCAGTTTTTAAAACGTTATGATTATGAAATGAAACCCATTTCTTTTATACTATATGGGTTTTTTATGAAATGATTTATGATGATATATTTGTCTCACATTATAATAAAGGAAAATTTAAGGGTGCGCCCTGATAGCACTCCAATGCATTGGGTAAAGACATAATCTCTAGAGATGACCATTTTAACGACGCCTTGGTGAATAACCTTGGTAATTTTTAATGACACCTTGGGGATGGACCTTGGTGAAATGAAACGATTGTCAATATTAAATGTTGCAGCCACATATTGATGTTATGAAAAATTTTATTTTTATTATGATGTATCTCATGATTTCATTTTCATGCCTTAAAGTTCTTTTCATGTCCTTATTGGAGTATCTCGTGTTCACATGTAAAATGTTTCTCTTGTTTCCCTTACTGGGCCTTCTACTAACCCTTTCTTTTGATGTATGTCCTCAGGTTATGAGATGCAGTAATGAAACATGGATGAACTTAAGGAGAAGCCTTCAAGTGTTTAAGAAGAATGTTTTATGTTTTTTTCATGTATTATGTTCCTTGTTTCCAAGACACTAAACCTTAACGATCCTCAGTTCCGTGTAATGAAATGAAAGTTATGTTATAAAAAGATGGGATGCTATACTCTGACTATAGATGGTGCATCTGGATTATCTAAAAACATCTTCTCAACTCTACACAACTACCTTATTACTGATCATTTCCCTTTATTCCCCTGCTGATATTTCCCTTGCTGAGGATTCATGGTATTATAGGAGACACTATGGAAAGCTATTTTCTATTAACTATTTTGATTATTCTATCCTCATCATATCAAAGCACACGATTCTTGAGAAAATTTAAAAGAGTATCGAGAACCCGACCTCATAATACTATAAAAAAAGGCACCTTAGGTGTCCCTTTTTTGATGAAATTATGGAATGATATTGAATGTGTTGTACACTCTCTATTCATATGGTCAAAGGAACCACGTTGGTAGAATCCCACTTGAATCGTTGGTTGTGGAGGAAGATTTACTGTTCCATATGCATGATTCTGATTCTCACTCCCATCACTGAAATACATGTCCATATTTTTATTTCTACCAATATTGGAGTTTCTGAAATTTCCTATAGGGATCATCATAATTCATCCTCTCATAGCTCGTAATATATCCCACTTCTTGTCTTTTCACTATCTCTATATAATACATAATTTAGAAAACCATAGTCATTGATCTAATTTATTTCCTTAGCACTAAGTCGAAGATGTGTTCCATTTAGGACACACATGTCGTATCTTATTGTGAAAAGCACACTAAATTCTAGATTTTTGCAGCATATTACCTAATATAAATATTCTCTTGCATCTAGAAAAATTATTATTTCATTTAATGGATCATGAATGTATGAGGATAGAATTTTCAATTTAACAATTCCTCAAAACACTCCCATGTAATTCCATGATCCTATTTATCTTGTTTAACTAATTCCCCCCACTGGCGTGCAAGATAGTCGGTCGTGTACATGTCAAAAAGGACAGTATGCTTCAACGGTGTGTTGATGAAATTGAAAATATGATTCAACCTCTTTAGACACACCTCTAGTATTCTATGTTCAGAATATCACCATATGATGGTTGGATTCTACTTCATGAACTAAATGGAATGATCCAAATTTTGCGGATCATCCCTCATGTTCCTTGTAACCATATCTTGAAATTATTGGATGATATAATGAACCATATATTGGTTAGCATGTGGACTGGGTGCCACCATGTTCTCAGTATCTTCTTGTAGTTGGTTTCTACAACACCTACCAAGTTCCATTTCCTAAACAATAACAAACTCAATATGTCTCACTCCATAAAAACTAATTTCAATAGAATTTCAAATTCTATCACATTAACTTTAAAAATGTTGTTTTTCAAAAACATTGTTTTCCATGTTCAACCATTTTTTGAAAAATCTGCCCTTTCAATTATGAAAATCAATGCATTTTCAGAATACATCAATCATACTATTTTCATAATCATTCATTTGAAAAAAAATATTTTATTTTTTAAAATTTTACACCTTGAAAGAAATAAAATATCATTTATCCAAATAATTAATGCACTTGTAGTGGGAATTAATTCCACTAAAATAGACGTCATGCTCTTCTCATTAACTACTCCCATTACAATGTGATTCCAAGATCCTATATGTGTCTTCAAAACACTTATGTACCCAACTCCCTAGTAACTTTATTTCAATTATAAAAGAGTTAGTTACATTCTTTTATGATATACATTTCATGTTCTAACACTCCTACTCTTTCTAATATAACATCCTAAGGAATATATATGAACTAATTTCCACTCCATTACCATGAAACAGGTGACTACTTGTTAGGAAGGACCGAACAAGATCATACTATTGGTAATGACCCTCAAATAATCGTTATGTTGAGAGGACAACGAGTCATTACATGGCCTCAAGAGACATCTCTAAGATGCTAAAGGTAGGAAATAAATGAGGAATGGATTCAGATGAAAGTGCGGGATGATTTACCATTTATGAATAAATCTAATATCTATACAGACCATAACCAAACATCTCAATATATTTTTCATGAATAATGAAATAAAGATCAATTAAATTATTCATATCAAAATTACTCCAATGTGTGGAACAGTGGATGAACAATGTACTGTCATAGTGAATACCACAATGAAACTAAAGACACCAAGAGGAACATGAGAATTTATGATTCACGTGCTCTATTCTCCAGGATCACCAAATAGCTTTAGCTTTATGAAGTGGTTCTAAAAACGTGTCATACATTATCTCTTACCATGTCCTTGAAGATAACAATAGAAAATTCACCAATGTGAAAATGCAGGGATTATTAAAAAACTCAAAATTCATCCCCAAGGATGTCCCCACTCACTCCACTAGGATATAAGAGTTAAAAATATCTTTAATAAATATTTTATATAAAAACATTACCCCCAAAATCTCATAACATAATATAAAGAGATTCCAAAACCATTTTTAATCAAAAAAAATAATTGGAATTAAAAAAATGGGGAATTTATTCTTAAGAAAAATAACTAGAAAAATTATTTAAAACCATTTCTCAATATTCTTTTGGCATACCAAAAC
Source organism: Viscum album (assembly GCA_963277665.1). NCBI lineage: Eukaryota > Viridiplantae > Streptophyta > Magnoliopsida > Santalales > Viscaceae > Viscum > Viscum album. The sequence goes on from OY728138.1 coordinate 288,273,746, forward strand.
CATTCCACATATCCATTCTAACAACCATTCATGATTCTTCATGACATTTCTATACCCGTGAGTGGTTTCTCATCGATCTACCAAGTCTTCAAAGAAAAATTATATCATGTGTGCCATTTGAACATTTCCACTGAGAAAAAGGTCATATTTCCACCAAGCCTAGGAAATACAATATGAAATCACAGGCTAATATTCCCAAAAATGATTCAAAAATAGACATTTAATGAATCATTTTTTTGAAAACCATATTTCCATCAAAACCATTTCGAAGAAAAACAATTTTAAAAAATTCCTTTTTAATGAGTAACCTATTCACAACAACCCATTTAGAAATTTGAGAAAATAGAAAATTTTAAATCAAAATTTTAAATACAAGAAACAATATTAATTTTCACAATAATTCTCTGAAATTACACTATTTCACAAAAATGAAAAATAATCAATAAAGATGATTTATTAATTGAATAGAACAAATTTTTAATAATCAATTTCATTAAATTTAATAAAATTGAAACTAATACCATAAATTATAGTAAGAGGAGATGATATTGAATCCACCTACCATGACTGAATGATGATATAATTTTTATGTCTACCACTAGCCTACATGATTTCCTTGTATGTACATAATTATTACATGTTAAGATTATCCTTATTACATAAATATATAGTATTTTAATTATGTAATAATGGTTGAATTATCGTGGATTAAAATATGATCTATTACCTTAAATAAATGGATTTAAAAAATGGATAAAAACATTTGAATATTTTTATAGATTGTTATTTAGGGAATTGTTTGGTTATAACTTTGTAAACTAATTTTGGAGAAAAATGCATCCTTTTATGGTTTGCTCATTTTGGTAATTAGATTAAAATGTGCTAACAAATTTGTTTTTTTATTAAATACATGTTGAATATCATGAATATTTATTTTTTGATATGTTTCCTTTAAAATATTTTAGTGATTCATCATGAAAAAAAAGTCATAATGAAAAATCATAATCTGGATAAAATTATATAATTGTTGTAAAGGAATAAATTCACATATCAGGTATGTATATTTCTTTAGGTTTTCATTCTATATAGTGAATCAAATCCATCAAAATTGAGAAAAATGATATATAAATAAAATATTATCTAATTACTATAATTTCTGATGTTATCAATGACATTTCCACAACAATTATGTTTGTGGTTTTGTCATCATTTAATTAAAAATTATAACACTCTCAATCACTCACTATTTTACATGGTAATTAATTTTTCCTTCCAAATAAATCTTCTAATTTCCCACCAATGATGTCCATATGTTTAATACTTGTTATGTGTAACTTCTAGTGACAGTTATTACTCCCATCTTCTCATTTTTTGAGTATATTTTATTAACCCTTTGTATGATAATAAAATGTTTAAACACTACCTATAAGGTACATCATAGATGGATGAAAGGAAATTAATTTAATATTTAAAATAAAAAATGATTCATATTTCTCATATTCTAAAATATAACTCACGATAATAGTTTAAAAATTTAGATAACATTATTAGAACAATAGAGGCATCAAAAAATACTTCACGGAAATTGAAAAAATAATCAAATGAACAATGATTATATAAATAAAAAAAGAAGGTTCGTATCAGGAATGGAATTGAACAATCAAAAAAATAAAGAATAATTAGTGAAAATACATATTAGAAGAAAAATGATTATGATAATAAAGAAAAACATCTATACCGACTACATTGAGTGTGCCTGATGACTCCAACAACTCTTCCCAATCTAACTGAAAACAAAAGAAAAAAATATACAATCAGGATTATACATTATGGATAAGGAAGAAGATGATGTATAATAAAATTGTTCATCTAAATATAATTCAAATTGAAAATCAATTAAAAAAATTTATACTTTTTATTCAATGGATGAAAAATAATATGAATCCTGATTAAAAACGAATAAGTTACTAAAAATATTCAAAATCATATTTTAACAGAAAATGATACAATGATAAACCAACATCCAAATTAAAATAAGAATTTAATATATATACATAAGATTATACTGTTATTAAAAACAGAATAATTTAATTAAAATATTCAGTAGAATCATTAAATGGTGTGGAAATTGTATACAAAAAATGGTAGAAAAAACTCTAAAGGAGATTCTTGAAAACAATGTTATTATAATGTGAAACTATTGAATTTGATATAGAGGAAGAAATTATTATTCTACAAAATTATTTATGGAATAGATCAAAAATTTATTTATTCTTTTATTGTTGAATGAAATGAAATTATTCTTACAACTAATGGTTAAGAAATACTCAAATATGTGGAATTGAAAAGGCTATTATTTAAATAAATATATCTTAATCGAATACTATAATTTTTTTAAAAATAAGAAAAAATGGATTGCTAGATTAATGATTGTTCAAACACCTAAACCCATGAAAATATGGGTATTACAATAAACTGTTATTTAAATAATTTTATATGTGAATTATCATAGGAACATAATATTTTTATGGTATATGGATTAAGTATGCTCAATACATATGAGTGGAGACACATCCAACATTAAACCACCAACATAACGTGATGGATGAATAATTATTTTTTGATAAAATACAAAATTTATGATAGTTAGAGTTGGATTATTGGGCCATCGAATCTTAATTTCATATAATTAAATGTTATATGGTTAGGGCATTAATCATAAACTTATAATTATTTATCAACCCTTTTACGATTGTTTTATGTTGATTTTTCTATGAATTCGTGATCAATTTTAATGATAAATTATATTAATTTAGGGAACCTAGAAATGAAAATATTTATACCCTAGAACATGCTTCATTTTTTAAAAAAGTGAATCTTATAACTACTAAGAGAAATGAGAGTTTGTTATGGAATAGAATAATTGTACAGTACAATGTATTTATTATATATAATTTTTTCTAAGAAACTATTTGTTTCTGGATTTTATCATCTTAAAATAGACCCAGGTAGACACTGTGATTCATGCAAAATTGGAAAACAACACAAATCATATTTCACATAAACTAAGAATGTTCATACATCTAAACCACTAGAACACATTATCATTGATTTTTCTGGGCCATCAAGGGTAGCGTGTTTGGATATAAAATTCTATGTTGATGATTTAGTTAATGATGTTTAATATATTTATGTTGGATTATTTTAGAAAACATAAAATTAATGCGATAAATATTTTTGAAATCATATTTAGAATTTTATAAAATTAAAAATATTTCTAAAAATTTTCATTATGAAATGATAAATGTGGATACATTTAGAATCATGATTTTAATTGTTTTTTCTCAAATATAGGAATTAAAAAACATATTCTACACCAATAAATACTTAGATATTGGAATAATTGATAGAAGAAATTAAAATATTTAAGAAATATGAAGGAAAATTTTAAATGAATATAGCCCTCCAACTGATTTCTGGGATGATGGTATAAAATTTTTATCTGTATCGTAAATAGAGTTATAATATGACCTATTATTATAAAGAAATAGTATGATATTTTTTGTAATGTAAAACATAATGTAGAGTATATTAATGTATTTTGATGTAAGGTTTATAACATGAATACTAAGAAAAACGTTGGTAAATTCGATCTGAATGGTGATGAAGGAATAGATCTATGTTATTCAACAACATAGAAATCTTATAGTGTTTATAATAAAAACTCAAGGATTATTGTATAATACAATCATATAATGATAAATGAAGGTGATCCTTTTGGAAAAAAATATGAAACAGATGAAATAAATGAATATTTAGAAAAAATGGGGTTTCAATGACCAAATAATTATTTTGTAAATGAAATTCAGTCTAGTCATGATGAATAAAAAACAGACAAACCAAAATCTGTCATAGTAAGAAAATCTAAAAGCCTAAAATATCATCCTTTAAAAACTTTTCTAGGGAATATTGATATAGAATTATGAAAAAAATGATAGGTAGGAAAATTTGATGCATTATTTTCATTTCAATCAGAACTATAACGTCAGACAATAGATGAAGCATTAATGTTTTAAGGTTAGTTATTGGATATGCAAGATGAGAATACTAAATTAGGTAGATATAATTTTTGGTATTTAGTTGACAGACCAACCAATTATATGATAATAGGATCCAAATGGGTTTTTAGAAATGAATAGGAAGATCAACAGATCATTAATAGAAATAAATCTAGATTATTAGAAAATGAATACCAATTGGAAGAAGGGATAGACCGTGATGAAATATTTTCATTGGATGCTATATTACAAGTAATTAGGATTATTCTAGATTTTTTATATTACAAGAAATTTAAATTATGTTATATTCATGTGAAATCATATTTTTAAAATGGATATTTATGGGAAGAAGTTTATATTGATTAACCGCTGGGTTATGAAAACCATCATATACCAAATGTAGTTCTTAAACAAACTAATTCTTTTTATGATCTTTGACAAGCACCTATAGTTTTATATTTAAGATTAATCATTATTTTTTTGAAAATACATTTTCTAAAGGGATATAAGATCCTATAATTTTTAGTAAAAAAATTTGTTCTAATATATTTTCAAAACAATTTCTTGTACATGATGTTATTTTTATGAAATCAAATAATAAACATTTTAATGTTTTTTGAGATCCTTTGTAGAAGTAATATTAATTGAGTATGACGGGAGAATTTAATTTCATTCAAGGATTACATATTTATAAATAAAATATGGAAATGTTTAAATCAATGAATATACATTATTGATTTATTGAAAAAAATCCACTAGAAAATATTTATACATTATAACTACCATTTGTACTAATGTAAAACATAATTTGTATGTTCCTAGAAAAAAAATTGACTATAATTTATAAAGAGTACTAAAAATAATTTTACTATATATTTCTGATAGAAGGCCATAAATAATGTTTTTTATAAATATATTTTCTAGATATCACTCAATCCCAAAAGAATACAATCCTAAAACTATTAAAATACTATTGAGTTATTTAAAAGAAACTATTTTTCAATCTCTACATTATCTAAAAACATCTGAATTTAATTTAATTTCTTATTCGGATTATGAATTTAGAGGATGTATATTAGATAGAAAAATCACATCTGAAACCTATCACATTTTTGGAAAATATTTATTTTCGTGGTCATGTAAGGAAGAGCATTAATTTTATATCAATGGATTATGTATGATTTATATCTTATGTATGTTTATATGCACATTTTTTGTGGATTAAACGCGTCTTACTAGACATTAGACATCATTTTCACAATATTTCTATTTTATGTGATAATAAATATGAAATTAATATATCAATAAATCATATAGGTAACTCATGAACCCGAAATATTGATATTAAAAATTATTTTTCAGAATTCATGTTTTTAAATTGATATATAATTATAATTTATAAATATCAAATAAACAAATTATGATATTTTTACAAAACCACCTCCCACATTTAATTTTGTTTATATTAAAGGGTTTAGAAGTATTATTTTTTAAATAAATTATTATTATTATTATTTGTTATTTTATGTATCAATAGTTTTTTTAAAATAATAATTTATTTATTTATTTTTTATGTAAATAAAAAAAATTATTTTCTAAAAAGAGAGTATCTTAAATGTAAATATAAAATAATGACTGAACTAATTATATATCTTGAAAAATTGGAATGGTGTTAGAAAATACATTGTAAATCCCTATCTATATCTCACATACATATTAACTCTCAGTATCATAAACAATTAAACTTAAAAATTTCTATTTTATTTTTCAAAAGACTAGAATCAGAAATGTTTTAAATTCATATTCGTATAAATTTTAATATTTCATAGAACATATAAAGGTGAACAATGTGAAATGAATCGAAAAAATGTCACAAAAAACATTATTCAATGAATGGTAATAAACACAAAATGGATCAATCAGACAAATATTCATATGAGGCATGTTCTAGATTTTTAATGACTACAATTTTTATTTACTAAAGGAAACCAATATTTTATTTTTGATATAGAATAATGAGTTCTTCAGAACAGATCAATTATGTTTTCCGAACTTAGAGGATTATATTTTATATTAGGTAAATTATAGGGTTTTAAAAAAATGATTATCTAATTTAGATATAGTATTTAAGTGTCACCATATATTTATTTTAACATTCATCATTGTTTGATAGAAAATCATGGACAAAAATAATAGGATAACAGGTTATTTTTCTTCATCTCCACTGAAATAAGAAAAAATCATGGTAAGGATCTTGAGGTAGAACATAATGTTTTTTTCATGTTTATTTAGTGATAAATTATTCCAAGAACTTCTGAGTGCTAAAATATTCATTATCGATACATATATATAATATTTTTATTAATGATTATTATTATGATTAATTTTAAAATATACATGTTAAGATACATGCATCATTTTTCATTGGAATAGGTAATATTGTATTATTATCCTTCTATAAGTATAGTATCATTGTGACTATAGAAAAGAGGCATGAATTAAGATATATAGATGCACTCCATGTTTCATCACAGCAACATTCAAGATGCTGGAACTCAAAAGAAGTTAGTTTTCTTCTATAGTCCAAATCATGGAAATTTGTTACTTGTTGGGGTAGAATACCAATATGGATCTGGTCCTATTTTTCAAGGGAGAAAATAATTATGGGATCAACTGCTTTAGTCTATTCTCATGAAGAATAATTTTTTAGAAGATAGAATAGATAATTCCATTCAAGCTCCAAAATTTATGCCCATTGTAACTGGTGAAATTTATCATCCAGGGACAACAGTAGACAAAGGGGATCATATTACTAATAAAGATGAAAATATGAATCAATGAAATCATAATGAGGAAAAATTTCATGAAATTTATAAAGGAACTAAGAATGATCAAGTTGTATAATTTTACACTACATGGTTTTCCCATTTTTAATAAAAAAAATTTATAGATGATTCCCAAGAAAAAGGATCTTTTGAATATTCTACAACTACAAAGGTTATTAAAGATGAATTTTATTACTCCAGTGACTAAATTGAAGAAAATTATTTAACCTTGGTTCATAATATCCATCCATGTCTATCTCAAGATTTAGAATACTATTATTCATTTAATAATCATATTATAGGATTTGTTATTATTTTAAAAAAACATAAAGAATAAAATTAATGTTTTTAAATTGAACTAGAGGATAAAAAATGATTTGGATGATTCTAAAATTATAATAGTTTCTAGATAACAATTTGAATAAGTTTAGAAACATGTACATAGTCTCATTGAAATGTTCAGTTTGAAGATGACAATTTGATTCATTTCATATTGAAATGTCAAATTTGTTTATAAAAATCCAAATTCTCTATGTTTAAAAAATATATTTCTTATATCTAAAAATATATTTGGGGACTTAGTTTGAGTCAGTTAGATATAGTTCCACTCATTCAATAGAATGTACAGCAGCACCTCAAACGTCTCTAGACATAGTCATAATGTTTGACCAAATTATAACTATCATGTATAATTTCAGTGATCAAATTTAAAATCATAAATCTGGTAGTGAACCACTCAATGTTTGGTTAGTTAATAAATGACATATTATTAATAAGATAACTTTTTGAGATTCTAGAATATGTAATGTTCTCAATTAGTTTGGAAACATTCAATCACATTTTGTTCAGTCATGGAAAATAATTCATGAAATTTTTAATGTAAATTAGAATTAATATATAATGATTGTCCAGGATTCAATTATTTTAATGAGTATAGTGGCTGAATACCATTATCATTGTTTGAGAGGAATGATGTAAGAACTGAAGGAAGTTATTATGGATAATTTTTGTCACCGGAATCTGAAACATCTTCTAAACTAGACCTATCACATTTACCCTTCCATACATTTTAATCGTTTAAAATAAAAAAAATATCTAAAATAAATATATTATTAAGAAATTAATTTATTACTGATATTTCATGTTATTATAATTTCATTAAATTATAATTCCCCAATACACATATCATTTTCAACTTATGTATAATGAAACAATAAATTATATTTTTATACTACATTGTATGTGATTTACTCCAATTTAATATACATTTATTTTATATCACCAAAGGGGGAGAAAATTTGGTAAACACAAAATTCTTGAGAAAATAGAAGTATGGATAATAAACCCTATACATGTAAGGAACACTATTTTTGAGGAAATAAACATATGTTACATAAACATGACATTTAAAATCAGTACAATGTTTTTACCCCTATGTTTGTATATTTTTGATCATAAAGAGGATCCCAACATATGAAAATTAAATTAAAGATTTTTAATTTAATGATATTCTCAACAATTACTACAATATTTTCACTGGAATTTAATAGCGGTTAAATTTTATTGTTATGACCGATTAAAATTATTGTACTCAATGGAGTAAATAATTATTTTTTTTAACGGATGTTATAACTAACAAAAATGATTATTATTAGAATGATTGTGATATGATTTGATATATTAATTGATATTAAAAAACAGAAACAAATACAATATTACTATATAAATAGATACAATATTTTATCTTCATGTATGGTTGTATATATGAAATATCATAATATATAAAAAACATTTATAGATATGTAAAAAAATTTAATGAATATTTATTTATGAATAATTTACATTTTGAATTTATATATTTTAAAAACTTATGATGTCTATATGTTGTTGTTAGTTCGATGTTTTTTTTAATTGAGGATAATTTGAAACCAACATTACATTAAAACTATAATTTATTGAATACATTTATCATAGAAAGATGAGATCAGAATTATACAAGTTTCTGCTAAAACTATATACAAGAACATGTAAATTCAATAAATTCATACTCTTTTGATGTATTGGAGTTTTAGATTCTTTGATGTAGTTAAGGAAGATTATATATAGCACACTAAGGATTTAAACATAAATTTAAATACATGAAACATTGAGGCCATACAGAATAAAGTATTATTTGATGGAGATAGTTAGAAACATTCAGTTAAATATAATTTCACCACTTTTATGGTTTGAATTTCGAGAAACGAACACAAAGTTGTGATCAGTACGTTATCCATCATATCATAAGAAAAACTTATATTTCAGTCAATATTAACATACAAATATAAATGTTACTATTACCATTATGAAGAGTAATATGACTTTATGAATGATAAATACTCCAAAATAATAGTAACCTAAATAATGAATGTATAATAAAAATGCATCTTATAAGTGACAATTTGATCATTATATACGTGTTGGTATTTTTTTACGTTATAAATATTTAATTACACATTATGTTTAATTTAAGAATGTAATGGAACATTTGTTTTCATAAAATGTAATAATAAATTTCTTTTTTATTTCCATACGGTTGTAAGATAATTTTAGTTGATCTTGAATAAATTTTAATGGTGTTATAAAATCAATTATAGTTCAAAACTCGCTATTTTTGAAATAAAATATTATTTTCTATATAAAATTAAATTTTACAAATTTAGAAAATAATTTTGAAAAAAATAGAGTTCATTTTTGAATTCTACACATCAATAAATTATTGGGGTGAATTTTTTTAAACGAAATACTTAAATTTTTGGTGAATAGTGAAATATGATAATTTACAATATATGCTAAATAAATGAATTTCTTCATCATACATGAGTCATGGATAATGTAAGTGGCCATTGGTTTGAACTTAAATGCTCACTTTACTAATTTTTATAATAAGAATCAATACTATTTATAGTTATGTGAAATGATATTCAAATATTGATTAAAATAATGGAAGACCCCTCCTCTCATCCACTATAAACACCCCCCTCACTCCTCTCCCTCACACACCTCTAATGAGTCCAAAATTGACTAAATTCTTCACAATAATATTCATAAGTCTCCTCCCTACCTAAAAGACAATTTTTTCTCATAAAAGGCCAAAAATTAATGCCATATGGTGGATCTCATGGATAATATATCAAGAGGTAAAAATCCTCTTTCATTTTCTTGTGTTTTCGTTTAAATTATTCTCTTTTCTTATAGATTCATAACATATTCTCTTCTTAGAGGAATGATTATATAATATTATATATATTATTTTTTTATCATGTTTAGGGAATAAATCATCATCATAATCCTTACTCTATCCCTCTGATTCTAAAAATTAAAACACTATTCATGATGTGTCAATTTTATGACATCTTAGTCGATGTGTTAAAAATCCTCTTTACATCCTCCTAGTATACTTTTAAAACACTTTTAATAGTTTATATTTAAATGTGTATTATATGAAATATATTTTTTATTGAATTATTTTATATGAATAATATTAAATAAATATGATAAAACATGTTTGTGATTATTGATGAACATCTAAAATGATCTTAACCTCATTAGAGGTCTATCTAATGATTAATAATGATATATGATAAAAACTAATTTAAGGTATCATTTAATATTATGTAAAAATATTAATAACATCTCATTTCAATTCTTCAATTCAATATGAAAATCTATTACCAACCATCCTTTTGAAACATGTAAAGAACATACTCGAAACAATGGAAAGAATAAAATATTATTAATAAATTTATGGAATGATGTTATAAAATGACCATATAAGGTATAATGAAAAGGAATATGATTCTGTAGAATCATAATAACTCTCTTGTAACTGTTATATAGGAGTTTTAATCATGTTTTATGTGATATTAACATGATGTAAGGGAATTCATAAACCAATTTCTATTCTTTGGGATAACCATATACTTTATTCATTATGTTCTATTAGGATTAATTCTATAATGACTTATAATATTACTTTTTATTAAGTAAATTTATATTTTATACACATATCCATTCCATTATACTTACTTCTCACTACAATTATTTTTATGGGACATTACTATTAAAATAATTTTAAAAGACTCTTTACTGAAATTCAAACGGGTGGTTTTGTATATATTTTGAAAGAGTGGTTTAACATGATTTCATGATGCTTTATTACTATTATGTTTCCATTATTTATGGATATAGTTAATTTTTTTATATTATTTCATTTTTTTGTTCATCTTTATTTTATATTTTAAATGTAATTTGTTTTAGGAAGAAGGGTATATGGAAAATTTGAATTTGTATTTCTCAAGGGATTAAATGATTTGGAATGTTTTTTATGAATAATATATTCCTTGTACATAATTATCTTCATTTGAGCCCATTAAATCTCAGGATATGAGAGGATAGACCACATTATAGCTCTAGATATGTTGGGATAACCCATTATAGAACATGATATGACAGGCAAACCCCATTATATCTCTTTAATGCATTAGGTACTCCAGTGATGGATGTTGATCGAATGGTTATTCCGTGTGTAAGGATGATTATAATATTTATTTATTAAATATGTCCCATGAAAACTGAATGATGTTTAGTTAATGGTAATGAGTTTTTAAGAAATGTGTTTTATTATTTTTTATGTTTTCACTTGACTAAATTTTCTTTATTTACATCCCTTACGGAGATTTTTGTGCTCATACAATGTTTTTAAATGTTTTTCATAGTTTATAATGGCGTGTAAGAAAAATAAGGAAGAAAATTTAAATGTTATGAATATTTTTCAATGAAATTATTTTTATATCAAATGTTTTTCTATTTTACGATTACATAATACTGTATTTGTAGTATCCTCTAGCATGGTTATGGGATGTTATTTATGTTTTATTTCCTTATTCTATATAACTATAATCCAAAATAATCTTAAATTTTTTAGAATATATATAATTATTTAAAAAAATAGATTATGTAATTTTTCATTGGTGGGTCAATATATTTGATATCAGAGGATGGTTTAGATATCTTCTATGGTTAGGATGGTGTTAATAGAATACAGAAAATGGTTTTCATTTTATTTTTATGATGAAATGATATATAAATTAATGATTTATATGTTTTTTCACTTATTATATTTCTATTCATAATGTTTTTCCATAGAAGAAACATGGAAACTGGTATACGAAGGCACCAAGATGATGATAACTCTATGAATCTATAGCATGTAATAGTGCACATTAGAACTAAGTAATTTGTGATAGAATTGGCTCAGTTTACATAGGTGGTAAATGGTGGTTGTATCAATGCTAGAGGGGAAAATTATCTACCATGAAGAAAGAAGTCATTTAGGATGAATTTTATAAGCCACCATCCTCCAGTATTCAGGTGAACCACAATTCCAGTTATAGTTGATGGCTGAGTCAATGCTATATAAATTATTCTTGATGTCATTGGATGTTCAGAATGTCCAAAGATAATACTATGTATTTATCATTTTGAAGTTTAAGTTGATCAATGGTATAATATGGTTAAGAATACAAAGGAAAGAGATGATCTTGACCGTCTAGAATGGGAAGATTTTAAGAGTCTTTTCAAGAAAAATAATTTACTAAAACTGTTCAACATAGAATGGAGAAACAATTCATGGAAATAATGTAGAATGATGTTAACTCTATGACAGTATATGAATCCAAATTTATAGGTGTAGCAAGGTGTGTACTGAATTTTACTTAGAATTTTGATAATAATATTAATATATATTACTCTAATATAAAACCATTTTTATGAAGATCATAGGATTTACGAGAGTTTAAATTATATGAGAATCTTTTTCCTTCTGTAGATAAACTTGAGATGGAGTGTTATGACATATATGTTCCACGTGATTATAGGAATATTAATTTCTTCGATTGGTAGGAATTGGGTATCAAATTATCAAATAAATCATGAGGTATTAAAATTAATTACCTTTCATGATAAATCATTGGTAAAAAAATCCAAGTGAATGTCTTGTAAATTCTATTAAATGATATTGATGTAGAAGTTTTGGTAACATGTCCCATGAGTGTAAGGAAAATAATCCAACAACAAATGAAAATCCAACAGTTATATGCTTTTCATGTAAGGAATTATTTCATTTTTCTAAAGTCCGTCTAAATATAGTCACCCACGTAGGAAATCTCTCGAATTAAAAGAATAATTTTATGGAAAAATCTATTGCAACCAATTAAATAGATTTTAAGCTATAAAATAAGTTCGTATCATCTAAATTCACTCTTTTTATATAAATTTCAATTGTGTTGTTCATTTAGGGTCTACACATTCCATCATTTCTAAGATATTTTCTTCAATATTTATAATTCCACTACATGAAATAAAACTGAAACTCGTGGTAAAAACAACTAGAAGAAATATTTTATTGAAAATAAGTTATAATAATTTTAATATAGTTTTATGTGGAATGATTTTAACAACAAACATTGGTATATTTATTCTAGTATATTTTTATGTTATTTTGGGTATATATTGGCATTGTATTTATCATGCTCAGATATATTGTAGTCAAAAGGAAGTTTTTTTCAAAGTAAGATTCATTTATTGTACAATAATGAACCCATACCATTGGTAACATATCATGATGCTTTGAAATAGATAAAACCTGGATGTGAAAATTGTAAATCACATATTTTTGAAGATAAAGGGACTATTAACATTAATGATGTTCCATTGGAAAAAGAATTATCGGAAGTTTTCCATCATTATTTTCCTTATTTTATTCCTGATCAAGAGATTGAGTATACTATTAAATAAGATCCTGATTATAAATTTATTTATATACCCCCTTATTTAATGTCTTAATTAGAATTTATGGTATTTGAAATGAAGTTACAGTAATTTTTTGATAGATTATTCATTCTATCCTAACCTTCACTGTAGGGTGCTCATGTATTATTTGTTAAAATTAATGATGGTTTAATGAGGAATTTCATCAATTGCAGAGTATTAAATGAAATCACTATTAAAAAAGTATCCTTTGACTCAAATAAATTATTTGTTTGATCAGTTCCAAGAAGTATAATATTTTTAATGGTTATAATGAGGTCGAGATCTCATTCGTTGAATGTAAATGATATAGACCTTACCAAAATTGTGTTGTGTTCTATATATAATCATTATGAATTTTTACTTATTACACTTGGGATAACCAATGCACCAATTTTATTCATAGATCTTATGAATATATTAATCCATGAGTCCATGGGTAGGTTTTGGTTTTGTTTATTGATGAAATACTACTATGTTATAAATGAAAATTGGAGCATGAAACCCTTCTAAGTGTAGGATTGCAAACATTAATGGAAAATAAAATGTATGGAAAATTCAAAAAGTCTGAATTTTGGTTGCAACAAATTTCATTCCTTGGTTATGTTATTTTGGACAATTGCGTAACTATTTATCCTTCTAATGATAAAGTTATTAATTATTAGAAAATCCCACAAAATATATCCACGATTAAAGTTTTCAAGGATTGAAAATATAATCAGAGAGGTTTGTTGAAAAATTTTCATATATATCTATCCCATTGACTAAATTATCTCCAAAAGTAATTAAATTAATCTAAAAATAATAATTTTATTGTTTTATACAATAATTTAAATAAATATTTACGAATCCTCCAGTTCCTACACTTCCTTACCTAATTTGAGAATGTTTCACTTATATTGATTCTTCATTGAAGAGAAATGGTTGTGTTTTGATGTATAATTATCATGTATTTTATTATCCTTCATGTCAAATGAAACCTCATGAGTTAAATTACACTAAATATGATCTATAATTATCTTCTGTTTTTACATAAAAAATTTGGAGTCATCATCTGTATCTAGTAAAATGTGAGAAATATACTGACCATAATTTTTTGAAGTATATTTTTTTATAGAAGGAATTGAACATGAGATAGACATGATGGATGCAATTGATCAATGATTATGATTTCAGATTCCATTACCATCCTAGAAAATAAAATAGATTGGCCAATGTCATGAGTCAAAAAAATAATTTTACATTAACCATGATACATTTTGAACCTGACCTCTTAGTGATTTTTTAAATAATTTTTTTCTTAGATGTTTTTGGTGCAAGAAGAACTCCTTTTTTATATTAGGTGTCATTGTTGTCATATAAATCCAATAGAATAATGTATGCTCTGAAGGAAGACCATGAGGTGAAGAAAAATCTAGAATTGGTAAAAGGGATATTTTTCTAGAGTTTAACCACTACTACAAAAATGGGAAAGGGCAGTTCCACCTTATATCAGCGCTAAGAAAAAACAGCTGATAAAGACACACTTTATTGGTGATAAAATTTTAGCACTGATAAAGGGAATATTTTTCAGTGCTTTTCTAGCGCTGATATAGGGACTCTGTATGAGCGCTAGGAAATCGCTGATAAAGAACCCATGTATCAGCGTTAAAATTTTAGCGCTGATAAATAATACCTTTATCAGCGCTAAAATGTTAGCTCTGAATAAGGAAGGATTTATCAGCGCTTTTTAGCACTAATAAAGAGGACCATTATCAGTGCGAAAAAAAGAGCTGATAAAGGATACCATTATCAGCACTAAAATTTTAGCACTGATAAAGGCAGTCTTTATTAGTGCTCTATTACCACTGATAAAACCTTAGTCCATTTTTTTATAAAGTCAGTCACACAGTGCCCTTGTTTTATCGCGACCTAATGCTCTCATGGTAGTGGAACCCTGTGACTCCCCTCGGCTACCTACTGAGCTTCACTTGGCCAGACCTCCACCACCCTTGATCTTCTCGTAGTTGGACCTTCACCACCTGCTGAGCTTCATGTTGCCAACTTCTGCTACCCTCAAACTTCTCTTTGTTGGACCTCTGCCGCCTGCTAAGCTTCACGTTGTCGGACCTCCACCGCCCTCGAACATCGTGTAGCTGGTCCTCCGCCGCCCCCTGAGATTCGCATGCTGGACCTCCGCAACCCTTCGAGCTTCTATTTTCATGGTCTAAAAAATCTATGAATCCCCTTGCAGTGGCTCATCATAGGATGAATGGTTAAAGGCATGGTTTCCAAATCTTTTTTTGATTTTGGGATTTTACTATTGATGATTGTGATGAATACTTTCCTTTATGTTTGGTAGTTGGTACCTGGGAGACCTTGGATTTGTGAGTAATCAAATGGGTTCTACTCTAGTTAGCATTGAGGTGATCAAATGAGTCTATTTTTTTATGTCCCCAAGAGGCCTCGTTTATATTTATTGTCTGGTCACATAACCAGGTGGTGTTCCATGAGTGAGTCAATTTCCATTATAACCTATAGGTTAGATATCATCCTATGGTTCTCCAATTAAAATTAGTTTCTTTCCCATAGTTATTTTAATGAATGATTTTTTGATTATGAATTACTCCCATTTATTACCTTTATTATTTACTTTTTCTACAGTTTAGTTTTTAAGTAACCTTTGTTATTTATTTTCTCTTTTATCATTACTCCATTATTCTAGGATTTTCTATTAGTATATTTTTTTACTATAAATAAAAATATGGAATCTTTGGGGAATGTTTGACATTGGTTGACTTTCATTAAAAGGGATTTCTTAATATGTGTGTTGTTATTTTTATAAAATTATATTAAGTTATGAAAATAGAATTCCTTGTAAATTTTTACATTTATAAAAAATGAAATATATATTTTAAAAAATGGGTGAACACAATGTTTTGTTTTTTATTAGAATGAATGCACTTTTTTAAAAGATGGAGTGCATCCCTGAGTGAGAGAAAAACTTGTTTTCATTGATGGATGTGTTGAGGTAGTTCAATGAGTGAGCTGAGCCAATGATATATAATTTTTCAGTCTCTTGATATCCCATGACACTAAATGGTAATCAATCCTTATTTAGATATTCAACATGTTGCAGTAAGTGATCGGCATCAGAAAGAGGGAGCCATCTCGGTTGAAGGATAAATTCATTTCAAAGTATTATATAATACAATAGGTACATGAACAATGTTTTTTAACTTCATGCAATGAGAACATTGGACACACATTTTTATATCTTGTGATTAGGATTATGATAATATATTTTAAGGTTGAATATATTTTACCAAAATGTCACCCGGTTTCATATCATGAAACTAGAACATATAGTGAGGGTGAGGTGAATTTTCCATCCATAGATTCCCTACAACATGTGAAATATGGGTAGATGATGAAAACGGTTTATGTTTATTTTTCATGGACCAAAGGGGGTTTTTCCAATAATTTTTGGTGTGTCATGCAAGAATAACAACCTGATGTGAGAAGGGGCTTGTGGCGGCTCAACACCACACGAAACAACATATAACTAGTATGTTGGAGTTTTAGTTCAAATACATATATCTCATACTAAAGGGATGGTTTATTCATGTAAAATATATCATGAGAAACATGGTATTGGTTGAAATATTGATATGCTCATCATCAATTGCGATCAATGAGTTTACACTATCAGAGGGATGTATATGAAAAAATTAAGGTCCTTCCAACTTGAATTCCAGTTTCACTAGATTCCTCATACGTATCATAGACTCCCTTAGATCCAACACTATGTCACCATAACGTAAGTAATGAAGGATAACCTTTTTCTTTAAGGACATCACCACCCAGTTCTGATGCATTTCTTGGTCATCCGATGCTTGAACCCTATTTTCATCGAGGGGTTCCCCCATTATTTCCTCAATTCTATCTAAGTGACATTGTTTGGCAGTGAAGTTGTATGGTATGATGCCTAGACCACCAAGAATTCTATCATTAACACCCATACCTCCATCTCTGTCCTTCTCACTCGCTGAGGTTACTGACTGCTTCTCTATAGTGCCCAGGCCCCTTCCTAGCAGTGTTTGATTTGTCTCCCTTGGCTGTGATCAAGTCATCCATCTCCAAATAATTATTGATCTAGAATGAACTCCATCACCAGCCCCCATGATTCATTACTCATCCTTCTCATTCCCCTTTAGATTCTCATCTCCCACTAATATGAAGCTTACAAACCAGATGGGATTATGAACATGTTCAAAATCAAGGGTCCTCAATGGGAGATCACCCTCCCACCTCAATTGGGCTTCTAACTCTAGATCCAAATCCAGAGCCATGACCTACCCATCATTATTATCATCATATGTAATGCTCATGGTCTTAGTGCCCATGTTACATCGGACTTCCTCACCATAGAAATCAAAAAGAATAATGTCATTGTTGTTGTTGTCAAATAACACAAAAAACCCAATAATAAACATACAATTCTCTTAGAAGATTATGTTGCATGGACTTCTACACTCTGACCCCTCCAGCAGACACAAATGGGTATTTTGGCACAATAAATATGTTACTGAGACAGTTCAAGATTGCAATAAATTCATCACTACCAAGGTGTCCAACGGCGTCACATCCTTATTTATGACTTTGGTTTTTGGAAGCTATGACCCTCTTCAAAGGGAATCTTTATGGAGTGAACATAATACCTTTGATCTCGGCCACCGTCCATTGTTTGTTTGGGGTGACTTTATTGTCATTTTCCACACATAGGAAAGGAAAGGTAGAATCCCATTCCAGATGAAGGCCATCATGAAGTTTGTTCAGTTTGTGGCTGGGAAGGGCCTTATTGATCTCAGCTTCTTAGGTGACAGTTTAACCTTGTGCAACAACTTCAGGGTCAATCACCACTTGTGGAGTTTATTGGATAGGTGTCTAGACAACATGAAATCCATTTCCCTTTTCTCAAACACCATATTTTTCCATCTTGCTTGAGGTATTCTAATTCACTCCCCCCTCTTGGTTTCCAATTCTTCTTGGCATGATCATCAGGAACGGTTTCACTTCCACCAGTAGTGGGTTAACATCCAAGGGTACCAGGAAATGGTTTTTGAAATTTGGAATGAACCCTTGTAAGAGTATCGGGCCACCTTCAACCTTAGTGACCTGACATTGAACCCTAATAGGTGTGTGTTCACCCCTTCCTCATCAAGAACCTTGACCACCTAGGACTACTGTCACATATGGGCTCCTTTAGAGTATTCTGATAGATGGAATGATACTTTAGTATTATTTTATTATTAAAACATGTTTGATATTTATGTGTGACTATATACTTATTATATTTTATTATTATTTCTTACAAACCACCACATGAGTCGAGTAACCGGATTGAAATCCATATTGGTACTTTGGTTCGGATGTGGATATGGTTTTTATGTGTTTGTGACATGTGTATGTGTGGATATATGGGTATTTAGGCATGATGATATTGAATTTTGGGCAGATACCTAGGAGAGGTAGATGTATCATTCTTGATTATTCTTGTGTTTGGTCTGGGGTGATTTTTGGAAACTATAATGAATCTAATGTAATTATATTTAATGAAGATGAATAAATACTAATGGTTAGCCTCTATTAATCTTTATTTTTATAAGGTATCAGTTTTATTCTACTATATTTAGAAGTATTTTTTGTGTACTTGAACCATAAATACTAATATTTGAGATTCAAATAGGATGAAGATGAATAAAGATAGGATGGATGCTAATTGTATGATAATAGAGTACAAGAACAGAGTGAAAGAGTTCATAAAGTTTTCAAAGGATCACATAAAGGATCCTTCTCAAATTCTTGGTCCGTGTTTACATTGTTGTTATTCTAGAAAACTTACTCCAGAGGAGTTGGATGAACATTTGATATGTAATGGAATAGATCAGAGTTATACATTTTGGAATAAACATGGAGAAAAGGCGAATCTTGCTACTGGATAGGATAAAACTACGTTTTATCGATCATCAGATATGAATAAAAATGTGGATAATGAAGAAGACCGTATGGAGGATGTGATTAAAGATGTCAATGATTATGAAGATCGTATTGTGGAAATGACAAAGACAATTAAAGATGAACTCCATGATTGACCAAAATTGTTTGAGAAGTTAAAGAGTTGTGTAAAGACGCCATTGTATGATGGTTGCAATAAGTATACAACAATGTCAGCTGTACTGATGTTGTATAAATTGAAAGCAGAAAAAAGATGGAGTGATGTCATTTTTACAGAACTAAATTCTCTTTAGAATGAAATGATCCAAAAAGATAATGAGCTCCCAATCCTGACATATGAAGCTAGACGAATGCTAAACTCGATGGTTGTGATTTCTAAAAGAATACATGCCTTCCCGAAAGACTGTATATTGTTTCACAAGGAGAAACTATCACTTATAGAATTCCTAAATTGTGGTGCTTCTCGATACAGGAATGATAAATCCAATCCTAAATTTTTTTTACGGTACCTTCCAATCATTCCATGGTTTAGGCGTCTATATAGAAGTGATGAAACTGAAAGACAATTGTCGTGGCATACAGATAAAAGAAATAATGATGGAAATTCTGTCATCTGGCCGACTCTCCTCAACGGAAGAAAATTGATCATGAGTATCCTGAATTTTGAAAAGTGCCGAGAAACCTTCTTCTAGAATTATCTACAGATAGAGTGAATCCTTTTCTATTTCAAACCACCACTCATAGTAGATGTCCTATTATGTTGGAAAATTATAACATGCCACCCTGGTTATGCATGAAGAGGAAATTCATCATGTTATCTATGCTTATATCAGGACGAAATCAAATAGGTACCGATATTGATGTTTATTTGGCTCCTTTGATTGAGGATTATAAGTTATTGTAGGATTCAGGTGTTATATTGTATGATTCTTATAAAACTGAATTCTTCACTTTGAGAGCGATCTTGTATGGGACCATAAATTATTTCCCTGCTTATGGAAATTTTTTAGGCTATAGAATTAAAGGAACTCAAGGATGTCCTGTGTGCAATGAATATACAAAATAAATTAGGTTGAAATATTCATCGAAATATATGTTTCTAAGACATCATATATTTATACCTCGTCGTCATAAGTACCGATCATGGATGACATCATTCAATGGAAGTTCAAAACAACACACATCATCCTCTCCACTAACTGGTGATCAGCTGTTTGAGAAATTAAAATATTTGAACACTTTTTTTAGTAAACCATTTTTGAAAAATCTTATGAAAATCGGTTGGAAAAAAGAAATCAGTATTTTTTTGAATTACCGTTCTGGAATTGATTATACGTAGACCATTTTCTTGATGTGATTCATGTGGAAAAAAAATGTATGTGACATTGTTATCAGAATGTTGCTAAATTCCCCTGAAAAAAAAATGGAATTAAGGTAAGGTTATACATGGTTGACATGGGAATACGAGAAGAGTTGCCTCCTGTGAAGGATGAGAATCGAATGTTTCTTCTTCCAGCTGCTTATACTCTTTCTAGGGAGGAGAGATATCAGTTTTTCAACTTCTTCAATGATGTATTGTTTCCTGAGGTGTATTAATCAAATATCAAGAACATTTTGTCAATTAATGATTTGATGTTAAAAGGTTTTAAATCACATGATTTCCATGTTTTGATGCAAGATCTAATTCCTATATCTTTATATTGAAATTTTTCCATGAATGTTCATCATAAGTTAACCAAACTTAGCTTCTTTTTCAAAGATATATGTAGTAAAGTTTTAGACCTGGAAAAGTTTCCCACTATGGAAAAAGAAATTATCATCATGTTTTGTGAATTAGAAAGTTTCTTCCCGCCAACATTCTTTTATATGATGGTTCATTTGATGATTCACTCGGTGAGAGAGATTCGACTTTGTGGTCCTGTTCACTACAGATAGATGTATCCTATTGAATAGTATTTGATGATTTTGAAATGGTATGTCAAAAATCGAAGTAGGCTAGAGGGTTTTATAGTTGAGCGATATATTGTTGAGGAAGCCATTAAATTGTTTACCGAATACCTATCTGATGTGGAAAGAATTGGTCTCCCAAAATCTCATCAGACTAGATGCATTGAGGGTGAGGGAATTTTGGGAAGAGAAGTTGTGACAATCAGTATTACAGATCGGGAGCAGGTCCATATTTATGTTTTCCATAATAGTTTGGAGGTATCTCCATATATTGAAACACACAAAGTTATTCTTACGTAGTTGAATCCATCAAGGGCTGAAAAAAGGTTATAAAATACACATAATCACCAGTTTATAGGATAGTTTGAAGACCATATTTTTAAGTAGTTGGATGAAAATCTGAATTCAATTTCAGAATGACTTCAATGGCTTGCCACTGGACCACGTGTGTATGTATTATCTTACAGTGGTTATGTAATTAATGGTTATAAATTCTATAAAGATGAACATGATGAAGATAGTACCATGCAAAATTGTGGAGTTACAGTAGTCAATGAACCGATGCATTTTTCTAGTAGTAAGGACAGAAATCCAATTTATGCAAATATGTCATAATTTGGCACTATCAAACTAATATGGGAGTTGGATTATACGACATTCAAATTGACGATTTTTCAATGAAAATGTTTTGATAACAATAGTGGTGTTAAAATAGATGAATGGGGATTTGTGAATGTTTATTTTAGTAAAGAAGGGTACAAATACGAACCGTTTATAATGTCATTACAAGAGGTACAATTTTTTTATGTTCCAGATCCCACAAACCAAAAGTGGATGATTGTTCTATTATCGTCCAAAACTACTAAAGGGTCTGATGAAAATTCGGTTTAGGACGATATTTTTAGTGGTACGTGTCAATCATTTTGGAGTTTTCTTAATGTAGATGATGTTTTGTATGTTAGAGTAGACCCCAATGAAGGGATTTGGATAATCGATAGAGGTGTCAAATCCCTTCAACCTATGAAAAAAAGAAAGAGAGTTACATAAATAGATTAGATTTTGTTTGTAATACAGATCTTGTTATCTCATGTTATTATATTATCATTACTAAATTTATGTAACCTAAATTAACTTTTCAACCAATTTTGCAGAAAATGACTTTGGCACATTCTGGTGCTCCCATCCTTGAGGCTGAACAAGTCACTCGAGCTGATGTTGCTACGGCTGCTGCTGCTCCTGCTACTCCTACAACTGCTGCTTCTCCAACTGCTGCTCCGGCTGCGGCTCCTGGTGCTCCTGCTGCTCCTCCTGCTATGGCTCCTATTTCTCCTAATACTCCTACATCGGTTGCTGTTGTTCCTACTGTTGCGGCCCCTACTACTCCTAGTGTTGAGGTTCAGCAACTATCAGCGCATTCCGTTCATACAATTTCAGATGAACATATAGATGATGTCGATATCGATGAAGTGGTCAGGAATTAAGGACCGACGTCACAGAAAATATAGGTGCATCGTAATTTGACAGTGTTATCCAAAGATCTTAAGGTGAAAAGAAAAGGCATCAAATATGAAGTTAGATGGAATGTATGAGGACAACATGGGAATAACAACATGGCTATGTTTAGTAGCTACATTGGAGATTTCACTCAGCAACGTGTGACGATCGACATAGATTCATGGATCCATGTTGTGTCTGGGATGATGGTTGTGATCTGGGAAGAAATTACGGTAACATTTTGAATTTATTTCTTTAATTTACTAGGAAATAAAATAATGAAACAATGTCTTACACTTCTTAATCTATTGCAGAGTACATTTATAGGAGATGATTCACACAAGGATTATGTACTAAGGATTACAGGAAGGATTCATCGAGTTTTTCTCACTATTTAAAAAAAATGTCACATAAAAGATTCCAAATGTAAAATAAACTCGCACCCACCCATTTTCTATGCTCACCTAATATCCCAAGAAGCATGGGATGCATTTATTGGCCTCTGTGGGGATGATATGTTTTAGGTACAATATGTGTGATAATACGTTGTTTGGGGTTACCTTTATTCATCACTTCGATTGAAAATATTTCATTTATGAAACAGAAACATTGTACTGAAAATATAGAATGTGCATCAATACCAACATACCCCTATCGTAAAGCAAGGATAGAGTACGCTTCATTAGAAAATAAAATGGTACGTAGTTTGAATTTATAATAATATTATTAGGTGACAATAAAAAACATCATAATTATCTTTCTATGTTTATATGTAGATTGATGAGTCTAAAACCAAATACACTTCCATCCCACATCATGTGTTATGGAAGGAGGCACGTGTGAATAAGGAAGGGAAGTCAGTAGATGAGAACACACAAAAAGTGTGGGAAATATTTGTAAGTATTTCATGATGATAAAAATATTTTTTTTTAATTTATATTACATAAAAATAATTAGTAATTTTCCTATATCCAACAATCACAGGAATCAGCTACTCTTATAGAGGATACAGACCTTTTATCGACAGCTTTGAGCCAGCTAGAATAATACGGTCATGTCAGAGGTGTCGGGGTTGGGGTGACACCCCAAGTATATTTTGAGAAAAAGATGAAAACTGATGATATAGATGAAAAATTGGATGAAATGAGCGAAAAAATATCAACCCTTGAAATTATTTGGAAATGGCAGCGATAGTTGTTAGCAAATTTTATGGGTGGGAAGCAAAGGGAAGACAAAACTCAGGAATAACCAGTGCATGAACATCCTTCCCCACACCCCACCAGCGTTTAGGCGAGCCATTCCCCTCAAAGAACTATCTTAGCCATGGAAATCGATATTCTAATAATTGTTCCCATGAAATATGATTCAGAAAAACACCGATAATTTTTCTGTACTGATCTTCTACAGGGTGATAATGATTGTGATTTATATCTGTGAACAACCACCTATAACCTTGTAGTGAGGGATATAGTGTTCAGTATCCCAGATGCCGCGCTGCATAGTAGACCACTTCTGAAGGATCATGTGAAAGTGATGATTACTATAGCTCATGAGCCTAATGCAATGCTACCTATTCAACTTGATGACATTTATATTCATACTATCGAAAAGGCTATTGGGACATTCATTTCATGGCCTTCACAACATGTAAGATTACATATAGAAAAAGAGGTATTTATTTCCTTTTTTTCAAGCTAAACCTCTAACAATTAATGAAAAAAGGGTATGAACCAATGATTGTTGTTATAGACGGAGAAATGGAAGGGGTGAAAAACGTCGTCTCAAATCCATCTAAAGCATCGACCAACTGATACCAAGGATCTACTGAAAGCACAATAACACCACATGTTCTCTATCCACATTTACTAGCATTGAAGACTCATGTGGGTACGAAGCTAAAATATGGTAATAGTCATATAGTGGTTTTCGAAGATAATATATACGCAGAGGAAAGTCAAGATTTCATTGGTGCTGAAAATGTAAATGAGATCCTTGAAAATGGATGGCTAGGCATCACAGATGTAAATGTATATATCAGGTATGTTTCCATGAATTGATTTTCTAAAATCTGATCAAATGTGCTAGGTATGAAAAATTCATTTTATATTGTTGAGAGACGCACTTATGAAAAACAGTTGAAGGAATTTTCCCATGAGCCAAGATTTGGACTCGTTAGTCCTCATACCACAGCAACACACCTAACAAAATTAGAGCCATCAAAAAGGGATGCAATTGTGAATGGATTGCTGAAAACATTTGAAAGCAAGATTAAATATGACCGACTCTTATTAATACCCACCATGCAGGGGTAAAACTCTACGATTAAAGAATATCAATTATATTTTCACTTCTTTTTTTACTTATTCCTTTTTGTGTTTTTAGGAAACATTGGTTGGTAATTGAAGTGAACATGGATACTCTAATGATTTATTTAATGGATTCAAAGCAAGGATATCCATCAAACAGACAACACATAATGGATTTTGTGAATCTGTAAGACACTACATCTTATGTTTTAGGTCTAAAAATCAAGTAATATAATTTATATTACCTTTTACGAAGGATTATGATATGATATGGTGGTGTATCGTTATCATCTAAAAAAAGTAATGAGGATAGGGGCTAAGCATAAGGAGGCGAGAAAGTACTACGTCTGGACAAATATCTGGGTATATATAATAAAATTTCACTATCCAAACACATCTCAATAGAAGGTACATATTCTCTTAATGATCATTTTTTTTGCAGTTTCGAAAACAAACAAACAATAATGATTACAGTTATTATGTTTGTAAATTTATGAAAAATATTCTTTTTCATCAACATACTAGCATCCCTAAAGAGGTATTTTCAAAAACAAATACCAGTTCATTTAATTTATTTATTAATTATTTTTTTATATTTTTCAGTACTACTCTAATTGCCGAAAGGCCTCCTACTCAAAAGATGATATAGATGTGTTCAGAAATGAGTGGGCCATATACCTGATGGAAGATTGTACACAAATACAATGAATATCTGACTTGGGGACATGTACAATTGGTGGTAATTTTTAAGAGGGGTTAAGGGGATCAAAAGATGAAACATTGTTGTCAGTAAATGTTCGTATTAAAATTGTAGTTGTTATTAAAAAAAACATCCTTTCTATAATGAGTCATTTTCCCATTTTAACAGATGATATGCACTAGCAACATGCAAGAATGATGAACCACTAAAATGGTCTATCTTTTGTTTAAAATAGACACACTTTTAAGTGAAAACAAAAAATGACGTACAAAAATCCAACCAAAAGCATTAGATTTGTGTTGATACTTTGGGAGAACGATCCACAGGTCCTTGTGATGTGTAATAGTCATCCCCGCCACAATCCGAGGAATGGTGTAACCACAATCACTCAAAGGGTCTCTCTTTTGTTTAAAAAGGACACGATTTGAATTGAAAACAACAATTGGATAATTAAAATCTGACCAAACACATTCGGATTGTCTTAATATTTCATTAGAACAATCCATGGGTCCTTTGTGACATGTACGAGCCATCCCCACCTCAATTTGAGGCACTTTGTGTCCGGTACCCCTCAAAGGGTCTATCTTTTGATTAAAATGGACACAATTTTAAGTGACAACAACAACTAACCTACAAAAATCTAACCAAACACATTTGGATTGTGTTGATCCTTTTGTAGAATGATCCATGGGTCCTTTGTGAAGTGTACGAGTCATCTCCGACTCAATATGAGGCACGGTCTGGCCGGTAACACTCAAAGGGTCTCTCTTCGGTTTAAAATGGACACAATTTTATGTGAAAAAAAAACTGACCTATGGAAATCTTACCAAACCCATTCGTATTGTTTTGATCCTTTAGGATAATGATCCACGGGTCCTTTGTGACATGTACGATTAAACCATACCTCAATCCGAGGCGCATTGTGTCCAATATCACTCAAAGGGTCTCTCTTTTGATTAAAATGGACGCAATTCTATGTGAAAACACCAACTGACCTAAGGAAATCCAACCAAAACGCATTTGGATTGTATTTATCATTTATAAGAATGATCCATGTGTCCTTTTTGATGTGTAAAAGTAAAACCCACTTCAATCTGAGGAACGGTGTGGCCGGTACCACTCAAATGATCACTCTTTTGTTTAAAATGGACACAGTTTTAAGTGAAAACAACAACTAACCTACAAAAATCTTACCAAGCACAATATAATTGTGTTTATTCTTTAGTAGAACAATACACGGGTCCTTTGTGATGTGTATGGGTCATCACTGCCTCAATCGGAGGCACGATGTGGCCGGTAGCACTCAAAGGGTCTCTCTTTTGTTTAAAATGGACACAATTTTAAGTGAAAAATACAACTGACCTATGGATATATGACCAAACCCATTCATATTGTGGTTATCCTTTAGGAGAACAATATATAATTCCTTTTTGATGTTTACGAGTCATCCCCGTCTCAATCTGAAGTACAATGTGGCCGGTAGCAGTCAAACTGTCTCTCTTTTGTTTAAAATGGACACAATTTTAATTAAAAACAACAACTGACCTACATAAATATAAACAAACTGATTTTTATTGGGTTTATCCTTTAGGATAACTATACAAGGGACGTTTGTGATGTGTAAGTGTCATCCCTTCCTCAATCGGAGGCACGTTGTGGTTGTTAGCACTCAAAGTGTCTCTCTTTTGTTTAAAATGTACACAATTTAAATGAAAACAACAACTGGCCTATGGAAATCTGAGAAAACCCATTCATATTGTGTTGATACTTTAGGAGAATGATCCACGGGTCCTTTACGATGTGTATGAGTCATCCCTGCCTCAATATGAGGTAATGTGTGGTCGATAGCACTCAAAGGGTCTCTCTTTTGTTAAAAATGGACACAATTTTAATTGAAAACAACAACTGGCCTATAAAAATCAAACCAAACACATTAATATTTCCTTGTTTATTTATAAGAACGATTCAAGGGTCCTTGGTGACGAGTACGAGTCCGCCCCACCTCAATCTGAGGCACGGTGTGGCCGGTACCAATCAAAGAGTCTCTCTTTTGTTTAAATTGGACCCAATTTTAAGTGAAAACAACAACTGACCTACCAAAATCCAACCAAACCCATTCGGATTGTGTTGATCCTTTATTATAACGATAAAAGGGTCCTTTGTGATGTGTAAGATTCATCCCAACCACAACCTGAGGTACAGTGTGGCCAGTAGAACTCAAAGGGTCTCTCTTTTGTTTAAAATGGACACAATTTTAAGTGAAAACTACAACTGACCAACTGAAATCCAAAAAAAACCATAAGTATTGTGTTGATTCTTTAGGATAATGATCCAAAGGTCCTTTGTGATGTGTATGAATCATCCTCGCCTCAATCTGAGTCACGATGTGGCAGATAGCACTCAAAGGGTCTCTCTTTTGTTTAAAATTGAAACAATTTTAATTGAAAACAACAACTGACCTATGAAAATCCATCCAAATGCATTTTTATTGACTTGATCATTTATAATAACTATCCAAGGGTCCTTGGTGATGTGTATGAGTCAACCCCACCTCAATCTGAGGAGCGGTGTGGCCGATACCACTCAAAGGTTCCCTATTTTGTTTAAAATGGACACAATTTAAATTGAAAACAAGAACTTCACTATGAAAATCCCACCAAATGCATTCAGATTTCCTTGATCTTTAATAGGAACGATCCAAGGGTCCATGGTGATGTGTATGAGTAAACCCCACCTCAATATGAGGCACGGTGTGGCCAGTACCACTCAAATGGTATCTATTTTGTTTAAAATGGACACAATTTTAAGTGAAAACAACAACTGACTTGTGGAAATTAGACCAAACGCATTCTTATTGTGTTAATATTTTAGTAGATAGATACACGGGCCCTTTGTGACATTTACGAGTCATCTTTGCCTCAATATGTGGCACAATGTGGCATCTATCCCTCAAAGGGTCTCTCTTTTGTTTAAAATTTACACAGTTTTAATAGAAATCAACAACTGACCTATGAAAATCCAATAAAATGCATTCATATTGACTTTATATTTTATAATAACGATACATGGGTCATTTATGACATTGAAAAGTCATCCCTGCATCAATATGAGGTATGGTGTGGCTGGTACCCCTCAAATGGTCTCTCTTTTGTTTAAAATGGACACAATTTTAAGTGAAAACAACAACTTACCTACATTAATCTGACCAAACACATTCATATTGTGTTGATCCATTATGATAATTATCCATGGGTCCTTTTTAATGTGTATCAGTCATCTCTGCCACAATCTGAGGCGCGGTGTGTCCAGTAGCACTCAAAGGGTCACTCTTTGGTTTAAAATGGACACAATTTTAAGTGAAATCAACAACTGACCTATGGAAATCCGAACAAACACTTTAGGATTGTATTTATCTTTAATAATAATGATCCACAGGTCCTTTTTGACATGTAAGAGTCATCCCCACCTCAATATGAGGCACGGTGAGGCCGGTAGCACTCAAAGGGTCTCTCTTTTGTTTAAAATGGACAAAATATTAATTGAAAACAACAACTGACCTATGAAAATTTGACCAAACGCATTCGGATTGCCTTTATATTTTATAATAACGATCCAAGGGTCCTTGTTGACATGTATGAGTCATCATCTCATCAATATGAGCCACTGTGTGGTCAGTACCACTCAAAGGGTCTCTATTTAGTTTAAAATGGACACAATTTTAAGATAAAACAACAACTGACTTACAGGAATTTGACCGAACACATTCTTATTGTGTTTATACTTTATTAGAACGATCCAGGAGTCCTGTTTGATTTGTAATATTCATCCCCACCTCAATATGAAGAACGGTGTGGCCGCTATCACCCAAATCGTCTCCCTTTTGTTTAAAATGATCACAATTTTAATTGAAAACAACAACTGACCAATGAAAATCTGAACAAATTCATTCCAATTGTCTTGATCATTTATAAATACAGTCCAGGGGTTATTTTTGACGTGTATGATTCATCACCACCTCAATCTGAGGAATGGTGTGGCCGATACCATTCAAATAGTCTCTCTTTTGTTTAAAATGGACACGATTTTAAGTGAAAACGACAACTGATGTACGAAAATCATACCAAACGCATTCGGATTGTGTTGAACCATTATGATAATTATGCATGGGTCCTTTGTGACCTGTATGAGTCATCTCTTCTTGAATATTATGTACGGTGTGTCCGGTAGCACTCATAGGGTCTCTCTTTGTTTTAAAATGGACACAATTTTATGTGAAAACAACAACTGACTTATGGAAATCCGACCAAAAGAATTTGGATTGTCATGATGTTTTATAAGAAAAATCCATGGGTCCTTTTTGATGTGTATGAGTCCACCCCGCCTCAATCTAAGGCACGGTGTGGCCGGTTCCACTCAAAGGGTCTCTCTTTTGTTTAAAATGAATACAATTTTAATAGAAAACAACTATTGACCTATGAAAATCCGACCAAACGCATTCGGACTGCCTTGATCTTTTATAAGATTGATCCATGGGTCCTTTGTGATGTATATGAGTCATATATGCCTCAATCCGAGGCATGGTGTGGCTGTTACCACTCAAAGGGCATCTCTTTTGTTTAAAATGGACACAATTTTTAGTGAAAACAACAACTGTCCTACAAAAATCCAACCAAATGCATTCCGATTTTGTTGATCGTTTAGGGTAATGATCCACGGGTCCTCTGTGATGTGTAAGAGTCATATCGGCCACAATCTGAGGCATTGTGTTGAAATTTGCACTCAAAGGGCCACTCTTTGTTTTAAAATGGACACAATTTTATGTGAAAACAACAACTGACCTATAGAAATCTAACCAAATGCATTCAGATTATCTTTATCTTTTATAAGAATGATCCATGAGTCTTTCGTGACGTGTACGAGTCAACCCCACCTCAATCGGAGGCACGGTGTAGTTGGTACCACACAAAGGGTATCTCTTTTGTTTAAAATGGACACAATTTTAAGTGAAAACAACAATTCACCTACAGAAATCTGACCAAACACATTCAAATTGTTTTGATCCATTTGGAGAATGATCCACGGGTCATTTGTGACGTGTACGAGTCATCCCCGACTAAATTTGTGGCACAGTGTGGCCGGTAGCACTCCAAGGGTCTCTCTTTGGTTTTACATGGACACCAGCCCACCCCTGGAACCCCCCGCCCCGACACCCTGGATACCAGCCCACCCCCTGGAAAGCCCCCTCAGACACTGCAATCCCCCCAGACACCCCCTACCCCCTTGAACAGCCACGCAAAACCCTTGAACATCCCCCAACCACCTGATTTTTTAATTGAATTCATTATGTTCATAATTGACTTATGAATTATATGTTAATGTGGTACATGTATACTTGTTGTATGGGTATACATGGCCTAATTTGATTGTGATTTATGTGTTAATTTTTTATGGGTACACTTTCTCTAATTAGCTAGTTGAGATGCTGATTTTTTTTGTAGGTGTTCGTGTGTGCTGCTACTGATTATTTCGTAGCAGCAGAGAAGTCATTTATCAACACTTTTTTAGCGCTAAAAAATGGATCTTTTATCAGCACTAAAAAAGTGATGATAAAATCAACCATTATCAATGCTAAATATGAAATGATAAAAAATCAGTTTATCAGTGCTAAAAAAGCGCTGATAATACACGCATTTTCAGCGCTCATTTAGCACTGATAATGGGCTATTTTATCATAGTTTTTTAGGGCTGATAAAGAACCCCTCTATCAGCGCTCAATAAGCATTGATAAAGGGTACCCCTATTTATAAGCGCCGAGCTTCACATCGCTTTTTTAGCACTAATAAAGCCCATTTTGAGCACTGATAAAGATCGTCTTTATAGTAGTGAACATTAATATGGATTGTGTTGTTAGGATTAGGATGATATTATGGGTTTTTTTATTATTCTTAGTTAAATAAATAACTATTATGTGAATCTTAGAGTTCTCCATTATCAATTTATCATGGTAGAAAAATGATATATAGAGATCTTCAAGGGTATTACTGGTGGGATAGAATGAAAAGTAATATTGCTGATTTTACCATTAAATGTCAGAAAAGATAATAGGTTAATGTTGTGTGATAGTTACTGAAGGGGTTTCATTAACCATTAAAATTTCTTATGTAGAAATAGGAAAATATATCCCTGGACATTTTTGTGGTAATATCGAAGACATCTTGAGGTAACAATGAATTTTGGGTTATTGTTGATCATTTGACTAAATTTTTACATTTCTTTCCTATTCGAGATACTATGTATTTGGATAACATTTGTTTACTATACCTCAAAGATATTGTCAGATTACATGAAGTTCGTATTTCTATCACTTCTACCCATAATCCTTTGGTTACATCTATCTTTTGGAAGGGTTGTAAGAAGTTATTAGACATATAATTAAATTTCATCATTACTTTTTAACTTTAATATGAAGGACATAATGAGGGAAAACATACATTAGAGGATATTCTTTGAACTTGTTAAACGGAATACCCAGAATGTTGGGATCAATACCATTCTTCATTGGAATTTTCTTACAGTAATAGATATCATTGAAGTACACATATGAAATATTTTGATGGATTATATGGATATTATTGTTAAACTCTAGTATTTTAGGATGAAGTCGGTGAAAGAAAGTTGATGGGACCAAAATTACTAGAGGATGTGGTATAAAAATTTCAAATAATTCAGTGATACATGCGGATAGCTCAGAGATGAAAGAAAAAAATCTAAAAATTATCAAAGGAATTAAATTTCATTAGAGGTATGTGATCATGTTTTTATTAATATATCAACATTGAAAAGCTAGACCTGTTGCCTACCAAGTATAGTTGTCTCTATGTTTATCTCATGTACATAATATCTATCATATTTTTATGTTGAGAAAGAATGATCTAGATTCATCTCCTATTTTGAGAACATAAATAGTTCAGTTGGAAGGGAACAATTCAATTGAAGGGAAACCTGCATCGATTCATGATCATAGATAACAAGTATTACGGAATAAGGTAATCCAAAAGTTAATGGTCTTTTGGATAAATATAATTTTTGAAGAAAAATATGGGAATATGAAAATGTTATGAGGGAAATGTACCGTCACTTAGTTAATACATAATTAAATACTGTGAGGACACAATTTCCACAAGGTGGGGAGAATGTAACACCCCAAGGAATTAAAATCAATTTGAAATACATGAAACACTAAGTCTCAACATAATGACACTTTTTAATGATATGGTTATAACCTATCCATTAAATATTATTTTTTTCATTTCTATGTTTTGAATTTTATGAAGCAAAAATACATAGTTACAATTAGTAAGATATTTGGAGTCTGATATGACAATTTTAATTGTTACTGAACAGTAACCTACCAATATGAATAATATTTTTACACTTATTAATAGTAATATGACCTTTATAGATAATAAATTGGAAAAAATCATAGTATCCTTACAAATTAATGTATATTAAAAAGGCATCTTATGAGTGAAAATATGATCATTATATTATTGTTGGTATTTTTGTAATTCATAATTAATTAATAATTTTTTTATTAGTCTATTAATATTAAAGAAAAGTGATTATGATAAAATATAATCATAAGTTATTTTTCCCTTGGATATAAGATAATTTTATGAGACATAGTATAATTTTTCCAGGTGATTTAAAATTAGTAATAATTTTAAAGTTGTTTATTTTCAAATAATTTTTTTTAAACTAAATTTCCAAAATTCATAAACTTTTTTGACAAAATGGATTTCAATTATTAATTATACATTTTGAAAAATGGTTGGGGTATAATTTTGGGATTTTTCTGAAATACATGAATTATTGTGAGTAGAGAAATTCAATAAGTGAAACATTATGATAAATAAATGAATTTCATCATCAGGCTTGAGTCCTAAATGACATAAATGACCATAGGATTGAACTCACATTTTTTTTTCTATTTTTTGTCATAGGAATCATGACTATTTATAGTATTGAGAAAAAATATTTAACGAATGATTAAAATAATGGAAACAGACTCCCATCCTCCACTATAAAAACCACCCTCATCCCAGTCTACCTATCTCACAAATAAATCATTGAGAATTGCCTAAATTAATCCAAATATTCATAACAAGTAACTTACCCACATCCTTGAACTACTGGTCTCACCAAAAGTCCAAAACCAAATTCATTATGGAGGATCTCTAATAAAAGATATCAAGAGGAAAACGCCTCTTTCATTTTCTTGAGTTTTTTTCAATTTTTTTATAATTAGAGTTTAATAACCTCCCCTTATCCCATAAGATCTCTTTTTTTATAAACTATGTATTATTATCATTTTTATGGAACAATTCACCAACATACTCATTTTCAACTCCCTCTTATTCTAAAAATTAAATACATCGTCAGTGATGTGTCGATTTACCGACATTGTAGATGATGTGTCTTCAATTTCACTTAATTTCACAAAATCAGGTTTTAGAACCATTTTAATAATTCAAAAATATTATAAATATTATTATATGAACTATCTTTTTCTATATAGTAAACTTTTATGCATAATATTAATAGTACAGGGTGAAACCAATTCATGATTATCGAAGCACCACTAAAATGATATAAACATCATTAATATTTTATCTAATGATTCATCATCATATATAATATAAAACTAATTTATTGTGTCATTTAATATTCATTAAATATATTAACAAAATATCAGTTAACTTTTTTTAATTTTCTTCCATTCGACGTGAAAATCTATTATGAACCGACCATGTAAATCTTGTAACGAACAAACCCGAAACAACGGAATAAACAAAATAATATTAATTGATGAGAAAAATAATGTTATAAAATTATTATATAATGTGTTATAGAAATTAATATTATTTAGGAAAATATTAATAATACTTTTTTTACAATTATAAAAGAGGTCAATTATGTTTGAGGAGATATGAACATGAGGTTCAATAATTTTTTAACAAATTTCTATTATATGGGTTAACCATATACATTATTTGTTATGTGGAATTATGACTATTGGTGTGAAATTTTTTTGTTTTATAATGTTTTATTATTTTTTCTTATAAATTATACACATATCATTTCCACTCAAATTACTTCTCACACCAATTATATTTCTAAGGGAGATTTCTTTTAAAATCACTTTAAATATATATTCTGTGAAATTAAAATATATTGATTTTATGTACATGACATGAGTGGTTTATCATAATTTCATGATGATTTATTTCTATTATATTTTGATAATATATTTACACATTAATTTGTTATGAATATAATTTCATTATTAGGTGCACATTTTTTTATATTTTAAAAGTTATTGTTTTATTAATAAGGGTATTTTGAACAACTGAATGTGTTTTTATAAAGGTTTAAAATGGTTATAATGTGTTTTATTCATGATCAGTTAATTGTACAAAGTTATGATGGTAAAATCCCATTATAGATCAAAATATGATAGGTTTTTTCCAATTACAGATCAAGATATTTTGGGTTGAGCCCATTATAACTCAAGAGATGATGGGTGAGGGCCATTAAAGCTCTCTAATGCATTGGGTAATCTGGAGATGGAATTTGAATGAATGGTTATTCAATTTGTATGGGTGATTGTAAGAGTGATATGGTTAATATTACCCAAGGAAACCACATGACATTTCTATTCATTGTAATGAGTTTTTATTAAATGGGATTCATTGATTTCTATGTTATCATTTGATGAACACTTTGTTTCTTTATATCCCTTACTATGAATTTTTTATCATACCTGGTTTTTAGATGTTTTTCATAGGCTATAAAGATATATAAGAGAAAGAAGGATATCAATATAAATGTTATTAATATTTGTCAAATATTTTTTTTAATTTTCAAACCATTACATTCTAGGAAAAGTGGATAATGTTTTAGTAGTATCATCATGTGTGGTTAAGGGATGTTATTTATTTTTAATGTCATAATTATCTGAAAATATAAAACTGAAATGATCCCCGTTGTGTTTTAATGTATGTTCTTATCTAAAACTCATGATTATATAATGTTTTAAGTCGGGTTCCTTATTGTAAAAACTTATCAGACTAATCTGTTGATATATGGTCCCCTGAAAAAAAGGAATTATAAATACATATTGTAGAGGTGTTAAATAATATCACATAGTTGTGAAGGTTTTATTATTAGAGGTCCATTATAGTATATATCACCACCCTCAAAGAGGGAGTGTTGGTTTAGTGTAAATAGGGATCTTTCTACCCTCAACAACTAAAAACCGATGTTTTATTCATTATTATTTGTCTGCTAATATATTTACTTACTGAAGTGAACACATCATATTTTCATAAATCAAAATTAAGATAAAATCATGAATCTATCAAGATTATCAAAAATAAAAAATTCACCCCCATTTTATATCTTATTATTATTCTGACATAACATCATATACATTTTCAGACCACTTGAAATTTTGTCCATTATCCAAATTTTATATTCAAATTCTCAATAGATATCCTCAAAATATTATCCTTCTGGGTTTTTTTTCAATATATTGATCATTATAGATATTTTTTAAAATATACTACTGTAGTGTATTCTCATGAATGAAAACAAAAATTGTTCACGAAATATATAATACATATGGATTGTACATATTCATAGAAGATATTTTTAATAAAATTGAAAACACTCAAAGTCACATTAATTAATAAGATTCAATTTTCTAGTGTTGTAAAAAAATTTAAGAGTAATTATACTTTTAATGGGTATTTTGATACATAATATTATCCAATATATGAATGTGTTACTACCAATTTAATTCCATATAAGTGCCTTTTTATATCTTTATTAAATTCCTTTTGATACCAATTTATGATTGTTTTAACTTAATCATAAGTAATTTAAATGTAATGAATTAATACATTAAAATCATGTAATAAAATTTGATTTATTGATAAATTATAGTATGTTCCAATTATTTTAATATTCATTTTCATGTTTTGGAAAATTCACACAAGGGTCATTTCAATGTATGTGGGCATTCATATAAGGGTCAGTTCCATTTATAGTTCAATTCTATATAACGGTAACCCCATTATAAAAATCATAATCCCTATAAATTACAGATACAAAAATAAAATATTAAATATCGTTTATTTATCTAATAACGTGAAACATAATAAAAAAATAAGGGATAATTAAAAAAATACCCTTGAAAGATATAATTATCCATTTTAATAAATATGTTAGTTATTTTTAATGTTCAATATAAAAAACCTAAAAATATACATATCCCCCATCATCAAAATTAATCATAGAACAAAACATTTATCAATAATGTATTTTTATATGGAAATATTTGTTATTACACATTAGGATGATTTGAAATTCCTATCATCATGAAAATATATGAGGCGTAGAATTATCTTCTAATAGATTTTAGTTCCTCCAATGAGGTATGATAAATAACTAGTTTGAAAATGGTCATTAGGTCTAGGACCACGTAGGGGACTGTTGGAGATTTTGAAGAACTCATGTATCATAGATCCTTGGTAGGAAGATTATTCAAAAGGGTTTCTGAATCATCAATAGGGATAATGATCATGAAGATCTTTTCCCACATATGAAATTTCCTTGAATAATTCGAAAGGTATGATTAGGTCATAGAAAGCATTTGATTCCAAAACCCTTTAGCAGACTTAGGGATAAAAAGGCTGAATGATGGATCTACATTCCTTAAAAACATATATGTCTATGTTTGGGGATATATTTTAGCATAATGATCATGATCATACCAACTATTTTCCTCAAGTAACATTTGATATAAGAGGGGATAGATCATCACAAAATATCAATAGAATTATATTCATGATTGGGAGGAGAAAGAGAAGAATATGTGTCATGGCTATTTATATCATTGATTGTAGTACCTTTAGTGAGATGATATTGTTCATTAAGACCATCCATTGTAGAGTTAAATTTTGGTGAAGGAATGTATAGTAATCACAACATCTCATCAACAAATGTGTTGCGAGATGTTTTTATGGGGGTCAGTATATATATAGTCTAAGGACATTGGTGGAAAGAAATTTACCATTCACCCAAGGACTAATCATGGTCAATATAAGGTGTACAAATAAAGGTAAAATAGTATCATAAAAAAACAACCAATCATTTTATCCTTATATGGGGCTTCATGTCTTCACCTATGATAGAAATTGGGTGGGATACCATGGAAATGTGAATTTCAGTTACAATGTGAATATAATTATTTTTCAAAATAAATGTTTCAATAATTCTTAATTTTATATTATATATATTAATAATTTTTTTACATTAAATAATGAATCAAATATGAGGTTTAATCATTTATACCATACATTAAAACACAACTAAATATCAAAAGATTTGAATTATGAATAAGATCCATAAATATATAAAATGGTTTGGTTCTATAAAAAATATTTTGTTAAAAAATAAAATATATTAATTTAAAATTTAATTTAACCAGACTTTTATGTTGAATTATTTTAATTAGATTTTAAAATCAAGTCCACAAAATTTAAATTAATAGGGATGTTTAACATAATGTAACTCAAATATTGTTGATTTTTCATGATACATAGATATTATTCAAGAAAATTATTTGTTTTTGAATTCATTCCCATATGTTTCATAAATCATTCCTCCCAAAATTCATGTAATTGAAATGTCATTCCATATTAACACATCGCCTAAAAATTAATTCAAGTAAAATTACCTCTTTTATCTTATAATAGGATCTCACATCCACCCTCTTAAATCCATAATTCCTCGTTGAATCCATTATAGGCCCTTCCTGTTTTTCCTCTTCTTGAATAATTTATCATGTTTGGATGTTGTTGGTTGCATTAAATTTCCCCAATTCATCCATTTTAATCTAATTTTCAAATAGGATACACAAAAACATAACATGGTTGAAACGTTTTCATTGAAGATGAATGTTGTCGTTAGTGTTTTTTATTTCAAAATTTTAGTTTTTGTGACTTTATTTATTTATTATATATAAATTAATTATTATGGTCTATATAGTACATATTTAACAAATTATATTCCAAATATGTTTATAGTCATTGTATTTATAGTTTTGTATAATTATCCTACTTATAAGGTAATTTTTATAAAAAGATACCAAAGCCGTAATGGTTTTTGGGGACTCAACTCTCTTTATATGAGTTATAAGATTTATTAAAAAAACATACTCCTTATATTTTTTATTTCTTCATCAATATATTTCTATTATAGATAATATTATACTTAACTCATTGGGAATTTAAATTCTAAATTAAAATATTTTTCCATTAAAAATTACATTGAAAATTAATTATATCATAGTTAATATTAATTATCTATATTATTAAATATTATTAATATTCCATACCAATAATATTTAATTACATAATTTTTTTTCCATTCTTATTTTTATATCTGTTTTTGATGCTTTCTACGGGGCATGCATATCCGGCTGTGGAGGATGTGCAGTTGTTGCCCTGCATTCCTACTTTCCAAAGGCGGGTGGCATCCGTCACTTATTCAGGGATGTTTTCTCCTTGTTCGAAACAGGATGATGGGATGTTGGTTCTTCTTTTTGTGGATTCCGCCTTGGAACTCATCACCTAGTCCTGTTTTCCCTCATAGATTAAGTCATGGTTCGTGAAACTCATCCTAGTGTCATGTCTTCATGGCTTCCAGTTAATTACACTGCTTCTGTCGTGATATTCCCTGGGGTCCGGTTAGGGACAAATCCTTCGATCGGGGATTAGTCACATTGGACATCACTTTAGTTTCTGGACACTAGAACACTATTGTGTCTGGGTTTCATCCCATTATTATAGGGCCTCTCGAGAGCATGGAAGCCCGAGGCACCCCACATAGAATTCGATGAATTATATTCCATATAAATGTATCTGAGATTTTCCTCAGCTTCCCATGTTTAACATGGGGTATCGCATGAGTATAGCATTTAACTGAGAAAGATTGTACTGATCGAAACAGTAACTAGAGTGGATCACAAGGGTAAAACCCCTGTAGGGAACACTGATGTTGGGGACAACACGTGGTTAGTTACCCGGTTACTGCTAGTAGAAGTGATGAAATTAATTGTCATGATCTCACCGGGATGTGGCGTCCCAGATAAGAATTAGGATGGATGATGGAGGATTGAGAGTTAATAAAGAATTAAATGGAACTAATGTGAGGATGACGATAAGGTTAGGCTTGAGTCTCGAAGAGACGTCCTACATATTCCTGTGTTAGAGAATCAAAGATCACGTAGTTCGTGAAGTGATGGGACACCTAAGAAAATGACCCATATGAAGGGGACCCGGAGGAAGTGGAACCTCTAGGATGGGGCATGAAATTAGAGTGCATGCGAAGGACAGCAGCCCGATTATATGTTGGGCCTTACTTTTGATTAGCGGTGTGAAGATGGTCTTACGCCATTGGGATATACCATCAATATGGGTCCCAACTATAGGGATTACAGCAGCTTACCACTGGGTTTGGGTTGACAACAGCTTACTACTGACACAGATTCACAATGGATTGAGGCCCACAACTTCTTACTGTTGGGTAGGGGATCACAATGACTTACTATCATATGGGTACCAATGGCTTTCCACCGAATGGGGTCACAACAGCATACTACCGGATGGGGTCACAACGGCTTACCACTGAATGGGGCTGAACATCAGGGAGGCCTCCTACATATCTAGTATATGAGACAAGGATCAAATCCCATGTAGTTCTAATGTGTATTGTTAAGCATCTTCCAGGACTAAAAGGGGGCATGCGGTTTTATGTTTTGTGGGACAAAGGTGGTCTGATGTGAAGGGGGTCAAAACCAATGGATTTTGGGCTTGAAGCTCAAGGAGGCTTTGTACATACTGTGCCTTGGCTAGGAAAAAAGTTTATGTTGTTCTGATAGAGTGTTGGTTGAATAGACATGAAGATGGTCGGGATCAATGGGTGTTGGGCTTAAACCATAGGGAGGCTTCCTTTGTACCTTGTCATGGCAAGGATCAAAGTCTACGTAGTTTGAGAGGAATATGTGGTGAACCGACATAAAGATGATTGGAACCAATGGTTTTTGGGATTTAATCACATGGAGGCTTCCAACGTACCTTTCCATGGCAAGGATCAAAGTCCACATAGTTTGAGAGGAATGTGTAGTGAACCAATTTGAAGATGGTCGGCACCAATTGTTGTTGCTCTTGACCCTCAGGGAGGCTTCCTATGAACCTTTCATTGGAAAGGATTAAAGTCCATGTAGTTCGAGATGAATATTTGGTGGACCGACGTGAATATGGTCGGCACCAATGGTTGTTGGGCATGATCATTAGTGAGGCTTCTTACGTACCTTGCCTAGGAAAGGATCAAAGTCCATGTTTTTGGGAGGAATGTGTGGTGAACCGATGTGAGGATGTTGGGAACCAATGGTTGTTGGGCATGAACCTCAGGTAAGCTACCTATGTACCTTTCCTTGTAAAGGATCAATTTCCATGTAGTTCAGGATGGATTGTGTGGGGCATACACTCTAAGGTGGCCTAGAGAGGATGTCATGGGCGGTTCTTTCATTAAGACCATGTGATTCATGCTCGGTGTGAGAAACAAGAGGCAAAAATGACCTGAAGATTACATCACTAAAGGTGCATCTGTGGGATTTTGAGTGGTGATTAAAAATATTTAGTGGCCTAAAAAAGAAAAAATTGGCTTACGCATGGTCCACTGCTTGAAGAGTAAACAGGGGTTTACGCGTGGTTAGCATCCCAAAGGGGAAACATGGGCTTACAATTGGTTAGAATCCCAGGGTAATAATGATTGGGACTTACTCCTGGGTGGAGGCCCAAGCCATGACAAAACCCAACGGGAGAGGGATTTGGAACCAAGGGAGAGAAGATTAGGGATGCTACCTCCTGCAAGAAATGATCGGGGATTAAAACAAGGTGGTTTCCCTATCCCTGCAGACAAAATCCACGCTAATAATGATGATCTCATTCTATTTGAGGAATGATTTAACTCCTGTGGATATGAGTGGGCCTAAACAATGTTCAAGGTGGGGGAACCCTGCGAAGGATGCTTCTGGCGAGGTAAAAGTTTAATGTCATGTGATGAGGATGATGGAACATGGTAGTTTAACATCCTTTAGCTCAGACGAGGTGGGTTCACTCTGCATCCCGTTGGACTTACATAAATGATACCTCTCACCCCATGAGCAAGGGAAGGCATCGTCAATGCTAAGGTGAGGGGGTGTTATAGAGTGATCAATATAGGGGTCCACATTAGCATCGCTATGCGATTAAGAAATAGCCATTAGCATGCCTATGAAAAAAGCATGAGGTGAAGCAATGCAACGAGAAGTGCCACCCAAGGGACATTGAAGTTACTTCATGCAAACCTAAGAAAGTCACATGGTAAAAGGAGTTGCATACCAAAGGGGCTCATAGGTAGAATCCTTGTGTGGCACTGGTGCTTCATATCGTAGAGGGGCTTTGTGAAGGGGTATACTTCGTGATGTGAAGTGGCCTAGCCTAGGTGTAGGGTATACGTGAATATGGAATGTTCATCACAAAGTGGAAAGGCCCTCGCAGAGCAGTACTTTACTATGCAAGGGTTCCTTGTGAAACATAGCATTGTAAAGCAATGTGCTTCACGAAGCATAGTGACTATGCCATAGCATGTGGGTCACATGGGCATGGAGGGTGCTTTGTGAAGGAGAAGTGCTCTGTGAAGACCCAAGTCCCCTTGCGGATCCCATTCATTTGCAAATGCTCGTGGGGTACATGAAGGGCATCCTTATTTGAAGAGGGGGAAAATTCATGCAAAGGGGGAGGCACTTCGTGAACCAAAATTACATTTGAGAGATCATGATTCACAGAGTACATATTTCATTGCGATTTGGGAGATAAGAAGGAGAAAGGTCAAAGGATCCATCCTTTGGGATCTAGGGGAGCTCGGTATTTATAGGAAAGAAGTGTCGTGATGTAGAGCATGCTCACCCCGAAGCCACGTTACATTTTTTTATAACCATCGAGCCTCTCACCTCCTTGCTTCGTGGTGGGTTTGGGAACATAAAATGGGTTCATGGAGCCTCCTAGCTCCTTGCTCTGAGGAGGGTTCACGAAGGTGAAATGGGTTCACTGAGATTCCCACCTCATTACTCCATGGTGGTTTCATGAATGTCCAATGGGTTTGAGGGACCTTCAGCCTCCTTGTTCCATATCGAGTTCACGGAGGGGAAGCATGGAGCTGGACACGATGCTGCGGGGCTCTACGAACGAGCATCGCGATGCAATGCCTAAGGTTTTCTGTTTGTTCTTCTTTCTTCACAATTTATGGCACCAATAAATGACCCCATATACTTGGAGCCAAGGAGAAATCGAGGGTCAATGTCTAAGGGTTAATCACAAAAATCCATCATCCTATCGTGAAGCTAACTTG
Source organism: Viscum album (assembly GCA_963277665.1). Classification (NCBI taxonomy): domain Eukaryota; kingdom Viridiplantae; phylum Streptophyta; class Magnoliopsida; order Santalales; family Viscaceae; genus Viscum; species Viscum album. Next base: position 288,317,442 of record OY728138.1, read on the forward strand.
TTAAGGATGCTTGCGAAGCAGAGAGGTGACAGGCAGGCCAAGTGTGCCCTGAAGCTCACCACGACAAGACGTGCTACGAAGAACTAGATTTATTCACCTATAAATATGGGAGATGACCTCTCTTTTTTTCTATTCTCTTTGTTTTTGGCATTTATCACTCTCGGTTCATGAATCACTGTGTTGTCCACGATTGTTCTACATGAATCGAGCCTTCTGCTTCACGACACACAACAAGTCTTTGACTCCGCGAAGGTGCGCTCAATGGCATGCATCTGAATGTCAGTGTAAGGATTCACGATTCAGTTGCAGGGATAGAGCTTCGTGAAAGTGATTCTTGGAAAGTCTCCAAATCATCAAAATTGAATAGATCACCAAGAATCTGCCAGTGGGTCCATGTGGATGCTACTCGAATGGAGGAGATGGGGAATAACTTGGGTCTAAGAGAGTGGGTACGGAGCCACTCTGATCATGATATGTTGCTGAAGCGACTGCTATAAGGAAAATGGAATTATCCATTGGGTAATATGCCTATCTATATAGATTTGGGCAGAGAGATGACATCATCATCCATTAAAAAAGTAGGTATAAACTAGCTTACTAGTTTAGGAGCACGTCATGCCAGTGCCAGTGGTTCAGGGCGGCTAACCACCATGCCTGGGAAGACTTCACACTTGTCAACGCTGGCTGCCTGTATAATCACATGAACAATGTTGAAGGGAAAGAATTGCATCTGAAGACATCTCCCCACTGTACCAGAAAATCTTGAAGTCATCCCTAAGGAACCCTGGGAAGGGATGGTCCGATGAGTGGGATCTACACCAGGGAAGCAACTTCATAGATGACTAGTCCAAGGGAAACTGGGTAGTTGCCTCGTGTGAAGAGTTCGGGGAAGAGCTGAGAAGACTGGGATTGTATGAGGCGTCTTGGTCATTATAATTCCATATCTATCTATCATAGAAGTTGAGACTATGGTGGTTGAGTAGGTGCTCATCGAGGACCAATACCTTCCACTTACACCATGGGGAGGTTGGCATTGGTTTATGGTATTTGCATCAGATTTTGGGGGTCCCGATACTGGGGGTTATGTATCATGAGTTCCTCCCCATTATGGGTGTGTGGGAGGATCTAGAGAAAATTCTTCCACTTATGATGGTATTGATGGATCTTGTTCCATGAGAGGACCAGGAAGGAGTGGGGGACGTCCATTTCGAGTGATGGTTCAAGAAATTCCTGATATTCTCAGAAGATATGCAGTGTCCGTTGAGGCCCTGAACCTGCCCGAAGTGGGATAAATGAGGCAAGGATAACTCATACTGGTGGATCTTGGAGGATATCTAGTGGAAGACGTGGGGAATCAGCGTTAGTACCGAGCATCAAAGGGTAGTCCTGTTGGCGACATTCATGGAATCTATCATCTTCGATTGGATCCTACGGGTGAGACATGCGAATATGGGCGTGCGAACAAGAAAATTTATCATGGAATCCATGTTAGAAACATGAGGGCGGGTCAACCTCAAGATCCCCATGCTCACCAAGATATACAAGATGATGTGGAATATCAGTGAGGGGAAGAGGCAATAGAGGATATGTGGGACATTCCACCTCTTATATGGATGGATAGTTGAACACTTTGGGGGGGGATATATGAATATCTAAATCCCATCACCCCTCTGTAATTGAACATCCTCCCATCCATCCTAATTTCCACAGGGAGCTTTCCAACAAAGATGAATATGTAGTCGATACTGAACTAGGTCTGGAAGGTGGAGGAGTTCAACTGTCACTTGTTCTCATTGCCAAAGGGTTTTTTCATTATTATGGTCAGGGAACAGAAGAGAATTTGTCCTATCTCCTGGAAATTAACGGTGGAGTGCTGATGGAAATAATTGATTGTGATCCCCACTGTGATATGTACACCCCGCACTGATTCGCCCGACAATTTTGGTGTTTGTAGTGACTGTAACGCCCCAACCCTAGTTACCCAGAGTCGTTTCATTATTACATAACATTGGCATGATCAAAAATGACCAAGTCTCTAAATACCGATTAGTTTTGTATCCTTGGAAGTACTAGATAAATTTGTAAGGTTTACATTACATCATTAAATGAAAAACTAAAACAAAATTGTTTCCATATAACACACTTAAATCATCTCAAATTATCCGTGTAGGTATGTCATAAAATAATTATTCACATCTTGGGAAAAATAAAACATAAAAGGGGTGAGTTGTGATGCTCATTAAGGATAAAAATACAGTGGAAACTTTCAAAATAAGCATAAAGATTTAAGGCAATGTATAAGTAAAACAAAAGCCTTTTAAACTTGAACTTCAGCATAATATGAAAAAAAAATGAAATAATTCCATTTACTTATCCACATGGATATTATAATAGTCGAATAATCCCTTGCAATATCAATAACCACTTTCATAATGATGGAATGCATAATTCTAGACTATCATAACCACATAGTCATGGCCTTATGCCAATACTATAAATAATATTTTGTCTAGCCCTTGTGCCAGGACAGTAGTTATTCTCATGAGACCTACCGATGCATCGAGGAGAAATAGAGGGCTCCACCTGTCACATACTAAGTCCAAGGCATTCCTCATATGAAAAGGATGAAACAGAACATAAACATTCGTATTAAAACTAGCATATGAAATGTCAATACTTTATCCACAAAATATGAATGGTATAAAAATAACATGTCCACAGTCAAACATAACTTATTCAATACACTATGGAAGATTTTATTGTAACAGATTAAAATCAATTGAGAATAATGAAGGATATTTACATAGATTAAAATAATCATCATAACTATTTGAGAGAAATAACCCCCTTTTTTGAAAAAATTTAAAAGTCCTACTATTTGTCAAGATGCCATTTAAAAATATATTTTTGAATAAAAGTGTCCCATACCACATTGAAACTTTTAAAAGGAATTTTAATTTTAAAACTTTAATTTCCATATAAATAATTCCTTAAAACCATTTTTAAAACATGGACATTAATGTGATATATTTAGAATAATAAATAATTAAAACATTTAAAATGATATTTTAGTTAGAGTCCCTAACCAAAAGAGCGACACTTGAATAAAAATAATTGAGGTAATCAAAACTTTTTATTATCATGAGGATAAATGGATTCATGATATACTATGTCAAAGTACATTTTATACACCATATAAAAGTGATTTGGTGTATAACAAGAATAAAGTCTCAATGGAATGTAAATTGAGATGAAATCTCTTATAAAGACATTATCATTAGGTTAAGGATAAATCAACGACATAATTATGTGTGAAAAATATAAATAATCTCAATATTATTGGATATTCAGTGTAAATAAATCATAGGACATTAACACATATTCTTGTAAAAACAAAACCAATGAATTACATTTCTAATTCAATAAATGGAGATTGAGTTAAAATTACTCTTATCAAGTTCATATCGATGACTTGAGAATTTTTCAATTGATTGATTATGTGAATAAAAGGTATATACACAGAAAGGGGATTGGAAATTATGACATAATCAAATAAATAGTGATTCCAAACATAATCTTGGAGTAAAATAATCAATGAATTATGCGTAAATCTGAATGAGTGGAAATTGAAATTTCAAATTTCTTTATCGATTTGGTAACAAACGAAACACAAAACCATGAAATAAGGATCATAAAATGATGATGTAAATATCAATAAATTACTGTATATTACACAATTAATACAACCATGGGAAGTACACACACCACATGCAATAAATAATTGGTGAATAATGGAAATCTCACAGAATTAAAAATAACATAAGAAACCCATTACTTGGAACTTTTTCCTTGGTCGAGGGTAGGTTAACCTCCTGTATAATGGGGAAATCATTGTTATTGAATTATAAAAGAATCATATACATTAATATGATATCATATATGATCTTTTAACATTTATTTGTTAATAATATCTTAGAATTATCATTGTTTTGGGTGTAAATGAATTCATTTCCCATTATATTCAATGTTATGTGAGACATATTTATCATTAAAGGGATGTATATTATTAATATACTGGATTATATCATGTCTCTAAACATTATTTTTAATCATCAAATGAAATTTAGTCTTGAATGGATACGATGGGGAATGAATCTCATCGTTTTCATGGAGACGGTAATCTGTAGGTACGCAAGAGCAACAAAATCCTTATTTTGATATTAAAATAATATATAAATGGATGTTATATCATATATACAGAATAATTATCATGATATATTTATTATTTACATTAATTACACATCATTATTATACCAATAAAAATAATAATGTATTGAATAACATTTACACCATGATGTGGAGATTGTAATCCGTACGTACGCACGTATGGTGACATGTCATTCAAAGGATTGATGGAATAAGGAATATGGATATACCATATTTATAATGACATCAAATTATATAGAAGATACTGGAGTTATTATTTTCGAATTGAAATAAGAAAGAAATAAAAAGTGGAAGAAGAAAAGAACTTGAAAGAGGGTGGTGAAATTATTACCTATTCTTCGAGTTATTATTTTGATTTGATGAAAAGGACTCCATAAGATGGATTTATGACAAAAGGAGGGCCTCTATGATGAAGTGAGGGAATTTGAGAGGACATTTTGGCATGGGTTGGATGATCCAAAAGGCTTTGAAGGTGTGAATTTGAGAGAAGGGGAAGTGCCCTTTTATAAGTGGGGTGACTGGCACCTTAGGAAAAACTGAAAATATTATTTTATAATAAAATAATTTTCGTTTTATGATGGCTCCAAGGTGGATTATTTAAATTATAAGGTAGGTAAGGGTCTAAAAACAATAAACCAATAGGTTTTTGAATGTTTTGGGTCAACATATTAACTTTATCTTTTAGACATAACTCTTAGTTAAATAGTTTTACATTTACCATGTCTTTTTGTATTTTTATTTTATATGGTTAATGAACTTACTATATACTTCCAAGAGAACCCCAAGTGGATCATTAATTATACAAATATCATTATAGAAGTCCTTTGGCCGAAACATAGTATTTTAGAAATAGAATATCAATTAATAATATAATATTAGTTTTAAAAACTTTTTTATGACAATTTTAACACTATTAGGTATTTTGTTTTCTCTAAATTCAAAACAGCGTTATTACTTGAAAGAAAATTCCAATAACCAACAGTAATATGTCATATTAACTTATAAAATTATTGGAATTCATAAATAGTCTCAAATTACAATTAAATTGGATATTAATAATATCAATTAGTTTAATATTTCATTAATTAGATAATTACTGCATCATCATTGTGTCATTAATAAATTATATAATTTAATGTCTAAAAATATAAATAAAATAAAAAAATTTAGGAAATCGTTTTTTCTTTCTAATTGATATTTATAGTCGAATTTATCTTATGTTTAACCCTATATTAAAAATGTTTTATGTTATTAAACTTCAATTTGAACTTTTTTAACTCTTCTTTGAATTAAATAAAAATAAATTTCCTAATCATATCCAAGTGGACCAAAGAGGTTCAGATTTTTTTCCTAGGTTGTTTTTGGTCGAATTATACTTATCCAATAGAATTAGTACATGTTTTAGGGTAATAATAATATCATTTTTATCCTTAATTACCCTATTTACTTTTAACCGTGGTAAATAAAAGTAAAAAGTTACTATTCACCAAAAATAATTTTTATCTTATTGAACAATATTTTACTCCTTGATATCAACGGTGTCTCTCGGACTTTCGAAATTCAAATCATAAAAGTGGTAAAATTAAGTTTTATATGGATTTACAAATCCTTTAATGAGGTGGGTAAAAGACGGTGAAAAGATTAATAAAATTTTATATATCTAATATTATTAAAAAAATGAATCCAATAAATTATATTGAACTTATATTGGTATTATGTAACTATTTTGAACTAAAATAAATTTAAATAAAATGAATAATTATTTAAATAAAAATTTGGTTTTCAACTATAACTCAGTGTTTTTTAGTATTCATCAAAAATTAAAAGATTTCAGAAACATACCAAAAATTCACCCTATGTTAATTTTGATGTTATAAATTCTAAAATTAAGTCTATTTTACCAAATTCAAAACATAGATATAACATTTATTATTTTGTAATTAATTCCCTTTGTTAAAACGAAAAAGCATATTTTTATGAAATAATAACTTCCAAAAGATTGACATTTGTTTATGTCCAATTTCAAAGTGAAATTACATCCAATGACAAATATTGGATTAAATGGTTAAAATATAATCTGATTATACATCCAAACCATTAATATGTATAGATGAAAACCACAAATTATTTTGATTAAAACAGTTGTTTTCAGATAAAATAGATTATTTTTCACTATTCACACAAATATGAAAGTTATCTGAAAAACACCAAAAATTTATTGAAACTAAATTCTTATGTCCCGATCCAAAATAAAAATTATATTTTGTCAAATTGAATATATAAAAGTTTCAAATATTGGATTTGAGAATGGATCGCCATTAAAAGGTTGTAAAAATGCATTTTTTTAAAAAATACTTATTTTATCTAAAAATAATGAATTTCAGCTTACATTATGTCTAAGAAACTCATAATATGGATTCTAGAATTATAAGGTTTATATAATGTTCAAAATTTGTTAATACTATTCATAACGGCTTTTGAACCACTAGTTTGGTAAGTCGTGGTGCGCTTGAACGTGATGTTGTCTGTATTGTATGTTATTGTGTAACACCCCGAGCTTCCACGATACGCTTCTCATTCAATAATACAATAGCTTGCATTGTACGCAACTTCGAGTTCTAAAACATCGCGACAAATCAAAGTAGCCGTTATGAATAGTAATAACCACTTTTTCAAATTATATAAATTTTATATTTCAAAATGGACTTCATTTTTGTATTCCTAATATTGAAATTAGCCTATGTTGAATTTTTTGTAATTTTCTGAGAACTTCAAAATTTTTATGAATAGTGAAAAATACTTAAAACAACTTTTTTAATCAAAATAATTCATAGTGATAAATTATACTATTGAGGGGTTTTAGAGTATAATTAGAATATATTTTTACCATTTTATCCAATGGTGGTCATTAGAATTAATTTAACATTGAAATTGGACATAAACAATTGCCAATCTTTTGATATAAATTGTTTCTTAAAAACACGCTATTTGTTGTGACAGCGGGAATTAATTATAAAATTAATTAATGCAACTAATATGTTTGGAATTTTGTAAAATAGACATCATTTTTGAATTCGTAATATCAATTATAGCTTAGGGTGAAATTTTGGCCTTATTCTGAAAAACTTCAATTTTTGATGAATAGTGAAACCACTAAGTGGTAGTTAAATAACTGATTTTTCGTTTAAATGAAATATTACCACTTCTGTGATTTGATTTTCAAAAATCCGACATACATGGTTGTCATTAAGAAGTAAAATGTGGTTCAATGAGATCAAAATAATTTTTTGGTGAATAGTAACTTTTAAGTTCTTAATCGCGATTAGAGGTAATTAGTGTAGTTTAAGGTAAAAACAATGTTTTATTAATATGATATGAGCTTGACACTTGTCCTACTACTATTGGATGAGTCATGGCCGACCAAGACAACCCATGGGTCAACTTGGGGACCCCATGGAGCCACTTTAGTTGGAAAATGACATTAATATATATTTATTTAATGTTGAAATTAAATTGACACAAACATGAGTTGTTTTACTAAAACAGTGTTTAAGTGGGGTTACACAAGTCCAAATTTTGACTATAAATATTCATTGGAAAGATAAAAAGATTTCATACATCATAGTATTTTTTTTATAATTTTTAGACATTAAATAAATTAAATTATTTATGACATCATGATGATGTAGTGATGACCTCATTATTTAACGATTTAAATAAAATGGGAAGATAATGCAAAATCCAAGGCTTACACTTGTCCAAATCCAATTGGATGAGGAGATTTAGAACCCTTATCACCTTAGCCTCGAGTTATATAAGTGTGGGACCTTTAGAATCCGAAAAGCATTGTGAAATAATGTAACATTTCAATCTTTCCAAAAGTGCCCCTCCTCTCCACTTATAAAAGGCCCCCACCTCTCCCACCTCATTTACACTTTCAAGCCATTTGGCTCGGCCAACCTCTGCCACAATACTCTCTCCACTTCCCTCCCTTACTCCTAGAAGCCTCACTTTGGGCATAATTCTTCCCAAGGAATCCTTTGGCTCAAATCAAAAAGAGTTACCCGGGTTTGAGGTAATGTCTTCTCTAATTTTGTTTTGTTTTATTTTTCTTCTCCAACCCCCTAAACTCTTTTTATTAATTTATTTTGTAACAACAACAGTATCCTCAATATACTAGGATGTTGTTATAAGAATTATTCGTTCTACACTTACACACACCTACATCTAATGGTTAATGAACATACGGTTTCTGTGGATGGAGAATTTCTGCCTCACGAAACGATGATTGTTCAACACTCATATAACACCTTCAAAGGTGGCCATTAAGATGTCACTATATTTATATATGATATATAATGTGTTTATGTTTTACTTATGCTTCTTTATTTTTCATTTGTGTCTTACCTTTATGGCTTCCATTATGGGTATACGCGATATCTTCATTTTAGGAAGTGCGGACTACCGCCCCCTCAAAGTGATTTGAATCGTTAATGCCATATGTGGGATGTATAAAGGATGGAGTAAATGGTATTATACACTATATTATACTGGAATTATATTATACATTTATATCATTATGATTTAGTTCCATTAAATATGAAATTCAAATGAAAGTAGCGTTCATGCGTACGTACGGCTTACCGTCTCCATGAACGGTGCATTTCATTTCTTACCTCTAAATGTTACGTAATATTATAAATGAATGTATATACTGGATATATAAGATATATATGACATCTAAATCATGAATATAATTCTGGATATAATGGATATTTCACCACATAAACAACTTGTAATTATAAGAAGCTTATTGTTGACTCAAGTACCAAAGATCGACAAAACGACCGTTATTAACTTAAATAATTACATAATGTTCATATCATTGTAATAAGTGATATAATAAGGATAATGAAATTAAAAATGGTTCTTAATAAGGTATATATTAACTCTAGTTTATTATTCAGGAGGTTATAGAACGGTTGAGTCAAGTCGGACACAAGGTAAGGGAACTTCTTAACCCAATTTCTATTCTTTGGGTTAATCTCCTACTTTCAAATTATGTCATGATATTGTTGTGTCATATCTTGTATTTGTACTTTCTTTATGTGTAATTATAGTGAATACACATAATAGATATATTTTATTTAAATGATATTTGTAAGGGAACTTCTTAACCCAATTTCTATTCTTTGGGTTAATCTCCTACTTTCAAATTATGTCATGATATTATTATGTCCTATTTTGTATTTTTACTTTCTTTATGTGTAAATATAGTGAATACACATAATAGATCTATTTTATTTTAAAAATGATCTTTTTAAGGACTTCGTCTCAATCTCCTTTCATTGAGTCATATTTGGTTTTATACACAACTTTCTTGTATACGGTGTATAAACCCCTTTTACTTTTACGTTTATTCAAAAGGAATCTTTTTATACGAAGCGTTTTACTAAACGACAAAAAGAGAATGTTTTTCTTTCCGTACATATGCGGCGACAACGACTTCTCTGCCGCCGTGACCATTATTTCAGTTTCGGCTTCCTCTACAAGCCATCATTTTTTTAATGAAAAATAAATACAAAGTTTTAACTTTCATTTATTTTGGTATTGAAAATGGTTTTGAAAGCGTTTTTATCATATCAAAGTGTTGTATTGATATCTTGTGATTGAAATGTGGAAATGTTATGTTTCCTTTATGCATGTTTTATGTGATACGATTATGTTATGGTTTATGATATGTTTAAACCTATTCATATGAGGAATGTATTGGACTTAATAAGTGACGGGTGGAGCCCGCTATAGCTCCTCGGTGCATCGGTATGTCTCATGAGACAACTAGACGTGGAATTGGCCGAGGCCCTTTCCCAATTTGATTTATGGTTTTGGACGAGGCCTTAATCATTTTAGACGTCTTGGCCGAGGCCTTGACAAAATGTTTCAGAATGTCCGGCATTATACATTCCCTCATTATGAAAGTGGTTATTGATATTGCATGTGATTATTCGACCAGTAGAATATCCATGTGAAGAAGTAAATGGCATTATCTCATTTTACTTTTGCCATATTATGTTGATGTTCAAGTTTAAAAAGGCTTTTGTTTTAGTTATACATTGCCTTAAATGTTTATGTTTATTTATGAAAGCTTCCGCAATATTGTTATCCTTACTGAGCATCTGAGCTCACCCCTTTCAATGTTTTAATATTTTTCCAGGATGTGAAGAAGTATTTTATGAATGACCTGCAGGGATAGTCAGAAGAGGATATGAGTGTGGACTATGGAGACCTTGTTATTGTAGTTTTTCACTTTATGATGTAATGTAACGTTTACGAATGTATCTGGTGTTTCCAAGGCTACTAAACTAATCGGTCTTTCGAGACTTGATCTTTTGTGATCATGCCAATGTTACGAAGTAATGCACCGACTCTGGGTAGCTGGGGTCGGGGCGTTACAGTTGGTATCAGAGGCAGTTTAGTACTAACCTTGGAAGCTAGATTTAGATAAACTCTGATTAGAGCACATAGCCCAAAGATAGACTTTGAGGATTAGTATAGAAGAACTTCCTAGAATTTTGGTATTATAGAGATGTTATGACTTTTCCGAGCAATACATCCCTGTCTGGATACGAGCAGGTAGAGGCGGCTCTGGCACAGATGTACCTAGGGGTAAAAACCGAAAACACCGCTTTGAGCTAGACTCGAACAGGAACTGGTGCACGACAACGGGCCTTGCTGCACTCTTGGTTACGACACTCCCGGGGGATATGCTTAGGATAATTCTCATTTTATTTACAAACCACTATGAAGGGTTATGAGCATATACTTCCTCAAAGAAAACATTTCTTTTTATGATTTTGGATTATATCCATAAATAGTTCAATTTATGTAAAGTGTTTTACAAGTATGGAATTATGTATTTTGATTCATAAACTAATCTAGTTTATGACATTGTTTAGAAATGGAGCCTAGTAGATGGAATGGAAACCGTATCAATGCACGAACTCCGTGTAGGGATTGCCCTCCTGATCAAGATAATTATTGTGTATCTGGAGATACAACTGGTGCTGATCAACTTATTACCATACTGGGACAACTCACTCAGGTTATGAATAATAACCTTACTCGTATGGAGCACCCTGATCCGCAAGGTGGAGGATCAATGCTAGATCGTTTCATGAGGCAACAACCACCAACCTTTAATGGGATTCAAATCCTATAGTAGCTGATCAATGGATAAATTCCTTAGAGAAAATATTCCATGCCTTGGGGAGTAGTGAACGGGAGAAGGTTGTCATGGCAGTTTACCGCCTCACTGGAGATGCCGATCAGTGGTGGTCGCTGATTCAAAACACAAAGGAAGATGATGACGTATCGAATATGGAATGGAGGGAGTTCAAAGATCTTTTCTTAGAAAAATACTTTCCTCGTGACCATCGAGCAGATATGGAAAGGCAATTTCTGAGTTTGAGGCAGAAGGAGGATGAGAATGTCACAAAGTATGAGGCTAACTTTACAAGGTTAGCGAGGCATGCTGCCGATTATATACGTAACCCAAGGAGTAAGATTGATCGTTTCTTTGATGGGTTAAAACCATTTCTCCGTCGAGCTTTGGTATCACAATCCTTTTCATCATACGAAGATATTTTCTCGTGTGCTATCAAGACAGAAAAGGAATTCTCTAAGTCTTATGACAACAAAGTAAAGCAAGAGAAGAAGAGAACGGTGGAACAAGAGACAGATAAAGGGAAAAAGGGAAAGAAGGATTTTCCATTATGTGATAATTGTGGGAAGAATCACCCTGGTAATTGCCTAAAAGGAATGGGAGTTTGTTATAAATGTGGAGAAAAGGGTCACCAGGCTCGTGATTGCAAGGGAAAGAAAGAGGCTGTCAAAGTTGAATGCTACAATTGTAGAGAAATGGGTCATTATGCAAATGAATGTCCTAAGCGTCAGGGAAACTTACCTCAGAAAAGGCCAAGGGATCAAGGACAATCTTATGCTGTTACTACAGTTGAAGCAGAATAACTAATGTATTGGTGCTTTTGGACTCAAGGATTATATTCTGGTTATAAGAATAATGTAATATATATATATGGATTGTACTGCAGTACTTTTTGATTTCAGTAAGGTTTTAATATGATTAAGGTAATCATATTTTTAGTATGTGACAATAAGAGAAACTTTTCTTTGTTTTGGGAATCTGATAAATTGATTTTGGAATTTAGAGACCTTTTAGAGAAAGTCTGGACGGAGGTATTTTGGATAACTATTAAGGTGGGAATGGATTAAGTTGAACCATGGATAGTATTGTTTAAGGTTAAAGCATTTATGAAGATAATTTTTGGAATATTATGATACTATAGTTTTAGGAAAAGGACAACCTGCATGGTGGGGTATCACTCGTCGCGTCGGACAAAGCTGCAGGAATCGAACCCACAACCATAGTGCGACAAGCCTTTATTTCCTACCACTAGCCTACAGGAAGTCCCTAGTTATTACAAAATAGTTTTACTAATCTAAATGGTATGTGTTAACATTTTGAACCTTATACAATTAGGATAAATAGAATATTTTTGAGTTCTGTTATCATTTGGAGTAAAAGTTGGGTTTGTGGTAAAAATTTATTAACGAATGAAAGTATACATAACAAGTATGTATATTCCCTTACGTTCTTAGTAAATCTCATAAATAAATTCCTCAACATTATAAAAGGTAACTTAAAACAAAAATGTTGTCGGTTAACTTTTCCAACTGGGGATTCAATGACCATTTAACCAATCACATTTTTGTGATTTTCTTGTAGTTAAACTTTCTCCTAATCCTGTTTTCTATAACTCTCCATCAGACCTTGATGGTTTGTTTCTCCTCCATATCCATATTTTCATAGAATCCTAGAATGGGCTATATCGGGTGACCTTTGTACTTATCCTGCTTTCTTTTAATGTTATATATTTATTAACCTTATTTCCGATGTGGGTTATCCTCAAAGGTATTTTCTCTTTTCAACCTTTTATTTTCCAAGAAAAATTTCAAATTGCGAGGACGCAATTTATTGAAGGAGGGGAGAATGTAACACCCCGAGCTTCCACGATACGCTTCTCATTCAATAATACAATAGCTTGCATTATACGCAACTTCGAGTTCTAAAACATCGCGACAAATAAAAGTAGCCGTTATGAATAGTAATAACCACTTTTTAAAATTATATAAATTTTATATTTCAAAATGGACTTCTTTTTTGTTTTCCTAATATTGAAATTAGCCTATGTTGAATTTTTTGTAATTTTCTGAGAACATCAAAATTTTTATGAATAGTGAAAAATACTTAAAACAACATTTTTAATCAAAATAAATCATAGTGATAAATTATACTATTTAGGGGTTTTATAGTATAATTAGAATATATTTTTACCATTTTATCCAATGGTGGTCATTAGAATTAATTTAACATTGAAATTGGACATAAACAATTGCCAATCTTTTGATATAAATTGTTTCTTAAAAACACGCTATTTGTTGTGACAACGGGAATTAATTATAAAATTAATTAATGCAACTAATATGTTTGGAATTTTGTAAAATAGACATCATTTTTGAATTCGTAATATCAATTATATCTTAGGGTGAAATTTTGGCCTTATTCTGAAAAACTTCAATTTTTGATGAATAGTGAAACCACTAAGTGGTAGTTAAATAACTGATTTTTCGTTTAAATGAAATATTACCACTTCTGTGATTTGATTTTCAAAAATCCGACAGACATGGTTGTCATTAAGAAGTAAAATGTGGTTCAATGAGATCAAAATAATTTTTTGGTGAATAGTAACCTTTAAGTTCTTAATCGCGATTAGAGGTAATTAGTGTAGTTTAAGGTAAAAACAATGTTTTATTAATATGATATGAACTTGAAACTTGTCCTACTCCTATTGGATGAGTCATGACCGACCAAGACAACCCATGGGCCAACTTGGGGACCCCATGGAGCCACTTTAGTTGGAAAATGACATTAATATATATTTATTTAATGTTGAAATTAAATTGACACAAACATGAGTTGTTTTACTAAAACGGTTTTTAAGTGGGGTTACACAAGTCCAAATTTTGAATATAAATATTCATTGGAAAGATAAAACGATTTCCTACATCATAGTAGTTTTTTTATAATTTTTAGACATTAAATAAATTAAATTATTTATGACATCATGATGATGTAGTGATGACCTCATTATTTAACGATTTAAATAAAATGGGAAGATAATGCAAAATCCAAGGCTTACACTTGTCCAAAGCCAATTGGATGAGGAGATTTCGAACCCTTATCACCTTAGCCTCGAGTTATATAAGTGTGGGACCTTTATAATCCGAAAAGCATTGTGAAATAATGTAACATTTCAATCTTTCCAAAAGTGCCCCTCCTCTCCACTTATAAAAGGCCCCCACCTCTCCCACCTCATTTACACTTTCAAGCCATTTGGCTCGGCCAACATCTGCCAAAATACTCTCTCCAATTCCCTCCCTTACTCCTAGAAGCCTCACTTTGGGCAGAATTCTTCCCAATGAAGCCTTTGGCTCAAATCAAAAAGAGTTACCCGGGTTTGAGATAATGTCTTCTCTAATTTGGTTTTGTTTTATTTTTCTTCTCCAACCCCCTAAACTCTTTTTATTAATTTATTTTTTAACAACACCAGTATCCTAAATATACTAGGATGTTGTTATAAGAATTATTCGAGCTACACTTACACACACCTACATCTAATGGTTAATGAACATACGGTTTCTGTGGATGGAGAATTTCTGCCTCACGAAACGATGATTGTTCAACACTCATATAACACCTTCAAAGGTGGCCATTAAGATGTCACTATATTTATATATGATATATAATGTGTTTATGTTTTACTTATGCTTCTTTATTTTTCATTTGTGTCTTACCTTTATGGCTTCCATTATGGGTATACGCGATATCTTCATTTTAGGAAGTGCGGACTACCGCCCCCTCAAAGTGATTTGAATCGTTAATGCCATATGTGGGATGTATAAAGGATGGAGTAAATGGTATTATACACTATATTATACTGGAATTATATTATACATTTATATCATTATGATTTAGTTCCATTAAATATGAAATTCAAATGAAAGTAGCGTTCATGCGTACGTACGGCTTACCGTCTCCATGAACGGTGCATTTCATTTCTTACCTCTAAATGTTACGTAATATTATAAATGAATGTATATACTGGATATATAAGATATATATGACATCTAAATCATGAATATAATTCTGGATATAATGGATATTTCACCACATAAACAACTTGTAATTATAAGAAGCTTATTGTTGACTCAAGTACCAAAGATCGACAAAACGACCGTTATTAACTTAAATAATTACATAATGTTCATATCATTGTAATAAGTGATATTATAAGGATAATGAAATTAAAAATGGTTCTTAATAAGGTATATATTAACTCTAGTTTATTATTCAGGAGGTTAAAGAACGGTTGAGTCAAGTCGGACACAAGGTAAGGGAACTTCTTAACCCAATTTCTATTCTTTGGGTTAATCTCCTACTTTCAAATTATGTCATGATATTGTTATGTCATATCTTGTATTTGTACTTTCTTTATGTGTAATTATAGTGAATACACATAATAGATATATTTTATTTAAATGATATTTGTAAGGGAACTTCTTAACCCAATTTCTATTCTTTGGGTTAATCTCCTACTTTCAAATTATGTCATGATATTATTATGTCCTATTTTGTATTTTTACTTTCTTTATGTGTAACTATAGTGAATACACATAATAGATCTATTTTATTTTAAAAATGATCTTTTTAAGGACTTAGTCTCAATCTCCTTTCATTGAGTCATATTTGGTTTTATACACAACTTTCTTTTATACGGTGTATAAACCCCTTTGACTTTTACGTTTATTCAAAAGGAATCTTTTTATACGAAGCGTTTTACTAAACGACAAAAAGAGAATGTTTTTCTTTCCGTACATATGCGGCGACAACGACTTCTCTGCCGCCGTGACCATTATTTGAGTTTCGGCTTCCTCTACAAGCCATCATTTTTTTTAATGAAAAATAAATACAAAGTTTTAACTTTCATTTATTTTGGTATTGAAAATGGTTTTGAAAGCGTTTTTATCATATCAAAGTGTTGTATTGATATCTTGTGATTGAAATGTGGAAATGTTATGTTTCCTTTATGCATGTTTTATGTGATACGATTATGTTATGGTTTATGATATGTTTAAACCTATTCATATGAGGAATGTATTGGACTTAATAAGTGACGGGTGGAGCCCGCTATAGCTCCTCGGTGCATCGGTATGTCTCATGAGACAACTAGACGTGGAATTGGCCGAGGCCCTTTCCCAATTTGATTTATGGTTTTGGCCGAGGCCTTAATCATTTTAGACGTCTTGGCCGAGGCCTTGACAAAATGTTTCAGAATGTCCGGCATTATACATTCCCTCATTATGAAAGTGGTTATTGATATTGCATGTGATTATTCGACCAGTAGAATATCCATGTGAAGAAGTAAATGGCATTATCTAATTTTACTTTTGCCATATTATGTTGATGTTCAAGTTTAAAAAGGCTTATGTTTTAGTTATACATTGCCTTAAATGTTTATGTTTATTTATGAAAGCTTCCGCAATATTGTTATCCTTACTGAGCATCTGAGCTCACCCCTTTCAATGTTTTAATATTTTTCCAGGATGTGAAGAAGTATTTTATGAATGACCTGCAGGGATAGTCAGAAGAGGATATGAGTGTGGACTATGGAGACCTTGTTATTGTAGTTTTTCACTTTATGATGTAATGTAACATTTACGAATGTATCTAGTGTTTCCAAGGCTACTAAACTAATCGGTCTTTCGAGACTTGATCTTTTGTGATCATGCCAATGTTATGAAGTAATGCACCGACTCTGGGAAGCTGGGGTCGGGGCGTTACAGTTGGTATCAGAGGCAGTTTAGTACTAACCTTGGAAGCTAGATTTAGATAAACTCTGATTAGAGCACATAGCCCAAAGATAGACTTTGAGGATTAGTATAGAAGAACTTCCTAGAATTTTGGTATTATAGAGATGTTATGACTTTTCCGAGCAATACATCCCTGTCTGGATACGAGCAGGTAGAGGCGGATCTGGCACAGATGTACCTAGGGGTAAAACCCGAAAACACCGCTTTGAGCTAGACTCGAACGGGAACTGGTGCACGACAACGGGCCTTGCTGCACTCTTGGTTACGACACTCCCGGGGGATATGCTTAGGATAATTCTCATTTTATTTACAAACCACTATGAAGGGTTATGAGTATATACTTCCTCAAAGAAAACATTTCTTTTTATGATTTTGGATTATATCCATAAATAGTTCAATTTATGTAAAGTGTTTTACAAGTATGGAATTAGGTATTTTGATTCATAAACTAATCTAGTTTATGCCATTGTTTAGAAATGGCGCCTAGTAGATGGAATGGAAACCGTATCAATGCACGAACTCCGTGTAGGGATTGCCCTCCTGATCAAGATAATTATTGTGTATCTGGAGATACAACTGGTGCTGATCAACTTATTACCATACTGGGACAACTCACTCAGGTTATGAATAATAACCATACTCGTATGGAGCACCATGATCCGCAACGTGGAGGATCAATGCTAGATCGTTTCATGAGGCAACAACCACCAACCTTTAATGGGATTACAAATCCTATAGTAGCTGAGCAATGGATAAATTCCTTAGAGAAATATTCCATGCCTTGGGGAGTAGTGAAAGGGAGAAGGTTGTCATGGCAGTTTACCGCCTCACTGGAGATGCCGATCAGTGGTGGTCGCTGATTCAAAACACAAAGGAAGATGATGACGTATCGAATATGGAATGGAGGGAGTTCAAAGATCTTTTTTTAGAAAAATACTTTCCTCGTGACCATCGAGCAGATATGGAAAGGCAATTTCTGAGTTTGAGGCAGAAGGAGGATGAGAATGTCGCAAAGTATGAGGCTAACTTTACAAGGTTAGCGAGGCATGCTTCCGATTATATACGTAACCCAAGGAGTAAGATTGATCGTTTCATTGATGGGTTAAAACCATTTCTCCGTCGAGCATTGGTATCACAATCCTTTTCATCATACGAAGATATTGTCTCGTGTGCTATCAAGACAGAAAAGGAATTCTCTAAGTCTTATGACAACAAAGTAAAGCAAGAGAAGAAGAGAACGGTGGAACAAGAGACAGATAAAGGGAAAAAGGGAAAGAAGGATTTTCCATTATGTGATAATTGTGGGAAGAATCACCCTGGTACTTGCCTAAAAGGAATGGGAGTTTGTTATAAATGTGGAGAAAAGGGTCACCAGGCTCGTGATTGCAAGGGAAAGAAAGAGGCTGTCAAAGTTGAATGCTACAATTGTAGAGAAATGGGTCATTATGAAAATGAATGTCCTAAGCGTCAGGGAAACTTACCTCAGAAAAGTCCAAGGGATCAAGGACAATCTTATGCTATTACTACAGTTGAAGCAGAATAACTAATGTATTGGTGCTTTTGGACTCAAGGATTATATTCTGGTTATAAGAATAATGTAATATATATATATGGATTGTACTGCAGTACTTTTTGATTTCAGTAAGGTTTTAATATGATTAAGTTAATCATATTTTTAGTATGTGACAATAAGAGAAACTTTTCTTTGTTTTGGGAATCTGATAAATTGATTTTGGAATTTAGAGACCTTTTAGAGAAAGTCTGGACGGAGGTATTTTGGATAACTATTAAGGTGGGAATGGATTAAGTTGAACCATGGATAGTATTGTTTAAGTTTAATGCATTTATGAAGATAATTTTTGGAATATTATGATACTATAGTTTTAGGAAAAGGACAACCTGCAGGGTGGGGTATCACTCGTCGCGTCGGACAAAGCTGCAGGAATCGAACCCACAACCATAGTGCGACAAGCCTTTATTTCCTACCACTAGCCTACAGGAAGTCCCTGGTTATTACAAAATAGTTTTACTAATCTAAATGGTATGTGTTAACATTTTGAACCTTATACAATTAGGATAAATAGAATATTTTTGAGTTCTGTTACCATTTGGAGTAAAAGTTGGGTCTGTGGTAAAAAGTTATTAACGAATGAAAGTATACATAACAAGTATGTATATTCCCTTACGTTCTTAGTAAATCTCATAAGTAAATTTCTCAACATTATAAAAGGTAACTTAAAACAAAAATGTTGTCGGTTAACTTTTCCAACTGGGGATTCAATGACCGTTTAACCAATCACAATTTTGTGATTTTCTTGTAGTTAAACTTTCTCCTAATCCTGTTTTCTATAACTCTCCATCAGACCTTGATGGTTTGTTTCTCCTCCATATCCATATTTTCATAGAATCCTAGAATGGGCTATATCGGGTGACCTTTGTACTTATCCTTCTTTCTTTTAATGTTATATATTTATTAACCTTATTTCCGATGTGGGTTATCCTCAAAGGTATTTTCTCTTTTCAACCTTTTATTTTCCAAGAAAAATTTCAAATTGCGAGGACGCAATTTATTGAAGGAGGGGAGAATGTAACACCCCGAGCTTCCACGATACGCTTCTCATTCAATAATACAATAGCTTGCATTATACGCAACTTCGAGTTCTAAAACATCGCGACAAATCAAAGTAGCCGTTATGAATAGTAATAACCACTTTTTAAAATTATATAAATTTTATATTTCAAAATGGACTTCATTTTTGTATTCCTAATATTGAAATTAGCCTATGTTTAATTTTTTTTAATTTTCTGAGAACTTCAAAATTTTTATGAATAGTGAAAAATACTTAAAACAACTTTTTTAATCAAAATAATTCATAGTGATAAATTATACTATTGAGGGGTTTTAGAGTATAATTAGAATATATTTTTACCATTTTATCCAATGGTGGTCATTAGAATTAATTTAACATTGAAATTGGACATAAACAATTGCCAATCTTTTGATATAAATTGTTTCTTAAAAACACGCTATTTGTTGTGACAGCGGGAATTAATTATAAAATTAATTAATGCAACTAATATGTTTGGAATTTTGTAAAATAGACATCATTTTTGAATTCGTAATATCAATTATAGCTTAGGGTGAAATTTTGGCCTTATTCTGAAAAACATCAATTTTTGATGAATAGTGAAACCACTAAGTGGTAGTTAAATAACTGATTTTTCGTTTAAATGAAATATTACCACTTCTGTGATTTGATTTTCAAAAATCCGACATACATGGTTGTCATTAAGAAGTAAAATGTGGTTCAATGAGATCAAAATAATTTTTTGGTGAATAGTAGCTTTTAAGTTCTTAATCGCGATTAGAGGTAATTAGTGTAGTTTAAGGTAAAAACAATGTTTTATTAATATGATATGAGCTTGACACTTGTCCTACTCCTATTGGATGAGTCATGGCCGACCAAGACAACCCATGGGTCAACATGGGGACCCCATGGAGCCACTTTAGTTGGAAAATGACATTAATATATATTTATTTAATGTTGAAATTAAATTGACACAAACATGAGTTGTTTTACTAAAACAGTTTTTAAGTGGGGTTACACAAGTCCAAATTTTGACTATAAATATTAATTTGAAAGATAAAAAGATTTCCTACATCATAGTAGTTTTTTTATAAATTTTAGACATTAAATAAATTAAATTATTTATGACATCATGATGATGTAGTGATTACCTCATTATTTAACGATTTAAATAAAATGGGAAGATAATGCAAAATCCAAGGCTTACACTTGTCCAAAGCCAATTGGATGAGGAGATTTCGAACCCTTATCACCTTAGCCTCGAGTTATATAAGTGTGGGACCTTTAGAATCCGAAAAGCATTGTGAAATAATGTAACATTTCAATCTTTCCAAAAGTGCCCCTCCTCTCCACTTATAAAAGGCCCCCACCTCTCCCACCTCATTTACACTTTCAAGCCATTTGGCTCGGCCAACCTCTGCCACAATACTCTCTCCACTTCCCTCCCTTACTCCTAGAGGCCTCACTTTGGGCATAATTCTTCCCAAGGAAGCCTTTGGCTCAAATCAAAAAGAGTTACCCGGGTTTGAGGTAATGTCTTCTCTAATTTTTTTTGTTTTATTTTTCTTCTCCAACCCCCTAAACTCTTTTTATTCATTTATTTTGTAACAACACCAGTATCCTCAATATACTAGGATGTTGTTATAAGAATTATTCGAGCTACACTTACACACACCTACATCTAATGGTTAATGAACATACGGTTTCTGTGGATAGAGAATTTCTGCCTCACGAAACGATGATTGTTCAACACTCATATAACACCTTCAAAGGTGGCCATTAAGATGTCACTATATTTATATATGATATATAATGTGTTTATGTTTTACTTATGATTCTTTATTTTTCATTTGTGTCTTACCTTTATGGCTTCCATTATGGGTATACGTGATATCTTCATTTTAGGAAGTGCGGACTACCGCCCCCTCAAAGTGATTTGAATCGTTAATGCCATATGTGGGATGTATAAAGGATAGAGTAAATGGTATTATACACTATATTATACTGGAATTATATTATACATTTATATCATTATGATTTAGTTCCATTAAATATGAAATTCAAATGAAAGTAGCGTTCATGCGTACGTACGGCTTACCGTCTCCATGAACGGTGCATTTCATTTCTTACCTCTAAATGTTACGTAATATTATAAATGAATGTATATAATGGATATATAAGATATATATGACATCTAAATCATGAATATAATTCTGGATATAATGGATATTTCACCACATAAACAACTTGTAATTATAAGAAGCTTATTGTTGACTCAAGTACCAAAGATCGACAAAACGACCGTTATTAACTTAAATAATTACATAATGTTCATATCATTGTAATAAGTGATATAATAAAGATAATGAAATTAAAAATGGTTCTTAATAAGGTATATATTAACTCTAGTTTATTATTCAGGAGGTTAAAGAACGGTTGAGTCAAGTCGGACACAAGGTAAGGGAACTTCTTAACCCAATTTCTATTCTTTGGGTTAATCTCCTACTTTCAAATTATGTCATGATATTGTTATGTCATATCTTGTATTTGTACTTTCTTTATGTGTAATTATAGTGAATACACATAATAGATATATTTTATTTAAATTATATTTGTAAGGGAACTTCTTAACCCAATTTCTATTCTTTGGGTTAATCTCCTACTTTCAAATTATGTCATGATATTATTATGTCCTATTTTGTATTTTTACTTTCTTTATGTGTAACTATAGTGAATACACATAATAGATCTATTTTATTTTAAAAATGATCTTTTAAGGACTTCGTCTCAATCTCCTTTCATTGAGTCATATTTGGTTTTATACACAACTTTCTTTTATACGGTGTATAAACCCCTTTGACTTTTACGTTTATTCAAAAGGAATCTTTTTATACGAAGCGTTTTACTAAACGACAAAAAGAGAATGTTTTTCTTTCCGTACATATGCGGCGACAACGACTTCTCCGCCGCCGTGACCATTATTTGAGTTTCGGCTTCCTCTACAAGCCATCATTTTTTTTAATGAAAAATAAATACAAAGTTTTAACTTTCATTTATTTTGGTATTGAAAATGGTTTTGAAAGCGTTTTTATCATATCAAAGTGTTGTATTGATATCTTGAGATTGAAATGTGGAAATGTTATGTTTCCTTTATGCATGTTTTATGTGATACGATTATGTTATGGTTTATGATATGTTTAAACCTATTCATATGAGGAATGTATTGGACTTAATAAGTGACGGGTGGAGCCCGCTATAGCTCCTCGGTGCATCGGTATGTCTCATGAGACAACTAGACGTGGAATTGGCCGAGGCCCTTTCCCAATTTGATTTATGGTTTTGGCCGAGGCCTTAATCATTTTAGACGTCTTGGCCGAGGCCTTGACAAAATGTTTCAGAATGTCCGGCATTATACATTCCCTCATTATGAAAGTGGTTATTGATATTGCATGTGATTATTCGACCAGTAGAATATCCATGTGAAGAAGTAAATGGCATTACCTCATTTTACTTTTGCCATATTATGTTGATGTTCAAGTTTAAAAAGGCTTTTGTTTTAGTTATACATTGCCTTAAATGTTTATGTTTATTTATGAAAGCTTCCGCAATATTGTTATCCTTACTGAGCATCTGAGCTCACCCCTTTCAATGTTTTAATATTTTTCCAGGATGTGAAGAAGTATTTTATGAATGACCTGCAGGGATAGTCAGAAGAGGATATGAGTGTGGACTATGGAGACCTTGTTATTGTAGTTTTTCACTTTATGATGTAATGTAATGTTTACGAATGTATCTAGTGTTTCCAAGGCTACTAAACTAATCGGTCTTTCGAGACTTGATCTTTTGTGATCATACCAATGTTACGAAGTAATGCACCGACTCTGGGTAGCTGGGGTCGGGGCGTTACATATTGAATTACATTGAAGAACTAATGTACTATGAAATCATGGGGTGTTACATTCTTCCCTCCATCAATAAATTGCGTCCTCGCAATTTTTAAAATTGGGCATGGGTATATAACGGAAAGTCCCACATCGAAAAAAGAGTCAATAAAACAACCACTTTAAAAGAATGAAAGAGAAGTACAAAGGTCACCCAAGATAACCCATACTAGGATTAAATGTAGGAAAACATGGATATAGAAGATAAAAAATGTGTCATGTTGTGATGTTGAGGGATAAAAAACATGATCAGGAGAAAGTAAACAACAAGAAAATCAAAAACTTGTGATGGAAAAAACAGTCATTAGATTCCCAGTAGGAAAAGTAAACGGACAACATTTTTTTTGTTATAAGTTACATTACATAAAGATGAGGAATTTATTTATGATATTAACTGAGAACATAAAGATATATACTTAATTTATGTATATTTTCATTACTTCATTAATTTTTACCACTAACTCATTTTTTTAAACGAAGAGTATTCAAGAAGACTTGGTCACACCCGAAGAGCTGGAATAAACATCTAGAGAATAACATGATCCACAAAAGATAAACTATATATTTACATTGTCTTTAGAGATAAATCAAAACCAAAATGGTTAGTACATGATCTGATGATCCCCCCCAAAAAATATTACTTTATAGAAAGAAACACTAATCTTAAATTCTAAAATTAATCCAACAATACCCCAAAGTTAAATAAATACCGTTCAACAAACAATTGTCCTAAAAATCTTTCAATATAATCCAATATAATATTGAAACCCAAAACACAGAATAATTTGGTTATGTAGTCCTCCACGTTAAATTGTATCTCCAAATGACATCAACTACTCTTAAAGTCACATACTAAAAAGTAATTAACATAATCACATATTCTCTATTATAGGTTAATCATTTCTATTAATAACCCAAATCACTATAAATCCACAATAAAAACATAGATACAAATCCACCATTACTCCACAAATTAAATCTCATAGTATTCTATTTTCTTTTGGACATATAGTGTTCCCAAAAAAGCGAACATCTTCCAAAATAACATTTATCACTTAATCACCAAATCATTTTCCTATACTAAGGGTATTCACATGATAAGACATAATATCCCAAATCAACTTATTATTGATCAATAAAATCATTTAACTAAAAAAAATTAGTCAAACAAACCAGGTACTTCACGTTGTCCAGTGGCGGGTGATAAATCCCAATCACACTCGGATGGTGGGTTCGATTCCAATAGCTTTATCCAACACCATGGGTTATCACACGGTCCTCGTGATGTCCTTTTTAAAAAACTATATTTTATAACATTACCAAAATAAGATAAATTCCTCAAAATAACCATAATATAATTTTACCACAATTGTTATCTCATACCTTGCATTTTAATCCCAAAATATAATAACTTGTAATTGCCTCAAACCCAATGATCATATAAAAAAAATAGTTATTAATAACTATATCCACAATAGAAGAGATAATTCTTCCTTAAATATCATTTTTAGATGGCAACCGTAGGGTTACAAATACAAGAGAGAATTATTCCAAAGTAATCCCATCAACAAGGAGCAGTAATACTTTTAAACATTTATCCAACCATTTATTTCCACATAGTTATTTCTTTAACCAAGAAAATATCCTATAGAATAGGGCATTCACTCGGGTAATGGCTAGGTCCCCTACATTTACGACAAATCACTTTAAATAGATTCTTAGGACCATTTCTATTTTCATCCATAGTACTCTTTATTTTTTCTCAGCAATTATTCACTTTATTCCATTCTTTCCCACACGTAAATCATTTCTTTATTCCATTGATACACATTCTTGGGTGTCTCCTTCCACAATTCCTGCATGATGGAAATTGAGGATTCATTTCACCATGGTCTCCACTACTGGAGCTCTTATCATTCTTCACCATTATCTTCTTTGATGAGTTCGGTAGTTGGATAATATATATGTTGTTGATCAAATTTTTGGAAAAATGATTTGGCATGAAGACAATATCTTTTACGCCTATCAATATTCCATTTCGTTTCTCATTTCCACCTCTTTTCCCACCTTGTACATCATGTTCAATGTTACTATGACTTACTTCGAATCCATCCATTAACTAAAATCAGAAAACATTGTGTGCGTAAGAATACTCATAAAATTAATTAAAAAATCTCATGACACCTTATTTTCAATCAAAAACACCCAATTATTAACCAAGGTTATTTATTCTCATCACATATTAAAATCATTCAAATCGGGTTGTAAAGAAAATGTAAATTATCTCAAGCATATCCCCTGGGAGTGTCGTAACCAAGTGTGTCGCAAGGCCTGTTGTCATTCCCCATTTCCAGTTCAAGTCTAGCTCAATGATGTGTTTTCAGGTTTTACCCCTAGGTACATCTATGCCAGAGCCGCCTTTACCTGCTCATATCTAGACATGGATGTATTTCATGGAAAAATCACAAAATCTCTACAATACCAAAATTCTAGGAAGTGCTTCTATACTAATCATCAATTTATATCTTAGGGATATATTATCTAATGAGATTTTATCTAAATATACATTCGAAGGTTTGTACTAAACATCCTCTAATACCAACTGTAATGCCCCAACACTAGTTACCCAGAGTTGATGCATTATTACATAACATTGGCATGATAAAAAAAGATCATGTCTTGAAAGACCAATTAGATTAGTAGCTTTCGAAGTACTAGATACATTCATAGGGTTTACATTACATCATAATATGAAAAACTACAACCACATTGTTTCCATAGACCACCCTCATATCCTCTCAGACTATCCCTGATGGTAAGTCATAAAATACTTCTTACATCCTGGGAAAAATTAATCATAGAAAGGGGTGAGCTCGGATGCTCAGTAAGGATAAAAATATAGAAGAAACATTAATAAATAAGCATAAACATTTAAGGCAATGTGTAACTAAAACAAAAGCCATTTAAACATGAACATCAGCATAATATGAAAAAAATGAAACAATTCCATTTAATAATTCACATGGACATTATACTAGTCGAATAATCACATGAAATATCAATAACCACATTCATAATGATGGAATGCATAATACCAGACTATCATAACCACATAGTCAAGGCATTGTGCCAGGACTACAAATAAGATTTTGTCAAGGCATTGTTCCAAGAAACTAGTTTGTCTCATGAGAACTACTGATGCATTGAGGAGCTATAGTGGGGTCCACCCGTCACTTACTAAGTTCAATGCATTCCTCATATGAAAAGATTCAAACATAACAGAAACATTCATATTAAAACTAGCATACAAATTGTCAATACATTATCCACAAAAGACTAGTGGTATAAAAATTGCACATCCACAATCAAACATAACTAATTAAATACAATATGGAAGATTCTATTGTAACAGATTAACCTCGATCAATAATAATGAAGGATATCGACATAGATGAAAATAATCATCAAAACTATTTGAGGGAAATAACCCCATTTTTCATGAAAACATTTAATAGTCACTATATTTTTCAAGAAGATATTTAAAAATATATTTTTAAATCAAGTGTCCCATAACACTATGAAAATTTTAAAAGTAATTTTAATTTTAAAACATTCATGTCCATATAAATAAATCCTTATTAACATTTTTAAAACATGGACATTAATGAGATAGATTTTGAAAAATAAATCTTTAAAACATTTAAAATGATATTTTAGTTAGAGTTCCTAACCAAATGAGAGACACATGAATACAAATAATTTTGGTAATCAAAACTTTGTAATATCATGAGAATATAGGGATTCCTGATATACTATGTCAAAGTAAATTTTATACACCATATAAAAGTGATTTGGTGTATAACAACAAATAAGTTTCAATGGAATATAAATTGATATGAAATTTCTAATAAAGACTGTATCCTTAGGTTAGAGATAAATAAATGACATAATTATATTTGAAAAATATAAATACACAAAATATGATTAGATATTCATTGTAAAATAGTCAGAGGACATTCACACATATTCTTGTAAAAACAACACCAATGAATTAGATGTTTAACTCAATAAATGAAGATTGAGTTAAAATTACTCTTATTAAGTTCATATCAATGACTTTAGAATTTATCAGTGGAGTTATTATGTGTATAAAAAGTATATCCATAGAAATGGTAGTGTAAATTATGACATATTCAAATAAATAGTGATTCCACACATAACTTGGAGTAAAATAATCAATGATGTATGCGTAAAGCCGAATGAGTGGACATTGAAATTTCAAATTCCCTTATTGATTTGGTAACTTACGAAACCTACAACCATGAAATAAGGATCATACAATGATGATGTATATATACATAAATTAAATTATATTACACAATGAATACAATCATGGGAAGTACACACACCACATGCAATAAATAAGTGGCGAATAATGGAAATCTCACGGAATTTAAATTGAGATAAGAAACCCCTTACTTTGTACTTTTTCCATGGTAAAGGGTAGGATAACCTCATGTATAATGGTTAAATAATTTTTATTGAATTATACAGGAATCCTATACATTAATAGGATATCATATATGATCTGTTAACATTGATTTGTTAATAATATCTTTGTATTATCGTCATTTCGGGTGTAAAATGATTCTTTTTCCTATATATTCTTTGTTATGTGATCCATATTACTTATGGAAGGGATGTATATTATTAATACACAGAATGATATCATGTATCTAAAAATTATTTTTAATATTAAAATTAAATTTAGTCTTGAATGAATACGATGGGGAATGAATCTCATCACATTCGGGGAGACGATAATCCCTACGTACGCATGAGCGACAATATCAATTTTTGATATTAATATATTATATAATTGGATGGTATATCATATATACAGAATCATTATCATGTTATATTTAAAATTTAAATGAATTACACACCATTATTATACCCATCCAAATAATGATATATTGAATAAAAATTACCCCACGACGTGGTGACGGTAATCCGTACGTACGCACGTTTGGTGACAAGTCATTGAAAGGATGAACAAAATAATGAATATGGCTGTACCATATTTATAATAACATCACAGTATATAGAATATACTAGATTTATTATTTTAGAATGTAAATAACAGAGAATGAAGAAGTTGAAGAAGAAAAGAACTTGAAAGACAGTGGTGAAATTATTACGTCTTTTTCAGGTTATTCTATTTGATTTGATCAAAAGGGTTCCATAAGTTGGCATTCTGTCCAAAGGAGGGCCTCTAGGATAAAGTGAGGGAATTTTAGAGGATATTTGGGTAGGTTTTGTCCGATCCAAAATGCTTTGAAAGTGTGAATTTGAGTGAAGGGGAAGTTCCCTTTTATAATAGGGGTGATGGGCACCTTAGAAAAAACATAAAATATTATTTTATAATAAAATTATTTTCGGTTTCTAATGGAACCAAAGTAGATTATTTAAAGTCTATGGTGGGGATGGGTCAAAAACCACTCATCCAATAGGTTTTATACAGGTTCGGGTCACTATATTAACCTTAACTTTTATATTTAACTCTTAGTTAAATAGTTTGACAGTTACCATGTCTCTTTGTATTTTTATATTATATGGTTAATACACATTCTATTTACATCGAACTGAACCCCTACTGGTTCATTAATGATACAAATATAATTATATAAGTCCTTTGGATGAACCTTAGATTTTTAGAAATAGAATGTCAATTAATAATATAATATTTTTTTTATAACTCTATTATTTCAATTTTGACACTATTTGGTATTTAGTTTTTTATAATTTTATAATAGCATTATTACTTCGAAAAAAATTCAAATAACCAACCCTAATATGTCATATTAACTTATAAAATTAGTTTAATTCATATAAAGTCTCAAATTACATTTATTTGGATATTTATAATATCAATTAGTTTAATATTTCAATAATTAGGTAATTACTGCATCATCATTCTGTCATTAATAAATTAAATCATTTAATTTCTAAAAAATATAAATAAAATACCATTATGTTGGAAATATATTTATATTTCTAATAAATTTTTATAGATGAATTTATCTCATGTGTAACCCTATATTGGAAATGTCTTAGTTATTAAACTTTGATTTTAACTCTTTTAACTCTTCTTTGAATTAAATAATAATAAATGTCCTAATATAATCCAAGTGGACCAAAGATGTTAATATTTTATTCCTAAGGTTCTTTTTGGTCTAATTATACTTATCCAATAGAATTAAGACATGTGTTAGTGTAATAATAATAACATTTTTACCCTTAATTTCCCTTTTTTACTTTTAACCATGGTAAATAGAAGTATAAAGTTACTATTCACCAAAAATTATTTTTATCTTATTGAACCAAATCTTACTCCTTGATATTAACTGTGTCTTTTGGATATTTGAAATTCAACTCACAGAAGCAGTAAAATTATGTTTTATGTGAATTTACAAATTCTTCTATGTGGTGGGTAAAAGACGGTGAAAAGTGATATAATATTTTATATATTTAATATAATTACAAAATGAATCAAATGAATTAAATTGAACTTATATTTGTATTATGTAACTATTTTTACCTAAAATAAATTTAAATAAAATAAATAAAAATTCAAATAAAAATTTTATTTTAAACTATAACTCACTGTTTTTCACTATTCCTCAAAAATTTCAATTTTTCAGAAACATACCAAAAATTCACCCTAAGATAATTTTGATATTATTAATTCTAAAATGAAGTCTATTTTACCAAATTAAAAACATAAATAAAATTTATTAGTTTGAAATTAATTTCTGTTGTTAAGACTAAAAAGCGTATTTTTATGAAAAAATAACTGCAAAATGATTGACATTTGTTTATGTCCAATTTCAATGTGAAATTACTTACAATGAAAAATAATGGATTAAAAGGTAAAAATATATTATAATTATACATCCAAACCATTCATATGTATAGTTGAACACTATAAATTATTTTTATTAAAAAAGTTGTTTTTAGTTAAATCATATTACTTTTCTCTATTCACCCAAATATGAAAGTTATCTGAAAACACAAAAAATTTATTAAAACTAAATTCTTATTTCCCTATCCCAAAGAAAAAGTGTATTTGGTCAAATTGAATATATAATATTTTCAAATAAATGATTTAAAAAAGGATCACCATTAAAAAACGGTAAAATTGCATTTTTTTAAAAATACTTCTTTTATCTGAAAAACAAAATTGAATTTGTCCTTACAGTATGTCTAAGAAACTCATAATATGGATTATAGAATTATAAGGGTAATATAAAGTTAAAAATTTCATAATACTATTCATAACTTCTTTTGAACGGCTAGTTTGGTAAGTCATGGTGTGCTTGAACTCGATGTTGTGTGTAGTGTATATTATTGAATTATTTTGATGAAGTAATGTACTATGAAATCTTGGGGTGTTATATTGACTGAACACACAAGTATATTTAGGGGTGCGCCAAGAAAAACATATTTGTGTGATGAGGCAGATATGGCTCATGTTCACATAGGAAAAATGGAAGATGCGGAATGAGCTTCCTCTGCCCACAATAGTATTTGTGATGATAAAGGAGTACACCAATAGTTGGGAAGAGGCCTTCCCAAGGGAGATGCCGAAGCATCCCACTATTTTGTCAGGTGATGGAGTGCCTCCCCAACCTCGAGGTCAGGGTCTGCAAGCGGCAAGGACATCCCACTGTGGTGGGGCGTCAATAGTAGCAAGGCCCGCACCAGATGAGTTGGTGCCAGTGGAAGCAGTTCCAACAACGGCAGGGGACCTGGTGGTCCATGAAGAATAGAGTTATCCAGAGGGGGGCCACTAAGAGGATTCTATATAATATCCACTCAGGATCTGGGGAAGTGGTTGTGAGACATAGAGATACCAGATAATGTTGTCATCCCAGAGGCCTACGATATCTTGAAAGTCATCATGAAGTAACTTAGCCTACCCCAGATGTGGCAACACCTAAACCGTCTCGGGATGCAGATATCTGGGATAGGCTCTATCAGGTCTGGATTTGTGGTGTCCCAGGCAGAGGTGAAGTAATAACTGGCTGAGTTGGAGACCTTCGTGCACTCCCGGGGTGTTCCACATCTAATGACAGATCGGTTGAAGTTGTTTTTGAATCAAATGGCTCCCCCACAGTTGGTGGCTACTTTTTGAGGAAATAGTTCCCTCTTCTAGAATAATTGGATGAATCCTCTTAGGGGGAGGAGGCCGGTAGGGGGATCCTTCTAAAAAAGTGCAAATTTGAGATGAAGGATCAATTTTAGATAAATTTTCATAGGAACTTGTGGTCAAATCTAGAGCCCCTTACCTGAGATCCACTTCCTGGTGACTTCGGACCCCTCACCAATGTTTAAACTATGTATGAGAGCCTCATTCACAGAACACATTCTCATCCCTCTATGGATAGAGATTCAGTTCCGTCGGGATCCACACCCATGGATACGGAAATTTCGGTATCCAGCGGGTCCAGGATACTTGAGTTGGTTCCTCCATAGTTTTCATAACATCTGAAAATATACGAGGGGCCATGCCTCGGGGTCCCCACAACAACAACATAGGAATACAACCAAGAATTCTTTCACTATAAGTCTTCTTTACAAAACTTATTATTGACACCCATTGACCAGGGTAACTGATATCTGTACATTTTTTATGTGTACAGTTCTTCAAATGGTGTGGGTTGCCATGGAGAGGTTGGTTATTATTTTCGGAAACACTTTTTATAGGGGAATGTCGGTGGTTTTGGAGGTGGATATCCATACCAACCATGTTTTGGTGCACTAGATCATTGGTGGGACCATTTAAAGGGTTGTGACTTAGATTATTTTAGTTAGATATAATAATGAACATTCTTCGGACAGACCGGGTTCTGCCATACCTGATCAGACATAATATACGGACCCTGTTGACAAGTTCATGAGGGCATTCACTACATACGACTCTGTCAACCCTACGGATTGGGGTGAAACGGCCTCTGATGAAGAGGATATCAGGATAGTCCATCATAGGTCATGGAAGCTGATCAAGTTCTTTATCGGTGACACCCCTCAATCATAATGGGTAGAAAATATGGAGAGGCTTCCTTCACAGCTGTGTGAACTGTGTGCTAGGGGAGCAGTTTCCTAGAATCCTCACATGCTCATCTGAGATCTCATGGCGGAGAATATTTGGGAGTATGATTTTGGACATGGTTTAGGTTAGCATTGGAGAAAACCGGTGAAAATCAAGAGACTCCATTTGGATGAAAATGATATTCAGCAGCTACAGATCTTGGCAGAAAAACACTCTGCTCTCCTCAGTGCACAGTTGAAGATTATATTACAGATTAAGGCCCAGCTAAAAGAGGCCGAAGAGCGGATGAAACAATCCTCCATGGAGATGGCTATTGTTCGGAGCGACGAGGAGCGGTCTGTGGTTGTGGCTGAAGAACTGTTCTCAATATCTACCATGGAGGAGCAGGAACTGAACAGGCGACAATAGATCCTATACACCATGAGCCAAAGGGTGGAGGAGCTGCAACGTTCTTTTGACGGGGTCAACCCATTAATGGGAGGGGTTGATCATTAGGTACTATGATTCATGCAACTTTTTATCATAATTTCATTCTTTGGATATTTATTATAGATGCATACATGAGTTCTGTTATTTGTTTTTGGTTTATTTCATTATTTTAATTTTCATGGAACATCCGGAGTTCAGTCCCAAAGCTCACATGGGTCGGGCCCGATGTGAGCAACAAGGGATGACCACCATATCATTCCACCCGTATATAATTGTGATAACCAAGCTCTGAGAATTTGGGGTTTGAACAACCAATCCAAACTAACTGGATGAAAGAGAAAGGCTAGACTGAAGGACGATAATCTCAGAATTGTTGAATCATCACTTTCCCAATCTGCACTAGTGAACAAATGGGGCAACACTATGGGCATTTGAATTTATCTGATCGTAGGGGAGTGGAAGGTGGGAATCACAAATCCCAAAATTTGGAACACTGTAGGGATGGAATGAAAATGAAGAATAAATATTGACTTTGTTCGAAACACAGTATCCATATTGTGTTACCCTGAAATGGGGATAACAAGTGAGGGCCTACCGCTGACCATGTTTGAAACATGGGGCACGACATGAAATGTCAACCATTATTCTTCCGGAAAATTGGCCTAGGAAAGTAGGTGAGCCATAGGCTACACATCCATACTATTAGGGGGTTCCTTTAGATGTTAAATAAGATGAGGTTCCTAATAAAGGGCATGAAAAGCATGGAGTGTGGTGTGATGTATTGTTCGAATGGAGACCAACACTCTTGGAACTACACCACAGTGGTGAAGGTACATTAGGTGGGATCATCGGTCTGATCAGGGATCATACCATGTTATGAACAAGACCTCTATGTTAAGGACCTGGAATGAAAATCAAGTTGACTTCATACAGTGAGGAGTGTGCACATAGTTTAAAGGTCATACATCCTGGACCAAGATCGGGGCTGAGGGGCCAGAAGGGTTAATGATCCTAAGGATGGGCCAAAGGAGAAATGGTTGGACATTTCTATGTATCCTGAAAGGATTATAATCAAGTCAAACATAGTTATTGAATACTGGTGTGGTCAGAGACCGATCATGGTAGGGAGAATCCTCTCTGGAGAAGAAACTGATGCATCCCATGATTAACATAGAGAATCTTGAAAATGTTTAGGGCACAACTGCAGTTTAATGTCATGCATTAGAGACATGTCTACCTGAGATGGAAATATGGGTGCGGTACATACCCCGATGTGAATTAGGACCACAAGAGTTCATGCCACACCACACTCTCTCGGGAGAATCCCTAGGTCGAGGGACAGAATGTGGAAACGGGGCTAGGCCCAAGAGGGGTTTTCTGGGCGTTCCTACATATCCTTTGAGGATGGTAATCAATACATACATAGTTATTGAAGCACAACGTTGTCATAGACCGATGCTGGTATGGAGAATCCTCCCTGGAGAAGAAACTGACGCATCCAATGATTAACTTAGGGAATCCTGAACATGTTTAGGGAAGAATCAAAATTTTTTGTAATGCATTGAGGACATGGATTCCTAGGAAGGAAATGTGTGATGCGGTATATACCCCAATGTGAATAAGGGCCATTAGAGTCCATGCCACACCACACGCTCTAAAGAGATTCTTCAGGTTGAGGGACATAATTTTAACACTCGGTTTGGCACAAGACTAGTTGACTGGGCATTCATACGTATCATATGTGGTTGGGAATCATGCCATACGTAGTTATGAGAGTGTATTTTAACGTTATGTATGACAAATAAAGGCATGTGTGGCATGGTTACGCTAGTACACATCCTACCATAACTAATAACACCACTTGAGTCATGCACAATGTGGGAACAAAGGAGTAGTGATGGGACTTCCCTAGAATAGGAAGGAAAATGTCACGAGAGATGGGACGCTAGGTGAATTATGTCCCAATAATGCTGACTCACCTATATAGTGCACCTAGATGCACGAAGGCGTAAATCCTAGTATGATATAATTCTACTTGGACATAAGGAAGAAGGAATGTGTGAATCGTGATACTCGAGATTTGGACCACAATAATGGTGGTGTGAATATAGGGCATATATTTTGACCATGTCCAAAACACATTATCTTTTTTACATTAGCCTGGAATGAGGACAGAAAAATGAGGGTCGACCACTAAACATATTAAAAACACCATACCTGTCGTGAATGTCATATGGGGTCCTCACGGATGTTGTCCCCAGAAAGTAGGTAAGCTACTGTGGCTTGAGACCAGGGTATAAAAGAAGTCCCTTTAGACATATAAGATAATGAGGATCCAAATGATGGTCTCACGAAGCTTATACATGGAATAATGGAATTTCCTTGTAAAAGATCCACACTTCGTATGCTGCCACAATTCATCTGAGCAAGACAACAAGACATGTCAGATAGAGGGAGTTGAGTCCCCCTCCAAGGATAAGGGTCCTGAGGTTGCACGCTTCCCAAACTAATGGTGGTAGGATTGGCCATTATGGGGATACTGATTTAATGGACTAGTTGTAGGGTGGTGAAGTAGCAAAACCCAATGCATAGTTTCCATAGGGAGATATTAGTTTAGGGTCATAGAACTCAAACCAGGTGGGGAAAAGGCATCGGGGGCCCACGGTATGGCTATTGAAAAACCTGATGTGAAAGGGAAACCAAGAGGTATTCTCCACACCACATGTTCCAAAAAGTGGTTGGGCCTAGGGGCTGAAAGAGAGAGGACATGATTTTAGATTCTTGGGGATGAACACGAGGACAATATTTTTGGGCACTC
The DNA here is from genome assembly GCA_963277665.1 of Viscum album. Lineage (NCBI taxonomy): Eukaryota > Viridiplantae > Streptophyta > Magnoliopsida > Santalales > Viscaceae > Viscum > Viscum album. Next base: position 288,353,568 of record OY728138.1, read on the forward strand.
CTACATATCCCGTATGTTTGATAATCAAGCCATACTTAGTAATGAAATATGTCATGCATATTAACCTCTTGCGGCAAGGACACTAAGTGATCTATGTTTAGGTTCATAGAACTCAGACCAGAGATGGTAGGGAATGTCGGAGACACATGGTGAGGTAATTAAAAAATATGGTTTGAATGAGGACATGGATTCCAGATCACCATGTGTTCTATAGGGAGGTTCTAGTTCGAGCGGGCGAAAATGAAAGATAGACTGGGACCAAGGTAAAGTGCACAATCATTCCTAAAAATCCATTGAGAATGAGAATCAAGACAACTGTAATTATAGGGGTGGCGTAGTAAGATACTAGTGCTAGAGATAATAAGGTTGTGAGGGTCCGTCCCTTGAACCAAAAGAAGAGGTATTTTATAGATATTTTTTGTCTTTTAGGATGAATGAGTTTTTTTTGAAGCGATGGACCTAGGATAGAAATTACAGACATCATCACAAAAATCTAGCTACGTGCAGGCACTAGTGAATGGTATGGTGTGTGTCTGATACCAATCATGATTTCCCCTTGAGTGAGGAAAGAATGATGTAGTTCCATTTTTCTTCATGTATCAAGGAGGATAATTTCACAGTTTAGGGTCAGGTGATGAGACCAACCATGAATTTAAACATCGTTCAGTATAGACACGACAGTTCAAAGTCATGTTGAATGAGGTAGCATAATTTAGAGAATTATAGCTCAGACATATAGAGGAGAGTTGAGGTTCAAGTGGGAATGTGAATGGTGTGATAAAGTATAACCAAGATGAGTGAGAACATAATCCCTTATCACACCGTGCGAAATTCCATGAATGAAACCTCAGGCTGAGGGGGCTAGAAAATGTTAGAGAATATAGGGTAGGAGAGACTAGCTCTCAGTTGAGCTGGACCCAAAGATGATATGTCTGGGAATTACTACACAAATCATGGGAATGGGAATCAAGGTTTACATAGATATAAAAGATATATTCGTTTATGGTCATAGAGATCAGACCATGGAGAAGTGGAATCCTTCCAAGTAAGTGCAGACCATAATTTGATCCCTTAGCCATGTGAGTCAAACTCAGTATGGGAAACAAAGGAGGAAGTGGTTTTTTCAATACTTGGAAGACACTCCGAAGATAAGTTGGTGTGGAGCCGAGAATGACGACTTACCATGGATTTGTCCTCTTAATGTGCAAATGTGCACAGAGGGACAGTATGAGGAGGGTTGAAATTCCAATTAGACACAATCGGGTGGAAAATGATTTGAGTCGTGTATATGAAATTTAATGCTTAATGGGGTTGTCATGAGGATGGAGGATAACTATTTTCCATGTTCGAAACATAGTATCCATATTGTGTGACCTGAAATGGGAAAAAATTAGCATCCACCACTGACCATATTTACAACGTAGGTCTTGAATCAATTTATTGTCTGAAACCATCAACGAAATTGTCCTTAAATGGTAGTAAAGCATTTAGGCCTAGCATCCATGCCATTTGGGGGTCCCTTCGAATGTGAAATATAATGGGAGCCCAAATGAAGGGGAAAACAAAGCCTGAAAAATGGGTGAAAGCATGTCCAGGAAGAATCTGACACTCCATGCTCTAGACCAGAGTACTCATGGGCCCATTGGTGAATCATCGAAGATGGCTGTGGGACCAAACTTAAGGGTAGCCGACTCAAATAGAATAGAGTAGGGAAATGAAGCGAAGGCCTCTCATGAGAGAGAGGTATGTGGCGTGTTTGTTTTAAACCCGACATGAATGGGGACATAAGCCCTTACCACACCATTTAACCCTCTCCTAGAATAATGTCAGCCAAATGGAAAAAATGATACCTAGGTTTCTAAAATATGGGGTTGGACATGAATACTAGGTGATTGGGTTGTCCTACATATCCCATGAGGATGGGAATCAAATTGTTCATAGTTTTGGAAGAAGGGTTACGTGCATTTTATCGCCATGTAGCAAGGACGCAAATAAGAGAAAGATACCCGAATGAGGGATGTCTACAACATGGAGAGTAACCTAATGTAACCCCATACCACACCGTACAACCCTATGTGAGAACATGTGCCAGGGGCCCAAAAAGGATGAGGGTCCTGATGCTGGGCCACAGACAGAATGTCACAGCCAACATGCAGTTTAACGTCTTGTAGTGAGGACAATGGTGATCATAGTTTAAGGTCATAGAGCTGGGACTATAGATGCATAGTATAATGTCATATGCATGGGATAGTTGAGAGGATAGGGTTAATTATCATTACTATGGAAGACCACCAATTTGAAATGACGATAGATGACAAATGTTGACCTGGTTCCCAATACAGTATCCGACCTCATGTGACTGGAGTTTAGGGCAAACAATTTAGTGTAAACCATTGAACATGTTCTCAACACAGGACATGTAGCAGTTTTCCAACTTCTATCATTTAGGACATTATCCCGTAATGGTTGGAGAGCCCTTAGGTCGAGCCTTTATGCCATCTTCGGGTTATTTTGGATATAAAAGGTGTTGGAAGCCCAAATGATGGGTCTTGCGATGCATGGTAGGGTCAGTGCTTGGAAGACAGATGATAAATGATGGTAGGAATGTCTCAAGAGTATATATGTGGCATGGTGAAATAGGTCTATGTGAATAAGGACATGAGTCCATACCACACCACAAAATCCAAAATAAGAAGTCAGGAAAGGGGGCTGATGGGGTCGAAGGACCTCAGGCGGGGCGCCCCGGCCAACTATGGCCAAATGACCATCGTGGGGGAATTTCCTCATCATAGCTCCTAAGCCCACGTGAGCAATGCTCGGTGTGGTAAACAAGGAGCAGGACTAGGCCCTCCACATTACATAAGGGTTTGATAGCTAAAATTACACTCTTGCTTGATTAAAACTGAGGTATGGAGAGACTACGAGGTAGAATGAACCACTACACTCCATTTTTGGGAAATATAAGGGTAGTGAAAACAACAAATGATTGTTTTTGACCATGTTTGGAACACATCATCCACATCTTGTAACATGGAACTGTCATGATGAACTCGACATGAAAGAGGGAAAAAACCTGCACCACACCATGTGTTTCGTCTAAATAGGAGGTCCGGATGTTTGGGGCTGGGCCTTTGGAAAAAATGTTCAGGCAGTCCTACATATCCCATCAGGAATGGAATCAATCCATACATTGTTCTAAAATGGTCATGTAGTTTAACGTCATGTGGTAAGAACATAAAAGGATTAGAAGAACGAGGAGGGGAACATGGTAAAACCTTCGTAATAATTCCAAAAGTGTGGCCAATGAAGATTGGGTTGCATCACATGAGATCCCCTAAAGGATCTATGCTAAGGAGGGGTACCAAAATGAGAATTGTGTGAGGATGGACTCAGGACCAGTCATCCGAGAATTCCTACATATCTCATAGGGATGGGAATCAAGTCATAAGTAGTTCTTAAGATTTAGTTTAACGTCATGTTGGATGATTACATAGTTTGAGGTCATAGAGGACTATATAGATTAAGGCCATGTAGGACTGTGGTGACTCAAGCAAAGTATTTCTTGAGGAACATGGCATTAGTGGGAGAATTTATATTCTCTCCGTCCATGGTAACCTGTGAGTATGTTCCATTAGAGTAAACCTTGGGGACGATTTAAGGTTCTTACCATTCGGGATCCATCATTGGTGGTTTCCTCCCAGGTATAATTGGTTCCCTAAGGGCCAATACGAAGTCTCCATGCAAGAGGGAGTGGAGGCAAACTTTTTAGTTGAATGATCTAGCTATCTTGTTCTGATGCCTTTCTAGATTGTGCAGCGCACGAAGCCAGTTCTCATCGAGGACTTCAAACTTAGCCAGATGGATTTTATCTACTTTATCTGGCACTAGATGATCGTAGACAGATGTGCACAATGAGGGAAATTAAATCTCAATGGGTAGGACGACCTCTGTTCTATACACCAGGGAATATGGGGTCAACTAGGTGAAATTATGAGTCATCGTCCGATAATCCCAGAGGGTATTGAGGAGCTTGTGCAGCCAACTATTCTTATTATGGCCAACCATTTTTATACAGAATGTTAGAGGGGGTTTTGTTGAATGCCTTGATCTGTCCATTTTCATGTGAATTATAGTTAAACGAATGGTTAGAATGAATATTGTACATAGCGTAGAATTTCATTATCTCAACTTCTTGGAAGTTCTTGCCATTATCGGTGAGGATGGCATGGGGGACTCCAAATCGGTAGATAATGTAGGAGATCAGAATGTATATGATGGAACCAACCTTTACCTCTTTGACAGTAACTGCCTCTGACCACTTGGAGAAGAAATCTATAGATGTTAGGATGAATCTACACTGGCGAGCTGTCGCCGATGGATATAGTCCCACGACATCGAGTCCCCATACCAAAAATGTCCAGGAGTACTAGGTGGATGAGAGAGGCTCTGGATGATGATGCATGATGTTAACACGAATTTGGAATGCATGGAACCTTTTAGCGAACTTCATGTAGTCACAGATCATGGAGTTCCATAAATACCCCAATCTCTGGACCTGGTGAGATAGCTTCGGCCCAATCTGATGAGCCATGCTAGAACAGACATGAACCTTCTGTATGTCCTAGGAAATATCAACTCCATGAATGAAACAGATGATGACCCCATCAATCCCATGCTTTTAGAGGATCTTCTAATGATGGGGGCTATCCTGGAGGGTGAATTGTAAGGCGCTACGTCAGATTTGATCGTGCTCAACTCGAGTTGCTGGGAGATTACTGTTTCGGTGGTACTCGACAAATGAGGTTCTCCAGTCCAGATTCACTTCAATCACAACATCTAAGGGACCTGAGGGTCCTGACTTTGGGGAATAAATGGTAAGGTGGCTTATCTATAGGTTTTCATCATCACCATGAGTTATAGGAGAAATGACACTTTAGTGTGCGACGTGGATAATCAGGTCATCCTGTTCGAGGTCTTCAAGTTATGCAACTAGTCTGACCAATGAATCAGCTATACCATACTATGCTTGATGGAAATGAGTAACTTCTAGATGAGATGGGAACTGGGAAATTAGCTGGATAGTGTGTTCCAACAATGGTATGAGCTATGGCTTTCTGATGAAACTGTCATTGTTGATCTTATTGATAACTAGTTTAGAGTCCCCTTTCACATGCAATTGGAGAACGCCTATCTCGAGGGCCAGCTTGACGCTAGTGATGGGAGGATAATATTGTTCCTCATAGTTGGTGCAGCCTTCTGACAACATGAATGAGTATGGAAGAACAAATTTTTATGGTTTAATGAAGAAGATACCCAGACCTACATTGTTAAGCCTCTGGCCATTGAGCCTTCTACTGGTGGGGCACCGGGAAGCACCATCGAAGTGCATTTTCCAATATGGGATGGCTTGGTCTATTGATAGAATAGCTTCATTGGGGAAATAGAGGTCTAAGGATGTGTCTATATGAGTTGGATGGGAGGCAAGTAAATCTTCCAATGCTTTCCATTTTATAGCCTTATGAGGGATGAACCTAATATCGAACTGTTGGAGGATTACTTCCCACCGAGCTAGTCGTCCTATCATCATGGGGCAGTTTAGGAAGTACTTCAAGGGATCTACCTGGGAAAGTAGATGTACATTATGATGTTGGAGGTAATGTCTCAATTTCATTACTTGAAAATACCAACACAAAGCAGCTATTCTTGTTATAGGAGGACATGGTCTCTATATCGAGGAGCATGTCATTCAGGTAGTAGAGGATGTTCTATGTCTCCTCGTTGTTCATCTGGGAGAGAGGGGATCCAAAATATCACTCCAGGGAAGTCACATAAAGGATCAATGGCTTTCTGAAGATGGGTGGAATTTAGACCAGAGGCTCTCGAAAATATTTCATGATTTCCTTTAAAGAAGTCTAAAACTCCTTGTCCCACTGATAGATGGTGTCTTTCATCAGGAGCCAAGAAAAGGGATTATACAAGCCAGCCAAATTTGCGTTGAACCAGTGTATGTAGGATATGTGTCGTTAGAAGCCTTGAATATTATAAATATTTATTTGGGGAGACATTTGAATAATGGGATTAATCTTCTTCGGGTCAATCTCAATTCCCCTATATCTGACAAAAAAAGCTGAGAAACATTCCAAAGGTGACCCTGAAGGCACAATTCAATGGGTTTATCTTTAGGTGACAGGAATAGGGGAAGCCTAAAAATTTCTCAAGGTCATTGAGATGGTCCTAGAACTGGTGAGATTCGACCACCAGGTCTTCTATGTAGTATTCCACCAATATTCTATGGATCGAGTTAAATATGAGATCCATAACATGCCGATAGGTGGCACCTGCATTCTTTAAACCAAAGGGCATGACTCGGTAGTAGAAAGTTCCTTATGGTTCCCCAAAGACCATAGAATCATTATCCTCAGGGTCCATTCTGATATGGTTATAACTGGAGTACCCATACAGGAAGGAGATGACTTGGATCCTAGTTATAGAATCGATCAACAATCCCTTCACAAGAAGGGGAAAATCATCCTTCGGACAGTGACGGTTGAGATAACGAAAGTCGATGAAGGCCATGATCTGTCTTTTATTCTACATGACTGGTACATTTATGGCTAGCCATTTGGGGTGTAGTACCTCTATAATGAAATTGGCTCTGATGAGATTTTCAACATCGGCCTGGACTATAGCACCGTGGGAAGGGTGCATCTTTCGGGGAAGCAGCTTGAAACCACATTGATTTTCCAGGAGACCTTGGCGGTGGATCACTACTTGGGGATCTAGTCTTTGAATATAGTCATAACTCTAGTCGAATACATCAGAGTGTTGTTTATAGAAGTCTATGTACTGTTGTTTCTCCTCGAGGGGCATGGTGGTACTAATCAATGTGGGTTTTGGGTCTACCTCGCTACCGAGGTACACTAGTACCAACTCATCAACCATGACGGAGATGCCATCTTCAAAGGTGGGGGGAGAACCCTATAAATTATTTTCACTTATGGAGGTAGGATCCTCTGCAGGAAGAGCATACTCTATGTAGGAAGCTCCTGATTGGATGCCGGTACCAGCCTAAGCGGTAGTGGACACTACATCAGGGAACTCATATGACGCCACTACCATAGGGATGAAGGTTGTCGATCAAATCCCATCTGGTCTTTTTCAAAACGGGCCACTCCATATGAGATCAAAGAAATAGTGGTGCGTCATCTGGAGCGGGTTATTTTCAGCAGGGTGAAACAAGTAATTAATAAGTATTTTTATTTCCATGGGGTGAATATCCAAATACCTTATGGGAGTAGAAGGCTCCAGGATCACCTGACCTTGATTTGTATATGAGTTTTAGGTGATCTTCTGGCATCACATAGTCTTGTAAATGTATTCCCCTTCATTCTAGAAATAAAGAACCATTTCCCCATATCTGGTACTGTAGCCTCCAATCGATGGATAGGAAAGACGTATGCATCATCCATATTATCCCATGGGTCAGTTTCCACCGTAGAATATTTGGGCTCACTAGTCTAAATCTATTTGTCCTTACTCTTGTAGTAATCAGCATCTAGATAGTGGGCTTCACAAGAGGCAAAGGGGGATGCGTAACATTGAAGCACACCCAGTCATCCATTAAGGGAGTACATGAGGAACTGGTGATAAGATGAAGGAACTTCTACATACATGTGGAGTCATGGCCTTCCAATCAATGCATTATAGGCAGTGTCCTGGGAGACAACCATAAATTCAGTACTGGCAAGGATGCCACCGAACAGGGTCTTCAAGAAGATATTATCGACCGATGCATGTTCCATCCTATCCTAACCTTGAATTCTTAGGTTAGAGGGACTAAGATCATTCTCATACATTCCCAGCTTTTGCAGTGTCCGATTTAGGATTAGGTTAATCCGAGAGCCCATTCCAACAAGACATTGACGAACCTCCAGTCAATTGAACTAGCTCGTGATGTATAGTAGACTAATGGTCCCCTATATGGGAGATCCTTCATCTTCTCCAGAGAAATATATGATTGTATGGAATTCAAGATTCTCATCCTTCTCAGCATGAAAGGCCTCAGCAGTGGTTACCTCCGTCACAAACTATAGGGGGCTTCTCAAACCCTCAGCGTGGGCCTCACGCATATCTGACAACAGGGGAAGTGCATTAAATAGGGAGAACATTACTGGAATGCTTCCATGATATTTCATAACATCATACTTTCATTCCAACTATATACTTATGCTTATAAGAGTTCACTCTATGACAGGAGGTATGGTTGGCCATGCCGACTGAGCAAACGACTGACTAGTGATAGGAATATCTTACCTCTCATTAGTTGAATCCTATGGAGTTACTAACAGATGAGGGAAAAATGATTGAGACCATCTTGTGGAAAAGTTGGTGGTTCACGTTGTGGTCGGGGTGGCTCTTCCTGATCCAGCAACACAAACGATCACAATGGCGGGCCTGAGGTTTCCAGATGAGAAGGGTGGGTATGCTAAGCTCTGCACTGGGCATGCTACCTAGTTTCAGTCATGCGCATAGACTGTCTATAAGTACTGGCCAATGAACTTCAAAGAACCATATTTTTGCGGCTCGGTCAATGATGATTATTGATAGGGACATTGGGAGGATCCGCCTAGCGCTCCTCATCTCCAGGAATCATGTAGGGATTTACCAGATCTACAGTATTAACTAAGGCATACACTTAACAATCACATGAAGGGTTGTTCACTAATAGAAATATTTTGGGAGGGATATCCATCCCCAGGGGCATGAAGTCACCGACAGTATGGGATGATGATGGTATCAGCAAGGGACTTTTATTTCCCTTACATCACCGGTGTCTGATATTCAAGGAAGAGGATGACTGTAAAAACAATGAAGGAGTAGCTGTTGTAGGTTCTGAAGGCCTTGGACGATTTAGGCAGGCACCGATAACACAATGGGAACAAGCGAATGTTTTACGTGCCATCCATTAATCATACTTCTGGGACCCATAGTTAGAAACCTGATGCCACTCGCCTTCGCTGTCACTGCTGTTGTCTAGCATCCCGAAGATGCATGCCATGTTTTCCGGAGCTCTGGCCAACCAGATTATGTTGTTTTACAGTTTTTCTTGAAGCCTGTCTTTAAGCACATAGAACTACTTGATGATGTTCCCCAGGATCTGGTGGTAGGGGATGTAATTTGGGTGATCAATGTGGTTCACCTTTTCTGGCATTCTGCACTCAAGAAAACATACAATCCCCTACTCTTGGGAACTTTAACCAATGACTTGTGCCTCACTGAATGAGTTGGTCTAGTTCCCTTTATCTAGGAAGGGTCCCTTAGAGCCTGACCCTAGGGAGGGGCTGGAGAATCCTACTGAGGAGGTAGATCTTGGTTCTCTTGCCTTAGAGGTTGCAGCATATTGCATGGGGGTACCTGCCAATTCTCAGACGGGCGCTGTTGGCTCGGAGGCTGTGCCTGAGGTGGAGGGCCTCTGTGAGGCTATGGGTGCACCTCAACTGATATCAAATCAAGTTTCATGGGGGCTTTTATTTGAGCCACTGTGGTGGGCTCGACCTTGGAATCCCTTCTTGCGTGGATTACAGGAGGTAATGGATGTGCCTGTTTGGCCACCTATTAGTTGTCCCCTATGCATTGGGCCTTATTAGAGAAGTCTCAGAATCCACCAGGGTATTTCTGGGTGATCAGAGAGGGGACCATTTCCATATTGACATTCCTTATAGTCATCATTAGTAATTTATTTTAAGTTAGTGGCATGTCAAGAGAGTATGTGAGTCATTTCCACCGGGCGACAATGTCAGAAACACACTCATCATGCCTTTGCTTGGACTTGAAGGAATCCATGATACTAATCTACCAAGTGGTGGAACTGTACATGTTGAGAAATTTCCTACGAAGGTCCTCCCAGCCATCCACTAACCCGATGGGAAGCTAGGTGTACCCAACGAATACTAGCCCTTCCAATGTTTGTATGAAATACTCGAGTTTGGAGGCTTCCTACTACTCTAGAGTTCCCAACATGGGGCCACACCTTGAGATAAAGTGATCCATGTGCTATGGAAGGTCCCCTATCCCATTAAAGGGGGAAAATGTGGGATTCCTAAAACCTGGGGGTGTGGGTATATCATCCACCTATGTCGGGTATGGCTTTCCTTCAAGTGGGATGTCCACCTGTCATGTCTCTAAGACTTCGATCCAGGTGATGAGTGTCACCATTGTATCATTTGGGTGGGGATTCCTATCTTGAAGTGGATCCCTAACCACCACTGTAAGAACATATATCTTATTTTCAGGTATGTTTTTCCTTTTCTAGTGTTTTTGAGGAAAAACAAGAGTTTTTGGAAATTTCCTAAGAACATGTCATGTACTTTGTTAGTACACACCATGTACTTAGTTACCACATGTAGCTAGGTGCTGGTTGTGTATCAGTCTGGCACATGGCCGTGGTTGGTGACCTAGAGACCGCCTAATGCGGGTGCCGATGAGGTAAAGTACACACGGTGTACTTTCATTTTTTTTCATTAAACACCCCCGGGTCACATCTAATTGGATGAAATCCCTCTATCTAGTATTGGTTCGTCTGAGAGCGTGCGTAGGACCACGATATTTCTACGAGAAACCTATCGAGCACTAGTTCTCTGATTCGACCGCCATCAATTGCATTGCGATCTCCTCGGTAAGCTCTTCCTTCTTCTTGAGCATTTTTTCGGATTCTTCATCTACCTCATGTTATCCTCAGTTGAATGTTTTAGGCTTTCTTTTTGATCTACAGTGTTTTTGGGTGATTTAATTCTTGATGTTCATGTATAGAGATCTCCCAACACCGAGGTAGGTGGTTTGTGACTTATTGTCAAAGGTATTTGAGTTATATATGAAAAATTTCCAATACCAATGAATGGGGTATTTCATGTTTCCTATTTTATACCTATTTTTTTCTTATTATGCTTGTATGCTTGAGTAGAGGTTGATTTCACATGAATATAGTGATTTTCTATGTTTTGGAGGTGCTTTCCCATGGATGTTAGGTTTATAGTTGTTTAGTTCTTCATAGCTTGTTAGGATTCCTTTTTACCCATGCCTAGTATTATAGAATGGTGTGACCATTATCCAGACCTAATATTACTGTAGACTAGTAGCCAAGTTGTTCATGAGGTTTACTTTGTCCGATACGCATTGCTATAATTGTTTGAATTATAGAGGGCCATGAGAACCTGGTGTAGTAGACCACATGGAGAATGGACATAAGGTCTTCTTTGGAGTGTCTATTTTATGATTATGTTGCAAGACCATAGGTGGGAATTGAAGTAAGTGATTCCTCATAGTGTCTGTAGTTTCTTGATGTGGGAGATAAATGGAATGTGATGTACGTGATTACCTAGATCACCTTTTGTTACCGATACGAGAATATAAGAGGAATTAATGGCGAGTGATTCCTTAAAGTGTCTATTCTTAAGCTAAACCAGAGAGGTTAGATTGAGTGTACTGCCCATTGGGATGCTTGTGTAGCTAGGTAGGACTATAGGGGATAGGTTGTGAGTGCTTCCCAAAGGGTTACCTATATGTGATTACCTTATTTGATTAATAGTTTCTTGATACATTAATCTGAATAGTTTGAAACTGTTGATTGTTTACTACTGAGTACTTCATTGTTTACTACTTTCATTCACTTATTACCATCCATATATTTACTGAATACTAGGTAGAGATCTTGTGGTGGTTTCCTACCAAGATTTAGTCTCACTCCATGTTTGGGTCATGCTTTTGGCACCGAAATGATTATATTGTTGTAGGTATAGATAAGGGGAATCACTATTCTACTTTAGGTACTTGATTACTGTTGAGATGGAGAGCATGTGACCCAGCTGAGGATTCTGATGCTGAGAAGATGTTATCTATTTTCTTTTCTAATTTGGTTTAGTACTGTTTGTATTCCAGAATTTTGATTTGTTTGGCTGATTTCCAAGACATATGTATCCTGAATCATTTATATATATATATATATGTATGTATGAATTTCTGTATTCTCTAGTTTATTATTTTCCAATATTCCATTGTTTACTTTTTTATGGATTATTACTACATCCGCAATTTTTATTGTTCTCTTCCATAGTGTTACTCTACTAATGAGGACATAGTTTCCCCACTATCACACCTAAGGCCCTCACTGCAAGTCGGAATCCTCTAGAATTCATGGAAATTCACTTGAATCCATGTGAACAATCGGGTATGGGGTGCCTTTGGGTGGATTCCAGAACCGGGTCATTACAAAATTGTAACATAGTGATTCTTTTCTACTTGACATATTGTTTTGAGCCTATAGTCACGAATAAGATAGAATAGGTACTTGGTAATAAGCTGTTCCTAGGAGTAGCTAACCTATGTATAGGGAAAAGCCAGTTTACCATGTTAATACAATTTTTTTTGGTTTTGTAATTTTATAGTTGATTTGATTTTCACTGTTGGGTGACTCACATGTATTGTGTTGTTATTGTCGTTGTTATTAAGGATCTATTTCTATCGCAACCTGATGAGATGAGTGTATGATATCTCTTGTATCATATGGGAAGATGATAGAAATCACATGCCATGCATTCTTTCCATTCCATTTATGGTGCATTAGCGATTGCATGTTGTTGTGATAGATGTTGTGTAGAATATGCATGCCGTTGTGATAGTTTCCTTGATAAAATACCTGATGTTTAATAGGTTATTTTTTGTGTAATGTTTTGTTTGAATGAATGCCAAAATTTGGTTATTGATGTGTTATGGGCCCTCATGGACCGGAATTTGGTAGATCAATGGCTCTTTTACCTTTTTTATAACATGTATGAAATTCCAAGCTTTGATTCACGGGGAGTATGGCCCTTCACAGATCAGAATTTGGCACTTTGAGGGTTTTTAGTGTTTTTGTAGGTTTTGGAGTAGTTTTTGAGGCTTATTGTTCGAAAAAACCTAGAATACTCATCGTGTAATGTTGAATGCACACCATGTGTTATTCTGTTCTGGAAGAAATTGTTTTTCTTAATTACACGTAGTGTACTGTATGTACACGTCATGTAGTTGCTAACCGTGTCTTAGACTGTGTGGATGGGGACACTGGGTTTAAAATATTTTGTAGAGCATGTCATGCAGAGGATGTTTAATTTTTTGATGTAGAACCGTGTAACCAGTCGTGTCACTAACAACACTAGTCAGTTGATTCCCTTTTAATACAAATTGTGTCTGTCTAGAACACACCATGTAGTGTAACCCGTGTACCCCTCCATTTAACTAAAAACATATCTTGGAAAAATATTCTGATTACATGTTGTGCCCATCTAGAACACGCCATGTAGTGTGAGCTGTATATCCGGTCGTGTCACTAACAACACAGGTCAGTGAAGCTCGTCTAGTACATGCCCTGTCTAACATGAAAACGCCGTGTAGTCTTGTTCTGGGTGAACCATGTGGAATAGCCTTGTAGAAGGACTTATGTAGGGGAAGAGGATTCAAGTACACGTCGTGTGTTAGGAAAACACCCCAAGTGTTTGGGGGTGTTACTCGACCTAGGTTGGTAGGGGTACATGCCCATGTGAAGGGCTTAAGGTAACACACTGTTTAGGGGTTATACATGCCGTGTAGTCATGTTTGAGAAAACATGAATGATTTGCTAATCTTGTTCCCTTCTTAAACATCTAGTTTTCAGTCCTTGTTAATCTTGATCTAAGACGTGCACATGACCGTTCAAAGTCATTCCTTAGAGACTTCATCCAGTTGTACGGTAGTTGTAAGGCAGTGATTAGACAGTAGTCAAGGGTGATCAGGGACTACTAGTAGATCCTCCATTTGTGCCAGTCATGAAACCAGTAGTCATTTCAGACATAGGTGCTGACGCATAGTTCTAAGTAGGATTTATGAGGTTCATGCATACCTTCCATGGAGCACTGCCTCCTACCTCGTCTATGGCAGAATTGACGTGGGTTTTCCAGCAACTGCATCCTCCCACTTTCTCAAGGGATGGATGGCATCAGGGTGAAGAGTCATGGCTAGAATCCATGCTTACCATCTTAGAGCATCAATAGATTCCTCCAGAGAGTTGGGTCAAGCTCTCTACCAATATTCTTAGGGATTCCACCAAAAGATGGTGGGATGTGATCTCACGGGTGGGATTCCAGCATTTTATGGCCTGGGATGAGCTTCAACGTTCCTTCTACGACTACTTCTACCCGGTGACCATGAGGGCCGATCGAGACTGAGAGTTTATGAGTCTGTAAAATGGTGCTCTTTCTTTTTTGGATTATTCCTCTCATTTCAATGAGCTGTAGTGCTTCACACCCTTTCTACTGGGAGATGGGTTTTTCCTGACAATGATGTTTGAGGATGGTCTCAGACAGGAAATCTAATCCCAGGTGAACATCTTCAGGGTGAATTCAATCACATCTATAGTCAACCAGGCGCTGATAACATTGTGAAATATGAGGTATTTTAGAGTTGTGAGTTGGGGTGGTTCGACATCCGGAGTTAGTATCCCTCCTATTGACAATAGGAATCACCTTAGGGAGTCTACTCAAGGATATCCAAGGAGGTGAGAGATATCTTCTGGTAGCCATGTGGTGTGCTTCCGGGGTAGGAAGAGCAGGCATACAAGGACCCATTGCCTGAGGGACCTAGTGGAGTGTCGATCGTGTGGTAAGATGGGTTATCTTCCGTGCTTCTGTCAGATCTTCACTCCAGCAGCCGGTGGTAGAGGTTCTTCTATGACTCCCCATTCGGGACCACCACCACTAGTTTCTCATCAGTCTAGGAACTGGAGTTCTTCTAGCCATTCAAGACAATGTGGAGGTCATGGATATGGTAGTCAGTCACCAGTCTTTTAGCATCAGCATGGGGGGTCAGCTCTGAGTGGTCATGCAGGGTCATAGGGCCGCGATACAGGTCAGAAATTTGCAGTGGAGCAGACCCAGTAGTAGCAGGATCCCAGACCCTTTATAGTTCTGGGTATGATATTTGTATCCTTAATTTTAGCATCTACTCTTTTTTATATAGGGGAATCCTTATCATTATATCTGTTGATGTTGAGGAGATCCTTGGGCTCTGCATCATTTCTTCGGCTAATTTCTTAACACTTGACACTTCGTTGAGGACTAGAACGACTAGTGTGCATCAATGCAAGGAGTGCCCTCTAGAGGTTACTGGGTGTAAATTTTTATGGGACCTCTATTTACGAGATATGATAGTATATGATGTCATTTTCAGAATGGACTGGTTAGTTCACTTCCAAGAAGTCATCAACTGTTATCGTCGTAGGGTGAGTTTCACATCACCAGACGACATATCATCTCTTCAAAAGGGAGAATTTGATGTCCAGGAAAGTAGAGCAGGACCCGAGAATCATGGTTTTGGAGGAGTTATGGCACAAATTGCTAGTCTATATTAGGATGACAAGGGGAATTCACAATTATACTTTCCTCCAGTGGTGGATCGTTTCTGGGATGTCTTTCAGAAGACTTTTTAGGTTTTCCTCTAGAGAGAGAGGGGGAAATTTTGATTGAGCTTTTGTGAGGAGTGGAACCGGTTTTCATTCCCCCTTATAGGATGGATACATCAGAGTTACAAAATATCATTAATCAGTTGGAGGAGTTGCGGGCCATTGGTTTCATCTGACCCAGTACTTCTCCATGGGGTTATCTTGTCCCGTTTGCATAAACCGTAGACGGTACCCTAATATTTTGTGTGGATTATCGGAAGTTTAACTAGTTGACAGTCAAGAACTGATATCCATTACATAGGAATGATGATCTCATTGATCAAAATCGTGGTTCCTGGGTGCTCTTGAAGATTTACTTGAGATCTGGTTTTCATGAGTTGCACGTTAGACCATTTGATATACCACTCAATGCCTTACAGAGCAGGTATTGTTTGTACAATTATATGGTTGTTTTTTTCAGGCTCACGAACATGCCTATAGATTTCATGGAACTAATGAATAGAGTGTTCCATCCATACATAGATTCGTTCGTGGTGGTTTGCGTGGACGATATCTTGGTGTACTCTCATAATCGACACGACCATGCCACACATCTTGAGATCATTCTGAGTACATTGAGAGAGCATCAATTATATGATAAGATCACAAAATTCATCTACTGGATCGGTCATATTATCTTCTTGGGTTATGTCATTTCAGAGAATTGAGTATCAGTGGACCCAAAGAAAGTGAGGGCAGTAGTTTCCTTGGAGTAGCCGAATAATGTCTTTGAGGTATGATGTTTTCTAGAGATGGTTGGATACTATAGATGCTTCATACATGACATTTCATGCTTAGCAGAACCACTGATAGGTCTGACTAAGAATGGTGCAATGTTTTTGTGGTCAGATTCTTGTGAGTCAGCCTTTAAGGAGATAAAAGGGATGTTGACTTCAACATCGATACTAGTTTTTCCAGAGCCTGCCACGAGCTATACCATTTATTTTGACGCTTCAGGTGTTAGGCTGTGAGCTATTCTTATGCAAGGAGAAGGAGTCATTGTGTACGAGTCTCACCACTTGAGGCCACATGAGTGGAATTACACAACGTACAATTTCTAGTTGGCGGCAGTTGTCGAAGCCTTACGCAGTTGGAGACATTATCTTCTAAGAGAGAATTATTTGATTTTTACTAACAATAAAATTCTCAAGTACATGTTCAATTAGAATAACCTAAATTATAAATAGTGAAGGTGGGTAGAGTATCATCAGTCTTTTGACTTTCAGCTTTCGTACAAGCCTGAGAAAGGCAACATAGTGGACGATGCACTAAGCAGGAGGACTCTGATGTTGTTAGTATAGGAGGCCAGTAATGAGTGGAAGTCTATGGATCTGTTCTTTAAGATGAATTTGGAGGTGCACGATAGACAGGGTGAAATGTTTCATTCTGTAGATGTTACCTCTACTCTACTAGATCGAGTGAGGATGAGGAAACTATCAGATTCAGAAGGTTTAGTCCTACGAGAAAGTGTATCAGGAGAGAACCCTATTCTTGCATGGAATGTAGGTGAGGATGAGATCCTGCATTTTTAGGGGCACATATGGGGGTCAGCAGACTTATGCGATGAGATAATGCGAGACTTTCACTCCTCAGTTTGGGAAGTTCATCTAGATGTCACTGAGATGTATCATGATCTACACTTTCATTATTGGTGTCTAGGAATGAAGAGAGATATTGCTGGTTTTGTCATGACCTGTTCCACTTTTCAGCAGGTGAAGGTAGAGCATCAATGATCAACATGGATTTTACAAAAATTACCCATACCCGAGTGGAAGTGAAATGACGTCGCAATGGATTTCGTGACCGGTTTTCCGAGGTCTCCTTGAGTGAATGATTGTGTTTGGGTTTTCATTGACAGACTCACTATGGTTGCTCAATTCTTTCCAATCAAGGAGTACTTCAGTGTTGATGAGCTGGGACAGTTGTACATCTATGATATTGTACATCTACACCGGGTTACACACTCTATTGTTTCAGACAGAGATGCTCATTTTACTTCTCGGGTCTGGTAGGGTCTTCAAAAGGATTTGGGTACATAGGTACTATTTAATACAGCTTACCACCCCCAGACAGATGGCCAGTCTGAGAGTACGATTCAGGTGCTTGAGGACATGCTCTGAGCATGATCCTTAGATTTTGGAGGTTTGTGGGAGAAGCACATACCTCTTGGAATAATTATCCAACAATAATAGTTTTCAAAAAACTATTCAGATGGATCCTTATGAGGATTTGTATGGTATGTCATGCTGATCACCCTTATGTTGGCTGGAGGAAGGATTGGACCCTTTGATGGGACCTCGTATTGTTTAGGAGGCCACAAAAAAGATAGAGTTAATTTGTAAAAGGATGGATACAACCAATTATCAAAAGAAGTCTTGTGATGATTAGTGGAGATGACCTCTGGAGTTCGAGGTCAGGGATCAGGTTTTTATGAATGTAACGCCGAGGTTGGGGAACATTAGAATTTGGAGACAATGTAAGATTTCTCCGAGGTACGTCGTGTCGTTTGAGGGGTTGGAGGGAGTTGGGGTGGTTTCCTATCGATTTCAGTTGCCTCATATGTACCGGGCTATGCATGACGTTTTCCATGTTTCTCAGCATCATCGTTACTTCTTATACATATCTCATGTTTTCCAAACCGAGGAGGTTGAGTTGGAAGTGGATGCATCATTCGAGGAGCATTCCATTTGAATTCGTGATCATAGTGATAAGGTTCTTCTTGGCCACTATGTTCCTCTTTTACGAGTGTAATGGAAGTACGAGTGAGTGTAAGACAAGACAAGGGAGAGGGATATTGATGTACGATCCCAGTGGCCGGAGTTTTTTGAGGTTTCTTCTTCAACGTCACCTTGCTAGGGAAATTTGTGGAATAATTTCTTTAATGGGGGAGGTTTGTAAGAACCCGGATCATCATTCTTGTATGTTTTTCTTTTTCTAGTGTTTTTTAGGAACAAGAGGAGTTTCTGAAAATATCTTACGTACACGCCATGTACTTTATAAGTACAGGTCTTGTACTCGGTTTCTGCAGGTAGCCAGGTGCTGGCCGTGTAGCGGCTTTGCACACGGCTGTGTGTGGGGACATGGAGACTGCTTAATGCAGGGGTCGATGAAGGAATGTACACACCAAGTACATTTAATGTACACACTGTATAATTTCGTTTATTTATTAAATGCATCAGGGCCGCGTCTAATTCGAAGAAATCCCTCCTTCAATGTTTGGTTTATCCGAGAGTGAGGGTACATCCATGATCTTTCCCCGAGACCCCGATCAATCACCAGTTCTCCAATTCGACATTCATCGATTGCATTGGAATTTCCTCAATATGTTGTTCCTTCTGCTTGAGCATTGTTTCATGATTCCTCCTCTTCTTCATGTTATCCTCAGATGATCATTTTTGGCGTTTTTGAAGATCTACGGTGTTTTTTGGGATATTCAAGGGTTGAGGTTCATGTATAGAGATCTCGCAACACCGATGATGGTGGTTTGTGCCTTTCTAATGAAGGAATTTGAGTTATATGGGAAAAATCACCAATACCCATGAACGGGGTATTGTGTGTTTACTGTCTTATACCTATTGTTTGCTGACTATGCTTGTATACTTTAGTAGAGGTTGATTTCATACGAATATAGTGATTTTCTATGCTTTGGAGGTGATTTCCAGTTCATTTTTTTGTTTATGGATGTTTAGTTCTTCTTAGCTTGTTAGGTTTCTTGTTTACCCATATCTAGTATTGTAGGATGGAGAAATTGTTGTCCTGACTTGCTGTTATTGTGGACTGTTATCCATATAGTTCGTGAGGTTTACTTTGGCTGATATGTGTTACAATACTTGTTTGACTTACAATAGTCCATGATAACATGGTTTAGTAGATCATAGATAGAATGGACATAAGGGATTCTCTAGAGTGGTTGTTTTACTATTATGATGCGAGACCATAGGGGGAATTGTCGTAAGTGCTTCCTCAGAGTGACTGTAGTTTCTCAACATGGGTCATAGAGGGAAAATGATGTACATTCTTCCATAGAGTTCATTTAGTTACCGATACAATACTATAGGAGGAATTGAATATGAGTGCTTCCTCAGAGAGTCTATGATTAAGCTGATGTTGAGGGGTTAGACTGAGTGTACTTCCCTGAGGGTTGTTTGTGTTGCTTGGTGAGACAAGAGGGGGTAGGATGTGAGTACCTACATGAGGGTTTCCTTTGGTGTTTAGATACTTTCTTGAGTTGATAGGTAGGACCAGAGGGGATAGGCTATGAGTACATCCCAGAGGGTTACATATTTGTGATTACCAGTTTTGATTAGGTGCTGCTTGATACATGAATCTGACTGCTTTCAATCTGTGGATTGTTTACTACTGAGTAATTCCTTGTTTACTGATTTTTTTCTCTTATTACCAACCATATATTCATAGACTGTTAATTAGAGATCATTTGGTGGTTTCCTATTGGTAATTAGACTCAAAACCTCTTTGTTCCATGCTTCTAGGCCATAAAAGATTATATTTTTGTATGTATAGATAAGGGAAATATCCCTTCAACTTTAGGTACATGATTACTGTGGATCTATAGAGCAGGGGACCAAGATGAGGCTTGTGATACTAAGGATCTATTTTCTATTTTATTTTGTACTTTGGTTTAGTACTATTTTTATTCCATAATTGTGATTTATTTTGCTTCATTCCTAGACATATGTATCATGCATCATTTATATATGTTTGTGAGCTCCAGTTTATTATATTTTAGTCTTCATATGTTAACTTTTGTATGGATTATTATTGCTTCCATTGTTTTTATTCTTATCTTCTTGTGTGTTACTCTACCAATGAGGGCATAGTTTCCCCATTATCACACCCAAATCCCTCGCTTCTAGTCGTAGGCCTCTGGAGTTCGGGGAAATTTGCTTGAGGCCATGTGACCAACCAGGTACAGGGCACCTCTGGGCATCTTTCGGAATATAGACGTTACAACTAGTGCATTGGCAGGTTCTTTAACTTGATAAACATGCCCAGCGGCTCAAGGAGCAGCTAGAAGAACGACATATGGAGAATTTGGGGGGAATTGTAGCTTGGTCCAAAAGATTATCACTTCATTCCGTATGGTTTGGTGACACATACTACACCCTCTTGTCGTAAGTTCCAACCTCAACCATATTTGTGTGGGTTGTATTGTTAGGGTCGCCTGGGTGTAGTTCGCCAAGGGGATGTTGTGTCTACCCCAACTTCCCTGGCCATGGATCATTGTAGTCTAGCCATCGCTCCGCATCAGATTAAACAAGGAGGTCATCGTCCACCTTCTTATGTTCAGTGAGTTGCTTTTGCAACACAGACTTTTTGGGGTCGTCTTCCACCTTCTGCACTGATCCAAACAGGTTAGAGGGTTTGATAGCTTCGAGGAGTGCTTTTCCCTTGTTGGGATTCTGGCTAAGGACTAGTGCCTCGGTGGGCATGGAAAGACCCATTATATTTCTCTACTAGTGAGTTACCCTCCAAAAAAATCCAATAGTTGAGACACACCCTCAGGGGGTAAGTCCCCATTAAGGATCACCAACTCATTCCCTCCCTCTGATAAGTTATCCATGTTAACCATGACACAACCTAGAGGAATATCTTCTATGTCACCTAGAAAATCGGGCTAGAGCTGGATGGATAAAAAATGGAGGGTTTCTTACTACCCCACTCATTAATTTAAACATGGGGAGAAGCCTCATTGATTATCTCATGAAGAACTTTAATGCTCTGGATGCATCGTTGTTGGAGGGTCTTATGGCGGCATGGTGTCTCAGGGAACTAGGCCACGGGGAGTGCGGACAAATATACCAAATGGAATTGTTGAACAATATCTTCGATGTGTGCCTGACTCTTGAGGTAGGTCAATAGTCGATGTCGAAGGTATAAATGTGTCTCCCAGAGTGTATGGAAAAAGCATCCAACCTCCTCCCCGATGAGCGCTTTTAGTTCCCTAATACTTAGCGTTGTAACTGGCCAGCACATCTCGGGGAAATAGTCCACTACGAGGACATCCCACAAGCCATTTGGTCTAGATTTAGGGTCTGGCCCTTCACTTCCCCCCTCATCTACAGGAGGTGGCTGGGGAATCGGTAGTGGTACTGATGCAGACTGCTGATATGGAAGGCTAGCCGGTGGAGAATAAGATGAGTGAGATGACAAGCTGCAACATCATGGGATATCCTCCAAAGAGTGTAATGACTTGGGCACCACATCCAGGTAATATGGGATGAAATCCAAAGTATCTATCCCATGGAATACGAATGCTGGTTGTGGGATAGACTGTTTCTCATCCACCATTAGTCCACAGATTTTTTCTTTGTGATCCCTAATAGAGGTAGATAGTTCTTCTTGTGAAGATGGTGGTGATTTCACCGCTGTAACCTATGGGGTATCCAAATTTTCATCCTCATGGATATACCTGTAGAGGGAGGCAAGAATCTAATGGACATCACATTCTTGATTTATGAGGTTGATATGCCTTATTCCTGCCACATCCCTTGACACAGAGGATTTAGGTGAGGGAATAATCACATATTCATATTCCACCATAGAATCCATGAAGAAAACTGCTGTGATATGATTTTGAAACTTCTCGGTATTATTTTTATAGTAGCGACGACCTGCCCTCCAACCCCAATATGGTTCTTCGGGATAGGGTAGATTTCAGACATGAGGAAGTCCTTTGCTCGTACTAGTGTAGGGGTGGGGTGGACTTTTTTCTAAGTGAGATGGGGTGTGATGAGAACCTAGACATATATCAAAGGGATCATGGGGAAGACCTCCGTGTCCGCCGGCTAATGTGCAGAGGGGACCTCTGTGGAAAATTCTGGAGTAGGTAGGACCTCTACTGAAGCTAATAAGAGCATGGGTAGGACCTCCATGCTTGCTTCCCCTGGCAGCGTATGCGCGGGGAGGGTCCACGTACAGATCATGACGAACACGGTTAGGACCTCTGTTCTAGGTGCTAGCTAAGAGAAGCTGACATTCAATCTTATCGTTGTTAAGGAGAGGAAGACCTTCGTTAGCTACTGCAAGAATATGGGGAATCCCCTAATCTAGAGATTGACCAGATTCATAGCATCTCCATATTGGTGGTTCGTGGTAAGAGGAATTACCCTATACTCAATGTAATGAGTGCGGGAGATGCTTCTGTTCTGAGTGTCACTGCCTTGGGGAGGACCCCTGTTCGGATTGAAGGCAGCACAAGGCGGACCTCTATGCTGATATTGGAATAATAGAAAAACTATGTTCCCCATCGTGGAAGTATGGGGAGGACCTCTGTATTGGGTGATGCTACCGTGGGTCGGTCAGCTGCGGGTGCTCCCTGCATCGGTAACCGAGAGAGTCATCCCAGCTTTCCCATGGGGCAGTTGGGGGGCTCGATTTGGACTGGGTATATAAGTGATCGTACACAGTGTTTATATGAGGCTGATGATACATGTCATTTGGGGTTCGGGCCATATTAGTTGCTGACGTCGACGCCCCTTGGCGAGCGTTCTTCTTAGCCTACGCCCGACTCTAGTTTCGCGTCAGCCGCACTGGGGCCAGTTGTTCAAGTACCAAGATTACCAGATTTGCTGCCAATGGGACATGGTGTTAGCACTAGTGTGGCATATTGGGGGCTCTCCATGGGGAACCATGCTACTGGATACCATCCATGCTAGCTCAGACATCCCCAATCACATCGGCTGAGTGGGGGAAGTTGTCAAGAAGTTCCTGGGAGAGGCTCACGAAACGATTGGATTCCAGGGTGGTGAGTAGTGGCTCTTAGCACGATCCTTGGGGTCAAGGTGGAAAAGAGGCACATACGCCTCTAAATGCTGGCAGGCCATATCCTAAGTTTGGATAATCTCTTCCTCCTTGTATCAGCGTACGAGCTCACTTATGACCCTTCGTTGTATGAGTTCAGTAGGGGAGATGGGGCGTGGCACTCATCAGTTGTGGGTATGGAAGCCATCGAATAAGTGGTTGAGCCACGTGAGATTTTGGTGTTGGCATTGCCCCTGCCCATACGTCAGTGGGCTGGTGGCAATCAGATTCCTGGTGCAGCAGCTTAGATCCTGAAAAGAAGAGAGATTAATCCATTAGTGCTGAAATAAGGAAATCGACGTCCAGGGCCCTAGTGTCATTCAGTCTCCCATGGATGGTAATAAGGATCCACGATGACAATGCAGCAGACCAGAATTTCAAACCATTTGACTGCCCCAACATCTTGTGAGTTTCACGCTAGGCTTACTATTTGCATGGGGGTCCGATGCTTGATAACTGGATCCATTGACATGTTAATCCACTGATGTCTTATATGATATGAATCTCCACATTGAGGAAAATATCTTCATGTCGGGTTCTCAATTTCTTTTTCCAACACTTTCACTAAGGCACGTGCATATGTATATGGAGGAGACATAGCTGTTTCCTTGCATTCCAACTTTCCAAATGCAGTTGGCATCCGTTTCTTATTCATAGGCGTATTCCCCCTGATCGAAATGAGATGATTGGATGTCGGTTCTTAATTCCAGGGATTCCTCCTCAGAACTCGTCAAATACTCTGATTATCCCTTATAGATTAGGTCATGGTTTGTGAATCTCTTACCAGTGCCATGTCTTCAAGGATTCTGGTTAATTACACTGCTTCTTTCTGTACAATCCACGACATATGGTCAGGGCAGTAACCTTTGGTTAGGGGAGTAGTCATGTTGGAAATCACTGGCGTGTCAGGATGTTGTAACCTTAGCACATCTGTGTTTCATCCCCTAATTACAAGGATTCTAGTTGGTGCAGAAGCCTGAGGCATCTCACGTCGAATGCGGTGAATTATAGGCCATAGGCATGTATCTGGGGGTTTCCTTAGCTTCCTATGTTTAACACGGGGTATGCCGTGAGTTTAAGGTCTAGTGGAGAAGGATCATACTGATTGGAACTCTGACTAGAGTGGATTAGATGGGTAAAACCCCTAGAAAGAACACTGATGTCGGGGACAACACAAGGTTAGTTACCCGATTACTACTAGGAGCAGTGAAGAGAAGAATTGGTATGATATCACTAGGAAGTGGCTTCTCGGTTAAGAATCGGGATGGTTGAAGGAAGGTTGTGAGTTGATGAATAATTAAATGGAACCAACATCAGGATGGCAGTGAGGTTAGTCTTGAGTGTCGAAGATACTTCCTACATATCCCTGTGGTAGGGAATCAAAGTCAGCGTAGTTCGTGAAGCGATGGGATACCTAAGGTAGCGACCTGTATGAAGGGGATCTAGAGGAAGTGGAACCTCTATGTTGGGGAATTAAAATGTGGTGCGTGCGAAGGAAAATGACCCAATGACATTTTGGGGCGTACACATGATTTGTGGCCTGAGGTTAGTCTTACACCACTGAGACAAAGTAGCGATATGGGTCCCAACAGCAAGGTTGACAGTGGCATATCACTGGGTTTGGGTTTACAACGGCTTACACTAACATGGAATTACAATAGCTTACTATTGCATGAGGCCCAAAATAGCTTACCATTGGGTAGGGGTTTGCAACGGCTTACAGATGGATTGGGTCCTAACGGCTTACCTCCAGATGAGGTAATAACTTCTTACCGCCAGATGGGGTCACAACGTCTTACCGCAGAATGGGATTGAACCTCAGGGAGCACTCCTACGTACCTTGTCTAGGAGACAAGGATCAAGGCCCACGTATTTTGAATGTGTACAGGTATAAATTTGGAAGGATGAAATAGGGCATGTACATTAACATTATGTGGGAAAAAGGTGGTCTGACATGAAGGGGGTCGGAACCAATGGTTGTTTGGATTGAACCTCAGGGAGGCTTCCTACATAGCTTTCCTTGGAAAGGAAAAAGGTCCACGTAGTTCTGATGGAGTGTTGGGTGAACTGGAAATAATATGGTTGGGACCAATGGGTGTTGGGATTTAACCTCAGGGAGGCTTCCTATTCACCTTACCTTGGAAAGGATCAAAGTACACTTTGTTCGGGAGGAATGTGTGGTAAACCAATGCGATGATGGTTGGCAACAATGGTTGTTTGGATTGTACCTCTGGGAGGATTTATACATACCTTGCATCAGCAATGATCAAATTCCATGTAGTTCGGGAGGAATGTGAGATGAACCAATGTGAAGATGGTCGACACCAATGGTTTTTGGGATTGAACCTCGAGGAGGCTTCATACGTACCTTTCCTTCGCAAGGATAGAAGTCCACATAGATCGGGAATAATGTGTGGTGAACTGATGTGAAGATGGTCGGAAACAATGGTTGCTGGGATAGATCCTCACAAGGGATTCTACATACCTTGCATTGGCAAGGATCAAAGTCCATATAGTTCAGGAGGAATGGGTGGAGAACCGATGTGAAGATAGTCGACAACAATGGTTGTTGGGATTTAACCTCAGGGAGGCCTCCTACGCACCTTTCCTTGGAAAGGATCAAGGTCCATAGAGTTTGAGAAGGAATGTGTGGGGATTACACTCTAAGGAGGCCCAGAGAGGATGTCATGATCGATGCTTACTCTAATCCCATGTGAGTCATGCTCGGTGTGAGACAAGAGAAGAAGCAGAGACCTGACTATCACACCGTGAAAGATGCGTCCGTGGGAAGTTCAGTGGGGCTTGCATGTATTTAGTAGCCCAAAAAGGAAATAAAGGCTTACGCATGGTCCGCAGCCCAAAGAGGAAATAGGGGCTTACACGTGGTTATCATCTTAAAGAGTAAACATGTTATTACTCTTGGTTAGTAGCCCAAGGTGATAGAGATTGGGACTTACTCTAGGATGGAGGCTCAGGTGGAGACAAAGCCCAGTAGGAGAGGGATTTGACACCAAGGAAGGGAGGAGGAGTAGGGATTCAACCACCCAAAAGAAAAGCTAGGGGCTTTCACCAAGGTGGTTTTCCTATCCTCGTAGACAAACTTCGCTCCAATAAAGAAGATCTCATTCAATGTGAGGAATAATTTCACTCCCGTGGAGACCTGTGGGAGTGAAGAATGTCCATGGTGGGAGAATCCTGCGTAGGATATATGGGGAAATGTCATAGTTTAACGTCAAGTATTGGGGATGATGGATCTTTCCGGTATAACATTCTATAGCTCAGACAAGGTGTATTCACTCACACCCCATAGGACATACATAACTGATACCTCTCACTCCTTGGAGAAGGGAAGCCATTATAAATGTTGTGGTGGGTGGGTATATGGAGCGAACCATTGAGGGGTCTATGATAACGTGGCTATGAGAAGAAGAAATAGTCTTCAGCGTGCCTATTCAAAGAAGCACCAGTCAAGGCAACACAACCTGAAGCACCGCCCAAGGGACTTTGAAGTTACTTCATGAAAACCTAGAATGTCACATGGGAAAATGATTTTTGGAGAAAAGGGGCTCTTAGGTAGAAGCCTCATGAGGCTCTGGTGCTTCATATATTAGAGGGGCTTTGTGAAGGGGTATGCTTCGCGATGTGAAGTGTCCAAGACTAGGAATAGGGTATAGGTGCATATAGAGAGTGCTTCACGAAGTGGAAAGTCTCTCACCAAGTAGTACTTCAGGAAGCAATGGGGCCTTTTGAAGCATAGTATTGTGAAGCAATGTGCTTCGCGAGGCAAAGTGACCCTACCTCAGCATGTGGGTCACATGTGCATGGAGTGTGATTTGTCAATAATAAGTGATCCATGAATACCCGAGTCCCATTGGGGATCCCCTTATCTCACAATGGACCGTGGGCTCTGATAAGGGCATCACTCCTTGAAGAAGGTCTGAATTCATTAAAAGGGGGAGGCACTTCGCGATGCAAAAGTACCTTGAAGAGCTCATGGTTCGGAGAGCATATATTGCTTCATGATTTGGGAGCTAAAAAGGAAAAAGTTTGAAGGATGCATCCTTTGAGATCATGGGGAGCCTAGTATTTATAGGTAAGAGGCGCTGAAAAGTAGAGCACACTCGACGCGAAGCCATGTGTCATTTTTTCTTAATCGTGGAGCCTCCCGCCTCCATTCTCCGCAGCGGGTTCACAAACGCCAAATGTGTTCATAGAGCATCCCGCCTCCTTGCTCGGTGGTGGGTTTGCGAACGTCAAATGGGTTTGTGGAGCCCCCTACCTCCTTGATCCATGGCAGGTTTGAAAATTTGAAATGGGTTCATGGAGAATCCCGCCTCTTGGTTCCATGGAGGGTTCAAGGAGGTGAATCTTGGTGCCGACCACGGTGTTGTCAGTCTCCGCAAATGAGCTTCCCGAGGAAGTACCTATGGGTTTCTGTTTGTTCTTATTCATCCAAAATTTTGGCCCCAGCATGATCAAAATATTTATTATATAAATTTATATTCTTATATTTCATTTCAAATTTTTCCAATGTAAGTATTGTTATTATTTTTACTCTATGGGTTTTCGAAAAGATATATTAAAATTTTAAAAAAACCCCTTTCATGATTGTATTATTTTTCATAAACTACACATTTATTTTATATATAATTATTTTAATTTTCAAATGATCCATTATTGAATATTCCATTTTAAATTTTTATATTTTAAAAAAATTCCCTCTATATGTATTCATAAATTTCTTTAAAATGGCCCTTTACATTATCATTTATTGCATTTTTTACATATGTTTTTAGAAACACTATTATGGTTTCACATACAGTTTCCACATTATCTCTAAAAAATTTATTTACTTTGAAAGTATTTTACATGAATTTATATCTAATTTTCAATTATACTATTTTAATATTGTGGGACAAAACTCACAGAACTGGGTGATGCAATTATGGATCACTTTTTAAGCAGTATTATTCAATGTATTATTCTTATAAAGATATTTTTCATCAATTGAAAATATATTGTATGTTTTAAGAGTCCAGGGAGATATATATTCATAAAACCATCCATTTCCATTCTATTTATGGTTAATGATATGATATAGGTATGTTTTCATGAACCCCATCTAATTTCAATGGGTTAACTATGTGATTAATTATGAAAAAGAAATTTTTTTCATGATTTATGGAACACATTGGCATGGTTTTCATTATGAAATTGGTTTGCATATAATTATAGTCACCTCTAATAAATTGGGTAATAATTTATATCTCATAATATAATAATAGGATGTGAGTATTGATGCCCACATAAGAAATTATGAAGTGATTCCAAATCCACTGTGTTTTGGGAAATAGATTTTTCTTCATACTTCACCATGTTATGAGAATCGAGAAGTAATGCACACATTTCTATGATATTAGACTCATTTAGAGACACCTTCCCACTATGTTATTGGAATCAATACATGATGAAATATCAATGATATTATTGGAATACTGTAGTTATGCTGACTTCACTATGTTGTGGTAATTAGGTAGTGAGAAAGATCAACTTTGTTATGATAGTAAGGTATTAATGGTTACAAAACTATGTAATTTATTCCTATTCATATAATTTGGAAAAATTTTATTTGTTTTATGATATTTTTCATGTATAGTTTTTATTGTCAAATTTTTGTAGTATTTGTTCCCCTAGTATTTTTTTTGTTATTAGAGGTAACATTTCCTTCTATAATGAATTATTTATAACCCTTATTGTTATGTGTTTCAATTTTCTATATATTTCTACCATTTTCATGTAATCTCAAATGATTTTATTCCAACCCTTTAAGAATAATTAATAAGAAATTCAATTACAATTAATAATTAAAAAAAATTATGTGTCACATTCCAAAGGTTATTGCAATTTTGAATAAACATGGATATGTCTAGAGGGAGATCAATTATTAAAATATTATTGAGAAATTTTTACACTAATATCTTTATTTTTTTTACATAAAAATACTCTATAAAATTGGTTTTTGGGATGTTGTTGAAACTTTTGTTATGTAATATTCAAATTATTTAATGAATACGAATTATTTAAATTTTTTCTTGGGTTATCTCTCATGTTAATAAATAATTAAATTAAATTACATGATTTTAGATCTATATTCATTAGTTTAAGACATTTAACCTCAATTTTTATGAGAGTATGCTTATTGTATTTTTTTTGTATTAGTTTAGTTATTGTTGGTAGCAATAGAAGATATTTTCACAAAACCCTTAAAGACAAGGCTAAATAGAGGATACTGTATAAGTTTATAGAAAGATTATATAGTGTTTGATTCTATAGAAATTTAATACTTGTATTTAATAAAATATATGGATATAGGATCTAGACTAGTCTCACCTATGGGTAATAAAATTGATAAATGTAGGATCATTATTAACCAAACCTTTACTCTAGTCACAACTAATGGGAATTACTACACACCTAGTTTAGAAGTCGTGAGGTATAATCATTATTAGATTAAAATACCATTAAAAAACAATTATGGATGATTAAAAATTAATTCTGATGTAACATATTTGTATTTAGGATATAGAACTAACTAAGAATATGATAATGGATTACCTTGGATAAATTTATGGATTTGTATGTTTATCCAAATATATTATATTAAAACTGATTTTTTCATAGTATCAAATTAAGATTTCATGGGAAATAACATCATAATATTTGGTTTTATTATCCATATTATCAATTTCTATGATGTTTTTTGTTATTTATATCATAAACAATTTGTTTTATTATTTATTTTGAAAAATTTTCACAAAATTAATGTTTTATAAG
The DNA here is from genome assembly GCA_963277665.1 of Viscum album. Classification (NCBI taxonomy): domain Eukaryota; kingdom Viridiplantae; phylum Streptophyta; class Magnoliopsida; order Santalales; family Viscaceae; genus Viscum; species Viscum album. The sequence goes on from OY728138.1 coordinate 288,383,728, forward strand.
CTATGTTCTGTGAATATCCTATGACAACTCTTTTAGTAATAAGGCATATTTGGGGGAAATAGCTAAGATTCTCAATATATGATACTTATAAAAGAATATATGAGTTTATAGTATTATCCATGAAAGTATGGGTACTTTCTCCATATAAATTTTATATTAAACCATGCACAACTTATTAAAACCCATAAAAAATTTAATTTTTGTATGATAATTTTAATCGAAAATATGATATTTATTTAATGGTAGAGAATGTAATGTGTCATAATTTAGTATATATTTTCTGTTAATTAAATTCTATTTTGAAAAAAAATCACACAGAAAACTGAACTAGAATGAAATATGGTAAGTTGTATATATATGTTTAAAATATAAGACAACCATTGATATATTATGATAATTGAATATTAAAAAAAGACAACATTTAAATGAAAAATTATACAGTAAAAATATATAAACATATTTATAAAATATAGATTAATTAAAAATAATTAATTAATGATTAGATATACATAAAAAATAATAATATTTTATTAATTCTAGTATATTTATGAAATTAAAAAATTCATATTAATTAGGAAGTCAATCATAATGAATTTAGACTAAAATAATTTAATGATAAATACACTTCTCTATAAAAAATTGTATGTTTTTATATATTAAAATTTTTTAGACAATATTATATCAATTTAATAATTTGGAATATATTTTATATATATATATATATATATTTATAATCATTTAATTATCATCTATATATTTTCACATAGCATGGAATATGAAATCTTTCTTTTTTTCTTAAGATATTTTTTATTCTCAGAACAGTTTTATCTGTTATGCATTATTTTTTAAAATCTATTTTTATCATATATTGATCATCAGATTAATGATATATTTTTAATTTTTTTATCATCGTAAGAAACTTTTGTAGGATATAATTTTTGTTTTTACAACATAAATTAGGTACAAAAAAATATTAGTTATTTTGTAAAAATATTTATTTTTTAAACGTGTTTCTTTTATAAGGATTATGTAATTTTCAACTTCATAAAAAATTAATATATTATAAATAATAAACCAAAAATAAAATTTATAAAAATAATAAAATTCATTACAAATCATTTAATAAGTAATTGATAAGAAATAATAAGTAAATCATGTCATGTATAAAAAAACTTTTTAATAAACATGTTTTCCACATATTATATGGATAAATATAATTGATTATTTTCCTAATATTATAATTTAAATTAGATTAAAATGATTATAAATTTAATTTTCTGAATTAAAATTAGTTCAGTTGGGCCATTTTATATTCTCATTCAGTGAACAATCACCTTGATTGAAAAATAATAATGGTTAATTATGGAGAAAATTTTTAATACAATGTGGTCCATTTATTTTACATAACACATAGAACTTTTATAAGTTTTTATTTGTTAATTAAATAAAAATTTACTCTCTATCCATTATATATCAACGAAACCAAAAATCAATGTTAGTTTATCATTATCCCTCACATAGAATCCATTTTTAAGGAATAGTATCAATTTATCTCTTATAGAAGAACATAGATTCCACCCACTCCAATAAAAATATGTTAATAAATTTAATATTTATCTCTTATAGATTTTTATATAATCTAATCCTCTAATATTAATAGAATCCATTGGATAAAATAAATTTACATAAGCCTACCATTTACAAGAGTAATTTTAGGAGAAGTCTCAAACACACTCTGAAGAAGAATTTCATTAATTAAAGTGAATAAATAATGTACTAGCTTCTCATCATAAAATATACTTCTCTAAGGGAAGTTGTATATTATTAATTTATTTCTATTTTATAGTGTATATAATACATCTGTGATGTATTATATCATTAGAGTCTTTTAAAAGTCCTAAAACATTCATCCTTAAATAAATGTTGTATTTTATGACTTAATATTCTTGAAAATCGCAGAACAAAACAAATATATATAATTATAATATAGCCATTATATTAAAATTTATAAATTTTTGTTACTAAATTATGATATATATTTATTTATTTATATTCAGAATGAATGTAGAAAATAAAAATATAATTCATTCAATATCGGCACATTTAGTATACTTAATAATCTATTAAATTATTTTCTTATGCTTAAAATATAATTTATAATATTAATATTCTTAGCATTTGTTTATGAAAATTTTTAATACAATACATAATATTAAAAAATGATATTTGTAATGAAATCAGTGTGTCCTAATATTTAATGATAATATATAAAATTATTGTTTTTAATTTTTTCATTGTGAATTATAAAATGGTAACTAAATTTTAAGAATTAGTAAATTCATATTAGATTAAGATGATTTTTTCGGGATTTTATGGGGACAATTAATTTTGAGGTGAATAATAAAAATGTCTATATTATAAATTCTTCCACTTTAATAAAGTTATTTTATTATATGAATAAATTAAATGTTTTTGAAAGTTTTTACAAATAAATGATATATTATAATTTATAATAAATATGTTTTAAAAACTATTTTTTATATATAAAACCCTGCTCATTATATTGAAACATTATATAATGTTTTAATGAAAACTATTTTTTGAATATTTTGTTTGAATAATTATGGAATTATGAAATGAATATTTTAATCAATTTTTACTTCAATAAATACTAATGGAGAAATAATAATTATTTTAAAAATTTTTAAATTAATGGAATATATAATTTAATCATGATGAAAAATATATTTTCTTAAAAATAATTATTTATAAAAATAGTTCTTTTTGCATTATATGTTTTTCTATTAGATTACTTTATATGAAATTAAGAAATTAATTTGATTAAAATTATTTCATATTTCTAATTTATTAAATTAAATTAGCTTTTAATTCTATTTTTTAAATTTTATTTATAATGGAAAACAAACCTTGTAATAATATACTTAAATTGAGGAAAACTCAAACAATAAAAGCGAGTAATCATTTAGGTAAATGGAATAACATGTTTAAGAAAAAATTATTTTTTAATTTTGCTGGAATTTATTTTCCCTTCCTTGAATAATTTATATTATTAATTTTTTTGGGTCACATTCCATGAGAGTGATTCTCAATTATTAAATTAATATCTTTATTTAAAAAATTCCACTCAATTTATTTTATAAAAGTGTAACACTTTTCCACACATAACCTCAATCAAAAACCCCAATTTGAGTCCCATAATATTTCCAATCATCCAACACACACTCTTATCCACCATAAATAAATTATTGTATTTTCAATAGTCCACACATCAATGGATTGTTCCCCTCCATAAGTAGAATTGTCCTAAAAGTGATATATATTTATAATCCAATCAAACAATTTTTTCTTTAATTTTAAAATTTTTAACAAAATCATATTTAATTTGACCATATTAAAATAATAACATAACTATAATTCTTACAATTTTATGGTTTTATAAATATGGTTACCAAAATAGTCACATCACTACTCTATTATGAAAAATAAAAATATGAATCGTGTGTTATACAGATTACCGTATCTAAGAATAAATCTGGTTCCTTTTTAATCACATTCAAACAATTATGGGTTTAATTTATATTTTGAAATTAAATGTTATTTTAATAAGTAATATATATCATCAATTTGGTTCTTTATTAATAAAACAATGTAATGACAATTATATGGTAACCGATTGATAGTAGTAAAATGTATTTAAATAGTTCTTCCTCGATGAAATTTTCATGAAATATGATTAAAAATCCCATTTAAAACAAAATTAACATTATAATAAATTATAAAACATAAATTATAAAATCATTAATAGATTTGAAATGGTTTTTAATCAGTGAAAAATAAATATCAATTTCCATTTTAAGAATTTAGTTCAAAGTGGATATGATTATTATCACCTGATGTAGAAATTTTATTACAACATAATAATATACGACGTGAATTATTATCAATAATGTTTACAAATAGAATTTTTTAAGAATAAAGTTCTAAAATAATTACTTAAAATATTTATACTTATGATATATGATGTGAAATAATTCATTGGAAATCATCGGTTATAGTAAGGGATTTGGTAACTCAAAATCAATTATTTGAGTTATACAATTTATTATTGAACAGATTTTCCCAATTCAATCCATTTTAATTAATGTTTTTTTCATATTTATAGGGTAAATTTGTATTTTAGAATGGTCGCTTTCATTAAAGTTATTCTTTTCACTTCTATTTAAAACAAATTAGTATTTATGTAAAGGTAGTCATAGCAATGACTTTTAGAAGGATGAATTTATTTATTTTTTTCAAAAAAAACTCATTTCCCAATTATTTTCCTATTATATTCATATGATATATCACTCATGATGATATGTTTCAAATTTTATTTTTCTTTATACTGATTTTTATAATTATATTTTTATATATCAAGACTTTTTATGTTCTTGTTATGTGAAATGTTTTATAAAACCTTTATCTTTTCATGGGTTACATAAGTTGAGTATTTTTTAGAGGAACACAGATGTAAGTATTCTTTTTGTAGGGGTCCCTTGTCTCCCGCAAATGAATTGATATAATCCTATATCACCCAAGAGTGTAAGGAATGGAAATAATGAGTTTGTTCTCATAGGAACTGTAATGATGTGTTTGATCACATTTTAAATTTAGACATATGCTTTTTTCCACATATGAATGTTCATAACAAGGCTTCAAAAGAAATACATTTAGTTTTGTGTGTGAAACAATTTAATGTTTATCATTATTTCAGTAATTTTCATGTTTCTTATCAAGTAATTCATGATTAAAGATTCATTTTATTTCCATAAAATTATATGTTTTCATTAATATAACTTCTCAATTATCTCACACATTACGTCTTGTTAACATGGAATTTGTGTCATAATAAATGTATCATTAACTATAATTTATGTTCACATGTAGATATATATTTTATTGAATATAATACACAGTTTTATGATGTTTTTTATATTTATATTTAAATTATATTCTTATTATACATGTGATCTAATAATTAATGATATTTTATTTTAGTAAATAAGCATTAGAGATCACACATTTATTATGTTTCCATTCCCTTGGTTATAAAGATAACTATGACGGGTGATATTTCAAAGAAATGGACTATATGAACAAAATTTTGGGATATGCTTTATTAGTGTTATAAAATAATATATTTTTGTACCTAATTTCAAGGACTCTAAATTTTTTGATCCTCATAATATGCATCTATTATGTGAGATAATATTTAAATCATGTGATTAATGTAATACTTATCTCACATTTAGCTTTGGTAACTATATTTTTAATGTTTTTAGTGTTTACTTCATTGGATATTAGTTTATATTTTAGGGATTAATATAGAGAACTTAAATAAAATACTATTTATAGTTTTAATATAACATCATTATTTTTTGGAATAGTATGGATTATGTGTTTTTCATATTAATAAAACATTTTATGGATACAACTAGTTGATGTGGTTTTGAATGAAATACCTATTGGGGTAACAACCCTAGAAATAGTGTGTTGAGTATATCATGGTTATCAATTTGGAACATGGTTAATCAGATATAATTTATGAAATCATTCTTCTCAAAATATATTTTCATTTAAAATAAAATAATTAAATTATGAATTTTGATTCTATGATTTCTTTTAGTATAGGTAATAGAATAAACCATAAATACCCAAGTTAATAATGGTTGAAATTGAAAAATCGAATCCATTCCCAATGGAGTCACTAATGATATTTGAACTAGAATGAAAAATATAATGATAATGATCATAAACAATCTCATTTTATGGGAAAACCCAACTCATGTTGATATCCAAAACTCAAGGAGGAGGGATAAAAGTATACTATTTAATCTATAAGGTTACATGAACCATCATTCATTCTATCTTCTAATAAACTACTTTCAAAATAGTGTATCAATAAAACGGATAATATATTTTATATTATCTAGAGCTCTGGCCATGCGAATGTTTTTTGGATGACTATAAATTAGATGGTGATGTTTACTAGTGGTGGAGTCTTATTAATAATAACATGGAATAGAATTATATATAACATATAATTATATTTTCTAATGAATATATTTCCAAAATTCGTTTTTTAGGAATATTTACATAAGGATTGAGTAGGAAGTCATGAAATTTACGAAAAATAGATGATGATTATACCAAGTCATATGAAAGAAATTTAAAAAGACTTGTGACATAAGCCATTAAGTTTATCATTGATACCAAGTGTAAATCAATTTCATTATTACTATGTTATTGATAATTAATTAATGTGTTTTAGATATAATATAATTTAGAATATGTGATGCAGTTGTTTATTTAACATTATAGTTGATATAGAATCTATATCCACATAAAATTTTGGGAAAAAGAGTAATGTTGAGTATCATATAATGACCAATGATAATAAACTTTGTGTGAAGACTGCCCAATTTCCTACATCAAATTAATATTTGAGGAAACACACATAAACTTGTATTTAGAGATTTGTAAAGTGTTTTATTTAAGGTAAATGTGGTCTATAGTCCCAAAATTGTTGAACAAAGGCTAAGAGGCTGACTAACCCCTTGCAAGTGAAAAATGTCCCTACTAGTGATTATCCTACACTACAACACTTCTTGTTAACTATGTTTTGAAATTATGAAAATAAATTTTCCCAAACTCAATAAAATGATTAATATATACCCCACTATCCAACCACAACAAGGTACTAAGGAAAGGTATTCTTGCTCACTATCATGGAGGTAGATCATGATGTTGAAGTGATGTGAGGTACACTCGAGCTCTTTTCCTGGTATGAAAATAAATTATTCGATTCTGAATGATTAATTCCTGTATATCCCACATTCCATCTACGAATCATAAATAACTACCCCAACAAAGGGATATTTAATTAATACTAAAAAACTTTGGTGAAAAATGATTAAATATAAGACATAAAAATATGTTGTGAATGGGATTTTAGGATGGATAATTCTGAAAAATCTAATTCTTAAGACATTATATGAATTTCAAATATAAATGTTAATGTATTTCTGTTGCATTCATATATCGCATATCACCAATGGAGATAAGATAATCTCAATTTTCTATATATTGGTGAAGGATTATTATAAAATCCCCATGGTTGAAAAATATACAATATGTGTTAAGGATATCAACAATTTGGAAATATGAATCCATTATTGGAAAGAATTTAAATAAATTTAACATTAAAATTATATAAAAATATAATGATGTGTTTCTGTATGAATTTTGTGTTCTTCCAATATAGTGTGATGTTGAGTTTTTAGTCAAACTCATGCATAGATCCACACCTATATCAAATAGTCTATATAGAATAGATCTATTTGAATAAGTCGTGTTATAGAAAAAACATCGAGCCAATATGGACATGTGTTTGATAAAAACTAGTACTTCATCCTAGGGTTTTCTAATCCGTGAATTCAAAATGAAGGTTTCATCAATGCATACATTAATTGATTATCAAAATCCTAATTAAAGAATGATCAAATGAAACTATCCTATTCTTGGTATTAATGTTTATTCTATTAATTAAAGGTATATAAACGCTTCTCATAGATTAAAATATGAACTAGATACCATTAGTTTTTGGGAATAATAGAGGACTTATATATATATATATGATGGATTTCAATACTTGGTATAGACAGTATGATTATATGGTGATTCTATTTGGACATAACGATTCCCCTGATGGTCTTGTAGATCAAATGAGTAGGGTCCGTAGAAACTATCTTTATAACCTTTTGGTTTTTCTTATGGATTATATTCTTATATAGTCATATATAATGGAATATCATGAATATCATTTCAAAATTTTGATAATGATTGTGAGTGAGGAGAATCCATATGATAAATTCAATAAATGAGAATTTGGGCTATAAAATGTGTCATTGTTGAGTCCTTTAATTTCACTCATGGGTATACCAGTTTATCCCTCAACAACATCAGTTATCAAGAAATGGAAAAAACCGACCACTATAACATATATTTGTTTTTTTCTTATGTTAGTGGATAATACCAATGATTTTTGAAAAATTTCACATAACTCTCAATTTGACAAACCATGTTGTCATATAATAAAGCAACTTTTCTTTTAGACTTAGGAACACAAATAATTTCATATTGAACAAGAAAGTATTTGGGCACATGTCATTAATGTAAATTGTCATACTCTAATGAAGGTTTTTTTATATACATTGACAAACTGAAAATGTTTTTGGGAATTATCCTCAAGAAAAATGCTATGGTGATTTCTTATAGTTCATTACCACTGCTGAATCTTGAGAAAAATTAACTTACTCATGATTTATAATTGTAGGAAGTGATCATTGAATAGATGGTTTGGATAAATTATCTTTATAAATATATAGAGACACTACATTTTCAAACATAAATATTACATAATTATAAATATAAACAATATAATAGTATTACACCATAAGAATCCAAATGTACAGTGTCTTGGGAAAACTAGGACAAAAAATAACTTTTAATACATCCAATATAGAAATTTATTTAAATAATTCTTCTCCATATTATTGTTTTCCCTTGAAAACTCTTTTGTATACATAATCACATGAGGATATACATCAAAAAGGGAAGAGCTAAACCCCCAGTAATAGAAATATATAAAAAATAAAATAGTGGGTGAAAACAATCATAACATAGTCAATGAATCGTGAACATGAGATGAAGCATTAATAAAAGTCTTGAAATGTGGAAATGAAAAAAATTAAACATCGTGTCTTAGTGGTCAATTACCACAGACAATTGTGAAAAATTCTAGTGAGATATATAATAATTTCATTATTTTTAATATTTAATTAAATTATTTAGTCAGAAAAAAATTATCAATTTGTTTTATTTACATAAATTTTATATTTATTGGATGTTTTGATATTAAATATGAAAAATAATTAATTTGGAAACATAGATAAATTTTAATATAATTTGTAATTCAAGAATCTCTTTTAAAATATAAATCAAATTTATATATTTCATTTTTTATTGGAATCTTTGATTTATTTTATTCATATTTGTCTTCTGGACTTGGAGTACAACACCACCATTAGAAGAGGATGCATAAGGACATGCTTCTAACTTATGAATTTTCTTTTATTTTCTTTTTATTTCAGTTTTATTTTATCATGTTATTAATTTAAATATTTTTAATCCATGTGTTTCCATATTCATCCATCTCTCTTTATTTTCCAACCCGAATCTAATTCTAATCTTTTCTTCTTCATCAACCCACTGTGACAACTTACCAAAAAAATGAGGGGCTAACCAAAGACTTTTTCTGTGGGAGGTATGTGTATATTTCTTTTATTTTGTGCTTAAATGATTATGTTTAAATATGTTTGTGAATATCATGAGTGACATGCTTGTGTGAAATGATCATCCACTAGGAAATTGAACTCAAACTTCTTTCTATTTATTTATTAAATCCTTTCCCTCCCTTCAAATAGATTTAAGATCTTCATATGATAGAGTTGATCCATTTAGTAGATGAAATAGAATAGGATGTAGCTATGTCTTGGGAGATGTAACACACTCTATCAAGGTGTCCCATCAAAATTTAGTGTTGTAAGAGGTGGAGTTGAGATTTCTATATACATTCAAGAATTAACAACAATAAATAAATCAATAGTAAATCATGAATGAGATCATAGAATTCAATTATCAAACATAATTAAAAACCAACAAATAGAATAATTGATCCCACAAACCAAACCATAATAACCACGTTATTTCATCACTAATTTCATTATGTTATTACATGTTAGTATATGTTATAAAATTTAATTTGAAGTTAAATATCATTTCATTCTTAAACTAAATAATAACAAAAAAAAAAGAATTATTTTAGGTGATATAGATTTGTTAGTTATATAAATGATAAATATCCTCAAGTGACATGACCTTGGTCATTCTCTTCCCTATGTTAGAAAAATATATATCTTTTTACATGCCCTAAGATAGGTGTACATCAATACTAGCATCGTTCTTGGGGATATAAACAATTATTACAATCAATTTACCAATATTCACAAAAAATTGTAAATAATTTTTTTAGTAAATAAAATACAATAAAAAATTCTATGATCTATTCAAATTCTAATTATTATGCATGGGATGATTACTTTTAAGAGAAATATCAAGAACCCGAAGTGGATTATAGTGATTTAAATTCATATTTAGATAGGGTAAGAAATACTCTCAATTATTTTCGGTGAAATATGCAAATATAATTTGACTATATTTGAGAACAAATTGAGAAAACTGTTTCTAAATTATTGAATAAGCCTGAGAAATTTATGGACGAAATTGCCCCACTTGTTTTTGACATTGACTGACCATCTGGGGGAAGAGGTGGATGTTTCTGAAGATCAATTCCATCTCTCCAAACCAATTTTAGATGAGATATATGAAGGATCATTTCCAAATAATTTACAAGAGGGTGATCATGTGAATTTGGATAAATTTTTGTGCCAATTTGGAGATATTAAAATGCATCATGATCTCCTACTTCCTTAGAAATTATAAGATAAACCACATTTATACCTCTATCAATATTTTGAAGATAAAGAAACCACACATGTTGTAGAATTCAAAGAAATACTCGAAGATCCTGACTACCTAACTCTATCAAGAGTATATCGACTATAAGAGGTAATTATCACTGATGATGTGATTGAACCAAAACCATCTCATTGAGATGAACCTTTCATGTACTTAATCATTCTGATTTAATTCAATTTTATTTTGGTATCACTCCTTAAGAAATTTTAATTCTCATATTCTGTTAATCCTTGCATCACCCAGGAGGAAGTTGATAAAGAAGAAATATCACTTTATTAGGAACACATAGAGCTCCCTAAGGGAATCGATCATCTACATAAGGAAGCCAATAAATAGATACTACTATCCCTTCTTGATGAACCAAATATATAAGCCACCTACCATAAAAGTGATAATTTTAAAATTAAAATTTAATATTTAAATATTGAATCTCCCTTTGATTATTATTTTCTAGTAGCACATCGGGAGAATCCACTAGATTTTGAAGAAGATGTTACACCAGTAGAAATTGAAGACTATGAGGTTCTATACATCATCATTCCCCCACCATTAAAGTTATAAGACATTGAAAAGTGGGTGGATCTAGTTTACTATATCCATGAATTCCTCCTCAACAAGAAAAAAATGACTAAATACTGGGAAGAAAAACATGTGGTCGTTCATGTCTATGAAGATCCACCCTCTATACGATTCTTGATAACATCTGAAACTTCCCTTAAGAGGATGTAAATGATGCCAGGTCCCATTTGGGGGATAAAACTAATAATTATACATTACTTTTTTTCTTTTTCATTAATTTATAATGTTATTAATTTATATTTCAAATTTATTCTTAGGAATTCATCGATCATATATCCCACTCCCTCTAATATTTTTGATCATTAATGACATGATACTTTCACATAATTGATTAATTATCTTTTCAAGATTTTTGATGGAAGAAGGGAACCCCAAACAAAAAAACCCACAATTATTTTAAAAGGGGGTAAAATTTCAATTTTTAACATTATAACTCATTACATTTTGGTTTTCTGATTTATACAAGAATTTAATTCCCACACATGATTTAATACTTTACATGACATATATATGATACATGAGTTTCTTATGAATCCATTGATACCATGTTTTTTATTTCAATATTAATGAGATTCAATGAGAAAAATGGAGAATTGGATGAATAATTTGAAGCATGGATATTGATATGAGAACCCATTATTTGAGGGAATTAATTTATTTATTTAAAGGAAATTTTCCAAAAGAAATTCATGTTTTGAATTTATGAAATTTATGTGATGTAATTATCTATTATTAATCATTAATTGAGTGATTGTAAAATATTATATTCCCATTCTTGAGAGGATTTCTAGAAAATATATTTTTTATATTAGGTTGAGAGTATTTCTTGAGTGATCTTCTGTCATGCCACCTACTAGAAATTGTATTGAAAATTTTCAAATCTATTATAGTGAAAAAAACACATTTAAAATGAGTGATGCACAACATAGAAAAGCCACATTTTATACATTAGTCTCACCCAATAATTTATCCATAGTTAGGGTAGAGATTTCATGAATATACATATGTGTTTATGCCACATTACATGCTTTTTTTTCTTAGCGACCCACACTTTTGTTATTTTTTCTTGGATATTTCATGTTTAAGTGTTGGGGAAAAGCCTTTAATGAGCATTTATTGGGATGTGAATCATTTTTCGGTGGTTTGAGGTGTGAGTCATCATTTTGGAAATGTATAATTATAAAATGGGTCATGAGTAATCATTTCATTATGCTTATTTCGCTTCATCCGGTTCTCCATAAAAAATTAAAAAAATAAATAAAATTAAGATTTTACTTTCAAGAGATTTACAAAAAAAATTAATAAAAAATAAATTATGTTGCTCCATTCTAGAAATAAATTTTAAATAGAGGGAGAACATGGATGAAATAATTCATTATAATAATTTATTGACTAATTTCCCATGTCCTAAAAAGGTAGCAGTGTGGTGCTTCACATTCTCAAGGGGATTTGAGTGAGGCTCCTATTATGTTTTCACATGATTAATCATGCATTACATTTAAGAGTAAAACCTCTTACTTTTTCTTTAAATTATTTAAATCATTTACCCACCAAACTTAGTACAAAAATTGTTTTGAACATTTATTGCAAGTCCTCATGATTTTATATTATTTTTTTCATTATAAAGTAGATAATTTAGTTCTTTTACCAGACTATAGATGTGGAGAATTTTCTCATGATATGAGCATAATCCCACTTTTATTGTATCTTGAGTGATGATAGAAATGATTCAAAGGGGAGTTAGATAATTATTTTTAATGTTTCATATTAATAAACTAATGATATTTAGTGAATCAAAGGAGAAGATCCATTAGTTTTTAAAGGTGAAAAATAAACTGCATGAAATGATTATTTTATTGAATAATGGGAAATTAAATGGATATTTTTTCAAACATTAAAATTTGACTGGACATTGATAATGGATTGATTTTATTTCTTTGAAATTTGAATATTGGTAACATTGGTACCCTTTAAATTCCATTTTGAGATTTTAGGCTTGAGGAAAATCATAGTTTATGTTTTGGAAAATTGTTTAAGCGCTAATATCTAATTCAACTAATGTAAATTATACATTTCATTATTTTAATTTCATTTCTATTGTAGGGAATGAGAAAAGAAATGTATTTTCCTAATGAATAATAGAGGCTGACCATGGTCATCTCGCTTGAGGAGATTTCTCAGTTGGTCACTTACATAATATATATAAACTAAAATAATTATTTTTATATTTTTATTCAGTTTAGTAGTGAAATGAAGTATAAAATTCAAATTAAATGTTAAAACTTGTACTAACATGTAATTAAAAAATGTAATTTGTGAAGAAAGAACATGGCCATTATGGTTTGGTATGTGTGTTCCATTATTCTCAATGTTGATGTTTAATTATGTTTGATAATTCAATTCATAGATCTCATTGATGAATTACTATTCTTTTTTAGTGGTGTGAAATATGAAATGCATATATCAATCATAGATCAACATCCTCCTATAATCAATGTTGATGGAACACCTTGATCGAGCACGTCACCTCTCCTAGGACCAAACTCTATCGTTTTACATTTCATCTACTGAATGGATGAAATCTATCATATGATGAGATTATATCCAGTAAGAGGGAGGGAAAATATTTAATAAAATAATATAAATGATTTAGAGTTGTGTGTCGTGGTGGACATTTGGTGCACCCGTGTACGTAAATCTTTCTCGTCACAAACATAATTAAGCTTATGACTATAAGCGTAAAATAAAATAAATTTCAACATACCTCCCCCTAGCCAAGTCTCGGGTAAGCCCCTCATTTTTTAGGGTAAGAGGTCATGGGGGATTGAATAAGAATAAGAAAATGGTATAAATAGGTTAGGTTTCGAAGAGAAAGTGATATAAAAGATGATGAAAACACTAAAATTAATAAAATTAAAAATGCATTACATGTTAAAAGAAAATTTCTAATTCAGTATAATTTCCATAGACCTCCTCTTTAATGGTGGTGTTGGACTCCTAGTCAAGTAGAAAAAGATGAATAAAATAAATCAAAGAATCCAATAAAAAATGAATCACATCAATTGGATTTATATTTTATATGATATGACCTAATTACCAAATAAATTTAAATATGTGAATATTTCCAAATTAAGAAGATTTCATATCTAAGCTCAAAACTCCCAATAAATCCAAAATTTATGTAAATAACACAATTTGATGAACATTTTTGTGATTAAATCATTGAATTACATATAAAAAATGAATATAAAATATTCTCTATCAGATAACATCAGGTTCAGACATCTATTCACTTTAACAAACATGATTCGTCACATTAACCAAGGAATTGTAGTGCTGTATATATTTGAGCACACCCGTCAAATCCAAACATTTATATTGAGCTATATAATTTGATTTTCCCATGTCACATCATAACATTTAAATTATCATGAATTCCACATATAACATTGGTCAAAAATATTCAAAAAATAATCCATGGAATGAAATGGGATCCACATAATAAATAATATGTTCGTAAACATTAGGCTCCCAAAATAAAGTGGGGATAACATTCTGGTCAAAGAACAATCTACAACGAGGGATGTAGAAACAATCATTGATAAGTAAAAAGAGGGTGTTAATTTGTGATAAGAGTTCATTTGTAAGAACATTTGGTTTTATATAAACTCAATTATAAAACATGTATGTTCTAGAATAGTTAAAATGAGGATGATGAAATGATTCATAAGGAATATCTATACTAAACATCCATTTAAAGGGGGAACACAATGTATGAGACTTGGGATCGTGAACTCCCCATCCGTTGTATCTGAACGTTGTCTTCACATTAATGACTTTTATAACAACATTAGACACATTAATTAACAATTACAAGAACCTTTTATACATTAATAATTTTAATTACAACTTTATTATTTTCATTTATGGTCTTTTGGATGAGTTATAGATTTTATATGCATTATTTTAGAACATTCGTTTTTATAGTTTACATGAATGGATCCCTTGTATTCATGAATGGATGTTAATTTAAAATGTGAATAGACATCATGAATTTTAATTATATTATATTGGCGATGCTTTAAATCTCAAAATTATATTATAAATATTTTTTTTATATTCCATGAGAATGAATCCTTAGATAATAAGTTAATGATTAAAATTTTGGTTAATTAGGGTGTCACGAACCGTCCCCTGGGGCCCGTTTCATGGATCACCTCAACCCACCTCTTAAATGCCAGGGGTTGGAAACTAGATCCAAAGGCATCAACTTGTATGTGGGAGGCATTTTCCTGGGTACCTGTATAAACAGACATGCCCAACCACATCCCAAAAAATGAATGTGGAATTAAAGTGTAATGAAACAAGTGATGAGTACAACTAGAACTATAAACAAGTGTTCTAGAATATAAACAAAATGAGGAGAACTGAAAAATAGAAATTTAAAAAGGGACTTGTGTAGAAATCCACTAAAAACTCACCTGATGGTAAGAGTAGTGTGGGTACTTAAAGCTGAATTACAATGTCCTTCCCACCTGATCTCACTGGGCCCTGGCTGGTCCTAGGCCACTATGTCCTCTGTCAAAGCATTTGTCATTTTCACCATATAAAACACGTATGAGAAAATCCCATGTAGGGGTGGGTAAAAAAAATACTCAGTAGGAGACCTCGAAATACAAAGGAAATATCACAAAGCAATCCTCAATGCAATGCAAGAAGAATAACAATGATGAAAGGGAACAAAGCCAAAAAAAGATCACACTAGGTATGATAATATGGTAGATATAGAAGAATCATCAGTCACATCATCATACAGCTCAGCTGCTAGAGAAATCCGCCACTATGAGTATAGTGGGCCTATTACGTCACCCAAAATCCACTTCCCACCAACCTAGAACTGTTGTGGTACTGATCCCTGATGAGTACTATGGGTATATCGAGTCACACAGCCTCACTCCCACCATGGGCCTGCAAAGTCACATAGAGTTTCTTTCCACCTTGGAAAACTAAGGTACTTCTCTACGTCACATCAAATAGGTCTCCCATGTCAAATAGTCTCCCTCCCACCATGGACATGAAATGTCAAACAGAGGTGCTTTCCACTCCTCCATAGTCGAGTCACACAGAGTCGCTTGTCAGCCGTCTTTAGGTCTCAGCCAACTGCAAAGTTCCATTCATTGTGCACTTGGGAGAACATATCCTTAATAAATTCATTGCATCTCAACATTAATGAAAGTATCCTTATATAAAACCAATAGATTCACCTTATCAGGATGGTCCCAACACATCGAATGGATCATCAATCGGATACCCAGTTTGCTTGTTATTATAGTTTTAGTAATCATCTTCCAATTGAGTCTGCGCTAGTCCGACCCAGTCGGACCGAGCCGACCAACCCGTCCTAGGGTCCCACATACCCCGGTTAAATTTTAATGAACCATCCTGACCTAGTTCGGGTCATTGTAGGTCTGTTCTTGCCTAACCAGTGGGCCAGGCCCAATGTGCCTCGCTGGAGTCGGCCGAGTTTGGCCGAGGGTCCAGCCCACAGGTCGTATGGCAACCCGGTCTCGTCTGCCACAACTTGAAGGGAACCGGTCCAGCCTACCGGCACAGGTATAGTAGCTGGGCATGGTTTCATACTGGCATGCTGGCTAGGGGCACGACCCACATCCAAAGCCCTCCTAGGGCGTGTGGGCCGGTGGTGGTCCGCTTAGCCAGGACACAGCTGGTTGCCGTGTTTGGCCCCCTTTACTACCCTATGAACACAAGGCCGCTGTCCAGTCGTGGTCAAGTGACCGCAGCTCACCCTTTCATTTTGATGGCCTAGATGCAAGCTTACTTCCCCACAAGCCACCAGTCAACACCACACCTCAATGCTGTCACAACTCTCTACAATGGTTGCGAGCCGACAGTTACATCTGCGGGCCACCGAAGTCACTTTTGGGTTTTGTTTCTCGATGCGTATGTGCCTATGGGCCTCTCTTGTCACCACCATCCTTGCCTTGGCTCCAAATTTTATTTCCACTGATTTTAGGATTCGATCACCAATAATTTTCATGGCGGAGGTTCTCAGGCCTTGTATGTGTCGGCCAGTGCCATCCGTGTTAGAGTTTTAGATGTGGATGATCAGGGGATTTTAGTTCAATCAAACAAGTGATAACTTAATCCCAGATAAATAAATCCCATATTGTCACCCTCCCACAACAAAGCATGATCGATGGATCAACCTCTTCATAGGTTTATTAGAGTTCCTCGTTTAATTTAATAATAGGGAAAAAATTAATAACAAATCCTTTATGGATTGAGGATCTATCACTAACAAAGGGGGAAGTTCTAAGTTATTGTTGATCATCAATAAGTTATAATTCTTCTCCATTCGTCGATGGAATTTTTAAATAATTTTTGGAGAGGAAAATATGTGGTGGTTCACCTTAGAATTAATAATATTTAATTTCTATCCCTCCAATGTGCGAAACAAATGAAAAGAAAACACATAGTAGTGTTTTAGTTACGCTGCGACACCGTGTCATTACCCAATTTTTTTTATGAAACGACATTGCTATTATTCATAATTTAATTTCATTATTACACATTGTCTTTTCAATCCATTAATGAGTTCCATTAATGACTCTATTCATCGGCCGTTTCCACATCACAGTGCCACCGTTCACCACTCATTGGTTGAGGAAAAAATTAAAATATATTTTTAATTTTTTTTTATTTTTTTCCAGAATGGTCTGATATTTAACTATTATCTTCGGCCCATGTAGGTCGATGTTAAGTCCTTTCTAGGAAAATCTAAGAGTTTCAATTTCATTGATTCCCTCATATTTTTGATCTTATAACCACATTAAATGGTATAAACACCCACTTTCACTTTTATAGAACATACATTAAAAAAAGTTCAAATTTCCATTCCTAGCCCACCGAGCCTCAGAATCACATTCCTTCCGATTGTGTAGTCTTGAAATAATTCCTTATAATTTTAATGAAATTTACACAAAAATTTTGAGTCATTCTATTATTCCCCCCATAGGGATTTATGTCCCTTATATCCAAAACAAGGGATATTCAAAAAATAGGGATACTGAGCATGAATCTGAGCCTCCATCCCCCATGTTCTCTCTTGGAGATTCCCATGCAGCCTCCAAATGTGTACTAGTGGAATCAACTACCCATGTCAGAACCTCTCATGTTGATTCTCTATCTCCACCTAGATTTCCACAAACGTCACCCCATCGTCAATGTCCAGCTCAACCCTGTCGATGACATGTGATAGATCATACATGTATCTTCTCATCAACGACACATGGAAAACATCAAGCACCCGGTGCATTTGTGGGGGAAAAGCTAGGTGGTTCCACACCTCACCTACTCTACTCATGATTTGAAAAGATTCAATGAACCCTAGATATAGCTTGCTATCCCGACCAAATCTCCACAATCCTCAAAGGGGTGAGACCCGAAGGAAGACAATTTCTTCCTCATCAAACTCCAAGGGTCTCATTCTCATGTATGTATAAGACTTATTCTTACTCTTTGATCTTCTTATCCACTCATGGATGATCTACAACTTCTTTGTTGTAGGTCATGTCATCTATAGACCCTAGAGTGATGACTCCATTTACTATGTCCAGCATAGAGGTGATTTGTAAGTACACCCATACAAGGCATTGAACTCTTCCATGCCAATAGTAGAGTGATAGATTTTCTTGTTTTGAAACTCCACTTGTGGCTGGTGTTCCACCCAAATATGACCAAAATGAAGGACACAAGCACAAAACATGTCCTCTAGGGTCTGTATGGTCCGCTCTATCATTCCATCCATATGGGGAATAAAAGTTGTGCTCAAGGACTTAGGAGTACCAAATTCATCCGTTAATCCCTTCCATAATCGAGATGTAAAACTGGCACCATGGTGTGAGAAGATTGTTGAAGGAAACCAATGAAGTCTCACCATCTTTAGTAGATAGAGGCATCCTAAGACTTCTATGGGTCCCTGTTCCAAGATGTGTAGGAAGTGAGATGACTTGGTGAGCCGGTCAATGATAACCAATATGGAATAATGGCCACTCGATGTACATAGTAATCCCGTCATGAATCCCATCGAGATAACATCCCATTTCCACTCCAGTACCACAAGTGGATGAGCTAATCTTTCTCTAACATAATGCCCAACCTTCCCATGCTAACAAGTGAGGCATTTTAAGACAAACTCGTCCAATACATTCTTCATCCCTGGCCAGAAGTACTGACGTCAGTGGTCCTGGTATATCTTCACCACACTAGGATGTACAAACAAATGGGATATATAAAACTACCTCAACACCTCCTCTTACAATTCCATCGATACTATGGTGCACCCCTTAAAAAGGATTATGTTCTCCCCATATATCAAAAATCTATCAGGATCATATCCTGATGATAACTAAGCACATCGGGCATCACAATCAATATCCACTAGCCTGGCCTCAATGACTCATTGTTAGAGTGGGGGAGTAAAAATCATCAAGTAAAGGTAAAATCCTCCATCATCATACATGAAGGATATCTGCATGTTGGCTAGGAACTCTGTCACCTCACTCAACAGTTGAAAACCCCTCCTTCTGCTAATCGTTTTGGCTACAACATTCCCCTTCCCAAGTTAATAGACTATCTCAAAGGAATATTACTTGAAAAAATATATCCCTCGCCACTATATCTGGTTCAAGTCCTTCTAGGGGAATATATACATTAGATTCTTATGGTTAGAGTAAACTATAATCTATTCACCCATCAAGTAGTGCCACCATATCTTCAGGGAATAGTCCACTACTTTTAACTCCGGGTCATGGGTCTTATAGTTGTGCTCAGACTGCCTCAACTGACATGTTTCATAGTAGATATATCTATTCTCCTAAATTAGGATAAAAACTACAATAGTCCCTAATGAATCGAAGGAAACAACTTACTCGACACCCTCCTATTTTAGTCTTGATATAGGGGCAGTAGTCAGTCTCTAGATAAACTCATTGAAATTATGCTGGAATTTCTCAATCTGTGTGAAGGGATTTCTCTTTTGTGTCAATGATGATAAGTAAATTTCCACATTAGAATGGTTGGTCATGGATCTTTAATTGTATCCATCCAAACCCAAAAAGCTCCGCACCTCAACCACACTACTGGGTTGTTACCATACACGAAATTACTATATTATCACTAGATCCATTACAACTCCATCCTCTGATAAGATGTGTCCCAAAAAGTGGACCTTCTAAATCCTGAACTAGTAATTCGAGAGTTTAACATAAGGCAGGTGCTCTCGTATTGTATCGTTGACTATCCGTATGTGTGTAATGTGCTCCTCCTCTGACGTCGAGTACACCAAGATTTCATCGATGAAGATTATGAAAAATAGGTCAAGGTAAGACTATAAAATCATGTTCATGAGTACCATGAACACTACTGGGTGTTATAAATTCCAAAAGGTATCACCACGCACTTATAGTGTCCATATCGACATTTTAAAGATATCTTCGGTACGTCGTTGTCCCATAATAAAAGCTGATGATAGCTAGATCTGATGTCTATCTTTGAGAACCATCGCGCTTCCTTATGCCGATTGAAAAGGTCATCAATTCTCACAAGTGTATATATATTATTCATGGTCACCTGGATATGGTTCCGGAAGTCCACACACAACATCAATCTCTAAAATGACTTCATGAAAAAAAAAACATCGGTGATTCTCATGGGGAACCATTGGTCTATACGAACCCCTTCTCCAGCAAGTCCACTAGTTGTACCCTCAGCCAGCGATGCTCCGTGAGAGCCGTCTGATATGCAGGTGTAGATATCAGTGTCGTCTTAGGGTATAGGTTGATTAAAATATCTTCCTCTCTACTTGGAGGTTTTCTTGGAACATCCTTGTGAAAAACATCCTCATAATAATAGATAAAAATAAAAAAATTTGGACTCCTCTGATCCACTACACTGAGGGTGAGGAAACCCAATTGGTGAGTGATCGGCTTGAAACTCCTCCGAGAAAGTTCATCTTTTGCTGTAAGGGATTCCCTCTAACTAATGAAGGAAAACCTTGTTCCATCCCCATGGAAACACCATAATATATTCCTGAAACTTTTGATCTAATCATGGAATATAGATAACTAGTCCATACCCATGATTACATTGTAAGGACACAATGCTACTACGAGGAGATCCTAGCCGATTATCTCTCCTTATAGAGTAATATCAAACATCTAAAACTAGTGTGTAATTGTATGAGCCCCTATCTAATAGATCGATAGATGTAATAATCGATCCAACAACACCACTAGATTTTCTGAGCTCTAAATGAGAGCCTTGGAAAAGAAATAGTGACTAGCACATGTTTCTATAAGAACTATAGCTAGGGTGGAGAAGACACAGAACATACCTCAGATCATCTCCAGAGAACCATTGTCATAACCCTCCACTACCTGTTTCTATGATCTCCCCTTTCTACCTAATCCCTGAGTTCCTGGTGGACCACTTGGAGGTGGTGGAGGTAGTACCTATAACCGTCGCCCACTACCATCTTCTCATCCTACTGCCTTGCCACATATGTCGCCGACCAGACATCCTCGCTCGAATTTCTACCTCGGTCTCAGTGGTCCCTCAACTATTTTCTAGTCATCTGTAAGGCAGGTCATCCTTTCATGTGCCATGTGTCCAAGCCCGCTACACATGAAGGAAATCATGGCTCTCAGTTGACACCCCTTTATTTGGGGCCCCATATAGCCGACCCTGAGTCATGGGGTCAACCCGTAAAAGAACTATCTCTCTTGGTCCCTCATTTTAGTTGTCTCATTCCTATTGAATACTCCACCACCTGGGGTCCTCCAGTAGGTCTCTTTATAAGTTCTTACTCCGCTAGGAATCTCATCACAAGAAGGGATCTCTCTAGCACCCCATCATATGTAGGGATGCTGATAGACACAATCGATGAATTGATATCTCATCTATGTCCTTGATCAAATGGTTGATCCCAAAAGAAAGGGTGACAAACCATATCGATTGAGTATCATGAATGATCTGTGACCCTCAATGAATAGTCAACCACAATCAGACTTCCTTACTGAAGGTGAATCTTCTCCTGGATGTGCACATAGCGCAAGGTCATGAGGAAAAATTCCTCATGTAAGTGTCACTTGAAGTTATCCCATGATACATTATCTTTATCATGGGTCTGATTCATCAAATTCCACCATCTCCCGGCTAAGAAAAGTATAAGGCTTTTAGCTAGGATCGCCATCTAGACCAGTGGTATCATCAGAAAGCGAAAGACTTGCATCACCGCCTCCATCCAGTACTTAGAAAACTGAGGATCATATTCTCCCCTGAACGTTGGAGGTCTCTATCTCTGGAAATTGTGTAAACTTCTGAGCCTGTGTGAATTATATAACGGTACATCTGGTAGAAACTACTGATCAACATGTGGTGGAAACACCACTTCACCCATTGGTGGGGCCATATCAATAACTGGTCCATAAACAAACGCATCATCGCTAGGTGGGGTGTCCACACGATCACGTATCTGAAACCAAGATGACTGTCTATGTGGAGGCATCCTAAAAGAGATCTAGATTTTTGACAGTTAGAAGAATATACTGGGTGAGAAAACTCTTATTCTATAAAATCAAAAGGATACACTTATTTAACTAGTTTTTCATTTATAAGGAAACTATGATGATTTTAGGGTACTAGTGTATGGATACATCGGTTTCTGCACCAACACTTAACTCCCTGAATCTCAAAGTCGAACACAAATCATTCAACACTATTTCTCAAATATAAAACCAAAAGCTTTTGGTCTCTGGGATATAACCAACCTACCTCTAATACCACTTTGCAATGACCTGTCCCCTGGGGTATATGCTATGACATATCCCATGCTCTTCTACCAAGGACCTCAGGTTGGGGACTAGAGGCCAAGGAGTTCACTTGCTAGCAGGAGGCATTTACCTGAGTACCTATAAGCAAACACACACCAACCCACATCCCACAAACTAAAAGGGGAAAATAAGATTACTAAAACAAGTTCTCAGTAAAAGTACATCTAAAAACATGTCTTCCATAATACAAACACAATAAAAAGAGATGAAAAACAACAATGTACAAAGGGACTCGGGTAGCCATGTACTGAAAACACAAACTTATGGTAGGAGTATTTTAGCTACTATAATACGAAGTAGAATTTCCTTCTCGTGGATCTCACTAGGACCTGACTAGTCCTAGGCCACCATGTCCTATGTCGAAGCCTTTTCTTTATCCACCAGACACAACACATGCAAGCAAAGCCCGTGTAGGTGTGACTGAAAAAATAAAAATTAGGGGACCCCGAAAAATGAAGGAAAGACCACAAATAAATCCTCAATGAAAATCAAGATGCATAAGAATGATGAATGGTAAAAAATCATAAGACAAACCACACAATGTATACATCTAGGGAAGTGATAGAAGAATCATCAATCACATCATTGATCACCTCATATACTAGATAAATATTCCACTATGAGTATAATGGGCCTTCTGGGTCACACAAGAATCCCATTTGCAATAACCATTGATTTTTGTTGTACTCATCTTTGATGTGTACTATGGGTATGATGAGTCACATAGTCTCACTCCTACTGTGGGCCTGCAAATTCACACAGTAGTTCTTTTTACCTTGGCCAATTGAGGTAATCCTCCCCATCATGTATCGTTGGTCTGCCAAGTCATACAGTCTCTCTCCCACCATGGGACTGAAAATTCACAAAAAGGTGCTTCCCACTGGTCAATAGTCGAGTCACACAGAGTCGTTTTTCATCAATCTTCTGTTCCTAGCCTACAACAGGGTTCAGTACATATCACGCTTTGGGGAATAGAACCTCATGCCCACTGTTGCATATCAACTCCAATATAATTATCCTTATATCACAGTGAAATATATACCTCTTTGAGTGTGTCATGATTCCACAAACGACTTGTAAATCAGGTGCCTAGTTTTCATGTTATTAGTGTTTTAGTAATCTGGCATCGGTTGCATCTAGGACCAAACCGACCCGGTTGGACTGACCTGGTTGGACTGACCCGACCAACCCATCTTGGGGACCCACATACCATGGTTTAATTTGAATGACCTTACCAGACCTTGTTTGGGTCAGGGTAGGTCAGTTCTGGCCTTACCAGTGGGATGGGTCCAATGGGCCTTGTTGGACCTAGTCCAGTTTGGCCCACGATCAAGCCTATCGGGTCGTCCAGTGACCCGGTTTCATCTAGACCGGCCCCAAATGCTCCAGGTCTCATCTACTGGGCGTGGGTTTGGCCTACAGACATGGGTTCGACCAAGCACTCTAGCTAGGGGTGTGCCCCGATAGTATATGCACAACCTGCATGTGTAGGCCTGTGGTGGTCTGTTTGGCTGGTTGCTGCCTCTGTCCCCCGTCACTACCCAGTAGATGCAGGACCACCTTCCTTGCTCAGTCATGCAACCGTATCTCTCCATCTCGCATGGGCATCCAAGAAGTGGTTCACCTCTACCACATGTTCCGATCAGTTTCGTGGTGGCTCACCGATAGGTGTGCTACCTTCTACTGCCCGTGGCGGCGCTTTGGTAGACCGTTTGTCATTACGCTTCTGCCTATAGGCCTCTCAGGTCGTCTCCATCCCTGCCTCGGCCCTAGATTCATCTCTCCACCGATTTGATGATGCCCTCACCATGAATTCACAAGGAGGAGGTGCTAAGACCATGTTTGTGTCAGCCCGTGACCTCTGTGTTAGTGGTTTAAAGTAGGGGATGTACAAGGGATTTTTTATCAATCAAACATTTGATAACTAGAATTCAGGTAAAGAAATCACAAACATTCACCCTCTTATAAGAACATATGATCTATGGATCAAACTGTTTGCCGGTTGATCTATGTTCATCCCTAAATTTACGAACGGATATAGACAAATTTAAAAACAAACCCTACTTGTATTGAGGATCTATCACTAATGAGGGGTGAAGCTCTGAGTTGTCATTGATCCTTGATCCATTTTTGGTCATCATCGTTCGTCGATGGTGTTTGTCATGTTCATTGATGGAATTATTCTTTCTTTATTTGAGAGGAAACCCAATGGTGGTTTTCCATATAATTTCTACGATTTAATTCATGTCCCTCCAATGTGAGAAAAAAAGAAGAATAAAACACATCATAGAATTTTAGTTACACTGTGACGCTGTGTCAATATGATGTTTCATTTATGAAACAGCGAAGCTATTACAAAGAATTTAATTTCATCATTATGCAATGATTTTTAGAGACATTAATGAGTTTCATTAATTTGCCTCATCGTCACAGCATCACAGTGCCACCGTCCTCCGCTTATCGGCTGAGGAAAGAAATAAAATATCTATATAAATTTGTTCTATTTTTTTCCAAAATGTATGAAATTTAACTTTTCCATTTGGACCTTGCTAGCTGATGTTAAGTATGTAACATCCCCAACCCGAAAGCCACTAAACTGATGCTCCGAGCCAGGTAGTTACATGACCTTAAGCACGCCTCCCCATATTCTAAAGGCTGCCGACTAGCAGCGGGGGTCTATGAAGTCAAGGGGGGAGACTATACCCCCTTTTATCAGAGTAAGCCATAAAATAATTAAACCAAATAGAGGATCCAATAACCAATAAACAAGGAACATGTATAACAACCATTTCCAAAAATAAACATGACATGTCATACTACAAGTGAATGAGTGAACAAAACTCAAAATACAGACAAAGGCCAAAATCCCCAAAACGGTCCCGACTCCATGTCTGGATCCTCCACCAAGTGCTACCCATGTCTGCTCAACTATCTAGCAAGGACCCTTTCCCTTGTCTTGACCTGCAAACATGAAGTCTTCTCGGGTACCCAATGGCGGCCCGAGCAGGGTGTGAGTACAACTCAGTAGGCCACCACCAACGGTGTCTACAAAATATACAGTATAACAAGTAGTGAATGCAAAATGAATATGAATGATAACTTCCAAGTAATTACTTACGTTTCCATTAACATGTTCCAGGCCAAAGCCATTGCCATTTCCATTACCATTCATTATACATGAATTATCATCACATACCAATTCATCACAATTCCATGGGTTAATCACATACATTATGTTACACGGGTCTAAGTCCAACAATCACATGAAAGTGGGAAAACACATTGTTGTCCTATCTTACTAGGACTAACCCCATCATAGAAACCATATTCTCACCTCTAATCCTCAGTCCGGGTGGATGCAACTGTATCCTCACCTCGAAGCCTCAGTCCGGGTGGATCTAACCGTTAGTAGAATAGATCATCAGTCCTCATTCCTAACCCGTGCATTTAGGGTGGTGTTTAGAGCATCAGTCTTTGGTCGACCCGTGGATGTAGATCCTCATGTCATACCCCACTCTACTAAGACATTTTCACATGATTATATATATAAGTAACCATCACCCATCCAAACCATTGCCTTTTGGAAAATACAGTTCACAACAACCCACACGGTAATCCACATCATGCCTTAACCCATTAACACATTATCATTTCACATCATTTAACCATTCACCCAATTCCCATGTGTTATGCTTATCTCACTAAGAATTCAACACTAGAATCATAATCCATCCCATTATGGTCTTTAAATCAGTTTACACATTAGCCCATTTAACCCATTCATCATTCCCATGAATCAACCATTCAACCTATTCCAAATAACCCTCAAGTTATTTCCATGTTTTGGTGCATCACCTAACATCTATTCTAAGTTCAACCAAACATGTCAGCATATTCATCAAGGTCTCTAACCTTTATTAAAACAAGGAAACTTGTTCAATCACATTCCCTAAGTCTGGGAAAAGCATGTACATCCCATGGATGGCCCCAACTAGGTCAAGGCAATACCAACACATCCCACGGGGATCATGAGGGTTCCAATTTTCCATTTCCTACTCCATTTTTACCAAACATGCCAAGGTTATTCAAAACATATCCAAGTGGAAACATGAACACAACTTCAAAATACATAAATACCCAAATAACTATGGGATATTACTTTTAGACCACCTACCTCAAAACCAAAGCTGAATGCACTCTCAATCGAGTCCATGGACCTCAATCCGACCAACATTTGGAGCTTCAACCTGGACAATTTATCCACAAAAAATGACACCAAAAATACCTTAGAATCAAAGGAGAACCACCCTTGGGAAGCATGGGTCGGCCATGTTCGTCATTAGTGTTGAGAGGGGGTGAATGGAGGGAAATCCTGTGTTGGGGTTTAAATGCATAGAGTGGAAAACTCGTAATTTTTCCCAATATTAAGAGGCTGCACGGTTTGTCCGCATAGTTTGGAAAACCATGCAGAAGCCATTGTCCGGAGGAGGAGGGGTTGCACGGTTTGCTTGGGCAGGCCTCATGGTTTTCCAAACCGTGTGCAGGCCGTGCGCCCTAGCTTGTCTTGCCCAGATTTCCCTTCATCGTGCCCCAATCCCCCGGAACACCCCCAAGGCCTCTCATAAATTCAGAAGACATCCCTTTAATCCTGAACAAGGAATTCAACCAAAACATAATGAAAACATACCTTTCCAAAAACTGGGATCTTACATCCTCCCCACCCTATAACAACTCTTCCTCGATCCATGTTTCCAAACCTCATTGATCCACTGAAGAGAAGATTTCGGGCCACTGAGCCCGCATATCTGATTCTCGCACCAAAGTTTCTTCCTAAAATTTCCCATACTACCATAGTAATCACAATAATGGAACAACATTTCCCCACAAGATCTTCTCACTACGATCTACCACACAAACCAGATGCTCCCCAAAGGATGCATCATCCTAAAGTTCCACATACTCAACATCAACCACATGAGATGGGTCAGGGTGATACCTTCAAAGCAGCGACACATAAAACCCATCATGCATCCCACCATACCATTGTGGAAGAGCCAATTGGTAAGCCACTGGTCTAATCCTTTTCACAATGTCCAAAGTTCGAACATACCTAGGTGCCAACTTACCCAGCTTTCGAATCTGACAGTGACCCAACCATGGCGACACCCGAATGAACACTTTATCACCCACCCCTAACCCACGAGGTCTATGCCTCCAATCTGCATATGACTTCTATTTACTCTGAGCCATATCCATCTGCTTCCTGACCAACATAACCTTCTCAGACGTCTCATACATGATACGTGGCCCCAACAACTCAGATTCACCAGCCTCTAGCCAACACAATGGTGATCTACATGGTCTCCCATAAAGTGCCTCAAACAGTGCCATCTGAATTGTAGCCTACAAACTGATGTTGTAGGAAAACTCAACTAGCGATAGGTGCCTCTCCCAACAACCACCAAGTTCCAGGACACAATCACTTAACATGTCCTCCAACACTTGGATTGTATACTATAACTGCCCATCCGTCTGCGGGTGGAAAGCTGTACTCAAAAACACCGGCGTGCCAAGCACCTTCTGTAACCCTTGCCCGAAACGCGATGTGAAATGAGGATCACGGTCCGAAACTATGGTTCGTGAAACACAATGCAAACGCACTATTTCCAGAACATACAACTCACCCAATAGGTTAACTGTAATGGTCTCCTAAATCGGTAAGAAATGAGCCACTTTTGTTAACTGATCCACAACCACCGAGATTTCATCATTCTTCCGTGTAATTATCAAAAGACCCATGGAAAAATCCATTGTCACATCATCCCACTTCCATTCTGAAATGGTTAATGGTTGCAACACACCACCTGGGTGTTGATGCCTGACCTTAACCTACTGAAAGGTAAGACACTGTGCCACAATGCCCGTGACTTCCTTCTTCATTCCAGGCCACCAAAACTGCCTTCGGAGATCACGGTACATCTTAGATAAACCATGATGCACTGCCCATTTTGAAGCATGGAACTCACGCATCAACACTTCCCGCACACACTTTGGCAAAACCACATGGTCATGAACACAAACAACACCGTCCACGCCGACGGCCCCACCAGAAGTTAGTTCCCCACCATTAAGCTTTTCCTTCATGATCAAACACTCATGATCATCATGCCGACCTTCATTAAATCGACTCAAAAGAATCAACTCCGTCACTAAAGAAGCAAGATTGACCTGACCACTCAACTCCTGCGCCTCCAGGTGCATCTCCAAAAACAAATCCATCACCTTCAACTCGGTGCTGGCCTCCTGAACCACCTGATCCCGAGCTTTTCTCCTCAGATCATCAATAACATTGTTTCCCTTTCATGGTGTTTACACCAAATCAAAGTTAAAAGACTGAAGACATTCAACCCATCTCCACTGCTGAATATTCAAGTCACATTGTGAGATGATGTACTTTAAACTCTTATGGTCGGTAAAAACGGTAAAATATTATCCCAATAGGTAATTCCTGTAGCACATCAAGGTGTACACTATTGAAGTCAACTCAAGATCATGAATGGGGTAGTTCCGCTCATGAGGACTCATCTTCCTCAACCCATAAGACACAACCCGTTCATCCTGCATCAACACAACCCCAATTCTGACTTCGGACGCATCACAAAACACGATGTACTTCTTACCTGGCTCAGGTATGATCAAGATAGATGTGGTCATCAAACACTTCTTCAACTCTTGTAAGGAGTTCTCACAAGCCTTAGACAAATCGAACAAGATTACATTCTTGGTCAAGCCTGAGAGTGGTGTTTCCAAGCGATAGAAATATTGAATGAACCTTTGGTAATACCAAGCCAATTCCAAAAAACTCCAAACATCTGAAACACTCCTGGGCTGCTCCCGAGATACAACTGCCTACACTTTCCTTGGATCAACTGACACAACTTCCTCTGAGATGATGTGACCCAGAAAACGAACCTCACCTATATAGAATTGACATTTTGATAGCTCGACGTATAGCCAAATCTCTCTAAGAGTACCCAATACGATGTCAAGTTGTTGGGCCTGATCGTCGTGAGTTTTCGAGTACTAATATATCTTCAACAAAGACAACCACAAACTGATCTAGATAGGGATCAAAGATTTGTTTCATCAAAGCCATATACACCGTTGGTTCCTTAGTCAAGAAGAAAGGAATTACCACAAACTTTAACAACTCGTACCGACTCCGGAAAGTTGTCCGCAGTATGTCGGATTACCTAACCCACAACTGGTGATAACCTGACCTCAGATCAATATTAGAAAATAATAATGCACCCCTCAGCTGATCAAACAGGTCATCAATTATAGGAAGAGGGTACTGATTTTTCACTGTCATCTGATTCAACTTTTGATAGTCAACACACAACCTCAATGATTTGTCATCCTTCTTTGCAAAAAGAATGGGAGATCCCCAAGGAGACGTACTAGGATGAATAAACACTTTACTCTCTAACACTTCAAGATGAACCTTCAGTTCCTAGAGTTCTACCAATTCCATTAGGTATGAAGGAATAGAAACTGGCTCCGCTCCTGACAGCAACTCGATCATGAACTCAACATCCTTCTTAGGGGGTAACCCCGAGAAATCCATAGGAAACATGTCCTGAAAATGATCCACCACAGGAAAAAAAATAGATTGTTCCCCTATTTCATTATCATCAAGAATTTGACATGCCACTCAAGCCGTGAGTCCACTTATTTGTTGACAAAACAGCCACGCACGCCCTTCTCTAACATCCCTTTCACCACGGTGGACATAAGCACCTCCATCAAGCGACCTGAAAGATACTCTGCGACGATAACAGTCTATGTGCACCCAATACAACACCAACCAATCCATTCCAATGTTTAGGTCAATCCCTTACATCTCGATAATGAACAATTCCCACAGAAAATGATACCCACCAAATTCCAAGGCACATCCATTGCATTTCTTGATATCCTCAACCCGCACCCCCAACAGAGTTTCAATTATCATAACTCTACACACCCTATATATAGTTAAAACCAGTGCTACCACAAGTTGAGCAGAGATAAAAGACTGTGTGGAAACTTTTTCAAACAACACACTAACAAACATTGAAGTTACAAGGATCATACCTCAAACAGTTGATGGTTCGGCCTCGCCATCCCTAGGCATAAACTGAACTTCCTGAAGCTAACTTTCCCCTCTACCCTGGGATCTTACCCGAACACCCCACACCACACTACCCTTCTTGCGTGAGAAATCTTTCCCTGGAGTTCCACGTCCACCGCCCCTACCAGTACAACCCATGGAGCTCCAATTTCATGCCTGATACGGGGCAACTGATCCTCTTCCCATATCCGGTATCTTCCTTTCCTCATTATGCTCACCCGTCTGTTGAGGGATCCTACAGAACCTCTGCACATGCCCCATTCTTCCACACGAACGACACTCATCTAGAGGTCGAGGAAACTGACCATGCATATTCCCTGACCCACTACACTAATAACAAAACACATGGTTCCCACTATAAGAGGTTGACCCCTCCTCTGACCACCTTGTTGGAAACTTTATAAATAGTGTTTCCAACCTTTGGAAGATGCACCACTTATCCACCCACCTGGCATGACAAGACCACCACCCGAAGCTCCATTTAGGTTCTCTTTAGAGATGAGTTCCTGACACATCACCTCAGCAAACTTATTCAGGTAGAAGATATTTACTTAAGACCTGATCTCATGTCTCAACCTATCCTTGAAATGACTTGCTATCACTGCCTCATCCCCGACTAACACTGGGATGAAGCATCACAAATCAGTGAAGTGAGTAGCACAGTCCATCACGAATAGCGATCCATGATTCAGGATTATAAACTCTGCAGCCTGCTCCTACATCAAAGTCTCTGGGTAAAAATGCTCTAAAAATTCTCCTGGAAAACATTCCACGACATCCCATCAGCCTTCTCGGTCTGAGCCTGAATGTCCCACCAACACCTTGTCTGGCCCTACAACATGTAAACGTCCATCGTTACTTTTATTTCAACAAGGGTCTCTTGATGATCTAGTATCGACTGGACTGACTCTAACCAGAACTCCACTACCTCTGGCCCACCCTCTCCGATGAAAGTCGGAGTGTGATGCAGCTGGAACTCCCGGGTCATCTCAAACATACTCGGTGCAACCTGCCCTGGGTCCCGATCCATCATCTGCATAAGGCGAGCCATGTTCTCTCAGAACTAGTCCTCTATACCTTCATTGATCACCACATTTTCTTTCTCTTCTACCGGAGGAGTGTTCTCAACAACATCCTCCCATTTCCCAACATGCAATCGACGACGTGGTGGCATCTCTCTACATTTTCAAACATGAGATTTAGCACACATACCTTAAAAATTTCATGACTTCCTCAAAAATGTCTTTACTAGCTACAACAACCCATTTTCATATGCTAATTTAACAACATTAGCACCTCAAATTAACCACCCCGACCATCCCTACCATGGGCCATGGTCCACATGGGGTAAACAACCATGCACTACTACCAAACTCACACAACATTTTACAAATAATTTTCCACTTCATTTCAAACCTTTTGTTTCATTAAAAATAATTTACCCACTTTCTTTAATTCATTATTCTCATTATTTCTTGGATTCATGAAATGCATGATGCACCCAACCTTCCTGCCTCACACACCCATCCCGTGCGTTTGCCTAACACGATGCAAGCCACCTACCTCCCTATGTGCCTACAATGATTCAAGAATGGAAATACTCATTTCGTCATGTCCACGAGCCAAATATCATAAAATATTCACATCAAACCACACGTGCATCACCCAACGGTGAAATATCATCAACTGTAACAACACACAACCAAGAACAAAATTTTCCACCCAGGGTGACTTGGGTTTTCCCTCGTACCTAGGTTAGATAATCCCAATCATGAGCTCATCACCAAGGCCGGACACGTCTTAACCCTTGGCTACCAATCCCAAATAACAGGACCAATGAGAAGTAGAAGAAATACCTCCTCTGATACAACTTTGTAATATCCCCTACCCAGAAGACACTAAATAGGTGCTCCTAGCTGGGTCATTACATGACCTAAATCGCCCCTCCCCATACGCCAAAGGCTACGGACTAGCAGTGGGGGTCTATGGAGTCAAGATGAGAGACTCTAACCCCTTTATCAGAGTAATCTGCAATAGAAATGAACCAAATAGCGGAAAAAATAACCAATAAACAAGGAACATGTATAACAACCATTTCCAACAACAAACATGCCATGTCATACAACAAGTGCATAAGTGAACAAAACCTAATATAAAGACAATGTCCAAAATCCCCAGAATAGTCC
Organism: Viscum album; assembly: GCA_963277665.1. NCBI lineage: Eukaryota > Viridiplantae > Streptophyta > Magnoliopsida > Santalales > Viscaceae > Viscum > Viscum album. Next base: position 288,417,237 of record OY728138.1, read on the forward strand.
TGAATCCAAGCCTGGATCCTCCACCAAGTGCTACCCAAGTCCACTCAACAATCCAGAATGGACCCTATTCCTTCTCCTAACCTGCAAACATGAAGTCTGCTCGGGTACCCAATGGAGGCTCGAGCAGGGTGTGAATACAACTCTGTAGGCCACCACCAACGGTGTCTAGAAAATATCCAGTTTAACATGTAGTGCATGAAAAAGGAATATGAGCGATAATTACCAAGTAATTACTTACGGTTCCATTAACAAGTTCAGGGAAAAATACATTTCCATTTCCAATTACATTCATTACACACCAATTATCATCACTTACTAATTCATCACATTTCCATGGGTTAATCACATACATTATATTACATGGGTCTAAGGCCAACAATCACATGCAAGAGGGTAAACATATTTTTATTCTATCTCACTAGGACTTTCCATCTCATAGAAACCATGTTCTCTCCTCGAAGCCTCAGTCTGGGTAGATGCAACCATATCCTCACATCAAAGCCTTAGTCCTGGTGGGAGTAACCATTATAAGAATAGATCATCCATCCTCATTTATAACTCGTGCATTTAGGGTGGATTTTAGAGCATTGGTCTTTTCTAGACCTGTGGGCATAGATCCTAAAGTCATACCCCACTCAACCTATCAATGTGCACATGCTTATATATATAAGTAACCATCAACCATCCAAACCATTGCCTTTTGGAAAACACTATTCACCACAACCCACATGGGAATCCACATCATGCCTTAACCCAATAACACATTATCATTTCACATCAATTAACCATTCACCCAATTCCCATGTGTTATGATTATATCACTAAGCATTAAACACTAGACTCATAATCCATCCCATTATGGTCTTTAAATCAGTTTACATATTAACCCATTTAACCTGTTCATCATTCCCATGAATAAACCATTTAGACCATTCCAAATAACCCTCAGGTTATTTCCAAGTCTAGGTGAATCACCTAACATCTATTCCAAGTTAATACAAACATTACAACATATTAATCATGGTATCTTCCCTTTTATACAACAAGTTCACTTGTTCAATCACATTCCCTAAGTCCAGGAATAGCCGGTAAATCCCATGGATGGCCCGAATTTGGTCAAGTAAATCCCAACACATCCCACCGAGATTGTGAGGGTTCCCATTTTCCATTTCAAACACCATTATTACCAAAAATTCCAATGTTATTCAAAACATAACCATGTGGAAACAAGAACACAACTTAAATTTTCCCAAATACCCAAATAAATATGGGATATCACATGTATACCACCTACCTCGAAACTGCGGTTGAACACACTCTCAATCGAGTCATTAAACCTCGATCTGACCATCATTCGGAGCTTCAACCCAGAGCATTGATCCACAACCAATGGCACCAAAAATACCTTATAGTCAAAGGAGAACCTCCCTTGGGAAGCTTGGGTCGGCCATGTTCCTCACTAGGGTTGAGAGGGGATGAATGGTGAAAAATCCGGTGTTGGGGTTTAAAAGCCCGAAGTGGAAAACTTGTAATTTTTACCAACATTAAGAGGCCGCACAGTTTGTCCACATGGTTTGGAAAACCATGCCCAAAGTGTCAACATTCCACTATCCAGAGAAGGAGGGGTCGCACGGTTTTCCTGGGCTGGCCGCATGGTTTTCCAAACCATGCCCAGGCCGTGCGCCCTAGCATGTCTTGCCCAGATTTCCCTTCTTCATGCCTCGAGCCCCCAGAACACCCCCAAGGCCTCTCATACTATTAGGAAACATCCCTTGAAGCCCGAAAAAGTAATTCAGCCAAAAAATAATGAAAACAAACCTTTCCAAAAAAGTATGATCTTACAAAGTAATTTATTAGGAAAATCCTGAGATTCTATGTTCAATGGTGCCCTCAAATTTTCAATCTGAGTACTATTTCAAAATATAGAAAACCTACTTGCACATTTACTAAAAGTATCATATAAAGGTTACTTATTCAATTCTATTGTCATTGGGACTTTTAATCATGTTTCATGAGAGCCTGTAGTCTCAAAATAATTCCATATAATTATAAGAAAATACACGGAAATTTCAAGACATTATATCTGGTGTTTTTTTACCATAACGCACGTGTTTTGTTTAGTCGTATTGTAATACGTACATAAGATAGTTACAAAACATTAAATAGGATATAATACATATAAGATAATCCAGTTCAACCATAAAAATGGATCCATGAGTAGATCTGAAGGAAAAAAAAGACTATAAAAACATAACATTCTTGATGGTGATAAATTAACACCTCACGAACAACATTTTACATTATAAAACAAAAAGAAGAGGATAAATGGGGTTTGATGATATATTATCCCATTAGAAACATAAAATTATAGTATCTGTAATATACGAGAGTTACCATACCATGTGGATGAGGATATGTGGGGAGATATTAAGAAAGTAACTTGAAACTGAAGGTAATTTAATGGAAATGATAGGGGGAATAACCACTTGAATACTCCTAAATGCACATTGGATTGTTATTTGGATGTGAATAGAATATCTTGGACATGTGGTAGGGGATAGAGTATATGTTTGGTTAGAGTTTAGACTAGCCTAGAAGCATCATATTTGTGATGAAATGAGGTTGAGAGGGATGATACTTATTGTGGGGGGTCTCATTATTATTTTAATTAATTTATTAATTCTCCAAAATACAAGAAGTAGTGATGATTCCATGACCATGAATATGAATAAGTGAATTTGAGTTTGAAATAATTGGGAATATATCAGAAAAACATCATACATGAATCTATAATTAATGTATTTATATTATTTTTAAATTAAAGTATTTCACTATTAATAAAATAAAATCTTTATGAAAAATCCAAAAAATTCACATTAACCATTTTTATAATTGTTGAACCCAAAAATGAACTTCATTTATCAAAAATAATTTTATAAATATGATTAATTTAATTTTTATCTAAAATCATAATAAAATGAAAAATAGAGTGTAAAATAAAAACTAATGTTATAATGCATTATAAAATTACATATGCTGTTATAAAATTTTCATAAATATAGAGGATATAAAATTGTGAATTTGTAAACCAATTTTAGGAAAATAAATATTGTTTTAAATTATTTAATTAATAATTAATTATTTATGACATATAAAAACAACAATACTTTTACTATGGTCATATTGTCACTTACATGATTCATTATTACATTTATACATTTGTGGGTGAGGATACTATTATTTTGGATGATTTACTGTTCATAAGGGTTATATAAAAATTCATAAGGGTATGTTAATATTAATAAGGGTATGTTAATATTCACCAAAAGTTTTTTTTCCCTTCGGACTCCTAACATCTTACTGATCGCAGCTGTGTATGTCATATTTTTTAAATTAAAAATATAGAAGTTGAAAATTTATGTTTAAAGGTCACATATTAGTTCATTTAAGAAATATGTGGTATTGTGTTTCTTGATGTGACTTTATATGATTATGAAATTACAACATTAAGGGAGAAATTTCATTGATAAATGTTTGGGTCGTTACATTCTTCCCCCCTTTTCAAAATTTTCCCTTGAAATTTCGTTTTACAAAAATAGGTGAGGGTACTTCTACATCATCGCATCCTCTAGTTTCCATGTTTCTTCTTCATACATTAAGTTCGTCCACAACACATTGACAAGGTGGGTTGTCCTGTTGCGTATAATCCTGTCTCTCCAGTCTAGAATCTTCACTGGCGACTCCTACTAAAATTTATCATCTTCCAGCTATACCACCTCTGATTTCAGTACATGTGAGAGATCTCGTATGTACTTCCTCAAGAGTGATATGTGAAACACATCCTGAATATGATCCAAATTTAGTGGAAGAACATTCTTATATGCCAAAACTCCAACGCAATCAAGGATATCAAAACTACCAATGTACCTAGGGCATAACTCCCCTTCTTTCCAAACTACATGACTGTCTTCGATAATGATATTTGAAGGAAGACCTTATCTCAAACGTCAAACTCCAATCCCCTTCAACGGTTTATATCATAGCTCTTTTTCTAACTACGAACAGCTTTGATATGTTTCTAGATGACATGAACCTTTTATGTCATCTCCTTTATAAGATCAGGCCCAAGTAGCTTTCTTCCTCCAACATCCTCCAAACAGGTTGGAGTTCTACATTGCTTTCTATACAGAGCTTTATATGGAGCCATCTAAATATTTGATTAGAATATATTGTTCTATGAGTACTCAACCAATGGTAGATACTGATCCCATCCACCACTGAGTTCTAAAGAGTATTCTTTTAGCATATCTTCAAACATTTGAATCGTCCATTCATATTGGCCATTAGTTTGGGGGTGATATGACATGATGAAATATAATTATATAATAAAATCATGTTGAAGTATCCTCCATTATTTAGATGTGAAACTTGGATCACGATCAGAGACAATAGTAGTGGAACCCCATGAATTCTCACCACTTCCTTCGCATATATCATTACATGTTGTTCAATAAATTGATATTCTTGAATAATGAATAAAATGGAAATCATGGCGAGTCATTAAACCACAAACCATATCACACTATCCCACTTAGACATATTTGGGATACCTGTGACTCAATCGACAGAGAAAATCTCCCATTTCCACAAGGGTATAGTCAATTTTGTCATCATCCCTTGGGACTTTTTTCACTCTTTATTAAGTTACTGACATCGAAGGCACATTGAACTATATTCCGCAATCTTTTTCATCAAGTTATCCCACCAGATGTGCTCTCAAATATATCAGTTCATCATTTTTCTAAAAGTATGGATTGTGAATGTGTATCTATGTGAATTTTCCAAAATCTCATTCTTTATCCTGGGTGGTGAAGGCACCCAAAGATGTGATCCAAAAAAAATCCCATCATCATCATTGATATGGAACTCTTTCACCATCATTTCCATTACTGCATTCACCTTCTGTTGTATCTCCAGATCAGCCCTTTGCGCATCCTTAATCATCACTTGGATTGATGGTCACAAAATCATTTGGTTAAGGTAGGATGTATCCATGGTCCTTATCATTTCAAAATATATCCTTTTTTCATCAATGAATATAGTGTATTTATCAATCTGTAACATAGAAAGAGTATCATATTTTCATTTCTTTGAGCATCAACATCCTTTTTCTCCATTCCTAGATGATATTGAATATAGAAATAATATTCCTTGATTATATCCCACAATTTCCATTATGAATATTTAGATTGTTATCCATGAATATATACTTTAGGCTCTTGTGGTCAGTGTATATGTCACAGTTCTCACCATAAAAAAAGTGACTCTTGCTTTTTAAGGGAAAAATCAATGATTCCTACTCTAGATCAAGTGTTGTGGGGTTTATCTCATGGATCATTAACATTCGGGACGATTTGGCTATCACATTATCATTTTTCATGAGTACACAACCCAAAATATTCTCTGAATCATCACTACATATCCCAAAGAATTCTCCACTTTTCGGTAATGTGAGTATATGTGAAATGATCATCATTATCTTTAGCTCCTTGAAGCTTCCCTCATATACTTCTACCAAGACATGCTTTACCCCATTCATTGTTAACTTTGTTAAAGGGTGTGAAAATTGTGATAAATTTCACAAAAAATGTCGGTAGTACCCATATAAACCAAGAAAACTACCAATTACTATGACACTATAGGGTCTGAGCCATTTCTCATTCACTTTTTTTAAGTTTCCACAAAAATTCACTCAATTATGATCACATTTCTTAATAATTTGACATTCTACATCCAAAAGTCACACTTTATGAACCTATCATACAACTTCTCCTTTTTGAATGTCACCATCACAAGTCTTAGATGATATTCATCTTCCTCTTTCTATTGGAGTAGATAAGAATATCATCGATAAACACTACCACAAATTTGTCAAGGTAATGTCTAATAAATATAATCATAAATCCATGGTGATTTCAAGGGAAAAAGTAAGTCAAAGGGGGAATCACCATGAAAATCATAGTGCCCATACCTTGTACGGAAGGTAGTCATCTAAATATCTTCCTTCTTCACCATTATCTAATGATATACAGAATAAAGATCCATCTTTGAGAAGTAATGAGCTCATCCAAATGAATTGAACAATTAATATATAATTTGATGTGGATAATTATTATTTATGGTGATATTCTAGAGTTTCTGATAATTTATACACAACCGCATTGGTCGAGCCTTCATCTTCACAAAGATCATTGGCACACCCCATGGTGACACACTAGGGCATATGATCCTTTTGTCCAAATTCTCTTGTAGTCGCTTCTTATCTTCTCTAGTTTGATTGGATCCATCCAATAGGGACAGTTTGATAAAAAAAAGTGTCTCTAGTTATGAGTTATATGGAGAACTAAAACTCCATATTTGGGGGAAGTCCATGTATCTCTTCATGGAATATGTCACTGTATTCCCTCATGATGGGTATTTCTTCTAGGTTGACACTTTCCTTTGACTCGACTATTTGAGTGAGGTATGCCTCTTCATAGGGAATCAACACCCATACCGTTGAAGGAATTTTCAAAGTTGATTCATGATCTTCCATTAATATTTAGAGTAGAATTTTGTGGTATGAAATGTGAAAAGATATTTCCTTTTCCCAAAAGATAATATGTAAACTATATTACAAGACCAATATATTCACATAATTTCTTTGAATTCCCCCACGGAGAATATTGTGAGATTCAATGGGATAATATTCCCACATACGCCAATAGGAGAAGATTCAAACACATGTGTTGCAATGATTTCACCACTTGGTGTTTCTATAGATATCTATACATCAAGATTTCAGGGCATCGATTATATAGTTCTAGAAAACAGGTATGATATAAAAAATGCATAGAACATGATTTAAATAAGACTTTTTCCATTATTTAGTGAATAATAAGTTTTACTTATATGAATTCATTGTCTTGCCACACTTCTGCAACAGTGATGGAAACAATATTCCCTTGTTTCTTAGAATTTGATGGATTTTGGGGCGGATTACCCTCAAAGACTCATGAATTAGTTCACTGGCTTCAATAGAGACCTTCCTTCCTACAGTTGTAGCATTGGACCGTGAGTGGTACTATCCTTTATTCTATTAAATTCTCCATCGTTCTCATGTATTTTGACACGCTAGAGCATGGTGTCCTTATTTTCCACACTTTTATCTTTTCCCCATCCCATTGTGGTAGTTTCCTTGTTGATACTTCCCCCCTTCTTGTCATGTGGGTCATTGAGTTTTCTTCCCAACATTACCATTAGATCCCCCATCTGGAAACTCCATCTGTCATTTCTTATCACCATATCCATGGGACCATCCTCTAAAATCCATATACACTTTTATGTGACACCAAAAAAATTCTTCATAACTCCCAATGTCTCAAATTTCATGATCCTTTTGAACATGTGGTTTTAATCCCTTAAATAATCTATCAAGTTTTCTATCATCGTTGATAATAGAACCCAAAGTGTATCATGCATGACTTGTGAAATTCTCATTGTAGGTTGTGCAAGAATTTCATTTTTATGAGTTATATGAATTATTTCTCCATCTATGTATGTATATTTCTTGAGAAATTCACTTTAAAAAGAATTATTTTAATGTGTTCACATAAAATCTCTTCAATTTCATCTCTAGTCTTGGTCCTTATAATCCAATCACTTAATTGATCAACCTATCCCTCTTAATGATAAATAGATAGTTTCCCTATTGGTTTCTCAAAACAGTAAACCACAAAAGAGATATTTTCCATGGAGGTGACCCGCTGTTCCTCAACTAGTTTATTAGAATAACTACAAAACATCGGTTGTTTTCACACATAAAATACTCGATATCCATTTTATCTCTCATTTCTATAAGGGGACATTACTAAATATTATGGTTATTATTCATAACCTGAGATAGTTAGGAGAGAATATCATTCATGTATTTGTACTCCACCTCCCAAATCAATGGAGATGTCATTCGAGAAATCATGTCATTGTCCTTTATAGGGGTTGTTGGACTAGTTTCTCCTGGTTCCCACCATTTTCTATAATAGAAATGCTTAGAACAAAATAGAAGTCAATGATTCATGAATAAATTACATATTTATTTGTGAAATTTACACTAAGATAATATAATATGGGATCCCTTTGTTTATCAAAGCATCTTATGTTCATATTTTTACATTGTCATGTACTATATGTTTTCTCTAGGGTTCAATAATCATATTTTCAAAATTAACTAAACTGTGAATTACTATTAAATCATTATAAATATATAAAAATAGTATTATTCGACCATGATGATACATAGGATTAGTGACTAGGGAAAACAGGAAGCATATATAACACTTACAACATCAAACATAAATATTTTTTAATTAATTCTTCTCCTGCTTCTTATTGTCCCTTATAAACATCTTTCTACACATAATTAAATTAGTATATAAATAAAAAATGGTTTAGCTAAACAAATATTTATATAAAATATATAACAATGGGTGAGTTCAATCATTACATCGTCAATAGATTGGGAACATGACAGGAAGCATTAATAAAATACTTGAAATGTGGAAAGGCATAAAAATGAAACATCATGTCTTAGTGGTTAACAATCACACATCATTGTGAAAAATTATAGAATCATGTTCATGAATCATTTACCTTTACCTAAAGATATTCACCACTTAACCCAATGCATTTGAGTTCTTATAAATTCTTGGTGCAACCGACACATCATAATATTCATATTGTGCTATATAATCCTAGGTGCACCAGTCACATCATAACATTTACATTATGATGCATTCCACATAGAACATATATCAAACATAAAAAAATAAACCATGTAAGGTAATGGGTTTGAAATAATAATTAATAAATTAATAATCATTTAGATCCCAAAATAATAATGGGATAACATTCTTGATAATGAACAATCAGCCGTGAGTGAAGTAGAAACAATCTTTGAGAAGTAAAAATGACAATGTTTATTTATAAGAAGAGGTCGTTTGAACAAACATTAGGTTTATCATAAACTAAATTATAATACATTTATATCCCAGAACTGGTAATATGTGGATGAATAAATTATAGTTATGGAATATCCATAATGAATGTGGATTGAATGGGGGAAACCCAATGTATGAGTGTTGGGTTCGAAAATTCCCCTTACCTTGTATCTGAATGCTTTCTTCACATGAATTTATTGTATAACAACAATATATTCATTAATTAACAATTAAATAACCTTTTACAAATTAATAAAATTTATTATGGTTTTATTAAGATAATTTATGTGATATTTTTATGAGATATAGTTTTTAAATTCATTGTTCTGGAACACTCATTTTTTTAGTTTTTTAAAATTGTTCACTTGTATACATGAATGGAAGTTCATTTAAAACACGGATAAAAACCCAGAGCTGTAATTATATGTTATTTATTATTTTATATAACATTATAGGATCTTATAAATAATTTGTTTATATACCATGAGATTGAATCAGCAGTTTGGATTTTAATGGCGATCGTTTGGGATAATTCAGGCGGTTTTTCGACCACAACGTACTTGTTTTGGTTAATCATTTAGTAATATGTACAAAAGTTAGTTCAAGGACATTAAATATGATATAATACATATAAAATAATATTTTTCAACCAAAAAAATTGATTCATGACCCGATATGAAGGTGATAATTGAAAATGAAAACATGACATTCTGGAAGGTGATAAATTAACCCCTGACGAGCAAGATTTTCTTTTCCAAAATAAAAAAGATTTTGGGAAGGGGGTTGGATGGTATATTATACCATTAATATAATAACATCCAATTATATGTGATAATATATAGTTTCCATAACATGTGTATTAGATATGAGGTGAGAGATTTAAAAAAGAATATGAAATTGAATGGAATTTGAAGGAAAAGAGAGAGAGGGGAATTACCTCTTGAATCCACCTTTAGGCACCTTGGACATGACTTTTGATTAGACAAGTAGATATTGGACATGGGGGAGGGGATATAGAAGATTTTTGGATATATTTTATATAAGTATTAATTATTTATAGATGTGATGAAATGGGGCGTGAGGGGTGGTATTTTTAGGGGAGAGGATCTGGGATTTCTCAATATTATATCCATTAATTTATTATTTCTCCACCAGACAAAAAACAGTTATGATTAAATGACCAAGAATATTAATAATTTCATTTGAGTTCATGCCAATTTTTATTATATTATTAATAAATTATACATGACAATATAATTAATGTATATATATCTTATTTAGTAAATTATAGTATTTCACTATTCATAAAAAATACTAGAATTTCAGAAAAATCACAAAAAATCACCGAAAACATTTCTCGATTGTGTAGAATCAAAATTGAACTCCATTTTTCAAAATTAATTTCCTAAATATTATTCATTTAATTTTTAAATAAAATCATAATTTATTTGAAGAATAAAGATTTAAAATTTAAACTGTTTTTATAATGATTTCAGAAATTTCATAGGGTATTATAAAATTAACTAAAAACTAGATGACATATAATTGCTAATATATGAAAAAAATAAGGAAAAGAAATTTTATTCTAAATTAATTAATTATTTGTTTTTTATTTATTAATTACAAAAATTCTAATAATTTTACTACGGTCATATTATCACTTAGAGGATTCCAAATTTTTTTATACATTCGTTGTTGAGGGTACTATTATTTAAGACGTTTTAGTATTCAAATGGGTCATATTAAAATTCCTAAGGGTAGCATAATATTCCTAAGGGTAAATTACTATTCACTAAAAAAATTATGTTTCTTCTATCGGACTACAAACATGTTACTCATCACAACCGTGTATGTTAGATTTTCAAAATTCAAAACATAGAAGAGGAAAATTCATGTATAAAGGTATCTTAGTTTTTCATTTAAAAATGATATGTAATTGTGTTTTGGGATGTGATTTTATATTATAATGACACTTCTAGAGGATTGGAGAAATTTCATGGATAAAAATTTGGGTCATTAGAAGATTACCGTGTGATATATATTATGATCATATAATCATGATATATACATTGACATAGAAGGAATAAAATATTAACTAAAACAAATAATTGTAGTTTATAAAATATTATGAAATCTCAAAAATGTACCACTAGTGGAAGTTAAATAAGTGGAATGACACTCTGAACATGAATGATCAAACTACATAATTAGTGGTAAAGATCCACAATTACCCAGTAATCTGATATTTGAAGAGGTTCAATCATAAATTCATAATGAGGGAGAGATATTATTTCTTTCCCAACTCACTTCTCTAATATCTATTCAGGTAAAAATTAAATATGCTCAAAATGATGATTTTTATCGAGAAAATATTTAGGGAATATTATTGAGTGTGAATTTCTCAAATATGAATTTTTAATGAGGTACTAGGATGTGTGTCATATCCCAGACTGAATAATACAAGGAACATTGAGATGATTCTCATATATCATCCTTCTATATCTATTCTTAATCCATAAATATGAATTAGTATATGAAGAAAATAATCGTACGAGTTCATAATTTAAATGATATTGTAGAATATAAATGTCAATGAAGGACATGTTAGTATGTTATGACTGAATGAAAAAAGGCATAGGGTGTGTTTCAATCATTACCCATACTAGTATGGAAGTCATAAATCATCACCATATAATACATTGTATGAATTTCCAAAAAATCTAATAATGATAAATTTATATTGGTTATAGTAGATCACCATACATATTCAATTTATTTTTTCCCATCAAGGAATATTTATCATCTAACAAAATCATATAGATATATATATAAGGGTTGTGATGATGCTGTATGGACTACCACATCCCAATTCGTATTGTCAAAATATGAGGTTTACATTGGGATTATGTGAATTTATATAGTAATTAGGATAAAGAGATGAGATTGTTCACTGCATATCATCCTCAGATAGATGGATATTCACAGAGGAAAATTTTACACTATAGGTTATGTTGAGATATTGATGGAGGGATTTACTAGGTTATTTGGTTAAATACCTACACCTTGTAAAATTCTCATATAACATTACCTTCAATTTTAGATATTAGATTGAATCATATGAGCTATGTATGGGGAGTGATGAATTACTCTAACATGGTTGGATGAAGAATGATACACAAAGATGATAATTCATAAACTTGAATAAGAAATGACATAGAATGATCAAACCATCCATTGAAATAATAAAGTGGTAACACTGTTAAAGAATAGTTCTTTATATATTTATCAATGATGTCTAGAGTTTAAATGGAAAATTTGATCCTTTGAATATTATATTTGATGTGAGTTGTGGAAATTTAAATTAAGTGATAGCTGATCCCAAAATATATTGACCCCTACAAAATCCATAGTAATGTCCAAGTATTAGATTACATATTAATACTCTCTCCAAACATCTCATAGTTTCATGATGTGTTCCATGTAGCTCTATTGAGAAAGTATATGGTAAATATTTTACTTGTACAATGCCCGAAAGATGTGAAACTTGAATATTATATCTCATCTGTCAAAAAACCCATGTAAATTTTAGATTGAATATATTATTGTAAACAAAAAAATACTATACCTTGGTTCAATGTTATTGATATAAATAATAAGTTTGATGAATCCATTTTAGAACCATAGGATGTGATGAGGGAAAAGTTTCATTACTTTTTTCTACCATTTAATGAAATTTCAAAAATTTAATTATTTTAATGGGTAGATTGTAATGAATTTAATTTATAATCCATAATTAAATACTATGTTAAATGAAATTATTCTTAGACACAACCAAATCACTATAAATATAGTCTGTTAAATTATAGTCGTCAAATATAATGGTTTAAACGGTAGTAGAAGAATAATGAAAATTATATAAATAAGTATTGTTATAAAAATAACAAAACACAAATTAAAATTCAATTAAATTACTGAAATAATTATTAAATATAAATAACTGATAAAAATATTCTATTAATATTTAAAATCGTTTTATAACCTAGATATTTTTCCAGTTATATTAGAACTTTATTTAAAAAAGATTAGTTAACATACAAAAATTGATGCATCATAAAAAGTTTTTATTCGCGATATTTAATAAATAATAATACTATTTTCAATATTTTAAGGATGTGAGTTTGAAAAAATAATTACCATTTTTTATTTATCAGATTTATATTATCATAAGATTATTTTTGTTTATTTTTTTGAAAAAATTAATTTTCATGTGAATCATTAAAATAACATATTTATTACATTCATCACATTTATGAAAAAAATTTATAATATTAATACATTGGTTTTTAAACTTTTTACAATTATCTTATCTATTTTTATTTATATTAAAAATATATATTTATTAATATAAAAATTATTATCATTTTTATCATTTTTATAGCATTGCAATGAAAATTATAATATTTTTTTTGTAATTTAATTATATAACATGTCATTGAATTTTTAATTTATTTTAATTTTAAATAAATAAAAAATTAAGAAAATTTATTATATTAAATTTATTAAAATAAATTTAATAGATAATTCTACGAAAATCACTATTCATATTTTATAAAAATGAAGTATTTCAAAAAAACATGTATTCCTCAATAACATTCATTTCGGTTAGAATTATTTTTCCATACAAAACAAATTGTCAATTTGTTAATTAGATTTAATATTTATAATTAGTGGGTACTAATTATCTAATAATAATAATTCTATTTTATTGAAATAGGATAAATTACATATGAAAAAACTAGTTATTATGGGTAAATCTAAAATGTAAATGTGAGTAACATAATAGGTAATGGTAATAACATATCTCTAACATGTTTCTTCATGAATGAATTTGATCTTTGTTGAACATATCATCCCATCACTCCATTATTTATTAATATTGAGTAAATTTTCTTAACAATTACTTATCTTTATTAAATAGTTTTGAGTATTTAATAAAATACCACAACATGTAAATTATATTATTTATATTCCACTACTCATATACACTTGCTCCTAAAACCTGAAATATTATCTTGTTCTCTTCAAAATACTCTTTTCCGCACTTTTATTCACATTAAAGAGGTTCTATTTATAGTGAACCTTGTTTTTCATAAATTACAATTACTTAATTTATAAGGTAAGAATTAAAAAACAAGGATACAAATGTTTAGTTTCATGGGAAAACCAGGACAAAACATTATAGTTACAAAATAAAACATAAAAAATTATTTAATTCTTTATTCTATAGATTTTTATTGGCCCTTGAATTATTCTTAGTACATGTGGTCACCTAAGGATATACATCAAAGATAGGGGTTAGGTAAAATCTCAGTAAGAGGATATGTAAGAACATGAAAAAAAATATCATGGGGAGATCATAAACATAAAACTATCAATATAATCATGAGAGGAATCATTAGATAAATTTATATAATTTGAAAATGCAAAAAAATTAAACATCATGTCTTAGTGGTAAACTAACACAGATATTTATTAATAAAGATAGAATCATGTTCCCACATATTTCAATTTTTTCATTAGATACATAACATTACCAAATTAACTTTATCCTAATATAATTCCTAATTCACCCATCGCATCATAACATTTAAATTACTCTATGTAATTATGGGTACAACCATCACATCATTACATTTACACTATCAGGTGGGCCATATAGAACAAATACAATTAATGAGCATGAAAATTTTCCATGGAAACTAGTGGGTGTAATTTGATTAATAATAAATTAATAAACTTAGGGTTCCCAAATTAAAGAGTTAATGCCATACTTTGTGATGGAATAATCATCCTTGACTGAAAAAAATGTTGAGATGTAAAATGACTGTTTTTAGGAAAGAAGATTAAATTTAGAAATCATTGTGTTCATAAAATACTCATATATGAAACATTATTTCCAATAAAATATAGGAAATTTGTGAATAAATTATATTTAAGGAATATAAATAATTAATGTGGAGTGAAACAGGCAATCCCCTAAGAATGATAATTGGGTTTGAGATTTCCCTTTATCTTTGTTCTAATTGATTCATTCACATTAATGTCTTATATAATAGAATGGTATTAATTAATAAACAATTATAAAAACTATTATACATGAATATTATCCATTATGGTTTTATTGAGTTATTTTATGTTCCATTTTACTTGATATAGAGTTGAATTTCATAGTTCTAGGGTGTTTTTTTTCATAGTTTTCAAGATCGTTTCACTTTTATAGATTAAAGTAAGTTGAGGTAAAATGAGGGAAAATATAAAAAATATTTAT
Organism: Viscum album; assembly: GCA_963277665.1. Classification (NCBI taxonomy): domain Eukaryota; kingdom Viridiplantae; phylum Streptophyta; class Magnoliopsida; order Santalales; family Viscaceae; genus Viscum; species Viscum album. Next base: position 288,432,600 of record OY728138.1, read on the forward strand.
TATATGATAAAAATGATATTAAATAGGTATAAATTATCTTTTAATGAATTTGGAAATATGGTATGATTTTGAATATTTAGATAAAATTTAATGACGATTGTTTTAGGTTATTTTTGGTGGGTTTTCAAAGACAACATACATGACATGTTTTTTTCATTTAGTGTTATATATTAATTTTAGTTCAACAACATAAATATGTTTATAAAATTAAAATTAAAATTTTCTAATTTTTTTAATAAAAACCATGAACATGATAAGGGAAAATGAATTTTCATCAGTCACGATGTTGGTAAATTGACACATCACAGATGACGATTTCATTTTTAAAATATAAGAGATTGTAGGTGGATTATAATGATTAGTCTTTCATTAACATGAAATAATTACATTATATATTATATTATGGAGTTATCATTTCATTTGGATTAAGGGAGTTGAGGATAGAATAAGAAATGAAAGGAAATTGAAAGGAAATTAAAACAAAATTCCAGAGGATTTACCTCTTGAATTTATCCACCTTGAGAAAATCTTTAGGGTAATGATTTTGTATTCCTGTTAAGCCATGTGATCATAAAATTTTGGGAGGGGATTAGGGAAGTGTATTTGGAATCATATTTTTAAATCTCAAAGCATGACATGTGTTTGGAGAAGAGGGGTGAGGAGTGGTTTTTATGGTGGAGGAGAGGGGTATTTTCAAATTATTATATTCATTAATTTATTATTTTGGCTCAAGATTATTAATAGTTTATAATTATCACTAAAAATATTAAAATATAGATTTATTTTATTATATTTTGGGATTATATAAGTCTTACATCATCTATGACTCCATAATTCAAGTATTTATATTTTACTATAAATTATTGAATTTTACGAATATTAAAAAATCAAGTATTTTAGAAAATTCTAAAATATTATCCATTACCAATTATCTATGTGTAGAATAAAAAATGAACTACATTTAGTGAATATGATTTAAAAAGGTTTTTTATATTAATTTTTAATTAAAATCATCATTTACTTATAAAATACAGATTTTCAAATTATAACTTATTTTAAAACAATTTGAAAAATTAATTGATGTCTCCAAAAATTATCTTCAACCAAAAAAACCTCTAATTATTAATATAAAATACATTTTAGGAAAATAAATTTTCACTTAAATTATAAAATTAAATATAAAATTGTAGTTAAATTCCAATTAATTATAAAATATCCAACAATTATTAATAATCGTTAAAATATTTACTTACTTATACTATGATATAATAATATCATATTTAAAATTATAATAACCCTAAATTTTATTAATACTTTCATGTGTGAAGATAGTATTCATTTCTAATGTTTAAAATTAATAATGTTAATATTATTATTATTAAGGTAAAGTTACTATTTCATCGGAACTAGTTCTTTATCTTATCCGAATAATACTTATTTCAATAATTCATTCCCAATAATTTTTTTATCATAGACCATATGTGATTATATGTGATTTTTACTATATAAAATATCTATATGAAATGAGAAATTCTACTTATAAATATTTTGGTAGTTACATTTCCTCTCGTTTAAAATTTCTCCACCAAAATTTTGTTTTAAACAAACATGTGAGTGTACTTCACCTTCATCACTTCCTCTAGTCCACATTTTTCTTCACCATACTTATGGTTCCTCCAAAAAACACTGAAAAGGTAGGTTATCATGTTGCCTATAACCTTATCTCTCTATTACATAATCTTTAATGGTTTCTACTCTTAAGATATATCATCTTCCAGCTATACAACCACTGAGTTTAGTACTTGTGACAGATCTGGTATGTACTTCCTCAGTATAGATATATAGAATACATCCTGAACATTATCTATTTTTTTGATGTACCTGTTGATATTTCAAGGCTCATATTCAATCAAGGATCTAAAATGGCCAATGTTCCTTAGGCATAGCATCTCATTCTTTCTAAACCCCATAACTCTCTTTCATGGTAATATTTTAAAAAATGCTTTATATATGACGTCGAACACCACGACCCTTCAATGGTTATCATGATAGACCTATTATCGAATCTAAGCAGTTTTGATATGTTTTTACATGTCTGGAACTGTCTCTATCAAATATGGTAGAAGATCAGGTCCATGTAACTTTATTTCACCAACATCATTCCAACAGGTTGGAATACTACATCACTTTCAAAATAGAGATTCATATGGATCTATCTTAATGATGAGTGGAATCTATTTTTGTATGAGAACTCAAACAATAGTATATGATGATACCATCCGCCTTTGAATTATAATTAGTAGTCTCCTATCATATCTTCAATGATATGAATAGTCAATTAAAGTTACCCATTAGTTTGGGAGTGATATGCTATGTTGAAATTTAATTCAGCCCCAAAGAATGTTGAAGACACCTATATAATTTTGATGTGAACCAAGGATCACGTTCGAAGACAATAGATAGTGGAACTCCAAATAGTCTCACCACTTTTTCACAAATATCTTTTCATTTTGTTTAGGGGAGAGATCATCCCAAATAATGATAAAGTGGGCGTCTATGGCGAGTCACTCCACCACAACAAATATCACATTATTTTATTTGGATGTATTCATGAGAGCCATAACCAATACCATAGTGAAATTTTCCCATTTCTAAATGGGTCTAAGAAATGATTGAACTATCCCATTATAATTTTTTATTCAGTATTAACATTCTATCATATCATGAACTTTGTGATATACATTGTAATCTCTATTTTGATTTTTCCAACCAGAAGTGTTCCTAGAGAACCCGATACATCTTTATACTCCCATTATGGATAGAGAATGTTGATATCTATGAATTATCCATTATTTAATTCTTTATCAAATGTGATTAAGTAAAAAAATCTTTTTTTCTAAAATGAATCAAACCATCATCATCAATACAGAACTCTTTTAGATTCACTTCCTTTACTCTATTCACACACTTTTGTAACTCTAGAAGAATCATTTATTCAACTTTAATCATCTCTTAGATTGATGGTTATGAAGCTTTTGGGAATGGAAGGATGTATTCTATGTGATTAATATTTCCAAATCCATCCATTTTATATTAATTAATATAGGGTTTTTCTCAATCCTCAACATGGATAGAGCATATGGTTTTTTCTTCTAAGAGAATCAACAACCTTGTCTGCCTTTAACAAATAATAATAAACAGATAAATCATATTATTATATTAGCTTTAACAAAATCCATTGATTTATGATGAGTTAATTTTTGGTGAATATATAGTTTTGGATCTTGTGATCGGTATATATGTCACACTTCTCACCATATAAGTTGTGTTGAAAGATTTTCAGGGCAAAAAATCACAACTGCTAACTCCAAATCATGTGTTAGGTAGTTCTACTCACAGATCATCAACTGTCATGAGGTTTTAGCTACCACATTATAATTTTTCATGACTTCAAAACAAAATTCATTCATATATGTACCAATTTATATCACCAAACATAATCCACATTTTGGTAATTTGAGTGTAGGTGCAATGATTAGCCTATTATTTAGCTCCTTGAATCATTCCCCACATTCCACCATCTAGACAGGCTTTACCCCATTCCTTGTTAACATAGTAAGTGGGATATAAAATCATGATAAAATTATCAAAAAAAATTGATAGTACCCAACTAATCTATGAAAACTTCATTTTTCCATGAAAATACATTTTTCATTTATTATATTAATTATTAAATTATAAATATATATACATGAATTTGAAAAATTCCAACACCTAATTAATAAATTTTAAAATATTTTCATATATATAATATTATAAAATAGTATCATATTTTCACTTAAAATACTCATTAATTTTATTTAACATTCATGAGAGAGACTACTGTTTGTTTGTCTTTTTTACTATTAATAATGGTCATATTAATATTCTTATGTTTAAGTTACTATTTAATAGGTATTGGTTCCATAATATCTTGGAATAATTCTTATTTAATCAATTAATTCATTATATGGATTTTATTATGGGCCATATGTTATTTGATCAGATTTATACTATATGAAATTACTATAAGAAGGTTTAAATTGCATTCATTAATTTTTGGTTTATTACACTATTCTTCTCAAAATAACATCACTCAAAGGATTAATCCCCCTCATGAAGGTGATAGTCTATGAAGTTACATATATGTTTTTAAACATATGATTAATTTTCTCTTTATGTGTACACATTTACCCACTATAAAATCTCATTTCGCCATCTTAAAAGGGTTCCATAAATTTCATCACTATAACACATATGAAATTAAAATCATGGGACATGGATTAATCATCCCTCCCATTTTCTATTAAAAACTGAATAGAGGAATTTTTTGTCAGGAAGACTACCACCACTATAAATAAATGTATTTTTTCATAACATCAAACAATTAAGGCTTTTACGTTCAATATCACAAGTATATTTGATTTTCATAATTAATATAAATAACTAATTTATTTATTTTTTAAGAAGAAGAAAATTAACAATCATTATAATGTAATACATTTATATGAATGTTAAATATGAAAAAAATTTATTCATTGTTTCTATTTTCATTAAACATGAATATAAATACAATTTAACGACATTAAAACCATATAATATATTTGTAACTATTCTTATTAAAGAGAAATTATTTGTTATAAAATGATTAACATTACAATAAAAAGGAATATGAAAATGTATTTTATGAACCTATTTCAAAACTGTTTAGTTTATTAAATCCTAATGTTAAAAGGAGATTACAACAGTGTAATATTCAAACAAGTATATATCAATATTGTTTAAAAAAGTATTTTTTTATATATTTAGGAAATATTATGTTATATTATAATATGGAAATTAATGGTAATGTTATTTTACATAGTAACTCAAAATCCTTTCTATAATTTATAGAATTTATAATTGAAAATAATATTTCAAGTCATTCTAATTTAATTAATCTTATTTCCATGATTAATAGGGGAAATAATTTATAAACCAATATTAATTTCTTTTAACATATTCAATTCATCCTTATTAATTTTTTTAACCATTAAAAAAGGTACTCATAATAATGACCTTTACAACATTACATTCAAACCATTTTCAATTTTTTTCATGAATTGGTTATCATTATAATCAAATGATTTTTATCTCAAGAAGTTGTGATTTATATTTTGTTACATTATGAACCCCTTTTGAAAAGGAATTTTTGATGTCCTTTTATTTCTATTGATCATGATAATTGACATTATTTCTAGACCCATTATTTTTTATTTTTTATTTTTGTTATGATGATGAATATTTTAATTGGAACACATTTGTGGCGATGATAATGAGTTTTTTATTGTATCTCCTTCAAATAAATTTTAATAAGATTATATATCCGGAGATTTTCATGAATAGACATATTTTTTTCTCATATATAATTGGGAATGATAGGATTCCAAATACTTTAAGGAATTGACATAATATTTTTCATCAAATAATCAGGAGAATAATGTGTTTGTTCACACATTCATTTGTATGCTTATAGATGTATTTAATATTTAGTTTTATCATGTTATTTAAAATTTCCAAAAAATCATGTTATTCCAACATTTGAGATTAATTTTATTTCATTGAAATTCCATGCTTTCAATATTATTCGATTTTGTGTATCTTGCTTCTTATATCATGTTTACATGATATATGTTTTATGTTTCCTTTCCTGTTATATGTTGTATAATGTCATGTGATATAAAAATTTTATTATGATATAATATTAATATAGTAATTTTTTCCTTATATGCTCCACATGTTTACTATATAATACTTTATTATATGTTTTTTTCCTTACTAAGAATTTGATGTCACCATTTTCATAGTTTTTCAATCCCCATCAATGATTATGGAATTTTTTATTTCATTCCTAAAATAAATTCCATTTCCTAATGTTTAATCCCCAGATAATGGAGCTCTAATTATTTTTTACACCATATAAATCAAAAATTTATCCACATTTGTTAAAATATTTATAGTGTATGTCATTGAGAAGAGTCTCCCCTCAGTTTATGCCTTCTATGTTATGTTTTAAATTTATTATGGTTTTCATCAATGGGAAATTATATGGATTTTAGATTCCTGATTTTTACTTATGTTTGATAATAATGATTACCTTATATCACCATGTATGAATGTTCTTCGTTCATTCATTGAGTTTTTCTTCTCCATTTTACATTGTTATATGAATATCCCTCTAAATCATAGTCATCCCTCTACATCGATTTGTATTTCCCTTAGTAGTATATCATTCTTATTTTATAATTTTTTTAGGTAAATTATTAATATTATATGAAACATCTTATTTGGGGATAATTGAACCCCATATTTCAATCATACTATTTTTATTCACGTTTATGTTTATCTCGATATAATAAATGCACAAATTTATTTTACCTCTATTGAAAATTAAGAGGAATTTCATGCGAATTAGTAATTTTTCTATGAATAATTTCTATTATTCTTTTAATCTTGTAGACATCTAGGTTAGGATCTACTATCCTATTGGAATCAAGAGAAATTATATCATTTTACAATCCTCTCATGAGGTAATTTTCAATATGATGGTGATGAAAAAGAGTACTATAATTTGAAATGATTAAGGCCACTAAAAAAGCATCAAATTTATAATATCTTTTTGAGGAAAAATTTTAAAGGATACAAATCAGTTGTATAGGCTGAGATATAAGATAGATTATAGTGTTTTATGACTATAAAAATTTACCCGAACTATGTTGTCTTATCCCTTTATTTCTAGTAATGGGTGAAGAGGGAAAGAGTTTGATTTCGGTTTTTATGTTATCCTCGAAACCAAAATTATGATAAATTACTATTATTTTATTTCATCAGATTTAAATTGAATTTAAAAAATCTATTTAAGGGATTATAGTAAAAAACAAGAGTTTATCCAATGTAGATCTCTCATCTTCCCCCTTTGGGATTATAGATATTTGATCCCATACATTAATCAACCTTTATAACTAAATAAATAAATCCAATGGAATAATTTTGGTTCCTACAAAACCTAAAGAGTGTACGATAATAAATCTTATATGAAAAAAAATAAATCAAATTCAAAGAACCCTATAGAAAAGATATAAAATTAATGAATTAGAGTTTCAATATATATTACACAATGAAAAGGATCATCATTTCATAGTGTAATTTGGCTCATTCTTGAGTAATGAGAAAAATTAAATGTTTTTTCAGGGATTAATCCAGTTTGAAAATGTAAAATAAAAATATAGATCAATGATTTAACAAATTTATCAAAAGAAATGGTCACCATATATTTTGGTATATCAATTTAGTTTTATGTATTAGTATGATAAGATTCATTAGATCCAAAATCAAGTTCATTAAAGGGGAAAATAATTATATATAAAAACAATCTTCTTATGATAAGGTTTAGGATGCTCAATCTCACAAGATTGAAGATCTAGAAAAGATTCCCATGTTAATGCTGGAAGAATAAAATCCTAAAAGCTTCTATAAGATTATATTCCTTATATTTTCAAGAAAACAAATTAGAATCACGATCCGTCCCTCAAAATATACCGCTACTAGGATGGAAATGATAAAATGGAGAGATTTAACCTTGAGTGTGTCCTCAAGTAGCCCCTCGTTTGGAAAAGAGCACCATGCATGTACTCCTCCAAATCCATTTTTTTGATATTTTCTATATCCACATTTTGGATGATTGGTAGCCTCCCAGGTCTCTGATATTTCCAAATTTATAAAACAATTCAAAAAATAAATCAAATCATTAGTATCACCTAATTCATAGATAAACCGTGAAAAAAAAGAATGAAAGGATGAGCAGAGAGGCCTCATTCCCTATCATTTCCACATCATAGTTTTCCACTCCACGCATAGTCAACATCCATAGTGCATCACATTGGGAACAAAGAAAAAAATTAAAATTTCTAACATAATCCAATATCACCGCCTCAGTTGGTGATCTGCCTCACATCATGCACCCTGATCCACACCACACCTCTACCACACCAGACTTCTAGAGAGAGCATCCCACCTGAAACCATGCATGTACTAATCACACAATATGGGAGGCATTTCACATTATTAGAAAAAATATTGGGAGATATAATGAACCATCCACACCAACTCCAAGAAATTATATAAAATAGAAACCAATCTATCCCACCAGTAAGAATGAAATAAAATTGATACATGAACAATAAAGTCTCCAAATTAAATACCCAAAAGTAATTATAAAGGGTAAACACACAAACTATAAATGAATATAAACTATTAAGGCCCATAATGACATGGGAAATGTTATTGGAAATCATAAAATAGTTTTATATTAATATTGTTAACTTTAAATTATACATAGCTAGAAAACCAAGGCCTTTCATGCCCATATGAAATATGAATACTAACGGACTTGTGAGAAAATAAAAGAACAAAACAAAACTTAAACTGGAATACTAACCCAACCCAACATCGCCAAGGCTCAGTCAAATAGTAACTCAAGTAAGAAAATATAATATATTTTAATGAATATATTATATAGATTACACCAAACTAAATTCCGACTAGTATGCGACTCCCACCTAACTTCATACTTTTTGTCGCTCTCATACCTTTTGAATACCATAACACATCATACCTGCAAACTTACATGCCTCACAACACATCCCACCTGCACATACCTGGCCCTCAGAAAACATTCGGCCCTCATATTGTTGGCCTCAAAATACATAAAATCTCATATCATCATGAAGACACTTGGGAAAGTAGATCAAAACTCATCCTAAAGAAATCTGTGAATCTAAACACCTTGAACACATACACCTAGGAAATCACATTTCCCCTAAGGAAACCTCGGACACAAAACACCTTTCTCAGAAACACCTGAGCTATCAAAACAACCATTTAAGTCACTAACAGACCTCTGGATATCATAGAATGTGCCATACCCACCTCACCTAGAATAGATAACAGAAATGAGAGCATACCAAGCTATGTGTTATAAAAAAACAACCAAATCACAACAATGCCATCTTTTATTCTACATATAAATTCAATACACCACCCTACAAGCCACAAACCTTATTTCAAATTTCAAAAAACATCCATGTAACCACAAGAATTCTGTTAATCAAACCCACCCAATCATTTCATAGAATTTTTAATAAATTGTATTTTTTTCCATCAGTACCCGGGAAAGTATCAGTCACAAAACTTGATATGAAACATAGTAATTTTAATTTAGGAGGTTAAGAGCCTTGGTAAAATACATCACTTCATATTAATGAAACATCATAACATAACCTCTAAATATGCGTTGATATTTTTATGTTTTCAATGAAAAAATAACCAATAAATAAACATAAAAACACTATTTTCCTTCTTCAAACTCATCCAACCTATTCATTAGAATAACATAACCAACCCTCAACTCGCAACCACATCCTGCTTCACATTATAGCACACCCATTTTCGCAGCCCTACTATATAATCACACTATTCCCATCATAACCCCACTGTATAACCAAATAACAACACATACCTAGGTAGAACATATTTTCATGTTTAAAAAGCCATCCCTTATTGAATTACCCTTGATAAGTTTGGTGTTATAGTAGAAATTGTATGATTATAGGGAATCCATTTATAAGTTGAATATATATGGTTAACCAATTGTATATACAACTATTCAATAGAAAAAACATATATCTCATAAACCATTCCTTGGAGACTAAATGACCCATGAAGACCATGATTTTTTTGGTAGATAGTTTTTAAAAATAGTAATCTCAACAATAACCATACCACTGTATGATCATTCATCACATTTCCCTAGTCCTTGTATATTTATTTTTAATCCAATTTGATTATCTTCATTAATCTGGAAGAAAATGTCAATAGAAGGTAGAAAATATATAAACCCATACCTTATGATTAAAAATTTAGTAAGATGAAGGAAATATTATATTGAAGAAGGATGATCGACACTTCTTAGTTGTTCCAAACATAGGGGCGTGTATATAGTAGATAATTATTAGTGGAATTACGCAAACTACAAATGGATACTTAGATTATATTAGAAAAATAATTCAGGGGAATCTAGTATCCAAATAATGGAGAATAAATGTTGAAGGAAATGTCTCTGAATAATATGGATTGGATATGAAACACATGGTGTTTGAAGTGGTTCTGAATTTCAATTAATTGAATAATTTACAAAATACAACACAATTTTGTAATTTCTAAGCCACCCAAATATTTATGAAATAATGATACAATTAATGGAATTTGAAAAGGTCTCAAATAATTTTAAATTTATAATTAAACCAATTTTTTGTCCCGTAAATTTGTCAAATGGGATAAACTAGATGATCTGAGAACACTTTTCATGAGGTAGTGACATAAAAAATCAACAGATGAGTAATTTCCATTGACGAATCACAAGACAAGGAAATTCCCATGATCTACTATCAGAATAGGATACATCAGATGAGTCACCATGAGCGAGGCAATTCTAGACGAGGCACCACCTATAATTCACTATTAGTTGAGGAAATTATATATGAGGCACCACCCAAGATCCATATCTAGAGGAGGCACTACTGGATAATTGACCACTAGGGATGCAACACTAGAAAGCCAATTTGAGTGAGCCACTGCAAGGATGACACACCTCCAACACACCTCTTTAAGGGCGAGACACATCTAGTGTTCCACCACTAGGGTGGGACACCACAAGTGAGCCACGACTTGGGTGAGACATCCCCAGGTCGAGCTACCATCTGTGAGACACCACTAGTGTGGGAAACATTTAGGATGAGGCACTGTTGGGATGATGCTAAATTGGAAAACATTAAAAAATATAAATTTTGGAAAGTGTTGAAAAGAGTAACCTTGCCTTCCTATAATACCACAAATACCCAATTTCCCCCAATGTAATGGATTGGAATGGTCCTGGTCATTACATAAAATAAAGCTAAAATTATTATCTCCCTTGAGAATTCATGTCCAAATAGAATGGAAATAGAGTAATTGATTCAACAAGCAACCCTTAAGATACTACATAAGGATATCATTACACATGAAACATAGGATAAATCTAAACATGTCAATGTTAAATGATAAACAAACTTCTGTTGTTTGAAATCTATAGTGGAAATATCAAATCCCATAAACACCTCCTCCAAAATCTTCTCTCCAAGCCTCACCATCATGTTTGTTGACACATCAAACCAGAAGACCACAAAATGCAGTGTAGTGCATCAAAAAACCGCATTGTCTGAAAACATGAATCTAGTAAATTTGCCCTCTATATCATGATATTATCTACTCTCGAAAACACTGCCTCTCCAACATGGGTTTAATTTCATCAAAATTAATCAATTTCAGTATGAAATTAAAATCTAAAATTCTCATAAAATAGGAAATTATCACACATCCTATCCCACATGTCAAAAATTAATGAAAAACTCATCTCAAAATAAAATACGTTCGAGTGTAACATAAAAAAGAAAAAATATATAGTAATATTAAAAATAACGATGGGTACTAGGAATGAATTTGCATCTCTCGCTCATAAGTACTCTCTACTATCCACCATGGATATACAAGACATGGACCAGTGGAATGTTTTTTCCACATAGGACCTTATATTGATGATATTGGATCTCTACTAGATTCTCCATAAATGTAACATCATCATTCATATCTATCAATAACATGTCAATGAAATGTTTTCATCATGATTATGTTAATGAAGATGTGAGATTTGAAAGATGTGATTGATCCTTTATGACCCCAGTGGAAATAACAACCAATATTCCACCTCACAAACTCCCCTAAACACCTTAAAGGGTCTAATAAACCTAGTAGAAAGATTACTCCCTCAAATAAATATTTGATTCCCAGATCTAGAGGATACCTTTATGATCTCATTTTCCCCCACGTAGAACTACAAAAGAATACTTATTTGATCTAGATATGACTTATAATGGTCCTATTATTCTTTCTTCCTCCAAAGAATGAGATGAATATTCATTTTCATGTCCTACACCTCATCGAGACCAAGAATGGATGTCTCCCCAACCCCAGTCCACCACAATGACGAATGGCATGGTATTCCATTAAATTCATCAAATAGGGACATCCTAATAGAAGAGATTTAGTTATTTTAACAAGAAAAAAAGACCAAGGGATATTGTATTAATTAATATTCACAAATATTTAATACACACACTAGCAACATAACCTCCAACGTCATGGTATCCTACTCTATCATTCCATCTCTATAAGGGTGGAATGAAATAATGAGGCATAACTATGTTACAAAAGCATGTTGCAATACCTTCTAGACTCATGAGGTAAACTAGGAATCCAGATCCAATATTTTGGACCTCAGTACTCCATGAAACTACAACACATCATGCACATACCATTTTTCTGAAGCATCCACTACGACTGACTCCTTGATCACTAATAAGTGGGATGATTTCTTTATCAATCTACTATAACCTTGATAACATCACACACTCTTTAATCTAGGATAAACCCTATTACTAAATCCATTAAAACACTCTTCCATTTCCACCCATGAACATCCAAAGGATACAACAAAGACCCAGGTTTAAGATTCTATTCATTTACCTATAGAAAAATGAATATCTTTTCCCAAAATCCCACATATCCCATTTCATGCTAGGACAACAAAAATGTATCCTCAAGCCATGTTATGACTTTGAAAAACTTGGGTGTATTTAAAAATGTGATCTACGATACTCACCATGGACTTCATCATGCATCACCACCATAAAAAAAACTTCCCCCAAAACAACATCATGTTTTGACCATCATTCGAACATCCTTCTAGAGCATCACCATGGCCAACATGATAGTGCATCACCTAGGCCTCTAATTCAACCCACATAGACTCCCCCACCTACTGCATTAGAGTTTATTGCACTTTCATCTGATACCAGAATCCTTTAGCCCCATCCACCCTTCCTTCCAAGTGAATGGATATGAAATCATCCATCACTCTCTAAGCATTTAACGATTCATAAAAGAACATTCTTCTATGAATTTCTACTCAATGATTCGACCTATACATTCCACCTTCATATGGTTTAGGAGATCTAATAATTATAATCTTGTGAAACTCAATCCACCTCCTCTCCCAAAAGGTCAGTTGTAGTGAAAAAATATACACTTAAAGATTTTCTGTTCTGTAACATACCCCATGAATTCCCCAATTATTTAATGCCACCAAAACATTAGTGAAAAGACACCTATGGATATCTACCAATCATGGGTGGAATAGTTACACTCTTGAGGAAATAACATTATAGACTTATATTATATCAATATTCGATACTTCATCAATAGACATCACAAATCTCCACACTGATCATTACAAAATAAGTAAAACATTAACACTCACTTGGGAAACCAGAGAACTAGGGAACTAACCATATTCCCTTTTTTGAATCCAAATGATGTCAATAAATGATCACACCACAAAAAAAACATTTTATTTCCATGTCAATTCTGTCAAAAGTACTATAATTCGAGGTAAATTTGGTATAAACATCCGAAAGTAGCCTACAAGAAAAATGAAACTTCAATCCTCAACCCCATACATTGGTTCTACTAAAGAACCAACTACATAATCCTTCAATAGGTACATTTCAACACCCTACCAAGAAACCAAATTCTTGAGGAAAGGCATCTATCATGTATATAAGATATAATTGGACAACTTTCTATAGATCTCATGGTGTCGAAGAACATGCAATCTATTTTTGATATTCTTGTCACGATCCTCCTCTGACCCCATGTAGATTATGATATCATCAATGAATACGATGATTAATTTATCATGGAACACATGGAACATAAAATTCAAAATCCCCATGAACATCAGCAGTGAATTTATAAAACCGAATGGAATGAATACAAACTCGATGCTCCCATACCTACATATGAAGGTAGTATTTGGTATATCTCCCACCTTCACCCTCATATGGTGATATGCAAATCCTATTTACATCATTGAAAACAAACATTTCCCTCCTAGATGGTATAAAATATCATCTATACTTTGAATAGGTTAATGGTTTTTGTCAGTCACATGACTCAACATTTGCTAGTCTATTTACAACCTCCGTCAATGTCTTCATTATTTGAAATGCAGATGGAGCAACCCATGGGGAAACATTAGGCCAAATAAAAAATATTTATTGGTTCATATATCTATATCCTCAACTCTAAACACTTAATAGGTACCATCCAACAAGGATCCATTGGAATCACAGAAGAACCAGGATAAAAGTCTATCTTGAACTCAACATCACATAAAGTGGGTAACATCACAAGTATTTGGGAAAAAATCCAGGAAAAACCCAAAGAACCAAGGAAAATCTACCATCTAATCTCTCAAATATTTTTTTGGAAACTCACCCCACATGTTATGATGTGTCTCTACATGTCGGCTTCCCATATCAAAACTCTATTATCCATCATAACCACACACTAACCTTCCACATCAGAAGACCAGACTCTGCATTACAAGATATCAATAATAGCACGTATGGAATACTAATAGTTCATGTCAATGATGGAATCATATGACTATAATTTTATAATAAATTGATCCCCACTAGACTGATGCGGTTCCATAATCAGTATACACCCCCAGTATATATCAAACAAGCTGTTCGAGACTCATAGTTGCGATCTCAAAAATAGAGGCATGAGAAGTATCTCTATGTTTATTCCAAGAGTATGGTCAAGAATGTGGGAAAAAATGTAGTGAGAATCCACTAAATCTGTTAGGTTACAAAAAGGGTAAAAAAACTGATCATACCTTTGAAATTGTTTGACCCATAAAAATTTGTTGAATCCACTACTTGCAACTAAACATGCCCCTATCATATTCTCCATTAATGATGAAAACCACCAAGACCATGCTTGTTCCATGGTCCCAGAACATGATGAACATATTGTGGTAAACATCTACATACTATGTTACCCCTATGTGGAGCAAAATCCTACTTACCCTGTTACATAAATAGTTTCCCTATAAACTAATAATTGAAGCAGACACTAAACCTATCCAGCTCAACCAAACTGAGGTCAAGGAACTACTAGGCACTAGCTTTGGCGATGGCCAAAGACCCCCAATGAAAACACACATCCATAAATCTATATGGAAAAACATGTAAACCATTGGAAATATAATGCCATAATGGAAGAAGATAAGGTTAACTCCCTTCCAATCGAAACCTTAATGGTTTTTGTTACTCAGGTCTTCCACTTATAACTCTGTATCTCAACGAACATTATTGCATCCCCCCTCAGTGTAGAAAACCTCACGATAGAATCTTAAGGATCACCTATATCTCATTTGAAACATCCAAATATATTAGAAACATAAATGGAGGACCGATATACGTGATTGAAGGAAGAATCACCTCCACATGAATTTTAACACAAGACTACTCAAATAGAAAATGAATTGGAAAATATGTTGAATGTCATCGTTCTTGATTAGCAACTACCAAACTAACATAAAACCCTAAGGAAGGGAGAGTGTATCCTGAATCTTCTCAATATTTATGGTCGATGAAAGGAACTCCACTTGTAACTCCTTCTAAAAGACAATAGAAAATGATTTTTCATTATCCTTCTCTTAGAGATACATCTTCCACCACCAACATTAATTGCATTTCATATGATTGAATTCCAAAGTGACCCAGTACCCCAACAGGACCCAGATCTAACTAAAATAGATCTCTATCTACTATATCTCACTCGCTGTCTCGACATATAAAACACAAACCTTTTATTTCCCCAATGTGTACCATTAGAGGTAAAACTATTTCTTCTACCACAAATCCTCCTCCTCAACTGGATAAACCTGATAGAGATCAACCAGATCAATATTTCGAACCTCAAAATTCTGATCCACAAATGGATGATGACCAATAGACATAGATGAAAAGAAAACAAGGATTTATACATCCTGGTAGTATGCATTTTTATTATGAATTATTTTTATTATTATATTATTTTATCCATTTTTTGTTTCCCAAAACAACCCAATTAAAGAATGAAAAAAATTCATTATCGTGAATGTACATTTTCTAGTATTCTATCAAAAAAGTAGGTCCACCTCACTTGGTTGTTCAATAATCTCATTGCATGTGCACTGGATCATTGGGGGGGTTAAAATCCCATTTCCTAGCCAGTTTCTCTAGACATTGTCTTACAACATGGTCAACTGGAATAGTTCCTTACAACAACATGAAATCCTCAATATGCGTAACACTAAACATCATCTTACCTCTCAATAATAACATATAATACCACTCTGGCATGACCCCTACCTCTAATGATACCCCTCTGGGGATGATAATGAAGAAAGGAAGATAATGACTTATGAGTCTCGGGACTTGGTTTGGCAATCAAAACAAATGGTGTACTGATCTCAAAATATGGAATGAATTACCCTTTATAAGAATCAATATTGAGATATAGAATGAATCATCAACCACAACTCCAATACATAATATAATTTAAAACCCAAACCATACAATATGCATCCATGAGATAAAACTGATACATGTTTAATAATGTATCAAGAGAAAATACCCAAAAGTAATGGTAAAGTAGCGACCCAACTACGATCATAGATTTCTTTCTAGTAAGCTCTTTTACGTTCAAAAAAATAATACTAATGTAGATATGAAAATATATTTATATATGTAGGGTGACCATAAAAGTCTACTCCTTTGAAAAGACATGGTCAATTATGCACATGAGAATGAAGAAAACTAATAGACCCATGAGAAAATAGTAGAACCAAATTGCACATAAGAATGTATACTAACCAAACCCAACCTCACCATGGCATTATCACCAAGTAAAAAAAGCCTTGTAATGTGTTATATTATAAAATAAATAGATGATAGGGTACCACACACAAATTTCTCACTGGTATACCTCTATCTCCCAATATTGTGCATCATATTTCTCCAATAACATTCATATAAAAGATCACATCCTTCCTGTACCACCTAGGAAACACAACACTTCTCATGAAAAAACACATACGCATCACAAAACACCCCACCAACAATGACCTGAGCCTCACAACACATCACATCTCATATCATCTGAATGAATCATGGGAAAGAAAATAAAAACTCATCCCAAAGATAGTTGGGAAACAAACCACCTCACCTGCAAACACTTGGGCTATCACATCTCTCCTGATGAAAAATGGTCCACAAACAAACTCACATGAAAACAATCGGGGTATTAAACCCCCAATCTAAAGAACTAATAGACCTCAAGCCATCATATCATGTGTTATAAATACCTATAATTATAGGGAATAGAAAAGGTAGGATACACAACTATCCATAATTCTCACTAGATGATGGGAAAACAACACTCGCATGTCGATACAGGTGATCGAGACATAGTACTGAACATGGGTGGGGAAAATAAAGAAATAAAATTAAAATAAAAGTATATATAAATAAAATAAAAAATCCAAGCCCAACCTATGGGTCATCATACAATAAACCAACTAACAACACAGTCACCTTTGATGTTACCTCTGAATGTTCAACTCCCCACATTGATCAAGAAACCCAGTTTCACATTCCCAACCACTTCCATTTAACAACAACCATTTCATTAATCAAACCGAAAAAATCCATACATAATTTTGTTAAATATTAATTTATATATTCCATCACCACCTGGGAAACTATTAGTTATGAAAACTAATATGAATCATAGTAACAATCATTCAGTTGGTGAAGAGCCCAAGTAACCAAACATATTTCCAATTGAGAAACCTCACAAAAAGACCTGTAAATATATTTTCACTATTTCACAATTCTATCAATGAAAATTATCTCATAAATCACCCAAAAAAACATTAATTTCTTTCTTTAAACTCATCCTCCCAGTAATCTGTATTAACCGACCCAATATTTGACTCACAACAACATCCATCAACACATTGCAGCACAACCAGTTTCAAAACCATGATTCTCTAGCACGCAAAACCCATAACAACCCCAATTTACAACCACATCACCGAACATACCGAACAAAACATATTTTTTAATTTAATAAGGTGTCCCTTATTAAAATCCACTTTTATATTTAGGGGTTATCATAGAAAATGTAAGATCACATGGAATCTATTTATTAGCCAAATATAAGTTGTTAAGCAGTTTTATATATAAGTTTTTAATAGAAAATAAAAAAAATTCCAAAATCTATTTAGTGCGCAGTAACACACTGTCAATGGACAATATTTTCAATGGGTATGGGGCCATAAAAGTCACAATATCAATAATAAAAATGACATGATAAGATCATGTGTCACTTTTCCAAGCCCACTGTATACTAATTTTTAAACCAATGTGATTATCATTGTTATTCTTTAATCAACAATATTCAGTAATAAAATATCTATATACCCATATCACATGTTGAAAATTTTATAAATATGAAGAAAATAATAATTTGAAGATGGAGTATCAGCCCATCTTGGTTTGACAAACAATTTGGGTGTATATACTGTAGAAAATTATCTAGGAAAAAATACAACTACAATAGGTTACTCGAGTCTTATGGGATGAAGGATTTAGGGAATATAGTTTCCAATTAAAGGATAATAAATAATTAAGGTAATTAATTTATATTTTATGGACTAGATATGATGCAATGGGGATTTGAAATTGTTTTCAATTTCTATTAATGATGAATCTGTCCATGAACACATGGTTTTAGCATTTCAAAGCCTCCCGACACTTATGAAAATAATGATATAATTTATGTCTCTTTAATTGGTCATAATGTATTTTAAATTTTTAAGTTAACCCATCTTATATCAAAGGAGGTCATAAAAATGAAAAAGCTCAATGATCTAGGAAAACATCTTATGAGGCACTGCTAGCAAGCCACTGCCAAATGAGGCACAACCGGATGATGCACCACCAACGAGGCATAACAAGACATGGAGAAACTCATGAAACACTATGAAAAAAGACACAATCGTAGGAAGCATTTCCAATGAGGCACTAGTAGATGAGATACCTCCCTTGAGCCTCCACCAGCTGACAGACCACCAATGAGAAATCACCTAATGAGGAACCACCGAACAAGCTACTACCAGCCATCCCCCACATGAAAGAGACCACCAGTAGGCCACTGTTAGGATGACACATTTCTAGTGAGCCACCTCCATGGTGGGACACCGCTAGGGAGCAATTAAATGGGTGGAAACCACCCGCAAGCCATCTAAAGGGCGAGAAACCTCTTGGGTGAGCTACTGTCTGTGATGTACCACTAGTCTAACACACCATTGGGATGAGGCATAGTTTGAATGAGTCACTATTGAAAAACATGGAAAACTGGGAATTTTTCAATGTGTATAAGAGAGCCACATTGACTTCCTAAAACACCTTAAACAAAATATTTCTATCAAATTAATTGACAAGAAATGTTAGGGCCTTTACAATCTGTGTTTTATAATTTTATTCCATTTTTTGGATTTTGAAGGATACATGAATTTATGGAGGAAATAATGAAAAATTAATATAAAATATAAAATATTCTATGCATGAGATGGTGGAGGTGTTTATACTTAAAAATATTCTTATTAGAATTCCAATTTAATGTTTTATAGAACTCTTAATGATGATTATAATGAAGAGAATGATTTTTGTTTTGATAAGTAGATCATATATAGACTCATTGGTAGAAATAAGATACACTAATTAGGGATGAGTGTATTTACAATTTATCCATGATGGACCATCACATCTATGATATCATTATGGAAGATTAATACATAGAGGTAATATCAGTTTAATAGTGCATAAATATGGAGAATGATTCGAAATAACAAAAATAGGTAAACTGGATTTGTGATCTATTATATATATATTTTTTGTGTTAACCAAAACTTTATAAATGTTTTCAATTTTTTCTTTAAATAAAATTTCAAAAAAAATGTTAATTTTTAATCAGTAAATAATCCCATTTCAGGTTTAGTCTTGGGGAAAACATGATTAAAATATTAATAAAAGTACGAGGTTATTTTATAATTCATATCACATTTATTGAGTAATAATAATTATTATCATTCATATTTATTATATAGTTTCTTTATTCCACCCTATGTTTTTTTATTGGTAACATTGATTTTATCAATACAAAAATTGAAAATTTTAGTTAAAATATTTTGTATTGATGATTTTTTTCAAAAAAATATTAACATTGTAATTGAATCATCTCAACCTATTTAAATACTAGGTTTTAATCCTTAGAAAATCATTTTATTTCATAAAATTTTCAATATATTCATTTGAATTCATAATATGTATTATATCTTATACATTAATATTTTTCAATACCCATTTTCAAAATGATGTCTTATTTTTATTTTTATGAAATGGGTTTCAATAATGGTTTTATAAAATATTTGAAATGATAAACCCTTTAAGGATTATATATTATTTATCCTTTCCACATTTCTCCAAGATATATATTCATTGTCTTTCAAGGATATTCCCCTGAATAATATATTTATATTTAAAAATTTTCCAATGTTTTAACATCACCTTTTCAAAAATGAAATTTGAAAAATTCTCATTAATATTTATTTTATGATAATGTAATTGTTGTTTCCTAAAAATAAATTTTCAGTTTCACATAAATTTTCATCTATCTAAAATGGATTTCATTATATAGATTTTTTTGTAGAAATTACCCTTCAAATTACACTATAATGTTTTTTGGTAAATAGGCTCATGTTACTAAATTATCCAATTATTCATCCATTTTTATTTTGTTCCATTTGATGTGTTCTTCTTATAATTTTTAACTAATTGATGATTGAGACATTACATTTTTTTAAGAAACACTATGGATATGAAACATTATGAGGAAATTTTTCAAGAATACAATATATTTTACAATGGTTAATTAATTGATGGTAGGAAATGTGAGTGTTTTTATGTTATTATTGAACACATATGCATGCTTTTAAATATATGAAGGGTGGATTCATAAATTTTTGTCTGAAAAATTATTTGGTGACTTTTTTATCTCATGAGGTGTGTATTTGAATCAAGTATTAATTATTACTCTATTATGTGAATTCAAAAGTGATTCATGCTCTAATATGTTATAGATATTTTATTTTTACCCCTAGTTCATTATTTTACGGTAATAATGTTGTTATTACTACTCCCATTTATTATGAGAAATTGTTAGTGATTCCTAATACACTATATTTTGGGAATCATATAGTGACACATGGTAGACTGTGTTATGAAAAAAAAGTGACACATCCTCCATTATGTTATGGGAATCTAGTTGGGACACTTGATCTATAATGATTTGGTAATCAGGTATTACTTACGCTCCACTATGTAAAAGGAATCTATTGGTGATGAATTTTCCACTATGATGTTATTTCACACACATATTCTTAGGATATGTTTCATTAGTCATACATTTTAATAAATAGATCATGTTTATTATATCATGTTCCAACACACTTGTAGAATAATCCACTTTTTTATGTTCATATTACATGTAATTCCACTCTTCATTTTAAAAAAATATTATTAATTATTATTTCTACTTTACTAAGATATTTATACCATGTTCATGTTTTCTCATATGACTGTTCTCGGACCATTTATTACTTATTTGATACATTTTTTTCTTTATGAGAATTTTATCTCACTACATACATATGTCTTCAATATCATAGTCTATTAAGAAGAGTGTAATCTTGAATATTTCTAAAATTAGAAATAGTGTTTTGAAATTATAGTGAAATTTTCAGAATATGATATATTTGTATCTAACAATCAAGGTTTCTATACCATTAGATTATAGGAATATATTATAATTTCTGATATTTAATGTTCGAATTAGTAAATTAATATAACATATATTTATTTTCCCTTGAGAATCACTCACATAATGAAATATTGAAATTGAATTGTTTTTATTGAAAACCATATTTTCGAGTTTGGGTCTTAGGCTCATTATTAACGATGTAAATTGTCTATAAAAATGAATATCCTAACAACCACCATATTTTCTATCCTTGTATTTCCCTAATCAGGATGAACTACATAAATTTTGGAGCCTATAATTCATTAAAATATCCCATTGTTATGAATGGTGATGGGTAAGAATGGAATTATATTATATGGTGTCCTTGTAATTTAGTTCTTACATGGGTAATACTCTCTGGACTATTAGAGTAAGAAGAATCAACTACTATCATGGGATCTTTATTCCAAGGACTAGGATGTGAAATTTTCACATTCCATAATAGTTAGATATCAAAGGGCCAAACATTTCTAATGGATACCACAATAGGATAAGAGGGATCACATTATTTGAAAAAGACATGGAAAACTAGAACTGGAGAATGATACATGGAAAATCTATCCCTGAGGGTTCATTTGTGGTAACCAAATAAAAAAATAAAATCCTTCAAAAAAATAGAGTGGGTTGGATGGAACTATGTTACGACAACTCCATGGATGTTATCAGTACATCATAGATCATATGAATAATTTGAGACATAAAAGATATAATGCTAATGGCTATAGAATATTCACACTCGAGATATAAACTATATTTGAAACACCCCTTAAATCAAGAACCTCATCTAAATTCCTTATATTTATAGTTGAGTTCATTTTGGGGACATTGAGGTAGAGTATATTAACTCCTCAGGAAGGAGGTTCCACTATCAAATTGGACGACTAAATATCCAAAACCCACCCTATAGATGAAAAAATATAAAACAAAAGTTATTCTCCAGGAAGATTATTTTTAAAGGGTTACTTCATGAGATGGTAATTTCCCTACCATTATTCCCATATGATATTATATATAATGATACAATGTTATCTTTTCATCATCAATAGATTCCAAATTCCTAGATCATTAAAAAGTAATATGAATAACATAATTATATTTAAATGTTATTTTCATAAATATTTATCTTATCACATGATTATAATAGCATTATCACCATAAATGATAATAGTAAAATTATTCTTATCTAATATGATACATAATAAGATCATGATATATTTTAATCTACATATTCTCTATTAGAATTATTATCATATAAATCCTCTACTAATTAAATAAATATTTTTTACATTTTCATTAATTTTTATATTCTCATAATTATCAAGAGAACCATTCTACATATTTTTAAATATTTTAAAGAATTATTCTTTTAGTGATACAGTTACCAAAAATTCATTTTTACAATCAATGTTTTTTTAACTATTATTATTTCTAATCATACCAATCAAAATCCATTTATAGTACACATCATCATAAAATAACATAAATCGCTTTTGTTATTTTATACAAATATTTTCATGTAAAGTAACTGTTCTATTGGTTTTCAAATATTTTTTATCTCATCCTTAAGTTACTATTTTAATGTCATCCTAAAATATATTATAATCCATTTAATCATTAATTTTTTTTAAAATAATTTTTTTATATTTCAATTCATTATTCTCATCCTTTTTAAATTATTCAATTCTATTACATGTAATTAATTTAATCCTACTAAAATGTTTTTAACATTATTATGATTTCTAAACTATAACATGAAATGTTGTTAGTATTTCAAAATAATATTTTAATTTATTATTAAAAATAATAATTTAACTAATTTGAAAATAATAATAATAATTTAAATGAATTAAAATTCCACATCATGAGATCAATTCATTATCATTATTAACAAAAAATCAATCAAAAATTTTATAAAAAAGGAAAATTTAATTCATAACATCAAATATTCTATGTCAGCCTATTATAATGTATTATTTTTATATAATTATTACATATTAATTCATTTTTTTATTATTTTAAAAATATTAATTTAGAAATTTCAACAATAAATACACAATTCATCAAAAACAATATCTGATTTGACCTAAACATGAATGTAACTTTATCCATGGCTTTAGAAAAACAAATTAACCATATATAGCTTCTCAGTTTCTTATTTTAAACCAATCTTAACTTCATTAATTAAGAGGTTTCACGCGGAACTTTTATTTTACACATGTTTTGGCCATGATTTCCAATAGTACACCATCACATGGGTCTCCTCTTGGACATCTTATTTTTATTAGTTTAACCATGCTTCCCACATTGAAAGTAACAAATTCCATATCCCCTAGTTGTAAAATGGATATGTTGTCTTCTATTCAGTCTAATTGATTAGATATCCTAAACAATGATTATGTACCAATGTGGCCACAATACATCCATATAATGAAAAAAAAATTATATTTGGGTTATGTCTACACCACATATTGTGAATTTATTCATTAATCCCTCATATATGTATATATAATATCCTTTTATTTGTTGTATTAAAGATCAAATGGGTATTGAATCTATATTGCATTCCCACAATGTATCCATACACCACATCAAACAATGTTTTCATTGAGTGAGAATGTGTGTTTTAGCACTAGAACTTTTCACATCTCTTATTATTGGAAATAGAAATCAGAATATTGAGCTTTTATCAGAAATTCAAATGATTGATATTCAATATCAAGGATTGAATGATAAATTTATTATGAATTATCTTAAAAAAATTTCATAACGAATAAATCAAACCATTATGTTTCATACACAATTTTATTTTTATATTAAATCAATTTATTATTATTTATTGAACATAACATGATTCATATGGATGAAGTATTGGCATTAAATTTTCCAAAAATTATATAAAAACTTTATTTGTGATTTCATGTAATCTTTAAAATGAATATTAAATTTTAAAATTTTATTACATTAATCTCAGTAGTTATAACACACATCTAAAAATATTTATCGTGATATAAATATTAGTGATTATTATTATGGAAAAAATTGATCCCATAAAAATCCCACCATGATATCTCATAATAATGATTTGAAATTTTAAATATTTTTAATTTATTTGTGGAATTGTGAAGTTGATGATATATATATATATAAGATAATATTTGTGAGCTTATTAATTTTTTCAATAAAATCAACGAGTGGAAAATTTTTATGTGAATATTATCTTTAATTTTCTTCAAAATAACTATATCCAATTATATCTAGAAAAATTAAATTATTGTATATATAATAGAGAGGATAAAAAATATTAACATAATATCAAGAACATGTGGAGGAATTTAAAGGCTTTATATATTATATAAAAGGGAGCATCAGAAAGTATTATAACTTATCATGGGGAATACAAGACCACTACAAATATTCTTCCTTTTATAGAGAAAACTAAGATGAGATAATAATACAACCCTAATATTTAAATTTAATCATATAAGTTATGAATAAATATCACTTCCCACATTAAAGAAATATATTTAAAAAATATTATTATTTTTTATGTAGACAATATTCACTATCTCTATAACATTATAAAATAAATAAAAAATTATTAAAATATAATTACAATACTAATAGTGTGTTACAAACTCAATTTTTAAAATCATTAAACATTTTTTGATCTCATTAAGGTGGAAAATACCATTTTATCCTTTTAAAAAAATAATATTCCCTCTTAAAACATAATGTGATGATCAACCATGCCTCTATAAATTACTCATTTAATGAAAATGTGTGCTCATTAATCCCTTTCAATTGATTTGGTTGAAAAATTATGGGTATATGGAATGTATTTATCATAATAAATCCAATAATATATATAAATATATATATATATTATACTATTTATATTTACTTTATTGTTTCCAAAAAAATTAAATAATTTCAATTACATCATTAAAAGTCTTATAATGATAATATATTAAACAACTTTCTTGTTTTTTATCACATGATTTAATATAAGAGATAAATAAGAATCTATTTATCCATGTTATTTATTTATATACTAAACAATGTTATTAAGGGTTAAAAAACTAGAGTTTTATACTGTTTAGATACTTTAATTTTTAAAAGTAATTATTTATGATTTCTTAATTAAAATTTTAATATTGAAAAAAATATTGGGGTAAATATATTAATTTTTCTATAATATTGTTGGAGTAAAGATATTTAAATTATTATGAAATATGATTTATTTTTTTTATTTTTATAATGATTTTATTTCCCTCTAAATATTATTTTGGGTTCTGTAATAGTATTTTAATAGTTAATCATCAAGAAATGGTAAGGGGATGATGTTCTCAGGATTTTTTAAAACATAAGTCTCATAAGATCAATTTGATACAAATAATATTTTATATAATAAATTATATAGGGTAAAATCCTCAAAAATATTCTTTATTAAACCATAGAAAAAAAGAATATGGGAATTGTAACTTTAAATATAATTTTCATGAACTCTTCCTCTATATGAGATATGTTATTCTGTTTTCTCAACAAAATGCTCTTCCCCTTCTAAAATTATTTACCTCTCATATTTGGGTAAAATATTTTCCCATTTCTACTTTATTTTCATTTATTGAGTAAATGAAACAAGTAAAAATCAATAATGATGTTTTTTTAATAAATTTTATACTAGATAGTCATTAAATAAGTGATCATGAATGCTAGATTCTTTGTTACTATATAACAATATCTCTTTCTATACGGTAGTGGGAACACAAATGTATGATAAAAGAAGAGTAAAATTTTATTTAAAATAAATATTTTAAATTTTATATTAGTTTTCAAATTGAAATTAATATTTTTAAATATAAATTAGATCTTATTAGAGAGGAATTAGTTGGATTTTTTTTGTGGTGGTTGTTATTAATCATTAATATTTTACGATATATAATATCATGTCTTGATTTATTTTAATTTATATATATGGTGATGTGTTTTATATAATTTTTTTGAAAAAACCCCATGAATATAATTAATTTAATATAATAGTTATGGAAAGGGTCTTTGAGATATTATACTGAGTTTTTTTACTCTTCCCCGATAAGTATGTGTTTGGGAATTTTCAAATTACCACATGTAGATTTTATTCTGCAATATGTTTTGTTAGATAGGTCACCGGTGATATATATGTAGTGATGGTGGGGGATTAATATCACTTAGATTTCAATTCATGTAATCTATATTCCTTCCAACATAGGGTAGTTTGAAATTTTCCCCTAATTTCATTAGTTTCACTCATTTGATTGATGTGAGTCACAAGGAATCCACCTTCTAGTGGGTTCAATGGATGTGAGTAATTAGTATAGACTTGGGTCTAAAGTGATGAGAGATTCCAAAATGACTAGATATGGATGATGTGTTATGGCCCTCTCATTTATGGATGTTTTGGGAGATGTTAATTATTGAAAGTTCATGTATGGTCTTCGATTAGCTAGGGCTGGCATCTGATGGGCTCGATCTATGGTGGATGAAATGGTTGATATTAGATCTCATTTAATAGTTGTTGATGGTGATGATAATCATTGTTCTACGGTGGTGGTGGCTCGAATTGTAGTGTGGAGTGTGATAAATGGGAATGAAAGAGAGACCTACACTGGTCAATGATTAACCAATGTAGGCATGCATGAGCATCCATCTAAGGTGGTCAGACCAGTTGAGATCAGAACTAGTTTCACATTGGTGTATGGTGAAGATAGGAATGGATATGATATGGTGGATTCTATGAGTACTCTAACTATAGCAGATAGTGTCTTGAATGATTCAAAGTGTTCCACGATGGGGATGGTCATGGATAATAATTAAGGCTGATTATCATCTATAGAAGGGTATAACGATTCTATCAGAATGAACTTCTAAAATATTAAGGTTGTTATTCCAAATTAGATTGAGATAAAGGGTGATAATGCTCTTGAGATATCTAATAAATTATTATACTTTATATTTATTTACAATTATCATGTTATCTATCATTGAAATGTATAGTTCTCCTAAATGGTGGAAATTTTTGGAATGATTATGCCCTTGTTAATTATATTCCCACTGTATGGAATTCGACGAACATAAAATTTATACCCATGGGTAGGGTTTTTTCACATAATCATTCTATGAAAGGAACTAATGTTCAGTACTTTAGGGATTGGATTAATTGATTTAAATATAGGTACGATCTTTATTAAATAATGCATCTTTTTGGTTTAACCCATTTTTTTAACAAAATAATATTGCCCATGTCTATGTAAAATTCTGTGGTCTTAACAAGATTTTGTGGATTCCTAATATTCTCTTTAATATTTATTTTAATGAATTTATATAAAAAAACTGATTGTTCAACTATGGTTTCCTGGTTTGGGAATTTTTCTATATTACTGGTGGAGTTTGACTATTGCACATGCTGAATTAAGAATATAGTTCTAAAGGATTTGGATGATTACATCACTCTTACATATAAATATAAAATAATTCTAAATTTTTCTATGGAATATCAAAATATTTGTCATGTCAAAGATGCATTTCATAAAAATGTGGTATTTTACTATTTCTATATAAAAGGGAATCATGATACATGTTAATAGATGAGAATGAATGTGTAGAATAATGTTGATAATGGTGGTAGATGATCCATGATAGTGTATGGACCTCAGATTACTATAGGCACATGCACCCAAAAAAATTCTAGTCATGATGAAATCTTTCATCATGGTTTGCTGGTGAAACAGACAGATTCTAGTCCCATCCTTGTTGAGAATGTGTAGGTGGTTGCAACTATGCCTGAACTAGGTGGTGGTATGCAGCTGGTCTTGGAATCTGTTAATAATGTTTAGAATCCACTAGATTTTTTAAAGGATATTCATGAATTCCCCCATTTGGGGAAAGGATTCATGCATTCAGTGGCTTATAATCATTTAAACATGAATTCAAATAATTCGGGAAATATATCTTCTGATGAAGGCCTATAAAACACCCCCTAAATGCGTCGGGAAGTGATGGTCACACCCCTTTTGGTGATACAATTTATGTGGTAATGTAAATGGGATTAATAGAGAGGGACTCACTCTAGGTCCTTCATAAAGAATGCCACATTGGAATTATAATAAGATACCACAGAATGTTTCTACCGTATCATCTAATTTTTCATTGATGGATAATGTATTAATACTCATAATCTTAAATTATGGAAAATATCAATATGATTGGGGAATTGCTGATGATTTTTATTGTGGAGATAATGTGTCTTACTATGATCTTTTACTCTATTGTTGTATTTTTACTCAAAAAAGGGAAAGTCCCATTGTCTGTCCCAACATATATCATTCCTATAAATTTTATTATATTTAATAAATGGATATAATCTTTGGTTATAGCTAGACTTATTTGATATATCACTATTGGTGTAATAACCATACCACTAAGATATACGCTAAGATAAATATGATGAAACCATTATCATTGTTAGAGTCTCCCATATGAATATTTTGTTGTATTTAGATGTTGTACACAGACACACACTAATATATATATATACACATGAATATAATTGATATATAATTTTTATTTTCACTGGTAATCTTGGGTATGATTTTAGATTATTTTTTTATTTTTATATGTATTATAGAAGAGACACCATATTATACTGTATTTCATATTGATAACCATATAATATGAATTTAATTTTATGAGTGAAATGTTTCCCCAAATTTAGTTATTCACTTTTTTTCATTCATAATCCTCTGGTATTCATTGTGGTATGAATGAGAATTTTGTTTGATTATTTTTTTCTAGGGTTGGTTTTGGTAGAAGTCATTGAAAATTACAAAATAAGGTATGGATATATTTTGAAAATGATAGTGGTTGTGATATATTATCATAACAATTATTTTATAATACTGAAATTTTTTAAAAATATAAACATGGTGAATACCCATTATTCCATTTTTTTCATGCTATTAAAGACAGGGAATCACTATGATCATTAAATTATAAAATTTATTTCATATGAATGAAATGTTAAACATTATAGAAAATGGGACAGATCGTTTAATTTGAAAAAAAAATTATTTACAAATACCATATTTCATAAACATTATCATTAGTGTATGTGAGTATTTACATTTCTGATTATGAATAATTATGTATTGTAACATGGTTTAAAAATGATATTTATTAATTAAGATGATGTTCTTTAGGGCATGAAAAAATTTAAATCTAGTTAAATGATTTTTGAATAATTATACTATTAATAGAGGGAATTTTTAGTTATTTTTAGAGCTATATGAAATAAATAAAATTAATAATATTTGTATTATGTTGTTAAAAAACATTTAATAGACCTAAATCTGTTTAGGGTAAATTATGGGGAGATTATAAAATTGTAAGAGCTTCCCAAATTTTTTTAATATATATATATATATATATATATATATATCCTTTGATGGAATTGTTGGGATTATTAAAAATGATATATATAAACTATTGGGAAGGTCTATGTTTATAAATATATATATATATTATAATGACTCATACTTTACATACATAGTTAATACGTCAAAATTGACGCATACTTATTACAACATATAACAAAACCACGAAAGGACCATATAGGTATAGTTTCGTTAGAAACTGGGAAACATAAACAACTGGTTCATAAAGCGTCTACACTGTCTCCCATTTATTTCATCATATCTATAGTCCATTTTGGCATATATTACTTAATAACCTTCTTCTTGACCTGGGGAAAGAAAACATACAAAAGGGTGAGATAAAATTCTCGGTAAAGGTAAACAAAAGAAATATCAATCACATCATATTCATAAGAACATACCATTTTAGAAATCGTACCCTACAAAAGAGATCATAAATTCATAACATGGGATAAATCATGGTAGTGAAATGTAATAACTATAATAATAACATAAAACATGAAGCTTTATGGCATACACACATAATCATAGAGAATCATTTCTTATTAGTCAAGACTCATTTCCAAGACTATCTTAGTGGACAAATTTCATTTCTTGAACCGAGTTCATTCCTCGTTTCAGTCCTGTTTCACTGAACCGGTTTATCCTGCCATTCCATCCATGTCTATATCATGAGATATAAAATCTTTACCCATTTCATTGGAGAGAGATATAGGTCGCACCTATCTCATAATGATACAATTCTTATGTGTGCCACAAAATCATAAACCATACATCATAGCATAAACCATGTAATAAAAATGGGAATCTTAAACATCGTGACATCATAAAACAATTTATATAAGATAAAGGAATTCATAAAAATAATTCAATCACAACATAGTAAAATCAATGTAATAATAGGGATTTAAACAGAACCCTTTATTATCTTAGATGGAAAATAATTTTGATAAAACACTTGAACTCCATTCTTGAAGAAAATATTCTTTCTACTTCAAAAACAATTTTCCTTTCAAAACATGTCATAAAATTATAAACTAAATGAAGTTGATTAAAAATAAACTTGAAAACTTGTAAAGGATGATTCTTGGAAATAATGTTTTAAAAATCCATTCATTCCATATAAGTTAAAAAACATTCTTATCGTACTTTTGTCGGAAAAGTCAAAAAGTACCTCGTACGAAAAACGACAAAAGATTCCTTTCATATCTTTTACTAAAACTCATAGAAGGGTAAAATTGGATTGAAACAATTATAGGTGGATGGAAATAATATTACATATTGAGGAAACAAGGATGTGGATGATAAATTACACCTCAGTAAATACCAAAGTATAAACAATCTCGGATAAAAATGAGATTGTGATATTTTCCCTTACCTTCGGTCCGATTTGCTTCGTAAGTGTCCGAGCCTCCTGTATAATGATTTAAATAATGTTATTTTCTTATTCCAGAATCATAATTATTGTTATGATATCATATATGGTCATATTTATAGCTTCTTATTAGTAATATTTCATTACTACTTGTTATTCGGGTGTTTATTACTTTTTGTTCTTTTGCGTGTTTTGTCGAATAAATTCTTATTCTTATTTTTAGGATATAGATACCTCATTTACAGAATGGTATTATTGTAATATATATCATATTTATTCACTCAATTCATTCATTTAATCATTATGCAATGGAAATCATGTAGAACGAGTCGCATCACATCGTGGAGACGGTATTCCGTACGTACGCACGAGCGATGATATCGTTCCCATGATAATTGAATTGTATTGGAGTGTATGTATACTATTTCAGAATCAATATCAATTTACAATAATCATATATATTCATTCTTTACACCATTATACCCATCCAAGTAAGGTGGTGGTGGAAAATGGATTACACCACGGCGTGGAGACGGTATTCCGTACGTACGCACGCGCGGTGATTTCATTTTCCATAGGATGGATAGATGGTGAAATAGGGTTGTTTCATACTTATAATTACATATAATTATATTAGTCATACTGCTGTTATTAAATCATAATGAAACAACTAAAGAAGAAGAAGTGGAAGAATAAATAAAGATGAAAGAATCGGTAACAGACATTACCTCTTCTTTGAAGCGCTTCTTTGAGACCTCCTTTTAGGGAACTAAAATTGGTCTTTGAAGAAGACCATGACCACAATGATGTTTCTAGGGAAGTGGAGAAGAGAAATTGTCTGGGTTTGGCCGAGATTTAAGGCTCAAATTGGTGTGAGGAGAAGAGGGAGGAGGTGCCTTTTTATAAGGGAGGAGAGAGGATCCTTTGGAATAACAAAAACTATTATTTTATTATAAAGTCAAATTCAGTTTTTAATAGCTCAAAATTAATATATTTCTAAGATAAGGTGGGGATGGGTAGAACTCCTCTCATAAAGTTGTATTTAGAGAAGTTTAGGTCATTATATTAACCTTATCTTTTAGTATTAACTCTTAGTTAATTAGATTGACATTTACCATGTCACTTTGTATTTTTATATTATATAGTTAATAAACATACCATATACATCCAATAGACCCCCAAGTTGTCCATTAATGAAACACCTATCATGATATAAGTATCTTGTCCGATCCTTAGATTTTTAGGCATTAAGTAACAATCAATAATATAATATTTATTTGAAAAACTATTTTATGTCAATTTTGACACTATTTAGTTATTGATTTTTTTGAAAGGTATAACAGAATTATTAGTTCGAAAAAAGTGAATTAAATTAATACTAACATGTTATATTAACCTATAAAATTATTTTAATTCATAAAAAGTCTCAAATTACATTTATTTGGGTATTTATAACATCCATTATGTCAATATTTCATTAATAAGATAATTACGTCATCATCTTTGTGTCATAAATAAATTAAATCATTTAATGTCTAAAAATTAAAAATAAAATACCATTATATATGAAATATTTTCATCTTTCTAATGATTATTTATATTCGAATTTATCATATGTATAACCCTATATTAAAAATTATTTACTTATTAAACTTTGGTTTTAACTATTTTAACCCTTCCTTAAATAAATTAGTAATAAATGTCCTAATCTAATCCAAGTGGGCCTAAATGGTCATATTTTATTTCGAAGGTTGTTTTTGGTCGAATTACACTTATCCAATAGAATTAGGACATGTTTTAGGGTAATAATAATATCATTTTACCCGTAATTTCCCTATTTACTTTTAACCGTGGTAAATAAAAGTAAAAAGTTACAATTCCCCAAAAATTATTTTCATCTCATTGAACCACATTTTACTTACTAACATCAACTGGGTCTCTCGGATTTTTGAAATTCCACTCAAAAAAGCGGTAAAATTATGTTTTATGTAAATTTGCAAATTCTCCTACGAGGTGGGTAAAAGACGGTGAAAAGTTCAATAAACTTTTTATATTTCTAAAATTATTATAAAATTACTCCAATGAATTACATTGAACTTATATAGGTATTATGTATCAATTTTTTCCTAAAATAAATTCAACTAAAATAAATAATTATTTAAATAAAAAGTTGGTTTTTAAATAGTAACCTAGTGTTTTCACTATTCATCAAAAATTGAAAGTTTCTAGAAAAATAACAAAACATCACCCTATGCTAATTTCGATATTACGAAACCAAAAATGAAGCCCATTTTGAAAAATAAAATGTAAAAAATTTTAAAAAGTGGTTATTACTATTCATAATGGCTAGTTTTAATAATATTTTAAAAGCATATCATTGTTTAGTGAAACTTGGTAATGCGTACGACGCAAGCTATCGAGGAAGGCCGCAGTTGCATGTAAAGTAAGCCAAGCTAGTGTTGTGTGTAGTGAAAGATTACTTTAATGATTTATATAACATAAAAATAAAATATTTCTCATGAACGTCTCAGGTGTTACATTGTACCCCCCTTAAAAGGAATTTCTCCCTCGAAATTCGTCACTTTTAAAAAAAATGAGGATACCGCTCCCTCATCATATCCTCAAGCCCCCATGTAGATTCTTCTAATTGGTGGTTCCTACATAAAACTTTCACCAATCAAGTGGTATTGATCTGTAGTAATTTTTTACTACGATCCAGAATCTCTATCGGTTGTTCTTCATAAGAAAGATCTTACTCCAGCGGTACAACTTCTGAGCTGAGTACATGTGAAGGTCCAGGAATTTACTTTCTCAAGAGAGATACATGGAACACATCGTGAACTTGAGAGAGATTCGGTGGAAGCTCCAATCGGTAAGCTACCTTCCCAACACGATCTAGTATTTCGAAAGGATCGATATACCTATGGGCTTAACTTTCCCTTCATTCCAAATCTCATGACCCTCTTCCAGGGAGATATTCGTAAGAACACTTTATCACCCACATCAAACTCTAAGTCTTTTCTTCGGTTGTCGGCATAACTTTTTTGTCGACTCTGAGCTGCTCTTATGTGTTGTTGAATAGATCTGACTTTTTCTGTAATCTCATCAACAAGATCAGGTCCTAATAGCTTTTTTTCCCCAACTTCATCCCAGCAAGTTGGAGTCCTGCATTTCTTTCCATAGAGAGCTTCATAAGGAGCCATCTGAATACTAGAGTGAAAGATATTATTATTAGAAAATTCCACCAAATGTAGGTGTTGATCCCAACCACCTTTGAAATCAATAGAGCAAGCTCTCAACATATCTTCTAGAGTTTGAATTGTTCTCTCAGACTGACCGTCTGTCTGAGGAAGATAAGCAGTGCTGAAACTCAACTCTGTATCCAGAGTATGCTGAAGACTTCGCCAGAACTTCAAGGTAAACCTCAGATCCTGATCAGATATAATAGAAAGTGGTACTCTACGAAATCTTACCACATCCTTTACATATATCCTGGAAAGCTGATCCAGAGGGAAATCCTCTCTAATAGTAATGAAGTGTGCAGACTTTGTAAGACGATCAACTATGACCCAGATAGCGTTATTTTATATAGATGTTTTAGGAAGTCCTGTGACAAAGTCCATAGTGATGTTTTCCCATTTACATTCAGGTATGGGTAATGGTTGTAACATCCCCTTCGACTTCTGTCTCTCAGCTTTAACTTGCTGACAAACCAAGCATCGAGAGACATATTCAGCAACATCTCTTTTCATGTCATCCCACCAGTAGTACTCTTTCAGGTCCCTATACATCTTCGTGCTTCCAGGATGAATAGAGAATAATGAACTATGAGCCTCATCAAGCAGCTCCTTCTTTAATTCGGGGATGGGTGGAACACAAACCCAATTCCTGAACTTTATTATCCCATCACAATCAAGGTTGAATTCATGAACATTTATCACCTTTTTTTGTAACTCTACATCTTCTTTCTGTGCCTCTTTAATCTTAACATGAATAGAACGTTGAACATTCATTTGAGAAAGATACGATTTCCCCCCTTCAATTATAATTCCATGATCCATCCTTTGTAAATCCATAAATATTGGATCTTTTGTGATCCTCATCATGGATATGCTGGCATGGTCTTGTCGACTTAATGCATATGCCACCTTGTTTGCTTTCCCAAGGTGGTAATGAATTGAGCAGTCGTAATCCTTAATCAGCTCCAACCATCTTCTTTGGCGCATATTCAGCTCCTTTTGTGTGAAAATATACTTTAAACTTTTATGATCAATATATATATCACAACTTTCTCCATAATGATAATGCCTCCAAATCTTTAATTCAAATATTACCGCAGCTAACTCCAAATCATGAGTTGGGTAATTTTTCTCATGTATTTTCAACCATCGTGAGGCATAATCTATTACCATATCATTTTTCATAAGAAAACACCCCAATCCCTTCTTGGATGCATCCCTGTAGATCAAAAACCTTTCCCCGCTACAAGGCATTGTGAGCACAGGTGCACTGGATAAACTTCTTTTCAACTCTTTGAAATTTTCTTCACATTCCTCTATCCAAACAAACATAACTCCTTTCCGTGTCAACTTGGTGAGTGGATTAGATAATTGTGAAAAATATTTCACAAAACGTCGATAATATGCAGCCAAAACAAGAAAACATCGGATCTTAGTTACTGTTCTTGGTCTCGACCATCTTTCAATACCCTCTGTTTTTGCTGGATCCAGAGATATCCCCTCTTTTGAGATTATGTGACCCAAAAATGAAACTTTTGGAAGCCAAAATTCACACTTGGTAAATTTGGCATAAATCATCTCCTTTCTCAGGGTCTTCAATATAATTCTCAAGTGATATTCATGTTCTTCCTTTCTCTTTGGATATACAATAATATCCTCTATAAAGACTACCACAAACTAATCAAGACAGTCTCTAAAGACTCTATTCATCAGATCTGTGAAGATGGCAGGGGAATTAGTAAGTCCAAACGGCATCACTATAAATTTATAGTGTCCATACCTTGTACTGAAAGTCGTCTTTGTTATATCCTCCCTTTTGAACCTTAATTGATGATACCCTGAACGAAGATCAATCTTGGAAAATTATTTATCTTCTCGTAGTTGGTAAAATAAGTCATCAATGCGCGGGAGATGATATTTTTTCTTGATAGTGATCTTGTTATGTTCTCGATAATCAATGCAGAGTCTCATTGATCCATATTTCTTCTTAACAAACAGAACAAGTGCTCCCCAAGGTGACGCAATAGGGCGTATGAACCCCCTATCAAGATTTTCTTGGGGTTGCTTCTTCAATTTCTGCAACTCAATTGGGGCCATTCTATAAGGGGCCTTTGAAATAGGCAAAGCACCCGGTACGAGTTCTATTGAAAACTGAACTTCGCGATTTGCTGGAAGACCCGAAAATTCCTCTGGAAAGACATCGTCAAACTCCCATACAATGGGAATATTCTTAATCATGAGTTTCTCACCAACCATTTGAGATAAATAACCTTCATTTAGTGGAATCAAGACCCATAAGATGGAAGAAATTTCCACTGGAAGGTTATGTTCATCCTTGCATCGATAGACGATCATAGATTTATCTGGAATATGAAATGTTACTTCCCTTCTTTGGAAGTTTATATGAGATCCATATAGAGAAAGACAATCCATACCAAGAATCACATAAAATTCCACTATAGGAAGGATCAAAATATTTTCAGGAAGCACTTTCCCACAAACTTCAATCGGGGAAGAATTATAAGCTTTTGATGTGATTGTTGTGCCATTAAGGGTTGTCACAACTATCTCAGCATCTAATTGTTGAGGTAATACAGTGATACTCTTAGAAAATTCTTCAGAAATAAAAGAGTGGGTGGATCCAGAATCAAATAAAAAATTTGCTACTTTAGATTGGATGGTAAGTGTACCTTTCACCACTTCGTTATCGTACTCCACATCGCTGATAGAAATTTCATGTGACATTCCTTTGTCTTTAGCCTTAAGAGTTTATTGACGTCAACCATCATCATCAACCCTTGTATTAGGGCATTGATTGGCATAATTCCCCATTTCCTTGCACTTGGAACATTTAAGTGTAGAAGGTGCACTCTGTGTAGCATTTTCATTGTTCACATCACTAGACTTCTTCTTCCCATCGTTGCGGCATTCAAATTCCCAATGACCTTCCTTTCCACATTTGAAACATTTACTTGTCCCTTTAAGAAAACTCCCTCCTTGTTTATTTCCACACTTTGAGAAAGGGAAAACTCATCTTCTATTCAGTTTGCTCTTTATATTTTCCTTTGAATTCCATTTTCCTTTTCTTATCAAACCCATATGACTGATGGGTTTCTCCAATCTCCATATCAACTTTGAGAGCACATCGAACGATTTCCTCATAGCTATTGAAGTCCCTTATGACTAATGTCGTTCGATGACTTGGTTTTAAGCTACTAAAGAATATATCGATCTTACTCTCAGGTTGGATAACAATTCCAGAAGCGTACCTCGCAATTCTTGTAAAATTTGCTTCGTAGGTACCAACAGATTCATAATCCTTTTGCTTCAGTTAAAGAAACTCCTTCTCCATCTTTGTTCGAATAATACGAGGGAAATACTTATTGAAAAATAAGTTCATGAACTCGTCCCATTCCATGGTCTCAATTTCATATCTTTGCCTCGTATTCTTGATAAGATTCCACCATTGATCAACATCACCTTCCAAAATATACACTGCTAAGATGACTTTATCATGTTCAGAACATTGAATAACTGAAAATATCTTTTCAGCAGTGCTGATCCATTGTTCAGCAACTAATGGATCAGTAGACCCGCTGAATGAAGGTGGACTCTGTCTCATGAAGGATTCAACAGAATTTAGCTCCTTCCTTTGCTCGTTTGGAAGTCCAGCATGATTCATATCTTGAGAAAGTTGTGTCAGCATGGCTACATGATTTTTCATTCCAGCTCTCACAATGTTTGGTTGCTCAGGGGGACAATCATTGCATTACCCGTCGCATTACACATTAACATGGTTCCTTCGGGTTCCAGCCATTGACTAAAACCAAGAATAATAGTGTGAGAAACACTCATTATAATAGGAAAACCACATAATCAAGAATAAAATTTCACACATAAGGTCTTATGCTAGGTTATTCATGGCCATTTCTAAAACACTAATATTGTGTTCAATGCTTAGACTTATCCTTATGATTCTTTCTAAGGGTTTCACATCCTAGTTTTCAAAGCATTACTATACCTTTCCTTTGATACCAACTATAACGACCCATACTTTACATACATTGTTAATACTTCAAAATTGAAGCATACTTATTACAACATATAACAAAACCACGAAAAGGACCGTATATGTATAGTGTCTTTAGAAACTGGGAAACATAAACAACTGGTTCACAAAGAGTCTACACTCTCTCCTATTTATTTCATCATATCTATAGTCCCTTTTGGCATATCTTACTTAATAAACTTCTTCCTAACCTAGGGAAAGAAAACATACAAAAGGGTTAGCTCAAATTCTTAGTAAGGGTAATCAAAAGAAATATCAATCATATCATATTCATAAAGAAGATAACATTTTGTAAATCTTACCCTGCAAAAGAGATCATAATTTCATAACATGGGATAAATCATGGCAGTGATATGTAATCACAATAATCATAACATAAAACATGATGCTTTGTGGCATACTCACATAATCATAAAGAATCATTTATTATTAGTCAGGACTCATTTCCAAGACTATCTTAGTGGACAAAGTCCATTTCGGAACCGAGTTCATTCCTCGTTTCAGTCCTGTTTCACTAAACCGGTTTAACCTGCCATTCCAGCCATGTCTATCTCATGAGATATAAAATCTTTACCCAATGCATTGGAGGGAGATATAGGTCCCACCCATCTCATAATGATACCATTCTTATGTTTACCACATAATCATAAACCATACATCATAGCATAACCCATGTAATAAAAATAGGAATCTTAAACATCGTGACATCATAAAACAATTTATATAAGATAAAGGAATTCATAAAAATAATTCCATCACAACATAGTAAAATCAATGTAATAATAGGGATAGAAACAGAACCATTTATTTTCTTAGATGGAAAATAATTTTGATAAAACACTTGAACTCCATTCTTGAGGAAAATATCCTTACTACTTCAAAAACACTTTTCCTTTATTAACATGTCATACAATTATAAACTTAAAGAAGTTGATTAAAAATAAACATGAGAACTTCTAAAGGAAGCTTCATGGAAATAATTTTTTAAAAATACATTCATACCGTATAAGTTAAAAAAACATTCTTCTCATGGTTTTTTCAGAAAAGTCAAAAAGTACCTCATAAGAAAAACGACAAAAGATTCCTTTCATATCATTTAATAAAAACTCAAAGAAGGGTAAAATTGAATTTAAACAATTGTAGGTGAATGGAAATAATATTACATATTGAGGAAACATGGATTTGGATGATAAAATACACCCAGTAAATACCAAAGTATAAACAATCTCGGATAAAAATGATATTGTGATATTTTCCCTTACCTTAGGTCTGATTTGCTTCGTAAGTGTCCGAACATCCTGTATAATGATTTAAATAATGTTATTTACTTATTCCAGAATCATAATTATTGTTATGATATCATATATGGTCATATTCTTACCTTCTAATTAGTAATATTTCATTACTACTTGTTATTCGGGTGTTTATTACTTTTTGTTCTTTTGCGTGTTTTGTCGAATGGATACTTATTATTCTTTTTAGGTTATAGATTCCTCATTTACAGAATTTTATTAGTGTAATATATATAATATATATTCACTAAATTCATTTATTTAATCATTCTGCAATGAAAATCATGTAGAACGAGTCACATCACATCGTGGAGACGGTATTCCGTACGTACACACGAGCAATGATATTGTTCCCATGATCGTGGAATTGTATTGGAGTGTATGTATACTATTTCAGAATCAATATCACTTTATATTAATCATAAAAATTCATTATTTACACCATTATACCCATCCAATTAAGGTGGTGTTAGAAAATAGATTACAC
Source organism: Viscum album (assembly GCA_963277665.1). Taxonomy (NCBI): domain Eukaryota; kingdom Viridiplantae; phylum Streptophyta; class Magnoliopsida; order Santalales; family Viscaceae; genus Viscum; species Viscum album. The sequence goes on from OY728138.1 coordinate 288,473,520, forward strand.
CACGGTGTGGAGACGGTATTCCGTACGTACACACGCACAGTGATTTCATTTTCCGTAGGATGTATAGATGGTGAAATAGAGTTGTTTCATACTTATAATAACATATCAGTATATGAGTGATACTGATGTTATTACTTCATAATGAAACAACTAAATAATAAGAAGTTCAAGAAGAAATAAAGATGAAAGAATCGGTAATGGACATTACCTCTTCTTTGAAGCACTTCTTTGAGACCTCCTGTTGGGGCAATAAAACTGGTCTTTGAAGAATACCAGGACCTCTAGGATACTTCTAGGGAAGTGGAGAGGATAAATCGGCAGGGTTTGGCAGATATTGAAGGCTCAAATTGGTGTGAGGAGGAGAGGGAGGAGGTGCCCTTTTATAAGGGAGGAGAGGGGCACCTTTGGAATAACTAAAAATATTATTTAATTATAAAGTCAAATTTTATTTTTAATAGCTACAAATTGATATATTTCAAAGATAAGGTGGGGATGGGTCTAAATACTATCATCCAATAGAATTTAGACAAGTATAGGTCATTATATTTACCTTATCTTTTAGTTTTAACTCTTAGTTAATTAGATTGACATTTAGCATGCCACATTGTATTTTTATATTATATAGTTAATAAACTTACCATATACATCCAAGAGACCCCCATGTGGTCCATTAATGACACAAGTATCATGATATAAGAATCTTGGCCGAACCGTAGATTTTTAAGAATAAAATAACAATCAATAATATAATATTTGTTTTAAAAACTATTTAATGTCAATTTTGACACTATTTAGTAATTGATTTTTGTGAAAATCATAAAAGAATTATTAGTTCGAACAAAGTGAATTAAATCAATACTAACATGTCATATTAACCTATAAAATTAGTGTAATTCATAAAAGTCTCAAATTACATTTATTTGGGTATTTATAACATCAATTATGTCAATATTTCATTAATAAGATAATTACTGCATCATCTTTGTGTCAAAAATAAATTAAATCATTTAATGTCTAAAAATTACAAATAAAATACCATTATGTTTGAAATGTTTTTATATTTCTAATGAATATTTACAGTCGCATTTATCATATGTATAACCCTATATTAAAAATTATTTACTTATTAAACTATGATTTTAATTATTTTAACCCTTCTTTAAATAAATTAATACTAAAGGTCCTAATCTAATCCAAGTGGGTCTAAATGGTCATATTTTATTTCTAAGGCTATTTTTGGTCGAATTAAACTTATACAATAGAATTAGGACATGTGTTATGGTAATAAAAATATCATTGTTACCCTTCATTACCCTATTTACTTTGAACCGTAGTAAATAAAAGTAAAAAGATACTATTCACCAAAAATTATTTTCATCTCATTGAACCACATTTTACATACTGACATCAACCATGTCTTCTGGATTTTTGAAATTCCACTCACAGAAGTGGTAAAATTACGTTTTATGTAAATTTGCAAATTTTCTTAGGAGGTGGGTAAAAGACGGTGAAAAGTTTAATAAAATTTTTATATATCTCAAATTATTATAAAATTACTCCAATGAATTACATTGAACTTATATAGGTATTATGTATCAATTTTGACATAAAATAAATTTAAATAAAATAAATATTTATTTATTTAAAAAGTCGGTTTTTAAATAGTAACATAGTGTTTTCACTATTCATCCAAAATTGAAAGTTTCCAGAAAAATACCAAAATTTCACACTAGGCTAATTTCGATATTCCGAAACCAAAAATGAAGTCCATTTTGAAAAATAAAATGTACAAAATTTCAAAAATTGGTTATTACTATTCATAACGGATAGTTTTATTAATATTTTAATAGGGTATCATTGTTTAGTGAAACTCGTTATTGCGTATGATGCAAACTATCGAGGTAGGACGCGGTTGCATGTAAAACAAGCCAAGATAGAGTTGTGTGTAGTGAAAGATTTCTTTAGTGATTTATATAACATAAAAACAAAATAATTCTCATAAAAGTCTCGGGTGTTACATATATATATATCTATATATCCTATGAAGACATTGTTGTGCTTATTCAAAACGATATCTATGAACTATTGGGAATGTCTATGGTTTAGTAAATTAACAGGATGTATCCATCCCTTAATAATGATTTTTATGACACATTAGGTGTTGTAGAATCCCTCCCATTTTTTAATAGTCTTTATAAGATGGTGGAATGTTAGTTTTCATTACATGATATCCCCAAGGTGGTAGAATATGTAAATAAATAGTCAAGTGAATCAAATACAATTGGGGGGCAGGGGTATTTTCCTTTAAACAAATCAACCGAAAAAATACATAATCATACAACAACAATATGGTTCATGATATCAATTAAAGAAAATACAAAAATTATTTTATCAAAACCAATCTAAAACTAACTACCAAAGTGTAATAATACAATATCCCGGTACACATCGTATGATAAAACTCAAAGACTTTAATGAAAAACTCCAATGATCCATAGATTCTCCATACTCAAAATCAACAGAAATTTCTATGTATTATAAAGCACCACTAGAGATGTTTGATGCTATATGATTTCCCATGTCTCTATAAACAACATCTCTAATGAGCAGAAGTCCAAATGCAAGACTGAGTAATTAATCTCAATAGATTTTCCCCAAAGACATCAATAATAATTCTGTTAGGATAAAAATGATTATGAAATTTTAAAAAAAATTACATAAAGAAAAATTAAATAATTTTTTACATAACCAAAACTATTTTAAAAAAAAATCTAATCTAAAAACATTTTTCAAGACAGAAACTAAGAAAATGTCACGACCCGTCCTCGGGGCCCATGCTGTGACTACCCCAAGCCCGCCTTCCATAGGCCAGGGGCTGGCAACTAGCACCAAGGCATAAATCCCGGTAAAAAGGGAAGGCATTGCCTTTGTAAAGTAAACAAGAACCACAGAGTAAGCAAGCAGAAAAGTAAACACTAAGTAAAATCAGAGTACAACTGAAAGTGAGGAAAAGTAAATGGGATAGTATACAAACCCAAACTGAAAGTAAGGAACAACTCGAAAGGGAAAACATCAACTGTAAAGTAAAAGCCGCTACATCGAGCTGTCCACTAGAAATCCCACCTGAAGGGTGGGTACAGATAGCTCCACTGCTCCTCGGGTCTCGCTGTCCGCTCCGTGCACGTCCCGCCCAGTGGTCCACCTCCAGGTACTGTCATGCTCTGCAAGCCTCAACGACGATCAACGATGTCCGTCATCTGCAACCAACACAATGTAGTGCAGGCATAGCCCGTGCAGGGGTGAGTATAAGCTACACAGTAGGGACCCCGAGACCCCCAAAGGTCTCCCAAAATCCACAAGGATAAACCACAAAAGAAAGATACAATAATGAAGTAACAACCGACACTGCTTAGGTATATGCCCATACATATACCTAAGTCATCAATTCCAATACGCTCCAACCTCCGAGCCCAAGTACAACTCAGTCCACACAGAAAATTATACGTATTCCACACAGGATAGAAAAACGTAATCCACACAAGATAGCACAACAAAATCCACACAGGAAGTTAACAAGATTCAACTCACATAGGTATACTTCTTAGAAAGACGATAGAGATGATCATTTATCCATCTAAGTCAACGGACCCTCAAAGGATCGATAGGTACTAATCCACGCAAAGACCCACACAAGATCGGACCCACACATGATCTGTAGGCGCTGGTTCACACAGGACCGTTGAGCGCTGACCCACACAGGATCGGACCCGCACAGGATTGGTAGCACTAATCCACACAGGATCGCTGAGTGTTGTAGTCATCGTCGTCAAATCCACTAAAGATCTTTGCACAGTCATCGTCGCAGTCACAGTAGCAATCGCAGCCAGCTCTAGGGTTCCCACACACAACATGCTCGTTCAGGAGGGTTTGCTCCACGAGCTGAGAGGCTGATACATCAACTGTCACAATGTCCAGAGTTGATGTATCCAAAAGTTCCGTTTCGTCAACAAGAACTCAACGCAACAGACGGCGCGTCAATCAGACGCCAGGTCTGAGGGTTATTGGCTTTTTCGTTCCACGGGCACAGTTGGTTTTTAAGGAAAAACCAACCGGACCGTACTCCACCTACGTCCAAACCTTTGGTGGAGTATGCCAAAAGATCCATCTCACTAAGATGAACTCAACAAAGCTGTCGGCACGTCATTCAGACGTCCGTAGCTCGAGATATGAGTGTTTCCGCTCCGAGGGCCCGGTTGGTTTCGTGTACAAACCAACCCGGCTGAACTCAAAGTATTCCGAAACCTTGAGTGCGATATACCGAAACGACCGTCTCGATCCAAGGATCGCATCTCCGCTGACGGCGCATCGTTTGGAGGTCCGTAGCCCGAGTTATTGGCATTTGAACACAAAACGTTCGGTATCGGGGGTCTCAGGCCCGGGCCGACCCGGCCCGAGACCCCCCGGCTGGCCCGAACCAGGTCGACCCACCCCGGACAGGGTCGACCCGGCCCAGATCGGCGCGGCCTGGCGGACCGGCTAGGCGCCGGTCCGGCTGGGGGCAGCACACTGGGCGTGCTGCCAGCTCGGCCGAAGGCCGAGCTGTTTGAAGAAACGGGGGGCGCCTGCCCCCCCTTTGTAACCCCCCCCCCTCTTAATGGGGGGGCGTTCGACTAGCCGGGGGAATTAAATTCCCCCGGTTTTTTCCACTCTGGCCGACCCGACTTGGCCGGCCGGCTCCCTCTCAACGGGACCGGCAAAGGCCGGTCCCCTTTCGGCTTCCGACACCGGCAGCCCGGCTAGCCGCCGGTCACCTCATTCCACCGCGGCCCGGAACCGACCGCGGCCTATGCTGTCCGGCGCGGTGCAACGGCACCGCGCCATTCCTCCGTGGCCTCGCTCCGGCCGCGGAGCCTTTGATTTCCTTCGATGCGGCATGACGGCTTCACGTTCTTGAAATTTCTTTCCACGGCGCGGTGCGACGGGGCCGCGCGTCTCTTCCGCAATATACCGCGTGGTGCGACGGAACCACGTTTTCTCGTACCATCCTCAAGAAACCATCAGGAAAAAAGGAGGAGGGTCGGCCGTGTTTGTGCGGTCCGACCCCCTCGCGTAATTCGATAAAAAAAGGGGTTTTAATCCACGATCATCACCAAGTTGGTATTCACGAATAATTAAATAAATAACAAAATTCCCTTATCTCAGTTTCATGTACGGAGCACGTCATCAATCCGCGGAAGACAAGCGTCGCGGAGGTCGGGCGTCGCGAGAATCGAACGTTGATTTCATTGACGTCGACGTGCGTCCGAAGTGGTACGTCGCTGGAGAAGCTTCATAAGCTGACGGAGAAAGTCCGAGGAGGAAACGGCGTCTCCTTTCATTGACACGGGAAGAAGATCGAATGAAGCGGCGTCATCGATATTCGGAAACACACCAGCTACGAAGAAGAGATGTGTCGTTCTTCTTCAGAGCTTATGTGTTCTTTGCGTACTTCGTCGTGGTTGAAGAAGAAGAAGAACGCTCCCAAATTCTCTCAAGGTGGAAAGAGAAATCTAACCAAAATAAAATAAGCTTAAGCCTTATTTTATTTACACAACTAAACCACATTGAATTTCAAAGGTTTAAAATTAAGATAACTCAACTCAATTAATAACCCAAGTTGTCAATATTAATTAGAGAGGAGTTATTGGGAGTTTAAAGGGGAGTTGAGGAGTTAGGGTTCGTGTGGGCCCCACCACACTTAATCCTATCAAGGGAGGTTAGGTGGATGTGGGTCCCACCTATAACTCCCTTTGGGAGGATATAACAAACATGGGTAAAAATAAAATGTGTTTCCACATTTTATTTAACCTCATTTATAATTCCCCCAAAACTAACTCTCAACCCGCATAAAATGTAACCTCAGAAAAGCTTTCCTTAAGCAAATATCAGCACTGCGAGTTCATCGGTGCCCTCAGAATTCGATTCTGGGTACTGGTTGAAAAGTTAGAAATTCCCGCTCATTCGTTCACTGAACGTACCTGAGCCAAACTTCGGAAATTAATTCCGGGCACACCGGGCCTCAGAATCAGGTACCGTCAGAAACCGCACTCTTGTAAAATTCTAAAGAAAATTAAGAAAAAATTTCCCTTGAATTTTACGGGTCTTTACATTACTCCCACCTCAGGGCTTTACGTCCCCGTAAAGATACATCAAAACTAGGGAAACAAATGAGGGTACTGAGAACGCATCTGAGCCTCCCACCCCCAAGTGCTCTCCTGGAGATTCCTATGCTGCCATCTGATGCGCACTAGAGGAATCGACCGTCCACGTAGGACCCGCTCCTTTCGATCCTCGATCTCCTTCGGAACCTCCGTAAAAGTCTCCTCATCGTCAACGTCAAGCTCCCCATGGTCAATGATGTGTGTCGGGTCGTGCACGTATCTCCTCAGCTGAGACACGTGGAAGACGTCGTGAACTCGGTGCAACTCGGGAGGTAGAGCCAGGCGATAAGCCACCTTGCCAATCCTGCTAAGGACGTGGAAGGGTCCGATGAAGCGTGGAGATAACTTTCCGCCTCAGCCAAATCTATGTTTACCACGTCGAGGTGAGACCCGCAAGAAGACGTGGTCGCCATCCTCGAACTCTAGTGGCCTCCGCCTCCAGTTAGCATATGACTTCTGTCGGCTCTGAGCTGTCATCATCCGCTCCTGGATTACCTGGACCTTCTCTGTCGTGGCCTGGACCATCTCTGGTCCCACAAGTGCTGACTCCCCAGGGTCTGTCCAGCACAATGGATATCTACATGGTCGGCCGTACAACGCCTCGTATGGTGCCATCCCGATGGTGGATTGATAGCTGTTGTTGTACGCAAAATCCACCAAGGTTAGGTGGTCCTCCTAGCTACGACCAAAGTCAAGGACACATGCGCGGAGCATGTCCTCGAGAGTCTGAATGGTCCTCTCCGTTTGAGCATCTGTCTGAGGGTGAAAGGTTGTACTCAGATATAGATGTGTTCCGAACGCCTCCTGTAATCCCTTCCATAGCCGGGAAGTAAAGAGAGCATCTTGATCAGAGACGATAGATGATAGCACACCGTGAAGCCGCATAATCTCCTGAACGTAAAGATGCCCCAATCTCTCCACTGAACCCTGATCTCTGATGGGTAAGAAGTGAGCCGACTTGGTGAGTCAGTCGACAATCACCCAGATGGAGTCGTGACCTCTGGAAGTGCGTGGAAGTCCAGTCGCGAAGTATATTGATATGTCATCCCACATCCACTCTGGATCCTCCAAGGGTTGTACCAAGCTAGCTGGTACTTGATGCTCTGCCTTCACCTGCTGGCAGGTGAGGCATCGAGAAATGAACTCTGCTACAACCTTCTTCATACCTTGCCACCAGTGCTGTCTTCTGAGATCCGGGTACATCTTCGCCACTCTAGGATGTACTGCCAAAGGAGAAGTGTGAAACTCTCTCAGCACCTATTCCCGTAAAGCGATTGGTACCATGGTACGTCCTCTGAAAAGGATGTTGCGCTCTTCTCCAAAGGAGAAACCATCAGGTGCTTGTCCTAAGGATATATGTGCATGCTGTGTCTCACAGTCATCGTCCCCACGCTGTGCCTCTCTGACCCGCTGTAGAAGTGGAGGAGTGACTGTGAGAGACTGAAGGAAGGATGCTCCATCTCTATCCACAAAGGATATCTTCAAAGAGGCTAGCTTCTCTGTTGCCTCCTTAAGTAGCTGAATGCCCATCCTCCTGCTGAGGGCATCGGCTACTACGTTCCCCTTCCCAGGAGTATAGACTATCTCAAAGTCATAGTCCTGGAGGAAATCGAGCCATCGCCGCTGTCTTAGGTTCAGGTACTTCTGCAAGAAGATGTACCTGAGACTCTGATGATCAGAAAATACTGTAAAGCGCTCGCCCATCAGGTAGTGTCACCATGTCTTCAGAGCGAAGACCGCTGCTGCTAACGCCAGTTCATGGGTAGTGTAGTTCTTCTCATGCAACCTCAACTGACGTGATCCATAGGCGACCACTGCCTGCTCATGCATGAGGACACATCCGATTCTAGTCCATAATGCATCGCAGTAGACTACGTACCCTACTCCCTCCTCATGCAACCTCAAGATAGGTGCGCTGGTCAATCTTTGTCTCAGCTCCTGGAAGCTCTGCAGACATCTGTCTGACCACACGAAGGGTTTCCCCTTCTTCTTCAAAGATGAGAGTGGTTTCGCAACTCTAGAGAAGTCTGGAACGAATCTCCGGTTGTATCCAGCTAATCCCAAGAAACTCCGTACCTCCGTCACGCTCCTGGGTGGCACCCAAGATAACACTGCCTCAATCTTTGCAGGATCCGCTGCAACTCCCGCCTCAGAGATGACGTGTCCCAAGAAGTGGACCTCACGTTTCCATAACTGGCACTTCGAGAGCTTACCATAATGCTGGTGCTCTCGGAGTGTGTCTAGTACAACCCGTAAGTGGTAGGCGTGCTCCTCCTCAGTCGTCGAGTAGATCAAAATGTCATCGATGAAGACCACGACAAATCGATCGAGGTATGGCTGAAAGATCCTGTTAATGAGGGCCATGAACACTGCTGCATCATTGGTTACGCCGAAGGGCATAACCAAGAACTCATAGTGGCCATACCGACATCTGAAGGCTGTCTTCTGCACGTTCTCATCTCTAACTCTGAGTTGATGATAGCCTGACCTGAGGTCTATCTTCGAGAACCACCATGCTCCCTTGAGCTAATCAAAGAGGTCATCATTCCTCGGTAGCGGATACTTGTTCCTCACTGTTACCTGGTTCAGGCGACGATTGTCAACACAAAGTCGCAAGCTCCCGTCCGCCTTCTTGACGAACAAAATCGGGGAAGCCCATGGTGAAACACTAGGTCGGATGAACCCCTTTCACTGCAAGTCCTCCAACTGTACCCGCAGCTCTCGAAGCTCAGCGGGGGACATCCGATATGATGGAGTCGATATCAGAGCTGTCCCGGGGTACAAGTCAATATAAAAGTCTACCTCTCTGTGAGGAGGTTGCCCTGGAACGTCGTCGGGAAAAATGTCCGCAAACTGACCAACCACTACAAGAAAACCAGGACTCTGCACGTCAACTGCTCCAAGGATGAGGCTAGCCAACTGATGAGTGATGGGCAGTCCTCTCCTCCGCAGAAGTCCATCCTGTGCTGCAAAGGCTCCCTTCTCGCCGGTGAAGGTGAACCTGCTTCCGTCGGTGCGTACACATCGCACCTTACGCCTAAAACAGTCAATCTGTGCATGGACCGTAGATAACCCATCGATGCCCAAGATGACGTCGTAAGGCCTCGACGCTGCTACAAGAAGATCCCAGCTGAAGCTCTCGCCTCCTAGAGTAAGCTCACACTACCGGCACCAGTGCGTAATCGTCGAGTCTTCTCTTGTAGGAGTCTCTAGCCATAAGGATCGAGCCAACGACTCTGTCGGAATCTCCGAGCTCCGAACAAGGGAAGCGGCTATGAAAGAGTGACACGCTCTTATGTCTATAAGTACTGTAGAAAGGGTGGAGTAGACACAGATAATACCTCGAATCATCTCGGGCACGCCGTGGTCTTAGGCCTCCGCTGCCTGGAGCTGTGCCTGTCTCTGCCCGCCAGCTCCCTTTGGTCGTGGTGGACCTCCAGGTGGTGGTGGTGGTAGAGCCTCAAAGCGCCGCCCACCACCTACTGCTCGGCCAACTCCTCTGCCTCGTCCGCCTCCTCCATGCGGACCGCCACGGTAGACCCTCTGCCTCTGCCTCGTTGGTCCCTCAACTGTCTGCTGCTCCTTGGCATGGCGCGTCGGGCAGTCACGAGCCATGTGGCCCTGCCCGCCGCACGAGTAACACTGTCTGCCTCTCGAAAGACTGGCTCCGCGCTGTGTGCCCCGCACTGCTGAGCTAGTGTCCTGAGGTCGTCTTCCTGAGGGTCTATTCTTCCTGGACCCCTGAGTCATCCGTCGACTACCTGCTGTAGAAGACTCTGCTACGTGCCGCCCTGCGGTGGGTCACGGCGCTGGTGTAGACTCAGCAAGACAGATCTCGATCAAAAGGGCATGCTCCAGTACTCCTGTCTGAGTCGGTATGCAGAGGGAGATCAGCGATGCCCTGATCTCGTGTCTCAAACCCTTCTCAAAGGTCCGGGCCCAGAAGAATGGGTCCCATACCATGTCGGTCGAGTAGCGCGAGAGATCGGTAAATCTCGCCGTGTACTGAGCGAACGTCTTGCTACCCTACCGCAGCTGAAGAAGCTCTTGAATACGCACCGCACGGAGGGTGGCTTGGATGAACTCTGAGCGGAAGAGGCTCTCAAAGTCCATCCAAAGTAGTGATGCCTCATCGTGCACCTGGAGAATCAAGCTCCACCATCGGCCCGCTGCTGCGCGCAGTAGGCTCGCAGCGAGGATCACCATGAGGTCTGCTGGTGTCCTCACTAGCCTGAAAACTCGTACGACTGCCTCCAGCCAGTCCTCGGCTGCCTGGGGGTCCATCTCCCCATGAAACCTGGGCGGTCGCTGGCGCTGAAACTCATGCAGTGCACTGAGGCGACGTGCATCGTCAACTGCTGGTGTTGGAAGTATCGGTGGCTCGGAGGGTAGTGCTACCGCCAGTGCCACTACTGACAAAGGGCCCGGCATCGAGACATCGTAGCTCGGTGGGATGTCATCACACTCAACTCTCGGAACCCTAGCTGGATACCGTCGTGGGGCCATCCTGAAAGGAAATAGGTGCGCCACGGTCAGAACAGTATACCTGGTGAGCTGATACAAAGTAATCGCAAAGAAAACTTGAAACACACACGCAATAAATGTTTTCGTGCATTAATTCAGAAATCAGAATTCAGGGCCCTGGTGTACAGATAAGTCATCCGCCGCACCAACACTGGACTCCCTGGACTGATAACCGCACTCAATACGCTAAACACTATTTCTTCACATAGAAAAGATCAGAGTTCGTGGTAGAACCGAACTCCTCTGATACCATTTTGTCACGACCCGTCCTCGGGGCCCGTTCCGGGACTACCCCAAGCCCGCCTTCCATAGGCCAGGGGCTGGCGACTAGCACCAAGGTGTAAATCCCGGTAAAAAGGGTCGGCATTGCCTTTGTAAAGTAAACAAGCACCACAGAGTAAGCAAGAGGAAAAATAAATACTATGTAAAAACAGAGTACAACTGAAATTGCGGAAAAGTAAATGGGTCAGTATACAAACCCAAACTGAAAGTAAGGTAAAACTCGAAAGGGAAAACCACAACTGTAATATAAAAGCCACTACACTGAGCTGTCCACCGGAAATCCCACCTAAAGGGTGGGTACAGATAGCTCCACTGCTCCTCGGGTCCCGATGTACGCTCCGTGCACGTCCCGCCCAGTGGTCCACCTCCTAGTACCGTCCTACTCAGCAATCCTCAACCACGATCAACGTTGTCGGTCGTCTGCAACCAACACAACATAGTGCGGGCATAGCCCGTGCAGGGGTGGGTATAAGTTACTCAGTAGGGACCCCGAGACCCCCGAAGGTCTCCCAAAATCCACAAGGATAAACCACAAAAGAAATATACAATGACGAAGTAAAAACCGACACTGCTTAGGTATATGCCCATACATATACTTATGTCATCAATTCCAATACGCTCCAACCTCGGAGCCTAAGTACAACTCTGTCCACACAGGAAAGTATACGTATTCCACACAGGATAGCAAAACGTAATCCACACAGGATAGTACAACACAATCCACACAGGAAGGTAACAGGATTCATCTTCTTTGAAAGACGATAGAGATGATCACTGATCAATCTAAGTCGTCGGACCCACAAAGGATCGATAGGTACTAACCCCCACAAAGACCCACACAGGATCGGACCCACACAGGATCTGTAGGCGCTGGTTCACACAGGACCGCTGAGCGCTGACCCACATAGGATCGGACCCACACAGGATCGGTAGCACTAATCCACACAGGATCGATGAGTGCTGTAGTCTTTGTCATCGAATCCACTAAGGATCTCTGCACAGTCGTCGTCGCGGTCACAGTAGCAATCGCAGCCAGCTCTAGGGTTCCCGCACACAACAAGCTCGTTCGGGATGGTCCGCTCCACGAGCCGAGAGGCTGATACATCAGCTATCACAATGTCCAGAGTTGATGTATCCAAATGTTCCGTTTCGTCAACAGGAACTCAATGCAATAGACGGCGCGCCAATCGGACGCCTGGTCTGAGAGTTATTGGCTTTTTCATTCCAGGGGCCCGATTGGTTTTTAAGGAAAAACCAACCCTACCATACTCAACCTGCATCCAAACCTCGGGTGGAGTATGCCAAAATATCCGTCTCACTAAGAGGAACTCAACAAAGCTGACGACACGTCATTCGGACGTCCGTAGCTCGAGATATGAGCGTTTCCGCTCCGATGGCCCGGTTGGTTTCGTGTACGAACCAACCCGGCCGAACCCAAAGTATTCCAAAACCTTGTGTGCGATATACTGAAACGACCGTCTCGATCCAAGGATCACATCGCCGCTGACGGCGTGTCATTTAGAGGTCCGTTGCCCGAGTTATGGGCATTTGAACCCAAACAGTTTGGTATCGGGGGTTTCGGGCCCGGGCCTACCCAGCCCGAGACCCCCCGGCTGGCCCGAACCGGGTTAAACAGCCCCAGACAGGGTCGACCCGGCCCAGCGCGGCGCGACGCGGCCCAGCCTGGCGGACCGGCCAAGCGCCGTTCCGGCTGGGGGCAGCGCGCTGGGCGCGCTTCCAGCGCGGCCGATGGACGAACTTTTTGAAGAAACGGGGGGGGGGGGGGGCTGCCCCCCCATTGTAACCGCGGCCCCCCCTCTTAATGGGATGCCATTCGACTAGCTGGGGGAATTAAATTCCCCCAGTTTTCTCCACTCCGGCCGGCCCGACTTCGCCGGCCGGCTCCCTCTCAACGGGATCGGAAAAGGTCGGTCCCCTTCCGGCTTCCGACATCGGCGGCCCGGTTGGCCGTCGGTCACCACGTTCCGCCGCGGCCCGGAACCGGCCACGGACTATGTCATCTGGCGCGGTGAGACGACACCGTGCCCCTCCGCCGCTGCCCTGCTCCGGAAGCAGCGCCTTTGATTTCCTTCGACGCGGTGAGACGGCGTCGTGTTCTTGAAATTTATTTCCACGGCGCGGCGCGACGGCGCCGCGCGTATCTTCCGCAATATACCGCGTGGTGCGACGGCACCAAGTTTTCTCATACCAACCTCAAGAAACCATCATGAAAAAAAGTAGGAGGGTCGGCCGTGTTTGGGAGGTCCGACCCCCTCGTGTTATTCGATATCAAAAAGGGGTTTTAATCCACGATCATCACCAAGTTGGTATTCAAGAATAATTAAATAAATAACAAAATTCCCCTACCTCGGTTTCAAGTGCGGAGCACGTCAACAATCTGCGGAAGACAAGCGTCGTGGAGGTCGGGTGTCGCGGGAATCAAACGTCGATTTCGTTGACGTCGAGGTGCATCCGAAGTGGTATGTCGCTGGAGAAGCTTCGTAAGCTGAAGGAAAAAGTCCGAGGAGGAAACATCATCTCCTTTCGTTGACACGAGAAGAAGATCGAATGAAGCGGCATCATCGATCTTCGAAAACACACCGGATACGAAGAAGAGATGCGGCGCTCATCATCAGAGCTTATGTGTTCTTCGCGTTCTTCGTCGTGGTTGAAGAAGAAGAAGAAATCTCCCAAATTCTCTCAAGGTGGCAAGAGAAATCTAACCAAAATAAAATAAGCTTAAGCCTTATTTTATTTACACAACTAAACCACTTTGAATTTCAATGGTTTTAAATTAATATAACTCAACTTAATTAATAACCCAAGTTGTCAAGATTAATTAGAGAGGGTTTATTGGGAGTTTAAAGGGGAGTTGAGGAGTTAGGGTTTGTGTGGGCCCCACCACACTTAATCCTCTCAAGGGAGGTTATGTGGATGTGGGTCCCACCTCTAACTCCCATTGGGAGGATATAACAAACTTGGGTAAAATAAAAATGTGTTTCCACATTTTATTTAACCTCATTTTTAATTCCCCCAAAACTAACTCTCAACCCGCATAAAACGCAACCTCAGAAAAGGACTCCTTAAGAGAATATCGGCGCTGTGAGTTCATCGGTGCCCACAGAATTCGATTCTGGGCACCGGTTCAAAAGTTAGAAATTCCCACTCGTTCGTTCACTGAACGTACCCGAGCCAAACTTCGGAAATTAATTCCGGGCACACCGGGCCTCGGAATCCGGTGTCGTCAAGAACCGCGCTCTTGTAAAATTCTAAATAAAATTAAGAAAAAATTTCCCTTGAATTTTACGGGTCTTTACAGAAAAGTTTTCAGAACTATTCCGTGTTTCCATTTTTTTCATATCTCATTCCAATCCAGATATACATATATCCACGCATCTATACATGCATGATTCATTATGACTCTTCTGAATTGATTAGTGGTTTCTCATAAATATATTGATTCATCAAAAGGTAATTAATTCCTATGATCCATTACACCGTTGTAATTGATCACAAGGTTATATTTCCACCAATCCTTATCATGTAATACGAACAGACAATCCCAATGTATGCCAAACAAATATTTCAATGGAAAAACCATTTCAATAAGAAAAACATTGTATTAAAACCCATTCCAATGTACCATTTAAATAAATCCATCCATTAATTAAAAAATATTATCAATTAACAAAAAAACAAGCAGAAACTTCTTAATTCATCATTTCAATACAATTATCACATCATATTACACAACAATTCATAATTACACAACAATCAAAAAACCATCAATAATGAATGACTCTTCCATGCATTGGTAACAAATTAAATAATTAATTTCAATGAATTTAATAAATGTGAAAAAAATATTTTATATTATAAAAATAAGAGTTGAGATTGAAGCCACCTACACCAGGTTTTATGATGAAAATTATGAACTACATTAAAATAGAAATGAAACCATGTTACATAATCACGAACTCACCACAAATACACTCTATTATCATAAAAAACCCAAATATATTCTTATATTTCAAAATATATCATATATATATCAAAAATAGACAAAAAAAGTAGAAAACCATAGGGATATGGATGCAGATCAGAGAAAATAGATTAAGAAATACTAGAAATGCGGAATTACTATAAGAAACTGGCATTGAATCAATTAAAGAGGCCTTTATATCACATGAAATAAAATGGGAAAGATCTGGATAATACATTTTAAATTGAAATATATGAAATACATTATCTACCACACTGAACTATGGTGTCAATTCTAGATGATATGCCACCACACCAACACATTCAATTATCCCAAAAGTGCATATGTATCTAGTGGATAAATAGTCATGCATCAAAAAATAATGATATAAAATCCTTGAAGAGGTCCTCAATAACACATGACCACACAAAGAAAACTAAAAATGCCTTCGATTTGGATCTTCAAACAATTTTTGATGTCTATGGTACATATCCGTAATTTTTACGATCAACTGAATTGCCCAAATTGTTTCATGGACAAGGCTCAACCCAAGTATTGAAGTATCAATTGTTTCCTCTAAAAAATGTGGAAAAAAAATAAAGAAATATAAATATTTATTCAAAAATATCCCTTTTCATTGAGGATTGAAATTTTTTTCTATACTAGAAATACAATAGTGTCACATTATTTTCCCATGATCCAGGAAAATAAACTATAGATTGCCACAACATGTCTTCCAATATTTCTATCTTCTTATCAGTTTCACTATTCTTCTAAGGATGATACACCTTACTCATTTTCAACTAAGTCCCAAGGGTAACCTATAAGTATTTATAAAAACAAGATTAAACCCTCATATCTCTCACTAACAATATTGAAACTGGTACTCCATGTATCTTTTCCACATACTTAATATAGATTTTTGACAATTCCTCCACCTTATGATATTTAAAAATCGTAATGAATGATCCTAATCATTGAGTTGTTCCACTACAACCAATATTGAATTGTTTTTCCGAACTGTTATTTAGAGACCTGTTACAATATACATAGCCTTTTTTCCCACTCACAAACAAGAATTTTTAAAGACTGAAACATACTTATTGGTTTTTTATTACATTCTTTTACATTCTGACAAGTTATGCTTTTCAAAAAAAACTCATCCACAATCCTTTCCATAAAGATACACTAAAAGAATGAGTTAACATATTTGTATATCATTTTTTTTCAATGATAAATAACCCATCATTAATAGTAGTATGCACGGTGATGTTGTTCCTCATAAGACCTAGGTATGACTATCTTATTTCAAAAACACAATACTAATCTCCAATTCTGCATCCAGCGCTCAATAGTCTCCCCACAATTTAATTTTGAGATCATCTATAGATATTCAAAATCAAACACTCCTACAACCATAATTTTTTTACTAAATAAGGAACCAAACAACTAGAAAAAAACCACAACATTACCTCAATATTCATCTTCCATGTTCATGTCTACTATCAAAGACATCAACAATATGTTAGTTGAATCTTCCATTATCTATCAATGTGTATGACTTTATGATTAATTCATCTACCTCCAAATATTCTTTTCCCAGTGTACACATTAGTTCATAGTTGAAAATTTAATGATACTCCAACAAACTTCATTTTCTCAGGTTCAAATCCCATAATGAGTAAATATTCATCAAGTGCTTATGATCTATGAAGATGTTAAATTTATCACCAAATATATAATGATTTCATGTCTTCCAATCATGTTCTATGGATGACAACACCAAATTAAATGTTGGGTAGTTCGTATGATGAAATTTTAACTTTCTTGATCCATAAGAAACAAAATTATATACATACATAGGAATACATCCCACCCCAGATCCTAATTCATCTTAATACACCATGTACCATTGTAGTGATTCAAGTAAAATAATGATGGTTGCTGCTATAAGGAAAAATTTATATTCATCAAAAGCCCTTTGGAATTCCCCATCTCATTGGAATTAATAATTAATATTTTAAAATTATATCATATGGATGCTATTCATGAGAAATCAAGATAGAACAGTCTTTAATAACATTCAAGACCATGAAAACTAGGTTTAACAATAATATTCATTATCAGTTTCCAATAGATAAGAGATTCAATATTTTTTGGGCCCATAAAAACTATTCTTAACATAAAAAATGGCTACAAAAGGTAAATATTTTATCTAAAAAGGGAAGTTTGATAGTTTGGCATACAAATGATGATCCACCATGATCTCTGAAATTGCCGCCAATTATTATTTGTGGTCATCCATTATCCTTGAATATACCAACATGTCTTCCCCAAACACCACCAGTAGGAATATAGATATCTCTGAAATATCCAATGCATAAATTCCATAACATCCTATGGTTCTCACACATGACCAAAAGGAATTACCATATATTCATGATTTTCATGTCTTCTTCTGAATCTTTTATTTGTAATAACTACCTTTTGAACACATAATTTGTGATAACCTGATTATAAGTAAATTTGGGAGAGCCACTAAGATCCCTTCAATATATTGAATATTTTATAATGGTGTGGATGTAAATTTCTATTATTTTCCATAAATTTTTAAGATTATGATAATCCATATAAAACATAAGAGTTCCATCATCCATTTTTTCAAATAAGATTGATGCTGCCTATAGAGAAATGCTAGGCTAAATGAACCCTTTCCATTCAATCTCATCAAAATAAACCTTCAAATCACATTATTCCATTTCTTCGATAAGATAAGATAGATGTTAAATTTTAATGGTCACTAGAATGATATCAAGTATAAACACCACTTCCCTTATATATTGTATCCTTGATAAATTTTTGGGAAACACATAGGGAAACCGATCCACAAATCTGGAAAACTATTTTCCACAATCAATTACATTAATGAAAAAGAAAATTGTTCAATATATGATGTGATATTTACTAAAACTATTGAAAAAAAATACAATTGAAACAATATTAAAATTTATCTTTCCTTTAAAAGGATGCACAACCACATATTCTGTTGTAAAATGGACCATTCCGGTAGAAAATTAAATGTGATCATTGACAATAGTCAATGAATGTAGAACCATGATTATATCAATAGAATATATTTCAATAATAGAGAAATATAATTTAAAGTTAGATTCTTCAATAGTTATAGAACATTATTTACAAGAAAAATCTATACATTATCATTGGAAAAGAAAAGTTTTATTTTTTATCACCGAAGGTGTCATATCAAATTTTAAACTGAAGAAATCAACAACGTAAGAATAAATATTGGAAAGTGATTCACAGGTATCAAACAATACTTATATAAGGGTATAAATGAAATGAACCAGACCACACACCGTACATGGTATTGAATGATCATCAACAATAACATAATCATCTCTATATAAGTTTCCAATCGCTTCACTTTGTTCCTTATTTCCCTGATGAGATTACACTACCTCAGGAGTCATTGTATTCTTGGATACACCATGGATAGCTCTGTTCGATTGATGAGATTTATTTTTCTAACCTCTTACCATTGAGGCATAAAATGCCTAGGACTCATAATAATTATCCCAACCACCTATCCCAATGGCACTATGAAAATAACACAAAAGGTTCCCCATCTTGTTGTAATTATGGAATTCTCTCAATGGTGTCATACAATTTGACTTTATGTGGACTAAAAATCACATTGAAAACATCCTTTTTGGATATTGGGTCATAGAGAAAGGTTTAATGATCCCATCTCTTGATTTTGATTTATTCACCCACCTTGGAAATATGATCCCCTCTTCCACTTGCACTCATCATTAGATATCCCACTGTTTCCCACTGGTATAAATATGTATCCTCCTCCCATAGCTCCAATTATTTCCATTTCAGCTATTGTCACTCTAATTATTATCTTTGTATGGTATGTAATTCATAGTATATAAATTATTAAGTGAATTTCATACCACATCACAGATTCAAATATGTGATCCGGCAAGGATGCGCTAGCAGTAACCTCAGGTTCAAAGCATACTTAATTTGTGAATTTAGATACATAATCTATGACATAAATATTTCCTACTACCAGAAGAATAATTTTGTTATTATTTAATTTATGAACAGATGAGTATATAATTTTTTGTATTAAAATTATTGAATATCCTTCCATGCATGGTTATGTTGTAATTTATCAAGAACATGTAAATCCCACCACTAGCATGCAAGGCCTTATAGAAATTATTTCAAATTATTTACTTTCATCTCTAACAGTTTGATAACTAAAACCATGATATGATTCAACATGTACATCCACACCTCTACTTTTTGTAGTTCAGAATCACCATAATGGATGGGTGGATTAATCTTCTAGAATTAGATGGAACTATCCATGTGCATAGTCTCATCCATCTAGACACTACTGTTCATATCTATAAATGAAAAAGAATACTTTGAATCAATTGTTGGTTATAATATGTTTGAGGTGAAACCACATTCTCCACATTATATTCACATTTTTTCTAGGATTCCTATTTGGTTCTATTCTATATAAACACGAACACATCATATGTCATAGTCTCTATTAACTAAATGATTACCAATTTCGAATTCTACTACAACATGATAACATAGTATTTCTTTCCAAAATAATTACTTTTTGATAAATGTGTATATTTGAATGCATAATTTAATGCTACACTTAAAAGGGTTTTGGGAGGTGAATTTAATAAATAATTATATAAATATTTTTGATATTATTGAAACAAAAAATATAATGTGGGAAATTTTATGAATTTAAACTATTTTATATTATATCCACTTATGGATCCAAATATATTGGGGAACATCCATGGTGGAAATTATTATAGGATTATTGGGGCTGGTAGGTGGTCAAGTATTATATTTTTGTCTTATATCTTACCCAGAATAGGGGAAACATATGTTTTTACATAGTCATATGTACATTATTGTTACATATACCATTGAAAAAGATCTTTTAATTTATATAAAATTATTTATATTATTTAATAAAATTTCCAAAATGTGTAGGGATTGAATTATGAGTTTATTTATTCTTCTTAATGGATATATAATTATTATGAGAAAATAATGTATATATTAACATAGACCTAATTTATAAGGGTTAACCATATTAATCCCCCAATAAGATAGATTTATAAACTAATGGGAACACTTTTTAGCCCATAGGGAATATTTATGACATAAGAACATTACATTATATGGTTAATTTTTTATCACATTTTTATTCAAATGAAGAAAATTTTATATTTAGAAAATCGATTAATAATGTTATCTTGGCCTATTACCAATGACCTTGGTCACATGTTATATTAATCTCCACGTGTTTTTATAAATTGAGCCATAGTCTTCATACAATATCCAACAACTGTGCGTTTTTTGAGACCCCCCTTGAATTTCATATTTAATACCATAACTCTATATCACAAATAATTATACTTTCCAAATTATAATTAACCATTTAAATTTTCAAATTCTTAGGCTAAGGTAAATCAAAAAAAATTCAACCAATTCACATTCCATTGACCTACCTCAAACCCATAACATGATTTAATCTTTTCATTAACCACATCCCCCATTCTCTATTGGAATTCCTTAAAAAAATCCTTTAATTATGCCATCATTTTTTCAGTCATCCAGGATCACATTGTTGTTATTCATGAATTTTACTATTTCATATTTTTTATTAATAATTTTATCCATTTATTGTTTCCCTTGTATATATTTTTTATCAAAAGGAATAATTCCACACCATGTGTAAAAACCCCCAAAAAATTTGGAATATTTTTTCATTGTTCAGTAATAACTCCTTTGCCTATTGAAAAAAATCGGTTCAACTAACCATTGGTCATAGAGGTTATCATTGATTAATACATTTATTATCTAATAATGATAACTGTTCTTAGAGGTTATTAGTAAGGAATCCATTTCTTATACAATAAGGGAAAATAAAATTTTATAAGAATGTACTACCCTTGATTGTAGGTTTCTATCATATTCTATTATGTTGAATATTTGATATATCAAATGGGATTTTATCATTGATATAAAAATATTTGGAATAATCATAGTAATAGATTATTTGTTATACACTAGTGAATATATTGATTTTTATTCATACAATGTTTTCTATTTCTTTTGTATGGGATGTTTTCCAAAAAAACTCTATTAATAAAATTTAAGTGTTCGGTGTGCATGATGAGATTCGAATAGTGAATAATTTATTACATAATACCTCATATGATTATTTAGTAACGATTTAATGTAACTCAGATTAATAGCAAATATTTTGACCTATATTGATTGGGAACAGGTTTGAGGAGTCTATTAATCCAATGTCCCAAAGGCCTTCAATTTTTTATATAAAATAAGATAATCCCCCTTTTTAGGGTAAGGGGGAACCCATCAACAATAGCATAAAAGAAAAAAAAGAAGAGAAGAGGGGGGAAACAATAAGATGATTGTGACAAGCAGCTCATACCCGGAGGTCTAAGGGGGTTTGAGGAGTCAAAAGATGGGGCTTTACAAAAAAAATTCAAGGATATAAATCAACCATATTAGAAGATATTTTGTTATATGTATCATGTGAGTCCATATGTATTCTTGAGGATAAGGTTTGAATCAACATCCTTTATAAATATGGGTACAATAGGGGGACACCATAACCCCAAAGGCCTACCATATTCTATGTAGAGGACTACATGAGTATTTGTGGTGTTCTATTGGAGATTAATTGGAAAAAAATGTTTTTTAAATTTATTAATTTATATTGTTTAAAAACTTATAATATGGCTTTTACCTATCACAACCCCTAGAAATAGTTCACACACTTCTCCTCTATCTTACTATCTATCTTTTTTCTCTATTCATGAATATAAATCTTACATTACCAAATTATTATATCATAATACATAAGAAGTTATATTTAGTTAGAAAAACCATTAATTGTTTTCTCTTCCCTTTATCTTGTGATATATCATTATTCCTAGATGAATTTTCTGAATATTTGGGTTTAGAGATTGTATTTGTAATTTTCTTAGGAGAAATATGGGGATTATATATGATTATGAGGACCCATAAATGTCATGTTAGACCGTCCATATCATTTCATTGTTTTTTATATGAATGTGGCATATAAAATGAAGGATTCACCATCTATGTACTCAATCCATAATTCAAATCCCATAATTATTTTTCATTTTATTTAATATGGCTAAGGTCTGTTCCATGAAAAATGTTACACTAATAGGTGATCATTGAATCGATGGTTATAAAATATATTTTTAATTCGGGATCTAATTGTTTAACCATGACATTGAACCTAAACTTCATTATAGCCATTTTATCCATGGACTCAGTACCTCAGGTGGTGTTCTAAACATTCATTTTAATGTAATTATAATGGGAATAAATTTTACTATAATTGATATGTGATAGAAATGAGTCTCTGATAAGGATAGTGTATATGAGATAAAGAACCATTAAAAATTAAATAATTTTTAATATTATTTGTTTGTTAAATGTTACAAATCATTCATTATGATGATTGTTTGGTGATGAATCATAAATCCTTAGTATCTATTTAGTATCATGACCACAATGAGAGATGGTCTGGTAGAACATTATCCACCCTTTTTGTGTTCATCATCCACCCTGAGTTGGAATAGTAGTGTCATATCAACCAATTTGGATTTGGTGATCCATTCTCCCCAATTAGGATTTTGAATTGGTGGTTACTTGTCCCCCAAGACTTGTTACCTTTAGATAGATTTTCTACCATTTAAATTTTGGTTGTCATTAACCATTTAGATATTAAAGGTATTGTTATTTAAACCACCTATAGATGAAAATAATTTTTAAATAATTCAACAAGAGATGTGTTTTGGTGTTATATTTTCCAAAAATAACAAGTTATTTGATATCTAAATGAATGTACTTAATATTTTTTTTCATTTCTATTAGTGTTTATGTAATTCATTGTTAATAAAATAATTTTATTCTTCATTTAATAAATTGATCTTCATTTAACATTTTATGTGAAATTCATGTCTAATTTTTATTAATCAATTCCCATTGATATATCATATTTTGGGAAACTATGAAATAATTATTTGAATTGGAAAATTAAGGATATTATTGTATAAGTTTTGGGATTATTTTTCTATTATGTAATAATATTTGAATCTAAATGGAAAATTTTGATATTAGACCATTTGTGAAGAAATTTCAAGGAAAAACATATTAGAACATATGGTGATAAAATGTTTTTCATTCACACAATTAACATTGAATAAAGATTAATTTTAACCATATGATAAAAAAATTCCAGGGTAATATTTTATTCTACTATGTCCAAAAATTATTTTTTTGAATGCAAGGTGATACAAGAGAACTAATATGACATATAAATTATGTCCTAATTGTATGTCTTAAATATTCATCACACCATTCTAATAATAAAATATGAATAATTAAATCAATTTGTATAATATTTTAAATATATTTGTTGAAATGTGGTCCAATTCATTTATTTCATATTAAATTAAATATAACACCATTATTAATTTTTTTCTTTTAGTAAATGGGTGAATATTGAAATATTTTTTTAATCAACTGCACAAATGTCCTTGTTCATTAATTTTTACCCAAGTATATACAATTGTAATTAATTTTGAATAATTTTACATATTTGGGTAGTGGGTGAATCAAGGTTACATGATTTTCAATTACATCATTCTTGGTGAATGGATTAATGTAGTTATTATTTTTTGTTTCAAATTATATGTTTTAAAAGATCCATTTTTATGTGAATTTATTTTTCTATTGTAAGTAGAATGAAATAATTATACATGATTAATAAATGTACTTTTTGTTCCTTTACTCAATTATTCATTAACAATTTTAAACCATTAACACATAGTGCGAATCTATTCACAAAAAATGTCTTGTTTTTCTCCTCTTCAATCCCACATCTATTAGTAAACGTATCTTATTTCATTAAGATAATTCAATCCATAAAAGGATTATTCTTGCGTATGTTAATCAAAGGAAGATGGATGGGAATGTATAGGAAGTTGTTTTATTTTATTTACACCTCTAATTTGAAATTTTATATTAGTGTTCATCTAAATGATGTATTTTTATATCCATTCTATAATAATTTGAAATATATATTTTTTGAGTGCTAGTAGTCTCCGATGAATTAAATTGATCATGATACAAATTATTTATGTTCATATGTAATTATACATCGAAATATGGAATGATTAAAATATTTAATAATATTGGGTGAATTATGTAATTAATTATATACATTGGGAATTAGTAAATATAAAATATTCTATAATAATGTTTTTTCAATCTAGACGTATAATCAAGAAATTATCAATCCATTTTCGCCAAAAATTTAATTCAAATATTTTTTGGTTTTTATTAACTTATATACAATAAATAGTTGGCCAAAACCGTGATATATATCTCTTATATGATGTTTTTTCATTAGGTGACTTCATTAGTATCTGGGGAATTGAGAATCACTTTTGTGCTACAAGTGACTACATAAAATATTGGTCAATATTTGGGATTTTCAATTTATCCTCATTAAATTAGAGATAGTTTATTCACTATTTATGTAGGAATGTATATAAAATTTTCAAGATGATAATGTTTGATAGTTATGCCTGATTCAAGGAGTATCACTTGATGTTTAAAACATAGTAACCTTGATTATGAGATTTGGAGTGATATATCATTGATCTTTGGGGTGTGTCTAGAAAATTGTTATAGTATCACATTATATTATTATAATTACATATAAATTTATCACATGGTTGGGTTATTTTAGAATTACATGAATGTAATTTTTATATTTTATTGTTTATTAGAAATCCACATTGGGTATTCAATTTTATGTAATTATTTTTAATAGACACAACATTGTTTTTAGAATACAATGTTATGATTATACTCTACTCATGTACCATAGTACCTAAGTAACATTCATGGACATTGAGTATTAAACATTATAGGGGCATTTTATTAATTATTTTTTTGGATAATGCTTCCAAGATGGAAATTTAGTATAGGATAGTACACAGGTTCAATGTTATTAACAACATTATATATTTTTAGTTTGGAACTAAAATAATTTGATCTATCCATAAGATATATATTTAATTATTTTTAATTGAATTATATCTACATAAGTAATATTTTTTGTTAAATAATTATTTTTATTTAATTTTGGGTAACACTTAAAATGTATTTCTACGATAATATAGTTGTTATATTTTGATGAATACACTTTATATTTCACCCATTATGATTTATGGTTTCATATATCATATATGGAACAATATCCACATGCTATAAATATACCCTAACATCAATTTTATAACATCAAGAATGTATGGAGTAATATTTCACGTACATAAAGATGTCTATCAGTCAATGTGGAGGTTAAATGTGTTAGAGATGATATAATTTTATATCAAAATATTATTTATTTTACATAATAATTTGGTATGTTGTATAGAATAGTAAATAATATATGGGATTTTATTCTGTGGAGTAGAAAAATCACAAACAATGGAATATGAGGACTCATTGTTCTGGTTGTAATAATATTTTTTGACAGTTAATGTAATGACCTGATCTAAGAATATCAAAACCAGTTCCATAATTTTATTAATTATCAAAATTTCAATGAATATGTTCTTAAAGGATCGATTGTTTTATTATTTTTGGATATATATATATATATATGGAAACCATTTTATAATTTTATAATGAAATAAAATATATCTCATAAAAAATTAATAAATTGCATCCATGAAAAATCATTCAAGGATTTCATCATAAAAACTAGTGGAAACAAAATAATATATGTGTACCATAAAATGATCAATAATAGTTATGTACAGTTAAAACAATCATGAACTAATAATGAATAATAACTATATAATGATTAAAAATTATAACACATTCAATTTAACTGACACGATAAAAAATGATCAATATGTCATGGAAAATAAATGAATACAGATTCAATTTAATCAAAAGGATGAGAATTAAATGTATATATTTAGTTTTTCATAGTTAATGCCATCTAGATAATAATAAGAGAATAGTAAATTAAATCAAATCTTAATTATTTTTTGAAATTTTACAAAGCCACATGGAACCATTTAGAAAATATTTTACTTAGGTATCAAAATGGCTAATGTTGGATGATTATTTTTTTAAAGGTTGGGGTTGAAGCCTCAATTTATTATTTAATGAAAATACATCTTTAGACATGGTTAACGGGGACATATTACATAGCCCGAAGGCCCAAGTCCAAGTGTCCTGAATACAAGGCTTGAAATCCCATTAAATGGCCCAAAGGACCCCTCAGTGAACATTACTACTACAGTACTCGCACTGCTATAGTACCTGCTACAGTACAGCCGCTACTACAGTACCTACTACGGTCCCTCCACCGCTATAGTGTCACCACTGCTATTGTTCCACCACTGCTACAGTACTACTACAGTTCCCCGCTACAGTACCTGGAATTTTCCTATGCCCATATTTGTTCTTGGTTCTTTTGGATGCCAAGAAGGAGCCTCTACCACTATGGTACAAGCTCATTGGCACTAATGCTGGATGATCATGTCAAAGGAGGACATTAAATAATATTTACATCATAATATCAATCAAAACATTACCATATTAATATATTAATAACACCTTTATAATTAATAATTAATTATGGTAATGATAAATTTACTGATATTACAATCCGAGAGATGGTAGACCCTACGTACACATGAGTAACATTCATATTTATTCAGTAATAGTAATGGAAAAAACGAAAAGTAATAATTAAAATTCAATAAAAATATAATTTAATAATATAATTAAATTTATATATTATTATTATGTTGAAAAATAAATCACATCATTTCGAGGAGGTAGTTGTTCACATGTCCACGAATGATGTTATTGCCTTTTCATAATATGAGACGGTAATAATGAAATTGATATAAAATAATATTAATACAATATTAAATATTTAAATAATGTCATTATTATGTTATTTATATCATCTATATTAAATATACTAGTCCTTACAAAATCCATTTAAGTCACGAATGAATCATATTACTTTTAAGGGGCGGTAGTCCACACGTCCACAAACAATGATATCAAATTCCCACAAAATTGAAATCATGAAGGTATGTTTTATATAATAATTATAGACTCATTAATATATTTTTAATATCATATATATCTTATATAAATTAAAAAACCATTATTATTCTAAACTATAAAAGGTGTTAATGGAAGAACAAATGAAATCAGTTCATGATGTGGTTGTCTTCCGTACAAAAGAAGACTGATTTTGTATCCCATTTGATGTTTGAACAGGAGGGGTGGTGGGTTCCCGATAGCAATGGCGCACCCCTACGGTGAGGATGACCGCCACGACCCCTCCCCCCATGGGGGGGAGGGGTCTTTTCCTCCTACTCACTCTCTAGGAGATGCGCAAATCTAGGGAGATTGACTTCTTTAGATCCTTGTCGGATGCGGGCTTCTTCCTCCCCGAAATCCAAGTTTCTCCGAAGGTACCTGGTTGCATTTCAGGTCAGCCTATTGTTCCGGTTTCGGTGAAGGAATTCTCTGAAGCATCAGCGTTACTTTCGTTGGATATGATTGTGAGTTTTGTGAGGCGACGACCTCTTGTGGAGCATTTTGACAAATAGGTCAATTCATATTGGGGCTTGAAACATCGTACACTTGTAGGTATCCTGGGTCTGCGTCAATTCCTTATAATTTTTTCTGATGAATAAGATTTGGGTAGGGCTTGGTCTAGAAAGTGGAAATCCTTCACTGGCCTCCCCTTCCACTTACTGCGCTGGTCTTTTGAGGCTCACATGAACTGTGAATCTCCCTATATGGTGATTTGGATTCAATTTCCAGGACATCCTCTCCCGTTCCAAAATCTTGGGTTGCTGAGATCAATTGGAAACTAGATAGGATGATTTCTATGCAGTGACCAAAGGACACCATCATTGTCACATCCCTTTTCAGCTAGAATATATGTGCAAATGGATCACTCAAGATTGCCACCAGAGATCGTCTTGATTGTTCATGAAGAGGAGTAAAGGAATGCACAGTTGATTGTATATGAATCTTGGACCCATTCTATTCATTTTGTCACATAGAGGGTCATGATGAATATGGGTTTTGAAGGAGGTCTGGGAGTGTCCAACCATCTGAGGTCCCAGATTTTCCTGTGGATATTTTTTTGAGGGGTGGTGTGGACACTACTAATTCTGGGCAAGGCAGTGCTCAGTCACCACCCGCAGGCCTGCCTCAAGATTGTCAGGCTTACCCTAAACCAGTTGGTGACATTGTCTCGCTGGTACCGGGGGAGCCTTCAGGGGAAGTTGTTGATCCTTTACCAACTACTGCTCTGGAGGAGAAGAGACAGAAATATGACGTTCTGTGTATATATTTAGGAGTGCAAGTAGGATTGAATGTGGTTAGGAGGAAGGAACCCATGTCTAGAGATGTTGTGGCTACCCCTTCAGATGATTCTTAGCCGGAAAATTGGGAGAATGGTAACTCTAAGGTTCTGAGCCATGATACTTCTATAAATAGCCATGATCGGGACACTGATGACACCTATAATCTTCAGTATATGGGCAGGGGACTTGAGCTACAGCATGACTCTGGCAAGCCCGAGATTTCAGTCCAGAACACTTCAACTAGTCTGGTGAAGGTAAGGGTTGATGATCCTATACCATGATCCCAAAACCAGTTTGTTGTATTAAAAAGTACAGATATAAGAGAGGCTCATGAGGTGAAAGAGGAGAAAACCCCCTTCCATCAATACAACAAGGGTGATATTTCTATTCTGCCAAGCAGTGATTATTCCCTTGAACTGATTGTTAGGAAGCTGGGTGGTGGTGACGCTGACCTAGATGGAGTCAACATGGCTGAACTGGATCAGTCAGCTGAGGAGGTACTAATTCAAAAGAACAGCGTGAGTTTTAAAAAGAAGAAGGGTAAAAAAGATTAATCCTCGCTCCCCCCACCTTTGGAGACCTTCTCTGTGAAGAAGCTACCGGTGTCATTTCCCAACACGGTGATAGAGGATCCTCAGGTTTTAACCAAGGGAAACGTCAATGAAATGGGTAGTTCTATCGGAAAGGTAATGAACATAAAGGAACCTATCCTTTGTTCTAAGGAGGACATGGTAGAATAATTTCTGTATGTTGACATTCCATAGGAAGAGGCTGATATGATGGGAGGAGCTGTAAGAGTGGAGGTCGACAATGAACATTTAAAGTAGATTGAAAAACAAGATTTGATCTTAATGAGAGGCTTCCTTGATAGGAATATCAGAAAAGAAGAATATATCCACACATGGGACAAAATGGGGAACCGTTTGGAAGATTTTATTGGAGAGGATCTTGAGGCTACGGTATGGCTAATTCATTAGAATCTATATAGGGAAGAAAACAATAATAGGCTAAGGCTATGTTTTGGTAACATTTCCTTTTCTTATGAGGCTTAACCCCCGGTCTAATTTGGGAAGTCCAGTCTGGACATCCTTGTTGGGCTAGAGCACTATGCCATAACATTTTCAGGACATTTGGGATACGTCTGATTTGGATAGATGGAAACATTAAGAGGGACCATGCTTGCATGGGATCGCCGAGTGTCCCACTTAGGAATGGTTGTTGTTGTTTTTGTTGCGTGTATGAGGTGGTTCTTGTTTCATTCCGGTTTTTGTTCGGGGTTGTTTGGTTGTTTTGCTGGTCCTTTTGGTTTCTTACTTTTTCCACAAGAGTGTTTTCTTTAATAGTAAAAATATTTTCCAGTATCCCATTTGATGTAACATTGTGTTAGTTTAGGTCTTAACCATAGAATAAAATAATATAAATATATTAAACCTAATTTGGTTATTATATAATCATGATATAATAATAATTTGAGAGGTAGTGAATGAAATAAAACAAAGTTTCTCATTGAAGAATCTTAAATCTTATACGGGTAACTCCTTTTAGTTTATTCCAAAACTCATCCTTGTATTTCTTTATTCCAAAAGTGGGGAATATAGGAAAAATGGGAGTGATTTTTGGAGTGTTTTTACATATTTTCCGATCCAACGTGGTATGATAGATGTGAATAAGTGGGTGTGTGGGTACCATTTTATAGTGCAAGAGTTGAATTCATAAAAATATAGTAACATAAACACTATTGGGATGTATCTATTACCACATGTTCATCATGTAATAAACCAAATTATATAACATAGATTATTTGGTGTAAATATTGGCTTAAAATAGATTTTTAAAAATATATGTGTAATTTCCCCCCATATGAATAAATTCTCACCACCAATTAGACTAATGTTTACCTTAATCATGATAACTATTTGTTATTACATTCACTATCATTTTTGGTAAAAAATACTTTTTACCACAATAGAAATTAAAAATTATTATTTTTCCAAATTTGTAAAAAAATTATGATATTAAAATCACATATGTGGATGAAAATAATTTCAAATTAATCCGCCAAATATGATGGGAAAGAAGGTTTTTAAAGTAAAAATGTTGAAAAGATCACTATGCTTTTATATCTCAATTCCACATAAAAATAACTCCAACGACCTATATTGAAAAAATATATGTAAAATTTATTTTATAAGACATTTAAAATTATAAAAAAATATAATTTAGACTATAACTTATTTACATAAGAATTCAATTTTCAAATAAATTTTAATATTTTTCATTAATCACCAATAACTCAAACCCCACAAAAAATCATCATATTATATATTTGAATTAAGAATTAAAATTGAATTTTAATTTTTCATATAATATTTAAATAATATCACAATTTATTATTAAAATAAAAACTTCATTATATTTTTGAAAACTCCCTTTAGAAAAATATGTGTTATATAAATAAAATTGGTTCATATCATATCTTATTATAATAAAATATATTCCCCGAATTGAATACAATATTCAATTTATTAAATAATAAATTTTAATTTAATTAATATACATCCATAATATTAATTAATTTAGTCTAATAATATAAAACTCATTTTTCACATAACAATACGTTTTTATGAAGATATTTACTTTATAATTGGGTTCTATATTCATTTCTAATTATTTGATCCATAAACAATTAAATGAAAATATATAAAACAAAATTTTAAAATTTATTGAATAATTTTTAGACATTTAATTAAAATAAAATTTTAATAAGTATTAAATTAAATAATAATGTCAATATTATTATATTGATTTAACAAATATTTTCAGGGGTGTAACAAAACATATCCAAATAAAGGAAACATCAAAATTAATTTTATTCTAAAATGTAACATATTGAATTTTTTTGGGGGTTTACATTATCCACACAATAAATAAATTGAAACCTCACAATTCAAACTTTATCTTAGTAATTGATTGGTTGATATTTTAATATTATATTAATGGAAAACCCATTTTGTAATTAGGGCTAATAAAAAAACATATTTATAAGAGGGATATGAAATATGAATGACTCCACATAAATTTTATTTTTAATATGAGAATAATATTGAAATCAATGAAATGGAAGATAACTCTTACTATCACATTCTTATGGAGGGTTCTAGAATTAATTAACCACAACATTGTTAATGAGAACTAATTCATAAATCGATGTTATTAAAAAGATATTTGATATAGTCCAAAATGAAGAAAAATTACCCATTTTTTTATTCAAGACTCTATTTTTTGAGTTGTATTATTCATTAACATTATATAAACATACTTATATATAATTACATTATATGTTTATCTTTTATAAGAACAATATTTTCCTTTGGCGGTGAATTGTATTATTTCTACTTCGTCTATTATAAGTTATTACATCATATGGTGATGTTATAAATTAATCTCTAGTACTTTGTCCAATGATAAACAAAAAACCACTTCGTATATTTTAAAATTACTCAAAAGTATAAGATCCTTCACATTATAAATAAGGTCATAGATTTACAAAAATGAACATATTATTATAAAATCATTATGAATTAGCTCATAATTATCACATACCAAAATTAAAAATATCTTTACAATTTATTATATTGAATCTTGATAATAGCATGAATTACAATAAAAACATATTTAAAACATGTATTCATATTTATTACTTCATTAATACATAGGTGAATTTATATAATATAAAAATCCAAAAAATTTGTAGACTCCATCAAGGATGGTATAATCCACTATTTCAGTAATTTATTAATCAGTTCCAAGGTAGTAAAAAAGTATCCAATATACTTTATCCAAATAAATAAACCAAACCTTATTATATTTACATCAAGAACATTTTATGGGTACTAAATCAGATGTTTTCAATTAAGTTAAACATTCCACTTAATCATGTATCTTAGTTCCATTTGATACATGATTTAATTTTTTTAGAAATATTATTACAGTTCTATTGTTATATACACCTCAATTCTCATAAGTAGTAGAATATTAATTAAATTACCATATGTAAAAATTATTAAATTGAAAAAAAATAACATTAATCATTCCTCAATGGGTGTATTAAAATAAAAATTTGCACCATGATCCCTTTTTTTCTTCTGAGATATATTCCCTTGATTATTGGGGAATTCATATCTGTTTTTCCAAATTTCATCAGATTTGTAGAATTTAATATTAGTGTAATCCATCATCAATAATCATTATATATCATAATGACCCTTTTCTCGACAAAAAAAACTCCCAGTACCTTCATGAATTTCAAATATTGATTCATCCCTCAGTTTTAAGAAGATTGAAATTATTACATTCTCTAATTATTTATTGATGTTTTATGTTTTTAATGGTTTTTAAAAACCCAAAAATATTATTTATTTCCCATTATATGTCTATGATCGAGAGAATTAATTTTCTGATTATATTTCACATAAAAATATTTCATCATAGGATGAAGAATGTTGAGTGACAATCACCCTTCGATGACTTGGATTATTCCTTATAACAAAATGGTTCATCTTGGACCCTTAGTTTCATATTTAATCATTAAATTACCTTTAAAACATTGTAATGGTTTCTTAATTCTTAGTGACACATTCATATTCATTTTTTATTATACAATGGTACTTCTTCTGTATATTATTTTTTTGGCCATGTGGAAAATATTTGTAAAAGAACATATCTTTAATATATTTACATTCCATGATTTTTTATCTTATTCCCCCCCAATATTCTTTATCAATGACCCCCATTGATCAAAATCACCATTGAGAAAATACACCATAGGAATAAAAATCTTCCATTAATAACATATGATGTCAATTAATAACTTCTACAGATACTTAATACATTTCTAATCAGTAATAGGATTAGTAGTGAATATAAATGATTGGAGTTTCTATAGTATAAATATATCAAACATTGGTTAATCTTATTTTGGAACATGTTTCTCCATCTATACTTGGTTACTTTTTACAACCTTACTATGATTTATAATATATCCAAAACATGATCTATTCTAATAACAGTCATATGGCTTCCATAACTGGGAAATATCTACATTCGCCATAAGTATTGAAAACATTCTTCTTTCTAGGATAAATTTTTAAATAATGAAATACTATATATTTTTTCATAAAATTATTTAGTAGAATGTATAATCAAAAAATAGTAAAATATGTATCATTAATTTAGAATTTCAACCATAGTTAATCTCATACTCATAAACAATGATTCTTTTGGTGTTCTTTTATAATTACCCAAAATGACTCTCTTATGTTTTTGTAATATAATTTATGGTTTCCTAAATATAAATACCATGGTTAATACTAAACATCATCTAATACCATATTTAGTGACCCGACACCAAAATCATGTAGCCGATGGGATGCTTTATTACATTTCCATGATTACATTTAATCAAATCTCAAAATATTGATCAGATTATCATTCATAGAAATCTCCATATATATATATAATATATGGAAACCATTATTTGTAGGAATAAAAAATAATAAATAAAAAAAATATAATAATGTGAATCCTTAAAACCTAATCACAAAAAATATATTATTCAAAACCTTGGTAATGGAAGATAAATTGTTGTGATATATGATGATCAGTATGGGTTATGTACTACTGAGGCTATCATGAATCATTCATGATTAAAAATATGAAAATATTAATAATGTAACACACAGTAAACATATATAATTTTAATATGGCTAATAATATGGAAAGGTAAATAAGTGACCACATAATCCATTTTATCATAATATGATATGAATGAAAGGATCCCATATATTTTATCATTATGGAAATATTCTAGATATCAATAAAAAATTGAATGAAGGGAATGATTAATTGTTTTATTCTATAATTTATCTGTAAATGATAACTTTACCATAAATAAAAATCCCATTATGGTTTATATAGTATTTTCTAAAAATGAATTTTTTTGGCCGACCATATCACTATTATCAAGACCTCTCATAAGATTTTTTAAAATAAATTAGTCAAAATAACATAGGGTTTCTCCATCATACTTTCATCTCATTAAACTACCACTACATCGAAGGGTTTACACTATTTTGACCCCATCAAATTTCACACACATCTATTAAATTTATTTTATATCTAACAGGTAATTTTATTCATTATAACGTTCTTCATCAAATATGTGTATTGAGTGAAGAATATTTATTTATCAATATTTCCAAAATGGTTAAATAATATCCAAAGTGAACGCCATATTTAAAAAGTTTATATGGTTTTGGTAAAAATATTATCCTTTATAGAATATTTTTTATATTTAGGATCAATTTAATATAATGTAAAAATAATTTTCACAATGATGTGATTATTTGAAGAGACAATTTACAATCATAATAAACTGTGAGATTTCAACGTTGGCATTTACCAAATGGTAATACTCAATTAAAAACACCTAGAATTATATAGTTCAAATATGAAATAATAATTACATGGATAATGAATAAATCATGACATTTAATTATATTTGGGTGGAATATACAACACATTAATGTGTACTGTTCAATAATAACAAATAAGCCTCAATGTTCTTGAAATTAATACAAACTCACTTACCTTAAGTCAAAATTGACAAACATGTATTTATATTCCAATATTGTCACCAGATGTCAATTATTATCAATATTGATATCCTTTTTAATTATTATTTTTACTTTTTTTAATTACCATACTATATAAAATTAAGTAAACAATTATCTTTATAATGATTGTTTTGACCATATTTGGATTATGTGTCAAATACGAATAAATATTGTTGACTACGGCTAATGAAGTCATTATATAACATTTATATAATAATAATAATCAAATAGTTGTCATATTTATATATTAATATTATTTGTATAATCAATCATTAAATATGGTTAAGAAAAATCAATGAACGTTGTGATCATAGAGATTGTTGTTTGTACATGTGCATGATTATTTTTCAGATTTTTGAGTAATCATGATTGAATGTTGGAATGTATAATTTCTAATTCCATAATGATAGTTATATATTAAATTGTATAATATTTAATCACATATATATAATTCTTGTAATGTAAAAGGAATCACATTTTATCGAGGAGGTGGTAGTCCAAACGTCCACATGCGATGTTATCACTTTCACAGTATCAAAGGATAATAAATAATATGTTATATTATCATATTTTTATCATATATATTCATTTAAAACATTCTTAACACATTATATACAATTAATCAACAAATACCATCTCTTTCAGGAGGTAGTAGTCCACATGTCATCAAACGATGTTTTCTTACACCCAAAAACATGAAATCCTGAATTTATATATAAGATTATCATTCTAGAATCATAAATATATTATAAATATAAAAAATATAATATAAAAAATATAAATCCATCATTATTAAAAACATAGAAATGTGGTAATGGAAGAAATAATGACATTAGTTCACAAGGTAGTAGTCAGCTATAGACACGGATAAGGACTGAGTATCACATTTGATGGAAGTGTGCGTGAGTGTAGTTCATTCCCAATGAATAAAAAAAATTCAATATAGTAATGTTATTTAGGTAAATATATAATAATTATATAATTTTAATTTAATTGGTGGTGAATGAAATAAAATATATGTTCTTATTCATGAACTTTAACTCTTATTCAAGTAACTGATTTTACTTTATACCAAAATCCTTACATGTTTTGATTTATTAAAAAGTGAGGATTTTAGGATTATGAGAGTGTTGTAATGAAATAATTTTTTTGGTCACCTTGAAGGCATTTGTTTTATAGGTGTGAGGATGTGAGAGAGTGAGTTCCCATTTATAGTGGAGGAGTAGTTGAGTTCTTGTATATATAAAAAAGAAAACCTTATTAGGATGTATATCAAATAACATGTGTCTCCAATAATAATAAAAAATAAATAAAATAGAAGATAAGTTCTAAATATGGGAATACAATATCTGTTGGAAATGATTCTATTTCATTCCCCCTTATAATTAATGTCTGACCACTAAGTAAAATATGTTTTTACTTATTCAATATAATTATGTTCAATAAGTTTCACTAATATTTGTAGTCAAAAACTAATATGAAGGAAGATATATTATAAATTAATCTTATTCCAATTATGGAATTCATTTTTCCAAATTAAAATCATCAAATTGGATTAAATTAAACTAAAATTAATCAAGTAGACGGGTAGAGAAAATTAGTTTTTTCTGTAAAAATGTTCAAAATATAAA
The DNA here is from genome assembly GCA_963277665.1 of Viscum album. NCBI lineage: Eukaryota > Viridiplantae > Streptophyta > Magnoliopsida > Santalales > Viscaceae > Viscum > Viscum album. The sequence continues at coordinate 288,510,378 of OY728138.1, forward strand.
TATTTTTTATATTTTAATTCAACATAAATATTCTTATAATGAAATTAATTATGTTAAAATATTTAATTTATATCTACTAATACTTAAAAATGTGTTTAAAATGTAATTTAAGACTATAAAAATTTTAGATGAAAAGCAAGTTTTCAATTAAAATTCCATATTTTTCACTATTCATCAATTACCGACACATCATATAAAAATTCACAAAAAATATCCCTAAGACTATTTTGATATCAAAATTTCAGAAATTTTGTTTAATTTTTATATAAAATTCATAATATTGGAAGAAATTAGTTTCAAAAATTTTGTGATATTAAAAGGCTAAAAAACTGCCTTTTGAAAAATACATGTTTTTATTTATAAAATTTGGACACTGCTTCTATTAAACTAATAAAATTTTTAGGGTTAGTGGAAAAATTATTTTGTTCAATATATAATATATATTAATTTCATAATGATCATTCCCAAATACTAAATAGTTTTATTTAACATCATGGAACTCCTTTTGTGTAAAATAATTGATTTGATAAAAGGCATTCCTTTATAATTGGTTTCTATATAAATTTATAAATAATTTTTTAGTAAATAATTTTATTAAAAAATAAAGAAATTAGTATCAAAATTTATTTAATCTATTTCATACATTTTATTTACATAGCTTCTTTAAAACTATCATCTTAAAAAAATCCATTGATAATAAATTGTAGTTTTGTAAATGTGGTCTTTCATGTTCCAAATGAAATCAAAAGAAACTCAATATTGTGTGTAATAGAAGACATTAAATTGTTGAATGGACCATTATATATTTATAGTTTTATGTGAAACATAATAATAACACCATGTTTTATTTAAATAAAGCTATAAAGAATATAATTTATTCTAAATGGGATAATACTGCATTGTTTCTGTGTGTTGCAATTAAAAATTAGAAAAATATTTATCTATTTAACAAGAAATGAAAAGATACATGATGATAATATGAAATTGAAGACATTTATAATGTCATGTTATTTGGAAATATCCAATTATAACAAAATTCCCCTATAAGATAGACATTACATTGATGATATCATCATTTTTTGAAATCTTAAAAAACTCATGATGTGATATTTCATTAAAATAATAAATTGTTTTTTTAATACATAGAATTATATATAATCATTTATAAGTAAATTTTTTATTTTAATTTTCCTAATCAAATGGAAAAATGATGATTTATTTTAGTCAAAAGGTTTTATAGTGGAACCGGTAGTAGATCATCATATAGACCCCACCATATGATGGATATCATTTGGAATTGAGAAGAAGAAAACATCAAAAATAATTTGATGGATAGGTTTTTAATACACTATAATTATGGATTTTTTGATGTTTGATTAATTTATTTTTTACGATTAGATTATCCATCAGACATACCATTAGAAAAATATTCTGTTAGGATGTATTAGTTTTTATGAGGGAACATTCGTAAAAAGGAAACATATTAAAATCATTATATATATTTTATAAGAATATATAATGTTCTATAGTTGAGTATTTTTTGTTCCAAAAAAATAAAAATGAAAATCCTAGGGCCTTAAAAATATATATTTTAATATCTAATAATAGAAAAAGGGGGTGACCATTTTTTTAATGGTATACCACTCTATATATATAATGTTCCTAACAAACACTTTTATAAATAGATTTATGAATATATATTTTTAGAAAAATCAATTAAAGGAACATTATTGGGTGGAGATGTCATAATAACTGAGTAATTTTATTATTTATTTGTTGAAATTTTATTTTGAGTATATATGTACATATTTATTAGAATGTACAATGACTGAGGATAATGAACAATTTATAAATGTTGAACTTTTTACTGGATTGGTGTTATAGGAAATTGATGTGTATATATGTTGTAACCTTGATATCCACCGTATTCGGTGGAATTTTAAGAAATGGATAGATAAATAGTCACTCTATTTTTTTAAAATTTCTATGAACATCAGACAGTGGAAGGTGAGTTATTTTGGATATGAAGTGTTTATGATTATTAAGTGAAATGTTTTGTTATAGTACAATTTTTGTAGTTGTGATATTCTAAAGTGCTAGATAATAATTTCATAAAGAATAAATTTTTTAAAGGTAGTCCATTAAATATAATTCACTAAATAATCATATGATTCAATGATATAGTGTATTATAGTTTATTTAAGACAACATAATGAAGAAATATGAAGAATAATATTAGAAAATGAACTGTATAAAAAAATCAGGATAGTTTTTTCATAAGAGGTATTAAATAAAATAGTAATGTCTTAAATATTTTTTATATTTTAATAGACCTAAGTATATCTAATTATATTTGGAAATGATAAATAATTAGGGAATATTTGACAAGTATCAGTATATAAAAATAATACATAACAATTATTTAATTAGTATTGAAATTATAATGAAATTAATAATCAATAATTTTACAAAGTATCAAAAAAATAGATCTCACACATTTGCACTTCTATAGAGACTATAAATATATGATGGAGATTACATTAAACTTACAACATATCACTGAATAAATCCATGATAATGGAGGAATTTTATTCATTTTTTTGTTTCCAATTGAATAATGTTTCTGAAGGATTTTTTTAGATAAAAGATTATCATTAAATGATGAAAATTGTAATTTTATAGATTAGTTGGTAGAGGATTATTATAATATGAAAAGTAATGTGTAAAAATAATTTTTTTCTATGAAAAAATATTGAGAGGTTCATATAATGTTAAATGAGAAGAATTGTTTTTCAAAGTGTCTTAGATTATTAAATGGTTCCATAGATCGAGGCCACCATATGTAGGCACTTTAGATAGAGTATTTTGGAATATAGATGATCCAATAGAGTGCATATAATATTAAAATCATGGAAATAACCCATGTGTATTAGTTTTATCAATGATACACAATTGTTTTGTGACTCAAATTTTGAATGAAAAATCTATAAACAAATCACACGTAGTATAATCTTACATATCAAGTGATAGAAGAGTGAAAAATGAAGTCAGATCAAAAGTTGTATTCAATTATTATTAAAAGATAATTTTTATGGTTTCATGGGAGTTTCTATTAGAAGTGGGTGGGTTCTCACAATCTGGGGTAACCTTATAAATCTTTTTTTTTACATTCTTATAAACCGTTTTTTTCATATATATGTGTTTACTATTTGGTGAAAAGGAATAATCGCATACATGTTAAAGTGGTTAGGTATCATAATGATAAAAAAATAATAACACTAACAGATGATTCAACCCCAATTTTCAATCTAGAATCTTTTGGAACATCATGTGGTATATGAGTGATGGTTCCCATAAAAAATATTTATCCTCAAAAAACTAACTTCTATTGAATGTTGAGGTATTCCTACATTATTTATTAAAAATTATCATAGATGGAACTAAATAATGATACCCTATCTTATATTTCATGGATTTTATGTATTATAAGTAACAACTATTGTTTTTACACCCATTGAGAATAATTCTATGATGATTTTTTCAAACCAGAGAAACATTGATGTCGATTAAAATGATATAAACTATATTCTTATAGATGATTTCTAATTTTTTTACATTAAGGTAATGGGTATAAAAATAAAAATGATAAATTTGGATAAGATTGAATGTTTCTACAATAGAAATAGAAATATAAAGGAACAAAATATAATAATATCGAATATAAAATTCTAAGATATAAGAAGGATAGAGGAAGAAAATATTGATGAATGCTTCGCCCATGTGAATGATGTTTAATAAAAATATTATGATTTAGTGACATATAGGAAATTATCCAATTTTTAAGATACATATTTGAACTTTTTTTGGGAAATATTAATTCTAAAATATCGAGTCTATACTCAAAAAATGATTTTTCAATTCGTGAATTGTATAACATTGTTATTTCATAGGAAATTAGAAAATCTTTAGTATCAAAAAATAATGATAATAATGAAATTGGTGTTGAATGGATGAAAATGTTGGTAATTCACATTGTTGATGTTTTATATCATTTTAATTCTCATGATAAGGATGATAATTAATTTAATAAAATAACAATGTCTATTATCTTGAAGAATTATCGCATAGGAAGGGGAATATAAGGAGAAAATTTTCCACTCATATATTTTGAGGGTGTTGAGATTGGGAACTCTTTTATTGATTTTTATTAAATAAAATTCATTTAATATTAATATAATATTAATTAATAAATAAATATAATATTCAAAAAAATTTAGGAACAAAATAAGTTCACTAGTTGAAAAATATGTTCACTCATAAAAATGAATTGTGCTACCGAAGTAGAATCAAACATAGAAGGGACTGATTCAACATATAATGAATTTTCTAAAAGAATGAAAACTATTTTTTCTAATGCTGAGAAAAGGAAAGATTAATTAAATATTAATGAAGAATATCGAGATGAATAAACTTACAGAGAATATCATATCAGATTGTAACATGTATCATGACTTGAGAAAAATCTTACTCTCGAGAAGAAAATCAGAATTGTGAAGAAATAATATGGAAAAGATATTGAAGGAAGAAAATTTGTAATTAATCCAGAATAATAGTATATATTGTAAATATTAAATGACACCAAATGAATCATTGATCATCTAATGTTAGTTTAATGTTATAAAAAAACATAATGGAAGTAATAAGAGTAAAAAAACACAATAAATACTACATGAGGATAAATTTTAATTAAAAAAGTTAAGGAAAATTTTAAGAAGGATTCAGATTTAAGAGTCAAACCATATCATTATGATAAAAAGGATTACTCTAGGAATAAGGTGATCTCTCATCCCAAAAATTATAGTAGTTCATCTAATTTTGTCAGAACCCGGTTCTTATTTTTGATGTATGGGTTTCTTCTTTTGTCTTTTCCTTAGGTGTTTTTAAGAAAATAAGTAAAATGGGGTAACATCCTAAATTTTGGAAGTACACGCCGTGTACCGTTCCACACGCCGTGTACTTCTGGCCGTGTGGGATGAGTATATGGGGCGTGTAGCCATGTCAGTGATGAAGGGTGTAGGACCCGACTACACGCTGTGTAGTGGTCCTTTAAACGTCGTGTAGTCAGTAGGAAGGTGAATAGTAAGGCCGTGGCCAGTTGTGGGGAATCACATGTTGTGTCCTCATAAAGACACACCATGTACTCATGAAGACACGCCATGTAGTCATGTCGGCAGGTGAATAGTGCCGCGCTGGCGGGAACCCGCCAGAGGACCATATTAAAAATGAAAAGTACACGCCGTGTACTTTATTTTTGCTTAAAATGGGTAGTAGCCTCCCTAGTTCATAGGGAAGGCTTAGAACGGGAAGAGAGCTTGGTAGAGGAAGGCTGGAGATTTGGAGATCTGCCGAGGGCACGACTGGAATCTATTTCTACCTCGGATGATCTCGTTATAACCACGCGGGTAATCCCTCCCTTCTCCTTAAGTAGTTATTACGAATTCTTCCATTAAAGGAAGTTATTTAAGTTTTAATGATGTTTTATTTCACCTCGTATCTATGTCATTCTTGGGCGTTTCTAGAATCGACGTTCACATATATCATTTTTTGGCATTTAAGGTAGGTGTCTTGGTGTTTATATTCTAACTATCCTGTGTTTTTGTGTGTTTTTTTAGCTACTAACCTATATTTGGGGTGTCGTGTGGATGAGTTCATGGCAATTTTAAATACCTAGAACTAAATAGGTAATTAATTGTGATAATAAACTTTTTTTTGGGGTCATTGCTTGGATTCAGGACCAGCCCGGGGGTGTCTTCCTCTGTTTAGCCGTTTGGCCAGGATACCTGAGGGTATTCCTCATTTATTGTGTGCATTACTTTTTTCTGGAGAGGAATTATATTTCAACTACTTGGTTATATGTTGGGTAGGGCCCATTTACTTTTTTATCCTGAGGGCAGATTTGTGATTAGCCTGTGAGCAACTTCTTTCGTGCCTATGGGCAATTGATTCTGTGCCTGTGGGCGATAATTCATACGCCTGTGGGCAATATCCGTATGCCCGTGGGTAGATTCTTGTGTTGGTTTCTCTTTACCCAAGGGTAGGAGTTTACGTGTCTGAGGACATTATCTGTTTACATATAATATTCACTGTGGTGATATAATAAATTAAATGATTAAATGATATTAAAATGGAAATAAAACTGGTTAAGTTAGTGACTTTTCAGTACTTCTTACTTTATTTCATTTTACTACTGCACACTGTTGTTGCATGATTTCACTCTATTGGGCATGATCCTTTACTGGGCGCTTACTAGGAATTAATTTCTCACACCCTGTTTGGGTCATGCTTTTGGACCAAAACATATTACATTTCTGCAAGTGTAGATAAGGGAAAGGGTCCTTATACAGGAAATTGATTGTTGCTGAGGAGTATGGGAGCATGGGTCTAGGCTTTGTCTCGCGATGCTACAAGCTGTTTTGTTTTGTTTTGCTGTTCTCTGTATTGTATTGTACTGCTCGTAACATGTTCTGGCTGTTTTTATAGAACTTGAGGCATGTTGCATCATCTTTATATATATATATATATATATATATGATTGTTGGTTGTTTTACTACAGTTGTTTATTTTAAATGTGAATGGATTACAATTTCTGTTGTTGTTGTATGTTTTATTCTTTCCGCTGCGCTACACATTGACCACTAAGGGCATAGTTTCACCACTATCAGACTTGGGCCCTCGCTGCTAGTCGGCAGCCTCTGGCATTTGGGGAAATGTGCATGAGGTCACGTGGCAAACCGGGTTCGGGGCACCCGTTGCATGGCACCCAGATCTGGGACGCTACAAAGTGGTCTCAGAGGAGTTAATTTTTTTTGACATACTCTTTAGAGCCTTAGTCAGGGATAGGATTAAAATGCTAGTTGGTAATAAGCTGTGCTCCGGTGTATCTAACCCGTGTACAGGGAAAATCCAGTCTACCTCATATTTTTTCAATTCTACTGATTTTTCAATTTACAATGGATTGGATTTCACCATTGGGTGATGCACTTGTGATTGTGCTGTTTATATTTTATCTATGGGTTCTATTTAGTTTCATCCCGATGAGATGAGGGTATGTCGTCTTGTGCATCATTTAGGAATATGCTATAAATCACATGTCATGCATAGTTCCATGCCATGTAGGTGCATTAGAATTTTCATGCTGTTGTGATAGTTTTTGTGCTAGAATAGCATGCTGTTGTGATAGCTTCTTGATAAATACCTACTAAGTGATAGGGTATTTTGTATGATCCGGTATATAGAATGAACACCAAACTTTGGTTTTTGGGTAGTATGGGCCCCCATTGACCGGAATTTGGTGGGTTGTTGACTGTTTATTTTGTTATAAATCAGATAAGATTTCAAACATAGATTCGTGGGGAGTATGGGCCCTCACGGATCGGAATTTGACACTTAGGTGTTGTTTTGGCAGTATTTTCTGGGTTTTGGAGAAGTTTCTGAGACATACTGTCCGGAAACCCAGTATACACGCCGGATAGTACCTTCAACACGCCGTGTGTAATCTTCTGTTCGGGATAAGAAATAAACTTTTTGAGTACAAGACGTGTACCTTGTGTACACGCCGTGGAGTCTCTTCCGGTGTCACAAACCCTGTGGGCGGAGACATGGGGAGGGAAGAGCTTGTGGCGAACACTCCATGTAGATTTTGTACATGTCGTGTAGTGTTGACCCAGTGTCCGACGTGTAACTAACAAAACGGGTGGAGGAAACCTTAACCCATACACTCCGTGTCCACTGTGGAACACACCGTGTATTCCGACCTGGGATTCGGCCGTGTAACTAACAAACAAGGGTTGGTGTAATCCTTTCATGTGCACATCGTGTCCATCTGTAACATGCCGTGTAGTGTGAGTTGTGTGTTCGGTCGTGTAACTAACAACACGGGTCAGCGAAGCTTGTCTAGTACATGTTCTGTACCTGTGGGACACGCCTTGTAGTCTTGTTCGCGGACAGACCTTGTAGAGTTAGCTGTGTGGCTGGGGAAATGGGGTGGTGTACACGCCATGTGCGGGTGTAACACGCCGTGTGGTGTCAAGCCGAGTAGTTGGTCGTGTCACAAGTGACACGGGCAGTTGGACATTACACCATACACGTTGTGTAGTCAGTATACATGCCGTGTAGTTCTGTTCAACAAGAGCAGTGTGGCTCAGCCCTGTAGAAGGACTCGGGAAGAGGAAGGGAAGTCATGTACACGCCGTGTAGTATTGTTTTGCAAATCTTGAAATGATTTCATCCTCTTGTCCACTTTTGGTTATTTGCTTTTTTTTTTATTTGATAAATCTTGAATCTAAGGCGTGTTTTGACCTCGTAGTGTAATGCCGCCTCAACGCCCACACGTTGTTCACCATGAGAGTAGTGAAAACTATACTTCAGAGATAGTGGGCCTTGGGATACTAGTGGATCATCCAGCAGAGCCAGATGTGGCACCCAACATTATACTAGACACAGGCATGGAGGTGCAATTCCTTGAAGGCTTCATGAGGTTCACGCAGACCTTTTCGGAAGCACCGCTGGCTGCCACATCTATGGACAAGCTGAATCATATCTTCCAGCAGCATCATCCACCTACATTTTCTATGGATGGCGGACCACAGGCTGTAGAGTCTTAGATGGGGTTGATGCATACTATTTTCGAGCATCTTGATACGCCTCCAGGGTGGAGGGTAATTCTCATGACTTACATTCAGCGTGATTCTGCCAAGAGGTGGTGGGATGTTACCACCCAGTCAGAGCATCACAGGGACATGTCATGGGAAGATTTTCAGGTTGTCTTCTATGAATTATTCTTTCTATAGACACTGAGGAAAGATAGAGCTTGCGATTTCATGAATTTTCAATAGGGTGCTATGTTGGTGATGGATTATTCTGCTCGCCTTACCGATATTTAGCGTTTTGCACCCGTTTTGGTGGGTGATGAGACGTTCAGAGCCAGACGCTTCGAGGATGGTCTTTGGTATGACATCCGAGCATCGGTGAATGTTTTCATGTTGCCTACTCTGCATGATATTGTGAACCAGGCTCTGATTTCAGAGAGGAACCTACGGAAAGCTGGTGGTGCGGGACAGGGTGGATCAACACCAGTTTCTGGTAGCATTTCTACTAGTAAGAGGAAGAGACAGATGAACTTCTCTTAGGGTAGTAGTATGATCCAGAAGAATGCTTCAGGTGGCCAGGTCATGTGCTACTAGTGTGGTAGAGAGGGGCACAAGAGGCCATACTGTCCATGAGACCCAATGTAGTGCTAAGCTTGCAGCAGGATGGGTCATCTGCAACGATTTTGCAGGGCGTTTCCGCCGATGGCTAGTGAGAGGGGTTCTATGTATACTCCGCGTGTGGGAGCAGGACCAGCAGCTTCTTACTAGTCAGGGAACTGGAATACATCAGGGAATGCAGGTAGATATGGTGGTCATGGTCATGGTAGCCAGAGACCAAGATCTTAGAGGCAGTAGGGCGGGACAGCTTAGGGTAGCCAGACTGTGTCACAGGGCTGCAGCACTGGGAAGGCATATGCAGTGAATCTTACCCAACAAGAGCAGGATCCCTGACCTTAAATAGTCAGAGGTACTATTCTAGTAGATTCTATTTTATTTTCAGTACTTTTCGATATGGGTGCAATGCATAGTTTCACATATGCACCCATTTTGGAGAGCCTTGGGCTCTGTGTTTCTTCTTCTTCTGATATTATGACGCTAGAAACTCTGTTGGGGACTAGGACGGCTGGTGTACGTCAGTGCAAAGAGCGCCCCCTTGAGGTAGGAGGGTGTCACTTTCTTTGGGACCTCTATGTCAAAGAGGTGACTGCTTATGAAGTCATTATCGGAATTTACTGGTTGGTTCCCTTTTGAGCCTTTATAGACTACTATCATCGCAGGGTGAGTTTCACATCCCAGAGGGAGAAAGGTTTCTATACATGGGTGAATGGGATGTTCTGACGAGTCAAGCTGGTCCAGAGCACCGTGGGCGAGGTGGAGTCACCACCCAAATTTCTAGCATATATCTAGATGATCAGGGGACTTTTCAGACGGATTTCCCTCTAGTGGTTAATCGTTTTAGGGATGTCTTCCTATATGACTTTTTAGGTCTTCCTCCAGAACGTGAGGAGGATTTCTCTATTGATATTGTATTAGGAGCAACAATAGTGTCCATTCCTCTTTATAGGATGGCTACACCAGAGTTTCAAGAGCTCAAGTGAAAGTTAGAGGAGTTACAGGCAAAGGGTTTTATCCGACCCAGTACTTCTCCGTGGGGATTTCCAGTCCTTTTTGCAAATAAAGTGGATGGTAACCTTAGACTCTGCGTGGATTATCGGAAGCTGAACTAGTTGACGGTTAAGAACCGATATCCATTGCTGAATATTGATGATATTTTTGATCAAATTCGTTGGCACGTGTGTTCTATAAGATTTACTTGAGGTCATGATATCATCATCTATGTGTCAGACCATCAGATATACCGCTTAATGAATTTTGGAGTAGGTATGGTCTGTACGAGTACATGGTTATGTCGTTCGGACTCACAAATGCGCTATCATTTTTTATGGCTCTGATGAATCTTTTGATCCATCCTTATCTAGATTATTTTGTAGTAGTATTCGTGGATGACATCTTGGTGTACTCTCACACTCGACACAACCATTCCACCCATCTTGAGATCGTATTGAGTACACTGAGAGAGCATCGGCTATATGCTAATCTCTCAAAGTGACACTTTTGGATGGACTAGATTCACTTCCTAGGTCATATCGTCTCGAAGGAAACATTTAGAGTAGACCTAGAGAAGGTGAGAGAAGTAGTTCCCTGGGAGCAGCCTAAGAACTTGTTTGAAATACAGAGTTTCTTGGGGCTGGCTGCTTACTATAGATGCTTCATACAAGACTTCGCAGGCTTAGTAGAACCGTTGATGGGTCTGACTAAGAAGGGTGTGAAGTTCGTTTGTTCGGAAGCTTGTGAGACAGCCTTTCAGGACCTAAAAGGAAGGTGACATCAGCACCAGTCCTGATACTTCTAGAGAAAGGGAAGAGCTATACAGTTTACTGTGATGCATAATGTATTGGGTTGGGATCGGTGTTGATTCCGAGCGATCGAGTTGTTGTGTACGGGTCTCGACAATTAAGGCCACATGAGATGAACTACCCAACGCATGATCTCGAGTTGGCTATAGTTGTGCATGCATTGCGCTATTGGAGACATTATCTATTGGGAGAACATTTGGTGGTTTTCACGAACCACAAAAGTCTCAAGTATATCTAACTCAGCGTGACTTGAATCTGAGGTAGCGAAGGTGGATCGAATACCAACAGTCTTTTGATTTTGAGCTTCCCTACACACGTGGTAAAGGTAATTCAGTAGCTGATGCACTGAACAGGAAGACTCAGATATAGGCTATACTGGAGGCCAGTGATGAGTGGAAGCTCATGGCCTTGTTCTTTGAGATGCATTTGGAGGTGCATGATAGTCAGGGGAAGACTTATCTTTCCTCTTTAGCTATGACTTCTACCCTCCTTGGTAGAGTGAGGATGAGACTGCTATCTAATCCAAATGCCTAGTTCTATAGGAGTCAGTGGAAAGTGGGGACACTCCTCCTAGTTGGACGATAGGCGTTGATGAAGTATTGTGTTTCAATGGATGAGTGTGGGTTCCAAGGGATATATGCGAGGAGATGATGAGAGAGTTTCATGCCTCAGCATGGGAAGTTCATCCCTGGGATAACAAGATGTACAGTGACTTGAGATGTTAGTACTGGGGGCCGGGTATGAAGAGAGATGTAGCTAGTTTTTTTACAAGATGTTCTGCCTGTCAGCAGGTGAAGGTGGAGCATCAGAGGCCTTCTGAACTGTTATAGCAGTTACCCATTCTGGAGTGGAAATGGGATTATTTCGCGATACATTTCGTGACTGGGTTTCCGAGGTCACCTAGAGGCAATGATTCCATGTGGGTTGTTGTGGATAGACTCACGAAGGTATCTCACTTTTTTCCGATCAATGAGACCTTCAGTGTTGACGAGATCAGAAGGATGTATATCTGATAGATCGTACGTCTTCATTTGGTCCCTCTTTAAATCATTTCAGATATGGATTCCCGCTTTACATCTCGTTTCTGGAAGAGTTTTCAGAAGCAACTGGGTACACAGGTGATTCTGAGCACAACTTACCACCCTCAGACTGATGGCCAGTCAGAGCGCATTATACAGGTACATGAGGACAGCTTTGTGCATGCTTCCTAGAGTTTGGGGGCTCTTGGGAGAAACATTTACCCATATTCGAGTTTTCCTATAACAATAGTTGCCAGTAAACTATTGAGATGAAACCATTCGAGGCTTTATATGTTAGGCCATTCCGATCACCCTTGTGCAGGTTAGAGGCAGGTGAGGCAGCTTTACAGGGACCACATCTCGTGTAGGAGACTTTTGAGAAGGTCTAGTTGATTCAGAAGTGGATGGCTACCACATATTCTTGTCATAAATCTTATGCTGATCTCTGCAGATGACCTTTGGAGTTCATGGTCGGAGATTAGGTTTTCTTGCATGTTTCGCCGAGGTTGGGACACCGGAGGATTAGGAGGCAAGGTAAACGTTCACCGAGGTATGTGGGGTCATTTGAGATTTTGGAGAGAGTTGGGTAGGTTGCTTATCTGTTGTAGTTACCTCAAATGTATCGGACCATGCACGATGTCTTTCATGTATCTGAGTTGCGCCGTAATAATTCAGACCCATCTCATGTTTTTCATCCCGAGGAGGTTGAGCTTGAGTTAGATGTGTCATTTGAGGAGCATCTGATTCGTATCGTTGATAGTAGGATGAAGGTTCTCTGAGGTCGGTCAGTTCCTCTCGTACGGGTGCTATGGGATCATGGCCGAATGAAAGACGAAACCTGGGAGTGGGAGACTGACGTATGTGCTCAATAGCCAGAACTATTCTGAGTTTTATCTTCGCCATCCTTGAAAGGGAAATTCGGGGACAAATTTCTTTAAATGGGAAGTTTGTAAGAACCTGGTTCTTATTTTTGAGGTACGAGTTTCTTATTTTCTCTTTTCCATAGGTGTTTTTGAGAAAATAAGGAAAATAGGAAAAAAATCCTAAATTTTGGAAGTACACGCCGTGTACTTTTCCACACGTCATGTACTTCTGGCCGTGTGGGATGAGTACACGGGGCGCGTGGCCATGTCGGAGATACAGAGTGTAATAACCAACTACACACCGTGTAGTGGTCTTTTACATGTCGTGTAGTCAGTTGGAAGAAGAATAGTAAGGCGGTGGCTAGCTGTGGGGTAGCACATGTCGTGTACTCATGAAGACACGTCGTGTAGTCATGTCGGCAGGTGAACAGTGTCGCGCTGGCGGGAAGCCTCCAGAGAAACAATTTAAAAATGAGAAGTACATGTCGTGTAGATGGAAATACATGTCATATACTTTGTTTTTTCTCATAAAATGGGCAGTAGCCTCTCCTATTCATAGGGAAGGTTTAGAATGGGAAGGTAGCTCGGGAGAGGAAGGCCAGAGCTTTAGAAATCCCTCAAGCGCACGACTGGAATCCGTTTCCGCCTCGGACGATCTCGTTGTAACCACGCGGGTAATCCCTCCCTTCTATTTAAGATGTTCTTGCCAAATATTCTTCTAAAGGATGTTATTTAAGTTTGAATGCGGTTTTCTTTCTCCTCAGATCTACGTCGTTCTTGGGCGTTTCTGGAATCGACGTTCACGTATATAATAAAATGGAATTTATGGTAGGTGGCTTGGTGTTTATATTCCAATAGTCGTGCGATTTTGTGTGTTTTTGAGCTAAGAACCCATATTTGGGGTGTCATGTGGCTAAGGACATGGATATTTTAAATACCAAGAACTGAATAGGTAATTAATTGTTATAATAAACTGCTGTTTGGGATCATTTCTTGGATCCAGGACCACCCCGGCGGTGCGTTCCTCTATTTAGCCATTTGGCTAGGATACTCGATGGTATGCCCCGTTTATTGTTTTCATTACCTTTTCCTTGAGAGGAATTGAATTTTAACTACTTGGTTATATGTTGGGCAGGTCCTGGTTACTTGTTTAGCCTGGTGAAAGAGTATTGATTAGCCTGTGGGAACTGCATTATTTAGTCTGTGAGAAACTTCTTCCATGCCTGTGGGCAGTTGATTCTGTGTCTCTGGGCGACACTTCTTATGCCTGTGGGAAATATTTGTATGCCCATGGATAGATTCTTGTGTTGGTTTCTCTTTACCCAAGGGTAGGATTTTACATGTCTAAGGAAATTAGATCTTTATTTAGAATATTCCATGTGCTAATATTTTATATTAAATGATTAAATGATATTAAAATGGAAATATAACTGGTTAAGTTAGTTACTTTTCAAGACTGCTTACTTTATTTCATTTCACTACTGCGCACTATTGGTTCATGCTTTTACACTGTTGAGCATGGGCCTTCGGTCTGTGCCTACTGGGAATTTATTTCTCACACCCTGTTTAGGTAATGATTTTCGACGGAAACAAATTATGTTTCTACAGGTGTAGATAAGGGAAAGGGTCCATATATAGGTACTTGATTACTGCTGAGGAGTAGGGGATCATGGGACCGGGCTTAGGCTCGCGATGCTACCAGCTGTTTTGCTTTGTTTGGCGGTACTCTATATCATATTGTACTGCATGTAACATGTTCTTGTTGTTTTCATAGAACTTGAGGCATGTTGCATCATCATTGAATATATATGATTGTTGGTTGTTTTACTGCATTTGTTTATTTTAATTGTTCATGGTTTACTGTTTCTGTTGTTGTTGTATGTTTTATTCTTTTCACTATGTTACACTTTGACAAATGAGGGAATAGTTTCCTCACTATCAGACCTGGGCCCCCACTGCAAGTCGAAAGCCTCTCGCATTTAGGGAAATGTGCTTGAGGTTACGTGGCGAACCGGGTTCGGGGCACCCGTTGCGTGGCACTCGGATCCGGGACGCTACTAATTTTACTAAAATATTTGGTGTTAAAAAAATGTTAGGAAATCATGGATTGGGAACATATGTGAAAAATCTATTAAATAAATAATAGTTGTAAATTTTATAATGGAAAAAAATATATAGGCTATAAAGAATGTAAATGAAAAAAATTTATGATCTTATTTTATTATATTATAGAGAATGATCATATTTCTATTGATAAAAAATGTTTGATGGGTTTTTTGGTCATTCGGAATTAGTGGTCATAACTAAAATAATAGGTTGAAGAATATTCATTTTGTTATAAATAGGTAGAATCATAAGCAGATAATTTTTTAAATAAATTCAATAAAATTTATATGCCATAAAAATATGGAATGAAAATATCTTAATATGATAGAAAACATCCCCGGAAAAATAAATATTCTTATATAGAGAACAATTGTAGAAACTTTTATGAAGATAGTTTAACAACACTCTTGGGAAAATAATATATTTCTATAATTTAAAATGAGAAAGGAATGATATTTTTTTATTAAAGACATTTCTTAATGTGACAATTATAAAAGATTCAAAAAATGAAATAACAATATATATTGTTAATATATTTAATTACATACACATGATTCGTGATAAAAACATCATGATTGATTTTGAAAATTGTAATAGAGGAGTTTTTATAATTATAAATATAGTTCTTTGACAATCCTTTCAATATGAACTGTTAAGATAAAACCTCGAAAACAAATGTTTGAGGTATTTATTTTTGCTGATCATCTAATTCATAATATTTTTATTACGAGTAAAATTTATAATGATTGAAAATATGTGGTATTTAGAAAGGTCCTCATATTATTAGATGTTTGGAATAGGGTTACCTATTACATTAGGCGAATGAACTAGTGAAAAATATTTTTTAGATTATTGAACATTGGATCATTGTAAATTGTGTGATGATAATCAAAAAAATTAATGGCATTCAAGAGTATGGAATATTTGGTTGAAAATTATTATAAAACATTATAATGTAAATTAGTTTGAAATATTATATCATCACGAAGAATAGATTATGTTTTCTGTATAACGTTTCAAAATGGAAGGATGGTTATTATAATCCATAAGAATTTATAAATTCAATCTACATGAACAGTTGAGCTCATTCATTAATATATTTGTTGATCGATGATATATGTGTCCAAAAATAGATTTTAAATTTATTACTTTTAATGTTTATTTTACTTGAATTAGCAATGTCATGTATATGTAACATAAATAAGAGGCTATAGATTTGTTCAGATCACATAGAAGTGATTTTGAGAATTAATTGGGGGTTTATATGAAAATGTTTATAATGGATAATGTAACATGATTGAATTTATTTTTTAAATAATTTCTAAATATAAATTATATTAAATATAAATAGAATACACTATACACTACTAATCATGAAGGAGTTGTAGAAATAAAAATTATAACCTTGAAGGAAGTAGGAACAAATAAGTCGGGAATGTAAAAAAATTTAATGTAATACCTGAGGGAAACCATGAGAACTAAAGTATATTTAAAAAATATATGTTTATCATATATAGAATGAATCAAGAATTAATATTTAATTATTTATAACAGAAAACCATCCCTATAATATATCATTGTTGTTTGAATTCCTTTTTTACAGATGATATTAAATCCGCATCGTGGTAAAATTGATAAAATGGATAACACTATTATATTCAAGGTATATTCACTGCATAAAACTAGTTATAAATTTTGGATAAAATAATTATAAAAGTTGGTGGATTCCTATGATGTTAATTTTATTGAAAATTAAAATTTCATAAAAAATGATATTGAAAATGATGAGGAAGGTAGTCTGAATATTTCTAATAAATTGAAATGTGTTCCAAAAAAGATAAATCATGACTCATAAGAATCATTTGATGGGGAAAGTGTATATGGAAATGAAATATTCTAATAATTCATTATATACAAAAAATAGAAACTAAAAACAAACATCGAAATTGGAAATATATTATTTATTCTTGGAGATGGTTTGGATTAGAAAATAATACATAACTCATTTCTTTGATTGAATGAGATTAAATTTGACAAGTTATTAAAAAATAATGTTTGGATGATATTAAAGACGATATGGATCAAATTGATAAATATTTATCATGGGAACATATTCCACTTATATTAAAAGAAAATGTCATTGTAACAAAATTATTATATAGGGAGATGTTTATTAAACATGGAGAAGTTTCAATTAAAAAAAGAAAGTATTGTTTGTAATGGTTATTCATTGGTGTTCGGTGAGGAAATTTTAAAAAAAATTTCTTTGTATCATGAATTGAATCTATCATAATGTCCTTATAAGTGGTTGTAAATTGATATTTTAATGATTATCAAATGGAAGCATATCAGTACTCAAAAGTTGTGAGATTGAAGAATTACTGTTCATTGAGAAACCACATGATTTTATACTAAATAATTATGAAATCACTATTTTTAAATTTAATAAACACATGTTGGGTTAAAAAACTCCACATTCCATTCTCTAAAAACATGATATATTTTTTGAAAAAGATAATGAATTATAAATAAAAAGTAAAAAGAAATATTTAGGATAATAATATAGATTAATGAACCCCTATTTTATTTTTTTTATGTTGATGATATAATAATTATGGTGATAGGTAATTTTATTAATTATGTAGTAGGGGTTATGTTTCAAATAGAGAGTGTCTGATTAGATCATAAATTGTTGCATATATTTATATAAACCAAACTATTATTAATTAAATTATAATTATAGAAAAATGATGAAGAATATGGATAAGTAAATTTTATGAGGATTAAATCTCTTCAATGGAATACAAATTTAAATTAAAAGTAATCATACAAATTCATATATCAGGAAAAGTATTTCTAATACTTGTTATAAAATATGGGCATGGATTTGATTCCCTAAAAATGTAATGTAAGAACCTTTAATTCAATAGAACGTGTGACACTAGACACTAGCAAAATAAGGTACTATAATATCCGTATAGATTATAGATTCTATATATTTAATTTAATAGAACAATGAGTTAGCATGAATTACATGGAAGATTTCCCTTCGTCAAAGCCTTCTGTTTCATGCAACACTGAGTGTTATAAAAAAATATATTATTAAAATATAAAATGGAATAAACATGATTTTAAATTAGTAGTTATGAATAGAAATATCTAACATATGAAAATTATTTTTCATTCCAATATAGAAGGTATTAATTAGTAAAAATTTAATTAGAAAATAATATAAGATGTAATAATATATATAATGAATAATTTTATAAAAATCTATTTTTAGGCTCAAATGTATTTTTATTCTTTGAGATTAAATTAATTACAATTAGTTAGTGATATTAAGGTAACACACACATATATATATATATATATATTATGTATTTAATTAAATATTTTTGATATTAACCCATTAGGTTTGATAGACATAAGATAAGAACTAAATCAATTTTATACATAAAAACTATATTATTATAAAGGAAATTTTACATCTTTTTAATATAGAAACCATTAAAATGATAATTTTAACACAATAATTTATTTAATATTTAGAATTAAACGTCTTAGTTAACCAACCTATTTTTTTAAAAAAACATGAACTAAATTTTGTCAAAACTTCCGACATAAAAATAATTTCTTTAAATAATTATATAAAATATAGAGAAAAGTGAAATAAAAGTATAAATAATCCTCAATATTGTTTTCAATCATCTATATAATTACCATAATTTTTTTTATGAATATAAATAGACATGGGTCAAATCAGACAAAAGGTATGGGACTACGTCTCAATTTCCAATGTATTGAAAATTATTTATTGTGATGAAACTATTTTATTTTATAGGGTGTATATGCTACCCTTTTAAATGATATATCATAAATCTGTATATTCTAACGATATTATAAAGTTTTTTTTAAATTAACCCCTCAAGAGGAATTTGATTTAAAATGCTTCAAAGAGGAATGAGACACATTCGAATGTTTACAGATTATTTTCCTCAAAAATAATTCTAATTATTTTTCAATGGTATTTATGTTTGAGAAAATTAAATTATCGTCATTAAATACATATTTTTTTCCCCTTGTTATTCATGGATATTTTCATGTCTTTGTACAATTTTTTCACTCTTTGGTACAAAAAATGATTTTGAATTATTTTCAAGAAAACCTGACAACATTTCTCTATTTAGTCAGATGAGTTGTTTTATTATAAAAACATGCTTTATTAAAATGGTCATAAACATTATTTTAAAATGATTTTTTAGATAAAATGTTCAACATTTTTTAAATTAATAATATTTCTAATTAAATCTTCAGGTCTCTTTCCAAACAAGGAATTCTACTAACCATTATTACATTTCTTATAGAATATATTATTTTAACTCCTATGAAATGTACATATTTATACTCCTTAATTTTTATAAAGCTTCACTTGATACTTTAAAGGGATAATTTATAATGAAATTTTTTCAAAAGTTATTTAAAAATTAAATGTTTTTTTAAATGATTTTTCAAAATAGAATGTTATATTTCTATAAAATATTATTGATGACTTTTTAAATTTTATTAATGAAAAGCCCTATATTTTTACTCTACATGGGATATGTTTTGTCAATACCATCCTTATCCATCCCCTTGATGGTTTTTGATTGATTTGTCCAAGGATAGTATTCACATTCAATTCTATGATCCCTTTTGGCACTCTTGAAATATTCAAGTACCTATGATCATTTAACATTAAATTTACCATATGTATCCATGTAATATTTTTTCAATATAAATATTTCATAATCCATATAATATTTTTTTTACAATGTTTACATTGAATGTATTTTGATTATTTCTATAAATATTAATAACATATATCTCTTATTTTTTACTGAAATTTTATTAGGAACATTACTAAATTTATTATTATATATGATATGAATTATTTGGACATGTGTGACATAGGTGGGGACCTATAATTTATAGCCCCTTCATGCATAAGTATTATAATTGGAGGAGTTAGTTGGCTAAACACAATAAATTGGTTTTTATATGATAGATAAACTATCATGTGAATGGTCTTGATAGTACGAGTTCCATGTACCTTAGAAACATATAATCCAATAATTAAGTACTTATCTCATTTAGTTTTAATTATTATTAATCCACTAGATTTTTTGTTGACATATATATATGTATACATTTCATTTTCACTTATTTAGAATCCTTGTGGTTTTGTTTCTTACCTTTCCATATTTAGTTTTCCTTATCAAATTATTTAAATGGCATATGTCTCTAGATATTACCTTACTATATTTTTTATGCACTTCCATTCGTTTTAATGATTTCATGGAATGTGTGTTTGGTATTTACCATGAAATATTGACTATTCACATTGTTTTATTATTTGTTTTGTTATATTTTTCCCTTACTGACAGTTTTACCTCACCCTTATTATTTTTCTTTCCCAATGAATCCTTGAATTGTACTATGAATGATATGTAGAGATTTAGTAGATGGATTTATGTTACCCCATTCATTTTTTATTTATTTAGAAGAAGAAAAATAGGTGGTAATTAGTGTAGTAATTTGTAATACAAGATTCATTTATGCATATGGTATACAAAAACTACAAAACAATCATTACATCATGATTTAATTCTTTGTAGTCTTTCGAATTTAAATGATAACAGACATCAGGTTTGGGATATATGGGTCATGTTTGATATAATGGAATATTGTAAACAACATTGTACTCTAATTTTATAGGTCATAGTGTTGATTATGGATAAATCTTAAAAAGTGTAATTTTAAATGATTTTTATAATCTTATTACATGCCTCATATACCTTATAGCCCCAAGACCTGATATTTTAAAAAATTTGACATTATGTACCAAATATATGAGTTATACTATGGAATATAATTTTTTAGAAAAAAATAAATTTCTATATATTTTAACGAAACGAAATCATATTGGATGACATATAAAATATGTTCTGATATGAATTGTAATGTCAATGTTATGGTTTATTGGGAAGGAGATTATAATTAATTGAAATCAAATCCAAGAGTAAAATTTTATATAGGATAATTTCATGTGATTTCATATTGTATAAGAGAAACCTCATTCTATTGAGCACATCAAAATCAGAATTTTTAATACTATACAAGATTATACTCATCTATTGTAGATGAAAAATTAATTGGAATATTTTTAATATTTATGTTTCTGCACCATTGTGGATATTTTGTGATATCCACATTGAAATTTATCATTATAAAAATTATATCCAAAACTCTAGATCAAGGAGAATTTATATTCATATTCACTATAAAAAATAGAATGTTTCTGATGGAGATGATATTATTGAATAAATTTCAAAAAATTATTAAATTGATAATATAATTACCAAATCTATAATAAAAATATAATTTTGTATTTGTAGTTGAATCATCATGTTCAACAAACAATAATTTCTTAATAATCTAAAAAAATTCACCCACTATTATTTATATTACACTGAAAACGTCGAGGGAAATTAAAAAAATTAGGATGTTTTTTTAAAAAAAATATTTAATTAATAAGATATAGTTTTTATCATAAAATAGGGTCTATTAAATTAAAAGGATAGTGAAAAATTAAAATAATATTATAAACATGATGGGAAAATTTCCCTTTATCATGGAAACAAATTTCTTATCACTGTAGATGTAAATACATCCAACAACATAAGTTACAAGGATGTTTCATATATGTAAAATCTATTTTCTGAGTGATTATAATTTTTTGAAAAGTTATAAAATTTAATATGTTAATAAAATGACCAGTGAAAAACAATATTTTTGACAAATTATATGATTAAAAATTATTTTTCGAGAGTTTTCAACAAATTCAATTTTGTATATTCAAGATATATTGTTTATGTTTTATAATTTATTTATATTTTTTTGAAAAAAAAACTAATTTATATGTGTTTTCTTGTAAACAAGGAAAATAAAATTAACATGCAATGTCACAGAAAAGGAAAAATATTGCAATTCTAATTTTTAATTCAAATTGGAATGATAAAAAAATTACAAATTTAGTTAGCATGTTCTCTGAAGAAAAAAATGATCCTTAAATCATGAAATATTGAATAACACAAGATTTTGATGAGATGAGAAAATTTTATTAGTAGACATAAATTAATGTATAATTTCTGGATATGTAGATCTAGAATTATCATGATCATAATCAGGAATATTCTAGTTGATTTATTTTAAGGTAAATACATACAAAAATTCAATTTATTCTAATAAATTTATAGACTTGGGAATAAAAGTTATATTATATGTAATTCAAAAAAACCATAAGATAAAGATTAATTCATGGAGATGATTCTAAAAAACATAAAGATTGGATTTTCTTATGTTTGAATACTTGAAATTTTTTTGATCATATTATCTATTAGATAAACCATTGGAAAATAATTCTATTATCTATTTTGAGAATTAATCAATGATAAATTTTTAAATTGAATTAGATAAAAACATCTGACAATGATTTGAGTAATAATATATAATGTTTATTTGGTGTGTTTTTGGGGTTTTATAAAATCTGGAATAATTGAAAAGTTACTCAATAAGACATATTTAAATATATTATAATGGAAAATGAGTATATGAGCATTTTTACCAGACACAATGTTTTGGAAATAATGTTATGGAAAACAGTTTCTAGAAATAGATTTCTGAAGAATTTTGAATATGCATAAATGGACTGATGATTTTTAGTGGGGAAGTCACATGATATAAGTACTACTCATGATATTAATCACTAACAATTTCCCCAAAATAGAAAATTGGATGCAAAGGAAAATAATGTATTCCAAAAAATCAAATAATATAAATTATTATGTTGATAGAGGAAAGTTAGTGTAGGAAACTAGAGAATTTAAAAGATTAAACTTTATTTTTATCCATATTCAATTTTCTTGTAGAAAATGATAATGAAATCATTAATTTGATTCAATTTCAATGGTTCAAGAACATAGGTCAGTGAATGTAGAGTTTTTTGAATTTTAAAAATGGTTTTGAAGTATAAAGAGTAATGATTGGTTACAAGACAATGTTTGATGTTGTGATGTAGCAATGATTTGAAGTGCTATTTTTGAAATTCCATTTGGTAAATTATTTATAAAGAACACCACTGGAAAAATTTTATGATGATAAAAAAATATTATATCAAGTATAGGATGAATAATTGGAGTCAAAAATTTAAAAAAAGACTATAGAATATGAAATGAAATCTTATTCGAGGTATATAATTTCTGGATCGATTTTTATGAATAATAATTACATAGGTTTATATATCATTCAAGTTTTTATATATTTTTCTATGATATAGGTAATTTTAAAATGGTTTATAGATTTCTAGAATATAAGAATAATTAATTAGGTTGTATTTATGACCATAATACTTGAGATTTGTTAACATGACCTTTAAAAGAAAAATATTTTTTTTTCAAGAGTTTTAATGATATGGAAAATGTCGAGCATATCCCACCCATTTCCACTAATAGAGATACTTTAAAACGTTGTGGGAAATTACATTGTACATATATTATTTCAATAAAAAAATTAAGATTTTTGTTAAAATTATTTCATTTTTTTGTTTCAAACCAATGAAAATTTCAAGTTGAAGAAGTTTTTATAGATAAAGGATTCTAATTAGATGACTTGAAAGTGAATTATTCAGATCACCAGACACATGATTTCCGAACAATGAATCTATCCGAAGAAAAATAAATATTTCTGGAGAATAATTTTTGAGAGAAATTTTTTTTAAACATGATTAACATAATGTTTTAAACAACTGCATATTAGGAATAGTTTGGTCAAATAGAGTTTAAAAGAAGCTTGTATACCCAAAAGAGTATTTTTGATTAGAGAATATTAGTTGAAGGGTTGATTAAAAGAGATTATGTACATACCCACTATAGGTATGATTAATCAATTTGATATAATTGTCTTGTGGATAATATTTTGTAAAAAAATTTAATATCGTGGTATTAAATATAATCATACTTATCAGGATATAAATATAGACAAATGAGATTTGGCTCAAAATTTTTACTCTCATATAAAAAACAGTTGACTTCAACAACTAATACGAGTGTAAAAGTAATTGATGTAGGTTATCACACTATAGTTGAACCATTTAAATCTTTTTTTATTGTCTTAATTCAATACATTTTCTTAGGAACGAGAGTTTACTAAAAGGCGATAAAGAAATAACACTTGTTTTTTCAGTGGTTACGATTAATATAGTTAGAAATTTATAAAAGATTATCCTAACTCTAACACCCCCATTCTATGTTGATCTATGATTCTTATGTTATTTATAAATGAATGTTAAATGGAATTGGATTGTTTTTTTTGTAAGTGATAGTCATGGTTATGTGATTTCAATAACGTGATATGAGATTTTTATTTTATTTGTTATTAATATTAGTCTACAGTGGAAGAGAGTGTGGAATCATTCCCTATATTTAGAATGTAGTACTAACATGACCATTATCATATTTCTTTAATATTATATTCTTAATATATATTTTGGATACATTATAGTGTAGGGTTATTTTTCATTTAATAATAAATATATATAGTGTATTATAATATAAAATGTTGCTGGAATAACACATAAAAATCCATTTCACAATCAATTGGTCTGAAATATTGTGTTTAGTAATATATATCATGGTGATGTTTTCTATTGTAGGATAGCTAGTAGGATGTGCTATACCCGAGTCAAGATATGTGAGATTGGAATATCATAAAGACTTTATTTAGGTAAGGGAATTTTGTTTCTATTATTTATTATAGTGAATTATTATATCTAGACATATTATAGAATTACGATATGAGTAATGTGAATGAGATTCGAGTGATAGGGCATCCTGGTAACCCCCATATATTGACTGGATGGTGGGGATTGTGTTTCCTCACAAAAAAGTAAATTTAGAACTATCTAGTTCACTTGCTCCCTTTATAAATCCATTTAAATGAGATAGTACTCATATATTAATTCACTCAAAGTAGAATGGGTTGATTTTTGTTTGTTTTAGCCATGTTAGTCTATACTGGACAGTTATAGTTAGAGCATCCATTTCTAATTGTTGATGAGGGTTTTTCATATATTTCAGTTTTATAGATATAATATATGAAAACAATATTTGGTAAAACTGAGAGGTCATGTGTAATGTGTTTGGTGATTTATGTGTATATTTTTTTATTTTTAGGGATGTTTTGGTGATTAATTTTAATCCATGAAGAACAGTATATGAGGATGTCCTTTTGCATTTAGGAAAAATAATTTAGGATTTTTTTTCTATATACCATGGTGGGTGATTTCCCTAAGGAGTTTATGAATCTTATGATTCCACATATCGGTTGGATAACTATGTGTGTGAATAAGTGTTCATTATATAATTAATAATACCTTTCACTTTAACTCAAATAATTTTTTACTGATCTAATATCTAAATATATTATATAAAAAGAACCTATTATTGAATATAATATAAATATAACAATGAAATGAGGATTTAATTTTTTTTTCTACAAAACCCTATTATTATTCACGAATAGTTTATCACACTAATCATAGATTCTTCAATATATGGAATAGTTGATACATTATGAAGAGTCTTAATAACATCCCAAGATTTGATAATATATTTTATTGGAATTAATTTCAAATTATTTTATAGATTGTGTGGCATGTAAAACTTATTTTAACATTAATTTAAGGGAAACCCAATTTTAACTTTCATTCCCTATAACATTGAGTTCCGTTCTTTACTAAATTTAAAAAATCTCTAGATTCATACAAGATAATAATATTGTATTAAAATTTTTATGATAGTTACCACTGCACCATTGGAATGGAATGAAGTAATCATGTTAAATAAGTAAATAAATTACAGTTTCAAAATGTTAATGGGATGAATTAATCTATCACAAATTATTTATAAATTAAATTAACACCAAGTGAATATAATGGCAGTAACATCATAAGTAATGAGAGAATGTATCTTATTCATATTTACTAATATTTATCTATTGGATAGTAAATTTTATATTAAATGGGATTCTATGATCAATTTCATATAAGACAGACAAGAAGAGTTCATCAAATTATTGTGTTGTATGCATGATGAATATATAAAAAAGAAAAATAAAATAATATTATTACTCTTCAATATAGATGTATCTGCAACATTTTAGTGGATGAAATATTTTAAAAATAAATTTTACCACATTTATTATTTTTATATATAAAAATAATCATCATTTTTTGATGTTAAATATCATAATTTACTTTGTCTGGGTTTTTTATTTGTGGGAGAAGTTTCATTTTTCCTTGAATAGTTAGAAACACATAATTTTAATTGAAAACTACATTTTTATAAAATTTATTTAAATAGATAAATAATATTATCAATTGGTTTTAGTGTATAATTACATAAATTGTATTTCAGTTAGATAAATTATTGACATTGGAAACAATTTGAAATGAAATCTATATATAAAACCATATAAATCGTTTGAACATATTCACATTAAAAACCATCTTTGTTAACCCATCTCTAGTTTTAATTTTAAATTTATTTATTCCACAAACGTTCTTGGAATTTGGAAAAATCAAAAAAAAATTCAATCGCAATAATTTAAAATCTATTGTCACTTAAAAATATATTTTAAAGAAAAATATTAGTTAACATAATTAAAATTAATTATATTGATTAAGGAAAAAATGAGATTACTATGTGGATAAGCACTAATAATAAGGGATGAAATGATGTAGAAAAATTTCCAAATCGAATTGGTGGAAAATAATTTGACTATATCACCTATGAGAGTGAATTGGGATAGTAATTGGAGGCACATCATGTAGGGGAGAACTTTTAATAATGTTTTCATTTTTGTATTAAAAAACCCCCAATTTCCCTCAACTATAAAAATGAACTCACCCTCTCCACTTCTTCAGACCACTCAAGCTATTTTCCATATTCAAACCGTACCCAAATAATCTCTCAACATATGTCATATAACATTATAAGACTCACATTGGGATGAAATCAATCCATGTAATTCCTTTTCTGTAAACCAAAAGGAGTTACAAGAAATAGAGGAAGTTAATGATAGATGTGACAAGTTAGACCCAAGGTAAGCTATGTATGAAGTCTCCATTTATATATGTGAGAAAAAAATTTTAAATAGAAATAAATATTTTATTTAATATGTACTAAAAAATTTGACATATTATACCATTAATTATATTATATGAATGAAATTTAATGTTTTTCAATTAATGATAATTAGTTTTGTGGTCTCAGATTCAAATTTTACCACAATTGTAAAAGAATTCACCACAATCTCCTTTAATTGAGGTATTTTTTAGTTATATGCACATAAATTCATTTATATGGTGTTAATTAAAACCATTTTACATTATATATCCATATTTTATCTATTATTATATTATTTAATGTTCATTATAACTGTATTCTTTCATGGGGGTCATGATTTAAATATTCAAAGTGTTATGCGACATATTGAATGTTCAAAAAGTTAATTACAAAATCAATTTCTCCATGTCAATATTATTGATATTATTTTACATATTTATTTATATGGATATAAAAGAGTTATAAATTTAATTTTTTTTATTTTAAATATCATTTAAAAGTTTATATGCAGAAACCTTTACATGTTTTATATGGAATATTTTGATAAATAGAAAAATAAATGTTAATTTCTTATCATACAATGAAACAATTATTTTCCACCTCTATGGAAATTAATATTAATTTTTAACTCCATTAAAATATTTCATGTTGCCTAAATGAAAACCCATCATTTTATTTAAGGTTATATTTGTATTCCAGACGTTTTTCCACAAAAAATGTGTTTCTGTACTTTAATTAGGTAATCATAATAAATGGTTATTTTTATCTAAATTATTTTTCATGTGGAATTAATTTTCTAACGTTTTTATGATGAATGAATATTAATCATGATATGGTACATTATTATTACATGAAACGGCTATGTTTGAGGCATCTTATATGAAGGATTCATCCCCATTATCGCTCATGAAACATTGGTGAGTTCAATATAACTTATATGAAGCATAGAGCCCATTTATTGATCATAGGTGAGTTAAAATGACTTATATAAATAGTGATACCAATTATAGAGCACCAACATATTTTGTAATTAAAAATAGGGAAGCAATACCTTTGGTTATTCTAATCAAAATTATTTTTTTATAGTTTTTTAGTATATATTATGGAAAGTAACCTAAATGATTCTTAACTACATTATATAGGTTTTACTAATTTTCTTAAGAATCGTTTTGTTTTTTTATGATGTGATTTTTTTATTTTATACTCTTGATAAAATTTTATGATAAAGTTAAATATTATATGAGTTTTTATATTTTTACCCAATAGTTTCCTTTAATTTTTTATACCTTACTATGATTTTGATATCATACTTTTTTTTGAAATGTTTTCAAAGGGTTTAAGGATGGGTAATGTAAGTGAAACAAAATATTGAAAGGCCTAAAAAGATTCATTGAAAAAATCCATTATTCACTATATATGATTTATATTACTTGAAACATTAATAATGACTGGAATTCTCATCTTTTTATTTAATGGTTTTATCATGTATAACATATGGACTGATTATTTAAAACACTAAAACATATAATATCACAATTGTGAGTGAATTTATAATTAATTACACAACGCAGGGTGATTTATAGTTTAAGGATGGAACCATAAAGTTGATATTAAAGGAATGGTTTATAAAATATCAGAGGTTAAGATAGAGTGAAAAGAATTCCTTTATAAAATTTTAATTAATATTTAACATTAAATGATAATTAATTTTAGGATATCCATGTTTATTCATCTGATATATATTTTTTCAAAATGGTTTTCCAAAAAAAAACCAGAAAGATTTTTTGGGATGGCCTGAAGGGAGGAAAATACTTCCAAATCACTATCACGATAAGGTTGGAATAAGAACTGAGCAGTTTTTTGTTAGGATTTATTAATAGACCTATGAGTTCAAAGGTGGTGTTATCCATGATAAATATTTATAAGACCTACCAGAAAGTAACATGATGATATTTGAGATTTTTATGAGGAGACATCATTAATCATTCTATAGATCATCAATCCCAGTTGTTTTTAGAGGATCGATCAATTACCTAAATAATATATTTAATGTCATCGGATGTTCATAATTTCAATAGGTAATTCATTATATTTATCATTTTTTAGTGATGTTCATCAATTATGATACTTAGTTAAAATAGGTATAGATAAATATTATCTTGATTCCATGAAATGGGAAACATTAAAAGATCATAATATTTACCTATGGTTATTCCGATTAGGATGAAGAAACTATTATAAGAGTTGAGGAAATAAGATGGTAATAATTTGGCCACATAAGAATAAAAAATCAAAAGATTTTTCATTTATGTACCAGGTATTATTCAACACATTGACAGTAAATTAATTTATTTTACTAATAATTAAGCCCTAGTCAACTAATAAATTTTTCTATTGATAATGTAAAATTTATGAAAAAGTGGTTCATTGTTGTGTTAATATTGAAATGGAGTTTATTGAGACCTACATGTCACAACGTGAAAAGAGTAAGAAAATTTAATTATTTAAACAAATGGAGAAGCAAATAACTAATAATTATAGAGGTTATCCAAAAACATGTTCTAGGTGTGGTAAAATACATTATTAAGAATGTATTTAAGTATCTGGAACAATCCAAAAATGATATAATAGATACCTACTCATAATTAATATACCTTATCTTCAACGAGTTAGGAAATTATACTAATCACTTTCCAAAAAAATTATTCACTGTAAATAATCACGATTTGAAGAAAAAATGGATAGATAAATAATTTTCTAAATATATTGATTATGTTGGACCAACTAGTGAATTGATGAAAGCCATAAATATCTTAGTATTTTTTAATGGTTTTACTGAATCCCAACATGTTAGGAACCCCTGTATTAAATTTTTTAATTTTGACAATACTTTTTCATCCAATTATTGAGTTCTATACATGCGAGAAGTATATATTTATTTATTATTTTAAGAAGAATACATGTAAATGTTTGGATGTAAATTTTAATATGGGTGGGTAAAATGGTTATATATTTATGAAATTATTTAGTATTAATAATAGTTATTACTATTAAACTTTAGATATAATGCATTATCTTATCACATGAATGTTTGAATTATCTTACTATGTGCAAGCCATTTTGGAATTAGTTAATATCTAAAGATAGTAGGAATATATTGAAATCATTTTGAAGGTTATGTGATCTATAATTTGGTTATTATAGTTCTTGACATATGAATTTTATTTTGGGGTACTAATTATATAGGAAAATAGGTGAATTTGTGGGGGAAATTGATAGAATGATGAATCCCTAGTCATCATGTGAATATATTTCCTTATGCTCTTTATATATATGGAGAAGAGATACTTAAACATTATGAAAATGATATTGATGTAATATTGTTAATTCATATAACTACATGATTTGATTATATAAATGAAATTTTAAACATCTATTTGGTTTGTGTTTTTCCATCGATTTCATCTAGACTATATTCTCTATCATTCCCTTTTAGTCTGCAAAAATTAGTTTTAACTTCCAAATCCTTCATTTAATTTCCCACCATTGTTCTACCTAGGTGGATACCTATATTTTTGTAACATTCAGTGACTCCTATGTTCCCAAAATTACATTTTTAAGAGGATGTTTTGTTATCACTTAACATGAAGTGGTATTTAATAATTTAACTCTCGAAATGAATATCATTTGCTATCAAGTAGAATTTTGACGGTGACATTCTTCTTAAGGTGGTAGGTTGTAACATACCAATTTTTTATGAAACACATTATTTAAATTTAATAAATTTTTTAATATATTTTGTTACAATTGAAACATATTTTTTCTTACTTCAAATATACGAAAAATTTTATCTTACATTGTAAGAAACATCGAGTTCGTTTGATAAGTTATATTACACACAATTCTGAGTAATACAAGAAAACTATATACTATTAATATTAATATGATATTTATCACCTATCTATTTGAATTGAAGGAATGAAATTGATTAACTAAATTACTATATTATAATTTGAAAATTTTTACATGAATAATTCATTGGTTACTAATTAATTATAAATGACTGAAATGAAAAAATTAAAATATCATATGTAATTTCCAAGTAATGATTGAAAGATTCATTTTACTATTTATTAATATTAATGAATTGGAAAGTAATTTTTAATTTATAATGTATTTTATATAAAATATCATATATGCTATGAAACATGATTTTATTATAAATAATTCATTTCAGAATAGTTTGAGTAATACCAAACTATAATATACAATAACTATTTTTATTTAATTGGGAAATATTTCTGTCTTTTAATGAAAGACTTAATTTAAAACCAAATTACGACAAACATATAATTTTATATGGGAAAATGTATCTTAATAATCATTATATCTAAATTTAGTGTGTGTATATATTATTTTATTTTTATGAGAATAATTATTTTTTGACAAATAAAGAAAAACATAAAATTATAATAGGATATTTTTTTCTAATTTATTTATACAGTAAAATAATATTTTTATTTAGATTAAAGTATAATTATATCAATACTAAATCAGTTTAAACAATTTTGATCATTGGAAAAAATATCATGTTGAATATGAAATAAAAAATAAGCTTTTTTTAACATATTCAGGTTAAATAAAAATCATATATCAACCCATGTGCAGGATTAAATTAAAATTAATTTCTACCAATTCTATGGTAGGAATATGGAACAATGGATTTCTAATTTTTAATCATCATAATTTATAATGTTTAATAATGTAAAATTATTATAAGTCTAATTTTTAAGTGAAATTTGTAAAAATTTATTAATATAAAAAATATGGAAGTATGATTATTAATTAGTTAATCATTAATCATAGGTTCAAAAATGAACTAGAATCATGTAAAAAACCAATTGGATGACCATAAAATGAACATATCCTATATTTTATCAAATTTGGATCATTATTGGAGCCACATAATGGAAGTGAGACCTCCTAATAGTTGATTACTTTTTATATTAACAAATATGGCACTGCCCTTTTCTATAATAAGGCACTCACACTTCCCACTTATTCACACATCAATGGCTGACTAGCTTATCGATCCCTTCAGAAATAATCTCCCAATATCCCTAATCCTATCCTATAAGTGAAATATTAGGTATAATACAATACGTGTAATCCCTGAATGTAAAGAAAAAGGATTTACCTATAAATGAAAAAGTTAAATACACACGTGAAAAGTTAGACTGAAGGTAACGGATTTTTCATCTCACATTCTACATCAGTGAGATAAATTCCATATAAACCACATTATTTTTCTAAAATATATACTACCCCTTGGGATATTTTATATCATGAATTATTTTATATTCATGTTATTTAAATGTTTCGTTCGAGAATTATTACTTTTGGGCATCTGAATCAAATGTGACCCTAGATGTATGGTATTTCATCCCAATATATTTTAATTGATGCATTTATTTATGATATGAATATTTATACTTTTATAATGTGTACATAAATAACCATATAAATTATATATCTATAAATTATATATTCCCATTTATTTTAATGGTCTTTTAAATGTTATCCATTATTTAGTCATATTATTTAAATATTCAATGTGGAATGGGACACTTTGAATGTTTAAATATGTAACTTAACAACAATTTTCACCAAATTAGTTTTCCTAATTCTTTTTTAAATTTGTATTTAAATGGATATAAAATGGTTACACATGAAATTTAATATCTATTTTTAATTTCATTCAAATGATTTCAAAAGTAAAAATTTTATGCATTTTTATATAGAATGTTGTGTCATATGAAAAAACAATATTTCATTATTAATATACATGAAATATATAGATTTTCCACTACCATGGATATTATTTTAATATTTTTATTCCTTTTCAATATTTATTGCTCATCAAATAAAAATCAAACCTTTTCATTTTTGTAATTTTTTTATTTAATAAATTTTTAAATTAATTGGGTGTTTTATTATTGAAAATGGGTTCTTATAAGATGAGGTAATATTTATCCGAATGTGATTTCTTGTTGATGGAAAAATATTTTAAATGGTATACGATAAATTTTTCTTTTCACTAGATGTTGTACTTAGGGAGTATATGATAGTATTGTGTCCAATATAACATATACGCATGGTTGAGCCCTATTATAGCTCAAGGGATAGCCTAATATAGTTTATAAGAAGTGTTGAGCCCCATTTTTTCTCATTAGAAATCACTGAGTTAGATATACCTGATATGAATTCATGATCTTCAATTATAACTCAACAATAGGAATGATATATCTTATATGAAAGATTATCCCTGTTATAGGTCTCCAATGTATAGGGTAATGACAATGTTAGAAGTTGGAATTATTGTTATCCTAATTAAAAGGGTTTTGAAAAGTTTTTATTAATATGATTATCTAAGTCACATAATTTTTTTAATTACATTATATGGGTTTTAATGATTAACTTTTCCAAAATGTATTTTTTTTCTTGTGGAAATAGATTATTTCAAGTGATCAAAGATCAATTATGATAAAGGTTCAATTATATTGGTTTTTATGTTTTTATAGAACTAACAATTTCCAGTCTTTTTATATAACTTACATTGGTTTTGTGATCATACCATGTTTTTACTATGTTTCCATAAGTTTAATGGATTCGTAAGGGAATTTATGAATATATTTTGGATGTTATTGGGACTTCCTAGGAAAATAATCCAATAATTATTTTAAATGTTTTATATTATTTAAAAACTAGATTATAATAGGAAGTTTCCACATTGTATTTTATTGGTTTTTTATGTATGATTTATGTTATAGTTATCAAATAAAATAAACATGAAAATATAAACAATCTGAGAGAGTGTAAAAATTAGGACCTAACTCAATATAATCCAATGCTAATGACCAGGTCCTTAATGACATAGTAAATTTATATTATGAGTCTTACTAGGCTTATTCTACAAGATCCCATAGAAGATAAAGAATCTCCACACCTCCCACTAAAATAGTGATCTAATCATGGAATGATCTCTAAATAATTTCTACATCATCTATGAAATATGACAGTGATCTTCCACTAGGATCATACTAGATCAAATAGTCTATATGTGAGCCTTATTAGGTCTTTATATTTTGGCATTATTCAAAGAAAGGTAATTTTAATTTCTCATGTTCCAGTTATTCATATAAATTAGATATATTCAAAAAAATAATTACCCTAGAAAAATCTGTTTCACCCTATATGAATGGGTGTCAACAGGGAAGTTTCCTCATGTCTTAAATATCATGATGTATCTAGGTCTCTGTTCTTTATATTTCTCAAGCAATTTACTTGTGAGTTTTATCAATATTCTCATTGTTTTACTATTTTCTTTAAAAATAAAAATAGAAAATAATTTCAGGAATAATATTTTGAAAAAAGGAATCTTGTAAAAACATTTCCATTATTATCATCTACAATCTTGACCCCATATTTTATGTAAATAAAATAATTCATGATTATTATCCACATTTAATCATGTTTGAATTATATTTAGAAACATCAAATAAATCCAATATTATTTTGGATTTCATTTTTCATGTGATATTTTGAAAATTATCTTATTATTTTCCAAAAAAATTGATAATTTTATTCCATTAAAATAAATCATCTTCATATACATGGACTCTTGAACTATAACATGCACAATTATTTTTGTGGTGCAAAAATCTTATTAAGACTATCTTCTTCCCCATAACTTCCTCCAATTAGCTATGATAGGATCACAAACATTATACTGATCATGATGATTGAATCCACAATGAATTATTGTTGATAATAATCTAATTTAATAGTTTTTGGAATTGAATAATTATAAAATTCTATGATATTGTTGCATTTCATAATACATTATAAGTCTTATAATATGTATAATTCATAGAGTAAAAAAATGTTTGACAACATATTAAGTTAATGTGGGATTCTCTAAAGATGTTATAAACTAAGAGTTTATGTATTATGAATGAACATTAAATGTATTAAGATAATTTTAAAACTTGTATACATAGGTTCTCATATGGACTATATACTTATGTCTTCTCATTAAGTAATACACATGGTCTACCAAAATTCATTTGTCAAACCAAATAATTATAACATTTGTTAAAATTAATTCTATAGAGCATGATTGTAATAAATTGCTGATTAACAAAAGTATACTATTTAATCATTGAA
Source organism: Viscum album (assembly GCA_963277665.1). NCBI lineage: Eukaryota > Viridiplantae > Streptophyta > Magnoliopsida > Santalales > Viscaceae > Viscum > Viscum album. The sequence continues at coordinate 288,545,878 of OY728138.1, forward strand.
TTCTTATGGGTACTTTATTTTTCTGAACATATCATAGACTGTATCACTGATTTTAAGGCTTTCATAATCTGTCCTAAAAACCCCAAATAAAATGAAAAGCTTATAAAATAATTCTCATCATACTTGTATATTCATTCCATCCTCAAATATCATTTTATAATATGATTAAAATAGATTTATTTAAAGGGATATAACCTTCCCACAACACATCCATATTAGGAAAAAATTTAACTACATGACAGTTCAAATAAAACCATTCCTCATTTCTTCATTACCGAAACACAAATTTATAAATGTGTTTGATATAAACATATATAATGGTTGTAATTTTTATTATAACGAAATTACCATACTTGTATAGCTCTCAAAAAGTTTATTACATACTACATGATTTTCTTCTCATTTTTCTCACCCCTCAATTTGTGTACACAAATAATCCCTTTTTATGGATTTTTAGGTTCTTCGTGATGAAGAACGTATTTATTTTTCAATTTATTAAAAAATAAATATTCTCACTCATATCATATAATTTTAGTAGAATATAAAAAATATATAATGGAATAAGAAGGGGTTTTATTATTCCTATGTAGATTCACAATGTATAAGAGTTTCTTCTCAACATAGGCTTTATGTTCACTTTTGTATCAATACGGGAAGTGTTCTCTTTATTTTTAAAATAGTTCACAATTTGTATTACTATATTTTCCATTTAGTAGATTAATTTTTATGAGATTTCTTATCAACCATCGTATCTAAGGGAAACACATTTCTTTATTATTAAATCATAAAAATAAAAAATTATTAACTAGATGGTATAATCCTCATAATAAATTTAATATAGTTCTTTTGTTTTCATACCTTCCACATAGTTTTTCTGGAACATTTAAATTAAAACATTTAGAAATCTATTAATGAATACCACATGATTTATATATATCGAATTGATTTCATTTGGAACAATAATATATTATTATTATACTTTTTTAGTTATTTATAAATAATCTAGGACAACAAACAATTTTATCTTTATTAACAACCACAACATCTTTAAAATTTTATTAGGACTAATTTCAATACTCTGTAAAATGTGACATGATTTTTTATCCGCAGAAATTTTTTCCCCATATTTATTTAGGTATCTTCTCCATGTATCCGAGTAGCACATAATTAATATTTGAGACACTCATTGAAGATATATTCAAAAATCATTTTCCAATGAACCAAATATTTTTTTCTAAGATATTTTAAGTTGTTTTTTTAACAAAATGTTTTCTCTAAAAACTAGTACACTTATAATCATCCTATGTCTCCCTTTATTTTTTGGTTTTTCTAATTGAAATGTAATATTATAACATAAAGTGGAGGATTTGTTTCATACCAACCACAATAGTTTAGGCTATGATATTTCACATTTATTATAAATATATATTGAGAATTAATCGGTTCTTACTCTTTCAAACTATGAAATATTTTTTATTACGGAAATAAATATCCACAATATTTATGTCTCTCAATTTTATGTGTATGTGGCTATATCATTGTGTATATTGGTCTAAATATGTTTGAAAATGTTTGTCTCACATATACTATAATATGTATCACATTTATTTTTATATATATCATATGAAGATTTGATTACATGTCCAAACCCTTTATCTCACAAAAATTGAGAAGAATATCTTTTATCCTATGAATCCATTCATAATTTTCATAATATATTATTCACATCATGTTGTGAATAAATATGAATAGATAATATCTCTTCAAACTCTTTTTCTTTTCCATTATGTTTCTATTTATGATATCTCAACATCTTTCATCTCTCAACGATTATCAATTAATTTGTCTTAATCATAGCAATATATCCATATTCTTTCTTTATCAATACTTAATATACATAAACTGTATTTTTTCTCTTTCAAAACCAATAATTTTTTTGACTTGTGAAATTTAATCAGTTAATTTTAATATTCAACATTAAAATGTTACTACGGATCATTCCATTCATCATCACAATCATTGTTAGATACATCAAATCCACTTGAAATATGACAATGTAATTTTTATCATCATACGTTTAAATTTTGATTATATTTATTCCAACCACATTATAATCAATATCCATATTGTGTTACTATAATCTTTCATCATATTTTTTTTCTACTTATATTTTTGGGGTGTATGGTCATTATCATCTAATTAATATTTTTAACTCTTCTTCATTGAAAAATGATACAAAATAAGCATTCCCATTATAGTTATTGGAAATTGGATGTGGTTTTACATATCCATTACACATTTATTTTTTGAATTTCATTGAACGAATAAAAAAAATCATTTCAAATTCAACATAATTGTTTAGAATAAAATTATTTTATAACATCTCCATACTTGACTTTTACATTTATCCTAGAATAAAAATATTTCTCATATTTTTCATCCATTTTGAAATTTTGATACTTTATCATCTCATATAAAATAAAGTTATCCTGTGAATAATATAATATCAATCCACTAATAATTTGAGGCCCAATAATTTTGTATTCAATTAATGTCAATAATTTCTCATAATTGTTTATAATGGGTGGGAGTTGTCTATATACTCCCAAAACCCATAGATTTTACTCAATTTATTATTGAACACTAAATTATAAACATAAACAATATCATGGTAAGCCATTATAGATCATCAAAAATTATCCTATGAAACATGTACTTATAATTTAATTACAATCATATATTCTTCATAGAATATTCTCAAATTGTAAAATATAAATTTGTTAGTTCAACAACCCTTATCCTTTTATACATATTTTCTGTGAGAGACATAGAAATTGAATTATATTCCATTCCAACCAAAAAATGAATATTTAATTACAAAAGAAATTAGATCTCCTTCCTCAATAAATAGAAATCCCAATATAAAAATATATCTAACTTTATGGATAAGTTATTGATGTTAGGTAAACCTCTTAGTCCTTCAAAAAGGGTAATTTATAATAGATAATTTTAGGAAACACGATCTATTTAATAAATTTTCATTACATATAATCATTTACTTCGTGAATAAAAATTTAGATCATGAATTTTATTATATACCAATTATGATAATCTATGAACGAAGTAACACTATGATATAGAGTAAATCACTCAACTATTTATATAAACTATCCAATTTAATAACATTTCATAATCATGATAATGTTACAATCTTCTGAATAAATTAATTAACCCTCACAACACATGAAATATAATATAAATAAGTCATAGCTTTTAAGGAATTCCAATGCTAGATGTAAAAGTATTCTTTTTTCGGATTGGTTATTATTGATAATCACATATTATATAACATATTTTAAATTCATTACTCTATATTTTATATAATTACGATCATATTTTCCCCCCCAATATGATTCATCTCTAGTGTTCATTAAGAGTGATTGTTGCATCACACAACCCAATTCATGTATCATCCCGCTAGATCGATATCTAATTATGATTTAAGCTTATTATTTTCCACATGATAATGACCATCCTCTATTAATGAACTGTATCAAATCATGTACTAAAATTCCTATATAGGTATGTATGTTTGGGTGTTATTTAAAACATCGTTGTAATGATTCCACTAGTATTATTCCTTCAAATAAATGTGATCTTCATAACACATTAATTTCCATCGAATAGAGATATATTCTTTTGATAAAAGCTCCCGACATTAAACCTATCATACGAATTTTATATAGTGAAGTATCAATTTTTGACTTCAATATAATTATGACAATCAATAATTAAATTTCTCTTTGTATTATCACACATTACTTTTTGGATCTTATTCAATCACAATGAAGAAATACATTCACACAAACACAGATATTTATATAGTTATAAAATAATATATTTAATAATAGTATTCAATGTGGATTTTTTAAAACTCCATGATCTCTGGTAGAAACAATGAAATTATAAAAATATTAGTAATCAGTAAAAGGATTCCAAAAAAATATCCTCCTTCAATTTTTTTTTAAACTCTCTCAAAACCATCATTGAAATTCCATATCATTTGATATTTTTTTTATTAATTCTATCATGATAACATCACATTTTTTACACTAAATATTATTCTTTATTTTTCAATTTAAATTACTCATCCATGTGTGTATAAACCAATACAATATGATGTGGAACAATTTTAGAGTTGATAAATTATCAAATGGATATATGTTTCCTCATTTACTAATATATCAGTCTATGATAAAGCAATGACCATATGAATGATCATGTTTTTTTAATCCAAAGCGAATAGATATTTTTCATGTTTTGATTTAAACTTCCATATAATTGAAAAAATCATAAATTCCATGACATTATTTTTTTCAAAAAACATTATAATTTTATTAGAAATAATAATAAAATAGGAATAAAAACATATTACACCCTCTCAATTCCAAATAGTGTCCCCTGAGAAATTCATATTCATAATATGTAATATTTACATTGCTTAATGAAAAGTATTACATTTTCTATCAATTTCCTATTCATAGAGATTCACATAACCAAATTTATTTTTGTTTTTGGTGAATAAATATTCAATATCTTATAAAATTCATATAGGTATCCTCTAGAGTCTTATTTTTTTGAAATTCATATGTTATATCTGGAAATTATTACATTGGTGCATCCCAAAGTCCTTAATTCTCTTAAATGATGTCTAATATATATTAGATTTTTTCAGATTTATCCAAACATCATCAATTCTTTCAAAATAATTTTATATAACTCATAAAAACCTACAATAATTTAAACCCAATACGTAAGGATACTATTTCCACATGGATCATTTTACCACATTATCAAATATCTTCTTTATCAAGTATAATAATACATGAAAACACCTCATTTTCATTCTGTATATAATTTTCATCAAATTTTGAGACAAAAATTTTATCATATATACTTATTATAAACCTTCATAAAATTAAAAAACATCACTAATAAAATATTATTTACCATGAATATAGAAAATTAATATTTATAATCTACATCCATAAAATTCATTCAAATATAACATGGAAAGACCTCTATCAACTATGAATGGAATATCAACACATATTAACATCATCTTATTTTATTAAATAATATCACGTTATTGAAAAAAAATTCAATTAAAACTTATTTATAAATAAATCCCCTCAAATATGTTTTCATATTTATTCAATATGTCACAATCATAAAAAAATGGGTTCTTTATTATTATTATTTTGAGTGGTGAAGCTTTCAGGGTTTGGGATTTTAGGAAGTCATAATGAATTATTTTTTATCATACACAAATATTAACATGAACCTATACATCATGGATGTTATGAATTAGGATTGAATTATGGAGTACATGTAGATATATTATAGACTATGATGGAAGAATTTTTTAGAGACAATATTGGTTCATAGGGTAACACATAGATAATGTATTTTTTGTATCTACAAGATGGAGAAAGTATGGAATGTTAGAGTTCAGTTTCATTTATTCCATTGAGAGTTACTATATAAATAGATTCCCATAAGTGAAAAATGTATGGGTACATTTTGGGTGAATGGTATAGGAATCCAATAGTGTGTCATTATTATTTTTAAATAAGTATCATACATAGGTTATTTGGAATAGAGAATTATTTTTTATTGTGAGAGTAAATGCAAATTGAATCATTGCTTATGGGGTTGGCTAGAAGTACTAATGTAGTATGCATGTTGGGGTTCCTATATCCACTTGGTTCCTATAAGAGGATATAGTACCAACGGTCAAGTTTATGTACCCATGTCGGGTGACTCTTTTTTAGGAAATAAGGTGATGGATTTATAGATACATATTTCAAGACATAGTCATGTTATCGATTATATTCATTTCCACTGGATTGAGGGAAACTCAACAGTTCATGGTATACTTCTTTATTACACTAACCCTGCCATAATTTTTATATTATATAGGTGTATCACAATCATTCCAATATTTGAAATTGTTGGCAGATTTTTTGTTATATGGTCCATTAATGAATGGGTAAATTTGTATTGAAAGGCACTTATGGGTGGGATCGGGTGGTATGTATATATTTCCATAGTGTATTTAGTGATAAGTTGATGCATGTTTATTTTAAATTAAATTATGTTGTCGATGTGTAGTATTGATACGATCCTCGAAATGGATTCAATGAGTCATTTTCTAGAAAAAATAACAATAAAAATGGTTTCATATCCTTGGAATCCTTGGTGGAGGATTATTAGTCGTACATAGAGAAGTGGGATTTGATGAACGGTTAATTGAGAACTTATAATGTGTAGTGTGTGGTGATATTAGAATATTTTCTATAATTGTAATAAAACTAGAGGAAGAATGAAAATATTTCAATTTTCTTATTTTCAACCAGTTTAGTAATTATTTACCTAAGGATTTATCACGTCTTCTATTCCATTGGGGTAATAAATTTATGATCGATCTTAGGCCACCCATGTAACTCCTACCCACATCACCTTAAATGTAGATCATATATAGCTACAAGTTTTAAATGTTAAACATGGTGATCTAGATATGAAAAAGGGATTTATTTAAAGAATATCTCTTTAAGGTTATATTTTATTGTTTTCCATGATGTTTTATGGTTAATTTAATTTTTCTATGTGATCTAGATTCTAAACCAATTGATGTTTAAAAAAGGTATCATCTCTTAGGTGTTGATGCCCCTTTTTTTAATATAAGGGGATTTAGGTGATTATTCAGGATGGCCTCTGAGTCATGTTATGATTATATGTTGTTAATTTCCTATAATATTTTGATTATTGTTTTCTATTTTAGGTGTGTCCTAGAAGAGAAGAATGTTATTCTATTAGGGTTAATGAATTCTTAAACTATATTAATATCCCCACACAATAAGTATTCATATTGTATGGATTGTATCATGTATTTTTTCCTTGAAAATATTATCCTATATTCAAATTCAAGATAGGATCATTATCTCCATTTGGGTATCATATTGTGTGGAGTGGAGGAGAACAGATTTTATACCAATATTAGAAAGATCTAGTTCTAGATCGAAGAATTTTTCTTCTTGGCAAATTTATAGTGAATGTATTTTCAATAGGACCAATATATATTGAGTCAATGGTTTTTTGATAGTAAACCAAAAAAAAGTCAGTATATTTAGTGTTATTGAAATTTTATTTTACTATTGTAGTTCCATATATGAATTATTCAATATTTTGGTAATGATGATATACTTAACAATGAAGTGGGACATGTTTGAGCGGTCAAATTCCTATGATACGTCATTCCATGTTCTAGAAGGCTTGTTTATAGATATGATTATACATAACACACCTAATCTAGATAATGATTATTTTATGTATATTGATAGATTATAAATAAAAAATTGTAAAATTATGAAGTTGATCGTGGATGTAATGTCATATTGGTTTGGATTATGAGTACACATGACTAGATCTAAACCACACATGTTCATGACATGATGTTTTTTATTTAAGTTATATGATGTTGTTGTCACCGCCTTTTGTAAAATAGGATCATGATATATATAGACTAAATAATCCAAATGTATATATTTTATCTATATAATTTGATCCTTCTATATAGGGGGTGTATATTAAAATAGATCTATTAATTCTGATATATATTTCACCCTGTGGAATGAAATATTTGTCAAATTTGTTATGTAGGAAATTTATTATCGATGTGGTCTCTGTAGTTAGTATTCATTGGTAGGTGATGAAATTATTCAATTATCCAAATACTATTATTCGAGAGTATCATGTAAGACAAACCATGTAATCATTAATTTTTTACTTATTTAGTGCATTATTAGGTGAATGTGAGTCATATATCTAACTCAAATCTTCTAGTGATGAGAGATAATTAATTTCATGGTGATAGTCTACTTGATTTATCGCTATATTCTGAAGATATCATTTATATATCATGTGGTGTGGCATTCCCTTATGTCATACATGATAAGTAGATGTGTGAAGCCCAAAAACAAACAAGTGTTAGTCAACTGAGGCTTACTTGAAGTAAAAGGGATTCTAAGGATAATATTAGTTGACTAATATAAAGAAGGATAAAATCGGGTAAGTTTCATGATGTCCCACCTATTATTAGGAAACATCTATGATTCAATGACCAACATGTACCCCTAAAATTTTACCCATTCCCATATTGATATAGGCTAATGTGTGATGGATTTTATGATAATTTGATTGAGTTAATATCATTGTAGTAATGTGTTCCTTTTTATCCACGACTTTAGGATGGATTTATTCCATTTATAATTAATATGGTAAAACAATAATATCATCCTAATGATTATGTTTTATATATGGGGTATAATAATTTTTAATTGGGAGATTAGTATCATCCATTCCAATTAAAAAAATATTCATGAAATGTTCTTTATAAAATATATATAAATTGTGTTTCATACATTGGAACATTTAATTATTTTATAATTTCCTCAGGACAATGATAAATTCAGAAAAACTATAGTTGTTATTTGAAGGAAAATTGTGACCATAAAAAATTTATTTTGACATTACATTAGATATTCATCATGCTCTTATAAAGTTTTTTAATAATAAAAGTAATCTGCAAACAATTAGGATAGATTTGTTTTTTCATGTATAGAATTTCATGTTGATAAACTTATATATTATAATGGTAGATTATTCCTCAATTATCTTAATAATACATGTGAAAAATAATTCCACAAATATTCATATAATCATGATATTTTAAAAAACTTCTTAGAGTTAGTATATTATTTTTTCTAATCAACAGTTCCCTCACATATAGTTTGTGGTTGGAATCCTCATATTCCTGAAATTGTTTACATTAATTACGTACTGTAACATTTAGATGAAATGGAATAAGTTAGTAAGGTTGAAGTTTCAGTTAATGGTTCTATATAGGATATTCACCTTTTAATAGTAGATATCACTAGAGATATAGTTTTATATTCCACTTATCCCATTTTTCATATCCTTTACGATTCCATCAAAATACTTCTCACATAATAATCATCTATTATTTAAATATAGAGGCTAACACACCCATACTTAAATGAGAATTTCGTATTTATTTTTAAACTAAGAATACACATCATCAGAGGATGGTCCCTCAAGAATGTATATAGTGGTAGTACAGGAAAATCTTCGAGGTAACATGTGAGTAATAGATTTATATTTATAAATACTGGATAGATTTATTCAATGTTAAGGTATAGTGATGCATCTAAATGATGAAACTATATATATTTGGGGGTTTTTAACATATTTATTGTTTCATATGAATTTATTTGATTTATATTTTATTAAAAATTCTGATATATAAAATATTTTTCATGTGTATGGTATTATTCGATGTACGGGATTATTTTTCAAGGAAATGTAATATAGATATAAATTTGATTTTTGATAAATAACATAATTTATTTTTATTGGGATTAGAATAGATTTATAGTGTATGTGGGGGGATTATATATCCTCTACAACTTGTGGTCTTCTTGGCATGATCCAAAACATCATATTCCAACTGGAGCATTGGTGGGTTCCAATGACAGTTCCTTTTATGGAAAATGATTTCTTTTAAATATTATTTAATTTATATGTGTTAAAATATATATAATATTTTATTTTATATCCCAAAATTAGTGTGTATTTCTACCATCTCACTTCTACTCATTCATTATTTCCAAACATTATCTCTATTTATTATTGACCGAATCTATTCATGGTCATCTTCAGGATTTAATGTTTTCATCACTTCATGAGATGGACATCGTTCAAGGAACCATTTTATATCTTTCTACAAGGGGGAAATATTTTTAACAGATAATAATTTCTTCATATCATGTACACATTTCCTTTCATTGGGACATTCGGTAGAGGGGATTATAAGTCTCTTGGTGTTGACTATTCTAGTTCGTGGTTGGGCTAGAATGTATAATGTTTTATTGAATGTGAGTTTGTGTTGTGGAAAACCACTCTTGGGGATAATTCATATATTTACTTATACTTATATATGATATAATCATCATATTTATTGAATTTATTGGTTAAATGATATTTCGGAATTATTGACCAGGAAGGTTGTGTTATTTTATTTTGGTGGAGGGCCAATGGTGTTCATTAGAAATCGAGGCTGTCATATTATATAGTGGCCTTTTTCCCCTTCCATCATTAATTGTTGAACTAAAAATAATATCATCAATGTTTCGGTAGTTACTGTAGGATCAAAATAATTATTAATATGCTCAAATAAAAGAAGGGGTGGGTGAATTGTATTCTTTAAAAATTCATTTGAAACCTTTAATGTTGGAATAATAATTTCATAATGAATGTTTTTTAAAATTAAGGAAATATATTTCTTATGTTTATATTTTAACTTTAAGAAAACATATTTTCATAAAGATAAATAAATAATATTTTACATTAAAGAGTGTTGAATCAATAATATAATTAGAGTAATGGAATTAGAAAGTATAAGTATGTTATACTTTCTAACTTTAACAAAGTCAAGATTGTAGCAGAATAAAAACAAACATGAATAGAAAACAAGTGACAATAAGATTATTTTAACCCAAATATAAGGGTGTCCAACAACCTTTGATAAAGTTTCCTTGATTTATACTTTCATGAAATTTTGTCTTACCCAATCCTAGGTAAGTCCTCAATCTGAAGATCGGTATCTATCATGCAATCCATGTATGACCTTGATTTAGAAATAAATAGGAAACCCTTTATTCCAAATCTGGATGCCCATGATTAGCATGATCAGATTCTTCACAAAGCATGTCAGAACATTTTTTTCATTCTTAAACATGTTTTTTGTAACATTTACATTAAGCACTAGGAGTTGTAAGAGCCTCTCTCTCGAGAAATAAATTCACAACATTGGATCACTTCAGAAAATTTGATCACATCTCATTTTTCTAAACTACTCCAATCATAAAATTAATGCATATTTATAAGAAAAACTTCTCAAAGTTTGATGATACTCCAACGGTCATATTTTCCATAAATTTCAGAGGGACTAGGACACGTGTCAAACATGCGACGTTTAGTTTATAATATATTTTACGACATCGCTTCATGTATAAGAAATTGTGTTAAGATTAATATAAATGTTATGTATAAGAAAACATAGAATCGGATAATATTGGAATGATTCATTAAACAACTCTATCATTATCAAGAAAAAGGATTATAATGAAAATAAAAATCAGATTAAGAAAATGGTATCACTATTTTGGGTACATGTATCATAATGTCATTGTGAAATTTTTACTAGTATCAGTTTAATGAAAACATTTTCATAATAATGAAAATAGTTTCCTAGATTTTCATGTGACAACTGTAATACAAAAACAGTATCACAGATTCACCAGTATCACTGATATGGTATCACATCAGCTTAAGTAAAACAATACATAGGAATCATAAGTACATCTTAATGTTAATGATGTATGTAAATTTTTATGAAAAATATATAAGTAAACTGAAATAAAAAATATTAAATTAAAACAAAATGAAATATCTGTAAGTAAAACGGATTGTCAAATCTGTAAGTAAAACAGAATTACAATTCTGTAAGTATAGTAGATTAAAATTTAAATATGTAAAATAAAATTAAAAATAAATAATTAAAAAGGATTGAAAAAATTTGTAAGTAACATGGAATGAAAAAAATTTAAGTAAAACTGAATGACAAATATGTAAGTAAAATAGAACTTAAAGAGAAGTGGTTGGGATTTTCAAAAAATAAAACCATAAGGAATGGGGAAGTCATAAGAGAACCTTATTGACTCAACAATCTTCCCCTTTTAGGAAAGCACTAAAAAATAACCATGGAAGATTATACTGACTTTGATAAACAAGTAAGGAAAAACATATCTCCCTATTTCAATGAGATTTAGGTTCAATAAGATTAACTCCCCAGTAGGTTATGTTTTATAAGGATCATATCATTGCTCTTTAGTATATGGTTTTCTTTCTTAAGAAAAAAATATCCCTCTTATATACAAATCTCTTCTTAAAAAAACTCCCCCTTACTTAGGAATTATTCTTTCCTACCATACTCCCCTATAATAGATTCCCCCCTATGAAATCATCGTTAAATTATTCCTTAAAATAAATTCTCCCCCTTTGTGATTTTCAAAAACTAATGGAGAAGTATATGATATAAAAATAAGTTTTGGAACCATACATGCAAAAGAAAAATGAAGATAATAAAAGTAATTCTTATGTAAATATTGAAAATGATGTTTAGATTACATCAAAACCTCGGAATGTAAAAATCATCCACATGTTTTATGCTCATAAAACATTTTCTTTGCCAATGATTTATGTTTCTTCGAATCCTTATGATCTTCTGGAAGATTCTTCAACAAAATATCATCATCCTAGTTCTTCTTTTCTAATGACATGATCCTTTCTTCTGGAGCATTGATTATAAAAAATTTATTTATAATGAACTCCTCTTGAGAAGCCACATTTTTCACTAATTCAAATCTAACTTCTTTTTCACTTCTTACAGACTGAGAAACAAAATTGAGTTGAATTACTTTCTCAGAAATGGATGCTCAGACATTGTTGAACTGAAATCACTAGTACTGAATGATCCATTTGTTGAGTCTTTGATGTCACTGAACTATCTAAAGTCATCATTGATGTTTTTGGTGGGGATAAATACTATCTTTCACGTCACCTTCAGTGATTTATAATCATTCAAAATGTTGTTAAAATATGCATCCTGCTTAACCAATATGTTCATCATCATATTATTATATTATATCTTTTTATTCAGGGTTTCATGCATCATTTGAATTTGGTAATCTAAATTTGCATGAACTATAATAGTGATGACCAACTTCCTTAAAGGAATCTTGATAATGTCATACTCAATAGCAGATGGGGATTCAAAGTCTGAATAATCATTTACTTTTTTATCTCCTTTTGGACTTATGGAATATGGATTCTTTATCCTTTTGGATGACTTCCGGGGCATATCATTATCATATATGGAAACCAAAATACTCTTGACTTTGTCAGAATTTGGAACATGGGTTTTCTCATCAGATACATGGATTACATTAAGATCTTCTTGTTCATCTTCTTTTCCATGTGACTCTTATTCATGAGTTACATCTTTCTTTTCATCTTCCTGGATCACTTCCCCTTCATCATCTTGTTGTTTAACCTATTATTCATCTTTTTATTGCACTTCAACTTCTATATATTTTTCAGTCTCTTCTAAAATCTATTGTTCTTTAGAAACGAATTTTGAAATTGTAGTATGAGGTGTTCCATTTTACTCTTCCACTGCCCTTAGAATATCATCGCTATCTTATTTAAGGATTCAATCCTCTATTTCATGAATATGTTCAAAAATAGTAAATAATATCTTTGATTTCTAGATTTTTGGAGTGACAACAAGTTTTATGTGAATAACTAGAGATTCCAGTAAATCTTGGGATTTATTCTCTACATATTTTAGTAAATACTAACATACTTGAGATTATGAATATTTCTTCTTCATGGTATTCTTTTTTCTTTTCTTTCTCTAGAATTTCACCTTGGTTAACTTTTAGGGTCTTAGTCTATGCAAGATTAAAGCAAAATGAAGGATCAACTTTCTTTATGGTTGCTTCCATCTCCCACCTTTTTGCAACCACATCATTAGAATATGATTTTGGATTCTTTGAAGGAGGTGGTACTGATACCAAATCTGTAGGAATTGGGTCTTGTATGCTTGGTTTATCAGGTTTTCGATTCATAGGTGCCTATTTTGGAGATTCTAGAACATCAACCTTGTTCTGGACAACTATTTCCTCAAACCGTTTGGATTTCTATAAGAACACTTCCTTTATTCTCATAAGAGTGTCACCATTGAGAATCAAAATCTTGTACGGCTTAGCAATTGATCGACAAGGGACATTCAACTCTTGAAGGCACATTATTATAATCATGGAGATAGTTTCTGGATACATAAGTATCTATGATGTGATGGTTCCTTATTTTGTTGCATGAATATTGAAAAAAAATTCTTAATCATGTTTATCCTCCTTACATTGAAATGAACTTATAATAGAAAGATAACACATATATTTAGTGATTCCTTGTTGCCTTTCCATAGAATAATAAATCCTTTCATCCAGAGAGCTACTATCTTGTGATTTGTTGTATGATTACTAATCTTCAGAATATGAATATTCTTGAGGCCAAGGTAATCCTGATAATTCTCTTTTAAAAAACATTCTTTTGATGGAATTCTATAAGATCATAGAATATCTTATCCTTCATAAGGTATTATATGAAAATTTCCCTCCTTCTTGTAAGGAATTTTATAGGCCTTATCATAACAATTGATCTTAAAAATGTCATTTCCATCATTTTCATTGATAATAACAGATTCATATAATTTAATGACTACATCATGATAAATTGGGTCATGAATTTTCTCCTTAGCCACCTAAACACTTTCACATCCATTAGTTCTTATGATCTCATAAATGAGGTTGTCATAATTTTCATAGGAAATAGGGCATACCTGTAATTATCTAAAGATTAAACATTCATTTATTTCCATACTAATCGAAATCAAATCTACTGAGGATTCAAGAGACATTTAGAGTATGAGAAATTGAGGCATCATAATGTATCCATTGAATGCAACAAAACATCTATATAGATATCAGAGAAGATGGTGTGGTGCTCATAAACAAAGTAATCCTTATATAGACAAAGAAAATACCTTTCAACTTCTATAAGATAATCAAAAATCTGAGATTATCTAGATCTGATCAGAAAATTGAGGATGATTGTAGAAAATATGAATTTAGATCTTTTGAGTTAATGTAAATAATGAATTGAAAATCATGAAATATGAACAATTGAAACGTTAAATTAGAAAATAAAGAGTATGAAAATGTACATTTTTTGATACTCTGATGAATTTATCAGTATTAAAGAAATTCTCTATGATGTTTTAGATTCCGAGAATTTCTATTCTATGAATTTCTAATGGGAAAAAATTGTATAGAATGTTATATTTTCTTAAAAAAATATAATTTTTCTTAATGAAATAGAATGAAAGAAACACAAACTAGCATAAGTATCTCCCTGAAAAAAGGATTAATTTAATGTTATGAGATGATTTAAAAAATATATTGATATGGATGATTACCTTACAATGATCATTTTTATTTTCTATTTAATGTATTAAAATCTATCATAAGGTAATGGTTTTGTAAAAATATTTTCTTGTTGTTCTTGTGTCCTGAGGAATTGAAGAAAAATTTATCCATTAAATGTGTGATCCCAAAGCAAGTGATGTATTATATCTATGTTACTTGCATGAGAGTGATGTAAATGGTTTTTAATTAGGAAAATTATGCTTCTATTATAAAACATTATTTTAGTTTCAGTAAAATTCATACCATAGTCTGTGAGTTTGTGTTGCATCCAAAACACTTAAGCATAATAACTTGCTGCTACTATATATTCAACTTAAGGAGTGGAAAGTGTTGTAGAATGTTGTTTCTTACAATTCTAAGAAACTAAGGAATCTCCAAAGAAATGAAAATTTATCGATGTACTCTTTCTATTCATTTTTCAACCACCAAAGTCTGTATCTAAAAAACATTTATGTTCAAAGTCATTTCCAAAAGAATAAAATATTCCGAAATCTAAAGATCCCTATAAATACCGAAAAAATATTTTCCCAACTTTAAAATGGGATTCATTATGATTTTCATGATATATTTCACTTAATCATATAGAAAACATTTTGTAAAGATGACTAGATGTTATGTAAAGTAGACTACCTATCATTACTTTGTAAGATGTTTGATCCACAAGTTTCCAGGCTTTAACAATATCAAGTGTATTAGAGGTTCCAATATGTTTACATATACTGTTATTATTGTCATATGCAAACATATTATGAATTTATTTGATATACATATGTTGAGATATGTATGTTCCCTATTTTTTATATGAAATTTGAAAACTACAGAAAATGTTAACTCACCAATAATACTCATCTCAAACTCATATTTAATAAGATTTTCAAAGGAACCAGTTTAGGATTGTTGAGATCATCCAAAGATGATGTCATGAACATAAAGTTTAGAAATAAAAACATCTTTACTTACGTTATTAATGAAAAGGGTTGGTTCAGCGGTTCACTTAACGTAGTTATTTTGAAGCAAAAATCATGTAAGTCTATCAAGCCATGATCTAGGGGCTTGTATAAGTCCATATAAAGATTTTTTAAATTTGTAAACATGATTAGGATATTTTTTATCAATCAATCCAAGGGGTTGATCTACATAGACCTTTTCCTATACATAACCATTTAGGATAGCTCATTTCACATCCATTTCATAATTTTTGAAATTATAGAATGCTGCAGTGGATAGATAAATATAGATAGATTCATGTCTTGTTACAATAGCATAGGCTTCTTCATAGTGTATTCCTTCTTGTTGGTTATATCATTTAGTAACTAATCATCCCTTATTTCTAACAACAACTCCATTTTGATCACATTTATTTCATAAAAACCATTTTTCTCTAATAAAAGAAGCTTCCTTATGTTATTCGACCACATTCCAAACTTGAAAACATACAAATTCCTTGAGTTCATGTTGCATAGCCTTTATCCAATCTCCATAACCTAAGGATTCATCAAGAATATTTCATTTAAATTGGGAATGAAAAGAAACATTTTCAACATCATTACATATGAAACTTATAGTTCTTACTAGTTGATTAACATTACCAATGATACTATCACTGGGATGATTCCAAAGTAATAATTGACGTAGGTTTTTTAAAAATTGTTCATCAAGGTAGTGTATAAAATCCTTTGGAGTAAATTCTTCAAAAACTTCTCTTGGGTATTTTTCTTAACTGAAGGATCTTCAATCAATGGATGGGGTTCAATTTTTGAAAATATATCGGAAATATGTTTAGTTTTTTTGAAAACAAAAGGAACAGTTTCATCAAATTTGACATATACTATTTATTCCACACTACAAGTTTTTTTATTAAAAACCCTATATGACTTAGAGTTAATAGAGTAACCATAGAAAATTACTTCATCGGATTTGGGGGTAAATTTATGTATGTTAACTTTAGTGTTCAAGATGAATACATTGAAACCAAAAACATTGAAATATGGAACTTTTGGTTTTCTTCTAGTGCATAATTTGTAAGGTATTTTATTAAGAAAAGGTATTATTGATACACGATTTATTGTATAACTGGATGTACATACAGTATTAGACCAAAAAATTTTAGCAATGTAATATTCACTCAACATGGTTTAATTAATCTCATGAAGAATACGATTTCCTTTATTGACAACACCATTTTGTTGAGGAGTTCTTAGAGATGAAATGTTCCGAGAAATACCTTTCTTACTACAAAAAGATTCAATGTCTGAATATTCAAATTCTCCACCATGATCACATAGAATAATTATCAAAGGTAGGGTTTTCTCATTTTTAACATGAGATCTAATTTTTTTTAAATAAGAAAAAGATTTACATTTATTCGTAAGAAAATAGACCCATGTAAACCGAGTGTAGTCATCAACTAAGACCAACACATAGTATATGCCCCCAGTCCTTTCAGTTTGTGTTTGACCAAATAAGTTTATGTACACCAATTGTATGTTAATAGAAGTTGAATCTACACATGAATATTTAATTCTAGATTTAAATTTCATTCCATATTGAAAAGGAACACATAATTTTGACGTATCAAACCTATGATATGATAAATCCTAATAAAGTCCTTTCATAGAATGATTACAAATATTACTTAATTTAAAGTGACCTAGTCTTATATTCCAAAGCCATAATTGATCTTCAGTGTAACTAAGGCAAGGTAGATCTTGACTTTTATGGTCATCTATGATTAACGTGTACACATTATCATTCCGAAGGGAATAAATAATAAAATAATCATTGGAATTGTAAACTATGAATTTATAAATTACCAAATTCACAATGCAAAATTAATCACATAATTAGATAATGCTAATAAGGTTGTGATTAAGGCCTTTAAAAAAATATTTCAAATAATAGCTTTACCAAGAAGAATAATGTTACTTATACTGAAAATTTCTCCTTGATAGTTATCTCCAAAGGTTACATTTCCAACTTTAGTATTTAAAATATTTTTGAAATAAAATTTGTTAGTAGACATTTTTTATGATCATCCACTCTCCATGTACAATATGTTTTTAGTACTTCCTTCATTATCCTGAAAAAGAAAAAGTTAGGTTTTTTGGAATCCAAGCTTGCTTGGATCCAGAATTGTTAGATAATAAAATCTTGCATATCTACATTTTTTTAGAAATGTAAATATTATGAAACCAAAATGATTTAACTTTATCTAAAGAATAATTATTCTTTCAATTCCCATCACTTTGAAATTTAGTGAAGAAGGGGGCCCTTGAAGGAACAAAATAATTGTATCTAAAAATTGGTATTTCATGAGAATTACCTAATCCGTGATTATTACCATGAGTTCAAATTAGAGAATTGATCTTATTAAATATTTCTTTACCATAAGTGAAATTTTCATGAAGTTTCTTCATGTAAAATATGTCAAAACTTATTCTCAAGACTAAATTCTTATCCTCACGAATAATATATTTAGAGTTATGTTTATCTTATAAAGAGTCTTTTTCTAAAAACATATATTTATGATCTTAGAAAATTTATCCTTCTCAGAATTAACTTCCTACAGTTTCTTATAAATATATTCTTAAACTTCATTTTTCTTATCATGATATTTGGTAATATCTAAAATTTATTTTGATAAAATACATTCTCATGAATTTTCTTTTTCATGTTTGTTAGTATGTTTTCAATTTTTTTTCAAGCATCTTGGAAAATCTAGAAACTTTCTCATAGGAAGGTAAATCATTGTTACTATCAGAGGAATTGAATTCTTCATCTAAAAAAACCATAAATCAGAACAATTTTCACATAAATACATATTGGTTAAGGATTCAAGATTTCGTAACATATCCATAAGACAATGATTTTGAAATAGTGTTTTGGAAAATAGAACAAATATTATTTTTATTAGAATATTCATAATCTCAATATTCATTATAATATTCCCCACCACTAGCACTCCATTTTTCATTGGATTTCAAGACATTTTTATGATTTGATCTATTGAACTTATTCATTTTCCTCTTAGAATTCTTGTCCTTATTGTCTCTTTTTTATGCAATGGTCAATCTAGTCTAATATGATCAGTTCTTCTACATATATAGAATGTAACATCCTCGTCTTTCTTTTCTTTTCCATATTTATTCTTATATCAATATTGAATGTTATTTTTCCCAACAATCTTGTTCATCCTTTGATCAAGATTGGATAGCTCATTTATGAAGCTTCACATTCACTAGATTCACATTGAATAACAACCATATTAGATTTAAATCATGTAACTCTCTCAGGAGTCTTGGATTTTATATGATTTGATGTAGTTGTAAAAGCAACACCTCCAATTCCATTCTTATTTTTAATATTATCATCATCTCTCTTCATTCTGTTTTTATATGGTTGAAGAGTAATAAACATCTCATCAAGAGAAATCTGAGTAACTATCATATTATCATCTATAGATGTCCTCATGGATTCCCATTCATTAGGCATGATGTCTATAATCTTGTTTACAAGAATCTCATCATATAAAACATTCTCATAAATTTATTGTATGATATTGATGATTATTATAAATCTTTTTTGTGCCATACATATGTGTTCTCGAAAAGAAAATGGGAATCGTGATACTCAGCTCTTAGAATGGCTTGTATAGTTTCAATGAAATTAGAAGTCCCAAAGTATGTTAGTTCAATTTTCATCCAAATGCTATTTGTAGCCTCACGATATGAAATTTGGAAATATTTATTTCTAGTCAAGAAGAAAAGAAAAGGATTTCGAACCTTAATGTTCAGTTCAATATCCACCTTTTTTGTATTAGTAAAGGTTCTATGATCCTTATCATAAATCTTATAATCTCTATTTAACATAATTTAGTTTTCTACACCTGTGTTTATCACAAAGGCCTCCATTCTATCTCTCTAGTACTCATAGTCATTTCCATCAAATATCGGTGGTCTAGTATGATTAATATTGTCCAGATATCCAACATGAATTCTAGACATTTTAAAAAAAAGTAATCATTTCCAAAATATTGGTAATGTAAATTCTTAAGAAAGGTAAAGTAAAACCTTAAATGAAAATGACTAAGAAAGAAAACTCTTAGAATATTAAGAAAGATACTTATACAAGAGTTTGATTATCTTAGAAAAAACCCTCTAATACCAAATGTTGGATCGAAATGATGATGAATATTCTCATATACCAAAGGGGGTGAATTGTATTCGTTGAAATTTAATTTGGATCCTTTATTGTTTGTATACAACTTTCTAAAACAATGGTTCTTAACATTATAGAAAACTATTTCTTAAGGATAGATTTTAACATTAAGAAAACATATTTTAAAAAATTTAAATAAATAAGATCATACCTTAATGCATGTATAATTTTTAATAAAATCCATGCAATGGAATTAGAAATTATAAAAATTTATACTTTCTAAATTTAAAAAGGTTAAAATTGAAGCGGAATAAAAAAACATGAAATAGAAAAAAGTAACAATAAGATAATTTTATCCCAAAGAGAAGGGTATCCAATGACCATGGATAATAGTTTCTTGATTTATATGTTCAATAATTTATATCTTTCCCAAACCCATGTATTTCCTCAATCCGAAGATTAGTATCTGTCTTGATATCCCTAAAAGACCTCAATTTCGATGAAAATTATAACCTCTGTCTTCAAAATCCAAAATCCCATGATCTGTATAATTAGAGTATGCATAAAGTATATCTGAAAAAGTTGTTCATGCCTGAAAAAGTTATTCATGTCATCAGCCCGATGCACTGAGAGTTGTAAGAGTCTCTCTCTCTATAAATCACTTCACAATGTTAGATCACATAACAAACTTTGATCACTTCTCAATTTTATCAACAACTCTGCTCTTTCAAATGAAATATTATTTATAGGTAAAACATCTCAACAGTCGACTCCACACCAACATTCATATTTTCCAAAAATTTAAGAAGGACCTTAAATAGACAACAGTTTCTTTATAACAGATTTTACGACATCATTTCATTTATAAGAAATGATGTTAAGTTTATGAAAATTTTAATTATAAGAATACTTATAATCCAATAATATTGGAATGATGCATTAAACAACTCTAACATTATCAAAAGAACATATTCAATAGAAAATAAATATCAGATTAAGAAAATGGTATCACTATTATTGGGTACCTGTATCATATAATCAGTATAAAATTTTTACATGTATCGGTATAATGAAAACAATATCATAACAATGAAAACAATGTTCTAGATTTTCATGTGACAACAATATTACAAAAACATTATCACATATTCACAAGTATCACTGAAACGACATCACATTGTCTTATGTAAAACAATACATTGGCATCTTAAGTACACCGTAATGTCAAATATGTAAGTAAAACATGATGAAAAATATATAAGTAAACTGTAATGAAAAATATGAATGTAAAACAGAATTAAAAATCTATAAGTAAAATGGATTAGAAATATGAAAATAAAACGGAATGAAAAATCTATATGTAAAATAGATTGAAAAATCTGTAAGTAAAAAGGAATGAAAAATCTACATGTAAAATGGATTAAAAAATATATAAGTAATTCAGAATGTAAAATTTGTATGTAAAATGGAATGAAAAACCTGTAAGTAAAAATGAAAGAAAAATCTGTAGATAAATGATATATTAAGGAAAAGTGTTTGGGATTTTCCAAACATAAAACCATAATGAATGGATAAGTCATAAGAGAACCTCATTGACTCAAAAGTTACTAATTCTCTTGGTAGGGGAAGAGTACCACGATAACAATAAAATTGTGGGGAAATCAATGACACCATTATTAGGGACTGAGTTTGAGGTCTCACTACATACAGGTGTGTCCCTTATATCGATGTCTCTATATAGGTTGGTTCCTTCTATTGACAAAAATCTATGAGTACATATCAATAATCAACTCTAGTTATGCTTATATTAGTCGAGTGTGTCACCTAGTGGTGTACAAATATTTTTATTATGAATCAATATAGAAGATTATGGGTTTGAATCAATTATCATCATATGAACCAAGATAATGCTAGGAACTGATATAATCATCCAATAACTGATGATTTATTTGATTATCATAAAGGAAAATGTTGATTCTCTATGTTCAAATATGTGGTCAATATATCATCAGATGTGGGTGAAAGATGATGATATCCTAAATACTACAGTCCATTATCATTAAGTGTATTTTTTATTTTTTGTAATGTAATTTAGTGTGATAAATTATCTATCTATGTACATTAGGTTGAGGAAAGGAGTGTTTAGAGAGTTCCTAAGTATGTTCATGGGGTGTTTAATTAATGAAATTTCTGTCTACACTACATATGGGGAGGATCATTCATTGCATATGAGTTCCATTTTCATAATTTGTTGTCATTATTAGGTTTTTAGGATGTTTTTAATAATAGTTTTGGGGATCCTAAAATATATTTATTATGGAATTTAATCTCCGAACAGTTATTATATTTCGATATTTAACAAATATATTTTTAAATTTCATTGGATTATCTGAATATAGTGGTAGAGATGTATAGTTTCCTTTAACATACATTTTATTAAATGAGGTTAGTAGAATAATTTTATCTGCATTAAACCTCGATGATAGACTTGACTTGAAAGTATCTTGCATTCTTATGGACAATACATTTTCAGGAATCTATTTAGAACCAAAAGGATAATTTGGATATTTCTTTATTCCTTTGTTTTCCATTATATGTATTTTAATTTGAGTATGATTGTGAATCTTCATATTATTTAATGGGTTTTTTATGATGTAGCATATATCATTTTTTTCATATGGGTGTCGACAGTAGTGTCGTGGTGAATATAATAGTTCTACCCTGGATTTTGAGTTTGTGGATGTTGTGTTTTCATTTAGGTTGTGGAAATATTTCGTCAGTAATGAGTTTTTTACCAATCATGAATGATATCAGAGTGTCTTATTATTGTGTGACATAAAATATCATCAGTGTTGATTGATAGAAATCATCATTTATTACAAATTAAGGATTTTTAATATGCCTGCAAATGAATATGTTGGGCCAAATATGATGAGAAATAAGTCACATAGTGAATCCATAAATGAATATATATATTAATAGAATATGAGTAAAGAACTATTTAATGTGAATATAGATATATTTCTGGTTTGATGAAGAATTTTACTTCATCATATATTGGTTTAGTCGTCTTTGGTGTAGTAGGTGGAGGAGTCGCAACTGGGGGATTCTATTGTGGATGTGTGGATAGAACACGATGTTTTTGGATATTATCCCTAATATATGGTCGGTTAAACTATGTTTAATGAATTTTTATATCTAATAATCGTATATGTAGATCAGCTACATGGTCCATCACTTATATAGATTCACCATCTAAAAGAATTTGGAATCACAGACGTACCATGTATGTGGAAGTATCAACTATTTTGATGTATTTTCTACATGTATGAGTCAACTTCATAGATTGAATACATGAAAAATATATGTGAAATAGGTATGTGGGGAATTCCTCCACCTTGGTAATTTATCTTTGTGCGACTTCTAACTATGTGGGAAATCTATATTGTGGGGAATTATGCTATGATGAATTCCCAAGATAGGGATTTCTAATAATTTCATGAAAATAAAAATTTCAACCATTATGTAGGGAAAATAAAGCACGTTTAAAGGCCAATTAACCATGGATAATTCTATATTTTATTTTCTGTGATGTCCTTGATTATAAACAAGTTTCCTTCTATGGGTTCTAGGAGCTCTTCAAAAGTTGGTATTAAATAATTATGATATAAAAAATTTGATCATGCCTTATATTGCATCTCAAGAACAACATTTCTCAATTTCATTTATACATGGTTTCCTTCTATCATGACTAAACATTCTATATTCCTTTCCTTGGAATCATAGAGTCATTCTACCCATGGCCCGATTCATCTATTAGAACACCCAACATGTGTGAACCACTATTTTTTTTGTTCATCGAGTTTCATCGTGATTATTTCCTCAAGTTAAGGGATTTGTTACTTTTCTTATTTGTATGAAATCATAATTTTAGAATGTTTTACACACATGGAATGAGATTTAATTAAAATAATTAATTTTTAATCATATTAATAAATAAATTGATTATAGAAATCTGTAATTACTCTCTACATTGATGATGGTTTGCATCATGAATTTCCAAATACTGTGTTATATTTAAAATTATTATGTACTATGATGTTATGATAGGTTTAGAATTATTTTAATGATGGAAAATGGAAGACAATGTAAATCCTATATTAATTGATGATTATTTTTGTAGCGAATAAAGAGGCATGTTTAATAAATCTAATGTATTGTAATTTCATGATGATAAAATTGATGATTATTTAATGAATATGAAAATATAGTATACAATTTTACACTGGAATTTGAAAAATAAGGTGAATATTGCATATTCTTATTAAAGAATATATTTTATTGAATGCTAATGACTTTTAATTCATGATTTTTTTTGAAACTACTATTCTTGGTGGGAAGCATGTCTAAATTAATTTTTATATTATTTTGTAACTTGTTATATCTTGATGAATTCAGTTTCTTATTATTGGATCCTTTAAAAAATTAATAATTTAATTAAAGACTAAATACCAACCAATTATATGATATAATTTTATTTCTATGGCCACAGTTGACCATGTTCTTGAAGAATGATGATATCCTTCTATTGGATCCATGGGAGCTCATTTATGTCTAAAGGATAGATGCCATATTTTAGGGAAGTTATTTCCCTATAAAATGTACATTTTTATTTACACATTATTATGTGATCCTAAGAATATTGATCATGGAATAGATGATGTAATATAAGCCAGAGATGATAGAGAATATAACGGCTGAGGTGAAATGAACATAGGATGGATGATCTTGGAATGGATAAAGTGATATTAGGAAAGGAGGATCATATGATGTTGTATAAGATGATACCTATGACAGAGAGATACATCAGGATATGCACAAGGGTGTTAGAGATGGAAACAATGATGATATAATGGGTTAAAACTGGTCTGTCTAGTTGATGTGATAATTAGATATGTGACTATATCATAAGAATCTATTTAATGGACAATGGAAACAATTTATGTTGTTTTTTTCATTATACACTGCTTGATACAACCAGATGCTTACTATTTCATGTTTCCTCTTAGTGGTTTCTAAGGATAGTTTTCCCAAAGATAATAGATGTTTCCTCTTGAGACAACCAGCTGCTTATTGTTTCATGTTTCCTCTCTTATAGGACATCTAGTGTTAATAGAGGAAGTTAGTAATTTAAGTAATGATTTATGTATTTAATTTTATGACTAATTTATGGCCATAATTGTTTTTTGAAATATTATATCTTTTTTATTTTTTTATTTGATATTCTTACCCAACCATGTCAGTTATGGAAACTAACACCCTGATGAATCTGGGAGGGTGTTTTCCCCAACCACTCAGTGAGAGGATAGATGGATGACTACGGTCTCTGGCCCCACTCTCTTCTCATTGTAGTTACATGTTCTATTATGCATGATGGTGAGTTTTGAAATATATTTATGTAGGGGGTTATGGTATTTTTTCGTTATTCATTCACATTTATCCCTACATATGTTATCCAAAAGTATTTTTATAGGTTTGATATGTATTTAATTTTTTTTCAAGAGGTAATTAATTAGAGTATGGGTTGTGATGGATTGATGTATAGTACCATATATATGATACAAAATATACAGTCTATGGTGTAACACTAAAAATAATTGGTTACTATATATGGTTATATGATATGGTATTATGAAATTATGAAATTAATGATGTGATTATTGTGATACGATTCATAGGTGTCTGTGAGATGGATTATTTTTGGAGAGAGATGGATCATGATGTGTGATGTTGGGGCCTAGTGTTATACTAGAGGAGAAGTTAGATAATTTTACACTTGATATTTCATTATTATATTATATGGTCTCTTATAATTAATAATTTTTGGGGCTATTAACATTTTATACATTTTTGGGTGATGTCTTAGTTTTAGTTTTTTTCATTATTATTTTTCATGATTTTATTATCTATTATGCGAGAGGATTCTAGGGGATCTTATAGAGCATACTATTATGGTCACCACACACACAATACCATATATATATTTTCCTACCACATTGATTAGGTGGTATATTGGGAAGTATTTTTATAACTCATTGTTTTTTTGGAGCTATTTGGGATTCATAGTGGTTGTTTAATTTATGTTTTTTGTACATGTAGTTTTTCAATCAATTGCTTTATTACTGTATAAAATTTCATTTATACACATGGGATTTATTAAAATATATAATTTAATTTAATTTGGGGTTTCTATCATTTCACTACATACTATAGAGTCGCATAGATTTTAATTCCCCCAAATGTATTTTTATTATACCTGTAGTGCAATTATCCATCTTGTAGCATACTGGAGCCCAGAATCCGGAAAACATTGTCCCCATTCTGTCATACCCATCCTTGGATTGGAACTCTTTAGTGAGAGGGTGACTTTATAAAATAATCCTTAGTTCTTGAGAATATGAACTTAGTATTTGAAAATAATACCAAGTATATCATTGAACACAATCTTGTTTCATGGAATAAATCATGTCATTCCATAGGACATAAATAAGGAAGGAATCAAAGAAAAAGATCCAAGATATAATTACATTGGAATAATAAAAAATTTATTCACACAAAAAACCCATAATATTATTGGTTTCATAGTAGATGAACATTATAAAGACTATCATAGAGGATTGGGTTCATTCCCAAGATAATCATAGTTGATAGAGTCGCTTATTAAACATAGTTCACTCCTCGTTCTTGACATTATTATCTCATTATTTATTTACCATTAACCAATGAATTTGATGGATATATAACTTCATTCATGAACATTGAATAATAATAATAATACATTCATATGTGTTCAAAATTATTATAAATCATTCATGATATATCAAAACTCATGGAAAATAAAATTTCTTAATAAACATTTCATCATATTATATTTCATCACAAATTAATATATTACATTAAAATATCATAATAATAAACATGAAACATCATTCCAATGGATAAATATGGTATCTGTAGTTATTGTCCCCACTAATGAATAATTAACATAAAATTATTTTATCATTAATTAATATTATTTTTAAATGATTATTGAATTTTTTCATGAGGAAATTACACTTCTATTTTTAAAACCAAAAAAATTAAAATAATTCAATTTCCTATATATTTAAGAAATCATATTATTTTAAAATAACCATTAAAACATTTAATATATGATACAAATATGTGATTTCTCATAATATAAGTTAATTTGATTTTGGACCTGAAATATAAAACAAATATTTCATTCACAATTTTCTTAATTTTCAAAACTACAACATTTAGAGAAATAAAATAAGTTACCTTTTAAATAATATTAAAAATTTAAACATTTTTAAAAATGAATACTAAAATAAATAATAATATTAAAATTCCTGAATATATATTTTATCACAATGGTATGGAGGAAAAATGATTTTTGTTTGAAGAGTGAAATAATGGAAGTTTTACTTAAAACCTTATTTCAGGTTCATGAGTTATGAATTTAAATACAGTAAAGGTAAAACCTATATTAAACAAAAATTATTAAAATATAATAACATTCATGAGTTTTTTTAGAGATAGGATATTGAATTTAATCAATGAAAACTAAATCAGAAATAGTTCCTATAAAATAATGATATTTTAAAAAAATAGCTTAACAAATGAATGTGTTTCATGGAATGAATTATGACCTATTGTATACTAAATTTCAATTGATTGTAATTATAATATATGGTATATATAATATAATATATAATCCACTTATATCCTTACAAATCCCATTTATTTATATTTCATTATTAAAATCATCATTTCTGAGTGTTAAGTGCTTTGTTTTAAATAATAATATCGTTATGATATTTTACTTTCCTGTACATTTATCATTGTTCATTAATTTATATAATGAAAAATAAAATACATATATATATATTATATTCATTGAATATATATTTAGACACATCCATAAAATATAGAGATAAAAAAATGAGATCCCCCATTCATTGAGATGATAACACATATGTGTGCATGGGCATTGTTCTAACTTCTCAAAAGTTGTAATAATGTAATTGTAAATAAGGAATAAAAAATAATGAATTTTTATTTTATAATATATACAAAATATATTTTTATAATCATTCTTTATTAAAATATATTTTAAGAGAGAAATAAAAAAAATATTTCTTCTTCATAGAGGTGGTAGTCCACACATACTCACATGCGATGTTATTGTATTCCAACTAACTAAAAGGTAATAATGATGATATAATAATATATTTATTTTATAATAATTATTTCATAAATATAATATATTTACTTTAAACCTATCATAATAAATAGTCATGAATAAAGGTGATAGAAAAATAATTATACCACAATGTAGATGTGGTACTCAACATGTAAGAAAAAGTAATTTCCCTTACAATTTGAAAGAAAATGTGGATAGTAATGGTCGTTCCAAATTCATAATAAAATTTCAGATTATTTATTATATATATTTTTAATTTAAGTATAAATATAATATATTTAGAGTATGTTGAATAATAAATTACATTAAATTGTTTGGGTAATAAGATTACCTCTACATTCGTATGCCTCTTTTAAATAATTTCTTGTAGACAATTACAGTTGTCTTTTAAGAATAAAAACCCTCAAATTATTTTAAATGGTATATAATAAGATAATTTGGTAAGGTTTGTTATATATATTCCCCTGAATGTGTTGAAAATAATAGAAATCAAGGGTAGCCATTATTATGGGGAGGGGAGAACACAAATGTAATTTTTTTATGATTATAATATAATAATGTTTTAATCCGTTATAATGATTCAAAATGTACAATAATCAAATACATTAACTTTATGAGGTCTAAATATAAATATAAAAAATGTTTTTACATGTTTTATTTCTAACCATAGCCTTATATAATGGGTTAGCTCTCCCCCACCCCCACTCATCGATAAACTCATTTCAACTATAACCAGGATAATGAATTTTTACTACATTTACATTTAATTGTGAATAAATATGTTAACCATATTAAATACAATAAATAATTTTATTTAAATAATGTAATCGTAATAATTTAATTTAAATAAATTATGTCTACGAATATAATTTAAAATCAATTATGTGATCAAATGATGAAGACCCATTTCTGGAAAAAATGCTTCCTTAAGTTGTAAAAATTTAAAACAGAATAAAAAATTAAATAGGATCTAATTAAATTATAAAGGTTATTAATTATATTAATTAATTAATTTACAACTAAATAATTTAAAAATTATTGTCTTAAAATTCATGAAATGAAATGGTAGTTTCCAAAAATAATAAACATTTTTTACTATCCATTAAAAAATAAATGTCTTTCAAAAATGGAAAAAAATACAGTCTGAGATAATGTTAATATGCAGATTCCAAAAATTACGTTAAAATTTTCAAATAAACATTCCAAATGTGGAAAAAGTATATTATATTATTTTCTTATAAGGATAAATATAATCCATTTTATGGAAATATGTATTTTCAATGAATACAATGATCTTACAAAAACATTAATAGATATATATATTTATATTCCCCTTTTTTAAACCATAGCATATATTAGTCATTTTAATTATTAATATTTACTCCACAAATTTTTTGGCTAGGTTATAATAGTATACAATGTTATAGACCATTTAGATATGATGTTTCATGCATCACGATCTATCAAAAAAATGTAATTTAATTTGAAATAATTATATCATAAAATGAAATGGTGTTACATTATACCGCAAATAAAATTATTATTTCCCTAAAAATTAAATCTCTTTGATAAAAAAATATGGATATATATTTTCAAACACATCTTGGGTGTATATGTATCTTATTTTAATTTACTATTCAACCATGGAACATTAACCATGGGAGTATTCTTGTTACTTAGGACTTCATCTATGTGATCCAATATTTCTACCTTTTGTTCATAATAAAATAAATCCAGGCACTAATGATAAAACCTATAATTTTAATACATGATAAGGAGTAGGTATATACTTCCCCAAATGTTATATATGAAACACATCATGAACATGAGAGAGGTTAATCGAAAACACCATGCGATAAGATAATATCCCCAACTAATACTGAATACTGGGGGAGAAATATATATATGTCTTAGATTTCAATTATTTTAAAATCGTATTAAAATTTTTCATGGATAATTTCAAAATAATAAATTCTCAAAAAGAATTATTTTATATTTTTTGATGTTTGTTAGAAGAGAATTTCAATCATCCTTAAGTTGTTTTAATGTGATTCTTCGTACATCAAACTTTTTGATATGTTTCATTATATATATGATTTCCAAATATCTTTATTTCATCAAAATTATCCCAACATATTATATTTATACACTTCATCACATAGAGTCACTCAAAAATATCCATCTAAATCCATTATTTAAATTTATTTTTATAAGATAATAAATATGTTAAAGGCATTGATACAAAACACATTCAAAATCCATAAGAGAATATCCCAGAGAATCTTCCAGGTTTTGAATGTGTCACATAGATTAATATATCTATGTATGAAAAGTAGTACATAAACACATGTGAAAATCTATATGTTTATTAAGACATCGTCTAAACTATGTGGTAAAACAAAAATCTCATCAATATATAACATAATGTTGTGTGTTATGAAACATTATCACTTACATAATTTATATTCTTGAAATTTTATTAAGAGTTAAATATTATCATAGATTAATATTTTGTGTTCACTAAGTACAATGAATGATGTTGCATATACCCACCAATTCTCATTGTCTTGAGAGATCAGTGAGTCATTACTGAGCCTTAAGAGACATCCCTGAGGCACCGAAGGCTGGAAATAAATGTCGAAGGGTTTCAAAACAAGTGGGGGGATGATTTCCCCTTTTTGAACATACCACATAAGCAACAACCATAACCAAATTAACCAACTAAATGATGCATGATAAAAAAATATAACTCAACCATGAGTACCACAGCGGAAAACAACAACAAATAAGTGTGAACAACGGAATGAAAAACTCAAATACTACAAGACAACAACCCAACTCCATGCCCCACAAGCTCTAAAATCCAACATCACGAACCAACCCAAGCATCACATAGCAGTATGCAACACTTTACCTATGCCAACATCCCAGTACATGACATCTGCAAAAGCACCAACGTGCCAAAGCAGGGGGTGAGTAAGGAAACTCAGTCGGTTTTTTCCAATGACTTCTCTACCCATTCCTCTAGGATAAACATGTTTTCACATTTATATAAAACAATTTATATAAAAACAATTCCAAAACAGTTCAAAATATAACAAGTCCCATGTCAAAACCATTTCCCAACAAAATCCATCAATTTCAAGAAAGGCAGCCAATAAATGTTTCCTATCAAAATCCCATTCCCATTTTGGCACATTCATTCCATTTCACTAATCCACACAACCAACCATGCATGAAACCCAGACCTCCCTATTCTCATGAGTGGTGAGTTATCCTTCCACTAAGACATAAGTTAGTGAAATACCTTGACAGGGGTACTTCATGACCTTATTCATCCCTTTTGATGGGTGTACATATCACCCTTATCCTTCCCAAACTTTTTGATGGGGGTACATCTCAACCTTATCCATCCCAATGCATATGAACACACACCACAACCCATGCAAGTCCATGACCAAAACCAAGTGTGTTCAAAACCTTTTAATAAAGCATCAACCTTTTATTGAAAACCATTTCCTTCAAGCAGAAAAACCATAGACAGTTTAAAATAACCATTTTAAATTTATTTCAACCACCACTTTCCAAAAACACAAAATTTACATCACCTGTTACTAAAAGGGGTTTCAACCATTCTTCCACAATATATAAACAAACCATTTCAATCATGATTAACAATTTGAAACTAAACCTTCAACTTCTAAGAAATAGGAATTGAGATTGAAGCCACATACCTCAAAAAATATGTGAATCCAACAACGGATGAATAATTCCAACAAAACCAAGTCATCTAGTCCTTGAAACCTCCTTAGATTCCTTCCCCTAGCACCAAAAAAACCAAAAACTGACTTTAAAGTCATCCACTACCTTATATCTACCAACCATCGGCGTAGATCAAAGGATCAATCAAGATGGAAGAAGGAAATCTAATAAAACAAAAGAAAACGAGACATACCTTGATCAATCAGCCCTTAAACGCCAAGGAACCCCTATGGATCACTTTCGAAATGCCTAGAAAGTGTTCTCCTCCCTTCACCAGAGAGAAATATAGAGTTAGGACTATCTAGAAGAAAAAATGGGTGGCTTTAAGGATAAAATGGAATAGATTCTTAAAAATATAATCTAAGTTCACTTCGCACAGGGTTAGTACACACGGTTAGGCAAACGGTGCGCTAACTATATGGTAGTCACTGCTTGGAAGAGGTGCTCTATACAGCCTCCTCGCATGGTTTTTCCAAACTGTACGCACACGGTGCGGTCTCCTCTGTCCAAATGACCACCACCTGCACAGCTTCCGCACGGTTTGGGCAAACCATGTACAACCCATGCGTCCCCACATTTTGCCTTTAACACCTAGAAAGTCTCCAAACATTCCCATCCATGTCCCATATGCTTCATGTACATAAAAATCATAAAACAAGGGTTACTTACCCAAAACCGGGGGTACTACATTCTCCACACCATTAGCCTTTCCATCATTGGAATGTAGAAAACCATTGCTTGCATGAAAGAGTTCTCACCACAGCTCTTTAATTTCATTCTCGCGTTCTAAAGTCTCTTCCTGAATCTGAAAATGCTGCAAAAACCCGCACTAGACTGATGCTTTTTCCATGTAATACATTTTCTTGCCTATCCACAATCTGTACCTAGATATATATCAAAAAATCATCCAGCTCTAGGTCAATGTGATCCCATATAATCACATGGTCAGGATCGGGATGATACATCTTCAACTGAGAAACATGGAACACATTATGCATTACAATGAACCATGGTGTTAATTCCAACAGATACGCCACCTTGCCAACCCGTTCCAATATATCAAAAGGCCCTATATATCGAGGAAATAATTTTCCCTTCATCCCAAAACATCGTTTCCCAAGCGTTGGAGAGATTCTCAAAAAGAAATGATCACTCACCGAAAATGAAAACGATCATTGGTGATGATCCAAATAAAATTAATGACGACTCTGAGTCATCTCCATCCTCCTTCTAATCAACTGGATCTACTTCGTTGTTTCATGGAAAAGGCTCAGCACGACTAGTGATGTCTCTCTTGTTTCCACCCAACAAGGTGGAGAACGACAAGGACACCCATACAATGCTTCAAATGGAGCCATGCATATCATGTCTTGAAAGATGTTATTGTATGAGAACTCCATTAAGGGTATATGCTCCTCCCATGAGCCCCCAAAATCCATTACACAATCACACACCATGTCTTCCAATGTTTGTATCGTCTGCTCGGATTTCCCATCCGTCTGAGGATGATACGCCGTGCTCATCATCAACCGAGTCCCAAGGGCTTGCTGTAATGATTTCCAAAAATGAGATTTGAACCTTGGATATCTATTTGAGACTATGGATACTGGTACACCATGCCACTTTATAACTTCTTAGATAATGATTTTTGAAAGATCTTCCCCCGTATGAGTTTCACGAATAGGGATGATATGGGCCGACATGGTCAGATGATCCACTATCACCCAAATGGCATCGTGTTTCCGAACCGTTCATTTAAGACCTGTAACAAAATCCATAGCTAACTGATCCCATTTCTATACTAGGATAGGTAAGGATTCTAACATACCAGCTGTCCGCTGATGTTCTGCTTTAACTTTCTGACATGTTAAACACCTTGATACAAATTCAGCTACCTAATGTTTCATGCCGCTCCACCAAAACTGGGCCTTAAACACCATATACGTCTTCTGTGTATCTAGATGTAAAACCCATCTTGAATGGTGGTATGCAAGATGGAGTTGCTCCTGAGCAGTTAAAGGTACAACTATTAGATCTTGAAATCACCAAACAGAACTCCCATCCAACTTTCATCCGCCAATGGTCTCCCCACCATTGAGTTTTAAACTCATCGCAACATAGTCGACATCAGATGTCTCTACCTCCTTTACTATCAACAGCAAATCAGGAACACGAACAACTAGAAATAAAACTGCAACATCAGCTCGATCTTCACATTCCATATGCATGTCAGGTAGGAATGACATCAATTTCCACTCATCTGAAGCTTTCTTTCTCCAACTGAGTATAAGACTTCCTGTTTAATGCATCGGACAACGAATTTCCCTTACCCGATGTATAAATCAAGTAATAGTCGAACATTTGATAATACTCCATCCATCTCCTCTGCATCAGATTCAAATCTCACTGTGATAAAATGGGTTTCAAGCTTTTGTGATCTGTAAACACTGTGAATTTCTCACCAAAGAGACAATGTCTCCGTGTTTTCAATGCTTGGATGACTACAGCCAACTCCAAATCATGTGTTGGGTAATTTTTCTCAGGCACCCTCAACTTCCTTGATCCATAAGAAACCACATGGTCTCCATGCATGAGAACACAACCAAACCATGTTCTTGAAGCATAAAAATACACCACATACCACTGTCATGATTTCGGAAAAATCAAGATGGGTGCTGATGTAAGGAGAACTTTCAACTGCTGAAATGATCTTGGACAATATTCAATCCATTTAAATTAACTATTCTTCTTTGTCAATGCTTTCATAGGTGATGTTAGTCATGAGAAGTCACAGACAAAGAATTGGTAATAACCAGATAGACAAAAAAAACTTCGTATTTCAAAGACATTCTTCAGTGGTTTCCATGAAAGAACAACTTCTATCTTTTCTGGATCCACTTAAAAACTTTTCTCGGAAACAACATGGCCCAAAAATCGTACCTCTCATATCCAAAAATCGCACTTTGATAATTTGGCATACAACTGATGGTCTCTCATGATTTCGAACACTATCATCAAGTGTTGCTCATACACATCTATTGTTCTTGAATACACTAATATGTCATCCACAAACACCACAACCAAAGAATCCAGATATCACTGAAATGTACAATTCATCAATTACAGGGAGACTGTTGGTGCATTTTTAAGACCAAAAGGCATGACTACATATTCGTAGTGGCCATATTTTCTTTTGAACTCTGTCCTCAATATATCCTCCTTCCGAACTCACAACTGGTGATATCATGACTGAAAGTCAATCTTGGAGAACCACTGAGCTCCTATCAATTGATCAAACCGGACATCAATGGGAGGAAGTGGACATATATTATTTATCGTAACTTGGTTATGTTTACGATAATCCACACATAGCCTCAAATTTTGATCTTCTTTCTTTACAATCAAAACTGGTACTGCCCATGGAGAAACGCTTGGTTGAATGAAACCCTTGCTTTCTAGAACCTCTAACAACACTTTCAATTCCCTTAACTCTGTTGGTGACATCATATAAGTTGGAAGTGAGATAGGACTGGTCCCTGAAAGGAGATCAATCCTAAACTCCACTTCTCTTACATGTGGTATCCCTGAGTTGTTTTCATAAAAAACATTAGTAAATTGATCCACCAAAGTTGGAAAACTATTTTATGGGATCTATTCCAATGAAGCCAAAGTAAAAGCTGAAAATTGGTATGCAATCGTTCCCATCGTTGGTTGCAACAATCTCATTTCACCTTTCTTTACCATCCTCTCTCCTCTTAAGAGATGCTCAAAGCGGTACTCAGTCATGAAACTAAATTTTCTCCTATAACAGTCGATGTGAGCCTTAAACCTTGTCAACCAATACATAACCAGGATTACATCATAGACATCCATATCCAAAATGGAGAAGTCACATTCTAGCTCAGCTTTATCAACAGTTATAGTACATTCTCGACACACGAAGGCTTGACATTCCCTTTCAACAAGAGGAATTTATAGTATCATGATAGAAGGCATCATTTCCAGTTTTAAACATAGCAAGTCAACAACATGAGGAGAAATGAAGGAATGTGATGCACCAGTATCAAAAAACAATTGGACAAAGGTAGAATTCAAAAGAATCGTACCACTTACTTTTTATCGTCCCACCTGATCCCTAACAATCATCTACTCATCTCCATACAATTGCTTTGTCGCTACACTATTATCCTTGTTGCCTTGCTGAGATTGCCCTAGTTCAGGAGTCATGGTTTTTCGAGAATCGCCATGGATAGCTCTGTTATGCTGATGAGAGTGACTCTTTTGTCCTCATTCTGTAGAAGCATATGATGCTTGTGATGCCTGGGAAGTGTCACATGCACCCGACCTCAGAGTATTTCTACAATAGCATTGTAGATTCCCCATCTGCTTGCAATTGTGACATTGTCTAGGTTCCGCCGTACACTATCGCTTTATGTGATCAATCAATCCTCCTTGAAAACACCATGCATTCATCATGGGTTGTGAAGGATGATTCACCAATCCAGCCGTCTGATTCTTATTCGAACTCCCACCATGGAAGCAAGTGTCCTTATTCCGCTTGTTCCCAGCATTAGAGTTCCCACCCATTCCTGTGTGTATCATCATATTTCATCCTCACAGAACTCCCGAGATTTGTCTTCCAACTACTGTTGATATGTTTACCATTTTTTTATAATCCTTAATATGGAGCACAACTATCTTCAGGTGAATCTCCTGTCGCAACCCTGAATCAAAGATGCATGCCTTCAGCGATGCACTTGCAGCAACTTCTGATGCATAGCACACAGAATTAATGAATTTATCTGCAATCTCTATGATAGAGAGATTCTCCTAATTCAGGATGAAAAAGTACATCATCCTCTGGATCTTGAACGTGTGAGGATAGAATTGTTTATTGAACAACTCCTCAAATTCCTCCCATCCCAGGCCTTGATCCACCTTAGCCTGCACCACTAGCTCCCACCACTATTATGCAAGATCCTCCAGCATATACGTCACCAACTTTACATTCAGTTCTACTAGTGTGCCGATGAAATAAAAGATACGATTCATCCTACTTAGCCACACCTCTACCCTTTCTGGTTTAGAATCACCCCGAAAGATGGGTGGATTCTGATTCTGGAACTGGATTGAATGGTCTACATGCCTTGACTCATCCCTCTGATTCCCTGTGTCCATATCCTAGAACGCTTGAATGATACTCTGAAGTAGCTCTTGGTTCACACGTTGTTCAGGTGAAACCACATTATTTTCATCTTCTTCAGGTTGGATTCTACGATGCCTATCAGGTGACACTTTCTATACAAACAACACACTCTGTTAGTCTCACTTCCTAGCAACTTAAGGCTTTTCATTTCAAATTCTATCACATCAACTATCACCATTTTTTTTTCAAAACAACATTTTCACATGTACAAGAATTTTAGAAAACATCTCACATGCTTTTTGAAAATCAGACCATTTTCAAAATACACAAAATATCTTATTTTCAAAAAAAATTAGGAGAAAAAAATTTCTGTATTTTTTAAAAAAATTCACCTTTCCAGAAATCCTTATTCATTCCTTACAGTGATATATGCCATCCTATTTGGAAGTACTTCCTCTAAAATTTATGTCATGCGCATCTCATTGGCTAAACCCATGACAAAGATATTTCAAACATTCTAGAATTGTATCCAAAACACTTATATACCCAACACCATGGTAACTTGATGTTCAGCATATACGGGTTAGCTACGTCCTTTTATGTTACACATTTCAAGTTCTGACATTCCTACTCCTGTCTAGGATTCCAACCCAAGGAATAGAAAAAAATGAATTTCAACTCCATGACCGATAACCTCGATCACCACTTGTTAGGCAAGGACCGAACAAGATGATACCATTTGTAATGACCCACCAATTCTCATTGGATTGAGAGCTCAATGAGTCATTACTAGGCCTTAACAGACATCCCCGAGGAACCAAAGGAAGGAAATAAATGCCGAAGTGTTTCAAAAAAGTGGGGGGATGATTTACCATTTTTGAACATACCACAAAACAAACAACCATAACCAAACTAACCAACTAAATGATGCATGATAAAAAACCGAGATAACTCAACCATGAGTACCATAGAGGAAACCCACACCAAATTAGTGTAAACAGTGGAAAGGAAAACTTGAAGACTACCAGACGACAACCCAACTCCATGCTTTACAAGCTCCAAGATCCAACATAAATATCCATCCCAAGCATCACAAAGCAGTATGTAACACTTTACCTTTTCCAACATCCTGGTACATGACATCTGCAAAATTACCAACGTGCCAAAGAATGGGGTAAGTAATGAAACTCATTAGGTTTTCCCTGGTGAATTCCCATCCCATGCCTCTAGGATAAAACATGTTAGCACATTTATATAAAACAATTCCAAAACAGTTCACAATATAAATAGTTACATGTCAAAATCAATGCCCAACAAAAACCATATTTTTCTAGAAAGGTATCCAAGAAAAGTTTCCAATCAAAATCCTATTCCCATTTTGGAACATTCATTCGATTTCACAAATCCACACAACCAACCATGCATGAAACCCGTACCTCCTTATACTCGAGAGTGGTGATTTATCCTTCCACTAAGTCATCACATAGTGAACTACCATTATGGGGGTATTTCATGACCTTATCTGTCCCATTTGATGGGGGTACTTCTTTCCCTTATCCGTCCAAACCTTTTTGATGGGGGTACTTCTCGCCCTAATTCATCCCAATGCATATGAACACACACAAAAACCGATGCAAGTCCATGCCCAAAACCATGTGTGTTCAAAACCATTCAATAAAGAATCACCCCTCTATTGAAAACCATTTTCTTCAAGAAGAAAAACCTTAGGAAATTTAAAATCACCATTTTAAATTTACATGAACCACAACATTCCAAAAACACACAATTTCCATTACACGTTACTAAAAATGTGTTTCAACCATTCTTCCATAATAGATAAACAAACTATTTCAATCAAGGAAAACATTTTGAAACTAAACCTTCAAGATCTATTAATGAGGAATTGAGAGTGAAGCCACCTACCTCAACATAATAGGCGAAACCAACAACAGACAAAGAACGCATACAAAACCTAGTAAACTAGTCCCTAAAACCTCCTTAGATTTCTTACCCTAGCACCAAAAAAACCAAAACCCGAATTAAATGTCATCCAATACATTAGATTTACCCACCATGGGCATATATCTAAGGATCCATCAAGAGGGAAGAAGTTAATCTAAGAAAACTAAAAGAAACGAGACTTACCTCGATCAACTGACCTCTAAACGCCAAGGCATCCATCCGAATCGCTTCAAAAATGCCTGGTATATGTTCTCCCCCTTCACTAGAGAGAAATCCCGAGTTAGGGCTATCTAGAATAAAAAAACTAGTGGGTTTATGGATAAAACGAATTAAATCCTTAAAAATAGGATCCAAATTGACTTCGTGCATGGTTAGTCAAATAGGGCACTAATAGTGTGGTAGTCAATGCTTGGAAGAGGAAGTCCACACGACCTCCTCACACAGTTTTCCCAAACCGTGCACACACCATGTGGTCTCCTCTGTCCAAATAACCACCACTTGCACGACTTCTGCACGGTTTGGGCAAACTGTGCACAGCCCGTGCATCCCCATATTTTTCCTTTTAACACCTTGAAATTCTCCAAACATTCCCAACCATCTCATATATGCTACATATACTTAAAAATAATAAAAAATGGGTTGCTTACCAGAAACTGTGGCTACTACCGATTTAATCCCAAGCATAATTGTGCACATTATATGTTTTGGAGAGTCCGATGAAAAAATATTTGGTGATTTATTCCAATTTCTCTTATTATGTTGTTAATGGTTTTAAAATTACCTTAGATTAATGTCCCTTCACATTTTTATGATAACATACCATTGCCCAGGATACATACTTTAAACTAACCACCTTTTTCCCACAATAAATACTAATTCAGATCACTGTACGTCTTCATACAGTGAGGATTAATAGGGAATTATGGACTATGAGTTTCATAAAAATTCTCATTCATCAAATATGGTTTGTATGGTATGCATTCATAGTTCATGAGCCTTATCATTCCATTATAATCATTTTTTCACTCATGAAAAATTCATATTTTCTTTTTAAAATATACATTTTCAGACACACACACACACACACACATATATATATATATCATTAATCATCATATGTATAAATGGTTGATCAATAATTTTAGACATATATAAGACCCCCTTCCCTAATTATTTGTATATACATCCTTTGAAAATCATGAAATATTGGATCGTTTGTGTTCCTCGTCATAGATAATGAGATATGACACTATCTACTCAAAACATCAACCACCGTTTTATCTTTATAGGGTGATAATGTATTATGATTTCATAATCCTTAATCTCATCTAAAAAAATCTCTAGTGAGTTTGATTTTCTTTTATGAATACGTAAATTAATATTTTTGGATCTATTTATATTTATAAATTTTCTACAAAACGTTCATGACTCCATATAACTATTTAAAAAATTCCATAGCTAAATCTCAATCATGAGATGTGTAATTTTTCACATGAGCCTTCAATTTTCATGAGGCATAAGATTTCACCATATCATTTTAAATTATGACCCATCCCAGTCCCTTTGTTAATGAATTATTAAAGATCAAAAACCATTATCTACTATAGGATACTAAAAATAAGAGTTGTGATAACTCATATTCTCTTCAATTCATTGAAATATTCCTCATATTAATTAATCTAGTGGAATATGGATCCCAACTGAGCTAACATTGTGAGTGGATTTAAAATCCTTAAAAAATATTTATAGTGTTTTGATAAAAAAAATTAATACAATAAAAATATAGATCATAGTCAAAGTTGTTAGTCTATTCCAATTTTCAATAGCTTCAAAATATTATGGATCCATCAATATATGATCTATTGATATTAAATGACAAAAAATTGAATCTTTTTGTAGATATAAATATTTATTGTAAATGTTTTTTGTAACCTAATTGTCCTTAGGTTATTAATTTCATTCATTAAGTGATATTCATGATATTATTTATCATGGAGTATATATTAATAACATCTATAAATACTACCAAAATATAATAAATTTAATACATAATGAATATATTAAACAAATAAAGTAATATAGATTGGGAATTAGGAAGACCAAATAGAATCCAAAAAAATTTACAGTGTCGATAAAAAGTACAAAATATTTTCTTGGGAAATTCCTCATGTTTTCAATCAATTAGTATTACCGTGATAAAAAATAAATCTTCTAAAATCACTGTTCTACACTAATTTGATTAGGGAAATCAATTATTTGAGGAATTTTTTACTTATTCATTATTTTTATTTTGTTTAGATTAATAATATCAATGATGATTTAAATTTATACATGTTATTCTTTATAAATAATCATGTTCACCGCATGGTGATATACAAGGCCAATTATATCCTTTGTCAAGAATATTTTTGAGTTTCTTATATTGTTCTTAATAATCATTAGGGGTTATTCTTTAAAGAGTGTTTGTAATATTGGTTTCACTAGGTATTATAACTATGGAAAATTCGTGTTCTTGTTTTAGAGAATGGATACAATTTATAAGAATAAAATTAATTTGATACCATTAAATTAGTATATAATGGATGTTCTATTTCTCCCTAAACATCTGAGATAAATAAAACTTTTGAATAATACTGAACAACCATATACTTAATGTTATTTCCTTTTCCATTTTTTTTTTGTCATCACATAAATAAATGATCATTTTTTGGTTTGTAAAATCTAAGGTAGTATTTCTTCCATTCAAGTTAATGTTCTATTTAGGTAAATAAATATATTCCATGTCTATGATAAAATAAATAACATACATAGGAAATATAATGAGATTTTTAAGAATCACATTCCCCAAAAATGTTATTAGAGTATAATCATGGACATGATATGTGATCATTATTCCATTATGGGGTTTCACTACAAATTTATCATATAATCCTCATGGTGTTTAGGAAATAACATAATAATATTCATCATATATAAAAGAGTGGGAAGTTAATTAATCAAGTAAGACATTATTATTTCTACGATGGATGGTATGTGTAACTTTACCACTTAATTATCCTAAACCACATAATTTATTATGATCATGATATATTTATATTTATCTATGAGTTAAGATATTTTTGATGTTGATATTAATCATTATCATCTAGATTTTAGAAATGGTTACCATAATAACCATACTCAGTAAATATAAAATACTGGAGTGTTTATATGTCATTCATTAGTACATTCTCTATATTAGTAGATGAATACTAATTATTATTAATTTAGAACTAAATTTCCCTCCTCCCTTATTATAAACACATAAACAATTTACTAGTCCCTGTAATACATTTCAATCAATGTTTCCATCAAAAAAATAAAGCATAATAAAAATCCCACATTATTCTCTTTTCGTTTTTTATTAATAGATGTTAATTTAAATTCCATATTTCATTTTTTTTTCCAAATAAAAATGACAGTGATGGGATACTCCAAAGAACATTAACCCTAATATAGTACGTTGAATGATTTATTCATAGCTATTTATATCTCTTAAGGTTAAGGACCATCTGTTTCATGGTTCTATTCCCCTAAATATTCGATCAACCTAACCATAATGATGGATTAAAATATTAAAATAATACAATACCATTGTTGTCAAATATTACACATGTAAAAAATAGATTCCCCATCATTCAAAATTAGCATGATGACATTGTTCCCAAAATTTTATAAAAAAATAATATAAATGAACTTATTTAAATATTAAATCCTAAAATCATCCTGCTGAATGGAGTTGTTTTGTTCTATTTGGACAATGTTATTGCTAACAGGAAAATATTTATATGATTTACCAAAAAAATTTAAAACCCCAAAATAACAGTTCCATATCCCAGACATTAGATAACTGAAATTATAATTTAAATGGTACTGATACATTTCTATTAAATAAGTGGATCAGTATACCAACGTAAGAAGGATGATATTTCCTTATAATGGACTCAAAATATTACTGTTCCTCCTTTCCACATTTATATGTTGGAATGATTCATTTATTTTTTTGGTAACAATTCTAATAATATTTTTCATTCCAAATTTAATAATATTTTATTTTCCACAAATGTAATCATATATTTATCTATCAAAATTTGTAATAGAATAATTCCATAATGATACATCAATAAACATAAAACAGAAATCATATTTTTAGAAACAATAATCATAGTCGTGATTAATTTAATTTTAAAAACCCATTTATTTAGAGGCTATATCTTGAAAAAAATTCAAATGATGACACCAGTGGTTTTACGTAGGTTATTTATGAAATTCATCTACTGAAGTCATCTATAATGGATATGAATAAAAATGTGACCTACCAATATAATTTACCATTATCATGTTCGACTATGTAAAAAGTAAGGATTCCATTATCATAAAACATAATGATTGTAATGATATAGTTGAAAACCCATTTTAGGTGTTATTACAATTGATTCACCCATTCCCAAACCACTTCTATATGTAATATCATGAAATTATTTTTTTTCTTGTAATATTGCACTCCTTTATTTACCATTATTATAGATGTTCTTATAAACATGAGATTGTCTTAAGGGGTATCCAAAAGTTTTTCCCATTCTAGATTCCAATGGTAACTACCAATTCTTCTAATATGTACTACAATGACCAAACAATTTTATATTGAAGTATTACATCTTATTTTATGAATATCTGATACAAATTATTATGATCCACTATAGATTTATATATATTTAGTGTATTCAGAAACATAAATACATAAAAAAACATGACTATATGATATATACCTCATCCTAAAATATGAACATTAAAATTAGTACCCATCATATAAATATCATATTTAAAGCCAGTATTCATGACAAATAGAAAAGAAATATAATTAACAATAACCATAAATGAAAAGAAATGGTAAAATGAGAGATATTAATAAGAAAATTAGAATAAAGAAGAGAAAGTGTTTGAAAACATGGAAGTACAATTTTATAACCATAAATAGAATATCATAAATCATAATATGGATTCATGGATAGAAACTTATACTTTTCATAAGACAGTAATCATAATGTATTTAAAGAAAATGATTAATCATATAATAACATTGGCATATGAAATAATTTTGTGGCATAAACATAATATTAGAAAATAATGTCATGAGTAAAGGTTTATTTTTAATACAATCATTTTCAATTTGGTTCATTCATTAATCCCTCAGATCCTTAGTCATTGTTTACACATATGATTTTCATAGTGGATTGATTCTATTGTCAATCTAGGCCTACTCCACATTATAGCTATTATTATATCATGATATATCCATATCTTCCCAATGC
Source organism: Viscum album (assembly GCA_963277665.1). NCBI lineage: Eukaryota > Viridiplantae > Streptophyta > Magnoliopsida > Santalales > Viscaceae > Viscum > Viscum album. The sequence goes on from OY728138.1 coordinate 288,590,773, forward strand.
ATTGGAGTGATATATAATTATATGCCCACCCATTAAATGATCATAAATCATTCAAATGTATACTTCAAGGTTATAAATTATTCAGCAAATATCAAACTCGTAGAAATAAAATGTGTGTAATAATCATTTAAAATTCTCATTAAAACATAACCCAAAGAAAAAATTAGGTTTCATTAATTTATAATAATTATAATCATAAACTATAAATATAGAAAATAATTATTTTATCATCAGATAATATTCTTTGTAAATTATCAGATACATAAAATCATGTTTACATAAATCAAAAAAAATTATTAAATAGTTTTTATAATATTTATTGAGAAAAAAACCTTTTTCTTTTGGAAATAACATATTCAAAATTTTTATATTTCAATAAAATAGGAAACATATTTTCATTGAATAGATCATTGGAAAATTGTAAAATAATAATAAAATAATTTATAGATCACAATGGTGGGTAATTATATTCATGTCTTGTATTTTCGAAAAAAAATTTCTATCACATTAATAGAAAAATGTCAAATATTCATCGTCAGGAAAAAATTTAATTAATAATTTAAAAAATATAAATTCAATAATGTTTAAAATGAATTTAAAAAATCATTTAATTAAATAAAAACATTATTGAAATAAATTTTTTATATAATGGATATGGAAGACAAATGATATTAGATTGATGAGAGAAATAATTTTTTTCATAATATTATTTATGTTATTACAGGGGGAGAATATTATCAATTAGTATTTTAAATGTTCGATGTTTAATTCATATAATTAGGATTTTTGGAATTCATTATATAATCTAAAAACTCATATAAGAAAATTTATGCAAGCTAGTGTGATACAAAAAATACATTCCTCATTATTTATTTTGTGAAAAAATAACAAGTTAAATTGTTTTCAGTTGTTAGTTATCAAATATTTCTACTACAGGTTATTTTTTGTTGCAATATTTAGATCAAATTATTTATACAATTAATTCAAAATAAATTTTATCATTATTTCAAAAATCATTCCATCATGAATGAAATTATTTTTCTATAATGTTACATCAAAATATTTTTATCGATTATTAAGAAATCATGATACCTTTAGTAAAAAAATATTTATATTGTTTATTCAAAATATTATTACAGATTGTTAAAAAATATTTTTTCCCATAGTTTAAAAATCATTCTAATTTTACCTAAATAATTGTGCTACAGTTGTTTCAAATATCTTAATTCCATTAGTTCAACAATAATTCTACTATTAAGTGAAAATATCCCTAAAATTAGTTCATAAAATATTTCTACAGCTAGTTTAAAAAATATTTATACACATACTTGAAGAAATATTATTATTATAATATTAAATACTCTGTAACTCTAGTTAAACATTGAAACTATAATTATCCATAATTTTATGCCATATATTGTTAAAACCAAAATAAATCTATAGTTAGATATGTTTTTTTATATATTTTTTAAAAATATTAATGTTTGTTTGGGATTGTTTTTATCATCTTGTGTTTATAGTATTTAAAATAAAATTTCATTTTAACTATTTATTAAATTTAAATATTCATTAATTGATAATAATTATTTATAAAAGTGTTAAATGTTTATGTTTATGAAAATTCTATATTAAAGGAATGATATTTATAAAGTATTTAGTATTGTAATATTTGATGAATTATTTGTATAAATTTCATTGAATTTCCTATTAATTTTATTGAATGTATCTAATTATTCAAACGGTATATTAGATATATTTTTAATTATTTATATAGTTTCTCTAATATGTTTGACCTCTAATAAAACATGTTTAAATGTTTATTACTATATTAAATGTTGCTAAAAGATTTTATGAGATCTCTTTAGCAATTATAGCTTTACCAAATCATAAAGTATGTCTCATATTAATCTTGAAAGTAAAATACATAAATATCAAATAAAATGAACATATGGTTACATGCAACTCAAAGTGGTCACACTCATTGACCATTCATACGATCCTATAAAATGTGTATATGATTGTTGATGATCACTCTTAATGGATTAACTGCATTCTATAATTAAGAATCAGTAGTTGAACTTATTACATTTATCAACATTTTTATCCTTTTATCTTGTGTCTGTAACACTACATACAATTTCTCTATTAAGATTTTACATTCCTTAACATGAATTGTTTTTATTTCATCAGTTTAGGAAACTTGGATTCTAATGTTAGAATTTATTAGGATATGACACCACTGTATAATGTTAGGGTTTTATTTGGGTTTAGAATTATAGTACAAATGTTAGGAGTATTGTTTCTAAGTCCACTATAAAAAGTAAAAATGGGATTATGTTTCCTCTTCGAAAATAAGTATACAGAACAATGTATCTCTAACTATGTAGAGTGGTATAATAGTAGGCTTTGTCTACTTTTGACAGAATGACTATAAAAACATTTTATTTATTTATTCAATTTATGTTTCGAAATTATCATTGATAAATATTTTAGATAATTATTTAATATCGTAAAATAATTATGTTGTTTTATTCACCCACCTCTAAAACATCTTATATCTCCTTAAGGTTATTAACAAATTATGTTACAATATATTTCATTTAGGATATTTACGGTTAAAACATCTATTACATTATTGTGATAATATTTTCCTTACTAAAACAATATAATAATTATGGTTCTATATATTGGTATGAAAAAACAAAAAAACATTTGATGATTCTTCAGAAACCAAATCAATATGATGGAAATGTCTATGGTTACTAAGAATAAAGAGTGGGACAATACGGAAATATATTAACCATAGTCTACTGGGTGGTCATTGAAAAAACATAAAAACTAATATAATCATATGAAGACACTCTTTAATGAATAAAATATGGTAAATATGTTTTTAAATAAATAATAGTAAAAAATTTATACAGTGTTATTAAAATAATTTTCCTTGTTCTTCTATGTTCTTGATTGATTCATCCATAGAACTGAATTATTTTCTCAAGTAACACATCATAGATCTAACAAATTGATACATGTGACATGATTTGAAGATGGTTGAAGAGAAAATCATCAATCTAATGTTCCACTAAATCGTAGGATTTTGGAATGGAGTAAATTCCTATTAAGAAACATTGGAGAACCCCATACAAATTTATATAATCATTAAATTTATAAAAAGAAACATTAATTTAAATATTTTTTTATTGATAGAGGAAATAATATCAAATAATACAAAATGGAAAAACATGTTCAATCACGTCTTTATTAAGAAAATGGATTAGAGAATATTGTGTAAGAACATACTTCAATGTTGAAATTTATTTTATTCAAATAAAAAATAAATTATATGTACAGATATTATGAATTGAAGTAATATTAATGTCCTAATAGATATGTTTTGAATATATAAAATGGTATTTATATTGTTAGAATGAAAAATAAAATTCCAATGAAGATCATATGTAATGATCAAAATATATATTAAAAAATAGTGTTACACTAATAGGGAAATATATATCATATTATGAATATAGAAATAAATAATATATCAAGAATCACTGTAAAAAAGATGAAATAAGAAGGTAAATTTAAAAAAAATAAAATAAATTATATATATCATGGTTAAGGGCGTATCACTATAAAATTTGAATCAAGTGGTCAATCCAGAATTGATATAGCGTAAATTGGCCAATTTTTTTGGAAGAATCTACAAATGAGGATTGTAATGATTATGATAATTGTTATTACTCAGATTGTGATGTTTATAGATATGATGATATGTATTTATAAGATAAAAACAAAAAAATGTTTTTTAAGAGTTATTTATTGATATAATCAATTAAATGATGGAAATAATTGAACAATCAATGATAGTTATCAAGTAATTAAGTTTATTATTTCTTGTAACGAATAAAGATAAAATTATGAATAATTTTATAAGGGAAACATCTATTATTATTATGAGATTATTCTTAAGGATAATTATGAATTTACAAATCAATATTTTTACAAAAATGGATTGTTATCATATATAGTTTAAGTAATGGAAAAATATGTTAATATTATATCAATGATGTGAAATCCTGTAAATGTATGAAAAATATTATTTCATATTAACTTAAATTCATTTATATATTGTGTTAAATGATATACATATTTTATCTTTCATCACATGGAACATTTTTTTTATCTTGTTTTGTGTGAAACGTCTAGTTCCTTTGATTACCTCTGTTATACACAATCTTATGTCTTACTAGAAAACAATATAATATTAATATTATCGTGACAGTTATAAACTTGCCCTTGTAATGGAGGGAATGAATGATATAATATAAATTATGAAAATTATATTTTACACATGTTTATAAAATAAATTCATTGGTTACTAATAAATTAGAAATGAAAATAATCACAATTTGAATATAAAGGATGATTGTATTTTAAAAAACTATTCTTTTGAATAAAATTTATTTAAATCTTAATAAATTATATTAATAAAAATAATTTAAATATATAAATTAAATTTATATAAAATAGATTTAAACAATTGTTTTTGAAGGACATCTAATTAGTTTGATATGGTTAAGATAATAAAAAATAAATTATAACCATAATGAGTAGTGAATTTTTAAATGGTATTTTTACTACCTATTAATGGATAAAATATTTTAAGAATAATTTTTGAAACATTAAATATTTTATATAAAAAATAAAATTATTTATCAGCATTAGACTATGAAATCCCACATTGGGATAATTTTTCTTATTTTTATTAAAACACTAATATTATGATAAATAGTTAATGACACTAGATTAGTATTGAAAACTAATTTTTTCTCTAAATAAATTATATTTATATATTAAATTTTTAATTAGGTTCAATGTATCAATATATAAACATTATATCAACTAAACCAATTTTGGTTATATTAATAAATTTCACATTTTAATTGGATATAAATACATATAAATCATTAGAAAATTTCTCTTGAAAAAACACATAGTCTCATCCTATATGTCAGATAAATTTTAAATCCATTTCATTCAATTTTGTGATTTAAATTTTTTGAAATATATGAAATACTATGAATAATATTAATTTATATTTTTAATTCATGTAAATATTTTTTTACCAAAATTATATGTGAATTTAATTAAAATTTGTTAAAATAATTATTGTAAAATTGACTTTACTTTGTGCATAAATAGTAATATGATTGGTAAAATAACCTATAAGTATGTACAAACCATATTGGAAGACCATTATTAGAAACTTTCTCTATTTTATCATATCTGTGTCATTATTTTTGGATCATTTCATAAGGGAGACCTCTTACTAGTGTTCACCTTTTCATTTTAACAAGTATGCCACCCACCCTCTCATATAAAAGGCACTATTACTACCCTATTTTTAACTACTCATAAAAACTTTATATCATTTAAAAAATTCCCTAATATTCACATAAATTAATATTCTTATCATTGATGCATCACATTGGGTATAATGTAATTTGATGATGTCTTTTTTATTATAAAACAAAATTAGTTACTCGAAAAAGAGGTAACATTCTTCAATGATCATCATTAACATATATAGTTATCAAAAAAATTAAAATATCCATATTAAAATATTATATAATAAACTAATTATACAAAATATATTGATATTTTATTATGTTAAGTGATTTACATACACCTCCAAACACTTCTAGCACATGGAAAACATAATCATTATTCGTGTGTCCGGCGGTCTATCACCTAAAAAACTGATGTCGTTATTTTATCCATTACCACCATTAAAGGTTAGGAATAGTGATGGAAATATATAATTTATATTATATATATATATTATTTATTATATATTTATTATTCTATTATTTTTATATAACATATACCTTCATGCCTTCGTTTTTGTGCGAATATGATAACATCGTTTTTGGACGTGTGGACTATCGTGTCTTAAAAGAAATATTATATGTTCACACATAAACTGGAATTTATTAAAGATAGTTTTATTTAAAAATATGTGACATAAATAATATTTATGTTATATTCATGAAATAGTTTCCATTTTGGAACTATAATATATAATTTTCATTATTACCCTTTAACATAATGAAAAAGCCATTATTACCCTTTAATAAGAATTTTTATTTATCAGTATAAATGTATAATTGATGTATTAATATGAAAATATTTTAATTATTTGTAATCTTGATATATTTTAATAATTAACCCTTTGTACAATATCTTCATACCACAGTCTATTTTCACACATAAATCGAATATGGTCAAAATTCCTAATGTAAACATTATTGATAAAAAAGAATAGTAAGTTAAGTAAAATTATTTTTAAATTTCTTAAAGGTAATTAATAATAATTATAATTAATATATGTTTTTTTATTAATGGTTTTAGGGGATGATAATGACAAATTAGACTAATGGTAAGGGGTTTCGTCCCAATTTTCCTTTAATTAATTAATTTTATTGTATACATAATTAATTTTATAAGGTGTTTCTACAACCCTATTAATTGTTATAAAATGAGTATAATATGATTATTAATATTAAATTTTTCAATTGTTGTTATTATTTCATGGATCTCATGATTACAAATTTAATCAGATAGTAAGTGATTCTTGTATTACTTTTACCATCATCATAAAAACACCATGATAACCATTTATATTTCATTGTGGTGTATCTTTTAACCCTTTTGATATATTATATAATTAATTTTCTAAGCTTCATGGTATTTAACTTCTTAATTTGATTATTATTGTGGTTGGTTTTTCTGATTCTGGTGATACCATAGTTTAATGGGGATTTCTAGTCTCCCTTTTCTTTTTTCAAGACATATTCTATATTTACCACTTATTTTGTTGTATAGTGTATCTAATAAACATGATTGTATTTCAATATTACGATTCTTATATTAATGTGGTTAAACATATGTGTTTTATGATCTATCTATCATGGGGTAAACTATTTCAAGGTTACCAATGTTTTTATGTACTTCTATCCCAAATTTCCATCTTTGATACATTTTTATTATACACACATGAATTATTTTATGATGTTTGTATACTAATAATTTGACACAATTAATCATTAATCAATTAATTTTCATGATATTATATTTCCCATTTAACATTATTCCATTCATTTGGTTAATTATTAAAATGATTCAATGTGGTATAGGGAAAATTGGAATGACTAACGATCATTTTTATCAAGAATGTTTTAATAATATTTTATGGTTAATTCCAATTATCAATTTAAAAAACATGTTTTTATCTATCCTCCACTAGGATATTTTTTACCAATTATATTATCATTCATTCTTTGTTTTTATTAGGTTTGATAGAATCATGTTGTTATCAAACCAGTTTATATTCCAAGTGATGATTATATACTAAAGAGATTGTTATTGAAACCATTTATTTTCAATGGGTTAATCAAGTTTCAATGAAATTATTTTGTAACCCAATTATTTTACAAGGGTTAATAATGTTTCTGAGAGATTTATTTGGTACCAATTTATTTTACATGGGTTAATGATGTTTAATTGATATTTTTATAGAACCCATTTCATTTCCATGGAATAAAAAAGATTCAAAGATATTATGATGCAACCAAATTTTTTTCCAAAAGTTAATAAAATTCCTAAAATAATAAAAAAAATCAATGATATTTGATTAATCGTCTATGTATTTGGTTCTTGAAAATTTTAAATTATGGATGCACCAACATAGATTCATGTGAGATCATTACATCTTATATAGCGAGTGCACCGTGATATTGACTTGATGCATTGGGTACTATAGAGATGAAAGAATATATGATTGGTTATTCCAATTTTTGAATGGAACTATATGGGAGATGTAAGGATAAATTAAGGCTTTCTAATATTATATTCCATGATAGAAACATGTTTTTTATATTACTACTATGACTTTATGATGCTTCTTTTTATTAGTATTTAAATGAAATCTCTCATGATTATTGATTCTCGTGAATATTTCCTTTTATAAATCCTCATTAATTTTTTTCATGTATAATGATACAATTATTGAAGGGAATGAATATTCTTATTTTATTCTCATGAGTTTTTATTACGTCATCATACCAGGATCCTCCTCTGTTTTTTAGTGATGGAATTCATTTTTTAATACCTATGTTTTCACTTACTGAGCATTCCAGCACACTCTTATTTCTTTTCCTTTTCCCTAGGTTTAGATGAATGATTCTTAATGATACATGTCTATAAATGATTTTACAAGGATGGTTTTGATGACTTATTATTAAATAATAAAAGTTCTGTTAAATGGGGGGATTTTTTTCAGAACCTGTGAATTTTATATATTAGTTTGTATCCTAATTCTTTATAACTATAAATATATAATTTCCTCCTGAATGTTAATGATCAATATTTTTATTTTTGTGCTGTATGTTATTTTTGTAAAAATATAAGTCAAAATTACGATCATTATAGGTAGAAATGTAATTTTATATATTTCATTATAGGATTTTGGATCTATGGTTCTGGTTTATTATATTTAGTATCAATATTTTGTTCAGATAACATTGGATATTTTTTTGTTTTAATTTTATGTTTTTTAAGGGTTTTGGATACCATCATTGTTTTACAAGTATAAGGATGACCACAAGTTTAAAATTTTACACACCCAATTGGTGTCTTAACCCATGATATGTTTATGTGATATTTTTTGTTGTTTTTTGATGAGGTATTTTATCCCCTAGGATCAACGTTAGGATTTTTTTTAAAAGATGTAATTTAAATATTTTCTATAAAAAAATTAAATCTCATGTTCTGGGTTACAAACCATCACATCTGGAAAGCCAGAGGGTCCTGAACCCCAAACAGATGGATGATAAGGGTTTCGTACACTACCAATGGCCTACTTGATGTCCAGATTATAATTATATTCATTAAAAAGATTATGTTTATTATAAAAAAAATATGGGAATTTGTTTGATTCTTAATGTTTGGTTTATCATAGAATAATATATAACAAAATACAATTAATTTTTGGGTTTCAAACCTGTTCATGAAATATTTTAAAAATACAAAGGATAAGTATGGAATAATTTTTTTAACTTTGGGTATTAGTTTTGATGATTAATGTACCATATTAAGTTTAATTTTGTTGAGATATTTTAATATGTTATAAATGTTTTTGTTTTGTTTAAAGTATACAAAGATGTGGAATAACATGATTATCCCTTTTATGGTTATGTTTTCTAGATAAAGTTTATTTTAGTACTCTATGAATTAAAAATTCTTCTCGAATACTCACTATTTTGGAAAAAATATAATCATTTGATAGAAAATTGACTAAAGGATGAAATTATTCCTTTTACGTAACTATATTTATTTATTATTTCATTCTATATAGTGAATGAAATTGTAACAACCACAGAATGATGTACATGGACATTACATTACTTTTCAAGAATACATAATAAATGAAACAAACCGATTCCCAAATACCACATTTGTTTACTTTATTTGGAAAATTGGAATATTATCATCTAACATGGTTAATTATCCTCAATATCTCCCCTAAATATCTCCTCCTTTTTATTTCCTACCTAAAACCTTCCTTTATATCAAGGGAAAAAGCAAAAATAAAAAGGGTGATCTCAAATGCTTAATAATGGTAAAAATTGATAACATAAAACAAAACAAGAACATATGAATGTAAAAATATTAACATAATGTTTAAATACCTAAATCATGAGTCATGACATAAATATTGGTAGTACGTAAGACATAGATCATTAAGTAACATTAATGTTGATAAAATAGCATTCACATATAACATGTAATTGGGTGAAAAAATAAGAACATAATAGGATTTCCATAGTATCCAAGGAATTATTTCTGACACAATAATAACGTTATTTTTTTATGAACTAGGATTATATTCCATCACAACCATGTATTACTAAATCATACTTTCATGTCATTCCAGCCTTATATTACTCAATCATATTTACTTGTCATTTCATCCCAGCATTACTGAACTAGATTTATATTCCATTACTGACATGTCTATATAATGAGATATAAATGATTACCCAATTAATTTGAGGGAGAAATGTGTCTCACCCATCTCATAATGAAATAATTCAAACATTTTTCACAAAAAAACATAAATCATTTATAATGGCATAACCCAAGAAATAAAATGTGCTTCATAAACCTCATTCCATTATAATCCATATAAAATAAATGGATTTTATAGAAAATATTCCATTATAATCACAGTAAAAAATAGTAATAATGGGTATAGAAAAATGAACTTATGTTATCTTATATGAAAAATAATTTTGATAAAACATGTGATTATAATTTTTGAAGAAAATGTCATTTATTTTTAAAAAATGCTCACATTTCTCAAAATGCCATGAAATTTTAAAAGAAAATAATTTTGTATAAAATAAACATGAAATAGTATAGATTAAGCTTCCTGGAAATAAGTTTTTACTAATATGTTAAAATACCTTCATGCCGTAGAATTTTTAAAAAAAATTCTCCTATAACGTTTTCATGAAAAGTCCAAACGTTTCTCGTAAAATAAACTAAATTAGATTCCTTCAGAAGCATTCAGACTTTGTCCAAAATGGGTAAATTTTAGTTCAAAAATATTTAAATTAATTTTAATCATTTTATGACAACATTTTTACAATACATGGACATGTATGATAGATATTTCCACAGTAAATACTTATGTATAAAAAATATAGGATAAAAATGAGATTACAAAATAATCCCTTTCCAATTTCTCATTAGACAAATGATATGCCTAATAAAATAATGAAAAATATATAAATATATAAAAATTATAACGCCCATCATAAGTATAATACAAACATTCATTGGAAACATAATCATGACAAAAAATAATTAGATGGTGTATAAGGAATATTTCTCTCAAAAATAAAAGTGAGACAAAATAATCCCCTGCCTTAGGTTTGATTCCTTCCGTATGTGTCCCAAACTTCTATATAGAGGGTTTAAACATTTTAGTAACATTAAAAAGAACCTTAATAATATTTATGACATAATATATGATTCACTTATGATTTCATATTACCATTTCAGTTGACAATTCCCTGTTAAAGAACCATTTTGGGTAATAATCATTTTATTTATTATATGTGTTGTGACTTTTATTTATTTATAATATTACTTAGTTCATGATTATAATAATTAAATAATATTATAAATTATTTCTACATCATAAATATTCATTATATAAATATATATAATAGATAGATTAATGAAATGTGATACACCGTTCATGGAGACACTAGGCCATATGTACACATTATCGTTGTTTCTATTTCTTTATTGAATTGAAGGGAAGAAAGTAAATGACATATATATATATAGAAGAATTGTTATTTTATATATTTCATTATTATTTTTTATATACACTTTATAATAATTCTATAATAGTTAATGTGGAGAATGAATCTCATCGCGTCATGAAGACGGTAAGTCATAAGTACAAATGAGTGATGATATCATTCACTTCATGGTTAAATGGTATGAAATTGGATGGTATATTATTTATGAATAATAATTCTCATGATATAATGATTATTTAAATCTTTTATAATCATTATTGTACTCATCCAAATTAAGTATTTTTGAATAAAAAATTACACCACGACGTGTAGATGATAAGTCGTAGATATGCACACACTATGATATTGTTATTTCTAGAATGGATAAAAAGTCATATAAAGTTGTCCCATTATTATAATAACACCTAAAAATGTAGAAGATACTGGATTTATTAATTTAGTATGAGATGAACATAATAATAGGAAGTAGAAGAAGAAAATAATTTAGAAAGAAGGGATAAAACGATTACCACTTCTTTGGGTGTATCCTTTTGATTTTCATAAAAGGACTACTTATATTGGTTTTTCCCATTGTTTAGCCTTCATAATTAAGTGAGTAATGTTTGTAGGAGTATTGGGCAGGTTTTTGGCAAGCCAAATGGCATTGGAGGTGTGATTAAAAGAGTGGAGTTCCCTTTTATATGAGAGGGGAGGGGCACCTTAAGAATGTCTTGAAATATTAATTTATTATAAATTTATTTTCCATTTATAATGATTCTAAAATAATTTATTTCAAATATATGATAATTATGGGTTGACGTAATATCATATAATAAATTTTAGACTTGTTTTTATTTTATTTATCCTTATTATTTTGATTTATCATTATTTATTCTTTCTGATATTATTTATGGTGATAATATTATTAATATTAAATGGTTATCAATATTCACATATGTGTATTCAATTCTCTATAATTTGATACATTATGATATTTTGAAAAATATAATTTCTAATTTTTTGTTTTTATAAATATTTATGTTTTTTAAATAATTTTATAATATGTTATTTTTTTAAAATATCAATAATGTATATTTTGACACTATTATTTTATTTAACCTAAAATAAAATACACACATAAGATAAATTCTAAAAACTATATTCTATACATTCCTAAAATGACACAGTATCTTAGAAAATACATGGATAACATTAATTATTTCATATGATATTTAATATAATATTTTTAAAACCATTTATTTGATATTTCTATAAATAATACGATTTATACATGACTATTATGCCATCATTAATGGTTATTTTTTAAATTTAAAAAATTATAAATAAACACAAATTATGTATAAATTTTAATTATCATTCTGTAGAATATTTATATATGATGTTTTTAATTTTTATCACTAATTTAAAATTATTATACTTATAAAATATATGAGAGTGACAGGTCGTCACCTTCTTTTGATTAAATTATAATCACATAACATTCATGAAAAATGGTCCATTAAATGAATAAATTATAACACTTAGGTGATGTAAATGTTATTTAATTCATCAAGATGATTTTCAAAGGTTTAAAAATAATTTTACTATATTTTTCATATTTATTTTTACCCTAATTTAATTGACATTCCTTTAACTAGGTAACTAAAAATTATAATAGTTTCTAATCATAATATCATAAAAATTAAATGTAACCAATCAACATTATTTGGACACCATTACTCAAAATATGGAATCCTTTTAATAATTCAAAACATATAATTGGATGAAATTTATATAAAATTAATTCTCATTGTGAAAAACCAAAATGTCAGTTTTTAAGAAGTAAAAAATTTATCAAAATATTGTAAAGTGTTTATTTACTTATTAAATTGGAAATTAAATTCAATGAAAAAAATTGGATTAAATGATAAAAAATAATCCGACTACACTTTAATACAAATCATAAATATAATCTATCTATATAAATAAATTAGATGAAAATGATGTTTGAATTAAAATAATGTATTTTTCACTATCAATTAAAATATGAATTTTATTAGAAAAATACCAGGGAATCCCAATAGAATATTTTGATGTCCCTATTTTTATTCATAATTATATTTTTTCAAATAAATTATAAAAAAATTAGAAACTGGATTTAAAATGGGTGTGCAATCAAAAGGATGAAAAAATGCATTTTTTCAAAAATAAGTCTTTTATCCCTAAATTTTAATTTTTTCTTTTATCAGGTGTCAAGAATAAATAAAATTAATTTTAATGTTAAATAAAATTTATTTTTTTATTTCTATTCATAAAAAATAGTTTATATTGGATTAAATAATAATATTTTTATAATATATCTTTCATTAGTGAAGCTCGGTGTTGCGTAAAACGCAAGCAATCGAGGAAGGGTTATTTTGGGTGTAATGCAAGCCATGGCAGTGTTGCGGGTATTCCAAGATTTTATAAATGTTGTGTGTAAAATAATCGAAACAAAGTTTTTTTATACAATGAAAAAATCTATACACATTGTTTTGTGTATCGTACGCCAACTTAGTGTTGCATGTTACATACGACAAGTCGGTTTTGTGTGAAAAGAATGTTTGACTTAGTACCTTTCAAGATATAAATGATATTTTTATTTTTTTTCAATAAAATTTCCTTAAAACTCACGGTGTTACCAAAATCCTTCCACATTATGAAAAAGGATCGTGAAATTAGATTTACATTATTACAACATTATATGATGATATTAGTGAAATTTTCCACAACTATTTTGTTGGAGGTTTTTTCATCATTGGATTCTTATTAAACACATTAAATATCACATTCTATTACTCCATGGGAATTAATTTTTCATTCCATGTCAATATATTAATTTCCTAAAAATATTATCTAAATGTAGAATATTTGTTTTGCATAACATCTAGTGACTATTATGTTTCCCGCCATCCATTTTAAGAAGTTTTTTATTAACCCTTTGTATGATTTGGGATTCGATAAAGGAATTATAAAAAATGTTAATATTATCATAGCTGAGATTAGTTTAAATGGATAAATTCAATTTAAGGGGCGTATGATGTAATATCACAATATATTATGGAATATCAAATTGAAAATTAATTTAATAATATTAATATATTTTGATGAATTGAATTTATATTTTATATTGAATCACATGAAACACCATATTTACCTTGTGTCACACACATCATTGAGTTCCATTTATGACTTATGTTACACACAAGTCTAAGTCTTACTAGACAATAATGTACTATTAATATTATTATGATAGTCGTCACCTATCCATGCAAATGGAGGGAATGAATGATAATGAATAAATTATGAAAATTATAGCTTAAACATTTCTATATGATGAATCAATTTTTTACAAATTAATTTCAAATTAAAATAAATAGAAATTGAATTTAAATGTCATGATTTTATGAAAAAATATTTTTTTATGAAAAGAATTTATTTTGTTTCTTCATAATTAAATTAATCACTACTACTAAATTATATTTTGGAAACTTTTATTTTATTTAATTAAATAAATTATTTATACACACCAAATAAGACTCATAAGATTATGATAAAAATAATTCAAATTATAAGAATAAAATGTTGTATATTTCTAAATTGTTATTTTACCATATTTGAATGGTAATCCTATAATAAATTTTATTTTTGACATTTTCACAATTCATATTAGAAAAAATAAACTTCTTTTTCAAAATATTATTATTAATATTATATTTGGGTGAATTGATTATATTTTTCTGAAACAATCATATTTTGATGGATATTGAATGTCTCCAAATTTCTTATTGAAAACCATTTTTTAAATTAAATTTTAATGTCAAATTTTAATTTTTTTGTATTCAATTTCTAATTAAAAAAATTATTTCATTTCAAACAATTTAGCTCAAAGGAATCCATTTGAAATTGAAATTCGAATTAAAAACATATCAATATTTTTAACTATTCTTTTCAAAAACTAGTAGTGTTGTCCCATATGTAAGATTATTTTTAAATTAATTTCATTGCTCAATATGATAATAATTTTGAAAATTTATTTAAAAATTTGTAATCATAATAATTTATAAATCTTATTAAGGTAAAATTATATTTTTAACATAATCATTTGTGAATGTAATTAAAATTAATTAAGTGATTAAGGTAAAAATTAGTTTACTTAGAATTTTAACATTTATCTTATGTGCTCTAATGACCTAAAGATATGTAAAAACAAATTTCATATACTTTATTTGACCATATCCACTATTATAAATATTTTTTATATTTATTGGAGTCAATTTATTTATGGGTGGCCTCTCAATAGTGTTAACTTTTTTAAATATTCATGAATACCACACCCCCCAATATAAGAAGACAATCACACACGAAATTATTCACATCATTAAAAAAATTAAATCATCAATAAACTAACAAAATATGTTTACCAAATACCTAATATTTTAATATAATCCTCATTATTAGTAGAATTAAATCCATGGGTGTCATGTTGTGTAAACAAAATGGAGATAACCGAAAATGGGGAAGCATTCTTCAAAAATAACTCAGGTTTCATTTCTTCATAAAAAACATAAAATATTGATATTACAGAATTATATAATAAAATAAATTTCCAATATATAATTACCTATTTTTATAAGATATATTCCTTCACTGTGACACACTTTAATCAGATGGGATATAAAATCACCCTTCCAGTTAATAGTGGACTACCACCTCGTGAACTGATATCATTCATTCATCCTCTACCACCTTTCATGTTTGGGAATAAAAATGGATATTGTAAATTTTTATGATAAATTTGGTATTTTTTATCTATTTATTCTTGTTTTATTTTTAAATAACACATATATTCATGATTTCTATTTTGTAGTAATACGATAACATCTTCTATGGATGTGAGGACTACTAACTCCTCAAATCAATTTGATAAATTCACACATTAAATGCAATGTATTAATTATGTTTTTAATTAAAAATATATGACATGAATAAAATATGTATGGTATTCATGAAATAAATAAATTTCTCAAAATATAATATATTGCCTTGTTTATTATTCTTTCAATCACTGAAAAAAATATAACAGCAATCTTATATTTGTGGACTACCACCTCCTCAACATGATGTGTTCCTTTTATATCACAATAACTCTATATGTATGGTTATATGATGAAATATTAAATTATTAATGATATAACTATAATTTTGGAATGAAAAATTTTACTTACGTTCTTTACATAATGATTATTAAAAAATGTGAACATTACTCACAAATATGTATGCCTTACCGTCTCCCTTATCGCAACATTAGATCATTTTTTGTAAGCATATATTTGGACTTGTTATAAAAGTATAATTTATTTATAAATATTATCATAATATCATGTTTATTATACTTCATTTGTTTTTTAGAATCCTTTGACCGTAATTGAACCACCAAGTCAGTGTTTACACATAAACTGAATATTTTCAAATTACATGATCTAATCATCAGTATTTTTTATTGTTTTATATATTTTAATAAGTTAAATAAAAGTAATGATCTACATGAAGAAGTCCCAAAAAATTATTTATTTAAAATATTTTTATTATTTAGGATGCTAGAGGACAGTCATGAAAAATCTAACTCAATGTAAGAGGTTTCATCTAAATTTACAATCGATGGAGTCATATTTTTTAATATGAACAAATATACTATTATATAGAGAAAGAAATAACCTATGAATATTTATGTAATGATTTCAATTATTTTTAATGATATTAATTTTTTGATTGATTGTATTCTATCAATGATCTCATGATTCAAAATTTTCTCAGCTATTATGGTATTACTGTCTAGCGTTTACCATCGAGGGGCATACACCATTATCACTACTAATTTATTTCATGTTTTTAATCTATTAAACCTATAAATATATAATATAATGAATTATTTTTTCTTCAAGGTATTTAAATATGTCATTTTATTATTATTACTTCTTTGTTTTTTATTTTGATGTTACCATAGTTGTAAGTTGATTTTTATTCTCAATAATATTTTTTCAAGAATAATTCCATATTCACCACTTATTTTTTATATGTGGTGTGTCTAATACCATTATTTTATTTGATTATTATAATCCTTATATATATGGGTGTGTAGATATAAATTTGTGGATATCTATTTAATTTGGTTTATAGTTTTGGAGATACCAAATCGATAATGGGGTTTTGTATCGATTTCCCTTATTTAAGATGTTTCTCATGTTATTTAGATTTATTCTTTTATAAGTTGTGTATACATATTCTTTGACTTCATATATGAAGAATAAAATTATTTTCATTATATTATACATTTCATTTAACATTATTTCATTCATGTGGTTAATGATACACTTGATTCAATGTGCTATGGAATGATTTGAAATGATTTAAGTCTATTTTCGTCAAGAATGATTTTAATATTATATTATGGTTCATTACAATCATTAATGTCAAATTACCTTATACATAATTACCCTCTCCTTGGTAAAATTCTCATTGAAAAAATTCACATTCATTATTGATATTTTTTATGATAGCTTCAATGAGATTGATATTAAACATATTTATTTTCAACCGATTCATTTCACTCTTAAGAGATTTTTGTGGAACCCATTTCTTTTCCATTGGTAAAAAATATTTCATTGTAATTATTTTGTAACCCATTTATTTTCAATGGGTTAATCATGTTTCAATGTGATTTTTTTCAAACAAATTTATTTTCCACATGTTAATCATGTTTCAATGATATAGTTACATAATACGTTTCTTTTCAACAGGGCAACCATGTTTCCATGAGAATGTTGTGGAACCCAGTTCATTTGCATATGTTAATCATATAATGAAAAAAATAAATGATGCTTCAATGAATTTTTATGAATTTCATATGGATTATATTTTTAAAAAATATAAACAATATGTTTTCCCATATATTTTTCGGTGAGTCTATTAATGATAATAAGATTGAAGTGCCTAGATAGTGATATAATGCATTAGGAATATTGTAGATATAATTTCAACGTATTAGTTATTCCATTATTAATTTTTATATATGGGATATGTAAGGG
This sequence comes from Viscum album, assembly GCA_963277665.1. NCBI lineage: Eukaryota > Viridiplantae > Streptophyta > Magnoliopsida > Santalales > Viscaceae > Viscum > Viscum album. Next base: position 288,609,278 of record OY728138.1, read on the forward strand.
TTCATTAAGGGTTATATAAGATGATGTTCCATGATAAAAATATGATTTCTAGTTTATTTTTATGGATATGTGATGTTTCTTTTGAAAAGTACCAATATCACATGGTTCATGATTATCAATGGTTATGAACATTTAATTTGAAAGATCCTTATTTAATGTTTTCAGGTTTTATTATTCATCTATTTGTTTTTTTGTGTGTTCTAAATTTATTCTATTTCAGTTTTATTGTTTTATCAAACACTTCTTCTCATAAAGTTCTTGATGAATACATTAATTTATCAATGCTTACGTTTTATTGCACTATGTATTTGAGATCACCCTTATTATGTTTCCATTTTTAAAGGATTTAAATAATGACAATGAATGATTTATTTCAATATATGATTTTTCATGGATGATTGGGATGACTTATTTTGAAACAACAAAATATTGGTTAAATGCAAGAAATGCTCTTTTGATGAAGTGGGAATAGTTTTTATAAGAGTTTTTCATAATTCTATAAAACTATAAATCTAAAAGTTCATCAATTATATAAGTTATCGATGTAATCATCTTGATGTTTTACGGTATTGATGTAATGAATTTGGTCACAATTATTAGTTTCATATCCAGAAATGTATTTTTATGGATTTTAGAGCAGGATCCGTAGGTTTCGGTTCTAGGATGTTATACATGATGAAACTAAATAAAGAAAAAATGTAGTTAGATATAATTAAAATATTTATAAATCATAAAATATTAGTTTTTATAAATTATCTATTGGAACAGATTTTATTTTTATATTAATTAAATATTATAAAAAATAAAATTATTCTAATTATTTTTCTCTTTGATTTCCCATATCTCAATCTAAAAAATATTTTCTATATTAGAACATAAATCTTATAATTTTTTTATAATAATAATTTTAAATCTATTTGGAAACCAATTATTTATATTACTAACACTGTTGGATTAAAAAATATCATGGGTAAAGATGTGTTCACTTTTTTATTTATTATTTCATGAAATATACCATAAGAATATCATGTACTAGTTGAATAAGGATTATATCACTTATCACCACAATAATGGTAACCTATCATATTTCCACTCTTATACCAAATGTGATTGATGGTATTTCACATTTGGAGAAAATTTTAATTTCATGGTTAATGGTTTAGGTGAATTAGATAATTCTATTTTTTTTTATTTTTTTATTTTTGTAGATTTATTTTATGAAAAACAATATAATTAGTATTTCACAGCTATTCTATGATTTAATGTATGTTAAATTTTAATATATGTATTTTTCAGTTATAAAAAAGATTTTTCATTTTATTCTAATCAAAGGGATAATTATTGTACCATTAATTTATAAAAGAAATCTAATAAAAAGGGTAAGTGTCTCAATGCTATTGAATAAATTTTTTTCTATAGGATAAAAGGATTCAACATGATATTTTTTGGATGATACAAAATTATCCAATAATGGGAATGTTTTATAATTTTAAATGTTAAAGGTAGTAATTTGTTTTAGTTCATTCGAAAAAAGAAACATTTCATAGGGAATCGTTGAAATCTAAAAATAATGTTTCCACAACTAAAACGACTCAATTGTTTTATATTAATGTATTTGGACCTATGAAGGATACTAGAATGTGTGGTATGAAATATATTTTTGATATATTTAATTTTCTCACTAGATTTATGTGTCTTTATTTATATCATCAAAATCCTAATATATTCTCTTTTTTTATTAGATGAAAATATATATGTTTATTTTGATTTTTTATACTAGAAGTAATAAGGTGGTGTGTTTAGTTTATAGTCTAGAATTATTTTTGAAGAAAATAGTTTTTCTTCTAATTTTTATACTCTTATATTCATGTAGAAAATTTATTTCCATGAAATAAATATTAGAACTATTAATTAAATGGAATAGTATATTCTTAATGAAATTATTTTTCCTTAGTAGTATTGTGAAACATTTGTTATTACTCATTTTTTTTTCTTAATTAGTGTTAATATATTATATTTGTTAAATAAAACCCATTATAAGATGCCTATATATAGATAACAAATGGGTAGTTTTTTTAGTTTCATTGGTTTTAAATTATTTTACCTAGAATATAATTATTAATTTAGATATGTTTGATGCTATTTTTTTTTATGGTATATTTCATAGTTATTCTATTAATAGTAATGCATATAAAATTTAAAATTTTTTAAAATAAATATTGATGAATCCATATATATAAATTTTAATGAATATTGTTATGTTCAAATTTTATTTTTGGAAAAAAATTATATTGATTTGATGAATATAAATTTTGGAAAAAACAAAACATCCAGTCGTTATATCTTTTTAGTTGTAGAATGGGGATTCTCAATCTGATCAAAGATCACCGATGACTCATAATGATACAAATTTTGATAATGTTATGGGAAATTTTGTGTGGGTTAACAAAACCAGAAGATCAAATTTAATTATAATTTTAAAACTTTTTTTCCAATATATTTTTTTAATAATGTAGCTGATGTATTAATTGATCAAAATTGGATAGTTTCTATGAATGATGAACATAATCAGTTTTTAAAAAAATATTTTGGGTGTTTTTTTGATTCCCAATAACAACTACATAATCATGACAAAATTGATTCGTATACACTAGATAAATGAATATAGAAATATTATATAAAAAATACAATATTTCATACCAAGGTTATGCTCAAGAAGAATGTTTAGACTTTGAAGATTCATTTACACATATTTATAAGTTATATTCCAAAATAATCATGTTCAAATTTTTAAAAAGGTATTAAATTTAATAATATATGTATTTATAATACCTTATTTAATGGTTTCATATAATAATAATTTCAATTTATTCATCCCTTATGTTTTGATAAAAAAAATTCATAGTAATATATATAAGTTAAAAAACCTTATCAAGTCCTTAATAATGAACCACATTCTTGAAGATATGGTAATTTTGATTCTATGGATTTTCATTGTAATTTTTTTTCATGTCATCAATGTTTATTATGTAAATAATTGATGAATTAAAGTTCTTTTTGGATATATAATTTCTCAGAGGTAGTATTGGATCTTTCATTATCATGCCAAGTATCCTATAGATGTTATTGAATGTTTAGATCATTATTGTTGTAAATATTTATAATATCATGGTAATACTAACTATAAATTATATGTTTATGCTTTTAGTAATCATATAGATGATAAAATGTATTGAAAAATTATAAGTAATTTTAATTATTTAACTAAATATAGAAGTAATATTATGGTTAGTGTATGATTATGTGCTATGTTTGAAGATTATTCCTTAGATTATATCAGCACCCCGATTTTTTAAAAATAACAATATGCTCAATAGCATATGTTGCCGAGAACGCTGAGCAAAAAATGAACTACCAAACACCATTATTTTAAATAATAAATAACAAATCACATTGTCCTTGAGAGTGTGACTATGATTTACTATATTATCTATTAAAAATTATGGTCACATTAAATAATAATAAAATTTTGATTAGGAATTGGATACATTATTTTTTGTAAATTCATGTTATTATAGAAATGACTATTTTCATTAAAAAGTGATTTTAATTATTTCATTTATAGAATATTATAATAATTTTTTAAAAAATAAATAATATTTATTTGAAAAAATATAATTAGTTATTGGACTCATAATTTTAAATTTATGTTGGGATAATATTTAGGTAATCTTTAAAAATAATGTGATGTTTTCATTATAAATTGAAAATATTAATTTAATGAAATACCAAAACTCTCAATAAATAATTATTATATGATCATGATATTCCCTTGATACTAATAAAAATGTATTTAATTATTTATATAATACATAAGATTCCATATTTATAAACACATTCTTAATATTTTTTGTAACCCATGATTTCACCATTGAAAATAAAAAATTTATAATAGTTATAATAAAAACATATTTATTATTTATTGTAACATCATTGATTTTTCGGTGTATTATTTTTTGATATTATATGGATAGATTTTGAGACAGGGGTCTCAGATGAAATGTGATTCAGTGTGCTGATTTATTAGGAATAAAATTTTGAAAAAATTATCTTATTTAATAGGAAATGTGGACATTTTTCATGAGAAAGTGGAATAACTATTAAAAGGATGATCATATTAGAAATTATAGGGACAATTGAGTTCATAATGTTGGATTTACCCTAGGAGAAACCTAACTTTAGTTGTCACTAGTCATTTATCACGAATGAAATCACGAATTTAAAAGGAATAGAATATTTTATTTAAATTTTTTTTTGACGCAATGACTATTCATTTAAATATATCATTATGATTAAAATCCATGGTAATATAAATATCCTTATAGACATTGGATGCTGATTGGAGAGAACTACGAAGAATTATCTCAAGAGAATGACAACAAATCATGACCGGATCGCAGATCATTATGCCTATGGAATCTGTTGAACTCATTAATAAAGTCAACATAATCATTGTTCATTGAAAATCAATCCAACGTGAGGTGGTGAATGTTATTTATTGGTTGAATTTCTTATTCTTAATTCATACTATGAATTTCGGGTAATCCTTGAACATATTATCCAATATATTGATTGTATTTGCGAGGTGATATTTTTTAATGGTTACCGACATTTATTTGATGTGCTTTTCTAACCCGAATCCACTGATTTTAAAATTTGACCAAGAACAGTTGGCCAACTATGATAAAACAATTCTCTTGTATATTTCTCAATCTTTTCATCAAATTCCTTATCGTTGGAACCCCATGGATCCCTTCTCTACATTGAAGAGTGGTTCTAATCATTATTGGACCCCCAGATTCGAGAAGAATTGACAACCAAAGAAATATATGTATAGATCGGGACTCGAGGAGTTTAGATATAAGTTTATTTGACTTTTCAGACATCAGGGGAGGTGTGGTGGTCCGCAAAAGTTACCACAAGTGTGTAGGTGGATATGGTGGAGACAACGATGAATGCACTAGTGAAACGGGAGCAGTCTGAGCCAGTGTACTAGATAAGGTGGATATTTTGGGTTGGGTTATGTGGGTTGGGTCATGCTGGTGGGGCATGCTAGACCCGGGTCAGACCTAGGGAAACCAGGGATGTAGCCCGTTTGTGGTCAACCATGATGGTCAACTTCAGTTACAATGACCATGAAATTTAACTTTGGATGTACTAACAGTGCAGCTAATCCACATGATATGTCAACTAATAATGTCGTTCAACTACACTAGTATGTGTGCCTACCATGACAGTAGGTCTAAATTCCCCTGATAGGAATTCATCTGGTTTTTCTCAATTGAGATTATCACCTAGAAGGAATGTCCAACAGATGATCTGTAAGTGGCATTGAGACCCTAACGTTGAGACGATCATTTTGAAACAAGTTCTAAGTTTCTAGTTCAAAAAAGTACAAGATGAGAGTGTTCCCATTGTCCTTTCATCTTGGTTTTATTATATAATTTCATCCAAATCGTAGGATTATAGTTTCATATAAATTATTAGTCTCATATAGAGTATAGAATCCATCCACGATACTAGATTGTGATCCACTATCACCCAAATTGGATTATATGTAAATGTCCATCCTTTTTTAGCAGTGTACTGATACTCCATTAGGCGAGCCACATCATTCTGGATGGTTGTATCCCCCAATGTTCATAGGAATGATTCCTTAAATAGAATCTTTATCTATATTGGGTATGTGGAATCCCCCAATCAGTTATGGATATTATATGTGGTGTCCCTCAGTTAGTTCTAGGTGTGAACATATCTCTTTGTATCATAGTGTTTTCTGGCCAACGTTTTCTCTTTGGGTGGGGCCCAAAAGAAGTAGACCTATTCCTAGAGTGTCTCTGATGATAAAAAGGATTGACAAGTGAGTTACCCCAAAATGAGGATTCTTCGAAGAGAATATTGTGGTTGGCTGATGGTCATGACCACATGATGGCATGGTATCTCACTTGTGTATATCTGGATATCGTTGTAATTTATGTTTTTGACATATGCATGTGTAGATATTACTATACTATCCTTTTATGTATTTTTTTCTATTTTTTTACTGAGCATTTTAATACTCCTACCTACATATGCTTTCCATGCATCTGTAATGTCTTCTATAGATGATGGAATGCTCGATGATTATTTGGTAAACCATGAGGGGGTGGATAATATCTGGAGTTGGGAAGACTGGTGTATTTTTTTTTGAATTGTACCTTGGACATAGTCCTCCCTCTAGGTATCATTTGGACTCCTTAATGTTTTATTTAGCCTTTTTACTAAATCAATACAATTGGATTGTTTTTTCCCATATTTTCATTCTAGTCCTTTCACTTTCATACTATGTTGTTGGATCATAGATGTTTGAATTCATTTTTATACTTATAGGTTTTTACATTTTATCATTTTTCTGTAGAGGGATGTGTGTGTGTGTACTGGTACTTTAGGATAATGCCTCTCATTTGTGGGATATTCCAACTTGGTGAAAGTCACCAGCCCCTATCCTATTGAAGGTAGGATTTGGTTAGTTATTTTTTGGGCCCATATGAGATGGGTAATGAAATGGTGTTATTTGGGAAATCTTTTTTTACATTATTAATGAGTGTATATGAGATTGGATTGGGGAAATCGTGTTATGTATTTGTAATTCAAATTTTAGGTCAGGGATTCCAGTTTTAGTGTGGTGGAAGACGTATCCACACACTAGGATCATGATTACCATATATTTGACTCAGTATATAAAAACACTTGTTGTTGGAATAAACCATTTCATATGCATAATATAGGAATGGTTGAGTGTTCCATGTCCTTCTTAAGTCACCTTTCGAGATATAATCTACTGATTGTTGTGCATCTTGTTTTATTTCATGATGCCTTCACATTGATATCCAGTCAGAATTTCTCCCCATGATCAATAGAATTATTTTCAATGCATGGAGGAATTGGTACAAGGGATTGTTCTGGTGATAGTACCCTCTTGTTTTTACAAGATATGCCACCAATAATTGAGAAAAAACTACAACCATAACTACCACATGAAGATGCAAGTAGGCTAAGTGAATTTCATGTGTTTTAGAGGGAGCATGCTCCCATGATTCATGGTGAGAAATACCCCCACTTAGGTGAGAATTTTCTAGAGGTAGTCACCCATGTTTTCTGTCTAGTAAGGACACATGCCCTCTAGATGGCAGTGCTAACCACAGGTCCTTGCCAGCGTTATCTACTCTATGGCGGTTCTTGGGGACTTATACACATGATGGGAAAGATATCTCCTAGATAGGCTTCTAGCTTCGATTCATAGAGTAGCTATATACATAAAGGTTATGATCTGTATTCATATATAAGCATCTACATCTACATCAGGGAAATATAACCATGGAAGACTATTTAGTGAAGTATACTATTCATTCTTGCTAATCCATATATATGGTATGATAATAGTTCTTTTAAGATCAGACCATCAAGTAGGGATTAAGATGAGACATCATGTCATTAGTGGTACCCCTAATCAATCATATATATGTTGGAGTACATGATTGATCCCTATAATTGATGAGTTGTATAGATGGGAATAAACAATTTGTGGGAGATAGTAGTGGGAATTAAGTAGTTGAGACCATGGTAACAGGAAGCTGATGACAGTTATAGGGATCCAAGTGGGACATAATCATTATGGGGATATCCCATGACTCAGGGTCAGTAGTGCATACCTCCCAGGGAGACATGAATTATCCATTAGATTAATGGTGTTACATATGACGTGGATGGGGACATCTTGAATGATAATGGTTGACCCATCATATAGTTAATCAGGATATAGTCGAAGTGAAACTGAAGTAGAGATAAAGATATGGGAAGTAAGTCTTCATGGTAGTGGTCATGGGATAGTTGAAGAGAGCATGACATTTTGTGTTATGAGTTTCAACCTATTATCACCACCCCCCTAAGTGGTCTACGCAAGGATCAGTGAGCTAGGGTTCAGGGGATAATCTAGCCATGGTTGATGGAGAATTATTACAATATGGATCCTGGTATGATATAGGTATTATTTTTTCATTTTCCACATTAGTTACAGTTTTTATAGGCACATGATCTGATCATTCATTTTTAGACATGATTCTTTTCACGAACTCATAGATTCTGGTTCAACAATTTACTCGACCCTTGAATTTAGAGCCACCTATTAGATGATCACATAATGGTACTGATAGTGTGAACTGACTCTTTGAGGTGAGAATTTATATTGGGATCTATTGGTATCACAATGTTGGTCATACAATTTCATTCTTGGTATGGAATGTTTATCCACATTTCTTACTCTGATTTACTATTTTAGGGAAAGAGTGTGGTGTGTCCATAGAAATATAACAAATTATTTTTTTGGTGGAAATAAAGCACATCTAATTCATGATTGAACCACACATAGGAACGTGAATCCAATTACTCATTAGTTGGCTACCCTCACTCTCATTGCATTGGATGTCATGATTACTCTGTTTCTGGCAGTAGTGGTTGTGTGTGAGGATGACTTTATTGAATATGATCCATGATTTCTACCCCATATGTATTTAGAAATATTCATCTATCTACACCATGTGAATACACTAATATCTGCATCGACATATTGTATGGTTATCCTAGAGCTTCTCTAGTGGAGGGTGTGTGTGGAGGACTTGCAGAAGATGGTCTTTGTGATACCCAATGTATAACCCTAGATATCCACATTTTTTTTCTTTGAAGTAATATATGAGCCTTAGGTTATGTTTAGATTATTGGATCTTGATCTAGGTGACCATGAAGAATATGTATCCACTACCAAGGATCAATGATCTATTTGGTCATTTTAAACGGAAGAAGTTGTTCTCAAATATTGACCTCGTATCCAGCTATTACAAAATATGATCATTGGATGATGATATATCATAGATGGCCATAAAATGGAATTATGGTCATTATGAGTAATCGGTAATGTTGTTAGTCATAAAAGAATCACCATCAGTGATCAGAAGACTCAAGAACTAGATCTTTTATCCGTACATAGACAGGTTCATGGTGGTCTTCATCGATGAAATCCTAGTGTTCTCAATGTCTGATGAGGAGAGTAAAATACTGATGAGTATAGTCCTAGATAAAATCTATGAGAACCAAATTTATGGTAATATAATAATGTTATAGTCTTTTTTTTGAGAGTTCCATTTTCAGGGACACATCATTCCAGTGGCTAGAGTTACAATTAACCCAAAAAATATTGAGGAAGTCCTTTCTTTGGATCCCCCAAAGAGTGTTTCAGAGTGAAGAGTTTCATTAGATTTACATGGTACAACCATTGGTTATTACCCAACATCTACATAGTGGAATATCTATTGACATAATTGACATGAATGGGTTCACCATTCACATAGACATAAAAGTGCAATAAGAGCTTTTATGAGGTGAGGCGTAGGATTACATGAACTCTCATCCTACTATTACCAGAAAAAGTCATAGAGTATTTGATGTCATGTGATGAATATTTGATGTGGATAGGGTTTTTTATGTAGAGAAAAGAATTTATTTCTTATGGTTCATTCCAGTTGAGAAAGCATGATAAGAATTACTTGACTCATGATATTGAGTTAGAAATTGGATTCTTCGCATTCAATATTTGATGAAACTACTTGATGGGTGAGTGGTTTATCATCTACTCAAATACAAAGAGTCTCATTTATATTATCTATCAGAAGGATCTGATGTTGATATAGAGTTTTTGTGAAGAGTTCCTCCATGACTATAAATTTGAGATAGTATATACTTATGTGAAGGGAATCATTATGGGAAATTCACCCCACATGAGATCTCATTTGTAGTTGTAGAACCAGGAATCAAATTAGTTACCAATTTTCGGTTATCCATTATCGATAAAGATGGTTCAGGTTACCTAGAAATTATACTTTTCAACCCTCTACTCTTATAAAAATTCATGGAGTCAAATATTGGGGATATCTAATGTGATAACGTATGTGCTATGATGTTAAAAAGGTATACTCTTTATTGATAATAAAATGGTTGGGAGGAAATTGTTGTTTTTAGAGGATGATTAGTATTACCATTGGAATTGTGGGATTAAAAACCTAGAGGAATCTGTACATCCCCTTTTCTAGTGCATCTAGATGTTGAAAAGTTGTATGAGGACATCCAACATTACTTTTAGGGCCAAGGGATGATGAAACAACATACAATGTATGTTTCTCGGTGACTTACATGGAATCAAGTGAAGGCCGAGCAGTAGGTTCCAGTGGGTTTAGATCAACCCCTTGAGGATCCTGAATGAATGTGGGATGAAAAATATATATAATTGATGATTGGTTTAAAACATATTTCTTACATACACAATTCCATTAGGGTGATCATTGAACAAACTATTTTTTCAGCAGAATTCCAAGCTATCCCATTTTAAATTTCTGTAAAAAGATAGAGTCACCTCTACATGAAAGACGATGTTGGACTCCATGGGGTCCCATAGATGGTAGTTTCTAATCATGATACTCACATTACATCTCATTTGTGGAAGGTATTAAATGTGGAATTTGGGATCCATCTACGCTAGATCACAACATTTCACCCACAGATGGAAGGGATGATAGAGAGGACCATTCAATTAATGGAGGACATTATTTATTCTTTCATGATAGACTTTGGATGTAGTTGGGGGGGAACAAAAACCACTTGTGGAGTTTTCATACATCAATATTTATCATTTCACCATTGGTATGGCACCATTCAATGATTTTATGGGTGACCCTTCATGTCACCAATTTACTGGATTGTCCCAGTATAATCAACACTCATGGGCCCAGAGTTAGTGCAAGATACTACACAGAAGGTTAATATTATCCATGTGTGGAAAAAAATTGTATAATGATATAAAAAGTCTTATGATAATAGGATACATTGGGTTTTGGAATTTTAGGAAGGAGGCCTTGTGTTCCTCTAGGTTTCACTTTGACAATGATTAAAATATTTGGATGGGGGAAAATCTATCATCAAGATTCATTTCCACTTTTTAGATACTGATATGAGTTGGTAAGGTGGTGAAATTCATGGATCTACCACCACAGTTTGATCGGGTACATGACATCTTACATGATACACAATTGAGGGGATACATGTATGACCCATCACACATCATCAACTAGGGGGAGATGAACATTGAGGATGGATCGATATTTTCTATGTAATTGGTGGATATCAATGAGGGATTATAGAGATCCCATTTTGGGAAGTCTGTTACTGTTGTATGCGTCTTGTGGAAATATGAGAATCCCCATGAGGGCACATGGAAATGAGAGGGTCAGATTCATGGCCAGTTCTCTCATTTTATTGAGTTTCCTTTTTTGGATTTTCAGGGACATAATGACAAAAGGTGTGGAGAATGTAATATCTTATTTTTTTCCAAGTATTATATTGTGATATTATATGGATTTATTTCAAGACCATGTGTTGAGGGAAAAAGTTATTTGAGTCCCAGTGTGTCTGAAATAAATGTTCCAAAAATATTAAAATAATTAATTTCAAGCATACATGGTTGTCCTAAAAAAGTGTCATAACTCTTCACCAGCTACCCAGATCATAAATCTAAAGGAATCATTGATTTTAGAATTATATATTAACCATGTGAGAAACCTATCTTCAGTCGGTGTGGTCTTATTAGGGAAAATGCAATTGGGGATGTAAAAGTAAAAAAATTATTTATAAAATATTATTTTTGACAAAACAAATCTTTCATTGTATTTTAACATATGATGGAAATATTGGATTATATGGATAAAAATAGAGTCACTAGAAGACTATTTAAGATATCTTTGAAAAATTATCTCATTTGAATGACAACATATTGTGATCGGATCATAAATCGTTGCACCATCCGAATCATTGGAACTCATCACTAATGGCAACACAGTTGTAGTTTGTGGATTATCAATCAAACAAGAGTTAGGTAGTGTGATTTATTTGTTTAATTCCATGTTCATGATTCCTAATATGAACACAGGCTCATCCAGAAATAGATTTTACCACGAATCTAAAGTATTGGTGAGATGAGTTTTGATTATAGGTTATCAGGATTTATTTGATGTGGTTTTCAAACATTAATTCCCCACTCTTGATCATTGGTTAATAATTCTTGGATTACAATGTTATACAATTTATAATATAAAGTTATAATTCTTTTCATGAAATGTGTTGTCGTTGGAACCTCATGGTTTCAGTATTAAAATGGAAATTTGGTTACCAACAAGATCAGACCCCCAGATTCGAGGTGAAACAACAACTGAGGCCAGAACAATATAGATAAGGACCTTTGGACCACATATCTAGCACTGTTTCATTTTTCGGGCATCGTAGGCGGTTCGATGGTGTGCATAAGGGACCATGGGACTGACACTGGTAACCGTCGGCTGGCAGGGGCATGAGGCAGAACGCTGTAGAGGGAGGCGGTAGCAGACACAGTGTTGGTGATGACATACTCTACATCGAATAAAGATAGACAATAGTTGAGGAGTGGGTTTCCCTATTGGGATGGTTTATGAATATGGGAAGGCCAGACCCAGGTCAGAAATAGGGGAACTGGGGTGGAGCCCGATTGTAGTAAACTTCGAGGATCGACTATGGATTCAGAGACCACATGGTCTGGCCACACACTATGTCAACCAACCATGATGGTCGACCACAGAAGTCAAATTTACTAGTAGGTCTGCAAGCCTCGATTGGCCTGTGAGTTGTTGTGATGAATTGATATGTTCTCCCAGAGATAGAAACAAATTGATTATCCATCTGTAAAATTGACACCCCATCCTTGAGACACTCATTTTTAGACACGTGGTTAGTTTCTGTTTTGGAATAGCTTAGTTTGAGAGCATTCAATTGGTCATTTAAACGAGGGTTTATTATGTATTTACATAAAAATTAATAGATCATTATCATGTCAAGAGGCCCAGTCTCTGATTTATTATTTTATCCCTCCCCGAGATTGGTGTGTGATCCTTTATAATGCTCAGTGGGGTCAATAGAGTCACGTAATCTTCTTGAGTAGGGAATTGACCCACAATTTAGTGTGATTCATCGGTAGGCCCCTGGTGTCTGCCGGTATATTTGTGCATGATCCCATACATAGAAGGCCGATCCATATTGTTTAAGTGGTATCCCCCAGTATGTTCTGGTGAAGATCTATGTTATCGTCCAGTTAGTTGGGGGCTTGACCTCGTCTCTCTATATCGTAGTCTTACTTTACCAATGAGTTCTCCTTTTTGGGGCCCAAACAAGGTAGACCTCATAATCAAGTGTCTCTAATGATATCATGTCATGAGGAGTGTGTTCTCCCAGAACGATCATTCTTCACGAAGAATCATGTGGCTAGAATATAGTTATTACCTCCGAATGGTGTGATGTCTAACATGAGTATAATTGGATATCCTGGTTATTTTTGATGTTCCCATATACCTATATAAAGATGAAAATGCATTTATTTGAGGTATTTATTTGTGGTTTCTTGTTGTGTTACTATGTATTTTTATACTCAAACATGCATGGTCATTTCCTGCACATGTAATGTCTTTTGTAGATGATTGGTCATTTAATAGAATCCATGGAGGACCAAGAACAGGTGGAGAATATTTGGATCTAGTCAGACTGATGATTTTTCCATGATTGTACCTTTGACATAGTTTTATACTTTGGAGTAGGTTAGACACTTTACAGTTTCTATTTGTCTTGTATACTAACACATTATGGTGGGCTAGTTTTTTTGACATGTTTACTTTCTAATATATTCATAGTTGTACTCGGTTGTGGGAGCATTGATATATGCAAGGATTTATTTGTTAGTAGTTTTTACATTTCATCATTCTCTGGATCGAATATGTATGTGTGTTTAGATTTACATTAGGACAATTTCTCCCATTGTTTTGGATATTCCAACTCAATACTATTCATTAGCCCCTAGGTATATTATAGGTGGGTTTGGGATAGTCACAACATGGGACCCTCTTTGATGAGTCGTGACATTTATTTCAATCACTGTTATAAATTAAATTAATTAAAATTTATTCCATAATTTTTATCCTGATGATCAAATATGATTGTAATGAAATTTTTATTTTTACTAGTAAATAATGTTACCATGGTAGTGAAATATATTTACTATGGGATGGGTAAAATAATGAATTGAGTTAATGTTAAACGAAATGATCCTTAAATATCTAAAAACAACAAAAATAAATTAGTGTTTGATGTGTTTTAAGACATTATATAAGCATTAAACATTTATGGGCATCCAAATTATTTAGAACTAGTTCCACCCTCTGTTGGATGGAATTTAAATGTAATATAATTATTAATTAATAGCTGAATACAAAACCACATCAATTATAAATAAAAAACTCCACCCCTTTCCCTCCAAAATCCTTGATGCTCCCCAAATAACTATAAAAACATCCCCAAACCACTCTCCCCATGTTCATGTTCGGTTATTCTCACCTAAATAATAATTATATGTTCAATAAATTGTCTTTCAAATAGGTGATATTCCGGGGGTAAATTTCTCAATCAACATATCTTAATTTATTTTATTCTTTTACATTCTCCACAACTCCTTCATCCATAAAAAATAATAATTTCAGTGTTATTTATATAATGGAAATATATATTTATAATAGAATAAAGTATACTCATACCATTAATATCCTTCTACTATTCAAATTATCCAATCCATTTTCCAAATTATTTTGTCTAACCATCTCCATGAATACGTATTTTTCAATTTCCATTACTGCCTTCATGAATCATCATAAATGTATTATTTGGGTTAAATCAGATTTTAAAAGGTATATTGTAAACTATTTAATTTTCTATAACAAATATATATAAATATATTATATTAAATAAAGTAAAAAAGGTTTTGGATGGTATGAAAACCCACCAAATAAATTTATACATTTTTCATTAACATTTTAGCCAAACAATTATCACTTAAAATGAGTTAAAAATTATACATTGGACCGTTTAAAATTATGGGTGTTCATTAAAACAAATTCATTATAATTTTGGGGTTTTATTTCTATTTTAAAAAAAATACATAATTATGCGCAATGTAATCAACCATGATATCCTGAAATGAATGCACCCTAAAACTGAAAATAATAAAATAATATTAATGAAAATGTATTATGATGTTATTAAATGATCATAAAAGGTATTATAAATATTATTATATTTTCAAAACGAATTAATAGACATCTATAAAAAATTATACATGATTATAATGTACGTAATACTAATGGGATGTTTGATGTAAGGGTTTATCATCACACTTTAACCTATGTGGTATATATTCTTTATTTAAAAAATATTTTTTATCTGTGGTGTACATAGTGGAATTTGATATATAATATTTTAAATATCAATTTCATAATTTTATTCAATTTTTAATATGATTATTTTTACTTTTATGGGGTTTACAATTTGAATAATTAAAATTCGGTATAAGAATTATTTTTGAAATTAACATTAATTGGGATAGACTTCTAAATAATGGATTTGGTAATAATAATATATTTTTTGAAATGAATAGTTATTATAATATGTTACAATTCAAAAAAAATTATGATATTTTAATTATATTTAAAATAATTAAAATAATTTAATTAATTTTCACTTCAATGATATGTTACATTTATGAGACATTATTTTAAAAAACATAATTTTCAAATATTCCATTGAAATATGTTTTTTCCATGACCATGTTTTCTAAAATTTATTCGATAAATTATTTTAGTATCGTCATATGATTGTTTAAAGTCATATTTAATCATGAATTAAATTTATGAAAATTGTTTTGAATTTTATATTTTGCCATTTTATGAACAAGATTAAATGAAGATTTTATGAAAAAAAATATAGAAAATTATTATTTTTACATATATGGAATGATTGGATTCTCCTTACATCTTGTATCCTTATTTATTTTAAGCATAATTTAAAATTTTACATGTATATTTTAAAATAAAAAAATTCCTTCATTATTTCATAATTTCTTATGAATAAGTTAATTTTAAAGTGAAAAGGGTATTTACCATAATAAATTTTCAATGATCTCATTTTAATCATTTTCAACTTGTAAACATCCTTCAAAATGATTGGTTATCGCTAACCCATTGAAATATTTTTAGAAAATGAAAAAATGATTTCTAGGGGTAAGTATTAACATTTATGATTTTAGTTGTTAGTAATTATTTTTATTATGATTTACCATTATATATTTATAATTTATTTGGAATGAAAGATGTAGGGGGGATCAGTTATAGATAACCCCAAGATTCATCATAATGTCTCGTGAGATAAATAAATTGGCCAAAGAAAATCAATTTTTACAAATTATTTATAAATTTTCATGTGAAAGGTCTTGATAGTAGATATAAATTTATCCAAACATGACATTTTTGTACCTATTAGTTTAAAATTTCCTTATGAAGGTTTCTCATAATAGAGATAAATTTTGAAAAACATGATCTATATTTTACTAAATAGTATCAAACATTCTTGAGAATTTTCAGGATGGTTGAGTTACCATGATTCCAAATATAATGTAATCTAATAATTAATCATTTCCATTATTATATTTTAAATTAGTATTATTATGATATATTCACTATGGTATTGTCTCTATAATCATTTCATTATAAGTTATTTGTTAAATAGATTGTGTTTCAGTTATTTATCATTAATTGTTCTTCTTTCTTATATAATTTATCCTCTATTGTACGTAACCATTACTCAATTTGCAATATCAAACTTTTCTTATGTTTTATTTTCCCACTTTATGTAAAAAAAGTTATTATGAATGACATGCAGGGATAATAGACCATAATAATAGTATTATAAATGGAATATATATGATGACTTTTATTCATTCAATTCAAAAGTAATATTCTATTTATTATCTAGTTTTCCTAAATTAATAAACTATTAGGTCCTTTGGGACATGACTACAATTATATTACACCAATGTAATGATGTGTCCATCATCATTAGGATAAAAAGTTCATGACATTAATTTTCTTTATCTAAAAAATAATAACATAAAAAATGGTAAATCTATTTAATAAAAAATATAATAGGAAATATAACTATATTCATTACATTGACAATAAGTCTACGTATGTGATAGCATCCAATATATTTGGTATTGACCATGTATAAACATAGTTAAACAGAAGGAATAATATGTTTAGAATAAGATTTCTTTATGAATATATAATATGAATACTATTTCAGGGTTATTTAATATATCACTCAGATTGTTATAGTTATAGGCATACACATTTGTTTTGTTTATTAAATAAAGGAATCAAGAATGAAATGGGTCAATATTGAATGTGATAGACAATGTGTTGATTGAAAACCAAAAGGAATGAGGACTAGAGTAGTTGATATAGTGATTATGCTTAATCATTTGTCGACGTATATAATGTACAAAAGAACCTTAACTAACTTTAAAAATATATGGGCAAGGGAATTATAAAGTTACCTAGTTTCTCAACTGCTGGAAACCATGAGGAAATAATGATTCAACTATCTATATGCTTAGAATATGAGAAGAAACACATAAGTGAATTCATTAGAAGAATTTGATTATGTTTTTTGAGTGGAAATAAGTATATAAAGAAATTATTTTTTGAGAAAAAATGAATATTTTGGAATAATAGTATTCTGAGGGTATCGTTGAATGTTGAACATTTTAATTATTGAAAGAATGAGCAATATAATAATTATTTTATATAGCGGAAAGACATTATGATAATAAGTAATGTTATATGAGTAATAGTTATACTAATAAAGATGATGAGACTACAAGTGGTATATAAATGTAATTATGAATTAGGTGATTAAGCATAGATAATGGATTAAGAATGAAGCAGAATGAAGATATGCATGTTTCTTAGGAATGAAGAACTATGTTGTAAAATTATCAGTGGTATTATTGTTTTATATATATTGATATATAAGGAATGTACCCCAATAATTCATTATTAATGATTTTGAAACTTATGACGATTAGTAGTAGTAAAATTGTGAAATGATTATATTTCATGTTTATCTTTTTCAAAACACATGATTTGGGGAAGATTATCTAAATATTTTTCCGATGCATATATAATAATTTAAAAGGTATTTTATGGTATATTTTTTTCCATGAAATTGGTTATTTATTTTATGTTTTATTTTATCATTGAATTGGTTACTACATTATTGGATTTCAGGAATGTATTCAAAAATCAATTTTTTTATAAATGCATGTTTCAATTAAGGTTTTATTGTGATAATGTTATTTATATAATTGGTATGTAAAATTTATAGATACATCATGATTTTTAAAGAATCTAAAATTATGATTATTTTTAAATATAGTACCCTACCAAAAAATCTTTTAAAATAGGAATTTGGTGATTCATGTTTTGGAAAGGTCATAAGATTAACAACATGATGAATGGATTAAGACTACATTTTTTATTATTGTTTTTTGATAGCTTGTCAATTTTTTGTAACATTACATATTAATAGACTAAATGAATGGATTAAGGGTATTATGATTTTTGAAAGGTTCTTCGAAAATAAACATTTATCTTCAATATCTATTTAGTGGCATAAGATATGATGTTTAAATAGTTAAAATCACAGACGACTAATTATGAGATTATTCTAATAAAAAATTAATATTATTTCATGAGTGATTTATCCTTATATTTAAATAATATCCCAAATAATCTATATTAATTTTGAAATAACTTAATTCTTGTTAAATTTTTTTCTGAGAAATCATTTGTCTTTTATCCCGTCAATGATTTACAGTTTTGGGATAGTATGTTTTCTAATGACTATGATCTCTATGACTCTATTTTAGAACATTATTTTAATATTTCTATTCTCATTCAATGTTTTGACTTCTCTTTAATGTTATCTTATATATAATGCATGTATTATATAAACCTTCACATTTTCTTATCCTTATTTTTAGGTGGTATGGTTTTAAACCCTTTTTCAATATGGTATCTCACCACATGAATTCAAAAATTTTAGATCCATGATTACAGATCACATGTTTAGATTATGATGATGAAATTTATTTATGTATGAGAACATCTATTATTTTTAAAAAATAAATATATTTGATAGCCTACGTTGAAAGAAACAAATATCCTAAATGAACTCCAAGACATCATTATTTAAATAATATCTTCACAAAAAAAGTTAAATAATAGGGTTTTAACATAATTAAATATATCATGAAATAATTATGATGTTAATATTTAATAAAAAGTAAATTATTCTTTCGAAAGGAAGACATGATCTTTGGAATAGTCATTTTATTCCTAAAAAAATGATTTATTAAAAATGTGATTTTTATAAATATATATGAAGAAATAATGATATTTATGGTTTGAATTTTTACTAAATATATTAGAAAACATGAAATTAATTTTTATACATATAACATCTAAATTTTCTAGGTATTTTTTTTAAGAGTTTTCTAAAAAAAGTTGATTTTTTGGGTTAAAAGTGAAAATATTGGTTTTTGTGAAATATTATATAAAATATCAAATAAATGATATATGAACATGATTAAACCTTTATATTTATAAAATTTTATTTGGATAATTAAAAAATAAATTAGGTATTACATTTAGATATACATTCTTATGAATTTTGAAAACCATGATTTTAACCATAAAATTAAATTGTTTTTTATGTTATACACATGACATATTTAAATTTGATTTTTATAAATATTATAAATTAAATCATATAAAATGGATTCTATATTTGGAATCATGTGTTCCATATCAGGTTATTGGGTCACATTCATTAGAAGTCATAAAATAAGATTCCATGGTAAAAAAATTGATTTACTATAGTATAGGTAAATTAAACTAGTTGGTTAATGTTAAAATGTAAGAGCATAAAATACATAAAAATTAACATATTAAATAGTAAGATTATTTTATTATAAACTATAATCACCACATAAAACATTAATCATACCCATATATTTTTGGATCTAAAGCCTCCCAAATGTTGTAGGCTTTAATATTAAATAATCATTACTTATTCTCTTAAATAATCCTCCTCATGTATTAATACCTACCCTCACTACACATTTCACACACAAGACACGGATATCATTAAATCTCTTCTAATTCCTCTACAATATACTCACCATAAATCAATGTTCTGCTGGTCTAACCAAAATTAATATTCAATATTCTTACAAGGTTCCTTTAATGATGTCATATTTAAGTGAAAAATGTCTCAAACAAACACTCCTAGTTTATTTTATTCATTAACATTGTTTTCGAAACCATCATGATTCAAGACACTATAACTCAATTTTCATGTATAAACAAGAATTTCATATTTATTATGAATTATCTTATAATAGTAAATTTTATTTTCTTCACTTATTTAAAGAATCAAAACCATTTTTCGAATTATTGTAGTAAACCCTCACAGAGAATAATTATTTTTTCTATTTACTTATCAAATAATGGACATAAAGGTATTACTATGGTTAATTAAGAAATGAGAAGGTATATTATAACATATTTCATGTTCATTAACTAATACATATAATATTAAAAAACCAAATCAATTTTTGATGGTCAAAATAATGAAGAAATTAATCTAAACATTTATCATTAACATTAGATAAAATTAATTATCCTTGTATAAGAAAGAAAAATGTTAAATGGGAATAGTTAAACATATGTAAGTGAATTAATACCATTTAATTTAACTTCATGAATTTTTTTTCCAATTGATTATAAATTCCATAATTATACACAAATGAATTGTTTGGGAAATAATTAAATGAATGCATGAAAAATAATTAACATAATGAAATATTAATAATGAATGGGGGAAATGTGTAACAAAATGATAATATAGTGTATAATAAAATATATTATTATCATGTAAATAATTAATAACATTCATTTAAACTTTATTCATGTAGTTAAATTATGGAAAACTAGAGGGAAACATGAGGTAAGTTTTTATCATCTCACTTTAACATCTTTGAGATATATTCCTTATTCACATATTATTAAATTTATGTGGTTGTTAAACTTACCATTTATAAAAAATAGAATTAATTTCATTATATTAAATTTAGTGAACGATTATTTTTATTACAACTTTTTGGGGGCATACAATTCAACATATTATAATGTTTTATGGGAATTCTAATCCCAATTTACATTCATTAGGATAATGATATTCATCATTAATTTTATCATAAAAAAATTGTGGGTGAAATGATATTTTGAAATATTATGTTTCTTTTTAACTTGTATTATGTGAATTTACATTAGATTCTTTTAATAGAATCATTATAATTATATGTGATTTTCAAAATGAAAATGGTTATTTTCATAAGGAAATTTTCAATGATATCATCTTCTTTATTTTCATATATTCCATCAACCTTTTTGAGTTATTTTATTAAGTGAGGATGAACTATTATCAACCCATGTTCATTATTTTATCAATTTTTTGTGATTAATTTAAATGTAAATGTACTATTATAATTCTAGTCAACATATTACTATTTATGGTTTCTGGTTATGTTCATTTGAATGGGGTTTGTAATTAGATTTCATATGTTATTTTTTAGTAAGAATTTTTAATTTGATTTTATCTATAATTTTAGGAATAATTTGGATATGCATTAAATGGGTGGGCCCAAGATATAGATATCCCCTATATGCATCATACATTATCATGAGACAAATCAGTTGGGTAATCCTAAATTGGTTTCCCCTGTATTTTTAAAAAGCCTTAGAATGGTCTTAATAGTTGTTATGATGTTTTCCAAATCGGATCAGTTTGAACTAATTATTTTTAAACTATCATGTAAATGGTCTTAATATAAATTATGATTTATGCTAAATAGAAGTATTTTATACCATGTAATTTAAAAGCCTCTTATTAATGGTCGTGAAAATTTATGTACCATGGTAACTAAGATGTGTTTATTCACTAGTAAATAATTACCATCATTATGATTTTAGTTTTAATCATCCATGATATTTTTTCAATGATACTATCTCTGGATTCAATTCATTATCATGTATAGGTTAAAAGTTAATTACCTAATCTTTTTACCTTTCCATAATTTTTATTTCTAATATAATATAGATATATTCATACTTAACCTTTAAGGATAATTTTACCTCTGCCCTTTCATATGTTTGGTTTCCCACAGGATACAATGATGGTTATTATGATTAATATAATAGTATAAGGTTGAGGAATAATGGATTTCTGAAAAATTATGATGTTGTATTTTATATATTCACTTAGTGTAGAATTAGAGTTAATATATATTTTTCCGACACTAATAGACTATTAATAATAAGAGTATGTGATTCCTCATATCATATTCTAATGTAATAATTTAACCACAGACTCTAGGCTACTAGGATCATTGTGTTATAGGAATAAAATTTAATATGTTAATGAATAAATTTATGTGTTAATGAAACTCTTAACTATGTCTCTTTTTACCCTATGTATAATTATTTTTATTTTATATCATGTTCTGACTCAATTTTGGTTGTTGTAAATTTGACTGAAAAAGTACATAAGGATAGTATTATTTTCGTAAAACCAGAATTTTTTTTTTCATTTATGAAAAAATAATATATTTATATATTCACTATATAAGATAAATATATTTCTTCTAATAGTTTTGGAATAATAATTTTATAGATAATTTAAACAATATGTGATTTTAGTTATTATCATTATAAATCAAATATTTATTATGATAGAAAATTAACTACATCTATTTGATGTAATCATTTAAAGAATTTTATAAAAAAACATATTGATGATAGATTTAATTTTCTTCCACATAATGTGAATATTGGTGATGTTATGTTATAATTTATCCATATTGTTAATCATGTTATAGATATCTTTTTTAATACCTTAGAAATTTCTTAGTTAGAAAAAAAAATTAATTATGTGCATCATATGTTGAATGTTTAGTTTTTTATCACATCATATCTATATGTGGGGTTTCTATTTTATACATTTTAATATTAAAAATATGTGGAAATGAATATTTGTACAATTTTAAATTCATATATTTTTATTGTATTATTTTATAATAAAAAGGGGGATATTGATTATTTATGTTATTTTGTTTGGTTACATGGGAATATTGTTGTGTTAGGATGTTTCAAATATTCATTGATTGTTATTATGATTTCACCAATTCATTACTTTTTTAAATCAAATATTGTGGAATTTTATATCATTATAGTGTGTTATATCAAATATATTTATAATTTCTTTTTTTGGGAAAACATAATATAATATTTGTTA
This sequence comes from Viscum album, assembly GCA_963277665.1. Lineage (NCBI taxonomy): Eukaryota > Viridiplantae > Streptophyta > Magnoliopsida > Santalales > Viscaceae > Viscum > Viscum album. The sequence goes on from OY728138.1 coordinate 288,632,741, forward strand.
TTTGTTATTTAGATATATAAAGAATTTTCTATGATTAGTAATAAAAAATATGTAATTTTACATAATAAAAACAACTACAATTTTTTGAAAATATATTCTGTTGATATTTATTAATTTTAAATAAATTTCATTCCAATTTTCTCTACCATTAGTTCAAAAATAATATAATAATTTTCTAAAAAAAGTTGTTACAATTAGTTCAGGTGTCTTTCAACAATTATATGAATATCTCTGCTAACATTTGATCAAAATATCGAAACTATTAGTTCAAATATCACATTACCATTAGTTAAAAAAATAGTATCCTTAATTAATTTTTTTGGAATCGTTAGTTTAATGTAAAGAAATAATTACTTGAATATCATGCTAATAGTAGTTTAAAAGATATTTCTACCTATATTTAAAAAAATAATGCTACTATTACATAATGTTTTTTTTAATTTATTTTCCAAATGTATAAAACTACTGAATAAATTTTTGAGACTCCTTGAGATTAATTAATATAAAAATGATAGTTCAGTATATATATTTTTCTCTATGAAGAAATAAATTATTTAAGTTTAATTTTTTTATTGAATTTTATATTTATTCTATTTTTACAGTTTTCTTTACCACCATTTGTTTCTAGTATTTTAAAAAAGATTATATCACCTTAATTTTTCATTTAATAGAATCAAAATGTTTATTAATTTTTTATAAATATTCTCAAATGTTTTATTTATGTTATTTATATATTTTCCGCATGATATTTATAAATTATTTGTGGTTTCTAATGTAATATTTTAACGTCTTGAAGGAGTTCTATTAATTCAAATACTATTTTAAATTTAGATTAACTTTTTTGATATGTATGATAATATTTTTTCACATATAATAATGATTTTATATATTATTATAATGTAGAAAATTTATATCAATTTCACAATATATATTTAGTTGATACTTTTTATCAGTATCAATATATGATACTCAAAGGACCCATAGTGGTGAGATACATACTTATTAATTGATGACTATATATGATTCTGTACTACTCAAAACAATCGATGATCCTTTGTGTGAACATATACATAATTTTTACCATAGCTGATTATCTCTCCAGTATTTCCATAAAATACCAAAAATTCAATAGCCTTGAGAAGATAAGGTAAACCTTTACAGAACAACCAATACATGTACTTTTTTCGTTTACCAATCATTTCATCAAAGTATCTTATTTATATTATAGTGCATTCCTTCTCTAACGTGTTCTATTAATTTATTATGGTTTTTAAACCATTATTTTTTAAATTTACACCAAAAATATATTTCCATAACCATATAGGTTTTGAATCCCAATATCTAAATTCATATATTTATTTAGATTGTGACTATTAATATTAAATTTAGTCACAATAATTACCCTTCCATAAGAAAAAGGATGATTTAGTTTAGTTATTATTGACCATTTAAAATTTGTATTGTGAAGAATGTATCTCTCATAGTGTAGAGATCTATAAGAGAATAATAAGTCCAATTTATAGTGATCTTATATAAAAATCCATGTCTTTATTTATTTGAAATTACTAAATTAAATTTTGTAATTATCATTTATCAATATTTTAGTTAATTAAACGATTGGAGCTTCTTTATTCAACCCCCATAGTCCATCAACCAACTCATTATATGAACTAATAATAACTATGGTTTTCCTAATAATCATACATTTAGTATCTTCATACCATAAAAAGAGAAAAACGAGTGGAACAATATAATCATTAAAAATAACCATGGAATAAGAATACTCATGTAATTCATGAGAGATAGTTTATGAATCCCATTACACCAAATATATAATTTTATAATTGAATTATTTAATCTAATACATTTCTTATTTTATGGGTACTTGTTACCATTTTTATTATTAATAAATTTATACTAACTGTGAGAATTGTCTTAATTTTGGAATTAAAATATTTTTATGTCATATTAGAATTTTAGCTATAACTTCTTATAAAATAATCAAAATTGTTATTTCTTTCTCTTGGATCATATAAATTATGGGATACACATCATCCAATATTATTTAAAGGATAATAAAATATTTTTATGCTCAAATCAATATCATAAATCAAGACTTGGAATTTGTGCCCTTTATGATTTAATTTTGAAGATGTTCCAATGTCTCACAATGTTACATCCTATATGAAATTATATTTCACATGGATAGATATATGATATTTTGGGAAATATTCATTACTTGTTTCCACATGAAATATTTCGTCCCTAAATGTCATAAATTTATGGGTAGTCAAAGAATGATAATATGAATAAATGAAATGTCTCGAACAGTCTTCATTAAGAAATCATCCTTAACTAATGCATTATGTGTGAAATATTGATGAACTTTATTTTATAGATAAGATATATATATATATATGTGGAAAAATTAAATACAGGCACCATCATGAGATGAATATATTATTTACAAAATGAACAATAAATCATTTAGAGGATAGTTTTATCATGAAATCATTGCACCCTATTCCGTATTAATGTACACCTCAACTTCCATGTCATGGTTTGGTTAGTTTTTAAATATTTTTTGTATATTTTTTGTATTTTAATTTAACTTTGTTCTTCATGTAGAATATATTCTATTTTATATATCTCTATTATCATTAATTTTATGATTTATTTCCCCATCATGCTCCTTATACTTTCAATACAAATTAATAACTAACCCTCATTGTTTTTTTAGGGGGAAGGGTAGGGGGATCAGTGAGGTTTAGAGAATATTTTTAATCAGTGTATTAGAGTTTTTTTATAATATCCATAGTGTGGAATCAAAATATTTTTAATTTATACATTTCTTTGTGTAATATTTTATTTCTCATCCTATTTATTTTTATTCATCCTTGTTAACATCATAATGTCGCATACATGGTGGAGTAGCATTTATAAAGATGATGTGAAGGGGTATACCCTCACATGTAAAGGGTTAGTGTTGGATTATCATAATTCAATGAGAAGGTGTTGAGTGAATGGGATGATCTTAAAATTTGATAAATGGTGAGAATATTTTAAATAACATGTATCACATACATGTGAAGTTCTTATAATGAAATCATTTCTATAAGTATAATCTTTTTTCACCTTCTTAGGTTTTTCATAAAAAAATAATTTTTACTTTCATATTTTTATTTAAAATTAACTTGTAAACAACACCCATTATATTACAATTTTATTATAGTATTATATTCTAGATATCATATAAATAATGGAAATAGGAAAATTGTGTCAATGTGAAGCCTAATCATGAGATCAACCCTAGGGTCTGAACAATGTTGTATTCATTATAAAATAATAATTTATTAAAATGGTATTTATGAAATTATTTTCTCAATAATTTGAATCTATTTTCTTAGAGGAAAACCACTTTTACACATTATTTTACACAAAAATAACAAAATTGTCAATTTTAAAAACTAAAAATATATAACTTTAATTCATACATATTATTTCACAGATAAATATGAGTTTTTTATAGATATTATTATTATAGATGGTATTTTGATAATCAAATGTATTATATTTTTTAGGGATGATCCATTAATAATTTAAGATCAATAAAACTTTAAAACTGATAGATGAAAATTAAAATATTTTTGAATAAGTGAGATCCCAAATTAATATCCATTCCACTTATATTGAGGAAATAAAATACTTTGTTGTGTAGTAGAAAAAAATACATTGAACATTTGGTAAAACTTATTCTAACAAAAATTATTTTTAAATAACCATATGATGTCTTCAATTGGTCCATAGATGATCCAATTTGTAATTTTGAATAATTTCTAGAGTAGTTCTCTGAAAACCACATTTTATTTAATGAAACTCTAGGGGATAAACATAGTTATTATATTTGATTGTCAAATATTATAAAGGAAACATCAGAATTTTATTTTCCAATAATTGAAAATGAAAAATTTACACTAATATTGCTGAATATTGATTTGGATGATGAAACCTCCAATGTGGATTAATGTAATGAAAACATTGAGGAATTTTACTATCTTCCTCCATAAACAAAAAACATACATTATGTGATAATAAATAATAAATATTATTTAAAATCCATTATTACATAGGGAGAAAATACTTTATCAAACTCATATTTCTCATATTTTATTTTGAAAACCTGAGTATTTTTTATGGATCCAATAATTTTTCATATTTTGCTAATAAATGGATGTCCAGGTATTTAGAAAAAGATGATGATGCAACAAATGTTGAGAATTTGGTACTAGTGCCTTTTCAAAAATATTTAATGTTTCAATCTCACCTACTTGAATGTGATTACTTTATTATTTATTCCTCGTGTTTTATTAATATTCAGGGTTAATTGATTTATAACATCTACATTTTATAATTTTTTTAAATAATCTCACATGATAAATCATTTACTATTGATTTCGATGATTCCACACATGCATTGGATTTTATCAAATATGATACAGTCTTTCACTTTCTCCAACATATAGAGTTTTACAATATTTGTAATGGTATTGAATTGTGTTACTCTATAAATGGAACCATAATAATAATATATGAAAGAACATAAATTTGAAGTAAAAAGCATGATATTGTTAACACATAGGTCATATAAACCATCAATAATTGGGTGACCAATTGACATTACAACTATAGGTAGTCAAAAAACCAATACCCACATTGGGGGTCAAACCAAGTTCCATCCCTCTTCATTTCACGTTCTCATTTTTTTAAAATTTCTTCTTTTCTTATACTACATTATAGGTCTTTGTGATAGTGTCTAGTGTCATAAATCAATGATACCACTAGAAAATAAATTCTGAATATATCATTCATTCTCATTGTTTTTTAACTTATTATTTTATTTTGAATGAAGGGTAGTGAAATTTATGTGGTAGATGAGTGTAAACATACTTATTATTATTTCAGTATTTTTAATTTTATTTCCTTTTATAGTCCTTCGGTTTTAATGAATATACGTATTATTTTTTTCTCACATGAAATCATATTTTTAGATATTTTATGAATTTAAATAATTTTTATTTTAAATGATTTTTTATGTGTAAATTTTTCTTCAATTCACAAATTAATTAATTTCTATGTATTTGGAAGAAAATTATACATCCTTATGAAAAATAAATAGAAATTATTTTTTATGATTCCTGTGAGTTATTATAAAAACAAATGACATATTCTTATTAAAGGCCAAAATTTCTTCAAAAAAATATATAGTTATTGTGGAAATCATTATTTACTATTAATCAATTTAAAAAAATTTCCTGTTTAATTTTTTAAATATTAATGATGTATGTTTATGGAAATAATTATTTTATCTTGAGACTCATATTTATGTATACCATTTTTTATCAATTATAATTAATGAAAACCCATAAAGTCTTATTTTATATTATTAGATAATTTTTCCATTAACACCCTCATATTTAATATTTAATCATGAAAATTTCATATTTGATATTAGGGGAATTGTTTTTTATTAATGTTCATTAGAATACAACACATTATTGGGCTTGAGGTGTGTGTTTAATTATTAAATTCATTTTATGAATCCATATGATTCACTGTAATTCATTGTGATAGATTTTAATCATCTAGTTCTCCAAAAATAATGAAAAAATGGAAAATAGAAATTCAAAATAATTTTTGTGAGATCCAATTAATCATTATTCATAAAATTATGACTTAATATACTCTAAAAAAAGAGTTCCAGAAATTTATTAAATTCATTTTATAATATTTTAATCACCTCCTCCATTGAATGAATTATAAAGTTTTGAAAAATGGGAACAAAATAAATAAGGAACAATTGGGTAAATTATTTTTTTTATTAACTTTATAAAATTATTAACATTCCAAAAAGCTATTTTTTCACATGTGTAAGAACCCAGATCTTCAAATCTGGTATGGATCATTAATTCAGGTTGTTTTTTTAGGAAAATGAATAACTAGGAATTTTATATGAACATGACACATACTAAGATGTACACACCATGTAATTGGGAATTGCGTATAACTTCATTCTTGTCATGTAATGGTAGAGTACATGGCCTTGTAGGTGACCGGGAAGACCGCCTAATGTTGGGGACGATTGAGGCCAGTACCCAGCGTGTAAATTAAATTACAACATATTTTAATTTTCTTTTTATTTTATAACGAGAAGTAGGGTCGCGTATCACATCCAGAACACCCTTCTTCTTCCCATGATTCGTGCAAGAGAGGGATAGAGTCACCACAAACATTGATCCCTTCATAGTTCTTAGTCCGAGATCTGATTGAGATAATGTCAGTTGCGTTGGATTCCAACCGGTGAGTTTTCTTTTCCCATAGAGCCTTTCTTCTTGATTATTCATCACTCATGAGTTATCATTGGATGATCAACTTAAATATTTTTAGATCTATATGGTTCTAGGCCAATTCAAGGGGTAACGTTCAACAGTGTTGATCATACGGCATTAAGGTATGTGGTTTTTTCCTTTTGTTGTTAATCTTTCGATTATATAATCCAAAAGTGTCACATACCAACATTCTAGGTGTTGGTTGATTGGAGAAATAAACCCAATTATGTATATTCTATGGTTTAATTGATTGAAAAGGGGTTGTTGCATGTGCATAAGGTTATATTCCAGGGTTATAGGATACCCCATCGGTGTGTTCCCCTATTTCACCTAATTATGTCTGTTTGGCCTAGGTTTCCCCTGAGTCATACCTTGTTTCCATTCCTTGAGTTTTTATGATTTATATTTATTGATTATATAAATTTCATGTTTTATGATTGAGAATGAAAGCAATTGAGTAATTATATATTACATGTGATGCCTTTTTATGATGTGCACACTGTTTTTCCAATTGATCACGAGAGTCGTGTACCAGGAAAAATGTGGGGGTTTCTATTTTTATTACAAAAGACCGTGTGAGCCTTGATGTAGACATTTACCCATGTGTATTGATTGTGATAGCTACCTAGGAGGTCATTTATGATTATTTATGCTATGTTAACCCAGGGGGTATTGATCGTGGGAGCTACCTAGAGGTCATTTAGATTTTATTGATTCCATATGGACCCAGCAGTGTTGACTATGAGTGATTCCAAGGTAGTTAATTTTATTTGTTTAGGGCTCTGATAAACAAAATGAGTTAGACCATGAGAGACTTCATAGTGGGTTTTTTATGAATTATAAAATGATTGTGGAAAGTCTACCAAGATAATGCACAAGCTTGGACATGGTCTTAGTTTTTTTTTTAGATGGTATTATGTGATGTCTTTTGTTATTATTATACATGGTATTGAGATAATGGATATATCCCAAGGATTACCTGATTCAAATGATGAATAATAAAAGCAAATGAATGTAATTGAAAACATTATGCTTCTTTACTTTTCATTACATCATATTTTATTGGATCATTGCTAAAGATTACATGATATATATATTCACTAACAGTTAGGAATATCACTTTTGGTGGTTGACTAATGGAATTTGTCTCACAACCTATTTTGGAAAAAAATGTATCCCAAACAGATTTCATTGTTGAAAATATTGATAAGGGAAAGCACCATTATTTATTAGGTACTTGATTGCTATTGGAGATGGAGAGCATGAGACCAAGATAAGGCTTGTAATGCTACTAGAGATTACATTTTTTTGTCCTACATTGGTTCGGTAGTGTATTTACCTCATTGTGACTCATTTGGATGCTTTCCTAGATACATGTGATTTGAATCATTATATATTATCATGTTTTTATATTCTTATATGTCTTCTACCGTTTACTTCTTTTGCTGGTTTTAATGCTTCCATTATTGTTACTATTTGCTATTTCTCTTTTTATAAACTTCCAATGAGGGCATAGTATCCCCACTATCATAGCCACGGTCCTCACTTATATTCAGTAGCCTCTAGCTTTTGAGAAAATATGCTTGGGGCCAAGTGGCCAACTGGGTACGGGGCACATTTGTGCGATACCCATAACTAGGATGTTACAAATATTTAATATCTGTGGGATTGATGAAGCACATTAATTAAAAAATTCACTAATTAAATTCATTAATACCACTAATTTAATTTTTCATGGAAAATTTCCACAATTATATTTTTCGTTATTAATTTCAACATTATTTTGAAATGGCATAATTTTGGTTTTTAGATATTTTTATATCTAATAGTTATTTTTTATATAAATTATTATAATCTAATAAAATTTGATAAATAATTTTATTTTACAATCACAAAAGTAATTCTCTATATTTCATATAACATGATCCAAAATTGAATCCTTCATTTTGAGGTCAATATAATGCTCACAATATAGAAAATGGAATTTATGCCCAGATTTAACTAATTTAAAAAATCGGTCCATATATAAAAAAAATAAACATCCAAAGGATATTTCATTTCAACTTGAGATATATAAGATATTGTGGATCAACATAATTTACTATTCTGATTCAAAATTCAGTCTCTAGGAAATACTTTCATCAGAGTCAAAGAATAAGATAATAAACAGACTACCTTGGCCAAAAAGGTTTTAATACATATTTTTAAATATAATATATATTTATTACAAAATTGAAATAATATTCCCTAATTTAATACAGGTTAAAAATATTGAAAAACTAAATAATTATACAGTTCCAGGATTTAATTACTAATTATTTATAAATGATTCCAAAATTCAATGGATGATTTTGCAAGGACATCTGGAAATACATTTTCATATTCATGTAAACATCCACATCCATGTCAACAGTTATGAATTTTGAATATAAATATTTAGTGGAATTAATATTTTAAAATTATATAATACTATTTACAAAATTTATATATTCTAGATCATCATGCTATTTCTATTTAATTTTTTTAATTTTTTTCAACCACCATTCTCTTTCTAAATTTAATAAAAATTGAGAACTAACCACAATTATTATTCAAAGGGGGCTGGAATATTAATTTTTTAGTGTAGTTTCTATTTCAATATGATAAATTTATTTTGTTGAAACTAGTTTTATTATAGGAATCACCCCCCTTTCACTACTATTTTATACTTATTCCCATCATTAGTATTACTCTCATTTGTCAGCATAATGATATATATTGGGTGGTATAGTATTATGATAATGAAATGAGGGATTATTAAACCATATTTTATGGGTGTATGTGTGATATTGAATATTACATGGGTTTTTTAGTTATATTGTCATTCATAAAAATGGATATACTAGTGAGAATCTTTTACTGAATAAGGAGTTTATCAATGTGAACTCTTTAGGATGAAACAAACATTATAACGTTTTAGCATGTTGATATTTAAAATTGTTTATTTAATTTTATATTATATCTTTATATATATAACTTTTTTAACCCCTCTAATTATATAATTATTCATTGTTTTTTTATCTTATATTTATTTTATAAATAGTTACAATATAAAAGATGTAAAAGTGAGTTTTCTCATTGAGTGTTAGACCTTAAAAAGTGAACTATGATTCAGGATTAGAAATAATATAATATTGTGTTGAGGGATTAACATATTTGTGGCCATTAATAGTTCATAAAAGTTCATCATCCGAAACATAATAATTAAAAATACTAATATATAATGATATCATAACATAAATCTATTATAATAAGATAGAATTATTTTATAATCATTATAAGGCCATTTTTGATAAATATAAATTTATTATATTTATATTAAAAACCATTTAAAAACATATAATATTATATATGGTATACATATATCATTTTGGATACCATTTATTAATAATTTATTTTTAAAATCATCATTTCTTGTTTTTAATGGTTTCATTCATATTGAGAATTTTATTTCAATAGTTTTGGTCCTTATTCTTTGATAGTGGATCAATAATATTTACAATTTTATTACTGAAATAAAATTCATATGTCTTAATTATATATATATATATATATTAATAGTAATCTATATAAGTAATTTATAGAAAAATCAATTACACCGCTCATGGAAAAGATTACTCGTACAAACACAAGAAAGTTATTTTTCTTTTTTGACGAATGAAATTGAAGCAATTTCAATAATTTTTCACCATTATATTAGAAATATTATTTAATATATATAATATATATTTATGAAAGCAATACATATTTCAATCAATGTATGCTCTAAATGTAAAATGAATTGCATCATGTTGGGGAGGTGGAAATCCCTACTAACACAAGAGAAATGGTGTCATTTTCCAAATGATTAAAATGTGACATGATATATATTATATTATAATTAGAAAAATAATAATTCATTAATAAATATCATTTATAATGTTTATCTAATCATAATAACCATTCGAAAATTAATGTGACAGAATATAAATTGAATCACTATGTGGATGATGTATTCTACACATACACATGAGCCATAATTTTAGTTCCCACTTGGTGGAAATGTTTTTCAATAGTAGTATTTACATAATAATAATAACATTAAACTATATATCCAATAATAAATATTATAAATTTTAAAAAATATCATATATTAAATAAATGTATAGTAAGAGTTGATTTGAAAGAGATCGGGCAGGATGATTACATCTATCTCGATAGGCGTCCATTATATCCCATCTTAACCATAAATTTAATAGAAATTTTAGAAGTACCTAACCTCTAAATATTATATAGTAATGTTCTAAAAAATTATTTATATATATATATTAGAGATAGATATCTGATGTTGGTGTAAATAAGAGAGATGAGTGGTGTACTTTTATAATGTGGGGAGGACAGACCTAAATGTTCATGAAAGTTAAAAATATAATGATGACATACTCAAGAACAATGATTCTAAATGTATATATATTCAATGAAGGAATATAATTACATATATATAATGAAATCCAATATTATTTCTGCTATTTTATCTAAAAAATTATCCTTATCAGTTTTTTCCATGCATTGATAAACACATTTTAACCATAAACTCATTTGGAAAGTCTTGTCGTTTTTACTATTTACTACTATGTTAATTGGCATGAAATAATTATATCATTTTAAATATTTAGATTAATAATATATAATATTTTCTATAATATTCAATTATGATAATTGATATTATATAACTATAAATTAAACATTTAAAATGCAATGAAAAGTATGTTTCTATATAATATTTCTTCCAAGGTATAAATATATTTTATACCAACAATCTAACATAAAATTTATTCAACTAAACTTAATTGGATAAATTATTATATAAATTAAATAGTTGTATGTTGAAATCATTTTTAAATTAAATGATACTTTTTATAATCTATAAACAAAAAGATTTTTTTTTATAAAAATATTTATTATTTTCTATTAGTTGAAAAATAATCATTTTTTAAAAAATAATCTCCAGTTTTCTTTAATGTAATTTATCAAAAATTATTTCAAATTTAATATTAAATTTATAATATTAATTTAATAAATGTTTAATTATCTCATTATAAAATTTTCTTATGAAAATAAATAAACAACATTTTTTCAAAAAAAAATAGTTTTCCGGATGTTTGTAAAGTGTTTAGTAATACGTACATATTTATCATAGAATTTCATCTATATAAAACTAATACACATAATTTAAAAAATATCTAAATTCAAATTCAGTCAGACAATTTATTTAATATGTTATAATAATGTACTATGTCATAGTTTATTTAGACTTCATTTTGTGTGTGTCATAGGCTCCTGAAGAAATTGAATTTACTTGAGAAAAAATTATTATGACTCTCAGAGTATTAAACACACAGTGTGTAAATTTTATTTTAAGTAATTACTTAGTGTTTATTTATATCCTTTATAGGTATTCAAGGATACGTGGGTCTAGTGAAGTCATTAAATAGAAAACTAAATTATTTTTGATCTAATATTTATTGATATTGGAATTTTCATGATCAAATACTCAACCATGAAAGAAGAACGTATTGGATAGATACTGATATGCATGAATGTTCCCACATAGTATATACCTCCACTAATTTCATATGAGATAAACTATATTTTCATTTGTATTTACATTGAAGTATTTATATTTCTTTTCTACACCATGAGGTTGGTGGCATTATACTCTATGGATGGTGCTTATTGGTAGTGGGGTCCTTCAAATGTGTCTACATGCCCCTATTGTTTCATTATTCTTATCAAATGATTATTATGGATTATATTTAAAAACATTGACAAAGAAACACAAAAATAAACGTACTAAAATTATCTGATCATAAAAACATATTAAATGGTCAATAGTTCAACAATTATTACCTATTAACATCTAATAAGAATAATGAGACCAAAGTATTTAGGAATGTACCAATGGAAAAAAAGAAAATATGGTAACATATAAAACCATTGAAAACATAGGTTTAAACCATAATTATGTTGGAAATGGATATTTATTTGTTAATTTTCATTACCAAATAGTGCCATCACAATGATATTATCATGTATCGTAACATAAAATCATTTATTTAATGATTTAATAGCAGTATATAATGAAAATTTCTCCATGAATTGAATGGTATTAGGTCACATGTCCACAACCCCTTATATATAACCAATTTGGATATTTTGGCATTATCATTATGGAATAAATTAAGAAACCATTGGAGGTGATTTTATCAATTTATATTGGTACACACTTAACATTCCCATGCTTGAAGTATTGTGAACTAACAGACACATATGGTCTTCATGGGTAAAAAATAATCGATACTGTATGGTTGAATAATATATGTGAAAATTATAAATGATATCATAGGAATATAAATTCATAATCTGATAATTGTGAACAAATACATTCGTGAAGTATAAAATTGAAAAATAAGAAATATCCATAAAGTACTAAAAAAATAGTCATAAGGAACCAAATTTATCCCCATGTGTGTGAATGATTCAGAAAAAATATAATTGATATTATTGAACCAACCTAATTGATCACCTCATATTTTTATAAATGAAATACTTCCAGATTCTGTGGTGCACACATATCTAGGTTCTTAGATAAGGTTCATTTTCATAATAGGGAAACATATAAAAGGGTACACAAACATAATAACAGAGGCCTATTTAGGGTGGGAGTATGATATTCCTAGTATAGACTGTCCACCCACCCCTATATACCTATAAAAGAATCATTTGTATGAAATAATAGAAAAAATTCAAATGAATTACAAATAGTGAAATAATAAATATAATCAATAACCATTAAATATATAAATTAAATCAATAGTAATTAATAACTTACAACGTGTAGGTCATTAACTATCAACAAAATATACGATTAATAATGATTATGGAAGAACCAAACTATAGTTAGGGAGAACACACTGATCCAAATTTGGGTAAAGGGAATCATGTATAATAGAATCGAGTTACCCATGATATCCATCCTACAATATGTATAGGAAATGGGAAAAATTGAGTTAGGGAATTATTGTCGAATTCCATTCAATCAACCTATACATACTGAATAGTTATACTCATATATTTTAATTTCATACCACATTCATTCAAAATTACTTCGTAGTAATATGATGACATGAAAAGTGTTTAATGTATAGAAAATCCACCAATATGTGTACTTGGAATGAAATAACATTCCTCGGGAATGATAGGTTGCACATACAACTAAATAAAAAATTATTATTCATATATTTAAGTTATTGAAATGATAATATTTTGTTAACATTTCCATAATATGTAATGAATGGAATTAAAACATGTTATTCCAACTATTTTTTAGAAACAAAATTTCACCAGCTAATAAAATCTAATATAATATTATTTTAATAAAATTTATTAAATAAAAAAAGTTTTTTTTAATTTGATTAACCTGGGATGTTGTGGGTGTTTACCCCAATCATAATGTATATGATAGGGGGAATGGGTTTTTTTAAGAATTTATTATTGTGATGTTTCTTATGGTCATTCAATGGATCATAAATAAGAACATAAATGTTTGGATCACCATAAAATCAATCTAAAATATGTTCTTATGTTAAACATAATATGACGTCAAAAATTAAGAATATAACTAAATAAAATAGAATTTTATTTCTAAATATAACTTTATAATGATTCCAAAACAAAAAATATATATGGTTTTGTTATTTTTTTAAATTTCTAAAACATACTAAAGTATTACATTTAGTACTATGAAATAAGTGGGATTAAAATATTTTTTTATGAATTAATGGATGTACTAATAAATGTAGAGTATACATGAATCACTAGAGAATAATGGATCATGTAGGAATTGTTAAATATCATTATGATACTGAATTATAATGTGTATTTTGATGTGATTTGAAATGGTGTTAAATGGAATTGAAATCTTGATGGATTTAGTTAATAGAGTTAGTATTTTGTTAGGTAATGACTGAACATCCCTCTGTTCTTGAAAATCATCCTTAAAGGGTAACATGTTCCTGCTACAAATCCATTGAGTACATAGTGTCTCTAAAAGAGCCACATACATACTAATGTAACCCTGAGGCACCACGTAAAAAAGTCATTGGATTCTTAGTACCTTTTCCAACACCGCCTTCACCTTTAACACCCACCTCCACATGAATCCTCTATAACATCCACCCCCCCATATTTTTTTTAATATAAATACATTGAAATACATTTAAATTAATGAATATAACACAATACTATAGATTATTTTATTTATTAAAAAATTAAAAAATTATAAAACTCATGATGTATCTTTTCAAAAAGTCTAAACTAAAAAACACTAAAAAATAATTATTTAAACAACCCCTAAATTTTTTTGAAAGTATGGTTACTAGGATATCATTGAATAAAAACAAAATTAGTTTATTATTAAAATAAATTTAGTAATCATAAAGAACCAATTGATAATTAATTGTCAATATAAATTAGTTAAGGATAATTATGTATTCATACAAATCAATTAATGGAAAATATCAAATATTTTAGAATATTTAAATATTTTTTTATAAACCATAATATAATACCATATAACTATTTGGAAAAATATTTTCTAAATTAATTTCCTCAATCAAAAAATAAATGGATTATAATTAATTAACAAGAAGTAAAAAAAATTAAATAAAATTAATAAAAAAAATATATAATATAATTTTTTTACATATTGGATTGAAAATTCAATAATATTATATCTTGTAAAAAATATGACATCACTTTTTTCTGGGTATATAATTGATTTTAATCCACCTTCCCTAAAAATTATTTTAATAATAAATTTATTTTGGTTGATAACTATTTAAAATTCATTGATGTTGAAATGAAAATAATAAACATTATATTATTTGAGTTATTCCATATATCACATAATAATGAGGAAGTTAAAATGATTATTAGATTGATATTCGGAACATAAATCACATTTTGAAGACTGTTAGTAAAACATGATCTTCCACACACATTTGTGCAAGAAGATAAATATGGATTGAGTGGATTATTCTTCAAATGTGTCTGATCATTCCAGGATATTGGTGACTCCCATTTCTATATCTATTTTATCACATAATAATAACAATAGAAATTATTTTTTAAAATAATTATCCAATAATAATATTAATCATAATACACCCATATATAAAATATTAAATTATTCAACATATATCTATAATATTTTAATTGTATCATTTAATATATCAAACAATTTCATGGTAGGAATATAAATTGTAACTAAAAATAAGCGATATTTTTAAATAGTACTCAAGTTTACAATGTATACAAATTATACATAATGATCATGATCTTGGTAATTGTTTTCAATTTTTTCATAACAGTATTTGGAAAAAAATAAAAATATAAATTTCCAAAAATCTAATGTGTGATATAAATATTCAAAATGCTAAAAATAGTATACATTAATTTTTCAGTTGGTTATCATTTCCTTTCATAGTTGGTAACCCTATGTTATTTTATGTAATATTGAGGTTAGAATATAATAATATTTTTATAAAAGTGATTTTATCACTTTATGGGATCCATATGATATTATATATCATGATAGAGAGGTCTATTTCTATTCAAATCATTATTTATATCATAAAAATAACAATGAAATTATTCAGGCTTCCCAATTAATGATGTATAATTTAGTATAATAACACCTTAAAATTGATATGTCTATGTAATTTGAATTGATGTTTCACTAATTGAAAAGAAAAATATGATTCCCATATACCTAATTATTATTTTCTAACAAATTTCTACAGTATCCTAACATTTTAAATTGTCTTATTACTTTATATAGTTTCAATTAGAATTATGTAAATACATCTAGATATACATATTATTCTGTTGACTAGTAAGAAAATTAAAATATATATAAATTATAAATCTATTGATATTTTCTTATTTATTTTCCATGTTTATGTATGCTATTACATATGGAACATTATGTATTTTACTGTGAGATTCCTATGGCCATAGACCACTCACCAGTGTCCTCCAAAGAGTGTAATTTGATCTCCAGTATGCCTCCTCTTATGGTATCAGCTATTGAATAATAATTAGGGTAATATATGATGCAATATAAAGACTATAACCTTATATTAGACCGATTCATATAATATCTAATGGAATCTACATCCAACCCTTACCCAAAAGAATCCAAAAACAATGTAAATAAAAGGAAATGAAATCAATTATGGGAGTAAATATAAAGGATTATTCCTATAAAATTCAATCAAATCACCCTTCACTAAGGGGGTTAAATGTGGATGAAGGAAGTGGGATATCCAATCATGCGACCCTTTAAAAATTCCCTTCATGACATAAAACATGATGGGGTTGACCATAAAAAGAATGTATCATCTATTTATTTAAAACATTTTGGATTTTGGGTTATATAATCACCCCTCTATCTCATGTGTTGTATTTTCCACTCATATAGGTATTGAATCTCTTTCATGACTCTATCATGTGGGGACCCTTATAGGTCAAAACATTTTTTCTTCAGAAAGATGGAATGACTTATATAAAAAATTCATAGTGGTGTGACCTCTCTAGGTCATATTGTGAAAAACATTTATATGTTGATAATCATGATCAGAAATCATACCTCCCTCAATTACGTTAACAAGGTACTATTAATAATGACACCCTTCATGGAAGGTCATCCTTTATAGACCAATTATTCCTCTAAAAAAATAGATAGGTCAAATCATACGACTCAACAACAAAAAATTTCAGGTCACCATTGTAGCATCGTTCCAAGAGGTCACATAGTGATTCTCTTAGATTATGTCATTTTTCTTATCTAAAATATTAAATATATCCTTCCATTCTTAATTTTCATTGAATAAAATGTGATCATATCTCAATAAACACAGGTTGAAGTATAACACACACCTATAGTGTCATAACAGTCTCTCCTAGGTAAAAATCAGATATGTGAGTCCCCAAAACCCTACTCTAACATCAACCCAGTGACCCAAAACACTTCATTATCCTTGATATATATGCTATAAAATAACCCAAAAACAAACAGACTATCATAATCATTATCTAAATCCTACTTTTCAATAAATTCTATACACCCTAATCAAAATTTCAAATTTCATCTTAATTTCACAACTCACAACATTTAAATTCTTTAGAAACTCCTCAGTATATGTCTTATCATCCTCCATATGGAAAATAGGCCAATCATGATCACATTATTTAGAATTCACCACTAATATACTATAATTTACTTCCTCGTCAGTATCTCCAAAATAAAATGGACCTTAACAATTGAAATATATTTTGAGACCCTAAATAATTTTAAACTAACTCATTCAAGGATTTATTTCACCCCCCACTATTAGAATTATCTACCCCAAATTCGAATTCACTGGTTTATGAATTATTTTTATATGGTTTCTATCTACTTTTTATGAACTTGATGAAAAAAATACAACATGGCCCTACTTTTGTTGAATTTTAAAAAAAAGGATCATCATTAACCATTGAGATATCATCAAATCACCTGATTATATTTCCTAACTTATTGTAGGAATAGGGGAATATTACAAAACACAAAACTTATTTCAAAATTAAATCAATATGTAATAAAATATTGGGGTTATAATCAAATTAAACTATCCACCATAATTTATCTAGGAGAAAATAAGTTACCCCTATTTCACCCACTCTTAGAAAATGAATCTTCCATCATAAGAATTATTCCTGCACACAGAATCCATTCAACGAATCATATGAATAACAAATTTTCAAACTAGAATGGAATCATATAAAATGATATATAATTTTTTATATATAATACAAATTTCCATCTCAATCATATTTTATCAAGTCACTATATCATCAATGATGTCACAAATATGTTAATCATATCTCAATGATAAATTCAATTCTCTCCACCTCAGGGGTATCCTGGTCACGACTCTTATTAACTAAAAAACAATATATACTACAATATATGAATTAATAAATTATTTATTAAATGTTGTTTTCATACTCATCCTTGATCATCAACATAAATTATCATTTTATATGAATTCTGAGGTCACCAGAAATAGCATCCTCTAAATTTTCTTATGCACATACACAACAAGGGTCATACCCTCAAACAACAAATAATGTTCTTCCTACTATATTTCATCATGTAAACTATTACACAACACCAAAATAAAAATGTTCCCATTATCCGTTATGTGTCACTCTTCCATAACCATCCTCACTACCTTATAATCAACTGTATATAAAAAGAAGAAAAAATATATTATACCATGAAACATTAATCCATATATGATGTGACCATAAATTTTAGGTAAAAATGAATATTAAAACCCCAAAAATGTATAAAAAATTATTCGAATCATTCCTTCAATCCATCAGTTATTGACCCAAAAAATACTACTTATCAATCACAACCCCAACAAGATCTATGAATTACTGACATTCGCATTATCTCACGCATCACATATTTCCATAGAAAACCCATTCTAACCCTATCTATTATTTTCCCATAAAATGTGATACACTAAATTAAATAGACACATGTTATTTTCCATTATATAAATCTATCTAATCTATGAAAAATAGGTTTATAATCCATTACGAATACAATAAAATTATATTTATATTATTTACATATAAAAAAACATGACTCACATGCCTAAAAAATTATACATTAACCTTGATATGAAAATATCACATAATTAGAAGAAAAATAGTTCTATTTTCCCAAAATCCTTCCACCTCACTCATGATATAGTAAAAAAACTTTTACATTCCACTCAAATATTATTCTAGAACCACTATCTCCTACCAAATAATTGTACAACAATGATCTATTCATCAAGTCTCACGATATGTTATACCATTAGGATAGAAAGATGGATTCATTTAATATATAAATCTAACTGATCCTAACAAAAAATACAATATCAATATCAATGATCATCATTTTCTTGAATAATTAATCCCTCAAGAAATCAACATGATTTTACTCTACCCTTACGGGGAAATAAAAATATATGGGTAACATATTCTTAGTTGAACACTATCATTTATTAATAAATAAGATATATAAATCCATCGTCAAGGAATCCAATACTGAAACCAAACATTAATGGTTCCATCATACATATAATAAACATTAACACATCAACCCTACATTATTCATATGGATAAAATCATTTTTATCTTGTTTATATAAGTATAATTCCATCAAAAAATTTATTTGGGAAAACAAAATATAGGTTATTTATGAAACTTTATGTTTCCAAATGAAATTAATCTATATAAAACTAGTATATATGAATCCAACACCCAAACTCGTCTATTATGTGTACTGAAGCATTCCGTACACAAATAATTCATATATCCATCATTGGTGAACATCCCATAATGTGATCGAAATGTCCTATAATCGGATAAAAAAATATTTCCGCTAAGTGTGTATTACCAAAATAATATATATATGAAAATATTATAAAAGTTTTTTTGATTAATTAAAATAAATAAACCCATATTATTAATGGAATAAATACAAGTATATATTGTAATATCTTATTAATATTGTAGGCCAACAATTATGAATGTTTGAATGCCTTTTTCACCTATAGGGTAAATGAATAAAACGATGAATTTCCAAATAAAATACACATATCAACCATGAATAAATATCTCAATCATAATAATGGAACCCAAAATGGTTATTTTGTTACCCATGAAATTAGATATACTAAATGGAAGTTTTTTATGACTCATTACTGTGAGGTACATCA
Source organism: Viscum album (assembly GCA_963277665.1). Classification (NCBI taxonomy): domain Eukaryota; kingdom Viridiplantae; phylum Streptophyta; class Magnoliopsida; order Santalales; family Viscaceae; genus Viscum; species Viscum album. Next base: position 288,653,031 of record OY728138.1, read on the forward strand.
CATGCTCTGGAAGGTCTATATTAATTATCAATTATATCCTAAGTATTATGGAAAAATAAATGAATCCTTGATATAACATTCTAATTCACGTGGAATATGGTCACTCTCCAGTTTCATAGATTGATCGTTATGTGTCCTCCGACACACATCCACATACTCTAGATTATGTCGTAATATATAAAGTGTATAATATTATACAATTTCTGGAATGTAATTTCACACACAAGTCATAAAATAAATTAAGAATACATAAGAAACATGTATATTACATATAAATAATCAACACAAAAATTCCATAAAAATGTAATGTTTCTTTATAGGAAAACATCCCATAGATTTCCCCCTAGGATGATCACATTCTATAGTAAAAAACTAAAATATAAGGTATATCTACTACCATCTTTGAAACTCACATTTTCCAAATCCCAATGTACCTATTGATTTTCTCTAACATGGTGATACGACATAGGGTATCTCCTCTACCATAATCTATGAAAATTTGTTCTTCTCAGATATCAATTGTCATGGTCACCCAATTGGGGAGGGATTAAAACTCACTTGGCTACCAGAAATGGTGTACATAAAAATTCCAAAATGCAGTTTATGCTCATTGATATACTCTAGAAAATATGTATAATATAATAGATGAAAAATAGAATAAATTTTTATCTCTAGGATATAATTTTAAAATATTAGTAAACCATAAATTAATAGAAAATTGACGGATTTGTACGAAAAAGTCACAAATATATTAAATTAAATAATTCCTAGTCCAGGACTGGATTAGAACATATCCTATAGTAATTTATTCATACGATAGATTTTGATCAATAATATTGTACAAGTTTAGCCAGTTCCAAATGAATCTAAACATGTACACTCACTAGATAATATTACATCACACCCTAGAATTTATATTTGATGTAACATTTGGGGGGATAATTCCAAACATTCAAAATAATAGAAAAATATTATACATGGGAACATAACACTACCCATTAATTTGTGTATCATCTAAAAGGAATCCACCCCACCAATAAATATATGTATATTTTTAGGGGATTAAACAATACCTATAAATTAGTATATAATTTTGGTAATATTTCACTACCATGAAATAGGTTCTTCTTCTAGGAGGACATAAACGCACATATGAATATATGGGACGATGTTCCCTATCCATGATGTAATAATTATAAAAACCATATAGAAGGAAATCACCTGACCATGGATTTATAAGTTACTTATATAAACAAGGATATATCCCACAATGAAATATTTTTAATGGAAGCATTAAATAGGTAACTAAATCTTACCTCAATTCCTAACCCATCATGCATTATCATTGCATGGGTTGGACACATTATTGAACCTGGTAAATGTATACCATTTTAACCTCATATTAACAAAACCAATATCATCACTGTATCCATGAATTTATATCACTTAATATACTTTAAACACTAACCACCTCTATGGTCAACAAAAAAAAGGGTGACCCCCAGATTTTCCTTATATCACAACATTGTCTATATACAATAGATGGGATCATTTTTCTCATCTCCAAATTAAACTCATCCGGGATAGTAGAAAATAGTAATAGTATATATAAGAAAAATATCATATATATCATAGAAACCAAAATAAAAAATTCATCAGTCATCAAACATTTCAATTATACATACCAGGGTAGGCCAACTTAGGTACTCACATAATCATTTAATTAAACACTCATCCCTCTCTTTATTCAAATATCCTTAAGTCTATAATGTTTACCAATATTTTGTATTATCTAACTCTAGTCCAATCACTCCAAGTCATCACTCTTCCCTCCCGGGTGGAATCAGTAAATTCAAATATAAATTTGAATTATGTTTCAATTATCATGTGTATGCCCCTTTATGTCTAATGTATCACATTTATTACATATATGATAAAGTACTCATCCATCAACAATAAAATAATCTAGTTATTATTTTATGTTTGATTATATCCCCTTAACTTTTTAATTCTACTTTAAAGATTTTCAAATTATACATTTATTTTTAAAATTCATGTACAATCTATTATAGATTTTGAGATCGTGTATCATATTTTACATAGATAACCCATAAACCTTATAGTTGTTCTTAAACATGACCAACCTAATTTATACTTGTTCCATGTAAGAAGCTATGACCAAGTCCTCGTATAAATTTTAAACCGTCATTTTACCTCATATCATCACTTGATATCGAGCTTTATTCTATAAAAATAATTAATTTATTATAAATAATAAATATTATTTATTTAATTAAATTTTAAAATGAACATGAAATGAAAATATTATTAATAGGGTCCACTACTAAATACCTAGGCGAATGAAAGAAAACACACTGAAAAATGATCTTAGTATCCCAATAAACAAAATCCTCGTCAAATGATGATCTATTGTGTACCAATTATCTGTCAAAGTGGTAGAAAAGAATTGTAAAATTCATTGGCTTACTTACCATAGGAGAAATAGTGTGAAACTGAATTTAGTCAACATCCCAAAATATATTATAGTCTTAACATACATCAACCTATAACATCAGACTAATTGTGCATCCATTCAATGTAATTTATTATAATACTTTTTCCCAAAATCTTTTTAAATTTTAGAGAATTAAATTCATGGAAATTAAAATTAATCTTGGGTAGCTACTCACCTGTAATTTATATATAATTTCCAGTGAAATAAACACTCACAATGGGGGTTAAAAGAAAGAATATGGTGGAGGATCCAACCTAATAGTCATCTCTCAGCACGATTCCCAATCTAAAACCAAATGGTAAATCATAAAATATAGTGATATAATTATTAAAATAAATATATAATATCTTGGGAAGTGTTGTAATTCCAATGGGTTTTGAATTAACTATTCCCCTTGAATTGGGATCAAAACTCTCGAATATCTATATCGTAGTGTGACCCCTATGGGATATGGTGTGATAGTTACATGTAGATGGTTTAACACCCAAAAATACACTAACATGTAATGAATCATCTAGTTTATATAATGACATTTCTTTTTCATGAGATGCGTAAATCCCAATGGGGGATCATCTCTCCTATATGGAATGGTTCATCCATGGTCCCAACCAATACCCCCTCCCCCTCATACAATGTCATCCTAACATATTCTAAGGTTCATATAATGTAAATTCCATCCTATAAAAAATTGTTAAGGAAATAGCATTTGGGACCTCAACCCCATTCAAAAGTGTTAATATAACATCATCGCCCACACATGTTGTGATATAAAAAAAATTTTAAATGTATATCTCATGATCCAAATACCATAAAAATACCACCATGACAAAATGAAAAAAATCACAGCCCCACCCTCTCATGCATAACACTCATCATTGTATAACCCACACTCGTCTTTGTATAATGAGTCATGAACGAAAAAATAATTAAACGGTGTCACCCATAAACTACAGAAACATTCATTTGAAAAAGAAATACCCCTCCAAATCTAATATCCATATGAAAATACAACTCATAGATAAATTCCAAATCTATGTATCCCAACTATAATCATGATTCTCAAAACATATCATCCATGGAGATAAATAATAATTGTTCCTCAAATTTTAAAAAATCATAAGCACATGATTATTTATATATTTTGTTGACATTTTGTCATATGATAGATTCATTGGATATATAATATGACATGTGAAGACAAAAAATATGTATCCCCTCAATTAATTGGTGAGTCACATAAGACAAACAATCATAGTGTAGTGGGTTTGCCCAAACCAATAATTTTTTATTACTTGCAATAAGGACCCAACTATATTGTTATTGAATATAGTGTTGTTCATTTTATTTTTATGTGAAATTATTTTTTATCCTTATGATTATTTATTTCATTTATTATGTCATCTATGTGTTCTTTTATGCCTAGGTTTTCATCTTAATAGTATTATTTCACTATTTATTCATATAATATTATTTACCACATAAAAAGTTTATTTTTTTTATGGATTATGATGTTTAATATTTAGAAAATATATTGAATTTAAAATAAACTACAAGTTAATAATGAAATTTATTTTTTATTTTAAAAATATGGATAATTCAGTGAAAAAATAATTAATTTTAAAAACTATATCTATTGATGGAAAATTATTAAAAAAATTTAATTAATAAAGGTTTACATGAGATATAAAATTTGTAATAATCAACAATTTAAGTGAATATAATAAAAATATTCATGATGTAATTGTAATAATATCTGAAAAAACCCATAGAAATAAAATCTATATCTAATAAATGAAATCCACTGGTACAATATAGTTTTACTTCAGTTCAATTAAAGATAGACAATCCAGAATCATGTACTAACATTGTATGTAAACTCTGCATAAGTCATGAATCTATATGAGGAATATTTATTTATTTAAAAATCAACACACTAATTAATGAAAAAAGGATATATAAAAATGAAGAAAAGAATAGGATTAAAAATTAATAATTAAAAATTAGAACATGAACTATAATAAAACTAATAAATCTATTATTTTAATAACCCTTCACTACATATATTTTCTCATAGGAAAATACCACTCAGGTTAATCATGAAAAGGTATATATATATAGCCAAATCTTAGATTTAGTATTCTAATATAGGATCTTCATATGAGTTGAATGGTTGAAAATATATAAATAATTTCTACCACAATGTATCTTATATTTATAAGAATAAAACCACACATAAATATTTAATATACCATTATAATATTTAATAATTGAAAATGAAATCTCCATAATCAAATCAAAATCCTTAAATGTTTCACTAAAAATAAAATTTTAAAACTACTTTAAATATCTTAAGAATATATCTTCATTATAGATCAAATACTGGTGACCAATGAATCTTTGTATCTATAATAGATTTATTAATCATGAGACAACTATGTAGGACGGGTAATAAACAACTATTATATCATAATTTCCCTTATTCATATTTTTACAGTCGTGGCTCATAAAAATAAAAAATTGCATATAGTATACTCCTATATAAAAAAATCTCATTAATATTTATTGTTTTGTGAGTAACTAACCATAAAAAAAACCTATTATAGTGAAATATCCTCAATTTATATTTTTTTATTTACCCAATATCTTGTATCTTATTCACAATTATGTCATAATTCTAAAAATCACATAATATAGGTCTCTTGGAAACTCAAGATATTACCATGTATTCAATAATCACAACATATATGGTTTAGGTAATGATAAAATTGCATTCAAACTATAGTCATTAATATTTATCACTAAACTTCCCCTCGAATGGATTGAATCAATATCACACATTAAAATGTGATCTTGATTTTATCTTATATAGGTACTGCTAAATAGGTATTAATTTTTGAGTTAAGAACACAAATAATATGATTTTTATCACACAGTCTTCCATATGTGTGTGTTTAATCATATGAAACCCTACTCAAATTCTATTCAATCTAATAGTACAATATGAAAATAAAAATTATATTATATGTAATCTACGTACACCTTCATTATTTTCTATTCTACGTGATGAATCATACATGATTTAATACTACACATCATAGATTACATTGAATTCCCTTTTCATAATATATAAAAATAATTCAAATATTATCCAACATTATGTTATTAATATTTAAAACTAATTAGTTTTAATAATTTTAATAATTCATCCGAAAAAATCATTTGAATAATGCTAGATCATAAATAAGAAGTTTATATATGAATTTTAATAATTGAACCCCCAACACATAAATACAATCCAAAAATCAAGAATATCATGACAAAAGAAAACCCATCATAACACGGTTTAATAAACATCATCTTTAAAATTGAATATTTAAAAATATAGAATGAATTTTATGAATTCATATAATAAAAATCATTCCTAATACTAACTCATCCAAAAAACCAATCAAACCATGTATTTCACATTTCCTCTTTAAATGATGAAACTTTTCATTAGTCCCTTTCAAATAATTAATAATATTATTAATATTCATGACCAAATGTGATATATCATCAAGGAAAATGTTATCTTTCATCAATCAAGAAACATTATAGTAGTGTTATACTGGAACACATTGTAATTGAATCCTAACCATTAGATTGAAATTCATTTAGATCCAAATATAATAAAGAAAAATGTAACATTGGTCATGATGGATTTAAATAAAGATTTAAATAAAAATAAGCTTAATGATTTAATGTTATAAATTTTAAAAAATAATTTGGCTAAAACAATAGAATTACCTCTAATTTATAAAATATTATATATATGGAAAATATAAACAAAAATCCACTTTTATAAAAATATAACTCTAGAATAATATCACCCTATAAATATTATATAATCATCACAAGGATCCCCAATCTTGAAAACACGAAAAATATTACGTAAATCATGTATATAATTTTTTAAAATTCTTTCAATTCATTTATTTTTAAATAGTTTAGAAGTCAATTTATAATTAAAAAATTTTAAATCTTTAACCAGTAACTAATGATAACTCTACATATCATCACTTTTACAATACACATTATACCCTACACTTCATGGAATAATCTATTCCATAAAATTATTTCATTTTAAATATGATATAAATACCATGTATGTAAAAAAATAGGATTTTAATATCTATTATCTATTATGTGCATTTGAGGAATATACTGGGAGAAAAGATATATCATATATGAATGAATATCACAATTGTATAAAAGGTCAACACTGAATATTCCTAAATTAGTGTATCATAACAATATTCATTAATATATATATATATATATGTTCTAGTAGTCCAAATAAACCATGTATCTCTCAAGAATTATGATATTATAAAGAAAATAAAAATTGGGTTTAGAATATCTTTGTTGAACGTGGATGACAATATTGAAATTTTCTATAGAATTATTAATAATAAAATATCAACCAGAATGAACAACAAAAAATTGATTAATTAAAATATATATGGAATTTTTTGTACATAAAATGAAAATTAATTCCAAATCAATAATAATCATTTCAATATTCTCATTCTAATATCTTCACATGCATCGATCATGTTACACATTTTATTCAATAATATGTATCATTTAAAAATTGTTATGGTGGTATTAATAAGAAACTATAAGATCATTGTCAAAAATGTATCATGATTAATAATTGAGGAATAAAAATTGTACAAATAAGAAAATAAAATTATGGAATGTAAATTAATGCTAAATTTAATGAATGTATCCCTTATCCATTGAGCCACTATCTCATTCAATTTATTCCTTTCTTCTTTTTACTATATCATCATCATAATTATATAAAATAAAAACAATCTTGTGAAACTAAAAGTCCCAATACCACAATAATTAATGATTTATATTTTATTGAATTGTTACATTATATAAACAATTATTAAGACTAATCCCTATTAAAAATAACGCCACCTCCAGAATTAACATTATTTTTTTTATTTTAGGTATAAATTTCATATTTATCAAATAGCGTAAGATTATAAAAATGTTACCAATTAAAAATCAATGAATTTTTGAATTTTAGATTAAATTACATAAATGGAATTTTCAATTTTTATAAAATTGACTTTACTTATCCTTTGGTAAGACTATTTTTCACTTCTATAGGACCAATTCGCTAATAATTCTAAAATACTAATTAATAGAATATTAACTAATAGAATAATTAGCCTTTTCCCACTATAAACACTACCCTATAGAATATTTAATCAAAAACTAAATACCATTAATATGATCCATTTTTTATGTGGTTAAAAACATGACATCTTTTTCCATCTTTCTCACAATAATATCAATAATTCCACCATCAATGGAAAAAATATATTAAAATTCCATATTCTCATCTAATTAAAATTGACATATCTTTCTCAATATTCTTCACATAATAATGAATATCAAACATATCTTCTTTATCAATCACACATAAATATAATTCTTCAATTTAAAAATTTGTGAATTCCCTTACAATTAATATAAATACACATTCATAAATAAAGGTTATTTACTATTTTTACGACTCAAATATATTTATTTCAATATGAAAATATAATCTATCCATTTTTATTAAAATATCCCCTAACATGAATAAAAGTTATCTCACAATTGTTTCCATAAATTCAATGGAAGCATTGATGTTATTAATCACATCAAATATAAATCTTTTGAATATTGATTATGACATGATATTTTCACATCCAGATAAATTACACTAAATTTATTCAATCTCATAAGATCCAATATTAATTATAATTGAAAAACTATATGGTTCATTTTTATTATTTGATTAACACATTAAATCGATAATTGAACATTTTATCATGGGTTGTATTATTCCCATATCATCAATATTTTATTATTTATAACCAACTCATTTCTGAACATTTAATATGTTGGAATATTTGATCAGTCGATATAAAGATGAATGTTGATATGATTATTATTAAAAATATCAATAGTAATAATTATTTTTTTCATTTATTTTACATTTCAACATAGTTTCATAGAATATTGGAATTGATTTTTTGGTTATTTGGATTATTATATGACTTATTTTTTAACTTCATTTTTATTTTACTTCACTTTTAAACCCTTCTCATTTAATTTCCATCTTATTTTTCCTGTTTTTTTCACATTTTTTCATCACATTCCATCATAATATTACCATATATGAATATAATAACATTCAATTGGTCATGGTATTTGTCCTCTATTTCATCCATAAAACTACTATAGGCCACTACATAAGATTTTTTAAATATACATAACATATTACATAGGATTTATCATTTCATAATCTTTTATAATTAGAATAAATATTCTATTCATTTATTGTATCCCTGCGATTTTTCATTAATTATGATATGTTTTACTCAAATGAACTAATTTTACATTAAATAAAAGGTCCTTATTTTTTAATTTAAAACATAATGATATTTAATGAAATAGTTGGTTTCATTTTTGATTTATTAACTAAAAAATAATTAGTTGATGTTGATGTAATTAATATTTGAAAATCATTTTCATTGTCATTATTTCATATCTAAAATATCTATTCAAATTAGAATGGATATATCATTGCAGATTCCACTAGTATTTAGCATGTTTTTTCCTTCCAATTATCATAATTCATTAAAATACTCTTGAAAAATATTTATTGAATTTTCATATAATGAATTATAAATCTATTTTCAAATATTCTTCATCAATGATCATCTTGAAATTTCATTTATGTATAACATTTAACATTGTAAAATTCAACTATATTAAATTATTAAAATAAATTGTATTTCTTAATCATAATGGGGTAATATTAGTACTACGATTTTAACCTATCATAGAAATTATAACAATATTCTAATATTTTTTATATTATTATATTAAATTAAAAATTCAGGGTTTTTGAGGGGGATGTATCATATTATAAAGCTCCATTCCATCTCATTCCATGTGGTAATATAAAGCGGTTTAAAAAATTTGATCTATTATATTTTTATATATTTATCATAAAATATTTAATTCCTTATACATACTACTTTTTTGAATAATTATTAAATTAGAATGTATCATAAATAATGTATAAGTCATATTTGTTTTCATTTAGATCATTTTAGGGTAGATTATTGAATTCTTGTAAATTCTTGATCATTTGTATGATGATTAATATTATCTAAGATTAATTTCACAAAACTAGGGGAACTAAGATTAATTGTATTACACAGTCACCTGAATGATATATAAACCATATAAGATTCATTTTTCTCAATTATTATATTTCCCCAAATTGACCTATCTCTTATTGTCATTGTCCATCATCTGTGATATCATTTTACTTTATGTTAATTAAATTATTATATAACTCTATGTTGTTTTGTGAGAATTATATTATTTATTTATTATCTAATAATTAGAAATACACTAAACATATTTTACTTTTATTATTTTTCTTATTCACTTGTTTTTAATGATTTTTCAACTTTCAAAATTGATTATTATTATGTAATATGTATTCTTTGAATTCTAAAATTTCTTGTTGATAATTTTTTTATGTCTAGAATATTAATCATAATATATATTAATGAATATTATATTATTCATGTTGAGGAATATATTATGTATATAGAATTAATAGACTCTTTTTATGTAAATATTTTATGTGTTTCATGATTAACAATATTATGTATTGGGGAATACATGGAAGATAAGATTTTCACAATGTAATAAAATCTAAAGGTTATAATTTTTTATAATTATGAACATAAAGGATATTAATTTTATAAATTTTCTTAGAAGAAGAATTTAAATTTACATATCCATTTTAATTTAAGAAGAAAACGATTTTTGGAAAATTATTGATTGGATATTACGAAATAATATTTTTATATACATTTTATGTTACTCATTTTTATTCATGGGTGTCGGAATACTATGAGAACACTGAAATTCGCTTTAATTTTATATAAATTGAGAATATGTTTTGGAAGATATTGTTTATGATGTCATTATTTCAATGGTTATATATAATGTGAACAATAAAAATTTCCTTTCAGGATTATGAAATATATATTGCAATGTGATTTTCAAAAAAAGATTTATCATATGCATTATAGTGAACAAAATAATTCTTACCTATTAAATAATTATTGATATCTCAAAAAAGTAAAAAACAAATTCCACATAATATTATTAGTTTTATATAATATTAGATTTTTGGATTTTAGTCTTATATAATAATACTTTTTTGTATCATTTGGAAAAAAATTAATATACCTAATGGATATTACATCTATGTATTACAATGAGAATTAAATAATGATTTTAGTCATTCATGTGTCTTAGAATTTCACATAGGTACATTAAAATAATTATTTTGAGTAATGATAAGTCCCTCCATGATGATTTATTTCACAATGTTACAAAATAGTGTAGATTTTAGTGGTTCTAATGATTTTGTGTTGACCATGACATGAGAAATAAACCACATTATGTTCATGAATACTTGTATGAGGACAATATATATGTAGTATCACAAATGAGTTTCTAATGCCGTTATGAGAGGTTATTTATGATTATTTTTTATTAAAAATTAATTTCTCAGAAAATTGTGAGGATTTTATGATGAAATTTTATAGATTATTATTAATCACCAAACATTTCGAATTATAATAAATAAATAATGATATTCTAAGTGAATATTTTGTAATTTATTTCAAATATCAATGACTGTTATCTAATTCTCTATTCAATGTAAAGGATGAAATGACTATTCTATGAATATGGAGGAAAAATTTTAAATATGTTGACTTAATTTATTTTTTCACTATAAATATAGAGTTATTACTTCAATAATTTTTACTTTATTATATATATATATATGCATCATTGTAGGATTATATAGAGCCATAATTGAGATGACCCATTTTATAAGGTTATAGAGTACCAAATGAAATGAAATCATCAACTAGTATAGAAATAAAATACTATGTATATTCAATATTCCCAATATTCATTTGTCAATAGACAATAATAATGAAAATGGAAAAACATATTAAGATAATTATGAATGATAATTTGAGATCTTAATGATTATTTTTCATCAAAAAAATTCATTATAGATAAAATTTAAAAAAATAACAATTTTAAACTATTATATTTTTAAGACTTTTTTATAGATTAATACTCATATACAATCGGTTTCTAGAGTATAAAATGGGAAATTAATGCATTAAAATTCTACAAATCATCAATTTCTTCTAATATTAAACTTTTTGTACATAGTTTTGGGAAATTTTTCATCATTTTGTACTCATTCTTTGGATAAATTTCATTAATATGAAAATAGCACTGGAATTATTTTTCAAAAAGTTTTACCTATTTGTGAGGTCTCTACAAAATCATATGATGTCATGGAAAACTACTAATAAATTGTAAAACTTTCATTCACTACTTACAAATATACATTGTAAAATTATTTGAATTAAATCAATGACCCCATAAGGATTACACGTGGAGTGCAATATAGTATTTTAACAATTTCATTGAACTACTGTGAAAAATATTGTGGTCATTTTATATTCATTACATATAATAAATAATATGATCAAAAGCGAAGTAAATACCAAAAATAGGAAATGTGATGTTCCAAATTAATGAAATTATTTAATGGAAAAAATTCCCCTCCCACCATTAGAATTTATTTATCTTTTATCCTGGACAACAATTCCCATAAAATATAGACTATTAAATTCACTAATATATTAAAAAAACTATTCAAGTATATTTTGTCATTTTTACTTGAAATCTTATTGATTAAAATACATAATTATACAAATACATATTATAAGGGTTGATTCAAAATAAGGTGCATTTATATATAGATATTTGTATTTTAAAAGGTAGAATTATTTTTCCTATAAAACTATAATTATTATATAGTTGTTAAATATTAGTTTGAATATTATCATAATAGTGGTTAAATCCTATAATATTCCTAGTGGTGACCCTGAATTTTGGAGTGATGATCAACAATGTGATTATAATTTATGTTCAAAAACTTGTGAGTGCTATAATTTATGGATTAAGGCATGAATAATTCAATATAGTTTCCAAAAATTATTCTTCCTATTATATAAATTGAAAATATTATATCTCCTACAAATAAAATTTTTTTTTAAAATCTAAGGTTTAATAATAAAAGGATGAAATTTGATTCTTTTCGGATATTTTATGGAGAAAAATTTATGTAATGGATAACCCACAATGATAGGGAAAACATGTTCTTCTTTGCGTACTATTGTTCCAAAATCAAAATAATCATTGAATGTTATAATTTTTTTACTCGATAATTAGAGTGGATCTCAATTATCATTAGATATTCCACACTAGTTAATGACATAGTGATGATAAATTTAATTGTAATTATCATGATGTTTCATAATGAGATGTACTATAAAGATAATAAAAATATTTTTGTCCAAGTGGATAATTATTTTTTTTGATTGTAATATATTTCTAGTAACATTATTTCGATTTAATTATTCTGAATTATATTAATCAACTAATAGAAATTTATTAATCATTAATTGAGTTTTAGAAAATGGATTAATGGAATAACTAAAATAAAAATAAATATTATTTAAATTCAAAAGTGGTATGAGGATAAGAATTAATGAAACATTGGAATATTATTCTTGAATGTAGTCAAATAAGATATAAAATAAAATATTTGATAATTTATTATGATTATAATTTAAATAAATCTATGAAATCTACATGGATTTTTTATGAGTGTTTATGTAATGAATAATACTCAAATTATAATTTTGAGCATTCAAATAAATAATAAAATATATGAGTTCTTCACCAACATAAAAATTATAATAAATCATCTATTTTATATATGAAATTAAAAATTAATCATTTTAATACAATAAGGAATATTGATATGTTCTTAATGATAAATACGATTCAATAAATAATGAAAATTAAATACCATAAATATTTTTATTTAGTAATTTATCATAAAAAATTGTTGTAATAAATTGATGTTCAATTTCATGTAAAAATTCCATAAAAATAATTATTCTTGTGCCTTGGATACAATAATATTAAATAATTAATTATATAATGTTGATTAAAAAAATTATTCTACAATATTTAATAGAGGGAAATATTATAGTAACAAAATTATTGTTAATGTAAAAAATAATGATAAACATAGGACACAAAGCAATGGTGAAATCCTAAATCATTATTGTACATATTTTTTCCTATATGAAATAACTTTTTTCAATTCAATTTTTTTCACATGGTTTTTAGAAGAAATAATTGTGATGGATCCTATAAAATCTTCTCATTAGTTGGTACAATACATTGATAAATTTCAATTTGTTTATCTGAAGTAATGGCCCGAATTTCTCCTATAACTAAAGAAATTTTTGAAATTTTTTTCTAGAACTAATATCCCCATAATAATATAGGCACCAAAAGGCATTTTTTCTGATATTTTGTGTTAGATATCCAAGAAAAGGAATAAGATTAAATATTTTTTTTGATGATAAATGATAAATTATATTAATAGAAACTTCTTAAACATTTATCCTTGTCAATATCGATGAATGACAAGAAATTATTTATTTAGGAAGGATCAATATAATTGAATCTATTACATATTTGAAATTTTTCTTATTTAATGATGTACACTATGATTATGTTTAATAGACCCATTTTCATTGTTTTATAATTTAATGGGATTTTTTAGAATTAAAATAACTTATTTAATGGAAATTATTAATTCATATTTATGATAAAAACATTTTTATGTGAAATAACAATTTATATTGGGTATAATATTTCATAACAGTATCATCTTATTATTAAATAAAATATATATTAATATTTTATTGAATTCAGACCTAATAGCAAGATGTTATATCTTGTTATGAATGGATTATATATCTAGTTCATGTACAAATATTTTTACCAATTTCACCAGATTATCTATATTTTTTTATTCTAATGTTTTGACTTCAAATATTGATATATATTAAGACAAATATTCATATAATTTGACTATTTTTATTAGAATGTGATAATTTTAATATTATTATTATTTTTGTAATCTTAATATTACCACAATATCATTTGGATTACTAATATATTCTATTAATAAATTATTATTTCATATAATAAAAGAAATATTACAATTTTTAATTATTGATATAGTTATATATAGTTAATTATTTTAGATTATTATTTTTACTTGATATGTTCTATACCAATTTATTCATAATTAACTTATTATTTTTAATTTATTTGGTGGTTTTTTATATTAAACATCCTAATAGGTAGGGTGATAATTTTTAAGAATATTCACAATCTAATATATTCAAGAAAGTAAAGCCTCATTGTTATATTTGTAGATAAAAGTGAAACAAGCTTAGATTCAGGAGTACATTTATTACTTTTTATTTCTAGTGACTTGTGATATATCACTTTCCATTTATTAACATGCATAAGGATCATTTGAGTATTAGTAGGGTTGAAATATGGTTCCATCATAGAACTGATTTGAATGACTAGATATCAAATGGGGATGAACGTACCTAGGACATGGGGGATAACCTTCATTAAAATTATTAATAGATGAAATCTTATTTAAATTTTATGTTGTTTTCATTTTATAATTAAAATAATTGTTTTGAAAATGAAATTATCAACTATTAATTAGAAACATTATTTTATTAATTATATTAAAATTCATAAAAATAATATTTCACCATATGTAGGATTCATTGTAATAAATATAAATCATGGTACTTTTATGTGACCCCTTTCCATTTATTTCATGTTTATTTCCTCCTTTATGTTAAAATTTTTTGATACTTTAGTAATAGATAAATTGGTTGATATGGGTTAAAACAGAAAGATTAATTTGAAAACATCACTTAATTTAATCAAAAAGATTATTAGATGAGTATATTTAGACTAACAATAATAATATAATTTAATTGTATATGTTTTAAACCTTTTTTATGTTAATAAATTTTCAGTAATTTATAAATGTTTTAAATTCGAAGTACTCCACTCACCTCTCTTATAAAATGGAAATTTCAATCCTTTTTTTACTTCAAAGGACCTCTTTCGGACAATTCCTGACCAAGCCACTTACATACACGTGTACACACATTCTATAGTCTATTATTTTTATCATAAAAATATCATAAGAATCGTTTATGTGTAAACATATAGAGGTTTTAATAAGAATAGATAATGTTCTTAAATGGCCATTTACATATTATTTCATATTCATCATCCTTTAAATAATCATAATTAATTAAAATATAAATATATAAATATATTATATATTATTATAATAATTTATATTAACTAAAAAAATATTTTCATATCAAATTCAAACAAATGGGAAATGAATCCATAATTCATGTGTGTGGAGGACTACCAATAGAGGAATTGATGTAATTCAATTTCCATCACCACATATCATTGATGGTTATAAAGGTGGATTTAATGTATATATAATATATCCATATTATTTTTATAAATATATAAATATAATATGTGACATAATTTCTTACCATTCCATACTTTGAAAAAAATGGTAATGTCATTCATTTTTAAATGTGGACTACCACATCGATGAATTTTTGATGTATGTTTTTCATCACTGCATCTTGTGGATGATATTTATATATTTGTTTCATTGTAAAATGCGATATTTGTTATATTATAAAATTTCATTAATGATAAAATAATACATATCATTATTCAATTAATATTATTCAAAAATAGAAAACTTAATCATGCATATGTATGTCCTACCGTCTCTTTGATTGTAATAAAGCTCATTTTTCATAACCATTATTCATGGTTGTTCTTTTAAAATATAATTAATGTTAAAAATTTATAATTATTTCATGATTATTATTATGATTATGTTGTAATAATTACCTCATAGACCATATCCAACCTACAAAATCAATTTTGGACAAAGGAGCTCGATATCGTGAAAACATCTAATATGACATTAAATTATCATGTAATTGAATAAAACATGGTAATAAATATAATTAAATACAAATTTTAATTTAAAAAAAGTTCTCAATTATGGAAACATTTAAAATAATATAATTATATTGGATGATTAACAATATGTGAGACGTGTGAGAATCGAATCAGGCAACACATTACTTTAAAACCATCATTTTAATTGATTTAAAAATGAATTTTCTAAAATAATTTTCATAATCATACATATTATTAAATTATTTAAATGCCATAATTATATATATATTAATGATGTATAATATTAAATTTTAACATTCATATTAACGTAATAAAATTATATATTTTTACGAAAAATTATCACATTCATTATAATATTTTATAAAGGGATGTTATATTTTAATGTATAGAGAGTCAAAGGATTTTCCCACCTACATAACCACTAACATTTTCTGGATTAATTTATGTTATTTCATGTATTAATTAAATAAAAATTATCCTTCCCTTTATTCATGTAATTATTAAATTTAAAATTAGGCTTTAATTGAAAAGGATATATCTATATCGAAAAATGATTTAATTATTGACATAAAAGATATTTTTATGAGTTTGATGATGGAAATGAAATAATTGTTATATTTAACAAATGTTATTTTCCTTTTACATTTTTATGGTGATGGGGGAGATTCATATATTTCTTGGTGATGGGCGATCCCAATATATCTCTATAATGCTTTGGGTAATGATTATTTTAGATTTCGGATACTATTCATTATCTAATTATAAGGGTTAATATAAGATTTCCTCAACATGATTTACCATTATATTGAATTTACTCTTATTTTATTTATAGTGAGTTTTATTAATTCATTTTTTTCAATATTTAATCTAATGATCTTTTATTACAAGAATAATCACACACATTTAGGGTAAAAATGTATAATTTTAAAGAAATATTTTTTAATGGTGGTCATGTTTTATAAAAAACCATCATTATTATGATTGATTATTTATATAATAATATAATTTTTTATGAAAAAATATTATTAAAAAAAAATTATTTTACTATTAATGAATATTTGAAGTTGGAGTTTAATATATAAAAGTAGAATTCTGTTTTGATCTCATGGTTTTAAAATAGACTACATAATTTTTTTTACGTATTGAAATATGATTATTGTACTTGTCCCATGTTTTTTAATGTATTGATTTTTTTATAGATCATTGAGAATAATTAATAGGACACATTTTATGTCTTAATTAATTTAAATGAAAAAAACAATTATATATTTAAAATTGTATTTTTATGAAAAAAATATATATTTAAATAAAGTTTCCATCTTGTATTATATTGGTTTTTTAAGAGTTATAACCCTAATCTATAATAAAATAAACATTACAAGATCCTATAAATGAATGAAAGTGGATTATATTCAAATAATGAAATTATGAGTAAAATAATAATTGGGTCCATATAGTTAGTATCATTTGTAAGTTTATACAATTTTGGAGTCTTTGATAATTAATGTAAATGCCCTTAATAAATTTTAATTAATTTTCATCATAATATAGAATTTAATAATTAATATGTTGATTAATCTAAAATATGTACATTTGGATTTTTTTTTATATGAGAAAAATGGAGGATTGTATAGTAAGACACTGGGAGGTTGATATCCTTCAAAATCGTGAACAAATAATTTTTGGAATTAGAACACAATTGTTTTATGATGTGATGTATCAATTGACAAACTAGGTTAATGGTAGTTTAATCCATGTGAGAGTTAAAACATGTTCAATACAATGGAATATGTCTATATTGATAATTTCATGAAACAACACCCTCTAGTATTAAGTGCATCTTCTGACTGAGTGGTATTTGAGGGTTGGATTAAATCCTTGGAAATGAAACTCAATGTCTTGGGTTTCATATAAATTGAAAGGGTAGATCTTTAGATTTATCAATTTGAATGTAATTATGAGTAGTTATGGTCAGTTTTTTAGACCATTTAGGAAAAATAAGAGATCGATACCTTGGAATGGGATGAATATTTGAATACATTCTTCTAGAAATAAATTTTTATGTTTGTGTGATAGAGGATGAAAAATGTAATGAAATTGAAACAAAATAAATATAAGTTATTTATTTTTTATGGTGAAATAATCACCATATATTCATTTTTTGAATATATTTTATTTATGACCATGACACGAAAATTAATTTTTTTTCATTATCAAACCCATGCTATTGAAGGTCATTGGCCTCTAATGAATTCAAAAGTTGTCAGAAATTTTTTTGAGGGGTTAATATTGATCAAATTACGATTTCTAGTGAATATAGAAACCTCTTTCTTTTTATACATTAACATTACAAAACTTTTGTGGAATAAATAAAAATCAATTACAGAAATATTCCCAAAGACATTACTAGTATAGTTCCATTGGAAGCATGAAAACACAAATACAAGTACATATATGAGATACGTAATCTCCAACTATGTTCTTATTTAATTACATCCTTCACATAAACATAGAACATATTACATATTTTCATAACCTGGGGGAAGGAAATATAAAAGTTGGAGATCTCATATTCTAAGTAAGGGTAAAAACAGTGACACATAATGGCAATCATGAACTTAAGGGTATGAGAACGTTTTCATGAAAATTGAATATCATATGCTTCACATAACATATCATTAACTTGAATCGTGGAATAAAACATGGAAGTTCATAATTTATGAATCATAATGAAATAATGAACATTATCCTTCAAATAATAACAAATTAAAAAAATAATAAATTGTGTTAATAACAAAATAATATATAATTATTTCCAAACTAGTCAATGTCTTACTACCAAGGAAATATTAGTGTAAAAAATTTAATTATATAACCAAGTTCAACACCCATTCCAGCCCTGTATTAGTGAAATAAGTTCAATACTCTTTTAATTCCTATAAAACACAATCTATTTCATTCCACATGATATTCATTATTATTGCATGATATATAAATCATTACCCAGGTATCTCCCTACTATAATTCACCAAACCTTTGTAGTCCATTACATTGTCAAATTATGGTGTTCGGGGTATCCTGGGGATCATCAGTGACTCATTAAGATGTTTTCCAAATTTTAGGTCGAATGGATGGTAGCACAAATGGCCATTAGTGGAACTGATCAACATTGATGCCATGGCATCGGTGAAAGGGTTATGGTTCCTGGGTGGCAGTGCCCAGGAGACACTACCCATGCGTTGGTGCCACTGTGATGATGAATCACCCATTAGTGATTCATATATAGTTTCTGCAAAACGTTCCAGTTTTTCACCAGTAACATATCTTTTTACATGAAAGTCTTTTAATAACCCTTTAAAAGAAATTTATGTCCTGTAAAGGATTTTTTAAACCACTTAGAGATATGCCACCCTTGATTTACCAAAACATGTGGCATGTCGCACCCTTTTCCACATTTTTGAACTTCCTGGGTTCTCTAGTTTTACCCATGTTATGTGTTTTCTATGTTTTAATTAAATCTATTGACTCACAACCATTATCTCCACCATATCCAAAGAGAACTATTAAATAACCATTAATCCCAATGTGTGAAACTACTGATCTACACGGTCGATCCATGATTCATCTTTTATGTTCTTCGAAATCGCCTCCCTAATTTTTGGATCTGGCCTCTTCTTAAGCGGAGATCCTCTCTTCTCTCTTGCTTTTTATTCTCTAATTGCACCACAAGACATGCTCTAGAGATGAATCATATTCCAGTTCTATAGCTCTTTCCACTTAGCCTTTGAGATCTCCCGAAAAGTTGCACCATCCAGAGTTCGTGACACAAAGAGATAACTTCAATCATTGGTCATCCAGGTAGGGGGTTTTCCTTTGTCTCTCTTAATTGTGCATTATGCAGTGTGGGTATGATGTTATTCCCTTAGGACATAGAATAAATAAACATTAACGAATATAATAAAATTAATTTTAATGAATGAATGTGTAAGAAAGATTTTGATGTTTTTATGTTATAACTTTTTTTAATTGTTTGAATTGTATATGCTTATGTGCACTGAAAATCGTGGTTATAGGTTCTCATTTTGTAAACACTAATGATGATATCTTTTATGTGTTATCTAGTGATGGAATTATCATTGAATGAAAACTGGTTATTCAGATAAACATGTTTGATTAAATGGATTCCCAATGAATTAGAACCCATGTGCGATCACCTCGGTTAACCAAATAGATGGAAGGAACACAAGGAATAGGGTTGGCTAAATATGAGAACTTATTTCTATGTTCTAGTGACATGTATTGTTGTTCTGTTTTATGTCTTGTGGGGTGAAATATAGGACAATGGATCCTCTGGTTTAAGGGACACTAGTTTTTGAACTTGAGGCTGTGTAAAGCCAGTTTGTTGGGGATCAGTTTCCTTCCAATACATTGGGGGATATCATGGATACCTTGTAATGTTGTTACATAAAAAGGGAACCGATTTTTAATTCTTAAATGTATTCTGGGATATATTATTTAGTTGTTTCTTTGGATTGTGCTTATTCCTATTATCTTCTCGATGGTAGAGGAATATTTAAATTTATTAACTTGAACAAGATAAAGAGAAAAAGTAAAATGGGGGAATTTTTTTCCAGAAATGGGTTTTGTTCTGGTAACGGTTGTTGGGAATTTGTGCATATAGAGATAGCAACCTGAGTGCTTGTATATGATATGGTTGTTTATTTTGGAACCCTTAGGCTGGGATGAGTGCTTTATTACCTATATTTATAATATTTAGTTCTTGTGTTTCTTATACACACCCACACATGTTGAGAACATCGTGTCGAACACCCCCATTTCATGGGGGAGGTTGTTTTCTCTAACATTCCTTTGCGTGGTCGGTTTTTAGATCATTTTATTATCTCACTCCAATGAATCCTATAAAACAATTGGCATGATTTAATGTCCTATGGTTCACTAAGGCCCATGATTTATGGTCAATTATTGTTGTGGTGGTTATCTCAGGTGTGTGTTAGTAGTTTTTTTTTCCAATTGACTTTGAGAGGATGCCCATGTGTCTTCGGGTCAGGTAGTGCTTGTTAAAACATTGTTGTCTTTGGGGGTGGTGGTGGTTGTTTTGGACCAGGTGTCTAAGGAGGTGGTTATGTGTCATTGTGGTGGAAAAGGTGTTTGCAAGTGGGATAGACAAGCATTTGGAATGACCCATTAGGTTGTTTTTGGGTCTGTAGTGGGACTAGAGTGGAACTTGTAGGGGTAGGTCTGATTCGTATTATGTCCTAAATAAACAATGGGAAATTGGTGAGGTGTACCCAATGATCAATATTCTATTACAATTACTTTACAATACATTCATTATTTTGGATGTGTGGCTTGGTGAGGCTAGGATGTATAGTTTCTCTGATATGTGTTTTGGTTATCTCACTTTTTTCTCATTGTGAAATGGACTGTCTCCCAAATTATGCATGAGGCATTTCAGTTTTCCCTAATGAGTACATATCTATACTCACCCTATGTATATAAAACTGATATTAGGTTTTAAGAATGACTTTGAATATTGTGCCATATCATACTAGCTCAAGCACTGGGAGTAATCATTACTGATTTTTATTTCATTTGGTGCATTCATTCAGAGTTTATTGTACATTTTATCCCTCTATTTTGGATATTCATATGGGAATGGATTTTTGGATTTAATATTATTTCAGTCATTGTAGTTATTTTGGATTTACCATCTTATCTCCCAATCAAATTAAATAAAAATGGTAATTCCTTCCATTTTTACATGACATTATATACCCTTGGTTCTAGTCTCCACTATGTTCCATACTAATGGTGGGACTCAGGGGTCATTATCAATCCTCCAACTTGAGGAAGGGTCTTGCAGTTTTCTATCAATTTCCACATCGTAGAGAATCCAGGTGGTGGAAGAATGGTATTAGATGTGATGGTTGATAGATATGATGGAGTCCAAGGTTTGTAATAGTGAAGATTGCATGGGACGGTAAGGAAATAGTGTTTGGAAACCATGGTGCGTCATATAGTCCAGGGAAAACCGGAAAGGGTATGGGATGTTACGACCCCACGTGATTTGATTCAAGGACTCTAGAACTACTAAATTACCATGTGTGGATGCATTTATTATAGGGTAGAGACACTAGGAATGTTATGTGCATCGTAATGATTTATGTTATTGGGAGTCTTATGTGCATTTGGAATTTAAAATAAATAAATAACTTATGAAAATTTAAAAAAAACGTATACCCAACTCGAGTTTAGAAATTCAGGTATATCTCTTCAGGTATGGCACCTAGAATACGTACAAGAGTAATGTGGAAAGATGAGCCCCAACATTATGATTTGGCCGATCCATGGAGGGATGATTGAGAGGAGGAGGATGACCAATGGTAGAATACACTTCATGTATTTTAGTGTAATACCCTTGGGAAGTACAAGGACATCATCTCAAGCATGGAGACTAAGAGTTGTCTTTAGGATACAGTGATAGTTTTCAGTTTGATCAGGGATCTAGTAGACTAATGAGTTTCTCTGGATATTAGAAAGATGCAATGAGTGATGTATTAATGGTGGAAAATCCATCTCATGTAGAAGAAGGAAGCTGAGATTTCATGCACTGACATCGATTAGGAGTTCTAGGAAAAGTTCCTTTCTTCCATGATAAAGGGAGAAAAGAGGAAAGCTATTATCTCCCTAAATCAAGGGAGTATTATAGTAAGGGATTTTGGGATCTTTTTCAAGGATCTCATTTATTTTTCTTCTGAACTCTTCTCTAAAATGGAGTCGTAAGAAATATGCTTAGGGGAGGTTCCATGACATTCTCTTCAGTATGTTGTTACTACCATCACTCTGCTGATGTACTTGGAGGTTTAGAAGAAAGACGAGGTAGTTGATAAGTACATAGAAATGGAGGTCTGTCACAAGAAGTGAGCCAGTTGAGTTCATTAAAGGGAAAAAATGTTATTAGTAGTCCTCCTGCATCAAGGCCTTCCAGGTTTTGGCTGACGGGAAGAAGGCCTCCACAGTTCCATTATCGATCTCTTTGTCCTCACCCATTCTTTATGAGCATATGATAGAGGTGATTTACCTTTAGATGATGTGGTAACCTTTGAAATTAGTTCCCAGACCAAGTGAAATATAGGGGAGGTGGGAAAGTATAGTGGCCACCTCAGCAGTACCAGTTGTCGGCCAGAACGTTTCACTAACAATAGTAGTAGAGAGCTCCCCCTCCACTAAGGGTAGACATTTCATGTGGAGGCTGATCATAGGGGACTCCTCAGGGACCCTAACTGAGTCATGGTCGGGGAGGATTACGATAGTTGAGGGACAGAGGAGCTGGGAATGGGAATTTTCACACTACAGAGCAGAAATTTTAGCAGGGTCAGAGTTCATTCGAGGTACAATTAGATTTTTTAGTACTCTTGCGTATTCCTTTTATAATTCCAGAAATTTTTGTTCCTTTTTTTCTACCATTCTAGCCCATTCCTTGGGTATATATGTAGTGAGACTTTCCCTTCCCCTGGTGTTGAGCATTCTAGTTGGAGGTCAGACCAACCTGTTTGATGTTTGAAGATGATGTAGACTGATGTTGGGTCCACATCAGCCCAGTCGGTATCATCTTCTGTTACAAATGATGTTTAATGATGTCATCCTAGGCATGGACTGGATTTTTTCTAGGCATACATTTATCAACTACTTTCAGAGATTGTTTATATTCCTAGATATGGGCAGCTAGCGTGTAGCTTTTGATGGAGAGCAGGGTTTCCAGGAGGTAGCTGGAAAGTGGAGCCCCTTCTTCCATTGTTCACTAAGCTGCCAGTGGAGTCAACAGACTCCGAGATGGTGGATGTTTGAGGGATTGTCCATGAGTTCCTTGAATTCTTCCCCGAAGAGGTTGTGACAATACCCCCTCTATGGGATGGTGAGATTGGGATAGACTTACAACCTGGTGTCCATCCTATTTTGATGGATCCTTATCTAATGGAACCTTCTCTATTGGAGGAGTTACAGATTCCCATTGATGAACTGATGAAGAATCATCTTATCCGACCAATTTCATATCCTTGGGGTGAACTATTATTGTTCGCAAAGATGTAAGGATGTGGTCTTTGGCTTTTCATAGGCTACCAAATATCTAATCAGGTGACGTTATGGAGTCTTCACCCCATCCTGATGATTGAAAATCTTTTTGACCAGCTGAAGGGAGTTGGTAGGTAATCTACAATCGACCTGTTTTTTGGATATCACTAGTTGAGGGTGAAGGGGGGTGGACATCTCAAAGACTGCTTTCATGTGAAAATATGGTCAAAATAGGTTTTTGGTCTTGTCGTTCAGTGTTACTAATGCACTAGTTGTGTTCTTGGAGCTCATGAATTCTATTTTCCACAATTATCTAGATAGGTTCTTGGTCTTGTTCATTGAAGACATCCTGATAAACTCATTATTTGAGGAGGTTCATGCCATAAATATAAGGATAGGATTGGAGGTCCTTCAACACCACCACCTATATGGGTTTTTTTCCAAGTAAAATTTTTGACATGAGAGGTGCACTTCATTAGACATGTGGTGTCCCGCCAAGGAATAATTTTGGACCCATCGATGGTCAATTTGATTGTTTCTTGGACAGTACCCAAGAATTTGGAAGAGGTTCGTAGTTTCTTGAGACTAGTTGATTACTAACAAAGGTTCATTCATGGAATCTATCGAGTTGTAGATACTTTGATGGATTTTACCAGAATGGACCAAGATTTTGTATAAAGGCAGCATTACCAGGTATCTGTCAGCTATCTATAAGAAATACTTGTCAGTTCCCCATTGCTGAAGATTCTAGAAGAAGGGGTAATGTCTAGAGTGTTCCATGATGCTTCTGGTCTAGGCTTGGGGTGTGTGCCGATGCAGTAGTGGGGAGTGATCTAATATGGGTCTAGTCAGTTATGTCTTTAGGAATATAACTATGGCACTAGCGATAAATATTTTGAAGTGGTTGTATTCGTTTAGAAGTTGTGGAAGCATTAACTCATCGAGGATCACTTCATTGTCTTCATAGAGAACAAGAACCTGAGGTATTTCTTCTCCCAGTGAGACCTAAACATATGGAAGTATAGATAGATGGAGTTTCATCAAGACTATTACATCAATATCTTCTACACCTAAGGAAAGGTTAACATTGTATCCAATTCCTTTTTCACGATGTCCTACAAGGATGGGGTTTGGGAGTTATCATATTGTTGTAATGTAATTGAGGTATTGGATACTTTACATATTGGTATGAGAGTGGAGGATGGTATAGGATATTTGTTTTTTATGACAGGGAAGCCTTCCTTGGTATGATAGGTGGGATAGTTTTAGTGGGGAGACTCAAAGGTTTAAGTGATGTGTGATCGTGTTAGCCATGGTGATGCACCGGGTGGATGTTCAGAGAATAGTCAAAATCAAATACAATTCCAGGGAAAGTTGTCTTTCCAAGAGATGATCACTGAGGTAGTTTTAAGTTACATCCATAACTCACCATTCGTAATGAATCATGGACTATCCAAGATGTATCAGGCCTTGAGAGATCACTTTTGGTGGCCCCTATTGATGTGGGAAATGGAGGAGTTTGTGGCAAAGTGCCTCACGTATCAGCAAGTGAAGATTGAACACCATGTTCCTAGAAGTCTGTTGTATCCATTAGACATTCCCGAGTGGTGGTGGGTTGATGTATTGAAGGATTACTTCACAGTACAACATAGAGATGAGGGATGCTATGATTCCATCTTGGTAGTGGGAGACTGATTGATGAAATTGACACAAATGTTAATGGTTATTGTGTCGAGCATAGTCGATGACATAACATAGAAGTACATGGGTGATGTTGTGCGGCTGCATGGAGTTCTTATACCAATCATTTCTAATTTGGATACACACTCCACATCATGAGTCTTGAAGATATTGCGGTGTGATTTTGGCAATAGGCTTTTCCTTAGTGCCTCTTTCTACCCACAGATGGATGGGAATACAGAGTGGAACATCCATACATTAGAGGATATGTTGTGATCATGTGTTTTGGAATTCATAGGATCATGGGTATGACACTGGCCTCCGGTATAGTTTTCCTACAAAAACACCTATCACTCCACCATTAGTATGGAACCATTTGAATAATTTAATGGGAGACCATTAAATTCTCATGTGTAATGGAATGATGTTGGGGAGGAAGGTGTTCATGGACAAGAGGTGGTGTAGGGAACAACAGAGATGGTTCAGCTTGTATGTGGGAGGATGAAGGTGGGTCAGGACTGGCATAAGTCATATGCTAATAATAGTATGTGACCCTTGGAGTTCGAGGTTAGAGACCACATGTTTAAAAAGGTATCCCCTTTGGCGTGGATATCAGTGGTTTGGAAGGGGAGAATGCTTCCTCCCATGTTCATCGAACCCTTTGAGGTGTTGGGATGAGTCGATGAGGTGGAATATCAGCTGGCATTACCATCATTGGTAGAGAGGATCCACAAAATCTTCTATGTATCTCAACTCCATTGGTATCTACATGAGGATTCTCACGACCTCGATTTGAGATTGTTGGATATCGAGGATGATGTGACATTCATGAAGTGGTTGGTGATAATCGAGGCTTGTAATGAGAAGGTGCTTCATAGATGAACCATTCCCCTGGTCCATGTGTTCTAGAAGCATGGTGGCCTCGAGGAGAATACCTAGAAATGGAAAGCAAAAATGTGTGCCCAGTACCTAGAGCTGTTTTTGAGTTTTGAACTTCTGTTTTCATTGTGATTTTTTGTGATGTAAATCATGACATTGTTGGCTATAAGTTGGGTTGTTTCCCTTGTTCTCTGAATGTTTGTAAAATTTTTTAACTTTTGGGAGAGGAGGACTTCATTCCTAATGAGGTTTAATTAATGTGGATGTGAGGAAACCCATGCGGGCGAGTCAGTTCCACCCAAAGAGGATAGAATTATGACATTGATAAAGGGACTCCCTAATCCATACATCTGGATGGTGTGACCTTTCTATGTTTGTAAGGCTACTTAGAGAAGAGGATAGGTAGTGTTTCAATAGTTTTTTAAGAGATAGATGAGAGAGGTGTTCCTGGATGTTAGGGTTTTATTCTGTCTTTCAATCTAATCTACAAAGGTTTGTCCATGGGAGGTATCTTATGTGGTGGTTTTTTGGACCCCTCTATTTTCTTCAAACTTACTCTTTAATTTTTGAGGGTGATAATAGTTTGATAAGTATCTGATGTATTTACCCGAACAATCTTTTCCCATTACATTTTCAAATTATCGTGTTTGGGGTATCCAAGGGACCATTAGTGACTCATTAATGAGTTTGAAAAAGTTTAGGTTGAACGAACGGTGACAATGATGGGCATCGATGGAACTGATGGCCATTAGTGGCACTGATGGACCATCAGTGGAATCAATCGACATCAGTGTCTGGGAATCATTGCCAGGGCGACGTGGCCAGGTCAATGGTGCCAGGGCAATGGTGCCCGGGAAACAGTGCATGGGAAATGTTTCCAGGGCTACAGGTTCATAGCAACAGTGCTAGGAATATAGTGTTAGGGAGATGGTTCTAGAGCAGTGGTTCCTAGGTGAGGGTGACTCACCCAAAAGTGATTCATTTCTAGTTTCCCCAGGACATTCGTGTTACACCCTAGTAACATTTATTTTGAATTAATAATGTTTTAATAACCATTTAAAAGTTATTTAAGTACGGTTAAAGTTTTTTTAAACCAAAAATATTCGAGTGACCATTGATTTACCAAAATGTGTGGAATGTCACACCCTTTTCAATATTTTCTAACTTTTGGTGCTTTCTATTTTCTCCCACGTTATGTGTTTTCTCCATTTAAAGGAAATCAATTAACTCGCGGTCATTTTATCCAATATTTTTGAAGGGAGTGGAAGATTTTGGAATAATCTTAATGTGTGAGACCGTTGAGTCGAGTGGTCGAGCCATGATACAACTTTTATGTACTTTGAAATTATATCCCTGATTTTAAGATATTTCTTCTCTAAAGATGAGATCCTCCCTTCCTCTTTCATTTTCATTCTCTAATTATTCCTTGCGACTTCTTCCTAAGAAGAATCGTGCACCCATGTTGGAGATGCTTCTGCTCAGCCTTGGAGTTCTTCCTAAAAGTGTCAACATCCCCAATTCTTGATGCAAAGAGAGAACATCAATCATTGATCATCCAGGTAGGGGTTTTCCATTATTCTTTATTTACTAAGAATCATGTTGGGTGGTTATAATGAGGTTAACTCAAAACATAGATGACATTATCATTAATGAAGATAATACATAGACTGTAAATGAATGAAGGTGTGTGGAAGTTGATGATTATTCTATGTTATAACATTGTTTTTATATTGTATATTTTATGGACTTATATACATTGAAAGTCATGGTTGATGGTGGTATATTCATGTGCACTAATGAAGATCTATTTTTAAGGGTAATGTAGTGATTAAATGACTATAGCATGGAAAATATTTAATCACATAAACATGGTTGATTAAATGGATTCCTGATGAATAAGATCCTATATGTGGTCACCATGTTAACCAAACGAAATGAGGGATCTTAATGAATGGTGTTGGATAAATATGAAAACATCTTTATCCATTCTTGTGATATGTATGGTTGTTCTATTTGATTCGTTGTGGGGTGATGTAGAGGATAATGGAACATTTGGAGGAGGGTTTTTTGATTTTGAATATCAGGTTTTGTGGAGATTATAGGTTGGGGATTTTTGTGGTTCTAGTACATCGAGGGGTCTCAATAATACCTTTTGATGTAGTTACATAATTAGTGAATTGGGTGTGAATGCTTAATGGTCTCATGGGTTGTTTCATTCAGTTTTTTCTTAGTATTGTGGTTATTCTTGTTAGTTTCATGGAAATGGAGGAATATTTAAATGGAATCACTAGAGCATGTTAACAAGAACAGGTACAATGTGTGAATTATTTTCCTGAAATGGGTGGAGTTTTGGTTATGGTTGTAGTGTATTTTTGCATGTAGGGATAACCGCAAGACTAGTTGTGTATGGTCTGGTTATATGTTTTATAACCCTTAGGTTTGGGTGAGTTCTTGATTACATATATATTAAATATTTAGTTCTTGTGTTTCCTATATGCACCATGCCCTTGTTGATCTCTACATGCCAAACACCCCTAATTAATGGGCGATGGTGTTTTTCCAAGCATTCCTATGTGTGGATCATAATCAGCTCCATTTTTCCCCCTCTCCATGGTATCCTAAGACTCACTACATGAAAAGTGACTTATACCCATGGTTTCAAACCGTGGGTATAGCCCATTAAACCGTGGGTATAGGCTATACCCATCATTTGATGAACTATGTGCTCCCAAGGCATCTATATTTCCCTATACCCATGGTTTTACAGAAACTGTGGATATATCCCACTAAAATTTTAACTTACCCACGATTCTGGTGAACCGTGGGTATAAATTTTTACTGCAGAAATTAGATACCCACGGTTAAGTAAACCTAGTTATAGAGGGTTATGTAGCAGCATATATACCCATGGTTTAAAAATATTGGTATAGATTGTTCTTTAGCAGCATATTCACCCATGGTTCTCAAACTGTGAGTATATATTCTTTTATTAGAAATAGCAGTTTCCCCACTAGACAGACCCCCTGGAGCCCCTCCCATACCCCTTGGACGGACCACCCAACATATCCCCTCCCCCTTTGCACACCCTGACTCTCCCCTCTGGACAAAACCCCCTTGCACAACCCCCCCCCCCCCCCCGACACCCCTGGACACCCCCTGGACCCCACCCCCCACAAGACAAATCCCCTTGCGGACCCTCCCTACCCCTTTGGATAGAACCCCCCATCCTGTACCCCCATTACCATAAGCACCTTGAACCCCCTTCCCCCCTACACCCCCTACTCCCCCCACTACCCCCCTGCACCTAGGCCCCCTCCTTCCCATCAACACCCCCACTATCCAACTCCCCACCCCCACCCCCACCCCCTACCTGCACCACAACACCCCCCTCTAGTATACCCCCAACACCACCAGAACCACCTACACCCAGCCCCCCATACCCCCTGCACCCATCCACCTCACCACCCCTTACACCCAACCCCCCCCCCCCCCCACTACACTCCCACTGTCCCCCACACCTGCACCCCCACTACCCCCCCCCCCCCCCAGACACCCCCTTCACCCCCAGTATCACATGTACACACCCCTGCACCCATCCCCAACATCCCTCCTACACCCATCCCCCTATCCCCCTCACTACACCCTATACCCAGGTCCCTCTCCACCCCCCCCCCTCACTAAACCCACATTCTCCCCCCCACCCCACATGTACCCCCACTCTCCCCTACACACCCCCCCCCCCTCGTACCCCCAATACCACATGCACCCAGCTCCCCATCCCGCCTGCACCCAGTCCCCCCACTACCCCCTCACCCAGGTCCCCTCCTGCACCCCTAGTATAAACTACACCAAGCCCCCCCACTACTCCCCACACCTATCCCCTAGCCCCCTCACTACCCCCTCCACCTAGTTCCCCCTCCCCCAAATACACCCACACTCCCCCACCTTTAGACACCCCCATGCATCACCAGTACCACCAGCACCCATCCCCCCATCCCCCCCTACACCCAACCCCCACTTCCCCTTGCACCCAAGCCCCCTCCCCCCACCTACAACCAAACTATCCACCCCCCCCCCCTTATACACCCTTATTTCCCCCCTCTTGGACCCCCCCCCCCCATCCCCTAGTAAAACCTACACCCAGCCCCCCCACCCCCCACCCCCACACCCCTTACACCCAGTCCCCCCCCCCTACATGCACCAAGCCCCACCCCCCTGTGAAACCACTATGAAACAATTGAAACCAGAATGAAAAAACAAGGGAACCAATATGCATTGTTTTCACCAATTAAAATATAAGTAGAGCATGAAAAAGTGTTCAAAGAATAAAAAATTTCTTATCAGAAAAGTCTTAAAAAAATTTAATGAAAAATCATCAGAATCGTTTATCTCTTATTAAATCCAAGAATATTATGATTGAGGATTCAAAAAATACAGCATTCCTACACTGGGTTGCTATAATAACCTGGATTCTGTTGCTACAGTAAACATACTTGTGTGCTATAGTAACCAGAATTCTAATGTACATTACAGAAGATGTTGTCGAGTATACTAAGGAAGAATTTTTAAACATTCAATAATAAAAATATATTTCCCTAAAGTGGCGGCCACTATCTTTGACATACCATTCCAATTCTTTGAAGAATCCATTCTTTGCAATTACCAGTAATTAGAATCCACCTCATTCTTTGAATCATATTTCATTTCATCTTTACTATGCATGGATGCTTCTCCAAGTTTTTCATCATAGATGCGGCTTGATAGATCATCTTCAAAACAAATTAACTCATAGATTGGATGAGACACATCTACTATATCAGCCCATAAGATAGTATTGTTCACCTTCTCTTGGATGGGAGGAATAGTGCCACTACCCTCTCTACCAAAGGAGACTAATTCAAAAACATGATTATCCAATGTGTATATTATTGTAACAGAGGCTTGATTGATTGGATTTGTGGAAAATATATGAGGTATGAATGAGGAATGTTTTATTAAAGAGGCGTGGGATTTGTCATGAATAATGGCATGAAGATCTATTATATGAAGATGTGTCAAAAATTTATATATGAAGAGGGAATTTTATGTGATAACATAAACATGAAGTCTTGGAAGAATACCGAGGGTGAAGGTATGCATCGATGAATTTCATAATGAAATGACTTTCAAGATTTGGAGACATTGATATCTGTTTGGTGTCGCAAACAAGGGATTAATCACCCCCTCAATATTTGGAAACATTTAGAGCTAAGTATTATATGGTAGAAAGGGAATCACATATTCATATTCATGAATAAATATGCTAAGGGTATAATTATGAAAATGCATGCAAAAATTTATGCAGAACATTTTAGAAGAAAAAAAATAACAATTCTCAACCATATAAAAATTCATTTCATGTTCATAACGTTTATACATAAGTCTCCCTACTATGTCAAAAATTAAGGGGATTAATATCCCCCCATCACCAATATCCTTATCCCTATGTACATTCCAATCATCGTCAATATCATAATCATCATCAGCAACATCTTCAGCAGCCTCATCACCAATAGTAGAATCATCAACATCAGCAACATCCTCACCACAAACAGCTCTATCACCACAACATTCGTTGCCACTACAACCCTCATTGGAATCACCCAATACATCATTTGAAGAGAGAATTGATGTCATATATGATTCAAAAGTAGAAAAAACCTCTGATGGAAGAAACTGACTCAAAACTGCCATAGCATTCATGAAATGTTCGGTCATCATCTTTCTTCTTTCACGCTCATCTAAAACTATTTTCTTTGCCTAGGCTGCTTCAACATGATCGATTTCCCGCTCAAGGGTCTAGGAGGCCATATAGGAGCCTGATTATGACCAATACTTATAGGGGATAATGTTTTTCCCTGGTCAACATCGTACTCTCCCTGGGAGCTCCTCACCTAATACCTGACTTAAATGATCATGTAGCCCGAAGCTGTCATCATTATTCCCATCAGGGGCCTCCAAGGCAGACTGTAGAAATTATAAACATATTAAATTATGAATTTTGTATAAATATTTACATTATAAATACAAAAACATACAATTTATCTTGTTTTTGTTCATTTACTAAACATTCATCCTTTTTCTTTCTACTAGATCAAAATAATTTGGCACGAGGTACAGGACCGTTGATGCCCAATTTGGCTTACTGCAAATTTGAAATGCAAATATCTAGATTTGAACCATATATGAGAAATTGACAAATGTTACCTATGTCTATTCAATAATATTTTTAGTAGAACATCATGTATAACATCACAAAACCCGATTGAAGTACCTGGTGATTTTCATGATCGGGCATTGTAGTGCACCCCAATGTGTGCAAATATGTAATTGAATCCTTATTCTTTATTTTTTTCTCTGACACTTCCTAAACAAATCCAATTCATGTAGTAAGAATTAAAATTTATATGAAAACCATTAAATGTTGATATTTACTTAAACTTAGCAGTCTTCCAATGTGAAATCATTTTTTAATATTGACTTTTTGGATAGTCGGGGAATATGGGTACTCCCTCTAAGTCAGTACCAACCCTGATCTTCAAACCAACATAAAACTCGTGCTTTTATGAGTTCCATAACTCCACAACATCCATCAACCTTACTGTCTTAGCATCATATTCATCGGTAAAGTTAAACTGAATCTGCAATGAACAGGTTATTTCATTAAAATACACCAATAATATAGGTATGACTTTATATAATTTTCTTACCCATATTTTCTCCCATGATTTGTCCTTAATCTCTTTTCTGATACGTCTCCATGGCACCATATCAACCGGAATGATATTGTGATACTTGGCCAAAGTTTCCATGAAACTTCTACATTGTGTTGTAGTTGGACCTACCATCTGATTTTGTCAATTGTAATCCACCATTAGCTATTTCTAGCGATTCCAAACATCTTTCATCTGATTTCCCCAAATGTCACCTAGCAGAAGATCCCACTAAATAAGAAAAATAGGGGGAAATAAGAATTAATTCACTTTACAACATGACAAAAATAATGTGATATAATTTGAAACAGTTATAATCAAAAAACCGTCTGCATATTACTCAATATACTATGATGGATTTGTGGGCAGTCATGACTCATCAGCCTCTATACGGAGTGCTTGCTCTAGTGTATGATCTTTGTTACCTTTATGAACTATAGTGGAAGAAAATGGAATTGACTCATTAGATGTTTGTTGGATGATAGTAATTTGAGGCGGTGTAGACACGGAAGCATATGGGTAGTAGGATGGAGGATACTTCATCAGATATGGACTTGGTAATGGTGGAAACATTTTTGGAGGTGCGGTAGTCATGTCATGTGAATAAGAGGGTAGATGAGATGATGATGGAGACATGGATAAAAACATCACTGAAGACTCAAGAGGAGGATGGAAAGTTGTGGTAGAAGGGGTGTCTGATGGTAGGTTAGTGTGGAAACGAGTATGAAGGGTTCTCGGTCATGGACTAGGAGCATCCCCACTCATACCCATGCTGACCGGATTAGGATCCAAATTCGGTGGAACAGAATGTCCATAAAAATTTAATAAATAATATTAACATGAAAATATATTTAATGATGAAGAAACATTACAATTATAATACTCAATTATGGACGCAAAGGCAACGCACGCTCACTGTAACGACCTGAAATTTTGAATAAATCTTGTTTCCTAATTTTATGTGTTATTTTATTTTATTTTTATACTCAACAAAAATGTTTCATTTGATAACATGATTATAATTAAAATGAGACCGTTGGGTTTTGACTATTATATGACCATTGGTAAATATGACCGTCGGAAACTAAAAGTTTTGATTTTTTTCTCTAAATACAAGTAATCTTGGTTAATTTATAGAAATAAGATCTGATGGCCTCACCCAGTAGTCTTGGACCAATTGAAGCCCATCTAATAGAACTTGGGAAGGAGGTAGCACCACTGGGCTTTTCTCTAGACCAAACTCAAGCCAAACATCATCTTGTGAAGCTAGAACAGAATCGCCTTTGCGAGAAGTTCAAACTGATAGAAATTACTACTCGTGCGATGTTATCCGAGCCTCCCTCAGATTCTCTCACCTTAGCACACCTTACAGTTAGGTCCTATACTAGTGTGATAAGGGGCTATGTAAGGAGACTGTAACTGCCTTGTGTAATCCTTTGTTTTAAATAAAAATTGGTATTTCATCTTATGATGAAGTTTATGAATTTTCAAATGACTGGATAAATATAATGTGCATATTGTTTATGAATTTTAGAGAAAGTATATTTTAAAAAATGATTATGTAAACCTTAAATAATTAAAAATGTGTAATGATTTTCAAAATATGGTCTTCTACAATTATGTTAAGTTCAAAATTTAGAGTCTAATAAGATCAAATTGATTTTTCATAAATAGTAAATTATGAATAGTGATTTTATGATTAGGATTAGTAATGTGTCCAAATGGATTTGTAATCTCACTGAAAGAAAGTATTAATATAATCTAGGCACCTTGATTAAGTAATGTGATTCAATAAAATGATTAAATAATGGTTTTATAAATTGTTATTAAAGTATTAGTTTTTTCTGGTGAATTGTGTGTTTTAATTAAAAATTAAATTAAACATATTTAGAAAATTATTCTTATAAAATGGATCTCATTTTTTAACTCAGAGCATCGATATTATGTTAAGGTAATTTTTGGGGATTTTTCTGAAAAAAATGAATTTTTGGTGAATAGTGTATTTATTTAAAAAATAAATTAAAAATATTTAAAAAATTATTTTTATAAAATGGAGTTCATTTTTGAAATCAGAGCATTGATATTTGGTTAAGGTAAAATTTTGGGATCTTTCTGAGAAAGTTGAATTTTCAGTGAATAGTAAAAATACAGTTTTAGGGTTTCGGTATGTTTAATGACATCATAACTGTGTCATGATGATATCATGAGATATTTTATGGGTTTTCCGACCAAAGGTGTTGAATTATTGTGTGGGGGGCCTCATGTGGCATAACTCCATGGGAAATACCATGGGAGAGCACATGGTTTTGAGAAATCCACTTTTGAGGAGTCCCTTGGCCATTAATGCCTTGTCCCCTCACTTTCCCTATAAATACCAAGCCATCCTCTCATCCATTTAGACTCCCCACTCTTCCCCAATGAATTTCTTGTCTCATTACCTCCCAAGGAGTCCTCCCAAGGTTCCCCCAATCCCTCAAGGTCCCAACCTTTGAGTTTTAAGAGTTGCGTTTTAAGGTAAGGGATTCGATCTCTCTCTTTTTTTCAAGAAATCTCTTTTATGTAATTTCATTTATGTTCCATGTTCTTATGTTTAAGGTTATTCTTTTATACTCCTCTTACTTCCCGTTTCATTTTCACATAATGAGAGATCCCCTCTTTCTCTCATTATTTCGTTTTATGAAGTTTTAAGTGGCGTCGTTAGGCTGCCGAAATTTTTGTAACAGATTCTTTCTCCCTTCTCATTTTTCAAGATCTATTTTCATGTAAAGTATTTCAAGTTACTTTTTATTATGTTGGGTTATGATCTCTAAATTTATCATACTGATATTTTATGATCATATGATGAGAGACCCCATTTGATCTCTTCAATTCAGTATTTTGAAGTTTTAAGTGGCGTCGTTAGGCTGCCGAATTTTTAAGTGGTTCTTCATACTTCTCATTTTGAAGTTCTACTTTCATGTCAATTATTTAAAGTTCCTTTTTGTTATGTTGGGGTATGATATATATATCTATCATACTTATCTTTTATGACCATATGATGAGAGACCCCATTTTATCTCTTCAATTCAGTATTTTGAAGTTTTAAGTGGCGCCATTAGGCTTCCGAATTGTTAAGTGGTTCTTATCCCTTCTCGTTTTGAAGTTCTACATTAATGTCAATTCTTTCATGTTCCTTTTTGTTATGTTGGGTTATGATCTCTATATCTATCATACTGATATTTTATGACCATATGATGAGATATCCTATTTGATATCTTCAATTCGGTATTTTGAAGTTTAAGTGGCGTCGTTAGGGTGCTGAATTTTTAAGTAGTCCTTGCACCTTTCTCCCTTTTCAAAGTTCTAATTCCATGTCAAATCATTCAGGTTCCTTTTTATTATGTTGGTTTATGATATCTATATCTATCATACTGATCTTCTAGTTTCATATGATCTGATACCCTATTTGATCTCATCAATTCATTTTTTGTTGAAGTTTATGTAACGTAGTTAGGCTGCCGAATTTTCATAAGAGAAATCTTATTTTTTTCTTCCTTTCATGTTATTCATTTCATATGGTATGTCTTTAAAATTTCATTACCATGTTTTTAAATCCTTTATATTCTGTTCCCCTATTGTTTTATGGGTCATTTATGAATGTTTTACCCATTTCCCCTCTCATTTCAATTTTTTCTAAAACCCCGTAACAAAGCCGTTATGCTGCAGAATTTTCGTCTAAAAATGCCTCTCTCTTTTCTCAAAATTATTTTATGTCATAAATTGATTACTCAAGGCTCTTATTTCTACATGGGTATTAAAATATATATCAAAATGTTATATTTTAAATTCTGGGATTTACATACATGAAAGCCGCTCTCCCCTTCCGTGGGTTTAAAGTGACGTAAAGATCATGTCTTTAAAGCAGTTTTTAAAACATTATGATTATGAAATGAAACCCATTTATTTTATGCTATATGGGTTATTTATGAAATTTTTGATGATGATATATTTGGATCACATGATAATAAAGGCAAATTTGATGGTGCGCCCTGATAGCGCTCCAATGCATTGGGTATTGATGTAACCACTAGAGATTACAATTTTCACGATATCTTGGTAAATAACCTTGGTAATTTTCAAATGACACCTTGGGGATGGACCATGGTGATATGTTCATGATTGTATATATTAAATGTTGCAGCCACATCTTCAAGTTATGAAAAAGTGTTATTTTTATTATGATATGCCTCATGATTTCATTTTCATGCCTTAAAGTTCTTTTCATGACTATATTGATGTATCTCAAGTTCACATGTAAAATGTTTCCCTTGTTTCCCTTACTGGGCCTTCTGCTCACCCTTTCTTTTGATGTATGTCCCCAGGATATGAGATGCAGTAATGACCTAGGTGAACATGAGGATATTCCTTTCAAGTGTTTAAGAAGAATGTTTTTATGTTTTTGTGTTTTAAGTTTCTGGTTTCCAAGACACTAAACCTTAAAGATCCTCGGTTTTGTAAAATGTAATGAACGTTTATGTGATAAAAAGGTGGGATGCTATAGTTGGTATCAAAGTATGGTTTAGTTATTTGTGGAAATTAGTATTTGAAAACTCTAGGAAGAACCCTATTGAAAAATTTAAATATAAGAAATATTCCTGGTATTTTGGTGAGTATTGAGTAAGGGGTTTCCAAGAAAATACATCCCTGTCTGGATACGAGCAGGTAGAGGTGGCTCTGGCACAGATGTACATAGGGGTAAAACCTGAAAACACCGCTTTGAGCTAGACTTGAACGGGAACTGGTATACAACAATGGGCCTTGCTGTACTCTTGGTTACGACACTCCCGGGGGATATGCTTTGGTAAATTCATAAGCTTAGTATGAACCATTATGAAAGGAACAATGATAAAATAAAATAAATATTCACCTAAGAATATATGATCATGGATAATCTAGATGGAACCCTAGGGGATCACAAGTTAGGGTACACTTTTCTTCTACAAGTTATCCTTATATGCTTTCAGTTCCTTTTCTTGATTATTGGGTAAGTACTTAAGCCCCTAATTATGCTTTCTCTTCTTAGTTAATGGTGGGAAATGGAAGAACATGTACCAACAACCAATGTGATAGGAAATGTGACGATTGTCGTATTAATATGACAGGGATGATTAGGGGATTAAAATATGATTATTATTTTGGAAGACGTTCACTATTTTGGGGACCCTATATGATCGAGGTAAATAGATTACTACGGTATTTTCATTGAGGAGTACGATTGGCTTATATTTGGAGAATCAATGAATTTAAGGTGGACTTATAGTAATTTAGGTTACTTATGGGAATGATTAACCTATCTTGGGTAAAATATGTTTATGTTAGCTACTTTTTTTATAAGATGTTAGGTGTGGTTGATGTTGCTTGGAGATGAACAATAAAGTTTATTTTAGAAGACTATGTTATCAAATCCCTCTTGTATTTGGGTTTCAATCTTAGTTTGGTTTATTTTGAGGAATTTTAAGGACCGTTATTTATGGGATGGTCTATGATGAAGTTTGGGTAGTACCATGGAACTTTGAAGATTTAAAAATAGTTTCCCTTCCTATGGGATTCTTTCTTTTTGAAGAGTTGTTTTACCTTACCCTTTCTGTTTTTGGGATAATGTTTAAAGATAGAAGAAATAGATAGTTAATCTTTTGTGGATTATGTGATTCTCTAGAAGATGATTCTTATTTTTTGATGAGACCAAGTAGTTTTTAATGATCATCAATTGGAGAAAAGTTTAGTTTTGGTAGAAACTTATTAAAGGATGAAACTCTACATAAAGGTAGGTATATTTTATTATGTTTTTGTTCTATGTAGTAAATGAATTTCTCAAAATTATGAAAAGGAAGGTAAAACAAAAACGTTGTTGGTTTATGTTTCCTACTAGGTAATCAATGACTGTTTACACACATCATAAGTTTGGGATTTTCTTATGGTTAAATTTCTCCTAATCATGTTCTCTATCACTCTCCCTCAGAACTTGACCCTTTGTTTTTCTTCCATGTCCATGTTTTCCTACATGGAATCCTAGTGTGGGTTAACTCGGGTGACCTTTTTACTTCCCTTTCTTTCTTTTAAAGTAATAATTTTACTGACTCCTTTTCTGATGTGGGACTTGAAATGAAATTTCAAAACCCAATTTTAAAAATTGATAGGATGCAATTTTTAAGGGGGGGAGATTGTAACGACTTGAAATTTTGAATAAATCTTGTTTCTTAATTTTATGTGTTATTTTATTTTATTTTTATACTCAACAAAAATGTTTCATTTGATAACATGATTATAATTAAAATGAGACCGTTGGGTTTTGACTATTATATGACCATTGGTCAATATGTCCGTCGGAAACTAAAAATTTTGATTTTTGACTCTAAATACAAGTAATCTTGGTTAATTTATAGAATGAAGATTAGATGGCCTCACCCAGTAGTCTTGGACCGATCGAAGCCCGTCTAACAGAACCTGGGAAGGAGGTAGCACCATTGGGCTTTGCTCTGGACCAAACCCAAGCTAAACATCATCGTGTGAAGCTAGAACGGAATCGCCTTTGCTAGGAGTTCAAACTGATAGAAATTACTACTCGTGAGATGTTAGCCGAGCCTCCCTCAGATTCTCTCACCTTAGCACACCTTACACTTCGGTCCTATGCTGGTGTGATAAGGGGCTATGTAAGGAGATCGTAACTACCTTGTGTAATCCTTTGTTTTAAATAAAAATTGTTATTTCCTCTTATGATGAAGTTTATGAATTTTAAAATGACCGGATAAATATAGTATGCATATTTTTGATGAATTTTAGAGAAAGGATATTTTAAAAAATGTTTATGTAAACCTTAAATAATTAAAATTGTGTAATGATTTTCAAAAAATGGTCTTCTACAATTATGTTAAGTTCGAAATTTAGAGTCTAATAAGATCAACTTGATTTTTAATGAATAGTAAATTATGAATAGTGATTTTATGATTAGGATTAGTAATGTGTCCAAAGAGATTAGTAATCTCACTTAAAGAAAGTATTAATATAATCTAGGCACCTTGATTAAGTAATCTGATTCAATAAAATGATTAAATAATGGTTTCATAAATTGTTATTCAAGTATTAGTTTTTTAGGGTGAATAGTGTTTTTTAATTAAAAATTAAATTAAAAATATTTAGAAAATTATTTTTATAAAATGGATTTTATATTTGAACTCAGAGCATCGATATTATGTTAAGGTAATTTTTGGGGATTTTACTGAAAAAAATGAATTTTTGGTGAATAGTGTATTTATTTAAAAAATAAATTAAAAATATTTAGAAAATTATTTTTATAAAATGGAGTTCATTTTTGAAATCAGAGCATTGATATTTGGTTAAGATGAAATTTTGGGATCTTTCTGAGAAAGTTGAATTTTAAGTGAATAGTAAAAATATAGTTTTAGGATTTCGGTATGTTTAATGACATCATAACTGTGTCATGATGATATCATGAGATATTTTATGGGTTGGACGACCAAAGGTGATGAATTATTGTTTTGGGGCCCCATGTGGTCTAACTCCATGAGAAATATCATGGGAGAGCACATGGTTTTGAGAAAACCACTTTTGAGGTGTCCCTTGGCCATTAATGCCTTGTCCCCTCACTTTCCCTATAAATACCAAGCCATCCTCTCATCCATTTCGACTCCCCACTCTTCCCCAATAAAGTTCTGGTCTCATTACCTCCCAGAGAGTCCTCCCAAGGTGCCCCCATGCCCTCAAGGTCCCAACCATTGATTTTTAAGATTTACGTTTTAAGGTAAGGGATTCGATCTCTCTCTTTCTTTTCAAGAAATCTCTTTTATGTAATTTCTTTTATGCTCCATTTTCTTATGTTAAAGGGTGTTCTTTTATACTCATCTTACTTCCATTTTCATGTTCACATAATTATATTTCCCCTCTTACTCTCATTATTTTATTTTATGAAGTTTTAAGTGGCGTCGTTAGGCTGCCGAAATTTTTGTAACAGATTCTTTCTCCCTTCTCATTTTCAAGATCTATTTTCATGTAAAGTATTTCATGTTCCTTTTTATTATGTTGGGATATGATCACTAAATTTATCATACTGATCTTTTATGATCATATTATAAGAGAACCCATTTTATCTCTTCAATTCAGTATTTTTATGTTTTAAGTGGCGCCGTTAGGCTGCCGAATTTTTAAGTGGTTCTTCAGCCATCTCATTTTGATGTTCTTCTTTCATGTCAATTATTTCATGCTCCTTTTTGTTATTTTGGGGTATTATCTCTATATATATAATACTGATAGTTTATGACCATATGATGAGAGACCCCATTTGATCTCTTCAATTCAGTATTTTGAAGTTTTAAGTGGCGCCGTTAGGCTGCCGAATTTTTAAGTGGTTCTTCACCCTTCTCGTTTTGAAGTTCTACTTTCCTGTGAATTCTTTCAAGTTACTTTTTCTTATGTTGGGGTATGATCTCTGTATCTATCATACTGTTCTTTTATGACC
The DNA here is from genome assembly GCA_963277665.1 of Viscum album. Classification (NCBI taxonomy): domain Eukaryota; kingdom Viridiplantae; phylum Streptophyta; class Magnoliopsida; order Santalales; family Viscaceae; genus Viscum; species Viscum album. Next base: position 288,695,563 of record OY728138.1, read on the forward strand.
ATATTATGAGAGACCCCATTTGATCTCTTCAATTCGGTATTTTGATGTTTAAGTGGCGTCGTTAGGCTACTGAATTTTTAAGTGGTCCTTGCACCTTTCTCCCATTTAAAAGTTCTAATTCCATGTCAAGTCTTTCAAGTTCCTTTTTATTATGTTGGGGTATGATATCTATATCTGTCATACTGATCTTCTATGTTCATATGATGAGATACCCTATTTGATCTCATCAATTCATTTTTGGTTGAAGTTTATGTAACGTGGTTAGGCAGCCGAATTTTCATAAGAGAAATCATATTTTTGTCTTCATTTCATGTTATTCATTTCATATGGTATGTCTTTCAAATTTCATTACCATGTTCTTAAATCCTTTATATTATGTTCCCCTATTGTTTTATGGGTCATTTATGAATTTTTGGTCCATGTCCCCTCTCATTTCAATGTTTTCTAAAACCCCGAAACAAAGCCGTTATGCTGCAGAATTTTCGTCTCAAAATTCCTCTCTCTTTTCTCAAAATTATTTTATGTCATAAATTGAATACTCAAGGCTCTTAATCCTACAGGGGTATTCACATATATATCAAAATGTTATATTTTAAATTATGGGATTTACATACATGAAAGCCGCTCTCCCCTTCTGTGGGTTTAAAGTGACGTAAAGATCATGTCTTTAAAGCAGTTTTTAAAACGTTATGATTATGAAATGAAACCCATTTATTTTATGTTATATGGTTTTTTTATGAAATGTTTGATGATGATATATGTGGCTCACATGATAATAAAGGAAAATTTGAGGGTGCTCCCTGATAGTGCTCCAATTCATTGGGTAATGATGTAACCACTAGAGATTACAATTTTCACGATATCTTGGTGAATAACCTTGGTAATTTTCAAATAACACCTTGGGGATGTACCTTGGTGATATGTTCATGATTGTATATATTATATGTTTCAGCCACATATTCAAGTTATGAAAAAGTTTTATTTTTATTATGATATGCCTCATGATTTCATTTTCATGCCTTAAAGTTCTTTTCATGACTTTATTGATGTATCTCAAGTTCACGTGTTAAATGTTTCCCTTGATTCCCTTACTGGGCCTTCTGCTCACCCTTTCTTTTGATGTATCTCCCCAGGTTATAAGATGCAGTAATGAACCTAGGGTGAAAATGAGGAGAATCCTTTCAAGTGTTTAATAAGAATGTTTTTATGTTTTTGTGTTTTAAGTTCCTGGTTTCGAAGACACTAAACCTTAAAGATCATCGGTTTTGTAAAATGTAATGAAAGTTTATGTGATAAAAATGCGGGATGCTATACTCACACCCCGGTTGATCGGGATCAAATAGTCACTTCATTTGAACTTTTGTTTTATTTGGTATAATCTACATTGGAATGAAATTTAAAGTTTTCAGAAACAGTTTTTACAAATCATGTATACAACTTACATCTATATGCAATTCATGAGAGGACCCAATTAGATTTATTTTAATTGTTCAAATGATTACAACGAAATGACTAACACAGTTTTTTAAATTACATTACCAGGTTATAAATTTTTTAAAAACAAGATTTAAACCATGTTTTTTACATGGAAATAAATTTTATTTAATGAAATGACACCAAAAAATACAAAAAAAACATTGTATTCCAAATAGAATCACAATTAAACTAATTACAGTAATAATAACCTGATAAAATCATGTCAATATAAACTTAATGAATAGTGAAAATATATGGTTGATTCTATATATTACCAACCACTACTTCAAGTTCAACATCAACTCTCAAAATGGGACAATTTGATTCATCAAATGCCACATATTGTCCAAATCCATTTGGGGAAGTCAATGGTGGAAATATCATCACCAGCATCATGAAAAACATGTCTTGGGATTACATCATTAATGACACCATAATCAGGTTTGAGATGATCTTTCACATAAAACACTTTTTTAGCCATTTATGCCAATATGTATGGTTCAACAGTACGCCAGAATTGGTTCATATCAATAACTTTGAATCCATAGTCATCAATAAATGTACCATGACATCTCATTAAATCAAACCATTTACATTTCATCATAGTGGATCTACCTTGAGAGTAGTAATCCAATAAAAAAATTTATCAACTAGCCCATAATAATAAACATCTTCATATCGAGGCCGAATATCTAATTCATTGTCATAACAATCCGTTGTAGCTGTTAACATAACACCATCATGTTGTGTTAACATTTTCACTTCTCGATCCATTGTAACAAATTTATACCCATTGATTATTAAAGATTTACATTCACAAACAAAAGAATTAGTACGAAAATCCAAATCTCTCAATTCTTTAGAAACAGAGTCAATAGGTAAACTCAACACCAAAAATATATATGAATATTAAAATTAATGGGATATATATTTTTTAAACTAATTAAAGTAATGGTAAAACCTTTGATATCAACCAACCAGGAAACTCCAGGCTATGCGAGGCCTCTCTCTTTCTCAAAGACAAAGATATATGAACTCTACTTATAATTTTCTTATGTTACCTACATAAAATGACAATAAAAGTGTTAGGTATATGTGAAATATCATAATATGAGAAAAAATATAAATATCCAAATTACATACTTGATATAGTCATCGAACAAACCACGGTTAAACAAGATTGTGTGATGTGTCATCTCACGCTCTTCAAGGCCCATTGTTGCCAATGTATAAGACCAAACAATTCCTCATATATGGGGAAGAGATGGAAATGAGGGCTTAATTTCCCCATACTAGTAATCTTCATTTCTCATTGGCTTATTATGTCTTGTGGTGACATCAGAAAAATACATTGAAAAAAAATCCATACATTCTTTAGCTAGATAACCCCTCAAAATCAAACCATCAGGATAATTCTTGTTTCGAACATAAGATTCCATTTTGCACATATTTGTTTCAGTAGGATACATCCACCGAAAAGAAACTGGTCTTCCAAGAAGTGTTTCAGTTGGAAGATGAACCATTAAATGCAATATTCATGTGAAAAAGGATGGAGGAAAAATATTTTCCATCTCACATAAAATTAATGGCTTCTCCTGTTTCATTTTTAACAAGAATGACTTGGATAACCTTTTAGCACAATGTTCTCTTAAAAAATGGCACAAGCGAATCACTGTCACCCTTACATTATTGGATAGAAAATTCAAAATTACTTTTGGAATCAATTCATGAAGAAGGATGTAATGCCCCAACCCCAGTTACACAAAGTCGGTGCGTTATTACATAATATTGGCATGATCACAAGAAAGATCAAGTCTAGAATGACCGATTATTTTAGTAGCTTTGGAAACACTAGATATATTCATAAAGTTTTACATTACATAATAAAATGAAAACTACAACAATATAGTCTCCATAGTCCACACTCTTATCCCCTCATACTATCCCTGTAGGTGATTCATAAATTACTTCTTCACATCCTGGGTAAAATAAAACATATAAAAGGGGTGATCTCAAATTCCCATTAAGGATAAAAATATAGCGGAAACTTTCATAAATAAGAATAAACATTTAAGGAAATGTATAACTAAAACAAAAGCCTTTTAAATTTGAACTTTAACATAGTATGGAAAAAATAAAATGAAATAATGCCATTTACTTAATCACATTGATATTCTACTAATCGAATAATCACATGCAATATCAATAACCACTTTCAAAATGATGGAATGCATAAAGATAGACTATCATAACCACATAGCCAAGGTCTCGTGCCAAGAATACAAATAAGATTTCGTCAAGGCCTTGTGCCAAGACAGTAGTTTGTCTCCTGAGACCTACTGATGCATCGAGGAGCTATAGCGGGCTCCACCCATCACATATTAAGTCCAATGCATTCCTCATATGAACAGGTTTAAACATAACATAAACATTCGTATTAAAACAAGAAGACGAAATGTTAATACTTTCTTCAAAAACCATGAATGGTATAAAAATAGCACATCCACGGTCAAACATATCACAAAACCATCAATAAAATATTAAAGTTTTGTATCATATTAAATCAACTTCAAATAAGCTTAAAATCCATCAATGGATATTGACATAGATGAAATCAAAACTCTTTTTAGAGAAATATCTCGTTCTATTTTGAAATCATTTAAGAGTCATATATTTATAAAAACATTTTCTTTGAAAATATTCTTATAAGCTTGTAAGGGAAGCTTAGACGATCTTATAATGGCGGAAAATAATCGCACCCACCGTATAAGTTAAAAAACATTCTTACCTTAATTCTGTCGAAAAGGTTAAAAAGCACCTTGTTCAGAAAATGACGGAATGATTCTTTTATAAATCACTTATAAAAAGTCAAACAAGGGTGTAAATGAATTTAACCCATATACTTGTAAATAGTAAAAATGTTTTGAAATACATTTTTAAGAAACGTCGATGTGGATGATAAGGAGATCCCAATAGATTATTACGTATAAACAACCTCTGATAAGGAAGAGATTGCGAAATGAACCCTTACCTTATAATTTTACTCGGTTGGGGTAGGTTAACCTCCTGTATAATGGTGAAATAATTGTTATAAAATTATAGAATAATCATATATATTATTATGTTATCATATATGATATTTTAACATTTCTTTGTTAATAATATCTTAGTATTATCGTCGTTTCGGGTGTTAACTTACTCAATTTATTTAATATGTTTTGTTAAGTAATCCATGTTTGTCATGGATAGGTTGTATTTTATTCATATCCATAATTATATCAATTCCTGAAAAATTATTTTTAAATCATCAAATGATAATTATACTTGAATGGATACGATGGAAAATGAATCTCATCGTGTTCGTGGCGACGGTAGTCCGTACGTACGCACGAGCGACAATATCATTCTTTTGATATTAAAATAATATATAATTGGATGGTATATCATATATAAAGAATAATTAACATGTTATATTTATTATTTAAATGAATTAAAAATCATTATTATACCCATCCAAAAAATAATATATTCAATAACAATTACACCATGACGTGGAGACGGCAAGCCGTACGTACGCACGTATGGTGACATGTCATTCAAAGGATAGATAGAATACTGAATTTGGTTTTAACATATTTATAATATTATTAAAGTATATAGGAGATACTGGATTCATTATTTTAGAGTGGGAATAACAAAGAAAGAAGAAGTGGAAGAAGAAAGGAACATTAAAAAGGGTGGTGAAATCATTACCTCTTCTTCAGGTTCTTCCTTTTGATTTGATCAAAAAGGCTCCTTAGGATGGCTTTCTGACTAAATAAATGTATATAGTATTAAGTGAGGGATTTTGAGAGTGTATTTGGGCAGGGGTTGGCCGATCCAAAAGTCTTTAAAGGTGTTAATTAATGAGAAGGGGGAGTGCCCTTTTATAAGAGGGTCGAGGGGCACCTTTGGAAAAGCTAGAAATATTATTTTATAATAAATTTATATTCGGTTTCTAATTGTTAAAAATTGTATTATTTAAGGGTTAAGGTGTTGATAGGTCGAAAAACACTCAACCAATATGATTTATATAGGTTTGGGTTACTATATTAAAAGTATATTTAAATATTAACTCTTAGTTAATTAGTTTCACTTTCACAATGTCTCTTTGTATTTTTATATTATATGGTTAATAAACATACTATATACATCCAAGAGACCCCCAAGTGGTCCATTAGTGATACAAAAATCATGATATTAGTCTCTTGTCTGGACCATAAATTTTTATGAATTTAATATCAATTAATAATATAATATTTCTTTTAAAAACTTTTTTTTGTCAATTTTGACAATATTCAATAGTTGATTTTTGTAAAAATCATAAAAGAATTATTACTTTGAAAAAAGTTAATTCAATCATTCCTAACATGTCATATTAACCTATAAAATTATTGTAATTCATAAAAAGTTTAAAATTATATTTATTTGGGTATTTATAATATCAATAATTTTAATTTTCACTATTTATGGCAATTATTGCATCATCATTGTGTCGTAAATAAATTAACTTATATAACATCTAGAAATTATAAATAAAATATAATTATATTGGTATGCTTTTTATATTTCTAATTGATATTTATAGTCTAAAATCCAACATATATAACCATTTGTAATAATTTTTTCTAAAAGATATATGCTTATGTCATTTTTGTATTTATTTTAACATAATTAAAATAATGCGTCCCTATCCACTAAAAGTGGCTCCATGGAGTCCCAAAATCGACCCAAAGATTCCCATGGTCGGAAATGTATCCACCAATAAGGTTATTACACGTTTTAGGTTTATTTAGAATTATTATAATATTATTTTTTAACCCTTATTTACCAGATTTACTTTTTAACCATGGTAAAAAAAAATATTTACCGAAATAATTATTCAAAATGTCTAAAAATAAAAGTTACCTATTTACACAATTTGGAGATCCTGATTCCAATTATGGAATTCATTTTTCCAAATTCAAAACATAGAAGTGGCATAAATTAATTTAAAATTAATTTCCGCTGTCAAAACAAAAAGCGTGTTTTTAAGATATAAAAACTATCAAAAGATTGATACATGTTTATGTCTAGTTTAATTGTGAAATTATGTCCAATGACCAAAATTGTATTAAGTGGTAAAAATATATTCTAAATATAATTTAAAACAACTTAAATTCATAATTTATCAATATTAATTTTTTTGATTAAAAAAGTTGTTTTTAATTAAAATTTAGTAATTTTCACTATTCATCAAAATATTAAAGTTATCTGAAAAGTATCAAAATTTCACCTTAGGATAAATTCGATACTGCGAATCCAAAAATAAAATCCATTTTGAGAGAAGAAATTTTCTACAATTTTAAAAATTATGTATTACTATTCATAAAGGCTAGTTTGATTGGTTTTGGTGTGTGTTAGAACTCGATGTTGCGTACAACACACGCTATTGCATTATTTAAAGAGAAGTGTACCGTAGAAGCTTGGGGTGTTACATTATCCCCTCCTTCAAATAATTTCATCCTAGAAATTTCTAGAATACTACAACATGAAAAGACTCAGGTGGTTCTTCATCATAAGTTACTCGGGTTCCCACGTTGCCTCTTCCATCTTATGGTTTCTCCACAAGACTTTTACCAGATGAGTCGTCCAGTTTCTCAGTACTTGTTCTCTCGTATCTAGAATCCTGACGGGCTCTTCGTAATAAGACAAATCGGGTTTGAGTTCTAATTCCTCATAGGTGTGTACATGCGTTGGGTCAGGCATGTATTTCCTCAACAGAGATATGTGGAACACATGCGAACTTTGGAGAGACTTGGCGGCATTGCCAATCGGTAAGCTACAGCCCCAATTTGTTCTAGAATTTTGAAAGGTCTGATGTACCTAGGAATCAATTTACCTTTCTTACCAAAATGTATGACTCCCTTCCATGGAGATACCTTCAGTAAAACATGATCACTGACTTGAAATTCCAAATCCGTCCTTCGATTATGTGCATAGCTCTTCTGCCTACTTTGAGCTGCTTTGATGTGGTTTTGGATTACATTCAACATTTCCATCATTTTCTCCACCAGTTCTTGGCCTACAAGTTTTCTTTCACCAACGTCATCCCAACAGGTTGGTGTCCGACATCTCTTTCAATATAACGCTTCATATGGTGCCATCTGAATACTCGAATGGAAGCTATTGTTATAAGAAAATTCTACCAGAGGTAAATATTGATCCCACATACCCTGAAAGTCAAGTGAGCAGGATCCCAACATGTCTTCTAAGGTTTGAATAGTTCGTTTTGATTGTCCATCTTTTTTAGGGTCGTAGGCAGTGCTCAAATTAAGTTTACTATCCAAGGCTTTCTGAAGACTTTTCTGGAATCTTGAAGTAAAACGGGGATCGCAATCAGAAACAATTAATAGGGGTACTCCATGAAGTCTCGCCACTTCATTAATATATAGTCTTGCTAGATGTTCCAGTGGTAGATCTTCTCTTATAACAAGAAAATGTGAAGACTTGGTAAGATGATCAACAATAACCCATATTGCATTATTCCTTCTAGGAGTCTTTGATAGTCCCATGAAAAATTCCATCATGATATTATTCCATTTCAAATTAGGTATGGGAATATGTTGCAATACTCCACCAGGCTATTTCCTTCCAGCTTTCACTTGTTAACAAACTATACATCTTGACACAAAATCAGAAATCTCCCTCTTCCTGTCGTCCCACCAAAAATGTTCCTTCAAATCTCTATACATTTTGGTTCTCCCATGGTATTTAGATAAATTGGAACAATGATCATCCTCCAACAATTCCCATTTAGATCAGGTATATCGGGAACACAAAGTCTCTTCCCAAATTCCAAAATTCCATCTTCATACACAATGTCTCTCAATCTCCCATCATTCACAGCTTTAATCTTATTTTTAAATTCTTCATCATCGGTATGAGAGCTCTTAATCCTCTCTAGTAAAGATGGTTTGGAAACCATTTGAAAAAGCATTGATGTTTCACCTTCCCTGGTTAATCCCATGTCCATCATCACTAGATACATGAAAATTGGATCCCTTTAAATTCTCATATTGTTCAAAACTCCATGATCTTTTCTGCTCAAAGCATCTTCCACCTTGTTTGCCTTCCCCGGGTGGTAGTGTATCGTGAAATCGTAATCCTTGGGTAATTCAAGTCATCTCCTTTTCCTCTTGTTGAGTTCTTTTTGTGAGAAGATATACTTCAAACTCTTTTGATCAGTATAAATCTCACATTTTTCACCATAGAGGTAGTTCCTCTATATCTTCAAAGCAAAGATCATAGTTGCTAACTCGAGATCATGAGTAGGATAGTTTTGTTCATGAAGTTTCTACTGTCGTGATGCATAGGCAATAACCCTATCATTCTTCATAAGGACAAAACCTATTCCATTCTTCAATGCATCATTATAAATAACTAACCCATCATTCCCCGATGGTAGAGCCAATATAGGATCATTGACTAATCTATTCTTCAGTTCTTAGAAACATTATTCACACTCTTTTGTCCAAACAAATATAACCCATTTACGTGTGATCTTTGTTAATGGTTTAGCCAACCAGGAAAAATTCTGGACGAAACGTTGATAATAACCTGCTAAACCAATAAAGCTACATACTTCAATTATACTCATCTGTGCAGGCCATTCTTGGATTGCCTTGGTATTATAACGATCAATAGAGATTCCATCTTTAAAGAAAATATGGCCAAGAAAAGAAATATCCTGAAGCCAGAATTCACACTTGCTAAACTTCCCATATAATTCATGTCTTCTCAGAGTCTTCAGGATAATGCGCAAGTGATTTTCATGAACTTCATAGATTTTTGAGTATACCAAGATATCATCAATAAATACCACCACAAATTCATCGAGAAATGCCTTGAAAACTCTATTCCTCAGATCCATGAATACAGAGGGTGCATTGGTCAATCCAAAAGGCATTACTATAAACTCGTAATCCTCGTACCTGGTTCGAAATGTTTTCTTTGAAATTTCTTCCTTCTTCACACACAACAGATGGTATCCAGATCGAACGTATATCTTTGAAAAGTATTTAGCTCCATGCAGTTGGTCAAATTAATCATCAATGCAAGGAAGGGGATATATGTTCTTTATATTTATAGCATTGATCTCCCTGTAGTCGATACATAACCTCATAGATCCATCTTTCTTTTTAACAAAAAGAACAGGGGCTCCCCGTGGAAAAAAACTAGGGAGAATAAATCCCTTATTACTCAATTCCTCTAGTTGTTTATTTAGTTCAACTAATTCTACAGTGGCCATTCTATAAGGGGTCTTCGATATAGGCCTCTATCCAGGAATTAAATCAATGGAAAACTCATCTTCTCGTTTTGGAGGATGTCCAGGTAAATATTCCGGAAACACATCTACATATTCATTCACAATAGGTACATCCTCTATTTGAACATTCCTTTCCTCACCCACAGTAATTTCATTCTCTTACTCCCCAATTATTGAATTTAGTTGAGCTACTGGGTGTGGATCTAGATAAGAATTAGGTGGTGACGATTCTGCTCTAAAGATAAGATGTTCCTTATCATCATCATAAAAAATCATAACCTCCTTCTTCTTATAATAAATCTTTGCATCATGGCCTGAAAGCCAGTCCATACCGAGGATTATATCAAACTCAATCATAAGTATGACGATGAGATCAGCGGATAAGGAACATTTATGTGCTCTAATGGGGACTGATTCACAAAACTCTATTGCCATGATACATCACTTATAAGTTTTAACTGAAAACTCCCTTGTTAAATCAAATTGGAAATATCTAATTTTCTTAGAAAACCGAGAAGATACGAAACAATGCGATGATCCAGAATCAAATAATGCATTTCCTAAACTTGAGGAAACCATTAAATTACCTTCCACCACGTCTTTTGGAGCTTCTACATCAGCAGTAGTGATAGAATAAGATTGTCCTTGATCCCTTGTCCTTTTCTGAGGTAAGTTCCCCTGACTCTTAGGAAATTACTTTTCATAATGTCCCATCTCCCTGCAATTGTAGCACTGAACATTGGTAGCTTCCTTCTTCCCTTTGCAATCACGAGCTTGGTGGCCCTTTTCACCACACTTGTAACAGACACCCATTCCCTTCAAGCTAGTATAGGGGTGTTTCTTCCCACATTTACCACGGGATGGATATTCAACCTTTCCCTTCTTCCCCTTATTTCCAATCCAAGATTGATCAGTATATATCTTCTTCTCTTTCTTTTCTTTAAATTCAAAAGACTTAGAGAATTCTTTCTCTGTCTTGATAGCACATGAGACAATGTCATCGTATGACGAGAAGGATTGTGAGACAAATTCTCAAAGGAGAAATGGTTTTAACCCATCAAAGAAATGATCAATCTTACTTCTTGGGTTACATATATAATCTCCAACATACCTTGCTAACCTTGTAAAGTTAGCCTCGTACTTTGCGACGTTCTCATCCTCCTTTTGTCTTAGACTCAGAAATTGCCTTTCCATATCTACTTGATGGTCACGAGGAATGTATTTTTCTAAAAACAGATCTTTGAACTCCCATCATTCCATATTTTATACTTCATCATCTTCCTTCGTGTTTTGAATCAATGACCACCATTGATCAGCATCTCCAGTGAGGCGGTAAACTTCCATGATAACTTTTTCCATTTCACTACTCCCCAAAGCCTGTAATATTTTCTCTATGGAATTTATCCATTGCTCAGCTACTAAGGGATTTTTAATCCGATTAAATGTTGGTGGTTGTTCCCTCATAAAGCGATCTAACATTGATCATCCACACTCTCGATCAGGGTGCTCCATACGGGTAAGGTTATCTTTCATAACCTGAGTGAGTTGTCCCAGTATGGTGATTATCTGATCAGAACCAGTTGCATCACGAGCTCCACTATAATTATCTTGAGCAGGAGGGAAATCCCTACATGGAGTGCGTGTATTTATACAGTTTCCATTTCATCCACTAGGAGACATTTCTAAACAATGGAATAAACTAGATCAGTTTATGAATCAAAATACATAATTCCATAAATATAAAACACTTAACATATATTTAACTATTTATGGATATAATCCATAATCATAAAAAAAATTCTTTGAGGAAGTGTATACTCATAAACACTTCATAATTATTTGTAAAGAAAATTAGAGTTATCCTAAGCATATCCCCTGGGAGTGTCATAACCAAGAGTGCAGCAAGGCCCGTTGTCATGCACTAGTTCCCGTTTGAGTCTAGCTCAAAGTGGTGTTTTCAGGTTTTACCCCTAGGTACATCTGTGCCAGAGCCGCCTCTACCTGCTCGTATCCAGATAGGGATGTATTGCTCGAAAAACTCACAAAATCTCTACAATACCAAAATTCTAGAAAGTTCTTCTATAATAATCCTCGAAGTCCAACTTATATCTATGTTCTCTAATCCGAGTTTATCTAAATCACGCTTCCATGGTTTGTACTAAACTTCCTCTGATACCAACTGTAATGCCCCGACCCCAGTTACCCAGATTCGGTGCGTTATTACATAACATTTCCATGATCACAAGAATGATCAAGTCTCGAATGATCGATTATTTTAGTAGATTTGGAAACAATAGATATATTCATAATGTTTTACATTACATCATAAAATGAAAAATACAACAATATAGTCTCCATAGTCCCCATTCTTATCCCCTCATACTATCCCTGTAGGTCATTCATAAATTACTTTTTCACATCCTGGGAAAAATAAAAAATAGAAAAGGGGTGATCTCAAATGCCTAGTAAGGATAACAATATAGAGGAAACTTTCATAAATAAGAATAAACATTTAAGGAAATGTATAACTAAAACAAAAGCCTTTTAAATTTGAACTTTAACATAGTATGGAAAAAATAAAATGAAATAATTCAATTTACTTAATCACATTGATATTCTACTAATCGAATAATCACATGCAATATAAATAACCACTTTCATAATGATGGAATGCATAATGCCAGACTATCATAACCACATAGCTAAGGCCTCGTGCCAAGAATACAAATACGATTTTGTCAATTCCTTGTGCCAAGACACTAGTTTGTCTCATGAGACCTACCGATGCATCGAGGAGCTATAGCGGGCTCCACCCGTCCCATATTAAGTCCAATGCATTCCTCATATGAACAGGTTTAAACATAACATAAACATTCGTATTAAAACTTGAATAAGAAATTTCAATACTTTCATCATAAACCATGAATGGTATAAAAATATCACATCCACAGTCAAACATATCACAAAAGCATCAATAAAATATGACAGTTTTGTATCATAATAAATCAACATCAAATAAGCTTAAAATCCATCAAAGGATGTTGACATAGATGAAATCAAAACTCTTTTTAGAGAAATATCTCGTTCAATTTTGAAATAAGTTAAGAGTCATATATTTAAAAAATAAATCATTTTCTTTGAAATATTCATATAAGATTGTAAGGGAAGCTTAGAAGATCTTAAAATGTCATTAAATAGCCGCACCCACCGTATAAGTTAAAAAAACATTCTTACCTTAATTCTGTCGAAAAGGTTAAAAAGCACCTTGTTCGGAAAAAGACAGAAAGATTCTTTTATAATTCACTTATAAAAAGTCAAACAAGGGTATAAATGAATTTAACTCATATTCTTGTAAATAGTAAAAATGTTTTGAAAAACATTTTTAAGAAACATCGATGTGGATGATAAGGAGATCCCAATAGATTATTACGTATAAACAACCTCGGATAAGGAAGAGATTGCGAAATAAACCCTTACCTTATACTTTTCCTTGGTTGGGGTAGGTTAACCTCCTGTATAATGGTGAAATAATTGTTATTAAATTATAAAAGAATCATATATATTATTATGTTATCATATATGATCTTTTAACATTTCATTGTAAATAATATCTTAGTATTATCGTCGTTTCGGGTGTTAACTTACTCGTTTTATTTTATATGTTTTGTTAAATAAGCCATGTTTATCATGGATAGGTTGTATCTTATTCATATACATAATGATATCAATTCCTTAAAGATTATTTTTTAATCATTAAATGATAATTATACTTTAATGGATATGATGGAGAATTAATCTCATCGTGTTCGTGGTGACGGTAGTCCGTACGTACGCACGAGCGACTATATCATTATTTTGAAATTAAAATAATATATAATTGGATGGTATATCATTTATAAAGAATAATTATCATGTTATAATTATTATTTACATTAATTACAAATCATTATTATACCCATACAAATAATAATATACTGAATAACAATTACACCACGATGTGGAGATGGTAAGCTGTACGTACACACGTATGGTGAAATGTCATTCAAAGGATGGATAGAATATTGAATAAGGTTGTACCATATTTATAATAATATTAATGTATATAGGATATACTGGATTTATTATTTTAGAATGGGAATAACAAATAAAGAAGAAGTTGAAGAATAATGGAACTTGAAAAAGGGTGGTGAAATCATTACCTCTTCTTCGGGTTCTTTCATTTGATTTGATCAAACGGGCTCATTAGGTTGACATTCTGACTAATATAAGGCCTCTAGGATTAAGTGAGTGAAGTTTGGAGATTATTTGGGCAGGGGTTGGCTGAACCAAATTGCTTTGAAGGTGTGAATTAATGAGAAGGGGGAGTACCCTTTTATAAGAGGCGTGAGGGGCACCTTTGGAAAAGCTAGAAATATTATTTTATAATAAATATATATTCAGTTTCTAATGGATAAAAATTGTATTATTTAAGGTTTAAGGTGGGTATAGGTCTAAAACCACTCAACCAATAGGATTTATGCATGTTTGGGTTACTATATTAACCTTATCTTTAAGTATTAACTCTTAGTTAATTAGTTTCACTTTTACAATGTCTCCTTGTACTTTTATATTATATGGTTAATAAACTTACTATATACATCCAATATAACCCCAAGTGGTCAATTAATGATACACCTATCATGATATATATTTTTTGGCCAAACGTTAGATTTTTATGAATTTAATATCAATTAATAATATAGTATTTGTTTTAAAAACCCTTTTATGTCAATTTCGACACTATGCAATAGCTGATTTTTTAAAAAATCATTACAGAATTATTACTTCGAAAAAAGTTAATTAAATCATTCCTAACATGTCCTATTAACCTAAAAAATTATTGTAATTCATAAGAAGTCTGAAATTATATTTATTTGGATATTTATAATATTAATTATTTTAATTTTTCACTATTATGGTAATTACTACATCATCATTTTTTCATAAATAGATTAACTTATTTAATGTCTAAAAATTATAAATAAAATAACATTATGTAGGAACTATTTTTAGCTTTCTACTAAATTTTTATAGTCGAAAATCCAACATATATAACCCTTTTTAAATTTTTTTTTTCTAAAATATATATGCTTATGTCATTTTTGTATGTATTTTAACATAATTAAAATAATATGTCCCTATCACCTACAAGTGCCTCCATGGGGTCCAGAAATCGACCCAAATAAGTCCATGGTCGGACATGTATCCACCAATAAGGTTAGGACATGGTTTAGGGTAATTTAGTATTATTATAATATTATTTGTTAACTCTTATTTACCGGATTTACCCTTTAACCATGGTAAATAAAATATTTACCGAATTAATTATTCAAAATGTCTAAAAATAAAAGTTACCTATTTATACAATTTGAACATCCTGATTCCACATATGGAATCCATTTTTCCAAATTCAAAACACAGAAGTAGCATAAATTACTTTAAAATTAATTCTCGTTGTCAAAACAAAAAGCGTGTTTTTAAGATATAATAACTATCAAAAGATTGATACTTGTTTATGTCCGGTTTAATTGTGAAATTATGTCCAATGACCAACATTGTATTAAATGGTAAAAATATATTCTATATATACTTTAAAACCACTCAAATTCATAATTTGTCACTATTAATTATTTTTATTAAAAATGTTTCTTTTAATTAAAATTTAGTAATTTTCACTATTAATCAAAATATTAAAGTTATCTGAAAAGTACCAAAAATTTCACCTTCGGCTAAATATAGTACTATGAATCCAAAAATGAAGTCCATTTTGAGAGATTAAATTTATAAAATTTTAAAAATTAGATATTAATATTCATAAAGGCTAGTTTGATCGGTTGTAGTGTGTGTTAGAACTCGATGTTGTGTACAACACACGCTATTGCATTATTCAAAGAGAAGTGTACCGTAGAAGTTTGGGGTGTTACATTCTCCCCTCCTTCAAATAATTTTTTCCTAAAAATTTCTAGAATACTGCTGTATGAAAAGACTCGGTTGGTTCTTCATCATACTTTCCTCGGGTTCCCACATTGCCTCTTCCATCTTATGGTTTCTCCACAAGACTTTTACAAGATGAGTCGTCCGGTTTCTCAGTACTTGTTCTCTCGTATCTAGAATCCTGACGGGCTCTTCGCAATAAGACAGATCAGGTTTGAGTTCTAATTCCTCATATGTGAGTAGATGTGTTGGTTTAGGCATGTATTTCCTCAACAACGATACGTGGAACACATCGTGAACTTTGGAGAGACTTGGCGGCATTGTCAATCGGTAAGCTATAACCCCAATTCGTTCTAGAATTTCGAAAGGTCCGATTAACTGGGACTCAATTTACCTTTCTTACCAAAACGTATGACTCCCTTCCATGGAGATACCTTCAGGAAAACATGATCACTAACTTTAAATTCCAAATCCTTCCTTCGATTATTTGCATAGCTCTTATGCCTACGTTGAGATGCTTTGATGTGGTTTTGGATTACCTTCACCTTTTCCGTCGTTTCCACCACCAGTTCTAGGCCTACAAGTTTTCTTTCACCAACGCCATCCCAACAAGTTGGTGTGCGACATCTCTTTCCATATAACGCTTCATATGGTGCCATCTGAATACTCGAATGGAAGCTATTGTTATAGGAAAATTCTACCAGAGGTAAATATTGATCCCACATACCCTGAAAGTCAAGTGAGCAAGATCTCAAAATGTCTTCAAAGGTTTGAATAGTTCGTTATGATTGTCCATCTGTTTGAGGGTGTTAGGCAGTGCTCAAATGTATTTCAGTATCCAAGTATTTCTGAAGACTTTTCGATAATCTTGAAGTAAAATGGGGATCACGATCAGAAACAATCGATAGAGGTACTCCATGAAGTCTCATCACTTCATTAATGTATAGTCTTGCTAGACGTTCCAATGGTAGATCTTATATTATAGAAATAAAATTTACTGACTTGGTAAGACGATCAAAAATAACCCATATTGCATCGTTCCTTCTAGGAGTATTTGGTAGTCCCATGACAAATTCCATCGTGATATTATCCCATTTCCACTCAGGTATGGGAAGAGGTTTCAATACTCCACCAGGCTGTTGCCTTTCAGCTTTCACTTGTTGAAAACCCATAAATCTTGAAACAAAATCAGCATTCACCCTCTTCATGTTGTCCCACCAAAAATGTTCCTTCAAATCTCTATACATTTTGGTGCTCCAAGGGTGTATAGAGAAATTCCAACTATGAGCATCATCCAGCAATTCCCTTTTTAGATCAGGTATATCGGGAACACAAAGTCTCTTCCCAAATTTCAAAATTCTATCTTCATACACAAAGTACCTCAATCTCCCATCATTCACAGCTTTAATCTTCTTTTGAAATTCTTCATCATCGTTCTGAGAACTCTTAATCCTTTCTAGTAAAGATGGTTTGGGAACCATTTGAAAATGCATTGATGTTTCACCTTCCCTGGTGATTCCCATGTCCATATTCAATAGATCCATGAAAATTGGATCCCTTTCAATTCTCATATTGTTTAAAACTCCATGATCATTTCTGCTCAAAGAATCTACCACATTGTTTGCCTTCCATGGGTGGTAGTTTATCGTGCAATCATAATCCTTGTGTAATTCAAGCCATCTCCTTTGCCTCATGTTGAGTTCTTTTTGTGATAAAATATACTTCAAACTCTTGTTATCAGTATATATCTCACATTTTTCACCATAGAGGTAGTGCCTCCATATCTTCAAAGAAAAGATCACATCTGCCAACTCGAGATCATGAGTAGGATAGAGTTTTTCATGAATTTTCAATTGTCATGATGCATAGGCAATAACACTATCATTCTGCATAAGGACACAACCAAGTCCTTTCATTGATGCATCAATATAAATAACAAACTCATCATTCCCTGATGGTAGAGTTAATATAAGAGAATTGACTCTTCTTCTCTTTAGTTCTTCGAAACATTCATCACACTCTTTTGTCCAAACAAATTTAACCCCTTTACGTGTGAGCTTTATTAATGGGTTATCCAACCGGGCAAAATTTTGGATGAAACATCGATAATAACCTGATAAACCAATAAAACAACATACCTCAGTTATACTCGTCGGTGTAGGAAATTCTTGGATTGCCTTGGTCTAAGAAGGATCAACAGAGATTCTATCTTTAGAGATAATATGGCCAAGAAAAGGAATTTTGTGAAGCCATAATTCACACTTGCTAAACATCCCATATAATTCATGTCTTCTCAGAGTCTTCAGGATAATGCGCAAGTGATTTTCCTGATCTTCATAGCTTTTTTAGTATACCAAGATATCATAAATAAATACCACCACAAATTCATCGAGATATTACTTGAAAAATCTATTCATCAGATCCATGGATACAGAGGGTACATTAGTCAATCCAAAAGGCATTACTCTAAACTCGTAATGCTTGTACCTAGTTTGAAATGCTATCTTTGAAATGTCTTCCTTCGTCACACACAACTGATGGTATCCAGATTGAAGTTCAATCTTTGAAAAGTATTGAGCTCTACGTAGTTGGTCAAATAAATCATTAATGCGAGGTAGGGGATACTTGTTATTTATTGTTATAGCATTGATCTACCTGTAGTCGATACATAACCTCATAGATCCACCATTATGTTTAACAAAAAGAACAGGGGCTCCCCATTGAGAAACAGTAGGGAGAATAAATCCTTTATTACTCAATTCCTCTAGTTGTTTCTTTAGTTCAATTAATTCTACAGTGGCCATTCTATAAGGGGTCTTCGATATTGGCCTTGATCCAGGAATTAAATCAATGGAAAATTCAACTTCTCCCTCTGGAAGATGTCCAGGTAAATATTATGGAAACACATCTATTTATTCAATCACAATAGGGACATCCTCTATTTTAACATTCATTTCCTCACCCACAGTCATTTCATTCTCTTCCTCCACAATAATTTAATTTAGTTGAGCTACTGGGGGTTGATCTAGATAAGAATTTGGTGGTAATGATTCTGCTCTAAAGATAAGGTGTTCCTTATCATCATCATAAAAAACTGTAACCTCATTCTTCTTACAATAAATCTTTGCATCATCATCCAAAATCCAGCCCATACCGAGGATTATATCAAACTCAATCATAGTTATGACGATGAGATCAGTGGATAAAGAACATTTGTGTGATCTAATGGGGACTGATTCAGAAAACGTTGTTTCCATGATACTTCCCTTAGGATATTTAACTCACAACTCCCTTGTTAAATCAAATTGGAAATATCTAATTTTCTTAGAAAACTGGGAAGATATGAAACAATGCGATGATCCAGAATCAAAAAATGAATTTTCTAAACTTGAGGAAACCATTAAATTACCTGCAACCATGTATTTCAGAGATTCTACCTTAGCAGTAGTGATAGCATAAGCTTGGCCTTGATCCCTTGGCCTTTTCTGAGGTATGTTCCCCCGACTCTTAGGACATTCATTTTCATAATTCCCCATCTCCCTGCAATTGTAGCACTAAAAATTGGTATCTTCCTTCTTCCCTTTGCAATCACAAGCTTGGTGACCTTTTTCACCACACTTGTAACAGACACTCATTCCCTTCAAGAAAGTACCTGGGTGTTTCTTCCCACATTTACTACAAGATGAATATTCAACCTTTCCCTTCTTCCCCTTATTTCCATTCCCAGATTGATCAGAAGATCTCTTCTTCTCTTACTTTTCTTTAAAGTCATAAGACTTAGAGATTTTTTTTCTAAGTGATGATACCACATGAGACAATGTCTTCATACAACGAGAAGGATTGTGAGACTAATGCTCTATTAAGAAATGGTTTTAACCCATCAAAGAAACGATCAATATTACTTCTTGGGTTACGTATATAATCTCCGTCATACCTTTCTATCCTTGTAAAGTTAGCCTCATACTTTGTGACATTCTCATCTTCCTTTTGTCTTAGACTTAGAAATTGCTTTTCCATATTTGCTCGATGGTCACGAGGAATGTATTTTTCTAAAAATCGATCTTTGAACTCGCTCTATTGCATATTTGATACTTCATCATCTTTTTTAATGTTTTGAATCAATGACCACCATTGATCAGCATCTCCAGTGAGGTGGTAAAGTACCATGATAACATTTTCCCTTTCACTACTCTCCAAAGACTGAAATATTTTCTCTAGGGAATTTATCCATTTCTCATCTACTAAGGGATTTGTACTCCCATTTAACATTTGTTGTTGTTGCCTCATAAAGCGATCTAACATTGATCCTCCACTCTGTGGATCAGGGTGCTCCAAACAGGTAAGGTGATTATTCATAACCTAAGTGAGTTGTCCCTGTTTGGTGATTAGCTGATCGGCACCAGTTGCATCACCTGCTCCACTATAATTATCTTGAGCAGGAGGGAAATCCCTACATGGAGATCGTGCATTGATACGGTTTCCATTTCTTCAACTAGGTGCCATTTCTAAATAATGCCATAAACTAGATCAATTTATGAATCAAAATACATAATTCCATACATATAAAACACTTAACATAAATTGAAATATTTATGGATATTATACATAATCATAAAAAAAACTCCTTGAGAAAGTATATACTCATAAACCCGTCATAATGATTTGTAAAGAAAATGAGAGTTATCCTAAGAATATCCCCCGAGAGTGTTGTAACCAAGAGTGCAGCAAGGCCCATTGTCATGCACCAGTTCCCGTTCGAGTCTAGATCAAAGCGGTGTTTTTGGGTTTTACCCCTAGGTACATCTGTGCCAGATCCGTCTCTACCTGCTCGTATCCAAACAGGGATTTACTGCTCGGAAAACTCACAAAATCTCTACAATACCAAAATTCTAGGAAGTTCTTCTATACTAATCCTCAAAGTTCATCTTAAATCATTGTTCTCTAATCCGAGTTTATCTAAATCTAGCTTCTAAGGATTATACTAAACTTCCCATGATACCAACTGTAACATCCTGA
This sequence comes from Viscum album, assembly GCA_963277665.1. Classification (NCBI taxonomy): domain Eukaryota; kingdom Viridiplantae; phylum Streptophyta; class Magnoliopsida; order Santalales; family Viscaceae; genus Viscum; species Viscum album. The sequence goes on from OY728138.1 coordinate 288,716,375, forward strand.
CCCCAGTTACCCAGAGTCGGTGCGTTATTACATAACATTGGCATGATCACAATAATGATCATCTCTCAAAATACCGATTAGTTTAGTAACCTTGGAAACACTAGATATATTCATAAAGTTTTACATTACATAATAAAATAAAAAATACGACAATATAGTTTCCATAGACCACACTCTTATCCCCTCATACTATCCCTACAGGTCATTCATAAATTACTTCTTCCCATCCAGGGAAAAATAAAACATAGAAAAGGGGTGAACTCAAATTCCCAGTAAGGATATCAATATAGAGGAAACATTCATAAATAAGAATAAATAATTAAGGAAATGTATAACTAAAACAAAAGCCTTTTAAACTTGAACATCTACATAGTAGGGAAAAAATAAAATGAAATAATTCCATTTACTTATTCACATGGATATTCTACTAATCGAATAATCACATGCAATATCAATAACCACATTCATAATGATAGAATGCATAATGCCAGACTATCATAACCACATATCCAAGGCCTCGTGCCAAGACTACAAATAAGATTTTGTCAAGGCCTTGTGACAAGACACTAGTTTGTCTCATGAGACCTACCGATTCATCGAGGAGCTATAGCGGGCTCCACCCGTCACATATTAAGTCCAATGCATTCCTCATATGAGCAGGTTTAAACATAACATAAACATTCGTATTAAAACTAGCATACGAAATGTCAAAACATTCTTCATAAACCATGAATGGTATCAAAATAGAACATCCATAGTCAAACATATCACAAAAACATCAATAAAATATGAAAGTTTTGTATCATAATAAATCAACTTCAAATAATCTTAAAATCCATCAAAGGATGTTGACATAGTTGAAATCAAAACTCTTTTTATAGAAATATATCATTCTATTTTGAAATCATTTAAGAGTCATATATTTATAAAATAAAACATTTTCATTGAAAATATTCTCATAAGCTTGTAAGGGAAGCTTCGACAATTTTATAACGGTAGAAAATAGCTGCACTCGCCGTATAAGTTTAAAAAAACATTATTACCTTAATTCTATCGAAAAGGATAAAAAGAACCTTGTTTGGAAAACGATGGAATGATTCCTTTATAAACCTCTTATAAAAAGTCAAACATGTGTATAAATGACTTTAACCCATATTCTTGTAAATAGTAAAAATGTTTTGAAATACATTTTTAAGAAACATGGATGTGGATGATAAAGAGATCCCAGTAGATTATTACGTATAAACAACCTCGGATAATGAAGAGATTGTGAAATAAACCCTTACCTTGTACTTTTCATTGGTTGGGGTAGGTTAAACTCATGTATAATGGAGAAATAATTGTTATTAAATTATAAAAGAATCATATATATTATTATGTTATCATATATGATCTTTTAACATTTCATTGTTAATAATATCTTAGTATTATCGTCGTTTCAGGTGTTAACTTACTCATTTTCTATTATATGTTTTGTTATGTAAGCCATGTTTGTCATGGGTAGGTTTTATATTATTCATATCTATAATGATATAAATTCTTTAAAAATTATTTATAAATCATAAAATGATAATTATACTTGAATGGATACGATGGAGAATGAATCTCATCGCGTTTGTGGAGACGGTAGTCCGTACGTACGCACGAGCGACAATATCATTCTTTTGATATTAAAATAATATATAATTGGATGGTATATCATATATACAGAATCATTATCATGTTATATTTTTTATTTACATGAATTAAAAATCATTATTATACCCATCCAAATAATAATATATTGAATAACAATTACACCACGACGTGGAGACAGTGAGTCGTATGTACGCACGTATGGTGACATGTCATTTAAAAGATGGATAGAATATTGAATACGGTTGTACCATATTTATATTAATATTAAATTATATATGAGATACCGGATTAATAATTTTAGAATGGGAATAACAATGAAAGAAGAAGTGGAAGAAGAAAGGAACTTGAAAACGGGTGGTGAAATCATTACCTCTTCTTCGGGTTCTTCCTTTTGATTTGATCAAAAGGGCTCCTTAGATTGGCTTTATAAATAAAGTAAAGCCCCTAGGATTAAGTAAGGGAAGTTGATATAGAATTTTGGCAAGGTTTGGCTGAATCAAAAGGCTTTGAAGGTGTAAATTAATGAGAAGGGGGGTGCACTTTTATAAGAGGGGTGAGAGGAACCTTTGGAAAAACTAGAAATATTATTTTATAATAAATTCATATTCAGTTTCTAATGGCTTAAAAGAGGATTATTTAGAGTTTAAGGTGGGGATTGTTCTAAAAACTCTCCACAAATAAGATTTAGACAGGTTTGTGTTACTATATTAACCTTATCTTTAAGAATTAACTCTGAGTTAATTAGTTTCACTTTTACAATGTCTCTTTGTATTTTTGTATTATATTGTTAATAAACTTACTATATACAACCAAGAGACCCCAAAGCGGTCCATTAATGATAACCCTATCATTATATAAGTCTTTTGGACGAACCTTATATTTTTGGAAATTTAATATCCATTAATAATATAATATTTTTTTTAAAAACTCTTTTATGTAAATTTTGACACTATTCAATAGTTGATTCTTTTAAAAATCATAACAGAATTATTATTTCGAAATAAGTTAATTAAATAATTCCTAACATGTCATATTAACCTATAAAATTATTTTAATTCATAAAAAGTCTCACATTATATTTATTGGGGGATTTATAATATCGGTCATTTTAATTTCTCACTATTATGGTAATTACTGCATCATCATTTTGTCATAAATAAATTAACTTATTTAATTTCTAATAATTATAAATAAAATATCATTATGTATGAAAAAATTTTATCTTTCTAATGAATATTTATAGTAGAAAATCCAACATATATAACCCTTTATAAAAATTGTTTTTTTAAAAGATATATGCTTATGTCATTTTTGTATTTATTTTAACTTAATTAAAATAATGTGTCCCTATCACCTACAAGTGGCTCCATGGGGTCCCAAAATCTACCCAATGATTCCCATGGTCAGAAATTTATCCACAAATAAGTTTAGGACACATTTTAGGGTAATTTAGTATTATTATAATTTTATTTTTTAACCCTTATTTATCGGATTTACCCTTTAACCATGGTAAATAAAATATTTACCGAAGTAATTATTCAAAATGTCTAAAAATAAAAGTTAACTATTTAATCAATTTGTACATCCTGATTCCAAATATGGAATCCATTTTTCCAAATTCAGAACATAGAGGTGGAAGAAATTAATTTAAAATTACTTCCCGCGGACAAAAAAAAAGCGTGTTTTAAAGATATAATAACTATCAAAAGATTGATACTTGTTTATGTCCGGTTTAATTGTGAAATTATGTCCAATGACCAACATTGTTTTAAATGTTAAAAATATATTCTAAATATACTTTAAAACCACTCAATTTCGTAATTTATTGCTATTAATTATTTTGATTAAAAAAGTTGTTTTTAATTAAAATTTAGTATTTTTCACTATTAATCAAAATATTAAAGTTATCTGGATAGTACCAAAATTTCAACTTAAACTAAATTCGATACTCCGAATCCAAAAATGATGTTCATTTTGAGATATAAAATTTATAAAATTTTAAAAATTAGATATTACTATTCATAACGGCTAGTTTGATCGGTTGTAGTGTGTGTTAGAACTCGATGTTGCGTACAACACATGCTATTGCATTATTCAAAGAGAAGCGTACCATAGAAGCTTAGGGTGTTACAAAGGATGTGATAATCATGTGTTCTCAGAGATTTTAGTTTCACATCTATTCTATTGACTCATTTAAATATGTTTCTAGAATAGCCATCGAGATACATGATATTATCCAATAATCCAAGAAATTGATCTTTCTCTGATGGTGTCATCACATAAGAAGCACAAGGAACATTCTATTTTTTTCACCGATACACACAGGATGACGTTTTGGTCAAATAATCCAATCCAACAAGTATCAACGAGATAAGAAGTCATCTTTGGTCTTCCCCTTGACATTCAGAAGAATTTCAAGAAACATTTCCCATATATTTTTCTCAATATGCATTACGTCTAAACAATGACATAACAAATTGGTAGACCAATATGTCCATTTAATAGAAAATACTTCTATTTGTCCAATTGTAATTGGTTTTAGTGTCAACATTCTCCCTCTTTTTATATTTCAATTGAACTTTACATAATGAAAAATAGAAATATTTTAATTCATTAAGCACATCGCTTCCTTACATACATTGAGGTGGTTGTTTAATCTCAACAATATTATCAAACCTATGACGATTCATCCTATTTTGAGGATCCATTGGAAAGAATAGCCGATTCCCCATTAAACTAAAACAATGAAAATATTTATGCCTTTTCGATCGTGTATTATTCATATAAATAGGAAATGATAGTTTTCCCTTCATGCACAACCCAGACATCATTTCATAAGCTGGTAATTCATTTATGGTCCTTAGAAGGGAAACGTGCATCTGAAACGTATTCTTTAAAGAAGCATCAAATGTACGCACAGCAAAATAGAAAAGTTGTTTAGACTCTCTTATTAAAGGCTTCAAGTAAAAATATATATAATTATCAGGATCAGAGGGTCCAGATATTAGTATACTCAAGAATGTGAATGGTTTTTTCATATACATAAACGGAAAAAAGATTATAAACATGAATAAAAACTGGCCACGTGAAATGAGAAGTAAGCAACTGACCAAACAGATTTAAACCATCATAGGATAGACCCAACATGACATTACGCACCTCAGTTGTAAAATCCAGATATTTGCATAAAATGTCTGCCATGATAATCCATATGCAGGATGAACAAACTCATCCTTACATGTAATTCTCTCTGCATCATTCCATCACATATTGGCTAAGTTTTCTACAGACAAGAATATATTTTGATGTCTTGGAATCAATGGAAAGTTCCACACGAATTTATATAACACACGAGATGGTATTCCATATAAATTTTTCTTCTATCAGGATGTACCACATTATTTACAGTCATTATGGTCAATTGTTCCATCCCAAAATATGTTTCCATCTTTCGGACAAGCATGATCTTTATTAGTATCAAATCCAAGCTGCTTAATTAACTTTCATGCCATTTATTGATTTGAGGGAATATCTGCACCCTCAAGAAGCAAATCCATCAAAAATGTAAGAATGTAATCAATAGCAGTATTATAAATTCCATACATGGTTTTCCAATGATATAACCGCATTAAGAATTCCAACCTGGTCATTTTAGTACATTTCTGATATACTGGAGTTCTGGCATCATCCAACCAAATTTTCACTCTCTCATCATCATATTCAGTATTTTCCTCATGTGTATTGATATCATTGTCTTCTTACACTAGCATACTATCTCTCTCAGGAAGATGGAAAAATGAAAACCGATCTAATATTAAATTCTTCATGCCACTTATTCCATTTTGTTCGTGACAAATAGAACATTGAATCGTCTCTCCATGGTGATACCAAACATAATAGTTTGTTTGAAATCCAAATTTCTTTATATGGTAGCTATCTTCTTCCCAACTTAACCATGGTCTACCAACACATTTATAACATGGAAACTATATAAAACCTCTTTCTGAAGCATTGTTAATTTCAAAATCTAAAAAATTCTCCAAAATTATTTGAAATGCAGTTGAAATCCTATTGGAACAATAAATCTGGATTTTATCATTTTTATAGTAATAAAAATAAAATTTATCTTCCAATCAATAATGTAAACCATAATTAAAAAATGGATACATTCTGTAGAAAATAAAACTATTAGAACATAAAAACATAATAGTTAATTGACATTTTTATTGGAAGTTCTTTTATTTTTATAACCAATTTCAACCCTTTCAGTATAAGAGATAAAATATTACCTATATCATATAAATTTATGATCAAAAATGTAAACCATAATGGGAAAAGAAAGGTTTCATGTCTATTATAGAGTGGTATGTGTCATTATTGTTGAACTAAGGCATAGAAAAAAAAATTTGTCCTCCCTTAGGTGTGATATAGAAAAATCCACATTTAACATTAAAACACACCCTTAAACATGGTTTATTCAATTTAAAAAGAAAGGGAGGGATAAAAAAATTCATCCATCATGATAAATATTTTAAATGATCCCCATATCCATGGAATTTAATATTTTCCATGGGTAAAATTTTAATTCAAAGAGGGAATTTTTTTAAAGAAAACAACTTCATCTCTAAGAATTAATAAAAATCATTTAAGTAACTTATATAAACTAATTAGGGGTATAAAATATTGGTATAAATATACTAGAAGGAGAATTTAATAAAATAAAGCATATCATGTAATTTTTTAATAAATAATTACTTAGAAACAACCACTATATACAAAGTGGAACAAGTCACAAAAAGACTCTTAAAAATGAAATGGTCGTTTTGGTAAAATAAATGAATTTAAAATAAATTTAAAAATTAAATACACATTATTAGATTAATATCAAACACTAAATTTTACACACACCGTGATTAGCGTTCTCATAAGAAATAATAATGATGGAAATTGAAGTGAGATGACTAGGGAAATTTCCCTTGGGATTTAGGTAATGTCTTCTGTATCAAATTTCATTTATTACAGTTTTGGATTCTTATAGTGTACCCTCATTTAATTTTAAATGATGAGTTAATTGGATGAGACTTGATCTATTTGGATGGAATACCTCCATCGTAAGATATGGGTTATAATACTACCATTCTTCTAAAATTAAAGGATGGTTCCTTGAGTTTAGACTACAAGAATAGATTAGGAAGAATGGAAAGGCTCGCCTATGACTTTTATGGATATAGAATTCTATATTTAGCCTTCACATTACTTTTTTCATGTAAATTGATTTTCTAAACTTCCCTCATGAAAATGTTTTCCATTTAATGAATTTGTTTTTTGGGAGGCAAGTAATTATGTCATAGGATGCTAGTGTATGTTTGAGTTTTAAAAAGGAGTAGAAGAAACCAATATTAAATGAATGAACCATTGTCCCCATGGTAAAACCTCAACCTATTAATATGTAATGTATGCACTATATTTTCATGGGCCCAAGGAACCAAAGTATTCATTTTCATTATTTTAATCATAGAATTCCATCATTGTTTTCAAAAAACGATCCAATTTAGAGGGTTATTATATAACCAAAACATATAATTATGGAAAGTAAACACATTTATTCTGAAGTGTTTTCTGGATATAGAAGCTAAATTTAATATATAAATATTTTCTGAACACTAATAGTCCTTCAAATAATTCAATTATCACAATACATTTCCAAACTAGGAACTTATTTTAAATTTAAATTGACAATATGTTCCTTAAGTATTGATTACATATCCAATATCACTTATTGGTAATAATTCCATGAAGTCTATTATTAATTAATATATATATTTTTAAATAAACATACTCATAGTCACAAATTATGGTCAATGTTAGTAATCAAACGTGTGTGATTCTTAATCAGAACCTTAGTAATCATGCAAATTAGAAATTTAATATTTACAAAAGGAAACAATAATAGATTTCAATGATAGCTCCAAAATTATAACTCATAGAAAAAATTAACTGAAAGAAAAAATATATTTAGATTCACCCCTCGGGACATGATGATGAAAATGGTAACAATATTCCAAACAATGGTTTAGTACTTTTAGGTTTTTTCTCTGTTTTCAGTTCATTAAAGCATCAAATGAATTTATATATATTATAATGAAAATCAAGGAGAATAAATTTCGTACCTAAATGCCAATGTTGGGAGCAAGGAGGTGGAGTCCAGGACAGGACGTTGCCGAAACTGGGGGGAAGTTGAGGCAGAGGCCAAGGCCAGGAGGAGAGGGAGACGAGAGCGGGGACGTCACTGGAGCTGGGGGTAGGGAGGCAGAGGGTGGGACGATGTGGCTGAGGAAAAGGCTGAGAGGGAGGTCCGGAGTGGAGGTGGAGGCAGGGGAGGAGAGGAGATGGGTAAGACGTGGTGGTCAGATGGCTGGGAGGAGAAGGTCTGAAAGGGGAGGAGAGGACCGAGTGGTGGAGGACGAATGGTTGGGAGGTAGTGGTCGGTCAGGGGAGAAGCGGGTCAGCAGTTGGGGTAGCAAGGATGAGAGTGAAGGAAGATGGAAATGTAAGCGAGGGTAAGGATGAGCCCAATGAAAGAGTAGAGGAGTGTGATGGAAGAGGGTGGAGGAGCGTGGTTGTGTGGGGGGAATTTAGTATTGGTTTTCCACTATTTTATTAAAACCATGGAAATAGATATTAAAAAATGAGATACAACAACTCATTATAAAAACATTGGCGATAGATGTGTCGGAAAAGATCCCCTTTTTAGTAGTGAGTCTTTAGGAAGGTTGTGATGGACCAAGGTTTACTATGGCCAAAGACTCTTGGGCAGTGTTTGTTGTGGTGGTTGGCCCACGTGTGTGTGAGCAGGATTGTTTCCCAAGTTTATTCGACATGAGGACAAGGTGTCTTCGAGGGTGGCAGTGTTGGTTCTAACCCAGGTGTCTTTGGGTGTGGTAGTTTTTTTGTGGCCTAGGTGTTGGTGGGCCTGATTATGTGTGGTTGTGGTGGCCTATGTGTTTACGGGTGGGATAAAAGTGCACTTGGGAAGGCCCATTGGCTTTTTTGTTGGGTAGAAGTGGGATTATAGTGGAACATGTTGGTGGAGATTTAATTCATAGGATGTCCTAAATAACCTGTGAGAAAGTGATGCATGGTACCCAAATATCAATGTCATATTACTATTACAATACCTGACTTGGGTTACTTGGGGAGTGTGCCTTGGTAAATCTGGGTGGATAGTTTCTATGATAGGTGTTTGGGTTATCACTTTTTTGTCACAAGGCATTAGAATGCATCCCAACATGTGCATGAGAGATTTTTTTAACTTTTAGAGTATACCTATATACTCACCCTACATATATAAAAACTACATTGCGGATTACAGGTGGACATTGAGAACCATACCAGACTGTACTATCATGGGAGTCGGGTGTTGTTATTGTAGCTTTTCCTCTCTTTTGGTACATTCCATTAGAGTTTCATGTATATGGCATCACTTTATTTTGGACATGCATATGGGAATGCATTTTGGTCCTTACTTTTATTTTAGTCTTTAGATTTCATTCTGGATTTACCATCTTATATCCTTATCTTATTAAATAAAAATGGTAATACCTTCCATTTTTATGTGAGATTACATACTCTTGGTGATAGTCTCAACTCGGGGGCCTACTGAAAGTGGGACTCATGGGTCATTATATTTCCATAAAGATGAGTAAGGAAGGGTCTGGAAGTATGTTCTCCCTTCCCTCCTCTTGAAGTAGACAGGTCGTGACCCCATCTCATAATGAAATCATAAATAAATTAGATAAATGATCATAAATATTCATATCATATCCCATGGAAATAAATGTGTATTATTAAAATTTAATCTTCTAATAACGGTTGAAAAAATAGGATTCATAATCATTTCATCATAAACATAACCCATAAAAAGAAACGGGATTCAAATTCATTGTAATGACCCAATGTTTTGTCAATGGAAATTTCATTCTTATAATTATATCACATAAAATTACATTATGAAACAAAATTACACATAATTATTAAATGAATAACTAAATACTATGTGACATTTATAACACAGCTGCTCAACATAATTTTTCATCTTATGTGTTTTGAATTTCAAAAATATGACATACATGGTTGCAATCAGTAAGATATTTAGAGTCCAATAGGACAAACATAATTTTTGGGTGAATAGAAAAATTAACTTTTTAAGAGTAATGTTAGCCTTATGAGTAGTTATATGACCCATGTGAATAGTAAACCAGCCAAATGAATAGTAAACATGCCAAATTAATAGTATAAATAAAATTTAGGCACCTTATACATGGGAGGGAATATATTTAAAATTAATATATATGTTTTCATATTTTATGAGAAAAAAATGTAATTATAATTTTAAATTAATAAATTGATGTCCTCGGAGTTTAGGATAATTTTATGACACCACGAGTAATTTTTAAAATTGTCATAGAATTAGTTATAATTTCAAAATTTGTATTATCAATTTAAATTATTATTTTATTTAAAAAATTAAATTAGTAATGTCTATGAAACTATTTACATAAAATGAAGTTCACTTTTTAATTCAACACATTAAAAATTTGTTATTGTGAATTATTTTTATTTTTATTTTTTGAAATATTAAACTTTTGGAGAATTGTAAAATACAACATTTTTCTAGTAATGCTAAAAACATAAATTTTTTAGTCATGCTTGAGTCATGAATGATTTAAATGACCATTGGTTAATCCCCACATGCACTAATTAAAATTTTTAGTCATTATAATCCTCACTATTTTTTTTCTGTATAAAAATAATACTCTAATGATTAAATTCTCAAGAAAAAATCCATCACCTCCACTATAAATACCACCCCTCATTCACTCTTCACCTCACACCTCTAAATAATTTATCCATGACTATATTATACCCAATAATCTTCACTAGACCTTCCACCATGTCTAGGATCTCATTGTGTCTTCAAAAGACTAATCAAAGGTTCCTTGAGGATGAGCTCAAGAGAATAATTCAAGAGGTATATCCCCTCTCTTTTCTTTTATTTCTCTTTCAATTTAAATTTATTTTTATATTTTTCTACAGATCATTCATCCAAATGTAATGATAACTCCAAAATAATACATAAAATGTAATTATTTCATTTTAATGAAAGATACATAATAAAACTTATCCCTCAATCTTTTATCATAAAAAATGAAATCATTATCCATCATGTGTCAGTTTATAAACATTGTGTGTATGCAAATTAATTTTCTGTAAACATCTTCAATGCTGATAATATTTATATTAAATTTTTCAAAAGATATTTTAATGTTTATTTTATAACCCTAATAATGTCTTATTAATATCTTAGATTCATAATATGAAATTATTAAATAAAACGAGTTCGTATGGTTCAAAATAGCAACAAAATTAACCTAAAATGGTCATCATTAACCTTTATCAAATGAATTAACCACATTGTATATAATAAAATCGATTATAAGATCAGTTAAAATCTATCATATATTAAAAACACAAAATAACAATTATGCATGTTCAACCTCATTATATATGTACTTCCATTCATGAATAAAATGTGGACCGATCATAGAAACCATGAAAATGAATGCTCCAAAACAAAGAAATTGAACTCTATCACTCATCCAAAGGCTCATAAAAGAACATAATAATACTATAATGAATAATTTTTCTATATATAATGTTATATAACTCTTAGTTAGGTGATATAATATGATTATATAAGAAATTAATGTTAATGAACCTTTAAGATAAAAGGTAAAGGGTTATTCTTGAACACAACTCTATTTCTGTAAGGTTCCAAAATTCACACCATTTACAATATTTTTATTCAATTAAAATAATTAATTCATCATTATCCAACATTTTCTAGGAGGTAAATGTTTGAATCTTTTTTTAATGACAAACATATTGTATTAAAAATGAAATCTTATTTTAAAAAAAAACTTTTACTTCTCAAGAAGGATTCATTCACTCAAATTTGATGATTTTTTATCAAGTATGTTATTACATATTTAATTTTTTGAAACGATTTTTTATTAATTTATTATTATGAAATTATACCCATTCATATCCATTGGGTATTATATGTTCAATGCTGACATATTTTTAATATGTCATGACTGATTATGTAAATATTGAGGGGTGAGAGGTGCGCCCAAAATTATATATTGTGATGTAAATGTTATGATGTGATGGGTGTTCCCAGAAATATATATCCCTCCAATTCAATAGTAAATGTGATTAATTAACTACTGGAAATAATGGCATTTGCGACGGGGCATTTGTGTCGGGATCCCGTCGCTAATAGGCTTTTGCGACAGGGGTCCGTCGCAAATAGCATGTTGGAGAAAACGGTGTCGCAACAATAATTATTTTTGACGGGCCCATCGCTAAAAGTATTAGTTGCGACAGTGATATTTCCCGTCACAAATATTAGTTCGTATATCTGTAAAATCTTTTTAAAATAGTAATTGCTAGGGGCCCGTCGCAAATACTATTTGGGACGGGTCCGCCGCAAATAGTAATTGTGACGGGCCCGTCGCAATTACTATTTTAAAAAAAATTAATAAAATTAATAAATTATTTTAATTAATATAATAATAATACTACTTGTGACGGGCATAGTATCCCGTCTCAAATACTATAAAAAAATAAAAAAAATTATGAAAAAATTATTTTAATTAATATAATAATAATCCAATTATAATTCAAAAATAAAAAAAATTAATAAATGATTTTAGTTAATATAATAATAGAATTATAATTCAAAAATAAAAATAATAAATTATTAATAAATTATTTTAATTAATATAATAATAATAGAATTATAATTCAAAAATAAAAAATAATAAATTATTAATAAATGATTTTAATTAATATAATAATAGAATTATAATTCACAAATAAAAATAATAAATTATTAATAAATTATTTTAATTAATATAATAATAATAGAATTATAATTCAAAAATAATAAATAATAAATTATTAATAAATAATTTTAATTAATTTAATAATATTAGAATTATAATTCATAAATAAAAAAAAGATTAATAAGTTATTTTAATTAATATAAAAATAATAGAATTATTTTACATTCAAATATTAAAATAATTCAAATATTACAAAAAAATATAATTAAATTATAATATTATAAAATTTTAATATATATATAATTTAATATTATAAAATATAAATAATATTATTATTCATATTAATATTGTTATTTCAAAATATAATATTATTAATATTTTATAATGAGACAGAAACTACGAATATAAAAAAATTCATATTTTGATTTAACAAACTTTATAACATAAAAACAAACTCTAATCTGAAGGAGGGGGGAGGGGGGAGGGGGATTTGCAGATGCTGGTGGAGAAAACTTTATCCCTAAAGCATGAGTGAGTCGGCGCATGTACTCCATATACTCCTGCTGCTACTACTGCCACCGACTCATCTGCTCCCCGTACACCTGCTGCTGGCGTCGACACTCCTCCTCATGCTGCTGCTGCTACTGACACATATGCTCATGCTCCTGTCGGAGACTCTCTATCAGTGCAGTCTGAGATCACAACTGATCCTCATACTGTGTAGCAGAAGAATATGCATGAGCTCCTCTCGAGCTGGACGCCGACATCGCAGCACTGCCATAATAATCTTCGGGAGTCAGTCGAGAGCTGACACCATGTGGTCCAAGGATAAGAGAAATAGTTGCGCAAAATAGCACTGCCCTGTCCGACTTCTATATGCGGAAAACTGTAAAAATAATAAACATTTATTATGTGAATAGATTAATGAAATCTTAGTCAAATCCACAGGTTATCACACAGGTTATCACACCTCCGTGTGCGTGGATCAAACCCAAGACATGGACGTTTCTCGGGGACGGGGTCAGGAATCATCAATCATGCAAGATCGCGCCCCCTCTGCGTACTCCCTAAAGCGCCTGCAGGCTGAGGTTCATCTACCAGCAAATCATCCTCATCGAAAGGTAGGTCAGCATCCACCAACTCATGAAATGCTTCGTCGTCCATCTGAAATAGAAAATGTTAATGTTGTTAGCAAATAATTGATAATTACTATTATATATACATATATATTAGTTATGATTGTATATAAATACTATGGAATTCTATCAGTGTTCATCTTCATCATCATATTCATATATGTGAATGTCATCTTCATATTCCTCCTCAACATCATCGATATCCATTCGAGTTCCAGTTGCTTTATCTCTTACCATTTCAAATTCATCTGTGACATCATTAACATCATCGTCATCACCGAATCTTAAATGTGGGGTGTCATCATTGATACTCATGTCTCTATGTAAAAAAAGATTGACTTTGAGTACTCTCTTGAAAAACTTAAATTCTTTGCACATCAGTGAAAGCACATTCACTTTGACTAAACTGATTGTCTCGAATTTTGATTTTTATTATACTCCACCAATCATTCAAGTCTCTTGATGTAGCACAGTACTTTGCGTAATATTCTTGATGTGCCTGTTGAGCCAATAAGAATGGTTCATTTACTGCGAGAACACTTTTACATTTAATAGCAATGATTCCATGAGTCGGATGAACATGCACGCCTCTCTTTGTATCCAACCACCGACATTTGAACATGGTTATGTAATGTTGTCCAAGATAACAGAGTTCAATGATTTAATCAAGTATGCCATAAAAGTCAACTTCATTTTCTCGATGATGAGATCCTCTAAAGCTAACTCCATTGTTCATTTTTTTTTGATTCCCCATATGCATGTGTGTGAAATCGAAATCCATTCACCACATATGTATTATAATATTTAACAAGTTTGGAAGGTGGGTTACTCAATATACACAGGCGTTTTTCAATTTTATCAGCATGTCGAGACACCTGAAATTTTTTGAAATAATTATCAATATAGTAAACTATACATTGAATGAGTTTCTAAAAGATAACGAATTTATGTTACATGTTTTTGAAACCACTGAGAGAAATTTTTCTGTCGTCGTTCTTCGAGAGCAGCTGCTGTAATTTGTGGAATTTGTTTATTGATATGATTATCATACAACCTATAAAAAACAAAGTTATTTACTGTAACATAAATGATATTATAAGTGATATAAACACTTATAGTACAACTTTTGTCATCTCTTCACAGTTGAGCAGAACATACATATGAGCTCTGTGATGTTCATCATCTTAAAGCTAGCATTCATAAACTCCACCAAAACCAAGCTATGGCTGGTTGAAAACAGATAATTGATTTTCGATTTCATCAATATTCCTCTCATTCTGTCCCATTCGGTTGTGTTTCGAAGGATACTCAGATTCAAAATAATGGGAGCAGAAAAATATATTTCCTCTTGCAAATAAGCTTCTGCAATAAATCCTTCAACAGATTCTTTGTTACGTACTTTTTTTTTTCAAATTTTGCATGCATCTTTCAAATGGGTACATCCATCGAAACTGTACTGGACCTCCACATTTGGCATCATATGGCAAATTTAACATCAAATGTTCTATTGAGTCGAAGAAAGACGGCGAAAATATTTTTTCCATTTTACATATAATTACAACACCATCTTCTTTAAGTTTTCATAGAGCATCATAATCTGCTGTAGCCGCACAAATGTCTCGAAACTAAATGAGACATGTCTGTTAAGGAATACAAAATCACATAATTCAACAGACCTCCTAATCCAATGGGTAGAAGTCTTTCCATTATAGCATGACAATCATGAATTTTTAATCCAGTAATATGACCATTCTTTACACATCTACCCAAATTGGAAGCATATCCATCTGAATGTCTCAAATCTGCAATCCACAGACAAAATAATAAATAGTTTTCTTTAGACAATGTATAAGCTGCTTTTGGTTTCAGTAACATTTCTATTCTGATATTCTCAAACAGTTCCAGTTCTGGACGCCTGCAAATTTGGGCAAGATCTAAATGTGCATTTACATTGTCTTTGCTCTTTCCTGGCGTATCCAAAACTGTATGAAACAAATTATCATAACAGTTCTTCTCAATATGCATGACATCCAACATGTGGCGGACCAACAAATCAAATCAATATGGAAAATCCCAAAATATGGTACGTTTAATCCAATTGTGTTCTTTCCCAAAACCCAAAATTTTCTATTGGTTTATTCTGGGACCAAAAGTGGTGGGAGGTAATGAAAATACAACTGATTTTAACTCCGAACATGATAGCATTTTTGGTAGTCCATCCCTTTCAACTGTTCCTTTTCTGAAATGAGATCTGTTTTTGTGAAAAGTATGATCATCTAGAAGAAATCTTCTATGACAGTCAAAATAACAAGGCTTCTTTCCATGAATGATCATAAATGTTTTGTTCTCTCCCATACAGTAAGGACATGATTTCTGACCATGTGTACTCTAGCCAGATAACATCCCATAAGCTGGGAAGTCACTAATTTTCCACATCAATGCTGCTCTCAGTATGAAATTCTTATTCGTAGCAACATCATATGTACTGAAAGCAGTAATCCACAATAAACATAATTCATCAATCAATGGTTTCAAATAAACATCATTATTCTTCTTCAGATTTCCTGGAATTAGTAAAGTCAAAAAGATATATGGCTCCTTCATCAACATCCATGGAGGTAAATTGTATGGAGTTAAAAAACAGGCCAACATGAATATTGACTACCATAAGATCCGAACGGATAGAATGAATCAGTGGAAAGGCCCAGTCAAACATTTCTAGATTCTAAAGCAATGGATGGATTCACTCTATCAAAATGTTTCCATGAATCACCATCGGCTAGATGATTCAAGCTTTTATTGGTTGAAATATTCTCTTTATGCCATGAAGTCTTTGTCATTGTATTCTTAGACATGAATAAACGCTGATTTCTGGATGTAAGAAGAAAATATCTCAACTGTTTAACAGGAATAAAACCAGACTTCCCATGTTTCCCTTCTTTATATCTCAGTTGCCCACATGTGGGACAACTATCCAATGACTCATTTTCCCCAGAATATAAAATGCAGTAATTTGAACATGTATGAATCTTCTGACAAGTAATTCCCAAATTTCGAACCAGCCTCTTACTCTCATAGTAATTTGCAGGAAAAACATTTCCTTCGGGTAACAGTGTTTTAAGCAAAGAAAATATCTGGTCAAAACAGGTGTTTGACATTCCGTTATCTGATTTGATAGCCATAAATTTTCCAACTGCTTCTAATTTTCTCATCTTGTAGCCAGGATATAATGCATCCTCAGCAGAACTCAACAACTCATAAAATTTAGACGGTGCCAACTCAGGATTTGAAGCTATATCAGCCGGAGTTTCTGTATGTTGAACAGATGAACCTGCAACATCATGTACTAAATCATTAAACCGGGATGGATCCGGAATCAAGTTCGTATCATCTACTCTAGAATTGTGTTCACCGGGTTGATACCAAAAAACATAATCTGGTTGAAAACCAAAACCCAAGATATGCCCCCCCCCCCACTTTTTCAAACGTGTCAACCGTTCTCAACGCACATTTTCTACAAGGACATTTTATTTTGCCTTCTGAAACAAATTTTGGATTTGATTCCACAAATGATAAAAAAGTCTCTACACCCTCTATATATACTGGATTTAAACCAGAACCGTTTGGATTCTACGTTGATTTATCCATATGCGGTCATCTAATAATTATTGTTGATGACCTCATTGTTCCATATTTTTCTATAAAATATAAAAGAATTACTGGTTTTGAATTATTTTTTAGAAAAAAACACTCAAGCAAGGATAATTATAGAGTTTACATCAGACACGACTGACGCAAACTTTTTATTGAGATATACTTAAAAATTGACCCTTTAAGAATTGAATATGTGAAGAATAAAGAAAAACCTGTTACAAATATTGATAATTTTTATATTATATAATTTTTTTATTATTTTAATAATACTAATATTATTTTTTCATAAATATTAATTATATAATAATAAAATTATTACATTATTAGTATATTTTATTATTAATATTAAAATAATATAATTTTCTATAATATATACAATTCTTCTTTCATTTTTTTGTTTAACATTCTGTCTCCACATGTAATATTTGCATTCACTTTCACCTCTCCATTGGTGAGTAGGTTGATAATTTTGAAGAAGAATGCAAATATTACATGTGGAGATAGAAAACACACAGATGATAGGAGTATTGTATATAATATAGAAAATTATATTATTTTAATATTAATAATAAAATATACTAATAATATAGTAATGTTTTTATTCCAAATTATTGGTAATTATTCATAATTATTGGCAGTTATTCCTAATTATTGGTAATTATTCCTAATTATTTGTAAATATTGGTAAATATTGGTAAATATTGGTAATTATTGGTAATTATTGGTAATTATTTGTAATTATTACTAATTATTAGTAATTATTAGTAATTATTGCTAATTATTCCTAATTATTGGTAATTATTCCTAATTATTGGTAATTATTCCTAATTATTGATAATTATTGTTAATTATTGGTAATTATTCCTAATTATTGGTATTTATTGGTAATTATTGGTAATTATTGATAATTATTGGTAATTATTCATAATTATTGGTAATTATTCCTAATTATTGGTAATTATTAATAATTATTGATTATTATTCCTAATTATTAGTAATTATTCTTAATTATTGCTAATTATTCCTAATTATTGGTAATTATTCCTAATTATTGGTAAATATTGACTAGTATTGGGAATTCTTGGTAAATATTGACACTATTGGCAATTATTGGTAATTATTTCTAATTATTCCTAATTATTATGAATTATTACTAATTATTGGTAATTATTACTAATTATTGGTAATTATTACTAATTATTGGTAATTATTGGTAATTATTGGTAATTATTTCTAATTATTTCTAATTGTTGGTAATTATTTTTAATTATTAGTAATCATAACTAATAATTGGTATTTATTGGAAATTATTACTAATTATTACTAATTATTACTAATTATTACTAATTATTACTACTTATTAATATTTATTGGTAATTATTTGTAATTATTAATAATTATTACTATTTATTGGTAATTATTGTTAATTATTACTAATTTTTTGTAATTATTACTAATTATTACTAATTATTTCTAATTATTACTAATTGTTACTAATTATTACTAATTATTACTAATTATTACTAATTATTATTAATTATTTGTAATTATTGGTAATTATTGGTAATTATTACTAATTATTGGTAATTATTACTAATTATTACGAATTATTAATAATTATTACTATTATTACTAATTATTACTAATTATTGGTAATTAATGGTAATTATTAGTAATTATTAGAAATTATTGGTAATTATTACTAATTATTGGTAATTATTACTAATTACTGGTAATTATTGGTAATTATTGGTAATTATTACCAGTTATTAGTAATTATTGGTAATTATTGGTAATTATTACTAATTAATGGTAATTATTGATAATTTTTTCTAATTAATGGTAATTAATGGTAATTATTTCTAATTATTACTAATTATTGGTAATTATTACTAATTATTGGTAATTATTACTAATTATTAGTAATTATTGGTAATTATTGGTAATTATTACTAATTATTACTAATTATTACTAATTATTACTAATTATTACGAATTATTCCAAATTATTGGTAATTATTCCTAATTATAAGGAATTATTACTAATTATTGGTAATTATTTCTAATTATAAGGAATTATTACTAATTATTGGTAATTATTACTAATTATTGGTAATTATTGGTAATTATTGGTAATTATTGGTAATTATTGGTAATTATTGGTAATTATTGGTAATAATTACTAATTATTACTAATTATTACTAATTATTACTAATTATTACGAATTATTCCTCATTATTGGTAATTATTCCTAATTATTACGAATTATTACTAATTATTGGTAATTATTGGTAATTATTGGTAATTATTGGTAATTATTGGTAATTATTGGTAATTATTGGTAATTATTTGTAATTATTACTAATTATTGGTAATTATTGGTTATGATTTCTAATTAATGGTAATTATTGGTAATTATTTCTAATTATTACTAATTATTGGTAATTATTACTAATTGTTGGTAATTATTGGTAATTATTAGTAATTATTGGTAATTATTGGTAATTATTATTAATTATTACTAATTATTGGTAATTTTTACTAATTATGGGTAATTATTATTAATTATTGATAATTATTACTAATTATTACTAATTATTACTAATTATTGGTAATTATTGGTAATTATTGTTAATTATTACTAATTATTACTAATTATTGGTAATTATTACTAATTATTACTATTTATTGGTAATTATTGCTAATTATTACTAATTATTGGTAATTATTATTAATTATTACTAATTTTTGGTAATTATTGGTAATTATTTCTAATTATTACCAATTATTGGTAATTATTACTAATTATTACTAATTATTGGTAATTAGTGATTATTATTACTAATTATTAATAATTATTGGTAATTATTGGTCATTATTAATAATTATGGATAATTATTTGTAATTATCACTAATTATTGGTAATTATGGGTAATTATTACTAATTATTGGTAATTATTACTAATTATTGCTAATTATTAGTAATTATTACTAATTATTACTAATTATTATTAATTATTGGTAATTATTACTAATTATTTCTAATTATTTGTAATTATTACTAATTATTACTAATTATTACTAATTATTGGTAATTATTACTAATTATTGGAAATTATTACTAATTATTGGTTATTATTGGTAATTATTGGTAATTATTACTAATTATTGGTAATCATTACGAATTATTACTAATTATTAGTAATTATTGGAAATTATTTGTAATTATTCCTAATTATTGGTAATTATTACCAATTATTGGTAATTATTCCTAATTATTGATAATTATTCCTAATTATTGGTAATTTTTCCTAATTATTGGTAATTATTCCTAATTATTGGTAATTATTCCTAATTATTGGTAATTATTCCTAATTATTGGTAATTATTGGTAATTATTGGTAATTATTCCTAATTATTGGTAATTATTCTTAATTAGTGGTAATTATTCCTAATTATTGGTAAATATTGACAATTGTTTGCAATTATTGGTAAATACTGGTAATTATTGGAAAAAATATTGACAAATATTGACAAATATTGGAAATTATGGAATATTGGGAATTATTAGTAATTATTACTAATTATTAGTAATTATTACTAATTATTGGTAATTATTATAAATTATTATTAATTAATGTTAATTATTTCTAATTTTTATTAATTAATTCAAATTAAATTTAATTTTTCATAATTACTGCTAAATAATTGTAATTACAGCTAACTATCTTAAATTAATTAGTGTTTAATTGTCTCTAATTACTGTTAATTATTAATACTTATTCATAATTATTTCTAATTAGAAATCAGAAAAAAAAATTCTAAAAATTTAAACTAAATAAATATAATAAATAAAATAAATATTAAATTAAAATTCAGATAAAAACCTTAAACATGATGTCAATGTCGAGCCGCAGTAATTGTAGAACACCACCAACTGAATCCTCGAAGTCGGAAAAAAAAATTTACAACTGAAAGTCGTAAAAGATTCAGAATGGAAAAATTAGAACGGTTGAGAGTTGAGAGTGTGAGATTGTAATGGTTGGCAGTATTTATAGGTTAGATTATTTGCGACGGGCTTTTTTTACGGCCGAAAACCCTTCAAAAATAACGATATTTGCGACGGGACCCGTCGCAAATAACCCTGGCCGCATTAATTATGGGCGGCATTAAAACAGTTATTTGCGACGGGCCCCGTCGCAAATAACCCCTGCCGTCGGGGTATTTGCGACGGGCCCCGTCACAAATAACCGCTACCGCCGGGGTATTTGCGACGGGGCTGCAGCCCCGTCGCAAATAGTCTTTACCCGCCGTCGTTTATTTTCGACGGGGATAGAACCCCATCGCAAATAACCCTGACTGCATTTAATTATGGGTGGCATTAAAAAAGGTTATTTGCGACGGGACTGCAGTCCCGTTGCAAATAGTCTTTAACTGTCGTCGGTTATTTGTGACGGGGATAGAACCCCGTCGCAAATAAACTTCGCGCTGTTTGGCGCGCATTTCACGCCAAACTATTTGCGAAGGGTAAAAAAACCCGCCGTAAATAACAGATTATTTGCGTCGGGAATAGTTGCCCGTCGCAAATACTCCTTTGCGAAAGGTATTTGTGACTGGAATAATTCTCGTCGCAAATACCCTGTCGCTATTAACCATTTTTCCTGTAGTGATTAAATGATTAAGGTGAAATATTCATGAACATTATGATGGAGTTGTTCCTGACTATGTGTGGTACTTGACTACTATGACATGATGTTTCATTTTTATGCAATGCCACACTCCATGCATTTTCTTAATTCTTCCTATCATTATTATGATTATATTAAAATTATATGATGTGACTTATTATTCTCATCCCATGTTATAATGTTTAATTTTTTTATCTATCATCTTACTGGGATTTTAGCACACCCTTTTTTAATGTATATCCTTAAGTGACTACTTGTACTAAGGATAATTCAAGGGCCTATAAGAATCTAGAGAAGAAGGGAATAAATTTATGTTTATGTATTTTTTTGTAATTTTTATGTATGGTCCTTGTTTTTCTAATACACTAAAACATTGGATACTCTATTTGGAATTACTTTATGTTTTTTTATCATTAATATCATTTAATAGTAATGTAAGAAAAATAAGGGTCACAATAGATGGTATTAGAGGACAGTTCAGATAATTTGGGAATCAAGATTAGAGAACAATAATTAAAACCATTAATACAAGTCAAATTATAATTAATCAACCAATATATATTTGTACAAATATGGATCCCACATGATCATCCTTTATATATAATTTCACTAAAGAATTTATTATATATTCATGACTTGTTGTTTATGTTTTGTTTTAACCATCCATATTTTAGAAAATGGTGGAACCAAGAGAAACTAGGATAAAAACTTATTTGAGGGATAGTGAAATAATTTACCAAATTACATCGCTTATTATTTTGGAGGTGGAGTTTAAAATTTTCTGGAGATGCTTACCCAAATATCTCATGTTCTGAAAAACAACCAAAATAATGTAGACCAACCTCCTTCAACAAAGAGGTAGGAACACGTTATCATGTGTTTTATGTTGTAATGGACACTGATATTTAGTGGATCTTATATTACAGTAGTTGTTGATTACTAAATTTTTTTAATGAAGAATTTCTTTTTTGTGATTCACTGTTCTAATATGGAGAAGCAGTAAAATGTATTGTAATTCGATTTGGAATAAGGCTCTATGTTCCTTCATCAACCTGGTAAATGAAGGAGTTATTGGAAAATATAGATAACTCAACATTATCTTTAAATCCTAGAAGCAATAAAATGTATTGGGATCCCTAATAACACTTCTAGTGGGATAACATGATGATGGAGATTGCAGAATAAATCTCAAAGTTTTCGATATGTCAACAGGTTAAAGCAAAGTGACATAAGTCCAAAAGTATGATGAAATCATTGACTATACCAATTTATAAATTGGAGAAGGTAACCATTTACTTTTTCATAGTCCTTCTGAAGACTTCCAATGTAAATAATGAAATATAGGTTTTGGTGGACCGACTCAATAAGTCTACCAACTTTATCACAATTCCATATGATCTCATTCTTGAATGACATGCTAAGATATATGTGAAAGAATTCATGAGACTACATGAGGTTCCACACTCAATTATCTCGGATTGGGATACCACGTTCACATCTAAATTCTGAAGGAGTATTTAACATACCTAGGGTAGTGAATTGAACTTCATAATGATCTATAACCCCCAAACTGATAGAAAATCAAAAAGGACTATTCCTATGCTCGAAGATAAACCAATATACCGATCATAAGATTTCAATGGTATTTGGGATTAGCATCTCTCATTGATTGAGTTATAATATAATTGTACCTTCCACTAAAGTATTCAAATGGATCCATATAATGTTCTGCATGTAAATCTATATAAAACACTGACATGTTGATGAATAAAGTTACATGGATATGATCTTCTACTAGAGATGGTAGAAACAGCTTAATCCATCTATCCATATATCAATGCTACACATAGTCAGAAAAAGAGAAATACTAACAACCATCAAAGGTATTGGGAGTTCAAAGTTGGAGATAAAGTCTTCCTTTGAATATCACCATGGAAAAAAGTCATGGAGTTTTCAAATAAATGGAATCTAATACCAAGGTATATTGGCCCCTTTGAGATCATTAATCACGTAGTAGCAGTTGCATGACAACTTTCACTTCCTCTGAATATGGCTCAAGTTTAAGATGTGTTCCACATATCACTCATGAGGAAGTATATACCAGAACCCTCACATGTACTGTACTCATTGGTTGTACAATTAGAATATGATCTCTCTTATAAGAAGCATCCAATAAAGATTCTGGAATAGAGTGATAAGTTTCTATGCAAGAGGACAACACACCCTGTCAAATTGTTATGGAGGAACCATAAGTATGAATAATGAACATTGAAACTAGAGGAGGAGATGAAGGAGAAGTAACATATGTTGGTTTTGTAAAATGAAATTTCGAGAGAGAAATTTCAATATGGGTAAGAATGTAACGACCCGAAGTTTTATCAATGTAAATTACCTACATATAATTATATCACATTAAATTTCAATAGGAAACACAATGCCACATCATGAAAAAATAAAATACTATATACTATATAACCTTTAATACCCAACCATTAAACATAATTTTTCCATATCTATGTTTTGAATTTCAAAAACCTGACATATATGGTTTCTATCCATACAATATTTAGAGTCTGATAGGATAATCAAAATTTTGGTGAATAGTAACAATCACTAATGAATTCTATTATTACCCTATTTAATAGTAATATGAACCATATTAATTCTTAATATTCCAAATTAAAAGTTACCTCACCCATAATTGTAAAGAATTATAGGCACATTATAAATCAGAGAAGATATTTTAAACATTAATAATGATGATTTGATATTTTTTGATTAATAAATATTTAATAACAATTTTAAATTAAAAAATTTAATCCCTCTTATTTTAGGACAATTTTAGTAGACCTTAAGTAAATTTTCTATGTGTTCTAAAATCATGTATAATTTTATATTTTGTATTTTAAAATAAAATGATGGTTTTAATTAAAAATATACTTGATATTTTTTTGAAATTATTTTCATAAAATGGAGTCCATTTTTTACTTGTACATGTCGAGAAATGGTTATATTGAATTTTCATGATTTTTCAGAAATATTTGTTTTTTTGGGAATAATAAAATACGATAATTTACAATAAATGCTATAAAGCTGATTTTTTGTGTCCTTCATGAGACATGGATGATGTAAATGGCCATTTATTCAAACTCAAATACACTTATTACTGCATTTAGTCAAAATAATCTATAATATTTATTATCGGGTGGTAAATAATAAAATAATGATAAAAATAATAAGAAAACACCCATCTCCTCCACTATAAAAAACCCACCCCTCACACCGTCTTCAGATTAAAACACAGAAAAAATTATACATGCCTAAATTCTTCCCAATAATCTTCCCTAGATCATCTCATATTTCCTAGAGTTCTTTCTATCATCCAAATACCAATCACAAGTTCCTTGAAGATAATCTCAAGAGAATATTTCTAGAGGTAAATCCTCTCTCTTTTCTTTTAATTTCATTTCAATTTAAATTTAATTTCTTATTCTTTTATAAACTCCCATAATACATATAGAATGATAACTCCAATACCTTACATATAATATAATTATATCATGTTAAAGTAAGATCCAATATTAAAATCTTCCCTCTCTCTCCCGTTCATCATAAAAATGAAAACGTTACTGGTTATTTGTCAATTTATCGACAATGTGGGTGTGGAACATTCATTTTAAATTAAAATATTAACAAATATTAATAAGACCATGAAATAGATAAAAATATAAATTTTATTTTATAACACTTTTTACGTTCTATAAATAACTTATATTCGTAATACTAAATGATAATACGTAATAAGTTCATAGAATTTGGAAAACTGGCAAAATTAACTAGAAAACGGTCAGTATTAACTTTTATCCAATGAATCATTCTCATAGTATGTAAATAATAATTTGAAAGATCATTTAAAATTACATTTTATCATTATAACATATAATAAATGTTCTATATGTTCATCCTCATTACCAATGAACATACATTATGAACACAATGTGAAACGATTACGGAACCCAAGAAAATAAATGCCCCCAAATGATGAAATTGAACATTATAACTCTTCCAATTGACCAAAAAAGAACACAATAACACCATAATGAATAATATTATTTTATAAGTGATTATTTAATTGTTAATTAATGAATCTTATGTTATTATATAGAATATTAATGTGAATTAAGCTTTCAGACCAATTGTATGTGGAATTCGTGAACCCAACTGTCTTTCATTGTGGTTTTCCACTTTCACTGCATCTTTAGTTTGTATATTCTATAAAAATAAGTTATTCATCATTATATTACCTTTTATATTATATAAATGTTTTCAAATTTAGTTTTTAAAACGCAAAATCTTTTCTAAAAGAACTCTTCTTTCAAAGAAACACACCTTTTACTTCTCTTGATATTTTCCTTAACTCCAGTATGATTATTCTTATATCAAGTAAGTTATTACAACATTAATTATAGAACACAATATTTATAACAGTATTCTTATTAAATTAAACCCATCACATTCCATGGTTTATTATATTTTTAATATTGATATATGTCTTATATTCCATCAAAGATAATGTAAATGTTGTGATGTGACATGTGCTCCCAGAATTATATAGCCTGATGTAAATATTATAATGTGACGGGTGGACCCAGATTTATATTGTGCTCCACTGAATTGGGAATTGTGACTAACATCATGAGTAAATTGAAATCTTCTGGTACATGATTCTATATTTGTTCAAAACTATGTGTGGTAGTTCACCACTTAGACATGGTGTTTTATTATTATGCATTTCCATATTACAAGTATTTTTTTAATTCTTCCTGTATTTATTATGATCTTATCCCTATGTTATTATAATAATTTTTATTCCAACAAAATGATATATTGTTTCACGTTCTTATATATAATGTTACTAGACTTTTAGCTCACCCCTTTTTTATGTATATCCTCAAATCACTACCTAAACCTCATATAATTCAAGGTCGAATAAGAAGCTCTAAAAGAAGGAATTAATTAAGTGTTTATTTTTAAATTTTTAAAAGATATATATGATAACAATTCTCCCAAGGCACTAAATGTTTTTACCTTCAACGTGTACTAACATTATTTTTTTTGCATTAAAATTATGTAATAGCAATGTAATAAAAACAATGATCGTTATAGGAATATAACCTATCAAATAGAAAAGGGTTTCATAAACATAAAACCTTAAAAATATAATCAATTTGAAGATATAATGTGTATCAAAATATGGATTAATTTACCAATAATGTTATTAATAACACCAAAAAGTGTTATCATAGATGGGAAATAATTTTGGAAGATCATTTGAAAAAATTTCTTTAAAAAAAATATCCATTATTCTTTGGAAAATTACTTTTAAAAACTAAAACCTTTTGAAAAAACTTTTTAAGAAAATAAAAAAAGGATTATAATTAAGACTTCAAAAAATTTTGAATTTAATTTTCTATGAAAATATAAAAAAAAATTAATTTTTTTTTTGAAAACCACTTCATCAAAAATACATTAAAAACATATAAATAATTAATCAAATGGTTTTGAAAACCATTTCCATGAAATATTAAAATTATGATTGAAAATAATTTAGAACCACTTTTACATTGGAAAGTAATCATTAAAACCTTTTATAATACCTTTTTCATTGTAAAAATTTAAAATAGACATGAAAATTGTTTTGATAACCATTTTCCACAAAAAAGGATCTTTAAAACATTTTTTAAAAACCTTATCTTTGAAAAATATTATCATAAAATATAAAAGAATATTTGAAATCCATTAAAAAATTTAAATTTCTTTTGTCATGAAATTTATCTTTATCTATCATTTGAATCCATTTTTAAAAACATTTTTTAAAACATGGGTTTTGAAATAAAATAGATTTTTGACTGAAGAATGTAATACGATCATATATTTCTTTTTTTTCTTCATAATTGCATTATTTAACAAATATTGCAAATGGTAATAATACATGATTATATCATGAATAAAAATATGTTGTTAAATTCATGTGATTTTTAATATCCATGTAATAAAATTTCATTAAAGGAAGAATAAACATAAAAAATCATGAAAAGTGATGAGATAGTTTAAATAAACTATGATAACATGGTAACATGTGATCATACTCTACGTATAAGAAAATGAAATTAAATTAAGTAAAAATTATCATGAAAATAAGTATATTTGTGATATGTCATTTCAAATTGATTTATATACACCACAAAAATTAATGTTGATGTTTAAAAAAACATGTGTCTCAAAGAAAGAAAAACAAGAAAAAAATGTCTTATCAATTTCGTAGCTTTTGAATAATTAACCCCATTTAATTATTTTCATATAATGGATATGTTGTTAACCAAAAATATTAAGTATTATAATCACACTATAAATCCATGGAATTTATATACACCAAGAAAAATAATGTCGTGCTTAACAAAATATGTTTCTAAAAGACGGTAGGTTGAGAAAAAACTTTCATACAGATTTGGATGATTTTGAATCAGTAACCCCATAAAATTAATATAATATAATGGATATTTAATTTCCAATACGTTTAAGTATAATAATAATAGTATATTTCCATGGGAAATTTACATGCCACACACAAAAGTAATGGGTCCTAAATGAAGCATTTTTATCACCGAAATAAAGAGTTTGATTAACTACCATTACCTTGTGTTTTGAATATCTTCGTACACGTATAAGATTATTTTATAATAAATTCATGTTTATTATACGTGTATTACAGAATAATATTCTTATATCTAATACCATGAAAGGATTTATTATGACCTTTTTTACCCTATTCGTAATCGTTAAATGTTAAGGTTTCACATCGGGTTATATCTGCTTCATTCTTCGCATGTACCTTAATTTGTAATATCATTGTTACTTATGATGATATCAAAGATTATAGAATTTAAACTGCGATAAAAAATATCATTTATATATATATTATAATTTAATTATAATTTTATATATTCTATATAATTATGAAATGTAATACACTATTCATGGAGATGGTATGTCGTACGTACGCATGAACATTGTTTCCATTTTTATTTTCAAATTGAAAAATTGAAAGCAAATGAAATATATTTATATAAATATATAATGTAATTCTAGTTTAATTATTATTTAAAATATATCACAAATCATCAATTAACACATCCTTTGTACATTCCATGTAGTGTTTGAAGGAATCCCTTCTCTTGGAGGAGGTGGTATTCCAGACTTCTCTAAATGAAATTATCATATTTACACCAAATTGAAAGTATAAAGAGATGTGTTTTAAAATTTTAAATTAATAATAAATAAATATTAAATATAATATAAAAAAATAAAAACATAGTTTCTATAATAGTTTCAACCTTGAGAGGTAGTAATGGAAAAATAAATGATTATTGTTTCATGAGGCAGTACACTGTTACACCCGTAATCAATATCTTTGCTAACCATTAGAGGGAAGTGTGTGTATGTTTAGGTTAAAACCATATCATAAAAATATATTATTATATTTATGATAATTTAATTTTTACACATTTATGGAATAACTAGATTTTTTGTGGTGGATAATGTACATAACATAAAATAACACAAGGAAGAATTTACCTCTTATTTTGGTAACTCTATTTGTTTTGCACAAAAGCGATCTGTTGGATTGATTTAATTGAAAGAGTATTATTAAAGGATTAGGTTAGGTATGTTTAGAAGATATTTTTTAATATATTTTTTTAATACATAGTGGAATGATAGTTGTAAGGAAGTGGAGGGAGGTGAGGTTATTTTATTATAGAGGAGTGACACTGATGTAAATATTTGAATGTAGAAGTCCACCATTGTTCTTCATGTGTTATGTGGATCCAATAATAAAAAAAATTCAAAAAAAAATTGTTATAGGTCATAAAAGTTTCTATAAATTGGACCATATATATGTTTATAGGTAGTATTGTGTCTTAAATTGTATGTTAATTCTATTGATAAGATAAATTTTATTTTAATCATTGTAATTATTTTTGATCAATTTCACTAATAGTTTTGGTGAAAAACTTATTTGACCATATTATACATTATAAATTATTTTTATTACAAATATGGAATCAATTTTTCCAAATTAGAACCATTTAATTTAAAGAAATAAATACAAATTTAATCCCATATTTAGGTTAGCAATGTGTAGTTTTTAACATAAAAATATTCAAAAGGATTCTATGTTTTTATATTCAATATAAAATTAATATTTATTCCAATGGCCAAATATTTGGTTGATCTAAAAAAATATGATTTAATTAATTTTTTTAATATAATTATAATATCATATAACCGTGTAAATAAAGTAGACAGAAATCCATTCTGAATTAAAATTCAGTATTTTTAACTATTCAACCAAAAATAATGTTTCAAAAAAATCCAAAAAATTCACCCTATGATAATTTATACATTATAAATTTATAAAATTAAGTTTATTATATAAAATAATTTTTAAAAATGTGTATAAATTTAATTTTAATACTTTTTAAATATGGAAATTAAAAGCAGTTTATTTGAGAAAATGAAATTTTTATATATGTATGGTCTTTACATAAAATTATATATTTTGTTATCAATTGTTTTTATTTATATAAAACCATTATAATAAATTTTTTAATTTTTTTTAATATTATTTATAATTATATGTTTAATATATAGGTTATAATTATCTCTTTTAACTAATTATAATTATAAAATGATGTTTTGTACAAACTTAGTGTTGCATGTAATGTATGCCATGCCTGTTTTGTGTGTAACGTATTCCCAGTTAATGTTAATTGTAGAAAAGATAACATTAATTTTTAGTGTAGTGCATGAATACCTATGTGTTTCATAAAATTCAAGCCAGACATAGTGTTTCTATAAAATAATCAATTTTCAGTGTAGAGTGAAATGAAAAATATCGTAAATAATATATGAATTTGAAAAATCATTTCTCAAAATCACGGAGTGTTACATTATACCCCATGTAAAATTATATTTCCCCATAAAAATAGATATGGGATATTTATGGTTTAATATTTGATGATTCAATCATAGAAACCCCCATTGTGAGAATGAAAACCAAACATTCCTTAAGAATGGGAAATACTTAACCATAACTGTTACCCACGGTAACACAAAAATTAGATTACACATTTTAGAATATATGTTTGTATTGAAAATTGGACATAGAGTAATACATAAATATATATTATTAGGGATTAAGGTCATAAATCATTAAAAATTAATGATCACAGAAATTTTTAGGGGATCAATGTCATAATTCAATGATGATTTATATTCCCATATTTCAATAAAAAAATATGGTATTAGGAAAACATTTTTGTGATATTTATCCTATTTTTGACTAAATATTTTATTGATCAAGAAGGTAAAAAAATATACATTCTTGATATATTTATATTAAAAATTAATTCTTTTGTATGAATTTAACTATTTTTAATTCATCCATTACCTCAAGAAATAGATATCTAAAAAGTAACTTCGATGAATAAAGCACTAAAATAAAATTTAACAGCTATTAAGGACCATAAAATAATTAAATGTAAAAAAAAATACTATAAGTATTAATAAATATAAATAGAGTTAATAAATTAATATATAATCATAAAACATAACACTATTATTCCATCATAAATAATTTTTCATCATAAGTAATTATATATTATCCAGGATATCACGTAGGCTAGTGGTAGACATAAAACCATTATCATTTGATGGTCATGGGTTCAAGACCTGTAACCTAGCCAGAAATGATTACTTTTCACCCAACATACATGATTTCATTTTCAAAAACCACACTAATATAATTTACTAAAAAAATATTTTAGACATACATAAAAAAGTATATTAACTAAATGGCCTTTTTACAAATGTTTTTAAAACAATATCAATAAACAAATAATTCCTCTAAGTTTTATCATAAAATGTTCATGAACATTTAAAATTAATAACCTTATAAAAGATGAAAATCCCAAACAATGGAAGGAATGTCATGAAAAAATCTTATCATTGACACTACATATATCATAAAATTCAACATGGTTGAAACATTTCAAACATATGATTGCCCTCATTGTTTTTTAATTTAAAATGAGGTAATATCTTGAATGACAATAAATACTTATTAAAAAATGATTTTTAAATATAAAAATATATATTAGATCAACTTCATAAATCCAAAAATGCTATAATTATCATCAATGATAGCATAAAACACTAGTGGACAAGTCCCTACTTACTTCCAAGTTAATCATAACCATCCAAAAAAAGAAATCATAATCAATGTATCATTATCAATATTAATTATCATTACATAAATAACACATTATGGTTACCCTAACTTATTAAGAATGTATCATTTCTATTAAATTCATTTTCCTGAACATCAGAAACATTCAACATAATCATTAGCGAAAAACATATACTAGAAAATCCTTATATTTTTTAGAGTTCATATAACCAAATTATTGAATATGAAATAAATAAATAAAAATTATTATTCTATTTAATCAATATTTCAGGTGAATAATATCTCATACTATTACATAATACCTCTTTCAATTCACATTTCATCAATAGTTACATCAACAGAAACAATATAAATATTACTCGCACTACATTGATGATTCTCTTCACAAGAGTTCTTCTTAGGACATTGAGTTTCATAGTGACCGTTTATTTCCCACATAAAAAACATATCCTCTAATTATTCCATAGGTAGGTAAATATTATCATCCATTTTTTTAACCAAACTCTTCATTATTCCCTTGCATACATATTATTTGTGTCCTTCTTTTCAATAGTAAAAACATCATCTTGTTCATCTAAGACATTAAATTTGGTGATTAGGGATCATCAAAAAATATTTCACTCCAATAATAATCCAACTTCACTTCCCATCCAACAATTTTCCATCACATTCGTTGTTAATAAATTTCCTTCTAGTTAAAGTCATTGAGTTAAACTAGAATCTTTGTGTGAGAATTATATTACTTATCCAAAAACCACATAGTCATGAAAGGAATTACATAATTGATTTTAAAATAATGACATCATCTATATTAAATGAAACTCTAGGTTCATCCTAGTTTGTTTATAGATAATATATATTTAAATTCATCATGATGGTTCCCGAATAGTTTGTGGTTTCACAAATCATATCCCTAGGGAGTGTCAAACAAGGTGTACTGGAAGGACAGTTGTTGGGTATAGATTACCCTGAGTCGGCTTAGAATATTATTCCCATATCATATGCTTCCTAACTCATCACATTTAATCACAAAGTATATTTAAAAAAACTAAAAAAAATTTAATACATTTATTACATACCAAGAACATTTAACGGTCTATGTTTTGGAGAATTAGATACATGCTATAAGACATATCCAAACATGAAAAATAATATGAAATGAATTAATGTATATGGGAATGAACCTCCCTTAGTGAAATAAAAATCATAAGATAATTCACTACATATGTGAAAAATAAATTAAAAAGATAAGGAAATCAATTATTTATTCCAACAAGGGGTTTTTTAAATAAATTTGATGTACTTTTTAAAATATTCATTTTAAAATAATTTAAAAAATAAATTTAGAAATATAATCTGAAAATATTAATGAAATTAAATATACCTTTAAGTACTATAACACTTTTTAATATTCATACATTAAAAAATAAAAGTAATCATATTCCAATGATTTACAGAAAATAATACTCATGCTTCTGAAAAAACTTATAGGCCACTTGATACGTTTAAGGGTCTATGGGGCCTACCTAATTTCCAATTTTTGGGTTAAATCTCCCATTATAGACCATATTTATAATGATATAGAGAAAAATTTATAATCTAATTTAACCTTGGTATATATATTTTTTCATTGTTCTTTAGTTTTTCTACATTAAAAACAAAGGCCACATATACTAACAAATAAATTTATAATTAACAATTAATTAATATTGATTCTAATAAAATGGAGTTAACAGATTTCGCCAATTTTCCTCAAACACTGAATGTTATTAATATTCCCACTTTAAATATACTTAAAAATAATGTCCCTAGTAAATATAATTCAATATATATATATATGCAACTAATAAATTATAATTATTGCTTGATATGTCATGTAAAATGATTATGTCCTTACCTTATACATGTTAAGACATTCATTTATGTATAAATAATATGCACACATGAAATAATATGTTTTATTTAGAATTTTCTAATCATATGATAATATATATTATTTATATTAAAAAGTTACACATGAAATATTAATCATAACATTTTTGTCTTATCTCATGGAGATTTCATTTACAAAAGATACAAATTAATCTAAGGATTATAAATAATTCATTTTAAAGTAAACAATTTTATGTAATAAATTTTCAGTAATTAATTGGATGTAATCATTAACAAAATAATGTTTTATTACCATTTATGAATTATTTTTTTATAATACGTCTCATTAAAACATTAATTCCTTCCAAATAAAGTAGAAAATAAATGATTAATCCATTTTAATTGATGTAAAATATATATATATATATTAATTATTGTAAATTTCACATAATTGATAAATTATAAACATGATCAATCCATTTATTGATATAATTAAACAATCCTCTTACAAAAAATGATAGGTTTAGAATAAATTAGAAATTCTTAAACCAAATTAAAATAGGAAAATATATATACATCTATAACTCTCTATATCAAGAATATTTTGATGTAATTAAATTAAAACCCTTAAATTATGTTATACAATTTAGAAGAATAAAATAAAAAATATAGTTTTATAAATTGTAAAACACAAATAAATATAGATAGATTTATTGATCAATATATATATATATATATGAATATATTTATTTATAGATTCAACATAAACTAATAAAAAATAAATTACATCCTTACAAAATAAATTTCATCAGGAAAATAAATAATAAATACCTTACTATAATCATCATATGATCTCTTATTCTTGATGGAAGACTCATTCCCTCAATATTCATTCACACAAGGTTTTCAACATAATGTAAGATGCATGAAGGTCATGAAGTGCCTTAAACTAGGCATGTAGCACGTCAAACATGGTGTGTAGAAAAAAGGGTCAAATATATGTATTATTTTAAAATCATTTTCAGAAATCTGTAATTGGAATAATTAATTTATTTTTACTTCATACACAAGGATTGTTTTAAAAGATCCAAAAACATGAGTTACATTTTTTATTAATCATGTCAAACCCTTTTCCAGTTTTTTAATTGATTTGTTTTGGCATTTTTCATGGATGATAATTACTTACTTTTCTATTCATATTGTGTTCTCTCTTTTCCTTTCTCGACTCAAGTATTTAGCTCTTTTTAATATTTTTATCTCTTTTTTTTCTTGTATCATTACTAATACTTTATAATCATTACTAATTTTTCATTATTACTAAATTATCTACAAAATTATAAATTCATTTTATTTTATTTATTATATAATTTTCTTTACAAAAAACATCCATATAATGTTTTTTAACCTTTTTAAATCACATTTTATAATCAATTTCCCTCAATTTTTTGTTATTTTGTTTGATGAAAACATATAATTTTTTACAATAATTTGAATTTATACACACATATAGATATATATATATATGGTTTGTTTTTTTACCAATATATATAGTCATTTATTCATTTTTTATTATATTAATATAATTTTATAATTTTATAATATAATAAACTGATAAAAACAAAAACATAATATAATTTCTCAAAAAATATATTATAAAAAGAATAATAAAAAAATTTACTTCCAAATCATCTTTAAATTTTAATTATAATTACTATGACAATTATTAAAATCGATATATATATTTGTTTCATTAAATACTTGTAAAATGTAATCAATTTATTTTAAAAAAATTATTAATTCAAAAAATATATTCTAAAGAAAAAATCCTCTAAATATATTTATTTTAAAATATCCATATTATTTAGTTTATACACAATTAAAAAAATTAGTATTTATTTAAAATTTTAAATAAAAATATTTTTATCACAAAATTATAAAATATTAAAATCATTAAATTTAAAAAAAAATCATTAAAATATATATATTTTTAGACATTTTAAAAAACATTTATTTAAAAAAAATTATATTTCATGAAATGTAATATTTTATAATTTTGAAAACAAACATTTTATTATTACACAAAGTAATTTAGTTTAATAAATTATTTAATTAAAAAAATTATATTAAATTATAAACAAATTAAATACATAAATAAAATAAATATAATTTTTAAATTTATTGTGATGTAACATTATTCACCCCTTAAAAATAATTTCCCCCCTCACAATTCATTATTTTAAAAAAAATAATTCCACATTTCTCTCTTTATAATTAAAGAAAACTGGGACTATTATACTTTTCTCCATTACTGCTTAGACAACAACAAGAACTATTCAAAGTTGTCTAAACTATTACACTAATACTAAATATAACACCCTAAGCATGTGCATCCGGGCTCAACATATATAAATGTTGTGTATATAATTTATTTAAATGAAATGAACAAATACACAATAATTATAACATACTAGGAAAAATTACTGGTCTTGGTTTTTGAAAATTAGATACATTCCAGACAACTTATCAAAATTGTGCAAAATAAAATGAAAAAAATAAAAGGTTCTAAGCTTTTTAATTCCTATGTTAAATACAAATCAAGAGGTAATCCCCTAAACTTGTGAAAAAAAATTCATTCCTATTAAAAAAACTCTAAGGTCACTTGATATGATGAAGGTTGTATAGGGCCTACCCACTTTCTGTGGGATGGGTTCACTCCCCTATTCCCTACCATATTTACAACGTTGATGCGCTATATTGTATGAAAACATTTTAGTCATAGTATATATATACAATCATTTCTCATTGGGATTTATAATATTAAAGCAATTAATACATATTATAACAAATAATATTACAATTATAACTAAATTTAGATACCTTCTAACAAATTGGACTAACCGAAATTTTCAACATTTCATAAATACATTGAATGTTATTAAAATGCTCACATAAAACCAACATAAAAACAAATTCAATGATAAATATTAATTAATAAACATATATATGCAATTAATAAAACTTAATACATTAATTATATGCCATGTATTATAGATTATATGCATACCATATAAAAATAATGTCATTCATGAATGTATAATGATATGGACACATGAAATGATTGGTTTTATTTAGAATTGGGATATAAAATGATAAAATTTATTATATATAAAATATAAACATAAAATATTTATATCTAGAAGATTATATTATATCATAGGGATTTAATTAATGAAGTGTACAAATTATACTATGAAATCTAAAGCATGAAATTTAATCTAAATAATTTGCAGTAAATAATTTAATGTCAATTATTTCATTTAAACAATAAAAAATCAATGTTATGTCATTATTTATAAATAAATTGATTATGAGATAACTCATTAAAACATTAATTCCTTGTATATAAATTTCAAAATATAATATTAATCTTTTTTAAATTATATAAACTTAAATACATCAATATGCATATATATTTATATATATAGACATATATATATATAGATATATATATATATATAGACATATATATATATAGATATATATATATATATATATATATATATATCACTGTAAATTTAACATAATTGATAAATTGAAAACATGATCAGTCCCTTCAACAAATTGAAATAAACGCCCCTTTTACATAGAGTGATATGTATAAAAACATATTAAATTAGTACATAAAATGAAAATGGGTAGATATATATATAGATATTTAAATAAATCATATTTGGATGGAATAAAATTAAAACAACTTGAATATTTTATAAAATATATATGAAAGAAAAAAACATATATAAATTAAAAAAACAAAAAAGAAATGAATAGAAATATTGTTAAATATATATGTATACACACCCACACACACACAAGGACATATATATATATATATATATATATATTTAGTTTAAACATAAACTGATCAAAAAATATATTAACCCTCATAAAATAATTTGGAACTTGAAAATAAATAGTAAATCCCTTAATATTATTTAATGAACAAATCTTATTATTTATGGAGGTATCATTCATTGTCAATTCTATCACTCAATGTGTTCACACTAATGAATGATGCAAGAAGGTCGTGCCGTGAATTGAAATGGGATTGTAACACCTGAAACATGGTGTTCAAGGTTTGTAGTGATAAGGTTCATAAATATATAATTTTATTTTAATGATTTTTATGAATGCTAAAACCAGAATAGTTTATTATAGTATTGGTTTAAAAACCAGTTTTTTTTCAATGGATCCAAAAACCAGAGTTTCATTTTTTTATTAAATCATGTCAAAACCTCATCATCTTTTTTATTAATTTGTTTTAGTGTTTTTCGAGGTTTATAATTACTCTCTTTCCTATTCAAATTGTTTCCTCTCTATTCCTTTCTCACCTCATGTATCTGATTATTATTTTTATTTATCTCTATTTTGTTTTTTATATAATCATCGTTACTAATGAATCATCACTCTAACTTTACCATTATTACTATTTTATCAACATTATTATATCTTTATATTATTATTTTATATTATAATGTTTTTATAAAACATCAATATCATTTTTTCCATCATTGTGACTCAAATGTCTTAATCATTTCTCTCAATTTTGTTGTTGTTTTGGTTATCAAATGATATGAATATTTATAAAACTTGTAGAATTTATATGGATATATTAATTTTAATTATTTTTTAGGATATATATATATTTATTTATTAAATTCAAATAATTATATATTTTTATAAAAGCCAAAATTAATAAACATAAAAGCATAATATAATTTTATATAAAATATATTATAAAAATAAAAATTATCATATTTTTTTAAAAAATATTTATCATTAATTATTATTAATTTTATTATCAGTATTATTTAAATTTTAAAAAAATTATTATTATCAGAATTTTATTATTTCAAAACAATGGTTAATTTTTAATTATAACTAGTATACTAAATATAAAATTAGATATATATACATATTTAATTACATATGTGTAAATTGTAATCAATTTAGTTATCAAAGAAATTTAGTAATCCAAAACACATATTTTTTAAATAATAATTATGAATACGTATAATTATTGAAATAAAAAATTAAATAAATTAATACCACATTTAAAAAATAGTATTTTCTGTAATTTTAAATCAAAATATTTCTGGGGAAAAATAATAACATATTAAAAACATTAAATATTAAAAAATACATTGAAATAAAGAATATATATATATTAACATATATGGAAAAAAGTAATTAACGAAAATAATATTTTATGAAAAGTAATATTTTATAATTTTCAATGAAAAAATATTTTCATTAGACTAAATATTTTAGGGTTTTAAATGTTTTAATTTCAAATTTACTCTTCTAAATTATAAAAAAACACACAATTAAAATATATTTACTTTATGAATTTATTAGGATGTTACATAGAATATAATGTTAGAGTTCTCATTCTTATGTATATCTGTGAAGGAGCCACATATACTTATTGTATCCAAAGAGTGATTTTCTTCTAAGAAACTAGTCACCCTATCTATTACAAAAATTCCAAGTCACATTCCTATATATTCCCTTATCCTTATACTTTTCTATTGGCATGTCCTTAGGGTTATAAAAAATGCTTTTCTTATCTTAGATTGAAATGTTTATATAATACCTTGATCTATTATTATCATCAGATACCCTCACCATTAATTCATTAACATTTCATAAACTCTATATAATACTTAAAATATTATACAAATAGAGGCCCAAAGACAGTAATATTAAAGTGCCTTTGGAAACATGGAAACAAAAAAACTACTACCCCTATGAGCTACATCAACTAAATCTAGGTTCTTCGTTACTGTAACCCTTATTAAACACATCATTAATAATACATATCATCATAACTTGGGGGATGGAAACATGAAAATGGGTGAGATCAGGTGCTCAGTAAAGGTAAACATTAGAGATACGTAAACATGATCATGACCATAATAGTATGAGAACATGATCATGAATATATAATATCTTAACCAAAATATAAAAGAAAATAAACATGAATCATGGAATAGATCTTGTTAGTTCATAAGATATATATTATAAAGAAATAAATAACATAATCCATGAAAGTATAACATTTGAATAAAACATAGAACATTGGCAGACATGTAAGAATATATATTGTTTCCCATAGTAGTGAATGAATTTCTAAAATAAATGAAACAATTTAATAATACCTAAGGATATTATGAATGAATATTGGATAAGAAACTTCAAGAGTGTCATTAAGATATGGATCATAATATTTCATCAAATTATGAAAAAACATAAACAATCTCAAAAATAAATGATATTGTTTTCATAAACTCTTATGACTTGGTAACATGTGAGAATACACTCTTTGTAAGAAAATAAAATAAAATAAATATTAAAATATCATGAAAATAAATAGATTAATGTTATAAATGGACCGTTATAATATAAGGACCCAGCCTTAAACATTATATAATATTTAATTAAATAATAAATTCACATTGAGGATCTTTTCAGTTTTAGATTTTTATAGAATTAATACATAACTATTGCATCTAAAAAGATTACAAGTTAGAAATTTCTACACAATTTTCATTTTTTCATAAAATAAAACTCTTGAAAAACAAGTCATGTATAGTTCCATGTTTTAGACAACATAACTTTTCCTTGATCCCATCCTTGACCCTATTCATCTCTATGTCCTGTGAAAACATTTCAAAACTTGGGATGAGCTAAAAAGGATCAGTAAGGGTTATAAAACAATGAATGAAAACTTTTGTTCATAAATACATACAAAACATGAACTCTTTTACATACCTCATCAAATCATAATATTTATGAAAGACACATTGAAATTATAAATCATAAAGGTAACTTTCAGCATCCATACCAAACTTACATTGTAGCTATCACAGCTACATAAAGAGTTACTTTAGAATACCCATCATAGTATATTCCACAAATCTCTTAGGAGAAACATTCAAATTTACCTCCATCATGTTACCTAATGCATTTTAGAGATATCTCAGGCTCACCCACCGTAGGTTTATCACGAAACCACCCATATACTTAAATAATTCCCAAAACCATAACATGATCTTAACACATAACATAAGCATAAAGGAAAGATAATATTTCCACATTGTAATAATAAGATAAAATTTCAAGATATAGAAATAATAAATCCATTCTCAAATTCATTTTCAATACCAAAATACGTAAAATGAGTATATGGTGTTTATTTTTCCTTTTAAAAACATTCTAGCTTGTTATGGAATCCAAAGATCAAATAATACTTCCGGCGGCGGAAAGGTCATTGTCACCGCTTACGTAAAAAAGAACATTTTCTTTCATTTAGTAAATGCTTCGTATAAAAGGATTCCCTTTGAATGAAATTAAAATTCAAAGGTGTTTATACATCGTATAAAATAAAATCGTGTATTAAAATACAATAAGCCTCAATGAAAGGACATTGAGACGAAGTCCCTTACCTCGTGTCCGACTTGACCCATTCGTTCTTTAATATCCTGAATAATAAACTAAAGTTATTTTCTAGTTTCTAAAGAACCTTTTTCAAGTTTATTATTCCCTTTATATCAATTATTACCATGTTATAAACATTATGTAATCATTTATGTTAATAACATTCATTTTGATGATATTTGCTACTTTAGTAAAAAAATTAACACCTCATATTTTCAAGTTGTCCATGTGGTCAATAGTTCATTATTTCCAGAATTATATTCATGATTTTGATATCATATATATCATATATATCCATTATATACATTTTTTTATAATATTACATAACATTTAGAGGTTAGAAATGAAATGCACCGTTTATTGAGACGGTAAGCCGTATGTACGAATGAACACTACTTTCATTTATATTTCATATTTTAATGGGAATAATCCATAATGATAAATAGTTGTATTATAATTATAGTATAATATAATATATAATATCATTAACTTCATCCTTTATACATCCCACATAAGGCATTAACAAATCAAATCACTTTGAGGGGGCGGTAGTCCGCACATCCTCAATTGAGATTATCATATTTACCCACTTTGGAAACCATAAAGGACTGATATAAAAGGTAATTACATGAGTATAAGGAAATGATAAACATAATATATATCATATATATATATATACATTTATATCATAATGGACCCCATGAGAGTCGGTCAGATGTAATTTAACAATCATCGTTTCATGAGGCGTTAGTTTTCCATCCATAGAAACATTATGTTCTTCATCCGTTAGATGGAGGTGTGTGTATGTGTAGTTCAAATACATATCATAACAACATAATAGTATATTGAGGATACTGTTGTTGTTACAAAATAAAGGAATAGAATGATTTTAGGGGTTGGAGAAGTAAAATAAAAGAAACGAATTTAAGAGAAAATGTTACCTTTAATTTGTGTAACTCCCTTTGGTTTGAACCAAAGGACTTATTGAAGTGCCTTATGCCTATGTTAAGGCTTCTAGAGGTAGGATAGGAATGTAGGGAGATTCATTGGGCAATTTTTTTACGAGCCAAATGTCTTGAGAGGTGTGAGGAATTGGATAGAAATGGTTTCCTTTTATAAGGGAGAGGGGGGGCTCTTTAAGAATGTGTGAAACCATTATTTTATTATATAATGACATTCAGTTTTTAATGGTCCAAAAATCATTAAAAAAGTATTTAAGATGACTCAGGGTCGAAATAAAATCATATTATCATAATTGGACATGTTTTGGATAATATTTTAATCATTATAATCTTATTTATTTAAATCATTTAATAATGAGGTAAATAATGCATCATTATTGTGTCGTAAATAATTTAATTTATTTGATGTCTAAAAATTATAAACAACATACCATCATGTAGGAAATTTTTTATCTCTCTGATTAATATTTATAGACTAAAATATGACTTTTATAACACCATATAAAAATTAATTACTAATCAATTTTTGTTAATGTCAATTTTGTCTTCATATTAAATTAATTAATCTAAATTGTCATTATCACTCCCAAGTGGCTCAATGATGTCCCAAAATCGACCCAAAGATACCCATGGTCGTAAATGACTCAAAAAATAAGGTTAGAACAAATGTGAAGGTAATTATGAATTATTATAACATTCTTTTTACCTTGAATTACCTTATTTACCTTTACCTGCGGTAAATTAAAGTCAAAAGTTACTATTCACCAAAAATTATTTTCATCTTAATGAACCACATTTTACTTCTTGATAACAACCATGGATATCGGATTTTTTAAATTCAATTCACAAAAGTGGTAAAATTTCATTTAAATGAAAAAGTAATTTTTTTAACTACCACTAAGTTATTTCACTATTCATCAAAAATTGATGTTTTTTAGAAAAATACCAAAAATTCAGCCTATTCATTATTTGATATTCCAAATTAAAAAATGATGACTATTTTTCCAAATTCAAAACATATAAGTGGAATTAATTAATTTTTAAATTAATTCTCGTTATCAAAACAGATAGCGTGTTTTTAAGAAAAATTATAACTATCAAAAGATTGATACTTGTTTATGTCCCATTTCAAAGTGAAATTAATTCCAATGACCAACATTGGATTAAATGGTAAAAATATATTTTAATTTCACTTTAAAAACAAATAAAAAAGAGATTCTAGGCATATAAATAAATTATATTAAAAGGAACTTTTGAATTAAGATAAAGTATTTCTCACTATTCATTAAAAAATGAACTTTATCAGCAAAATACCAAAAAAATTACCCAAAGTAAAATTTGATGTCCCAATTCTGATGAAGGATTTTATTTGTTCAATTAGAATGTATTAAAGTGACCAAACCTATATTTAAAGAGGTTTCTCTATTAAATGGTGCTAAATCATCCTTTTAATGTACATAATGCTAAAAATTAGATTCATTCGCATTTTAAACCACTAACTTTTTATTGGATAAGGTAAATACATTTAACAATAATGTATAACCATATTGTAGTTCTTTTCATTCATTACCACCAATACAACAACTACGAGTTAACTACCATTTATAATAATAATATTATATTATTAGTGTGTAACGAAAGACTCAAAAGAAACCCATTGTTGCGTATCGGGTACACTATCGAACAAAGAAACCCTTTAAAAGTGAAATTAATATTTAATTCACAAATGTTAATAAATATGAAATATGTATTATTCTTCATTTAACTGGGATGTTACATCCTTCCCCCCTTTTTGGAATTGCGTCCTCGCAATTTTTATTCACTTATGAAAACAAGTGGGGGTATTTATCCCTCATTGCATTTTCAGATTCCCACGATGACTCTTCAACCATATGGTTTTTCCACAAAACCTTCACCTGGTGAATTACCTAATTCCGCAACACCTTCTCTCTATGGTCAAGAATCTGAACTGGTTGTTCTTCATAAGAGATATTCTCTTCTAGCTGAACTACCTCTCGGATCAAAACATGAGATGGATCTGAAATATACCTTCTCAAAATCAAAACATGAAAAACATTGTGTACCTGGGATAAACATGGAGGTAATGCCACTTTGTACACAACTGATCCAACATTCTCTAACATTTCATAAGGTCCAATGAACCTTAGACTCAACTTTCCCTTCTTAACAAAAGGCAACACACTTTTCCATGGAGAAACGTTTAAAAAGACATGATCACCTAACTCAAAGAAAAGATACTTCCTCCAGTAATCTGCATAACTT
The DNA here is from genome assembly GCA_963277665.1 of Viscum album. Classification (NCBI taxonomy): domain Eukaryota; kingdom Viridiplantae; phylum Streptophyta; class Magnoliopsida; order Santalales; family Viscaceae; genus Viscum; species Viscum album. The sequence continues at coordinate 288,761,325 of OY728138.1, forward strand.
TTCTATCTTCTCTGAGCTGTTCTCATATGATTTTGAATCAACTAAACTTTCTCTGCCATATCTTCTACCAATTCTGTTCCCATTGGTTTCCTTTCACCTACTTCATCCCAGAATGATGGAGTTCGACAATTCCTTCCATATAATGACTCAAATAGAGCCATCTGTATACTGGAATGAATTCTATTATTATAAGAAAATTCAACCAAAGAAAGATGTTGGTCCCAACTACCCTGGTAATCCATCGATCGAGCATGTAAAAAAACCTCCAATGTCTGAATTGTTTGTTCTAAATACCCATCTGATTGAGGATGAAAAGTTGTACTGAAATTTAATTCAGTAACCAATGACTTCTGATGGTCGTTCCAAAAGTTATAAATGAACCTTGGATCACGATCAGACACAATGGAGAGGGGAACTCCATGCAACCTAACTATCTCTTTCACATACAACTGAGCAAGTTGATATAGAGACAAAATATCTCTAATAGGAAGGAAATGTGCAGATTTAGTCAATCGGTCAACTATAACCCAGATTGCATTATTAGATCGAGATGTCTTTGGTAATCCCACAACAAAGTCCATGGGTATATTTATCCATTTCAACTATGGCACCGGTAAAGTCTGAAGCATTCCTTTGGGTAACTATCGCTCTTCTTTAACTTGCTGACAAGTCAAACTCTTCATAGTAAAATCAACAATATCTCTTTTTATTCAATCCCACCAGTAAACTAATGGAAATATCTGTACATCTTCGTACTTCCAGGATGAACTGAAAATGGAGAACAATGATTTTCACATAACAACTCATTCTTCAACTGTAAATCACAAGGCACACATAATATCTTTCCAAATCACAAAACACAATCATTATCAACGTTAAAATCAGGCAACTTACCCTTCTGAACAAACAAAACCATTTTCTGCAACTCACTGTCTTCCTTCTACACTTTCTTAATTCTATATTATAGAGATGATTTCCCTGACACCTAAAACAAAACAGAATAATTTCCTTCACCAACAACTTCTATGTCATAATTCATCAAATCAAAAACCAATGGATCTTGTTCCAAATATAACATGGTTAGTGAAGTATTACTTTTTTGACTCAAAGCATCAGCCACTTCATTATCTTTTACGGATGGTAATGGATCGTGAAATCATAATCCTTGATTAATTACAACCATCTCATCTGACTCATGTTCAATTTATTTTTATTGAATATATATTTTAAAAATGTTTTATCAATATATATTTTACACTTCCCTCCATACTAATGATGCCTTCAAAATTTTAAAGCAAAAACAATAAGAATATAATTCCAAATAATGTGTAGGGTAACTTAACTCATGTGGTTTAAACTGACGTGAAGCATAAGCAATTACCTGATCATTTTTCATTAGTACACAACCCAGTCCTTTAAACAAAGAATCACTGTAGATAACAAACTCACCTTTTTTGGAAGGCAGTGCCAAAACTGGAGCATTGACCAATCATCTTTTCAATTCATGAAAACAATCATCACATTCTTTTGTCCAGATGAACATAACACCTTTTTGAGTTAACTTAGTCATTGGACTAGATAATCATGCAAAATTTTCAACAATCATCCGGTAATAACCTACCAAACAAAGAAAACTATGAATCTCAGTTATATTTTTGGGTCTTGGCCATTCTTCAACAACATTCGTTTTAGCACGATCAACAATTATTCCATTTTTTGAAACACTGTTACCAAGGAAATAAATTTGATGTAACCAAAACTCACACTTTCGGAATTTACCACAAAGTTTCTTTTATTTTTAGTTTTTCAAGACAACCCTTAATTGACTTTCATGTTCCTCCATACTTTTGGAATGAACCAAAATATCATCAATGAACACAACAAAAAACTTATCCAAGAACCCATAGCAAATTCTATTCATAAGATCCATGCATAAAGTAGGTGCATTGGTTAATGCAAAACGCTTAACTTCAAATTCATAATGGCCATATCTAGTACGAAAAGTGGTCTTCGGAACGTCTACTTCTTTTATATTCAACTGATGGTACCCCGACCTCAATTCAATCTTTGAAAAATATTGAGCTCCCTGGAGATGATCAAACAAATCATCGATATGAAGCATAGGATACATATTCTTGACAATAATGTTATTCAATGCTCCAGAATCAATGAAAAGGCTCATTGAACCATCGTTATTTTTAACAAACAAGACAGGAGAACCCCATGGTGATGTTCTAGGTCGAATGAAACCTTTATCTAATAACTCCTTCAATTACTTCCTTAACTCTAAAAGTTCAATTTCATCCATTTGATAAGGGGGTTTTGAAATTGTCTTAGCCTCAGGAACTAAGTGAATATTAAATTCAACTTCTCGATCAGGTATAATAACGAAAAACTCATCAGAAAAAACATCAAGGTACTCATTTACCACTGGCACATCATTAATCTAAATAGTTCCTTTTTTTTCAACAATATGTTCAAGGTAAAATTCATTTCCATATTTTACTAGTTTCTTACCTTCCCGATATCTTATCAACGGCAGGGGTTCATTTTTTTATACATACTAAAAAGATTTCGGAAAAGAAACCACTTTAGATTTGTAGTCAATCTTAGCAGGATAAACAAAAAGCCAATCCATGCCCAAAATAAGATCGAACTCCACTAGAGGAAAAACAATAAGGTTTACAGGTAGATTCTTTCTACACACAAGGAAATGAATGTTATTATATTTTCTTTTTGTCTCAACATTTCCTCTAGGTGTTTTTACCATAAGTTCAGAATTCATATCTTGATATGTATTTCCCAATTTACTATAAAACTTATGAGAAATTAAAGAATGTGTAGACCCTGAATCAAAAAACACATTGGTATAATCTGAACAAACAAACAGTGTGCCTGATAAAACTTCATTTGATGGCCCAACATCTGCTGAAGTAGATGAAAAATATTTCACCACCCCTTTATACTTTTATTCTAGTTTCATTCCTTTGAGTTGAGTTCTTTGTTGGACACACATTTGCATAATGACCCATTTCATTGCACTTAAAACATTTTACTGACTGTAAATCAAATTTTGTCTTACCACTACCTTGATATTTTTCTGTGCAATTTCGAGCCTTATGTCCTATCTTACCACATAGGTAGCACTTACAATAATTTGAATGACATTCCCCAGCATGATTTTTACCACAATTTTCACAAACTATAAACATTAGTTTCTTACCATCAGACGTTTTTGAAGAGTTCTTCCTTTTCGCCTACCACCTCAACCTCTTATTCTGTTGTTTGTCAAAGAATACATGATCATCCGTAAACTCCATTTCCACCTTCTCCTCACAATGAAAAAAATTTCATAAGTTTTGAACTTACGATAAGAAAAATCCCTTTGATAATTTGGCTTTAATCCTGAGTAAAAATGTTTGATTTTACTATCAAGATATCATATCAAATTTGTAGCATAACTTACCAGTCGAGTGAATTTTTCTTCATAAGCATCCACTGAGTCATCCTCCTACCTCAATTCTAGGAATTTTTTTTCCATCCCAAGAAGAATCAAATTAGGAAAATATTTCTCAAGAGACATACCATTAAACTCATCCCAATAGAGAGCATTAATATCCTCACTATCACTGATATTTTTCACCATCGACCACCACTCATCAGCTTCACCTTAAAAATGGTAAACATAAAGACTGACCTTTTGTTGTTCTGAAAAACCCATGACATCAAAAATATTCTCTGGTGATTTAATCCACCCTACATCTAGAGCAGGGTCAGATGACCCTCTGAATGATGGAAGATGTTTCCTCATGAAATTCTCCACTATTGACATGTTCCTCTATGATTGATCTGGTTGATCTCGTACATGGATACCACCACCATTTATGGTCTAAGTCAACTGTGCCATCACTGCTACAAACTGTTCAGTTCCGATTCTGACCATCTCAGGTTGCATATTTGGAAGGTTGTCTTCCTCTTGATGTCGTCCAAACACAGCTACCCTGTTTCCTCTGTGGAAAATGATTCTGAACACAAAAATATATTAGGCGAAGAAACATGGTAATCTGAAAATTCTATATGATGTCAATATTAACATAAATCACGTTATGGATATTAATTTAACAATACCCTAACACACAATGTTATCTACACCTACCTCTGATACCAACTATAAGGACCTGGCCTTAAACATTACATAATATTTAATAAAATGAATAATTCACATTGAGGATCATTTCAGGTTTAAAGTTTCAGAGAATTAGAACATAACTATTACATCCCAAAAGATTACAAGGTAGACATTTCTACACAATTTCCATTTTTTCATAAAATAAAAACTCTTGAAAAAAGATTCATGTCTAGTTCCATGTTTTAGACATCATGACTTTTCCTTGAACCCATCCTTGACCATATTAAGCTTTATATCCTTTGAAAAAATTTCAAAACTTGGGATTAGCATAAAAAGTTCAATAAGGGTTATAAAACAATTAATGAAAACATTTGTTCATTAATACATACAAAACATGAACTCTTTTACTTACCTCATGAAATCATAATATTTATGAAAGACACATAGAAATCATAAATCATAAAGGTAACTTATGACATCCATACCATACTTACATTGTAGCTATCACAGCTACATATGGAGTTACTTTGGAATACCCATCACAGTATATTCCGTAAATCTCTTAGTTGAAACATTCATGTATACCTATTTCATGTTACCCAATGCATTGGAGAGCTATCTCAAGCTCACCCACCCTATGTTTATCACGGAACCACCCATATACGTAAATAATTCCCAAAAACCATAACATGATCTTAACACATAACATAAGCATAAATGAAAGATAATATCTCCAAATTATAATAATAATATATAATCTCAATATATTGAAATAATAAATCCATTCTCAAATTATTTTTCATTAACAAAATACGTAAAAAGAGTACATGGTATTTATTTATTCTTTTAAAAACATTCTGACTTGTTAAAGAAGCCAAATATCAAATAATACTCGCGACAGCGGAAAAGACGTTGTCGCCCCTTACGTAAAAAAGAACATTCTTTTTTTTTCATTTAGAAAAACGCTTCATATAAAATGATTCCCTTTGAATGTAATGAAAAGTCAAACGTATTTATACAGTGTATAAAAGAAATTCGTGTATTAAAATACAATAAGCCTCAATTAAAGGAGATTGAGACGAAGTCCCTTACCTCGTGTCAGACTTGACCTGTTCTTTATTTAATATCCTGAATAATAAACTAAAGTTAATTTCAAGTTTCTTAAGAACCTTTTTCAAGTTTATTATTCCTTCTATATCAATTATTACCATGTTATAAACATTATTTAATCATTTAAGTTAATAACATCCATTTTTTTCGATATTTGGTACTTAAGGACAAAAAATGAACGCCTTATATTTACAAGTTGTCTATGTGGTCAATAGTTCATTATATCCATAATTATATTCATGATTTTTATATCATATATATCATATATATCCAGTATATACATGATTTTATAACAGTATATAACATTTAGAGGTAAGAAATAAAATGCATCGTTCATGGAGACGGTAAGCCGTACGTATGCATGAACGCTGCTTTCATTTCTATTTCTTATTTTAATGGAAATAAAAAATAATGATACATGTGTATATTATAATTCCAGTATAATATCATATATAATATCATTAACTCAATCCTTTATACATCCCACATAACGCATTAACGAATCAAATCACTTTGAGGGGCGGTAGTCCGTACTTTATCAAATGAGATTATCATATTTACCCATTATGGAAACCATAAAGGCATGTTATAAAAGGGAATTACAGAAGAATATGGAAATAAAAAACATAATATATATCATATATAAATACAGTTCCATCATAATGTCCACCATGAGAGGCGGTAAGATGTAATTGAACTGTCATCGTTTCATGAGGCGTTAGTCTGCAATCCACAAAAAACATTATGTTTGTTCATCTATTAGATGGAAATGTGTATATGTGTAGTTAAAATAATCCTCATAAAAACATCCTAGAATATTTAGGATACTGTTTGTGTCCCAAAAGAAAGGAATAAAACGATTTTAGGGGTTGGAGAAGTAAAATAAATGAAAACAATTTAAGAGAAATTGTTACCTTTAATTTGTGTAACTCCCTTTGGATTGAACCAAAGGACTTCTTGAAGTGACTTATGCCTAAGTTAAGGCTTCTAGGTGGAGGATAGGAATGTAGGGAGCTTAATTGGGAAGAGTTTAGACGAGAAAAATGTCTTGAGCGGTATGAGGAATTGTATAGAAATTGTGTCCTTTTATAAGGGAGAGGAGGGGCTCTTTAGGCAAGTGTGAAAACATTATTTTATTATATTATTATTTTCGGTATCTAATGGTCCAAAAATCATTAATTTAGAATATGAGATAGATCATGGTATAAATAAAATTATCCAATCATTATTGGACATGTTTTGGATAATATTTTAATCATTATAATTTTATTTATTTGAATTATTCAGTAATGAGGTAAATACTGCATCATTATTGTGTCAAACATAATTTAATCTATATGATGTCTAAAATTTATAAAAAAATACCATCATGTAGGAAATATTTTTATCTTTCCAACTAGTATTTATAATATAGAATAGGACTTATATAACACCATAAAAAAATTAATTACTAAGATATATTTGTTAATGTCAATTTTGTCTTCACTTTAAATTAATTAATCTAAATTGTCATTATCACATCCAAGTGGCTCAATGGGGTCCCAAAAACGACCCAAATATTTCCATGGTCGTAAATGACAACCAATAATGTTTGGAAAAGTGTTAAGGTAATTTTGAATAATTATAATATTCTTGTTACCTTGAATTACCCTATTTACCTTCAATCATGGGAAATAAAAGTCAAAAGTTACTATTAAAAAAATTATTTTCATCTTAATGAATCCGATTTTACTTCTTTATAACAACCATGTATGTTGTATTTTTTAAATTCAATGCACATAAGTGGTAAAATTTTATTTAAATGAAAAAGTCAGTTTTTTTTAACTACCACTAAGTGGTTTCACTATTCATCAAAAATTGAAGTTTTTCAAAAAAATACAAAAAAAATCAATACTAAGAATTATTTGATATTCCAAATTCAAAAATTATTTCTATTTTTCAAAATTAAAAACATATAAGTGACATTAACTAATTTTAAAAATAATTCCCGCTATCAAAACAAATAGCGTGTTTTTAAGAAATAATAACTATCAAAAGATTGATACATGTTTATATCCTATTTCAAAATGAAATTAAGTCCAATGACCAACATTGGATTAAATGGTAAAAATATATTTTAATTTCACTTAAAAACAATCTAATAAATAATATATCCATATAAATAAATTAGATTAAAAGGCACTCATGAATTAAAATACAGTATTTTTTACTATTAATTAAAAAAATGAACTTTATCAGAAAAATACCAAAAAATTACCCAAAGTAAAAAAAATGTGATGTCCCCATTCTAAATAAGGATTTTATTTGGTCAATTATAATGTAATAAAGTGACCAAAATTATATATAATAAGGGTTCACCATTAAAAGTTGATAAATCGTCCTTTTAATGTAAATTATGCTTAAAATTATACTCATTCACATTTTATGCCGCTAAATATTTATTGGATAATGTGAAAACATTTAACAATCATGTATAATCAAATTTTAGTTAGTTTCATTCATTCCCTCCAATACAACGACTAGGAGTTAACTAACATTTAAAATAATAATATCATATTATTAGTGTGTAACGTAAAACTTCAAAGAAACCCATTGTTGTGTATCGGGTACGCTATCGAACATAGAAACCCCTTTAAAGTAAAATTAATTTTTAATTAAAAAATATTAATAAATATGAAATATTCCTTATTCTTCATTTACCTGGGATGTTACATATAAACCTTGAAAAATAATGTTGGTGCAAAAAAACATGTGTCTCAATAAAGGCTTGTTGATAAGAAGTTGTCTTACTGATTTGGTATCATTTGAATCGTTAACCCCATGAAATAAATTTCATATAATTGATATTTAAATACTAAAAAATTTTATTTAAAATAATAATATAATAAATCCTTGATAATTATACAAATTGCACACAAAAGGATTGTGTGGTGAACAATGTATGTATATGACATAAATAGAGGGTTAGATAAAGATCCCTTACCTTGTGTCTAAAATATCTTCATACTCATATAATTTTCCTTTATAATAAAGTAAATATTATTATACATCTATTAATAAAAAGTTACTTATATTTATCACTATAAATGGTTTTATTATACCCTTATATTACACTCTTGTAATCAATTATATGTTAAGGTTTCAGTTAAGATAATATCCGCTATGTTCTTCATATTTGTTTTAATTTGTTATGTATTTGGTCATTATACATATATCATGATAAATATAATTGAAACCATTATATAATATCATGTAGATTAATTACATTTTTATTATAATAATGTATAAAATATATATTTTTGAAATGGAATACACTTTTCATAGAGTTGGTAAGTTTTACGTATTCCTGAAAGATGTTTCTATTTTTTATATTTCATTGTATGAAAGAATTAAAATGACATATATATATATATATATATTAGGGTATCATTATTATTTCATATATGTCATCAAATGTCACTAATGTTACCCTTAATACATTCCATGTAGTGTGGGAACGAATAACATAACATTGAGGGGGCGAAAGTTTACACTTCCTCAAAAACATTATCATATTAACAGTAATTGAAATTAATAAATATAATTGTTTCAAAACTATTATAGTACACTTAAGACATAATTAACATAATATATAACATATAAAAAAGATTTTACTTCAAAATTTCCTCCATGAGAGGCGGTAAAGGAAAACTGAACAATCATATTTTTTTGAGGTGTTGTTTGTCATACACATAAATAGTTTGTTCATTTGTCTTTAGATGGATGTGTGTGTAATATTAGGACTAACGAATATAATAAAAACTTCATAGTATATTTTGGATATATTTTTTTCACATTTACGGAATAAAAATATTTTAGGGGGTGTATAATAGAAAAAACATGAAGGAACTCGAGGAAAAACAATACCTATTATTAGGGTAACTTCTTTTTGTTTACACAAAAGAGAATTCGTGGACTGCTTCCCTTAAAAAATGAGGCTTCTAGGAAGAGGGTATGGATGTTTAGGATCTTTTTGGTAATATATTTATTAAGGCATAGTGTCTTGATATATGTGAGGAAGTGGGAGGATAAGAGGCCTTTTTAAGAGGATGAGGAGTCACACTCTAGTAAAAAAATAGAATAGAGATTTACACCCATGTTTTCTCAATTTAAAGAAGATACAATAAAATACCAAAGCCTATTAAATGGATTATCCTATTGAAATATGGCCATATTATGGTTCTTTGATAGTTTTCAAGTTTTTTGGGTCATAAATCTTTTGTTTAGTCCGTGGTTATGTAAATTTTTTTCTTAATCATTATAATTAATTGTGTTCACATTCACTAATATTTTTGGTAAAAAACTATGTGGACCATATTGGAAGTGAAAATTTATTCTTATTCCAAATATATTGTCCATTTTTAGAAATTCAAATCACAAAATTGGAAAACATTAACATAAATTTAATCATGTAGTCAGCTCGACAATGCAGGGTTTTTAATGTTAATAAGTTCAAATGTTTAATATGGGTTTATAATCAGATTCACAGTGGAATTGATTCCAATGAACCTAATTGGGATTAATGATAATAAAATTATCTATTTTAATATTTTTTTTGAAAAAAAAATATTATTCAATATTATATATAAATAATATGAAAAAATATTTTTGAATTAAAATTTAATATTTTGAACTATTTATCCAAAAATTATTTCTTAGAAAAAGAATAAGTATTCGTAGTAAAGTAATTTATAAATTATAAATTTAAAAATTAAGTTTATTTTATCAAATTATACTATAAATGCATCTATAATTAATGTTATTATTTTTCAGAGAATGAAATGAAAAGTAGTTCATTTGATAAAAAATTATTTTTAAACCTATAAAGACTTCACCAAAAAATAGAAATTTAATTATAAATATGTTTTATTTGTATACAACCATTATAAAATTATTTTAATAATTGTTATAAATATTCAAATTACTTTGATTAGTGGCTATGTTATAGATATCTCATTTATATTCTAATTAATATAAAATGTTTTTTGTAGACACTTACTGTTGCGTGTAATGTACAACAATTTGGTATTTTTTTAACACACGTCAAGTCGATGTTCCTCGTAAAAGAATATAATATTTTTGTTGATTTTGATTCATTATTAACATGGTGTTCTTCATAACTAAATCCAAACATATTTCCTGTAAAAAATAAAATATTTTCAGTTTTTTTGTGAAATGTAAAATAGAAAAATGATTATATTAATTTGAAAAAAAAATATTCCATGAAATATTAGGGTGTAATAGTGACCGTGTATTATATAAGAACTAGATGATTAAATTTTTTAGATAGAAGGATTTTAGGTATTATACATAATTAAAATATTTAGGTAGGAAATGAAAATTACCATCATATGATAAGTATAGACAAAATTATAATCAATGTTTTATAAAATATTGGAATTAATTCTAGTCTAAAATGTTTCGACATGTAGCCCATGAATGAAGAGAAAATGATAAAAAAAATAATTTAAATTAGATGTTATTTTTATTTTACTGTAATGATATTTTTCATTATATTATTACTTTTCCATGTTAAAGAATAACATATAGAAATTATCATGATCACAAATAGAAAGGTGCGGTCAAATCCTTTTGAAATAGAATTATTAAATGTGCAACCATACAATATTGTTGTGGGAAGTAAATAACAATTTCATATTTTTTTTCAATTTTATTGATTAAATCATGGTCTATAGACAAAATAATTATAATGAAAATTTAATAATAACTTATAAATTTTGCCTATGGAAATGATGCACAAAATTTTGGCAAAACACATGCGGGATGTGTTATGGAAAAAATAAATTAGAATAATATTTATATTATTATTTTTTGAATGGTATTACATGAATATTTTTTTTCATCCATAGATATAAATTTATGTTCTTCTAGGTATGGATTGGGTATCTATTTACCATTCTAAGATAGATTGTACATTTAATGAATTAATTTTTTCAAAATTAGTTTTTGTTTTTTATAAGAATGTCTTCATTCCTTAGATAACATATCAATATGATCTGAAAGTGACAGAATATTGAAATGAGTGTTATATTGCCTATATTTTTCAAATAAGGGGGTATGCCCATATCTATTTTATCCTTGAAGTGAAATAATATGTTGATGTATTTCCTGATGAATTTCATAGTATTTTACATTATTTGGGATTTGAGTTTATTTTTTTACTTTGTTTATGATTCTAAAAAAATTAAAAACCCAATATTTAATTTCTCAAGTATAAGTTTGAAAATAAAAAAAAAATTGTAGAGTTTTTATGAAAAATGTTTCATTCATCCTCAAATATCACCATATGATGCATAATGTTTATTTAAAAAATAAAGTTTTAATGATAAATTTCATTGATAATAGTTACATGAATTGATTCATTATAAAGAACATGTATCCTTTTATAGAGGTGCCAACTCTAGTAACTCAATTCCAATTCATAAATTATTAAATATGTATTTTCTAAAATGGTTCTCATCCTAAAGGATATATCATTTTAGTATTATTTAAAACCCAAATGCATAAATGGTTCCCATAGTATATTATAAATTAAAATACATATCTTTACAAATACTATTTCATTATTTATATTACTTATAATATTCATCTTCATATCCAGTGGAAAGGATACATAATAATATGTGAGATCATATGATCTGTAATGGTTATATACAAAAATATTTATCTACATAAAATAAGGTATAATTAATATTGAATGGTAAATAACAGAAAACACATTACTATTAGTCAATAATTTGACTAAAAAATGTATTCATGGAAAATATAATTGGAGTAATCTCAGAGAAAATAATAACTAAATTCTTAATAATATATACGATTAATATTGGATAACATAATCTCGAATATAATTATTTATTTAATATCAAATCATTTTAACGTGATAGAAAAATTGATGAGTAGCTATACACCAAATTCTAATTTAAACATGTCTAGAAAATTAAATTTTTCGATTAGACATGTCGATGCATTAAGTGGATATATGTAATAGAGCCCCACCAATCACATCATGTTTAACGCATTTCACATATATTTAATGTTATATTTAATTCATCAACTATATACCTTATTAGTAAATATTTTTACATATTATAGAATACACAATATTAATATTTCCCTAGTTAACCAAATAACATTCATAGTATTGCATTATGTGATGAAATGGTATTAGGATTAGGAAACAATAATTTCTATGATATAAATAAAATGGATATTTAAGGTAAATTAAATTCTATTAATCCTCATAATGTTAATGAATCTATATGAAGTTAATAACCAAAAAAATTATAAGGTATAATAGATTTCCAAGAATTTATCAAAAATAATATATTTGAAAACAAATATTTTCCTTTGGAGAATATTTAAAAGTGTAACAAAGAAATATCTAATGATTTAATTAGTTAATTTTATTTTTTAAAGAGTTCAAAACATTTAGAGTATGCTAAATAGGGTTATATTATTATAGAAATTGGAATATCTGTTAAAACTATTTGTGTAAAAAATCCTTTTGATGTGTTGTAAAGAAAGTACAAAATTTTCCATTTTAGGAATCATTATAAATATCATTGGAAAAAAATTTAAAAATTTAATGGATTTAATAATATATACATAATATATCATTTTAATAAACAAATATAGAAATTTTTAATAGAAATAGAAAAATATGTACATAGTGGAAAAGTTTACCACATAAAAAAGAAACATGATTGGAATTAACTGTAATCATTTTTTTATGGACTAAAATAATGAATGGAGGAAACATTATATAAACATAATGGATGTACTTAAATATTATTATAATAAGAAAATATATTTTTTTTTAATTTTGAAATATTATAACGTTTAATTGATAAAAATTAATTGAATCCAAATGATTTGAGTTTGTATGAAAAATTATTACCGCCATTGTAAATTTTTAATTTTAACAAACTGATATAATTAAAATTTACAAAATATTTAAATATAATGATTATAAATATTATAAATATATAAAATGGAAACTATTAAAACAAATAAAAATCATTTTTATAATATGAATAATGTTTTAGATGAGTGGAAATTGAAATAAAATCCCTTACAAATATTATATCATTGATGAAATATTTAATAATTAAAGTGGTATTTGGAAAAAATTTAAATACACAAAAAATAACATAATAATATCTTGTTTTAATTCATACATAATAAGGGTATAACACAGTCAATTAAATCGATGTATAACCTAATGAATGAAAATTCATTTGAAAAACCCCTTACCTAATGTTTGAATGGCCTCAAAAATTATTTTATCTTAATATAAAATAATTTTATATTTATTATATTAGATAATGATCAATAAAAATTTATGTGAAATAATTTATCACCCATTTATAACATCATATCACCCATTTGTCAATAATATTTTATTAGTATCATTGTTTTAAGTGTGAATGTATTTGTTTTCATGAAAATTTTGGTTTTATATTTCTCATAATTTTACAATAATTATGGATAACACATATCAAAAATATTAATCATTATATAAATATATTGTATACATATTGTTAATATACATAGATTCATTCAAAAAAATATACATAGAAAAATAAATTATACTATTCATGGAGATAGTAGGATGTACGCACAAGTGAATGTCATTTTGACATTTTTAATGGATGGAATGAAATTAAGATAAATAATGATTCAGTTTTTTAAAATCATTATTCAATAATTTAAATCATATCTATTAATTAAATATGGCGTTAATAAAATCCATGTATATAAAAAATGAAAAAATAATCACATCACTTTGTGGAAGTTGTAATCTACACTTATGCACGATTGATGTTATCATTTTCCAATGGATTGAAAGTTAAGAATATATATTTGATATTAATATTATAAAAGAATAGTAATTTACAAAATATCATTTTTATATATTATATTCATCTTTATATAATATTATAAAAGGTGGAAATGAAAACAAAGTACTTCTATCCATTAGGCAATAGTCCGCAGTACACAAAAGGCATAGTTTGGATTCCCATTTAATTGAGAAAGAGATTGAAAAATATTATTCCACTAACATATATCATCAATTTATATGTAATATATATTTATTATATTTTAATTATCACTTTATATTTATTATATTATGTTAATATGAAAAATTAAATGGATTAGTGATGATGATTAACCCTTTAATGAAATAACTCATTTTGATATTCCCTTGAGGGAACAATGGTTGTAATTTTGGGAACACCATCACCACTAGAACATGGATATGGATGGTTATAATATATTTCTTCATGGATTTTAGATTAATATATCCAATGTGGTGTACATAAAAGCGATAAGTTTTGTGATTTTAAAAGTTACAGGAGGGGATGTTTTTTAAATTTAGTAAATATTATAATATAATAAATCCTAACTATGAAAATATGGTTCCAAAATAAAATATATTCCATTATATGGATTTTATAGAAATAATTTAACAATATAATCAAATTTTATTAGGTTTAGATATATTTTTATACATTATCGCTCTGAGTAATGCATAGGATAACCACATTTTACCTTACCAATGGTAATGACCCTTGAAATATTAATGCGATAAAATTTTACTTATTTGATTAAAATATACACATATATGGGCATAGAATGACATATTTTACCTTTTCATATTCCCCATGTCCTCTTAAAATCTAATTTTATGGAATCCTAATGAGTTACATTATTATTTCTGTTTTGTTTTAAAAACATTTATGTTGGTCAATGAAATGTTTACTTTGTTTATAATGATTATCAGGGATGTTTTGGGGGTTTGGGACATGAATGTATGGGAAATGGATTCATCCAATGTAGGTTGAATGGTTGGATCATTTTTAGTTGTATTCATGCACACTGATCACACTTTCCCTAAAGATGGATTACACTGTTGGTGAAACTGTGCATGGGGGGTGGTTAAATCATGTTGTCTTTGATAAAGTGGTTCTATATGGTTAATTAATTGGTTTCCAAACTAGACATTCTACCAATAAAACCATGTGACCTATACCCCACTTGAACAAATGGTTTTTTATATATAAAACATAGTTTTTCCAACATTACGTCCAAACCATTCACATCATTAATAATGTTAAATATACTATATTCTTCATTCATGATTTTTGATTTACCATTTGAATTTTCTCACAATTCATCATATATGATGCAAGGTTATGAACCCTTCTTCCCAGTCATCCCAATTATTGATCTCCAATGATTATAACCTGTTAGGATTTTTTTGGGTGTGGATCAAGGATTTAGGTTATTCAAACCCTCCTCTTTATGGTTTTTATAGGAATACAAAATGTGTATTATTTTTTGTTTTTACAAATATCAAGATTCATATTTTTCTAGTGTATTCCTATTTATAGATTTCAGGGTGGTTTGTTATCTAATCAAAGTTCTCGTGTTAGTTAGTGTTCATATTTAGAAAATATGTAGGCGGCCTTTAAATTATATCACATCACCTTGATTATTGATTTATGTGTATATGATTGTGAAACTATGTTGTTATGTTGTCTGTTTGGTTTGAAATGGTAGGAATGATGAATAGTATGGTTAAATGAGTAAATATAATCATCATTATCTCCATGGGATGTTTTGAGGTTTATTATACTAGAAAAGTTTTCTCCAATGGGTTGCTCCACATTTGTTAACAAGGAATTAATTTACTTAATTTGAAATGGTAAGGTCCATAAGAGAGAACATATGATAGTTATTATTAGCCTATATCTTGGGTTATAAAGGGAAACTAAATTATATTGGCATTAATCATGTCAATATAAATTGTGGAATGAAATTAATGTTAACAATATTTAGTGGATAATATTTCTTATAGGGTAATTTGGAAAAATGAAAATGAGTAAAATTAGTTATGTGGGTAAATGTTTTTTGTAATAATTGGTTCTGTCACATATATGAAAAATGTGTTAATGTATTATTAATTATGAATGGTATATTAGTTAAATGTTTTATGGCATGTAAATGGAAAATTTGTTAATGGGTTAAGGCATGAAGATGGCATATGTGATTGAAGAAAAAATGGTTTGACAATGGTAAATGTGTTTGATAAGTGATGGTTCATACATGTTATCTATGTATAATGAATAAATAATTTGGAGTATATTTATTTTGGGTATGTGGTGTATTATACAAGAGTCTATAAACCCGTGTGTAATGTCCCGGTTCCAGAAGCCACCCTGAGATGCCCCGTACCCGTTTGGTCAGAAGACCTCAAGCGCATTACCCCAAACACCAGAGGCTGCCAACTAAAAGAGAGGGACTTGTGTGTGATAATGGGGAATCTTTTCCCTCATTGGAAGAGTAACACAGTGGAAGAGAAACAAATACACAATAGAGGAATTATTAAATATACGAACAATAGTAATAGCATAAGACTATAATAACAAACAACTGATGCACATATATAAATGATGCATGGTACATGTGTCTAGGAAAAAAGACAAACAAGTAATGATGTTGGAATAAAAACAGTACTAAACAATGTAAAAAAAGAAACATATAAATAGATCTTCATCATTGCAAGACTAAGCTTGGTCCCTTGCTATCCAGCTCCACAGCAAGTCACATACCTAAGGTAGTGTGGTTCATTCCATTGTCTATACTTGCATCAATATAGTACTTTTGGGCCCAAAAGCATGTCCCAAATAGGTTGTGAGACTAAATCCCAATAGGCAACCACCCTAAGATCTATGCCTAATAGTCAGTGAATATATGGAAAGAAAAAACACAGAAGTAGTAAAAATGAAGAACTCAGTAGAGAAAAATTCCACATATCAGAAAAAAATAATCAAGCACAGTAACCCTCTATGAAGTTCACATAGAATTTCCCCTCTCGTTCACTTATAAGAATATATAAATTCTCCTTGAGGAAGCACTCATAGTCAATTACCATTATATCCAAATTAATTCCTGACTCTCTAAGGAATCTCACATGGTCAATTCCCATTATAGTCTAAGGTAAATCAAGGACTCTCTGAGGAAGCTCAAACGATCAATTCCCCTATATCACCATGGTCAAGAACTATATGAGGAAGCTCACTCAGCCAATTCCCCTTATATTCCCATGTTTTTCAAAGACTCTATGAGGAAGCTCACTCGGACAATTCCCCTTATAGTCTAAAGTGCTCAAAGACTCTCTAGAGATATTCACTCGGTTAATTCCCATTATAGTCTACTACACTAGGTTTTCATGGCCCTGTATAGGTCAACAAACATAGAAAGGTAAAAAAAGACAAGGTAATCCTCATGAACTACTTGGTGAATCAGTCTACAGCTTATCAATCATGTCAGAATACAAACACTCCACCCTATAGCACTAGGCATAGAAAACATGCATGGCGGCCAAACATCAAAAGAAGAAATATGTTCATAAATAGAACATTCATGGGAAACATATCCAAAGCATAAAAATCATCCATATTCTTATCCATTTAACCTCTACACAAGCATACAAGCATGACAAGCTATCAAAAGAGGTAAAACGGTAAACATAGAATCCCTTGTTCAAGGGTATTGGTCAAAATTTCACATTATACTCAACGACATTCAATGGAAAGAAACAAACCACCTACCATGGCATTGGGATATTACTATATATCAACCTCGAGGCTTGAATTACCTAATAACTCTAAAGTTCTACAAAAACATCTAAAATGTTCAACAGAGGATAACTAGAGGAAGAAGTGGAATCATGAAACGAAGCTCATGTTGAAGAGAGATCTTACTGAGGAAATCCTATGGCAATCCTCGGTGGTCGAATCGGAGATCAGATGGAGGTTTGGGATCTTGGAGAAAGATCGTGGCCGTACGGGTTCTCTCAGATGAAGAAAACAAGAAGAAGATGGTTCTGGAAATTAGACGAGACCCCGATGCATTTAATGAAATAAAAAAAGGTATGTGGTGTGTAATTTTGAATTAAAAGGCATTTAATCATCATTTCCATACTCTTTTTTACACGACCTCCAAGTCACCCCGACACGGCCAACACCTGGCTACTTATGGTAACCGAGTCCACGGTGTGTACTTCGAAAATTTTCAGAATTTCCTCTTTTTCTCAAAAACGACAAGAAAATGAAAAAACATACTAGAATAGAAGATTCGGGTTCTTACATCGTGTTTCAAGTTAGAATGAGGCTCTAAGCCTAGGCATATAATATTTTTTTGGGAGTCTAATTATGCCTTAATTCCCTAAATGAATGCATAGGACAAAAATACATGGACAGAGGATCTGAGGTAAGTGTTTTTTATTATTTCATGTTTTATTTACCCTAGTGATAAAGGGAACCTCATTAATCCCCTTGATAAAAATATTATATGATTTTGATATCCTAGAGTGTATTTTATGAAAACGGAAAACCCATGGAAAAAATGTGAAGTGGTTGCATTAAAATTTTATAAATATGGAATAATATTTTCTTATTGTTTATCTTGTTGTTATTATTATACATAAATACATTATCTAGTTAGAATAGATATTTCCAATACATCATTAGTTGTGGCCTACTGAGTTTTACTCACACCTTTAATAGGGCGCCATTGGGTACCTAATTAAAAATCATAGTTCTAGGTCAGTACTAGGGAAAGGTTCCCATGCTTGATGGATGATTTGGGAATGGGATGTGAATGATTGAAAAATAAAATAATGGATTCAAGACATTATTTGGGTAATCATAATCTTGTATATATTTTTCAGTTTCCATACACATGAATATGTATGTCAACGCATATCATTTTTACTATTTGGTTGTCGAAATTTACCATGTTTTTAAAAAGGATTTTTGATGCATTTTTATGGACTGATTATTTCATTTATTTAATATTTACTATTGTATATTACTCTCATAATAAGGGTATATTATCCCTAACATTTCTATTAGACCCTCACTATTACACGTCAACCTTTGGATAAGGAATTTTATGCATGTGGTCATGTAGGGACCTTAATTAGGGAATCAAATGAAGTGGCCACCGGACATGGGACTTTACAATGTTTTTTTGACACTCATTTTTATTATTTTTTCATTGAATTATGGAATGGTAGATGGCCTGATATGATGTATCAGGTTTTTATTACACCTCATTCAAGCGATTAGCAAAAAAATATATTGTGAAAAACCCATGTACCAAGAGTGTGATTGTTGTTCATGATGTTAGTTGTTATGGTTGGATGATATTTGAACTTGGTTGATGCACTTTTTGTCTGATGGGAATAATTTATTATATTTTTATCATATCAAAAAGATACTGGTTTTTACACCCACTCATAATATTAGGATCCATGTGAGGCAAGTGGCTGCATTATAGTTGGACCCCATGGGAATGTCTTATGTGGTGTGAGGGCTAAATTTTTTTTCATTTCCCATGGAATTTGAAATAAATATGGTTCTAGATAATGATAGATCAAATTTGTAAATAGAATGAAAATATATGAATGTATAATTACTTTTCATGATGAAGAGTTGTAAATGTGTTACAAATATTTGGGTTATGTGTAATCAAAATACAAAGATTCTTAAATGTGAATGATTTTTTATGGTAAAATGGTTTAAAGGGTTTCTAATGATTGACTTGTGACAGTTTGTGTTAGTTAACCCCATGTTCACAATGAACTATAGTAGGTATATATGCAGCTAGTGTTAGAGATGTTATTATATCCATTAGTAATGTGTATGTATAATTTATTGTTTAGTTCTAGTAGATAAACGTATCTTTACATAAACTATGAATTTATTATGTAATGTGTTTTGAGATGTCTTTTTTTCATTGTAGAGACATGCCACCATGATGATGTGTGATTGTTTTGAGACAAGAGTACATCACTGATAAAGCTCCTATCATAGAGGATAAGGAATACCTATTTATATAGGGTAACATAGGATATTATTAGTTACTTGAAAACATTGATCGGTTAATAAAAATGATGGAATGTGACCTATGGATTTTTGTGCTAGGTATGTTTTACATGATTGTAGAGTTTTAGTTATATAACCTTCCATTTATTTGGATAGGCTGGAACTGAGGAATATTATATCTATATATTTTCCATCTATATGACTCTGTATCACTTGGTGACTCCTTCTGAAAATAGAGTTATGTTTGAGGATTATATGTTGTGGGTTTGAAAAAGAAATTATGGGATATTATAGATAAGACTGAGTAGGAAGAATGTATGTTCTGTAAATATTTTTGAAAAAATTTTACAAAACATTTATATCTAGATACCCTGATATAGAGAAAGTATTTAGTGTTTATGTCATTGATATAGGCGATTGTGATAATGATGGATTATGTTGGACTCTTCCCCAACATTCAATGCCTTATTCTAATATTTTAAGGGGATGAGGTAGTTACGACTTGAAATTATCAGAAAGAACCTTTATATGGGAAAATGAACAAGATGAATATATTCCATTTATATCGCTTTCTTAATGTGGTGTATCATCAACTTATTTCAATTGGTAACCTCAAAGAGTCTTTTAGGAGTGAAATTTTATTTCAATATGGAGAATACAATTATGTGGATTTTTAAGGAAGGAAGAATTATTTTGAGAGTTTTTATAGTATTATTGTAGAAATGTTATCCAAAAAATATTATTGACCTATAAACATGTTGATTATTCTTTTCTTGTTTGTGTGGAAGGACGAGATAAAATTTTGACTACAATCCCTGACCATTAGTTGAGTGTCGAGTATGCAGTAGGATGTTGGATTTGTTGAGGGTCATCCTAAAGCCTTCGCATATGGGTAGTGAAGTAGGATCAATACCAATGTATAGTGAAATATGGTTGTATACTGCCCCATATTAGGAAGCTAGTTGGCTTTCTACGGGTTGTACTAGATGGGGGTGAATGTGGTACTTATGGAAAAAGGTTTCCAAATTTGCAATGTATTTCATCACTAGGGAAAAAATAATAACTCATTTAGAGGGGCATGAAAAATCTATGTAGTTCACTATAAACTTGGAGGTAGTGATTCTATACCATCGATAGACTAATGTAAAATTCTTCAAACTTTTACATATTCAGTTTTTTTTATTTTATATGTTACAAGAAATATTTTATATCTTATCGTATTTTGAACATGTTTGGTCTAGTAGTGTAATTATTATGTTGGTCTAGGACAACTGATTCACAATTATGATCATGGAAAGAAAATTACGAACAGTGTAAGGAGGTTTCTCTTATGGTTTGTGGGTACCATTTATGGTGGAATTTTTTTTAACCAAGGTGTTAGGATTTAATATAAAATTTGTAATATCTTGGATGGTATTGTATCTAGACCATATAGATTATTACCACCCTATTATACTGTTCATGTAACTTTAGAAAAATACTTATATTCATCATGGGGAATGGGATATCATGGATGTCCATGTAGGGCCAATTCATCAGAGGTTTGGTTTGCTCACACCCCAACTGTCATGTCTTTTTCATGATTATTAGGGATTAAAGTAGATAATATATACTGATTTGGTGGATCATTTCTTGATTTAGTTTCTCAATGAATTATCATAGTTTTCTTCAATTGGAGATGTTAAGTTGGAATTGGTGTTTCTACATAGAGTAGTAATTGTTTCTATTTTTCCATAAATAATGGAACTAGAAGAGAATTTGGAAAATAAAACTCACTTGTAGTATTTAGAAAATAAGGGGATTATTTTCTCGAGTACGACATATTGGGGATCTCCAATTTCTTTTTCCAAAATGTATGATAGGAAATTATGGTTTTCTATCGATTATCAGAAGCTAAATCATATCAAGATTACGAACTGATATCCACTTCCATGAATCTATGATATTTTTCAGTAGTTGATAGGTTAGTATATGTTCTCCAAATATTATTTGAGATGAAGGTATCCTCGTCTGAGGGTGAGAAATTCTGATACTTCATAGACTTCTATCAGGATACTGTATGGTTTAAATGATTTTTTATAGGGATTTTTAGGTTGGACTATGAACTAGCAGTGCATGTATCCCTTATGAACCAATTCGTTCACCCATTCCATTATCATTTAATTGCAGTTTTATCTAATTAAAAAGTGATATACTGGAATACTCATGAAGATCACAATAAACAAATTAACATAATCTTGGGTAAACTAGGTGGTCATAATATTTATTCCATGTTAACTATTATTCATATCGGGGTTTAGAAGGTAAATTTTATGGGTCACATCATCTTAGAGGAAGGATTCATAGTGGACCTATAAATGTTCAAGTAGTTAAATCATTGGAAAATCAGAATAACTATTTTTATATTTAAGTAATTATACATTTTGATATCTACAATAAAATTTTCATTCAATACATTTCCCATTTGAAAGCATACACTATATTATTAAACAAAAATGGAATAATTTTAAAATGTTCTAGGGAATATTAGGATTCTCTCATAGTGTTAATGTAGTAGTAAAGTGTTGTGGCAATTTTGATTCTACTCGAGCCAAGTATGGAGTATAACTTGATTTATGATGCATATGGTGGAGGTCTAGTGGATGTGCGGATTTAGAAAAAATAGATTGTTTCATATGTTTCATGGAAGATGATTATAAATGACTTAACTTATACAATTCATGTTAATTTATTCGATATAGTGGTTTATTAGAAAATATCTGGGTGGAATTACTTGTTGGTTGATTGGTTTAAATTTTAGACCAATCATAAAACCACTAAGAACTTCTTATCAAAAACAAAATTGAATAATTGTATGTGGAATGGTTTGGATACTCTAAATAGATTTATTTTGAGTAAGTATACACTTTAGGAAATGGAAATAGTGTTGCAGATTTATTGATCCCTTATAATCAATTTAATTTGGTTTAAAAATATAATTCTAAAAGGGGGATGATGTTTTGTTAACCGAGTTGAATCTAGAGGATTGTGATGGATAGCGTAAGAAGACCCATGAATACTTTATAGTTTATTCCATGATGTTGATGGAGATTAATGTGGGGAATTATGTGGATCAAGAGTGATTATGATTTGAGTTATTATTTGATATTTTGGATTCAACATCAATTTTGAATATTTAAAATGATAATATTTTTTATGTTCTTATTCTCGATGTTTCTCTTATATGTATACGGGAAGGGTTGGGTGTAAGATTCATGCCTCGAAGTGGGAGGTGAA
The DNA here is from genome assembly GCA_963277665.1 of Viscum album. Taxonomy (NCBI): domain Eukaryota; kingdom Viridiplantae; phylum Streptophyta; class Magnoliopsida; order Santalales; family Viscaceae; genus Viscum; species Viscum album. The sequence goes on from OY728138.1 coordinate 288,784,800, forward strand.
CCCTAGTTTTATGAAGATGTTCCTTTATCATCGTATAAAATATTGGAGGCTAAGGATAAAAATGGAGATTACAGGATTCGTGATGTGGTGATACAACTGTGAATAGGTGAATACCTTGTATCAGTAACCTGGTGGATTATTGTAGTCATTTCCTATTACTTTATAAAAGTGGTATGACATTATTAGTAATTTTTTGTAGGTATCATGATGGAACTATATAGGATTTATGTTACATTTGTATTTCTAGAACTTTTAAAAAGGGTGGTGTAATTATTTCAAATACAAGATACCTTCACTATTGACATGTTGGGTGAGTTGAATGTTTGGTATAGTGTGTTACATAGGGGTCCATCGACATTTTTTAATCCTAATCAATGAATTACTTCAGAGATCTAGAAGGGGATATAGAAAAATATTAACAACATATTTTATTGAGTACATATTTTAACCCACACTTCAATGGGATGTTATAGAATACATTTATGATGAAAGGGTTTATGTTTTGGGGATGTCCTAGAATGTTTTGGATCATGGTAAGATAATATTGTTCTTACTGAGATCACCTATAACAAAGATTACCAAGTCACTACTATTGTTAAAAATATTCTACCAAACAAATGTGTTGAAGAAATATAAATTTGAAATCCATATATATCTCTCTCAATATATATTCTAATTCTTTAATTATTATATCACAATGGAAATCCATCAGTGGATAATAATAAGTATTAAAACTCAACACTATATCATGATCCTAATGATGGATTATCCTAGAAATCAATGTAAAACTCATATCTAGATAATTTATGATTAATAGTGGTCCTTCTATCAATCTCCCATCATCCATAATATATAACTAAGTTTCCATATCAAGAGATAAGTATACTATAATAGTGATAAAATGAACAGATTTCATAAATTGATTGACTATATCTGAAATAAATTTGAGTCCTTTAGATTTTTTGGGGTGTCTAATGATAAAATTCATGGTTATGTTTTCCCATTTTCATTGTTTTATGTGTAATGGTGGTTGCATCTCCATAAAAATATGTCTCTAATACATAGATTTCTGAAAAAATAATCATCAAGATACAATCATAAGAAAACGATTTCCATGTCACCCAACTAAAAACGTTTGTTCATATCGATATATATTTCTATACTCCATAGTGAAAATTGAATTTTTATTTATGGGATTAATCCAAAAAATTATTCTCATGCACTGGTATTGATTTAACACATACATGGTTCTTGAATATCCCCATTCTGACATGATCAGGTTTAACATAATATTATTCCCCACATCCTTTTAAAAAACCTCAACATAATTTTTTTCCTTCATAATACTAAAATAGATGGGTGGTTAAAATTTATTTTGAGAAATATATAATCTATCCTATTTCCCCAAATTGGAATATCTAATTTTTCAAAATCTATAAATAATGGATCTCATTCATTCCCCATCATAAACAAACAAGTGTTATCTTTTGGACACAGAACATCATCCACCGTTTTCCCCTTCCCAGTGTGGTAATGTATTGAGTATTTGTAATCCATGATCAACTCCAAGCATATCTTTTAATTAATATTTAACTATTAATTTTTAAATATATAAATCAATATTTTATGATATATATATATATATATAACACATTTCTCCTTAGAGATGAATACACACATATCAAATTATAAAATTAAAACTTCTAAATCCAAATCATCATTTGGGTTATTATTATCAGGCCGATAACTATATCATTCAATTTAAGGATCCATTCATATTCCTCATTTGATTAAACATTATAGATTATAAACCATTTTATATAATATTGCAGTACATGAATAAGAACGTGGAAAAAGATTCTATTTGCTTCTTTCATATTCTCCTCACATTCAACATTATATATGATCTTAACCCAATTCAAAGTCAACATGGTTAATGAATTATATAGTTCTAAGAAATATTTTAAAACTAATTGGTTATATCTAGAAAACCTAAGAAAACTATGTAACTTTATTACCATTTTTAATATATTATAAATATCAACAACATCCTACATTTATGGATCAACCAATACACATTCACATGAAATTATATTTCCCAATAATGATAGTTTCTATTCATGAGATTCCCAATTGTAAATTTTTTAATATATCTTATCCATCACCTGGTATTTCAAAACAATTCTAAAATGCTAATAAATTTCATCCATGTTCTTTATTTATATAAATATATTTTATATATATAGTATAATAAAGTTCATATAGTAATCTTTATTAACTCTATTTATTAAATCAATAAATATTGTAGTATCATTTCTAAGTCTAAATAAAGATATAATAAATTCATAATTACCATGCCTAAATTAGAAGGATGACAAATCATTGAAAATTATTGGACTCTAAAAAAATGATTAAAAATATAATTTATAGGGAATATATGATACTTTTTCCTAATTGTGATTTTGTTATGTTAAGGATATTAAATAAAAACACTAATTAATCCATATTTATTATTTAAAATAGAGTAGCCTCTGCGGTAAAAAATGCATTGGTCCAAATTTTTCCTTTATATAGATTCTCTTAAGTATTATTATTTAATTCCTATAATTAAATCAGGTCAATTATATATAGTGTTTTAAAATTAGATGATGTTACAGGTATAAATTCTACAAAAAAATAAACTCCACCACTCTAATAAAGAGTATGAATCTCTATATAATATTAATCTACAAACACACATAAAATTTTTATATCTTCAATATCTATTCTATCCTCATAAATATGTGACAAATATAAATCATGAATATATATTGAAATTTATATGTTTTTTGTGATTTATATTGAGTGTTCAGGGTCATATTCGATATGATAAACCATCATAGGTTTATTGACAATATAGAATACAACATCTCTTCATCATCTGTTGATACATGAAGTATGATGTGTTGTCCAATACATTTCCAATAAATAAAAAAATCTATCTAAAGTATGTATAGTAATAATTTAATGATACACATTCCAAAAAATTCTATCCCAGATGGTATATATACTTGAGATGTGATAATTATATCATTTGGATTTTTTTTCTACCAACCCATCATCTATTTAATAATTTTGTGATGTAATACTTGTAGAAATATTATTAGATAAAAGAGAATTGGCATAAAATATATAAAATTAATCATTTGAACTTACAGGATAATGGGAAAGTGTAGCTTTCAATATGAATATAGGAACATACACTTAAGCTGTGTAAAGTCTATAGGCTTCTCCATATCCCTATGGATTATTAAATGGTATATCTCATTGATTCTTGGTTAACATAATTGAATAATTATCCATCAATATACAGTTTATGCACCTAATATTAGTAGTTTTTTTCATTTCTATATATTCATTATCCATATGGCTCTTGTCCCCAAACATGTAAAAAAATAACACTCACTTGAAAAATTTCATTAGATGATTCATTCCACAATTTTTTCATGATGTGAATCACTATGATCTCGGATTATTAGTTTATTTTTTATCCTTTTCATGAAGCTCATATGACTAGTTATTATTTATAATTAACTTAAGGGTATATGATCTATAAAAAGTTTTCTCTACCTTAATGGATACTGATACTATATAATCATATGATTATAACATTTTAAAAAATATTATCATTAATATTCATGGATTAATCATTTCAAATAAACGTTCAATCATGGATTATAGATTACATATATTGTCAAATTATTAAATATATATGCTTTTATAGTTTACATAATAATACAAAAAACATTCTCTTTAAATCTCGTATTATTTGAGGAATATCCTCCCTAATTAAAATCAATGTTTGTGGGGGAATTTGTTCTGGAATTATATCACTTAAAGTGTTTTCAATTCTATGAATTTTGTTTATTCTGCCTTTTTACTCTTTGGGATCAATGAAAACCATTTATCAGAATATCCTTTGAAAATATACACTAATAGAATAACAAAATCATCTTTATTACAGTCCAAATTTTTAATATCATTTCAATAGACTTAATGAATTTATCATTTACAAAAGGATTAATAGTTTAATAAAGAGATAATATTTTTATGCCTAACATGCACCCAAATGGAAGAATAAAGATGTGGAATTGTATGTTTCTCCAATTGGTTAATTATTTTCTTCAAATGATAAATAAGATGCACTAATTTATCCATAATTTTCTCAGTGTTTTCACAATATGTATTTCCTGTCATTGTGGGTTAATCTATAAATGTTATATAGGTGTTGATTCCATCTCATCCACTTATAGGTAAGAGTGATTAATGAAATAAAATATGTGATCTCATATTCATCATTGATATTGAGCTATAAAATAAAAATACCAATATTGGTAAATGTTCTCAAATATTAAAATGGATTATCAAATTATCTAAATTAGTTTAAAATAGTGTTACCTGTTTTTCTTATAAACTTCATCTGATACCAAATATAATTACCGCAACTCCAGCAACCCAAATCTGGTGACTACATTATTACATTAGTATTAGGTATAACAGATTTCATATTAAAGGGAATATTAGTCTACTAGTCCTAAATAACCTTATATATACAACATTTTCATATTACATTGGAAATATTAAATAAATAGAATAATAACCACTCTTTTATAAATGATATTATAAATAATATTATTGTTCAACTCCCAGGGAATGGAATCATAGGAATGTGTAATCTTAAATTCTATGTAAATATCTTGGTTAAGAGAGTCTATAATACGTAAATAAGGGATAATTAATATTCCAAGAAAAATAACTTAAAACAAAATTCATTTAATGAATAAAACTTACTTAACCTTGTATGAGTTTAAAAACATTCATGTAAAATTTTTATAATGAATTCTAAAAATGATACTATTTTAAATAAATTTTAAAATTCCTTTAAAATATTATATAAAACAATGTATGAAGTAAAATTTCATTAATAAATAATTTTATTAAATAAAAATTACTATAATGAAAATATTTCTAGAAATATGGAAATGGATGAAAAAACGTCTATTTATAAGTGAAAAAATATGGAATATTCAATTTAAAATTTATTTAATTAAATAAGGATCCAATGAGTAGAAATTTATAAATACAATATGTAAAATACATAAATATTTAGATAATAATAAAATAGATATATTTTTTGGAGGAATTATTACAAGAATTCGTCATGAATATGCTATCAATTCCAAAAATAATGAGATTATAAAATAAAATGTTACCTAAATGTATAGATTTGTACTATAACACTGTAAAATTGTAAACTCTTATTGAAAAATTATTCATAATTAATAAATTGATATTCATATAAAAAAATTAATCTGGAATCATCTATACTACATAAATTTATATAGAGGCATTATACGATATATGTCTTAGTGGAGTGAAAATTGAGATGAAATCCATTACAAATATAATATCAATAAAAATACAATTAATAAATGAAATTATTTACTAAATAAATTTTAAATACAAAAAATTGGAAATACAACATTATAAAATCAATATTATTTTCTCTCGTAATGACGGTATAACTGATTAAATATGTAGTTCTACTAGCCAATGAATGGAAATTGAGTTAAGAGATCTCATACCACATGTTAGACATCCCTTCTAAGTAATTTTAACATTATTTATTGTAAATTTATAGTATTTATTATTACATTATATGTACATTATCATATCTATAATATAATATATGACCCATTTTCAACATCTTTCCACCCATTTTCAACAATCTTTTAATGTTATTAACATTATTTCAGTTTTAAACTAATTGATTTTTCCTGAGAATATTGTTTCTATATATCTAATCCATTAACATTGATTATATTTACAAGATAGATATAATAAAAATAGAAATATATTTATAATATATATTACTTATATAAATATTTTTATTTTTATTCATACCTGAAAATTAATTATAGGAGAATGAATTGTACAGTTCAAGGAGACAGCTGGTCATACATATGTATGGATGTTGTTTTCCATTTTCAACAAATTTAAAGAATATTGGTAAAAAAACTCACCTTTATATATTCAATATTTTATACTTTTTGTTATATATATTTATTAATTTTATCTTTATGAAATTTTTTTATAATCGGATATGGAAAACATATCGCATCGCCTCGTGAAGGTTGTAGTCCACAGCTACGCACAACCGAAATTATCTTTTTCAAATGAATTGTAAATTGTTTTTTTTGATATTATATGATAGATATATATTAATAATTATTTCATAAAATAAATATATATTTAACATTCCTATTTGTTAATAATCTATGTGAGGCGATAATGGGTAAAAAATTACATCAGTTCACGAGCTGGTAGATTTTCGTACATATGAGTGATGATTTGTTTTCCAAATTTTATGGGGAATTTAATTGATAAATATTATTAAATAATCATATAAAAATATAAATAAATTTTAGAAACACTTTATATTATATTTTATTGTTTTGATACATAATTTAATGTGCTAAAATAAGAATAAAAATTTATTTTCATGATGAATATTATTACCTCTTCTTTGAAATACCACATTTAGTTATCCTCTTGAAACACCTAAGGAATATTGTTTTGGGGAACTAAAACCAATAGAACCACGGATAAGGATGATGATAACATTTTTGGGTATATTTTTCTAGATCGATATAGATGGGAGTGGTTTAATGAAAATTAAAAAGTGGATACCTTTTAAAAAGTAGACGGGGGTATGTTTATAAATCAATGAAATATTATAATGTAATATGTGTATAACCATTGATAAGGGTTAAATAATATAATAATATAGAATATAAATATTTTATTGTCTTGATATTTTCATTTAATACAATCTTATGAGGTTTAGATATTATTTTAAACATTATAATTTTTATTAACACCTTGGTTAACCAAATTATCATAACTTTAGTAATGACATTTTGAAAATAAATTGGTTATGATATTATTTATAAGGCACAAATTTGATCACACACGTTAAATATATTATATTTTTTACAATATAATTTCCCTCATGTCATATTTTATGATTTTATTGTTATTTATATAATTTATTAGAATAACAAATTCATAAAATATCACTAATATCATTATTGACACTGTATATTTACTTTGACATTATATTGATCACGAATACTATGTTTCTCAAATATAATCCTTTATCAAATTCTTTATATATCATAAATTTCTATAAAATTTATGAAAAATAATTATTCTACCATATTATATTACATATAAAAATTTTAATGTAATATTTTTATATATATCTAATCATTTAATAAATACAAGTCCAATGATGAATAAATATTTAAGTAAATTATTATGTATCCAAAAATAAAAAATAAATTTACATGATACAAAATCTAGTGTTTGAAATTAATAAATAAAACCAAACCAAAAAAAATTTATCCTCATGGTAAAATATTACAGATATTTAATTCATCAGTGTGACATTTTTTAATTATTTTTATCAAAAAATATAAAATATAATATCAATTAAAAATCGGACCATGCTTCCATATTTTTAATAAATTTATTAAAATGTTCAATATAAAGTCATTGAATATTATAATTCAATTTTTAATAAATGAAATACTTATCACATTATTTATTAACTTTAATTACTTGATTTTCCCTTTGTCTGGGTGATATGTTTTCCCCTAGTACTATTCATAATGAGAAAAACAAAAGACACCAATTTATAAAATTTGAAACTATTAATTTTTTTTAATACATTCAATAAATAAATAAATTCAAAGATGTTATAGAAATTAATGTTTGATAACATTTTAAAAATGAAATGATAAATAGTTTTAAAAAAAAATTTAAATACAAAAATGATCGTATACCAAAAGCCAGTATAATGATTATTAAAATATAATTTTTTATATTATTTCTCATTTATGATTTATTATATTAATTTGTAGATAAATTCAAATCATTGTGTATGTTTTCCAATTATATGAAATCAATGATTTATAAAAAAATATTATTTTAAAAAATTGACTGTAAAATAATGTATTCTTGGAAAATATAATGATTTAAACCCATTATAATATTTATATAATGAATTAAACAAATTATATTATTTTACTATCAATAATTTAATTCAATGTCCCTGTTTTTTATACTTATTGATTTCTTAAAAGAATTACATGAATGAAATTTTTTAAATCGATCAATTTAGAAAATATTGGTCTATTATAAAATTTTAGCATATTGATGATTTTTTTTATCATCATTATGGAGAGAAGTATTTTTTATTGATATCAATTCAAGGTACCATTCATTGATGGTTAACTATGAGGATATTGAGTATATTCCATTCCTCACTAGATAACATTATTATGATTCTATGGTTATGTCCATTGTAATATATTATTCACCCTCTATTTACCTTAATATTTTTAATAGAGTTTTCCATTACTCTATAGATATGATTATGTATTTTTTAATTATTGAAATAATCATATATAATAATTGAAAAAGGATAATAAAGGGATCTAATTATATTTTTCCAATCCTATAAGGTAAGGAAATATTGAGAAATTTATAAATTTGAAGTTTGGTTGCATCAAATTAATTTCCTCTAGAATATTATTTCAATAGATGGAATAACAATAGACATTTAAAAAATAATATTACTGATGAGTGGTCAAGATAGAAAAAATTCATAGATACTCATAGTTTTATAATATTAGTTCCTTAATAACGGCAGTTGTTTCATATATTTTCTCTATTATATATCCCACAAACAATTTAAATTATAAGAAAGAGTCAAATTGATATTTATGAATGAATTTGATGATTTTTTGTGGGATCTGAAAATAATATTTTTTATTTCTTTAGTTTAAGACATTTCTTGTATAAATTGTGATTTTTTTCATCTATAGGGAAGCTTTATTGATGGTACATGGTTTCTCTATTATACCGAAGTATCTAGTAATTTATTTTACTTCACTCAAATCAATCCAACGTGAGAAAAATTATCCAATTCATAACATTGATATAAAATATATAGTGGTTTCCTAAAAAAATATAGACATAATTAAAATTGGTAATCTTATGAGATATATATTAATCATAAAATATTTATATTTATATTATCATTAAATGATTCTAACATGAAAAAAATTATCCCAAAACGACCCATTACCATCATAGAAAATAAAAAAACTCGTTGATTCTATGATTCAAAAAAAAAATCTAATGTATCCATGATAAGATTTAAAATAACCCATTGACTAATGATTTGGATAATTTTTGGAATTAAATTGTGATTTATGGATCTTACTCATTTTTTTAGGTTTTAGTATAATCATTTTTTGTTAAATATAATTAACAAATATCCAAAATAAATAAATTGTTTTATTAGAAAATGATTAATAATTTATGATAGTTATGGTTCATGAATTTATTATTTTCTAAATGGTGTTATCATATTTAGAAATATATTATGAATTCCAAATGATTTAATGTTAATGATATTATTATTGAGTAATATATATCTATTAATTGGTCACCATGGTAGTACAACGACATATAGAGTCCTTTTGTAACATTTTTTTGGAATATAATGTAAACATATATTGTTTCATTCACTATGAAATGTTTTAAACATCGATAGGTTAAAAAAAATATTACTAAAAGGGATACTTGAATATATTCATCTGCCAGATAGAAATTCGGAAGATATATACATGCATTTCATGGAGGGATCTCTAAATATAACATTATGAAATAATGTATTTTTTCACAATTGATCTATTAAAAAAATTGTGCTTTTCCATGCCATTAAAAATTAAATTTCATTAGTTTAACCTTCTTGATTTAATATCATGGATATAATAATTTTACATGGAGTTCCTCTCTACATTGAATATTTCTATGACTCAAAATTAGCATTAAATATTTTTAAAGGACTAAAAACCAATGGACACTGAAATATATTTCATTATACTTTTTTAACACCAATATGATGAGTTGTCAATTAGAATGAATAAAACATTTAATGTTTAATTTTTTATTCATTCAATGGATTCCAAAGAAATTTTAGATCATCAAATTTCATTAGTTTTATATTATTATAACAATAAGTTACTTTATTTTATAAAAATGTATCCTTTTATTGAATTATATAGAATGATGTTTTAGCCTGCATATTATTGGAATGAATTTGGAAAAAGGGTTTTTTGGGGGACTACTGTTAGTAAAAGATAAGATTAGGAATTTGAATATGATTCGAAAAAAATATTAATATGGTTTATATCATATGGAAGTTTTAGTCTTATAACCATATTAACTATTCTCCTTTTTATGTAGGAGATCATAAATTTCACAAATTATCTATAAGGGATAATGTTCATTATTTTTCAAAAAGGGGAATGTAAGTCTATATAACATTGAATCATGTTAAATTTCAATAAAGTGTCATAATTTTCCTACCGAGTGAAATTTCCCAAGACTTTAAATAAGGAAAATGATGTATTTTATGTTTTGTCATAATTAAAATATTTTTTAGATGCAAATCTGGTTTTGAGTTGTAATATAGTACAATTGGAATAGAATATTTATTATGAGGAATAAGAATTTCATAATTATGATAATAGTGGGAATGTGTTGTAGAATAAGTTAATTCATAATATTATGATTTTTTGGAAAACCCATGTTGTTGAAAAAGCATTATTGGAATAAAAAATACAATGACGGAAAAATATTCCCACTCATTTAAGTGATTCACAAAATTATTCGGATGAAATTCAAAAAAATGGAGATGAATATAACAACCTGGTAACATTTAGGATAAATCATTTCCATTTATTATTAATACTCATTAATAATAATCTATAATTTCATATTAATTATTAGAATACTAGGTAATTTTTTATTTTAAAAAAAGAAATATGTTTATACAAACAAGGTTTTCATGCATTATAATTTTTTATTTAAATGACATATTTACAAATTATATATTTTTATTTTGAGAAAATAAACATAATTTTTACGTTTATCATATTAATAAATTTTGGTAATATTCAAAAAAGAATTATTTTCAATGAATAATGAAATTTAACAATTTTTATTAAAATAAAATATCTTTTCATTATATAATATAAATTAAAATTTTGATTCTGAATTGAATTTTTTATCAATATTAAATATGTATTAATTAGTTATATTTATTCTATTTAACTATATGTGAATAATGTTTATAAATAGTTCTTGATATGTACAATTATTTTAAGAAATAAATTTTTTGAAAAATAGTTTTTCATTGGGTTTTTCATTTTAGTATTATTTTTATTTTCATCAATTCTAATAATTGAATCAATAAATTTTTTTAAGATAAATGGAATAAAGATGTAATAATTTGGTAAATATTCCCCCTTTATTTTTTCCATTATCAATAGTAAATGTAAGAAATAATTTTCACCTATATGAGGTCAGATTATGTAATAAATGTTAAACATAATTTTATATGGCCTAAAATCTCTGTAAAAATATTGATTACTTTTTAATGTTTTTTTAAATTAAATTTCCATTATTTAATAATTTGGTAAATTCAATATAAATTCTGATGATTATGCCATTTATATTATTTTATGTAAATTTAAAGAAAAAAATTCCACTCTCTAGATTTCAATATAAATAATATGTTGGGACACAGGTAAAAACAAATTTGATATCTCAAAAATAGTAATTTGATATATAAATTAATTTTGTATCATGGAATTTTTTTATAGTAATGAAATAATTACAATAAATTCTTAGAGATTGTTGAAATTCAGGTTAGAAAAATAGTAACATAATCATTTAATTAAAAATAAAACACTAAAAGTAGTATTTGTTAATGATATTTAGTTTCTCTATAATATTATAGATACAAATATCTTATTACTCAATATATAATGGATTATACTGTAATTTATTTCCATCCATGTTTTTTCGACATCATATTAAATTAATATTTAATTAAATGTTATTAATCATAGTTTATGATAACTAATATTTAATTGAATGATGTATATTTAATAAAAATATTACATTTAAAATTGTTAATAGTAAATGGTGTAAAAAATAATCCATGTACCCTTATTCATTTTATAGTAACCTTCTTATCTCTTTGATTGTAAAAAAAATTGATACCATGATAATAGTGAAAATGGTTAACATGGGTTTATACCAAAATATAGTTGTGAAATCCTTATGTACATTTGACTTAATTTTATTATATGAAAATATATTGAGTAATATATGTCCTATTTTAAATTACATTAATGTTTTTCCATGTTCTACTAATAATTAATTTATATGAATTTAATTCTTTTTAAAATATCATTGAATTTTGAGATAGTTCTTATAAATGGAAATCTAAGCTACTTTTTTATTCATGTGTTGAAATAATTTAGGTTCATAAAATACCATCCCAAATCTCGTACTTACATTCATACCAAAAAATATAAGTCCTTATTTTATTATCAATCCATCATTGGAAATCAATAATTATAAACCAACATTGGGTTTCTGATGAAGAGGAATATTTCATAATGATGAATTTTCATTTTAATTCTTCATATACATCTATAAAAAATTCTTAAACAGTGATGATATAATAACATCATTATCTTCAATATATTTTGTTTTTTTGTTTTGGTCACACCCTGTATATTTCTATTCATTCACCAAATGGGAAATGAAACCATTGTTCGTAGGTATAATATACTACTATCTAACCACCCACTACAAATATTTCTCTTTCCCACTAATCATAGATTGATTTAATGATTGATTTAATATATATATATATTAGTAATTAAAAAATATTATTTTTAATGATTATATATCATCAAATTTGTTACATTTCCATCCATTAAAAAATGAAAACATTTTTCCGGCGTTTATATGGACTACTTCCTCCATGAAGCAATGTGATTCATTAAAAATCACCACAACACACATATTATATTTACAATTTTATTTAAAAATATTATTAATTATTTTTTATCTTATCATAATTATGTAGTGATAATAAATTATGCACCTTCATTCCATTATGATCATTGGAAAATGGAATTGTTATACAAGTATACATATTACCATCATGCTCTATTATTATAACATAGTTCGTTAATCATAACCATATTTCATAGTGTATATATTATGTATAATTGAAGTATACAAATTATAATTGTTTAATTATTATTATTAGTTATAATATTGAATAATTTAATCTTTTAAATCCATTAACCTACAAAAACAGATTGAATAATTAAATTTAATATAATTAAAATCTCCGACATTAATTTAATGATTATTTAATTGAATATAACATAGTAGTAAAAAAACATATATGAATAAATTTTTTAAATTTTTTATAAATAATGCAACTATTTAAAATTAGTTAGTTATTGATGAATATAAATAACTTGCGGGATGATTCAAACTTGTGGTAAGAGACACATTTCTATAGAAATGTTATTTTAAAGGTTTTAATGATTTAATTTATAATAATTTTCATCCAAATATATAATATTAAAATTATTTCATATATTAATTAATGATTGAATGAAATAATTATAAAATAGAACATTTAATTACATACATCTTTTTTTGAAAATTATTTTTTCATAGAACAATGCATATTTCATTACAAAATGAAAAATTAATGTTACAATTTAAATTATACGGTGTCGATTTCCATTTTAAATTTATAACTTTTATTTTTTGTTTTAATTATTTTTAAGAATCCATGATTTCATAAATGAAAAATACTCGTTCCATTTATTCTAGTCAAAATATTTTTTAAAATTAGGGTTCAGTGGAACATTATATATCAATAGCCAAAACTATATTACAAAGAGGTTTAAAATGTTTTTTTATAAGTTTTTATGAACGAAATTAATTATTTTATTTCAATAATTTTATAGTTCTTGTATAATTTTTATAATGACAGGTGATCCTGATATATCTCATGATGATAGGAGACTATGATATACCTCTCCAATGCACTTGTGGATTATTATGTTTGATATTTACCAAAATGGTTATTCCAATTGAAGGGGTTCTTATAAGTTCTCTATAAACATTAAATTCCAATAGACCTACATTATTTTTTATTACATCTAATTATTATTCATAGAATTAATTTCATTTCAAAAGGTAACATAATGAGCCTTTTTTAAAATAATGATTATTCCCTTTTTGGGAAAAAATATATTCTTTTAATTAAACATATTTCATGGGTTCTCATGTCTTCTTAGAAACACCCATGATTACTATTTTTTCATTTTTTGACAATATGTTTTATTAATATATATTTTTTGGAAAAAATGATTTCACAAGAAATAAAATCATTATTTTGAATCAGTGGTATATTATATTTAAGGATAATTCTTTTAATGATCTCATTATTTTAAAAATAACTTTCTAGCTTATTTAATTATTTAATGTCCATTAATTATCATTTAATGTAAATCCCAGATTTATTAAATATATCAAAAACTTTTACTGAGTATTAGTAATATATATGGTGACATGTTAAATAATAATTATTATTTTTCATGAATATTTTCTTTATTTTTAAAATTAGTATATTTTTGGAAGAATGTATATTAATTGGAACTGTACGATATGTATGTTATGGGTATTTTTTGTAATAGTGACGATATATTTATCTAAAACTGTAAACCATAAACTAATCATGAAATAAAAAAATGTTAATTATAATCTTGAAAGAAAATAATGGTTTCAATAAGGATCAACTCCTAATATTGAAAACAAATAAAACATGATAGTATATTGGTGATAAGTTATAGGAATGGTAATTGATTTTATTCATATAATTATTTAATATGTTTCATTATAACATTTTGTGTAGACTATAAGATATAAATTTAATTTTTATATTTTAAAAATTATATATATATATATATATTAAAAACATGAATCACATATTCATACAAAGATAAAAAAGAATAATTTTCATGATACTTTAGGAAAATATCATAGATTTGTTTCATACTAAAATCAGACAACTGACAAAACATCATATGGTGTTGTTGTTATGACTAAATTTATTTTTTTTCAATTTAAAAATAAGTATTTAATTAATAACATGAAGCACACAATAAAAAAGATCAAGCATGCTCATAATATTTATTAAAATTGGTAAAATGATAAATTATTTATCAAACTGGGAACAATAAACCTAACATTAATATAACACGTAGTTTTTTCAAGTATAACAAAATTTACCTGGATTCAATTATAAACTGAAATTTTACTTGAAAACATATATCAATTTATAAAAACAGGGAAAAAATTATTATATTTGTTTGATATTTTATTTTAGATAGGTAATAGTTAACTATATATCATTTTAACAAAAAATTCAAGTTGTATTACAAGAATTGGGTGTTTTCAATTTAAAATATTCATTATTGATTTAAATTAATACAAAATTATTAAATCAAATTAGATGAACTCTATTTTTACTGATATTTTTAAAAAATTATCAATTTATAAATTTATAAATATAGTAAATAACTTTACATTAATCTAAAATTCAATGGAGTTGATATAAGTTAATGTACACGGTTTTAATATAAAATTTATAATTTTGTTCAAAATGTATATCTAATTTTTAAAACTAATAAAATTGATTCATAATATGCTACTAAGATAGTAAAAAATTTTAATATAAATTTTAAAAAATTTCAATTAATAACACATCAATTTGACCCACGGTGTGTCCTTAAGGATCAAAATATTCTATATTCACTTTCAAAGTAATAGCTTCATTGAAAACATTTTTGTATCATAAAAATTAGGATAACACACTAAATATTCTATGATAAATTAAGACAAAAATGAATGAATAATTTGTCATATATGTGATTTATCCTCTTGTAAATATGATTTATAGTGTTTCATATATGATTGGAGGTGATTTTGTTTTAATTTAAAAGTGGAATTTTACTTACAAACCTGCAGTGCATACTTAAAACAAAGAAAGAATTGAATGGAAATCATGAAAAATTTATAAAAGGAGGATCATTTTATTTTTGATGTTTTTGTATTAATTTCACATTCATAATATGCATGTTTTTTATATTAAACTGAATGATTATATTTTCAATTTAAATGATACATTATAATACAAATCATGAATCACATTTTCAAAATAAAGAAAACAATCATAGAATATAATGATGCATTAGAAAAATGATCAGCGGATTATTTGGGACCTATAAGGGATGATTGTTTTTTAACGATTGATTTCCACTCAATCAATTTAGTTCAAATAAGAAATAAACCCATAATTCCAACATCTACAATGGAGGATATTAAAAATAAGGAATATATATATAATTAATAATGTATGTTAATTCTTGGATCTATCAAGCCTCTATAAGAATATTCAATGAAAACATCGAGGATAATCACTCAACAATGACCATTAGACTCCATTGTCTATTGCATATACATGGATTTAATTAATCACAAATTTCATTGGATGCATCACCCTAAAATCCCCACTATGTTTATACCATAGTAGACAATGAATAAATAATGAATATAGATTCAAGGGATAAAATATTTTCCAAAAGAATAACAAGAATCACCATAATAAACAATGCTATCATCATCTATTATATAATCTGTTACCGAAACTACTCAATCCCATGTTCATAATCATGTGTTACAAAGAACATGGGTAAAAGCTTCAGTCATTCTTGAATTCATTACTTGGAATAATTCTTCATAATCCCATATGTTTTGTTATATGAAACAATAATTATTGATATCTCATGTATGAAGTTTGAAATGATAAATTTAATATTCCACATTCATTAAATATGTCGAGATATTAAATAATATAACATGTATTATTGAATTACTTGATACAATTAAAAGAATTCCTGTGACTTCAAGCATTTCATTCTATGAAACAATCTCAAATCAATTAATTTCATATATCACAATTTACATAAAATATGTCGGATCATTAAGAATATTTCCACCCATCTCCCAATAGAAAAAATAAATTGTATACTTTTTCCAATTCACCTTATATTATATCATCTATATTGACATATAAAACCATATCCACAAATCCATTTTAATATCTTCCTGTTCACTTTTTAAAAGTTAACTTTTACATAAACTTGTATCATATAATATGAATTTAATTTTGAATTAAAATCCAAAAAAACTTTTTTATGATGTACTAAAATAATATTAAAGGATAAATATATGTTTTTTATACTCAATACCAATTCAGTCGACCACTATGTTGTTTCTATGGAACTCTTTTATAGTATCTCAAGAGGGGTGAAGTTATTTTTTAACACCACACGATATTAAACTACCCATATTACTATATAATTAATTCTACCTTTTTCAATATACTATTATGTTACATTATGTAAATAAATATAAATATAATGTAACAAAAAATTTAAATAGTGGATTAATATTATAATAACCAATCCTAGTCCACTTCACCATCACCTAATTTGAGTTTGGTGAACTTTGTTCTGAAAAATATTATTTTGATCATATATTTAATTGAAATAGGATATTACATGTTACAATGAATCTAAGATAATATCAAAGAATATTATTTTACAACATTAACTTCAAATATTTTCAAAACATTGAATACATAATGTGTAAAATTTAAAGATAAATTAAAATATAACATAATTATAATCTATATTAGAATATAGTTAGGATTAGCAACTAACATATTATATAATATCATCTCATAGATTAATTTTTCTCAAATAAATATCCTAAAAATAATTATTTTAGTATCATATTATTATATGAAAATAAATACAATATCAAATAATAAATACATTTATTTCTACTTGAAAAAAATTCCATGATCATTGGTCACAAACTATCAATTGCGAATATTATGAATTTAGTATTTCTTAAAATTAGTGATTACCTTAATCTGAACCAAAGCACTAAAAATACAATTTGATTTTTATTATACATACGGTCGACTAACATTATCTGAAAAATAATTAAACACAATAAGCCCTAAAAAATATCAGAGTGTTTAATTTTATATATTTGACATACTTCATTTAAAAATTTTATTACCATTTTGAAAGAATATATTTAATTTAACATGAGTTCACCTATACATTAATATTTTAGTTGAAATTTCAAAGATTACACCTAGTCCTCCAAATATTATAATCAAATTTAGATGAGTAAATTTAACATTAGAATTGTAAATGTAGCATTATAAAAATAAACTCTAGTATCGAAAGAGTAATACCATAATTTTGTAGAGTATACTCGTAAATAACTTGTTAAATAATTATCAACCTAAGAGTACACTACAACATCTTTAGAGTAATATAAAACATATTAAGAGTCACATAATATATCAAAATCCAAAACTACCAAAAAAATTATGAGTAATCCAACACTTCAAAAATATGAACACTAAAGAAGAATATTAAAAATTCATAAAATTAAGTAGGTGAACATATAAAAACCTATTTAACATTTTAAAAAATATTTGTAAAAAATTGATTTTTTAAAACAATGATTCGATTTTTTTTGTTGACAAAATTAATGTATTCTTAATAATATAAACCTTTTTAATTTAAATAAAACTACAATATTTAAATACATAAATTTGGTTTATTTAAAATTTTAAATAATTTTTATATAATGATTACAATTAAGAAAATAATAACAAAACGAATTGTAATACTTTTCAATAAAATTTATCATGATTTGATGATATAATGAAGAAAGAAAAAAATAGTTGGTAGGACCCAAAATTAAATCACATGGATGTTAAAAATATTTTAATGTTTCACTAAACTAAATTAAAATATTAAGAATAAATTATATTAAATAATTATTAATTTGAATACAAATATAACCCAAAAAATGTTTCAATTTTTCCAAAAAATGTTTATAAAAATTTACCTAAAAATCTTGACATGTTATATGTTCTTGGAAATGTAGATGGATAAATAGGTGGTTTTATAGATCACTTTACAAATTGATTATACATAGAAAATGATGTACTATAAGAATTATATGAATCCTTAAGGAATATGTTATCCTTGGGATAAAATGATTTAATATCATTGATAATGATATAAAATTTATCTTATCATTTTATATTATTTTTTTCATAAGTCTCAAATGAATATTTAACTTGAAAAAGTCCATATGTTGAAGAAATTCATCGCCCCTATAATAAGTGGAATAGATTTCTATATTCTTTTATGATATTTGTCGAAAAAAATTAATTTTTAATATATCTCATGCTATAGAATATTTGATTATAGGAATTTTACTTACGGATTCATGTTCATATATTTAATAAATCTCTTTTCTACAAAAATCAAATATCATCACTATTTCATACTTGAAAAAATTGAGAATAACTATGCATTATTGTTTTAATTTTTTTTTCATTTTTTGAAAATATTATGTCTTTATATAGAAAGCAATGAAATCCATTATAATAGATATCTCAAATATAAGAAATATTATTGTTCAAATGACAAGGTTATCATGATGAATTCTATAAAAAAATTCTATTTTCCATTAATATTATCTCTACGAATTAGTTAATTCATAACATTAATTTTCCTTAGAAGAGGATTCATATGTGGAGACAAGAATATTTTAAATTCAATACTTTATTGTAACAACCCAAACATTTATTAATGCAAATTACTATTGATCTAATTAAATATCTTATTATGTAAGATGGTTATATAACATATGATCTTCCACGATTTTATGGTTTGAAGTATTAAAATACCATTAATAATTGTGACAGTTTCAAATGTAGTTATTGAGCAACTATCACATGATTATTATTATATATAGGTCTTTAACAAATACAATTTACTCCAACAGAGGAAGTGATGGGCTCATCCAGTAGAATCACTCCAAATGAAGCCCATTTTTCTGAGCTCAAAAAGTAGGTCCCATCATTGGTCTTCACTATTGAACAATCCAAAGATGAGCTTTAACATGTTATGCTTCAACAAAAATGCCTACAAGATAAGTGGGTGTTAATAGTGATTACCACCCAAGCGATGTTATCTAAGACACCCCGAGAGTTTCTCACCACCACACACCATACCTCTCGGTTTTATGCAGGATTTATAAGTGGTTATGTGACTATACCCTATCACTATTATTATGTACACTATTTTTTAATAAAGAATATACATTCATTTTATTTTCATTATTTTGTAACTACTTTTTATAGAGAAATTTTTTTTTTGTTAACATTAAATTAAGAAATCTATTTTGATAAATTAATGTAATTTTTTAATTAAAAAATATTTAAATAAAATATTATTACTAAATTACTTTTTAATAAATAAAATTATTGTATAAATTTTATGAATACAGGTGTAATTTTTATTTAGGTTTGAAAGCTATTTTTCTCGAAACCCATTAATTTTGGATAAAGGTCTGTTTTAATTTTAAAATTAATAAAATAACATATTTATAATATTATTTAGATAAAATGATTATTATTTTTGGAATCATGATATCAAAATTATCCAATAGTTATTTTTTTATAATTTTCTGAGACAGTAGAATTATTGAGTTAAAATTAAATACTCTTTACATATATAATGTGTTTTATGTCATCATAATGAACCAATAGTGTTGTAATAAAATAAAATAAATGATATATTCGTCCAATATCTGCTTTAACAATAAATTAATTTTATTTTAGGTCTTTTTTATTTATTTTACAAATATTTAGTGCACCCTCCAAGACTTATAAAACATTTTACCTTTTTAAATTATTTTCCTCAAGAGTGTGACTCGCCTCCACATAAGAAAGCCTAATATATTAAGAAGTTTAGACATTGGAATTATTATATAATTTTGTCCACTCCCCTTTGGAAAAATTGGGCAAGAACCATGGGTTGGGTTTTGGATTTAATTAGTTTAATGTGTGGTGTCCAAAACCTAAATAATAATGAATTCCCTCTCTTTTCCTATATATACCCACCCATGTTCCCACATCCGATTTACTCAAATCTATTGAATCTCAACCAAAATCCTCCCTCCCCTCTCTATAATATTATTAAGGCTCAACAAACTAACATGAAGCCTCTCTAAAGTATCTCCCAAGCCTTTGGGATCACACATCCAAGTAAGAGATTTCTGCCTTTCACATTTTTTCAAAATTTCATTATATTGTTATACTATTTTGTTTTCAATTAAAAATGTTGGTGAATGATTTTTCATCACCCATACTTATCTACTTATGGTTTAATGATTAGATACCTCTTTATCTTTCATTAATTCCTTTAATGTACACCCGTTACCAAGGCGAAATTCTGTAAGGAATTTCTCTCTTCTAATTTACATTCAAGAAATTATTTTTTATTATGAATCAAAATTCCATTTAAAATGTTGGGAAAATTATATATATGACTAAATTAATGTCAATATCCCATATATATATATGTATTATGTTACACCCCTTTCTCTATCATCAACCATTTTTATGAATTCTTATGTCACACTGTTATACTGTTGAAATTGCCCAGTGATTTTCTAAGCCAAATTCATTGTGTAGTGAATACCATGCCCATTCCCCTATCAAGGGTATACACCATTATTCACATTTACATATTGATTATATATTTTCACATATGAATTCCTCATTCCTTTATCATGGAATAAATTATGATGTTTAATGAATCTATGATATATGTTTCATGTTTCACACTTATGCATGAATTGAATTGATTAAGAAGGGTGTGCCCAGATAGGGATCCAATGCAATGGGTAAAGATTAGTATCATGATACGTCAAGTGAAATTAGGGTTTAATCAGGTTTATTCAAATTCAATTATGGTTTACTCTTTATCCAAGTGCAATTACCCATGGCTAATTTTAATACCATGTTAATTGTTCTTGTCACATTTCCATGTTCTGATAATCATGCTTTATCATTCCTTTATGTTTATGTTTCTCATATGATCCATTGATAATACTATTGTCTAAAATGTACTATATTATTCATTTTATAATTGCTCTATAGCCTTACTGAGCTTTATAACTCACCCTTTTCATATGCATGTCCTCATGTTATCCTAGGAAATGCAATATACGAAGGAATGTGTGCGGTCATATAAAAGAAGTTTTCAATAAAGATGTGTATTTAATGGTTTTTAATGTTATTTAATGTTCCTAATCCCAAAATACACTAGACCTCTCAATATTCATTGTTGTATCATGTGAAAATCTTATGTAATAAATTTTTTTAAGTGTGAAATGAGGATCATGGTTGTTATAGTTGGTATCATAAGATATGTTTAATTATTTTTGGGATTAGGATTAGAAAACCATAGTGAAAGCCTTTGGGATAATACTATGTTTAATAAAAACATCCTTAAATTTTGTGGAGGATTTAGTAAGTGGTTTATTATGAAAATACATCCCATTCTGGATACAAGCTGGTAGAGGTAGCTCTGTCACATATGAATCTTGGGGTAAAACCTAAAAACATCGTTTTGAGCTAGACTCAAACAGGAACTGCTGGACAAAAATGGATCTTACTGCACTCTTTGTTACAACACTCCCAGGGGGTATGCTTTGGTAAACTCATAATCTTAGTATTAATCATTCTTAAGGGATTAGAAAATCCCCTAAAATATATGTTGGGAAGTAGACCATGGATAAAATATATTGAATCCTATAAATTCATAAGTTAAGGAAATAAAAGTAATTTATAAGTCAAATGTTTTTGGTCCTTGGATTACCCTTTATCTTTTACCCCTAGCTATCCTTTTATTCAATCCAATGGCTAGTAATAGGGGGACTCGGTCTAACAACCGATCGGAAGATCAATTTGATGACTTTTCAAATGAGATGCCCAATCTGTTGGGAGAAGGAATCACAAACTTTTTCATGGTCCTCTCTCAGTTAACTCATGTTTTAAAAAGAAATATGGGTCAACAAGAACATTAAACCCCTCTGATGAAAGAAGAAGTTTAAATCTAGACCATCATGAGACAAAGGCCACCCAATTTTAACGGATCATTCGATCCATCAATTATCAAACAATGGATCAACTCCATTTAAAAGATCTTCTCAATCCTTCAATGTTCCAAAAAAGAGAATGTTCATCTGGCTGCTTATCATATGGAAGCTAAAGCTGATCAATAGTGGAAATTGATCCCAAATAAAAATCCTAAGGAAGAGATAAAGGCATTGGAATGGAAGGATTTCTAGAAAAAAAATTTCAATAAATATTTTCCAAGAACCATCTTACGTAAGATGGAAAGGGATGTGTTTTCCCTCAAGAAACAATTTGATGAATCCATCAGAGCATACGAGGAATACTTTACAAGCCAAGAACAATATTCCTATGGATTTTTCATTAGCCATTAATGTAAGGTTGACTACTTCATTGGTGGTATAAAACCTAGCTGTAGAAATCCCTATCATTCCATAAATTCGAGAGCTATGAGGAAATTTTCCTATATTCCATCAAAGTCAAAATGAAGATTAGAGGATCTCAGTGATTTCGAGGGGATAATAAGCATAATTTGTAATTAAATTCTTGCGGTTTGATGGATAAATCCAATGGTGATATGAAAATATAGCACTACACTTGCCAAAGGTGCTAAAAGAACCACCACAGAAATTTCTTGAAGGTGGTGAGGAAATAATTTAGGTGTGCAAGAGAAGGGAACCTGGCTGTTAACTATCAATAAGAAAAACCTAAAGCTACGATAGAGGATAGGAACACCTTATTAGACGCTCAATGTGTTTTTCATGGCTTCAACTGCAAATAACTAAGGCACTTTGAAAACTAGTTCCCCAACCCAAAGGTTTTCTGTGGAAATCAACAACCTCTAAGGTAGAAAGGAAGATATTTCGCCATCACTACCACCGATGTGAACCCCTAAATGAAGTGGTGACAAGTACAATATTTATTAATTAAATAATAAAGAACCTAGCTTTTTATTCTAGTTCTAAAAAAATTTATATCCAAAATTATATGTAGAAAAATCCCAACACCACCACAATTCATCGAAGTAAAGATGTCGGTGAGTAAGAAAAATGGGGAAATCATTGCATCCCTATAATACAACTACTCTCATGTTATAATACATGGATTGAACATCAAGGATAACCTCTTTATACTCCATCTAGTAAAATTTTATGAAATTATTGGCATGGATTGTCTTTCACTATATAGATCCATCATTAATTTCCAGGATATTTAAATCACTCTCCATATGGTAAATTGAACACTAATTCTATACAAGTGTAAGGGGGAAGATGAATCTTTTTTAGAACAATAATCTCAATCATGGATATTAATACAATATTATCACACGTATCTGGCTCATATGATTGAGTATAAGGAAGAAATCATCCTTGATGACATGCATATTTTGAGGGAATTTGCTGATGTGTTTCCCAAGGAATTTCCTGGATGACCTCCAAGAAGGGATGTTTAATTCTCAATTGATTATATACCTAGGAAATTGACAATATCCCAGACACTATATAGAATGGCTATTTTGGATCTTGAGGTGCTAAAGATTTAACTATAGGAGAATCTAGAAAAATGGTTTATATTCCCACATGCTTCACCATGGGATGCACCGGTCCTCTTCATCAAGAAGAGGGATGGGTCAATGCGCCTTTTCATTTATTATCATGATCTCAAAAAAATCACGATATATAACAATTCTCCCATACCTAAAATTGATGACTTGTTCGATCATCTATGTGGAGGACAACACTTCTTTAAGGGGGATTTTCGGCTGAGATATTACCATTTATGGGAAAAGAAAGAGGATATCCCAAGACTGCATTTTCATACAAGGTATGGGAACTATGAATTAAAATTAATGCCTTTTGGACTCACTAATGCCCCAAAAATAATTATGTACAAGATAAATATAGTCATTAGAGATTACCTCAGCAAATTTTGTGTAGTCTTTATAGATGATTTTCTAATATACTCCAAAAAAAAGGAGAACCATGAGAAACATCTAAGAACTATACTAGAGACCTATAAAAATGAAAAGCTCTAAGTAAAGCAGTGAAAGTGTGAGTTAAGGTTGAAAGAGGTATCATTATTGGGTTATCTCATCACAATAAATGGGATATCTCTGGATTCATCAAATACAGTTGTAATTGAGGGTTGTCTGAGGCCAACATCAATAATTGATATCTATATCTTCCGGGGGTTAGCTGGATATTATTTCCAATTTTGGAGAAATTTCTAATGATTATCAAACCCTTTTAGTATGATAACTCAGAAGGGAGTCAATTTTTCTTGGAGTGATGAATGTAAAGAGATCTTCAAGGAGTAGAAATGGAGGATTATCACTATTCTCATGCTCACATTACCCACAAGTGACGAACTTTTTGTGGAATTTAGTGATGCTTCGAAGAAGGTCATGGGTTTTTTATTGATGAAAAATAAAAAACTCATTGCCTATGATTCATTTCAATTAAATTCTCATCATAAAAACTATCCAACACATGATCTAGAGTTGGCTTTAGAAATAATCTCTTTGAATATTTTGTGACATTAACTCATTGGGGAGAAGTGTGAAATATACATGGGTCAAAAAATCATCATGTATAAATTCACAGAGAGAGAATTTAATTTGCGCCAATGAACATGGTTAGAGCTGATCAAAGACTATGACCAATCAATCCATTACCACCCTGGGAAACTGATTAAGGCGGCAGATTCTCCAAGTATAAAAGACCCAACAATTCTATCATTGATGAGAATTTAAAAGGGTAAAATCTTCTTATATTTGATGAATATAGACATTCAAATCCGAAATAAGGGAAGATCATCAATCCTTTCACAAATTATCTCTCAATCATCTCTTTTGGGAAGACTAATTGATTCTCAAAAGGATGATGCGACAATTCAGAAGAAAGTGGAACCTATAAAAAAAGTAAAATACTTGGAGTACGATGTTAATGAAGAAGTAATTGTGAGATATGGGTCAATACTATGTGTTCCATAAAATTTTGAGTTAAGGAATCAACTTTGGGTTAATGCACATAGTTTGAGATTCTCCATTAAACCAGGAAACAAAATGATGTATCGTGATCTCTGAGAGCCATGTTGGTAGGATAACATGAAGAAGGAGATGTCTGAAAATACATCAATGTTCTTGATATGTCATAAAGATAAGGCTGAGAGGAAAAATTATAAGGGTATGTTGAAACCATTACCCTTACCTGTATGAAAATGGGAGAAAATCACTATGGACTATGTCATTGTACATCCAAAGACATCCAAAGGAAACAATGCTATATGGGTTTTTGTGGATCTTCTTACAAAAAAGTGCACCCTAAATTGAAATTTGAGAGGATTTATCAATGGATCAACTAGCACAGATATATATCAGTGAAGTGGTAAGGATTCATGGAGTTCCACTAACTATTGTATTTGATCGAGATCCAGAATTCACCTATATGTTTTGGAAGATTCTTCAATATTCTATGAATATCGAGTTGAAATTTAGTACATCTTATCATCCTCAAACAGATGTCCAATTTGAGAGGACTATCCAAACACTTGAGGACATGTTGAGGGAATTCTCAATTGACTTCAAAAGAGGATGGGATCAATATCATCCTCTAGTTTATTTCTCTTACAAGAACCATTTCATCTCAAGAATCCAAATGGATCCTTATGAATCCATTTATGGGAAGAGGTGCAGAACACATGCATGTTGGGATGATGTTGGGGAGCGAAAACTCCTAGGTCCATAATTGGTCAAAGAAATGGTGGAGAAGGTTAAGAACACCCAGAAGAAAATTATAGCTGATCAGAATCGATAAAATATCTATGCTAAAAATAGTTGATGAGACCTATAGTTTGATGTCGTAGATAGAGTATTCCTATGTATATCACCATGGAAGAGACTTATGAGATATGGAAATAAGGGAAATCTTAGTCCAACGTTCATCTGCCCTTTTGAGATACCTGATCACATTGGAGCAGTTGGCTATCAACTAACACTCCCACCAACATTATCTCAAGTACAAGATGTATCTACGTATCCCTCATGAGGAATTACATACCCAACCCATCTCATGAACTCTATCTAGAGGAGGTACCATTGGATTATGACCTCTCTTATGAAGAGTATTTGGTGAGGATGTTAGATCGTATAGAAAGAATTCAAGAAAAATAAGGTAATTCCCTTCATCAATGGGTTGTCACAAGAACACATGTTTAAAGAGACAACGTGGGAATTAGAGGATGTGATGAAACAGAGTTACCCACATCTTCTTTACTATGGTAAATGGAAATCTCTATGGTGAAATTTCTTAAGGGGGGATGATTATAAGGACGCAAACTATTATTAATGAAAATTCCTCTTGATCTAATTACATGTCTTATTACATAAGATTGTTATATAACATATGCACTTTCTTGGTTTTATTTTTATTTTTATTTTCAAATACTGTTATGAATTATGACCATTTCTAATTTAATCATTGAATTGTGATCCCATACTGAGTATAAAAATAGGGCTTTAACAAGTCCAATTTACTAAGACAAAGGAAGCAATGTCCTATTATTATATAATTTCCTCATACGAATCCCATTTGTTGGAGCTTGGAAAGGAGGTGGAGTCATTGTGATTCACTCTTGAACAATCACAAGCTATGTTTCCATACATTAAGCTCGAACAGAACTACCTATAGAAGAAGTGGAAATCGATAGAGATTACCCCCAGAGTGATGTTATCTATACTGCCCCATGAGTCTTTCACCATCGAACACCTTACCCTTTGGACTTATGCAGGTGTTATAAGGGGTTATGTAATAAGACCCTTGCACTATGATTATGTACATTATTTTTTTATAGAGTATATACATTCATTTTATTTTTGTAACATTTTAAATAGTTTTTAATCAAAAAATAGCATTTTAGTTAATATTCAGTTAAGAAATATATTTTGATGAATTAATAGATTTTTTTATTAAATAATATTCCAATAAAATATTATTACTAAATTAATTTTTATTAAATATAAATGATCATATAATTTTTATGTATAAATTGTAATTTTTACTAAGGTCAGAAAGATATTTGGTCAAAACCCATGAACTTTTGACATATATAAGTTATTATTCTGAAGTAAAAAAATACCATATTTAGAAAATTATTTTTATAAAATGAACATTATTTTAGGAATCAGGATGTCTAAATTATTCAGTGGGTAATTTTTCATAATTTTCTTAGAAAGTCGGTTTTTTTGGTAAAAATTAAATTCCGTTTAAATATATAAGGTGTTTTATGTCATCATAATGACCCAGTAGTGATGTATCAAAATATGATAAATGAGGTTTTCAGAAAATATATGTTTTCCACCAAGATAATGTTATTTTATTTTTGTTTTATTTATTTTACAGAGCATTAGTGGACCCTCAAATATTTATAATCAATTTTCTATTTTTAAATTAGTTTTCTTTTAGAGTGGGACTCACCTCCACATAGCAGGCGTAATATTTTTAGATGTTTAGGAATCGTCCATATATAATAAATAATTGCACACATATTCGGATAAAACCATGATAAAACCCCATGGGTTGGTTTATGGTTTCAATTAGTTTAACATGTGGTGTCCAAAACCTAAATAATAAAGAATTCTCTCTTTTATCCTGTATAAACCCACCAAATATCCCACATCCTCTTCACTCAACCACTTTTTGACTCAACCAAAATCATCCATTCTCTATCTATAATTCTCATAAGGCTCCCTAATCTCCCAAGAAGCCTCTGTTATGCATCTCCCAATCCTTTGGGATCACACATCCAAGTAAAGGATTTCTTCCATTCTCATTTTTGTCTTAATTTTATTATATTTTTATACACTTATTTTTTCTGTTAAAAATGATGGGGTATAATTTTTCACCACCCCCATACTACTGTACTTTTGTTACAATGATGATAGAATTATTTATCTCTCCTTTATGCATCCCATGTAAACAAGTTACCGTGCCGAAATTACGTAAGGAATTTCTCCACTCTCATTTACTTTGAAGCAATTCTTTTGAATTAGGAATATAAATTCCATTACACTTGGTGGGACATGTATATATATAACCCACTTACTATCCATTTAATATACATATTATGATTCACCTCTTTATCTATCATCATACATTTTTATGAGTTATTATATTACGCCCTTATACTACCGAAATTGCACTATGATTTTCGAAGCCAAAGTCATTTTGTAGTGAATACAATTCCAATTCCCCTATCAAGGGTATTCACCATTATTCACAAGTAATTATTGATTATATTGTTTCATGTATGATTCCTAAATTCTATACAATGGAATAAATTATGATGTTTAATGTATCAATGTTATATGTTCCACGTGGAACACTTATACAGGAAATGAAATGATTAAGAAGGGTGTGCCCTGATAGTGCTCCAATGCATTGGGTAAAGATTAGTATCAAGATAATTCAAGTGAAATAATGGTATACTCATTATAATTCAAGTTAAGTGAGGGTTTACTTATTATCCATGTGCAATGATCCTTGGATCATGATAATACAATGTTATGTGTTGTTCCACATTTTCATGTTATGATAATCATGTTATATCATGCCTTTATGTTCATGTTTCTATTATGCATCATTGATATGCCTCTTTCCTGACATGTACTTTATTATTCATGTTATCCCTTGTTTTATAACCTATTGGGCTTTATAGCTCACCCATTTCTTATGTATGTCCTTAGGTTATCTCATTCCATTTTAATTATGAAGCAACATGTGTGGTCATTTTATATAAGTTTTTAATATAGATGTGCATTTCATGCGTTAATTTGTTGTGTAGTGTTCTCAAGCCCCAAATACACTATAACTATAGAACTTCTATGTTTTATCATGTGATTAATTTATTTAATAAATTATGTTTAACTGTGAAATATTGAGCAGGGTTGTTATATTTATCAAATTTCATCCATCATCTATTTTTTGAAAAAAAATTATAATGGACCTATAAATTACATTAAACAATTATAGACCAAATTTAGATTTTATAAAATATCCAAAAGTTTCTCATTTATGGAATTAACTATTTTTTTCAAAAAAGGAACATTCTTTATCATGGAACATTAAATCAAATTCAAATATATATTTCTATCATATTTTATACCATTGGTTACAATAATAAAATATTTAATGAAATAATCAAAAACATAAATGAAATTGTATCACATAACAAAGTAGAAACCCATTCATTCATCAAAACTCAGAGTGATGAAATAGTCCCCAATTTTGGTCAATAAAATTTTCTCCCTTTCAACATTTTCAATGAAATATCTATTTGAGTATGATGAATGGATTTTATCAAATCACTCAAGGATTTAAAAATAACCATCGACTCATCAAATGTCGATTTTAGACACCATGTTTTCTCTCATATCATCATGGTTTTATTTGAAATTAAAGTTCAATTTCTAATATAATAATGTATCTCTAAAATTATTATTTAAAAAAATTAATCTTTATAACTAATAGTTCATATGACTAGTACTTGAAAAATATTTTATAAAAAACCTATAAACATGATCCATAAAACCTAATCATCCATTTTCTAATGAAACATCACTAATAGGTATGTTTTATTCCTACAATATCAATTTTTTATCATCCTTATTAATGGAAATTGAGTTTTTTATCTCAAAATTCCACAAATAATCATTTAGGATTTTTTAAAAGATTATATATAAGAACCTTAATCAAAAAAATAACTTATTCGATAGAGTTAATAACATTTCTTTCTAAAAAAAATTTATCCTTAGTCATATTTTCCACATAAAAAGTAGGGATACCAGTTCTATATATAGTTTCTCCAGTTTCATTAATTATATCATTATTTTAATCTCATTAAGGGTCTCCCCCAATAGGAGAATAGATCTTGGTACCCTTTTCAATTTTCATATCTTTTCTTCATTTCTAAAAGAAAATTTTAATTAAATAAGGCATCCCAATATGAACCAATTTGTCATATAATCCAATTTTATAATGTTTTATTTCAATGAACATATACATCATCTAAATCATTCAATTATATATCATTAAATTCAATTAACAGTTTCATTACCCCCCTATATAGATAAAATTTGACAATATTTTTTACTCATGGACTAAATGACATATATATATATATATCAAATAATATATCTTGAAAAATTATGATTTTTTAATTAATAAAACTATATAATATATAAAAATCCTAAATTATAATGATTTCAGTTTCTCTAATTATATATGATATTATTTGTTCGATATATTTTGATTGAACCATGTGGTATAGTATTAAATATATCACATTTTATTTTATATATTAAAAGTATAAAAAAATTATAATATATTTAAAACTGATATCCTCTTCACTAAAAAGAGTTTACTAAATAAAAACAATCTAAATTCATCTGGAATATGGAAGGCTTGATACATCCTCATTGATGAAATATATATAAAATTATTATTTCAATTTAAAATATCTATGTTTTAATTTTATGAATAACACATCAATGAATTACATTATAAGTCACTGAACACTTTCTAAATGTAAAAAATAGTATTCTTTATAACAAAAAGTAATTCATTCTTAAAAACAAAAAAAACATATTCGGTATCAAGTCTATCATTTTAAACCATGAATTTTGAATAACCTTATTCTGTAAATTTAATATTTATAGACATGTTACTCTATATCTCATAGTAATTAAAGTGTCATAATAATCAAACTTCTTCAATTTTCAAACATTCAAAAAAATTATTTATGGATTCATATAGGTTTTATGGTTTCAATTGAAAGAAAATTGTCAAATGTTTACTTAATCTAATGTCTTTATCTCATATAATTGATAGAAAATGCAATGAAAATAGAAGACCAAATCACTATAAAAGATGGTTATTATATGAAATAATAAAAATTTATGATAATAAAATCATAGAAGATACCACTCACAGAAAAATAAAATAAATTACTAATAATGAATATAATAAATAATAATTAATTTATAAAAAACAAGAAATTAGAAAACAATTATTTTCAAATAATCCCAACACAGACATAATAAAATAAAAATTACCATATGGAAGTGGATTTGTTAAAATATCTTATACCTATTCTCCATATATCAATAACCTGTAGGGAAAGTTTTATATTTTTGAGTCATCATTACCAAAAAGAATTCATAATGGCGGTGTTGTTTTTTTCAATGTATTATTTTTTTTAAAAAAAATTGAAAGATATTATTTTATCATTATTGATATGAACATGATATAATTTTAATCAAATGTCTATTAGGGTGACTTTCATCTAAAAATACAATCTAATAACAACTACCAGCTATAATGTACTATGATTTATTAGATTATAATAAAAAAATGTTTCTTTTTACATTGACACAAAACTAATGATATAAGAAAAAAGTGAAAAGTTCATAAAGATCAAATAAAATATCATCTATAGAATCCCAAATAAGTATTCGAATATGAAATAAAATCAAATCCATCAGTTTTTATAAAGCTTCATGAAAGAGAAAAAACATTTAAAATAAAATAAAATTCATTTCATAATTTTCAAATTTTCTTCCTTAGTATTTTCATCAAATCATTCATGAATACATTCAAAAAATCACAATTACATTGATTCTACTTGATGTTTTTTATAAAAAACTCTAAACTATTTTCCTATTAAATATTTATTTAATCTAGTTTATATTGTTAATCCAAATTAGGTTCTACATTAGAACTCATATGAGTATCATAAAATCTATTATTTTCATGTCCAAAACATTGATGTATATCATGTATGTATTTATATTTATTAGTAACATTCCTAATGAGTTTATGAATGATTTGAAAACAACTAAATAAATTAAAATCGCCTATATTTATTTTTCTTATTGAATTAGTTTCTAAAATTCATTAAATAATATTTAGTTAATTTTAAAATATATTACATCATCAATAAAAATCTAAACCAGAAGAATATTAGTACATATAGTTTTCTTAACCATGGTAGGGTATTCCATGCTTATAGAAAAACCATTTGAGTTTTTTATCACACAATCATTCTAATAATGAACTAAATTTTCTTTAAGAAATTACATATATTTATTAATAATAAAAAAAATTAGAGAATATTAATTTTAAAAACTAACAGGTTGTTCAATATAAACATCCTAAATATGAAAAATATTTTAAAATATATATTTTTAATATATCTTCCAATGTTTATAATTAATATGAGATAAATATGTTAAATTGATAATATTAGGTTATAACTGAGCTACATATAAAAAGGCATCATCCTAGTTAATTCCTTACTCTTCATTATGGCCATAAGAAAACCATTTATTGTTATTTAGAATAGTCACTCTTAAGTAACATTTCATAATTTTAAAATATATTTTATTCCACTAATTGGACTATTAGATTGTCAATATGTAATTCTCGAACCATTTTCCTCTCTAACTAGATTAGTTATTCTAGCATATCTATCTCTTAATTATCATTATTCATCAGTTTTTCTATAGAATTTAGTTCAATCATTTATAAAAAGGAAGATAATTCATTAATACTTCAAACATTTATTATAGTTGAAACTTGGTTATTTAGGCTTCTTAATAAGGTTTTTAAAGTGTAGTTCTTCAATGTTATTTAGTTTCATTGAATTTCACTTTTAGGCTCGTCAGTTTCATTCCTTTCATGACTGTTTTAGATTATCATAATCATAATCATGAACTTTTTTGGACGAATAATATATCGTAGTCTCATGTTATTCATGGTGTCATTATGATCATCGATGTGTGTTTTCTTAACATCAATATGATCACGATCTAAAAATATCTCATACATTTATTCATTTATTATCCATGAAATCCTATTGAAAATTATATAAGATTTAAAAGTTGTACAATATCATATAAATATTTCTCAATCATCCGTTAGATAACACTTACCAAGATTACCCTTTGTTTTCATGATATAATCATTTCATACAACAATTTAAGTATTCAATTTTTTTTTTAAAAAACCTCATACAGGTTTTTCATTTATAAAGTTCTTATTAATATTTTATTTTTAGTGTAGAAGATTTTGATAAAAAAAACTCAAACAAAAATATGGGAAGATATAATGTATTTATTCAAAAATGTCCTAAAAATTTATTGTGATGGCTAATTTATTCTTTTAATGACTCGATTTTTTTGGGGTGTCCTGGGAGTATAAAAAGTATTTTCAATACTATTATTTAAAAAATAATAATTAAATTATGTATTTTGTAATTAATATCCTTGTAAACATCTAAAATAAATACTTTTTCTACTTTCTCATTCTCATATAGTTTTTATAAATTTATATTTAATACACAATATTCTATATTCACCATTACAATTTAAATCCATGTAAGTGAAGAGAAATCATCAAATTGAAAAATATGACAATCCCACAGTTATTGTTATTCTATATGTTTTAAAAAATATCAATATGGATAGGTTCCAATGGTCTAGAAGAGGAAACATCGTCGAGTGATTTAAATAACTATTTTTGTTTTTTACGAACATTAGATGAATTACAATTCTAATTTTTTGAGCTATTTTAATTTAAAATTTAAAATCAAATTATCCTTATATAACATTATAAATGAGTAAAAACTAAACATTCCATGTTTACTATAATATAACAACGATTCATTTATTTCATTGTTATAATATTTAAATTCTTGTTAACATAATGAATAATGATCTTCAAAGATTGTTTTTTAAATCCTAGGATAATTAAATTTAAAAAAATTTATTTAAAAGAAGGAAATTAATTATAAGAAATATACAGTGAATATACATAATAAAAAACATAATATATACTTATTATATCATTTTCCAAGAGTTAAATATAAAAACATCATTGATTAAAACATAATCTCAATTTCTAATGTCTTATATTCTAATGACCATTACATTTTCACTATCAATAAATGTAACATTTAATCTATTAATATTCTATATAAATTGACTTTTTATTAATTCCTAACTCATTTTCCAAAAAAAATTTAATCTATATAACATATTATAAGGTTTCAGCTATGTCATTTACATTAAAAAAATATCAAACCAATATTTGTTTGGAACTCAAATACTGCCTTTCATAATGGTGTTAGAAAATGTGATTTTGTGTATCTATATCAATCTTCATTGACCATAATTTAGTTTTATGATATAATATAAATTTTTTAAAAAATAATATGCATAATTATATAAAAATATGTATTTTTAAAACTATTCTAATAGAATAGTTTCTACATATTCCACAATTAAAAAATATATAAGGAAGTATTCTACAATATTTTCAACATACAATATATTTCCATTAAATTTTAGTATTTTCTATATTACATTAATTGTCTCCATTTAATTTTTTTGATTTAATTTTTCCATGAATTTGATTTATGTAATCCTCCCACTTAGCAGACATACTTCTCTCCAATATTAATGATTATTTTCTATGTTACAATTATTTCGTATTTTTATAATAAAGATCAAGAGTTGAAACATATTTATCAATAATAACCATAAACTATAAATGATGTTTTGAAAATTCTAACTCTCAGGATGATTAATATATATATATATATTCATATATATTTATTCATAATGATATGATATTAAAATTAATATTCTATTTTTGAATAATTTTAAATTATCTCATAAATGTTATAATTATAATAAAAATTAGATTATATGAATGTTAAAATATGGGTAGTATAATAATTGATTTTCCTCAACATAATAAAAGGATAAAATCTAAAAAGAAGGTTTAAAGAATGTGATTATTTAAAATAATGAATGGAGAGTAACTGTTATTTTTCCATTAAAAGTTTTTCTTTTAGTCATTTGTAGTATGGTCTACAAATTTAGATTCCTAAATTCAAAATTTTTGTCAAGGATTTTATTATTACATAGAATAAATGGTAGTCAATCTATAAATGGATCTTACATGACCTCATTTAAACACCATTATCTATATACATGTGTCCCCTGGCTGTGTCATATAAATTAATTCATTTGTATAAGATCAGTTTAAAGGGAATCAAGATAATGGGGTATTCGATGTATGTTAATCCCATATATCCTCATAATATGTTCACAATTTTCTCAATGTTTACTAACTAGAAATAGTAATACACCAAATGTAATTTTATTTTATAGATGATCACATCACATTCCACTTACCCGAGTAGATAAAATCATTAATTGGGTATCACTATATTGTTCCTCCATGTATATGATTTGAGGGATCAAATGTCATACTCTTATTAGGAGAGGAAAAGTGTATCTTTATTAAGCTCAAATAGATGGCATTAACAGAAAAATACACTTCCACCACATCATTAGTAATGCATTAGGGATTGTGTAAGAAAGGTATTATATTATTTGGGATTTCATGCAAGGTATCTCTCTAACCCCATATATCATGGAGGTAGAATATGAACCATTCACATGTAGTATACTAATTACATTGTGTATGACACACTATATTTTATCGTTCAAGGGTCATCCATGGAAAAATCATTTTTGATTCGTGAGTATATTTTTTCTCCCGATATAATAATCTTTCCAACATGTAAGTTGTTATTCTACTACAAATTATTTCATTAATCCTAAACTTTTTGGTTTCTATAGTAATAAATCATTATTACCATAATATGTTTTTTGTTGGTATAACAATTGATAATCAATTGTGTGTTTGTGAAACATATCTGAATTTCATGTTTTTATGTTTTATCATATTTTTATGGAAATCCTGGCTTCGTTAATCTATAGATTTATTTATATTGGATTTGATATTTCCATTGAACAATGTGGCTACTGAAATGTAACATTAACCTCTCCTTATTTCACACCTAAGTAGTATAGTTCATTTATTAACATCAAAATCATGAGTAACCTTTTTTTCGTTGATGAATATATATAGTTTTGTAAATGATTTAATTTTTTAAAAATAATGTTTTTATAGCCTCGTTTCTCCAGTAAACATATATTTTAGGGGTTATTATTCTTATTGGTATGCATATAATATTTAATTTAGAAAAATAAAATAAGTATCATGCACCAATATACATAAAATATGCATATACTATATGGAATTAAATTCACATTATGTTAATGTAATAATAAAATGACATTATTTAATAGATTTCCCTATAAACAATGCTTTCACAAGATTTCCAAATTCTGACATACCTATATTTATCATATTTACTATTATGTTATTCAATTAGTTTATTAACATATATAATAATTAAATTATATAATTAAAAGACTAAATTACATTCACTTATGTGTATGCACGTTTTGATCATTCCATTCCATATAAATTTTACTATTTTATATATAACCTCTTGGGTATTGGTTTCATAATATATTATTTTCACATATTTTGAGGAAAATATATTTTTATAATGATATAAATTACTAATTGAATTCATAAATGGATGGTCAACACCCAAGTATATCCAATCATAGTTCAGAAATGAAAAAGTAATAAAGAATAAGAAGAGGGGTAAACATCACTAAGTGGGATTTGACATATATGAGTGTGTGAGGGGCTGTTTCTATTGGCATTAAGTTTTCTCTTATGGGAAAATTCAATATATAAAGCAAATGAGAGGTTAATTATTACATTTTTTATTTAATATTCATTCTATAATTTTATTATCTCATCTTAAATAGTTGATTTTAGAGTATATTTAATGTCTTATATTATGAAATATGGTAAAAGTAATTATAATTATTTATAAATTTCATTTTTTTGTTTTATATGATTTTCTATTACTTTTTTTGGATATGTAGAATTAAATCATAATTAGGAAGGGACATGAAATCTCTCTAGGGGAGATCTCTAAAGGATCCAAATATTGGAATTTTCAACCACTCTCTGTGATTATTTATTTTTTGATTATTTTTCCCTTTTCATAATTTACCAATATGTGTTTGACAATGAGAACGATAGACAAAAAGATATTTTTTTCAATTTACAATTATATTTGAAATATTTTTTAACTATTTTTATAGTCCTCTATTAAAAGGTTGATGTTATAGCTCATTTTTAGTATTTTATTGTCCATATAGTGGAATCAATTAAAATTATTTATACCTTTTCAAATTTAGTTTCATATTATTTTTTCTTGAATTCTATTCTTTTCTCTACAACTAACTTTGTTAAAACTTTTTTTTATTTGGTTATGATCAGTTATTTATTAAAGACGGTATCCCATGGGTATTAAAATTAATGGTTTTAAGCCATATTTGACTTTCCATGTGGTATAATAAATTTCTATAAATACATGATTGAATATATAATTAATTCGCATTATGTTTCAATACAAGTAACATTCACATGATGTAAGGAATTTTAATTTTAAATTACTTTTAGATTTTCCATTATTCAAGTATTTTAATTTTTTATTATTTGTATTATAGTTTTATGAATTTATTTAGTATAGGATTTCACTATTTATTAACAATTCACTATTGGATTACTTTTTTCCAATAAAATATTTTGATTTCTCTTCCTTTCTTTAAAAATAATTTTTTATCAAGTTAACTTAGTTTTGAAGAAAAAATTAAATTTTCATTACACATGTTTTTGTGTATTTTAAAAAATTAATAAACATCATCTACATTTTTTATTTTATTGTATTACTTTTTTGATATAACTGATTTACTAAATATAGAAAAAGTACACTGTTTTTACTATCTCTTATTACTTACTAATGAAATAACAAGTTTTCCTTTCACTGAGATCTCCATATTGTTTAAATCCCCCATTTCTCCACTGATATACTCTTCTCTCACCCCATAATCTATGTCGAGTGCTGATTTATTGGAGAACATAAACCTCTCATAATGTTTTCATTGTAGAGTTTTTAAATTTTTCTTATCCTCATAGACATATTAATTCACAATTGGTATTCTCATAGATCTACTTTGTCTAGCTTAATATGAGAATATATAAATTTTAACAGTCTCACTTTTCTCTTTTTCATAACCTTATACTATTTAAAATTTACCATCAATATTAGTTTTTTATCTTGATTAATTATCTCAACAGAGTGATTTTGGTTTCTTATTCTCTTTTACCCAGTGTTATCCGATTTTCACCATCAACACTGATTGTGGGAAACCAAAAAACATTCCAATATAAAATGTATTGAACATACTATATTTATTTTTATCCCTAATTGGTAACCACTTAAATCATTGTAAATTATGAATTTTATAAAATTTTTTAGTATTTACTCTCAAAAAATGTTTCCTGAAATTTGTTAAATAAATTAAATTTTATAATGTAGTGGCCACATATGGATTTTGTTATAAATTAAAAATCACTTCACAGGTCATGTTAACTCCGCTTGTGAATATATCTCCATATATTACACTTATATCATTGGAAAGGTACTTGAATAACAATATAAAAATATGACCACTTGGAATCTTAAGTGCAGCGTTATGGTTCTATTTTGAAAACAACAATCATAACTAATAGAAATATCCCTTATATCAAAATAATTTTGTTTCCCAAGATAATATAAATTATAAATGTTTCTTAGGAATCTTTAGGTGCTCTTTATTTTCTTTCTCTAGCATAGGATGGTGGTCAATCATGAGCCCCATATATTGTCCTTCTAGAAATATGTTCAGTTCTATCTCACCATTAAATATAAAGAGGACTCTTGGAAATCATGATTATGCATTATAACATATGACTCTTTTATGTAATTTTACATTTGTAAAATTGAAGAGTCGTTTAAATTACATAATGTATTCCTTTTTCTATTAAATATATATTATTCCAAACATTACATTATTTTACAATTTATTATTCAAAATTTAAATGATTATATATGGTTATAAATTTCTAAATTAATTAAATTTCTTAAAGCTTTATATATTTTTATAAATTCAATAAAAATAATTCATCTCCAATTTTTCCAAAATATCCAACAACAGTTGTTGATAAATAAAATTTTATAGCTAACAAGACCCTAGATTATTTCATCGTTAATTTTTTATACTTCAATGTATTTTCACCATAGAAACATGACACCATTAGATATATTTAAATAATAATAATTCCTAATATATTTTTATTGGTTTTTTATTGAATTTATTTCATCATGATTTCTTTACATTATTAAGAATTCATTTAAATGTTATTGAGTTAATATGTTAATGTATCGGAGAAAATAGTATGTCAGTCTCAAAAACAGTAATCATAATTTTATTGACTCTATTAGTTTAAAATAATTATGACTAATTTTTATATTTGGGATAAAAAATATGATTCCCAAAAATGGTGAGACAATGTTTCATAAATATGTTAAATAAATATGATATGAATTTCATTTTTTGTAAATAAATGTTCAATTTCCTCTAAATTCTTTTACATCATGGTGGTCTTCTTGTTGGTTGGAATTATATGTTAAAATGTTTTCATATGGAATTACACTATCGAAATATATGGATTACTACATGATAATAAGTATGTTATTTATATATCAGTCATGAAAATATCTCCACAAGTGTACACATCATTCAGGTTATGATTTTTAAGTTCCCTTATAGATGAAGAAGTTCATTATACATTCTCTCCATCTATGTGCATAAGTTTTATAATCATATTCAATATCCACATTTTAATGTAATATTTTTTATATATATGTATAATGTATATACATCTATATGGTAATCTATATTCAAATTTAAATTTTTCTAATATTATTTGAATGTTTCTTATTCATCATGTCTAAACTATACATTATATAAAAATTTATTCTCATATTGGGGTGTTTTTTCACACGAATTAGAATTATAAAATAAATTTTAATATATATGATATTGAAATCAATATTAAAAATATATATTAAAAATATTTTTTGGTATTTTTATTATAATATACTCGATTTTGAAATTGGTGACTATTATAATTTTATTTTACTGCTTGTAAATTCCTTACAAATATATCTCCCACGAATTTCGATTTCTATGCCACTTCCATAGAAGTGATATTACATAGATGATTAACAAGGAATCAAAATAAGTTTATTGATAATATAATTATTTTCTAGGATAATCAGGTACATTATTCATCAAATCCTTTTTTTATCCCGATATATTTCTTCTTTTTTAC
The DNA here is from genome assembly GCA_963277665.1 of Viscum album. Taxonomy (NCBI): domain Eukaryota; kingdom Viridiplantae; phylum Streptophyta; class Magnoliopsida; order Santalales; family Viscaceae; genus Viscum; species Viscum album. Next base: position 288,826,101 of record OY728138.1, read on the forward strand.
ATCTTATGGTTTCTTTATTTCTCAACATTTACAATTTTAAGATTTTTCATTTTTAAAGAACAATTTATCTTCTTATTATTTTTAAACTCTTATGTGTAATAATTACATATATTGTATCTATAAAATGATTCTTTATTTACTATTCATATTATATAAAATTTATATAAATAATTCATTAACTAATTATGATAACTATTTCTAAAAATAACATAACTTTTAATCCTTATGAACCTTTACTTAATATTTGATTAACGAATTATTTAAATATAAATTTAGAACAGGATTTCAATAAATATATATTTCATATAGTTTATTATGTAAATACTTTATTGACAATAATATTCAAAATCAAAGTATTTTAAAAAAAACTTCAATGAACGTCAATGAAATATAAAAAGAAAATTATAATTAACATACCAATATCCAATTTCTATGTTAAAATATTTTTCTATTATTTGGTTTTGTTTTGTTTATAAATTGTTATATACTCTTATGTTTCACTATATTAATATGTTTCATATATTAAATGGTTTTAGTATCTTGGAAACATGAGAATGTGTATGTGAATTTGAAAGTACACGACTATGCGGTGTAAATTCATATGTGGGCTACAAGTTGTAATTAATTCCAAGTAATTTTTTAAATTTTATTTCAATAAAATAATATCATTTCTAAAATCGTCAAATAAAAATTATCATATGTTGAATTTTTTATAATCTTGTGAAAAGTATTATTTTTCAATGAATAATGAAAATACTGATTTTTATTGAAACTGTGTTTAATTTTAAAAGATTTGTTTAGTAAAATTATATTTTGAATTTGTTTTAAAATATTATCAATTTCATTTTTTTAAAAATATTCCAATTATTATGTTTATAATTAATTTAATACATTAATTTTATATTAAAATATTTTTAAACAAAAATGATTGTTTCTGTAAAAAAAATATTATCACATTCTATGTGTTCATTTTAAATTAATTTCTTCCACACCAGGAATCTGAATCAAGAAAAATGGATTCTATATTTTTAATTAGGGGGAATGTTTTTTAAAATGGGCACCATTTATTTTTGGTCCTTATAAATAGTAACCATAGTAAATAATTTTCACCACAGTATGTGTAAATTGGGTATTTAATGTTAAATTAATATGATAAGAATAAAAATGACCCTCATAGTTAAATAAATATTATATTAAGAGCCTATGTTTTTGATTACCATCCAATATTTTTTAAAAATAGCAATTATGGTCCATATTTCTTTTATTTTTACGTTTTAAATTATTTTATATATACAAAATTTTAAAATGTAATTTTGTTTGTTTTATTAACTTGATTTTTTTGAATATTAATAAATAGAATATATTTTCAGTAATAATGGATATATATATAAGTAAAATTTTTTAATCATGGGAATTTATTTTAAATTTTTATTGAGGAAATAATTGCAATAAATTCTTATGCAACGCCAAAAAATATGTTTATTAAATTAATAGAATAATAACATGAATAATTTTAAAATATTTAAAATTAATATAATTGTAATGAATTATATTGTTCCATGAATTTTTTAGGAATCAATAACATAGTATTGAGGTTTTAATTTACTATATTATAATCTCATTGTTCTTATGATTTTTCTAAAGTGAATATAAATGACTAGCTCCAAAAAAGACAGTAATGTTATTTTATGTTAAATAATTTTTTAAATTGACTTAATGTTAATATAAATATATTCTTTATCCAAGTAATGTTATATCATTAAAAATATAATATATATTCTACTTAGGGATCAATTTCTCTTTTATAGTAAGCACATTGTCCCCAAATGAATAAAAACATTGTTATTGTGGAAATTGTGAAAAAGGGTTAATGTGGGTTAAAACAATGAAATGAGATTAAAAAACCAATCTAAACATATCAAAATGGTAATGGATGATATTATTTCAAACCATACTCATATAATATAAAAATTATATAATTTGGGATTCTTTTTTCCCAAAAAATGAATTTCTATTAATTTAATATTTCATGAACATCTCCTATCAATTATAAAAGGGAATATCTCCACCTTTTTTAATATAAATAAAAAATTCGTTTTGTTAAGAATATGTATACCAAAAAACCATTATGAAATTAATCATCATGTTCTATTGTCCTTATATTTGGAATAATGCCAAACATAGATGGTTTAGAGTGTAATGAAAAAAAATGTTGTCCAAAGAAGAGGTGTAGTCTCCAAATAAAGTTTTTAGTTTTATTTCATCTTCTACCTAGATAAAATATTATTAATACATGACTGAATCTTAAAACATGAATTAACCATATATTAAGATGTTATTATGCTAATGTAATCATGTTTCTGGTAGACTACAACCTCATGAAGAGATATAATCCATTTTCTCTTCTCATACATCACATATTGTAATAATGGAAAAAATAAATAAATATATATATATATATATGATTTTGTATAAAATTACTACTCAATAATGGTCAAATATTTTATACCTTTATTTTTTCAATCCATTATAAATTGAAACTGTGTTCATGAGTATATATTATCTACCATCTCCATGAAGGATTAATTCATTTTTTTACTCTACCATTTTAAAGATGAATCTAAATATATATATATATATGATATAAATATCTTGTTTAAAATTTGGGATATGATAAAACCATGATCAATGTATAAATACCAAGACATATGTACCAAATCATGCATGAAAAATATAAATATTATTATAAAGAAAAAAGGATTTTAATAAAAAATATTATAACGAATATATTGTTAAGATATTTAATAAAATAAAATATGTTATAATATATTTGATAATGCTTCATCAATACATTTTTAATTAATATGTTTTTTTATAATTATTTTATAAAAATACAATGAAATATGACTCTTAAGGTAAGGGATCTCTCCAAACCACTGTCTTTCTTTGTGTTATGACCATTCTCTCTCTAACGCACATTCTATCTCCCATTGATGTAGTGTATTGCTTCTGAATATTGTATATATTTCAATTATATGTATATATATGTTATTATATCTTTATTTTATGGGGTCATACATTTTAAAAATTCATTTCTTAAATAAAAACATTGAAATAAAACATTGTTAATGTGAATATATCTATTTGTAATCCTTTCATGTAACACAAATTTAATGTTTTTATTCCCAAATAAAAAAATTATTTTGAGAATTATTTATTGTACTCAAATATGAATTTTCGTAATATATACTTCCTTATTCACTTATGAGGATTTATGAAATTTATTATGATTATACTATCAAAAAATATTATGCAACCCATTTCACTCTATGGAAAATTCTTTTGACCAAGCCTTATGATTAATTTCATTTTTTAGAATATATGATCATTTATATGATATGCTATGTGCACCAAGATACCACTCCAATCAATTTTGCAATGTTTTTTATCATGTGGCATTTCGTATGGGATTAGGGAGTAAACCTAATCGATAATGGGACTCCATCCACCATGTGATGTTGTCTTAGATGTTATCCTTAAATTATGGTTATTTCATATGTCATATTGTTTCCAAATAACCTATATTTACATGATCGTATTATAAAATTGTATTTATATTATCATCCCATATGATTTCTTGTGATTCTTATTGTTTATTATACCTTGTATTTTCAACGACTCACATGTTATGTTTCTTTATCATGCTTATTCCCTTGCTGGGTTTTTTTTGGTCACCACTTTTTTCCATGTATTCCCAATGTCATAAAATGTGGATTTAGGTTCTCAAAGAGATTTAGGAGCTCATTATGGATTTTAAAATTGTTGAATTTTATTTTAAATTGGATTTTTAATATACCTAGTCTTTAGAGGAAATAAAAACTTTCTATCCATGATTTTCATTTAACATATAATTTTGTTAAAAATAATTCAATAATATGTTTAAATCAAATTATATTTTATAGATAGTATCATAGTAAATATATTTATTTTTGGATATTATCACTAGAATACATTAGTGAGAACCTTATTATTAATTATACTTATAATAAAACATCCAAGAATTAGTTGATGTATAAATAAAGTGGTCTATAAGAAATCACATATCTAACTGGATACAAAATTTGGATATGGATCTAGAAAATCTATACCTAGTGGAAATAAAATTAAAAAGATTGAATTTTGTATTAACTCGATCATATCCTGGTCTGTGATAATTTGTCCATGTTGAGGACCTTGTTTTACACTTCTATGGGATATGATATAACAGATTTGCAAACCCTTTATGGACCCTTATGATGAACCTAAAAGTATTGTTAGGTCAAAAATATTAATAGGAATATTTACATGGATAACCAATATAAAAACCTATATATTTATAAGTTACGATATTTTCATCATTTTTATGTTATTCTTTATAATTTTATTAGTTTCTTTTTTGAGTGATTCTTATTTGAATTATTTTCATATTTTTTTACGTAACGATGGGAAATATTAGTATTTTTACCAACAACCAATGTGATAGACTGTGTGATGACTTCCCTAACAATATTCCTAAACTTATGGTAGTGGGATTGGGTAAATTCATTTATGTATTGGCTTAGCCGACACATTATACGAGTAGTACCATGAATAATGTTTAACTCTATAATTATTTGAAGAAGGAACATGTCATTGACATTACTTTAATATAGAATGTCTTTCCTACCTATAGAGTATTTTATAATCAATTCATCACAGAAAAATTAATAATTATATTTTGAAGATGTTATCTATCCTATAATTCTCAATATAAGAGAAAGTAGTGCTGACCATTTATCACATGGTGGGTGAAGTCGATTAGTGGTCAGAACTTATCATGAACATGTTGTCCAAAGAAGATATGTTCATGGTATACCTTCAAATTCATCATCATGTAAAAATTTAGTTGGACTTTTTAATTTTTGGATCAAATCCAATTAAATTAAAATACTATTTTGTTTCTAACATTTCGATATCTTAAGAGATATTATTTTAGGCCCTCATAGTCAATACAGATATTCTAAACTCATAGTGGTTTTATGGCTCCAAATATAAAAAAATATAAGATAGAGTTCTAATCGGGAAGAGCAATATATAAATCTCATGGAGTAAATAAAAAATCAATATCCCATGTGTCAAAAGTGTGGGATAGAATAATATCATAAACAATAAAAATGGAACTTATAATTTATTCATTTTTATAAAATAAGGCTATTGAGTTAATATATTCTAATGAGAGATAAAGAATCCTAGTGATCTATAGGAGGAAAATAAGGATCAGATCAACACATATCGCTTCATAATATTTTTCGTCAACAAGTAACATGGACAGTATGATTGTAAATCCCCTAATGAAAGGATTTTCAATGAAAATAAATGACAACAACCTCCATGGCCAAGTGAGAAAGAAAGGGAATATATTATCTCTATTACTATAGTGGATAATAAAAATTACATGGTTATAGGTTTGCTCATTATTTATTTTGGAATAATTATTGTACATTTTGATTCCATTTATATGCATTATTTCTTATCACACATGTTTAGTAGAACTATTCAAGCATCACCTCAAATAATGGGTTGTTATATCAATGAGAATATAAAAAGGATAAATTGTTTCATCCCATGTATAAAACTACTCCCAATTCTTTTTTTTCAATACAATATTCAATAAATTATCTTACTAAATCCTTTAGTGGAGTTTGATATGAATTTTATTATGGATTGGGTGTCCTTATATAAAGATAATATCATCATTTTAGAGAGGTAGATTACTCTTCACATCTCTAGTAATCCACTAATTCTACCAAAGTGTATGGAGGATCGTGAATCACCCTTAGAAAATTCTACTTAAGAACGGATATTGTTGACTTTTGAGAAAGAATATAAAGATAAAATGATTGATAAAATATAGTGAATAATTTATGAAAACATTCCCATTGTGAGATATGTAATGATATATTCCCTTAATATTTTCTTACACAACCTCTTGATTAAGAGATTGTGTTCACAATAAATCAAATACCATGATCTCTACTCATTTTGATAAACCCTTATAAAATGGATACCATGGAATAAGCGGAACCATAAAATATGGGGTAATGAATTATGAAAAAGTGTTTTATAATTCCTAGGGCTTCTATATAGGGTGTGATAGTCCTCTTCTTCAAGAAGAAGTATGATTCAATATGACTCTGTATTGATTATTTTGAACTCATATTAATCATGATAAAGAACAAGTAATCCCTTCAATGAAAAGAATAGGTGTTCAATCAACTATATGGTCCCAATAATTTCTCTAATGTGGAACGTCATTAGATATAGTAATAATTAATCGTAACGAATAAATATATCACAAAAAATCCTTTCAAATAATTTATGGACACTATGAGTTCATACTGAATCACTTTGAACACACTCTAGAAATTATATAGGCTTAATTAATATTATATTTAAGGATTAACTTGAAAAAAAAATTAGTATTTATAGATTATATTCCGATATACTACAAAATAATGAAGGATCCTAAGGATAATTTGAAAACTATGCAAAAGAAATATTTTGGAAATATAGTCCATGTGATAAGTATAGTATATTTGGGGTCTATATAGATGATGTATCTTTCTTAGGGCATGTTATATACTGAAATGGTATATCTATTTACCCTTATAAGACATGGAAAATAGAGTACCCTCTTAGAATAGAGTATGTAATATATATCCATATGTTCATTGGAAAAGATAGTTTATACAAATTATTTGAGGGAAAATTCTCCCAATTATCAAACCCTCTGACCAAGATGGATGAGAAGGTGAATGTTTTTCTCGACTAGTGAGAGTGAAGAGTGAATTATGGAATTGAAGACATGTCATATACCTTCCATAATACATAAAATCCTATTATGTGGAGTACATAATTTTATATACATTTATTCCTTAAATAATTGTTTGTGTTATTTACAAATGTCAAAAGTATAATGTGATAACATACAACATAGGTTTATTAAATGTTCAAAAATAAAACTATCTAACACGTGATCTACAATTAGTTATGGTGATCTTCACCATGAATGTATGGAAAAATTATCTCTATGAAGATAGGTTTGAAATATATATGGGTCCTAATATCCTCAAGTATATATTCAAATATTTGGTGATGCAAATGAACCAATAATGATTTTTAGAGCTGATCATAAACTACGACTACTCAACCCACTACCATCCTATAAAATTAAATAAGTTGAAATATGATCTAAGATGAATATATTTTGTGACATTATCATCTCTGTGAATTTTTAAGGATAAAATCATATTCAACATGAAAATAATTGAAATTTGAATCATAAAGGAACCAAAATAATCATAATTTTCTCCAAGACTGCTCAACTATACCCTTTCAAGAAGATAAAGAATACTCAGAAACATGATGTCAATATTTGGAAGGAGGTGGAACCTATAAGAAAATGGAAATACAATGAGTAAAAATTGATAAATATATATTTCTGTGAATTGGGACATGTCTACGTGTACCATAATATACTAAATTAAAATATGTATTTGTATAATGATACATATTCCCCTACCATCATAGTCAACCCATGTACCACAAAAATATATTAAGATCTCAATGTAAATTATTTTTACTAAAATATTAAAAAGGATATATATATATATATATATAAATGCATGGTATGTCAGTAAGTGAAGGTTGATAGGAAAAAAACTAAATGGATTATGAAACCATTACCTATACATATATGAAAATGGGAAAACATAACCCTGTTCTATATCACATTTACTCAAAAATATTTAAATAGTAAAAAATCTTATATGTGTTATGATGGATCAACTTCAAAATAATGGACACATAATTATAATTTGATAGTAAATAACACTCTATAAACATTCTAGGATATACATTAGAAAAGTGGTTATGAAACATTGTACACCACTACTGGTTTTATATGACTGAGATATAATATTTATCCCCTTTATTTATATGAGGATAAAATAAGATCTAAATAATCATTACAACTTCAATATGGATTAACACCTCCACACTAAGGGAAAATATGATCGGAATATCCAAAAATTGCAAGTAATTCATAAAGTATGCTAGATGGAATTAGAATGAGCATGGGACAACACCTTCCTCTATTTGAGTTCTCCATCAACAATTTCTTTCACTATAGAAAAAATTGCTCCTTATGAATCCCTTCATGGGGGGGATGTAGAACACCTATGTGTTGGAATGAAGTTGGTTAATGATACATATTTAATGATAGAATGGATTAGGGAATGGTATAAAGGGTCAACAGCATTTTGTACCACATTAGATCTTATCATTGTCGATAGAAGATATATACTATCAATCGTTGTCGATACCTGGAGTCTGAGGTTCATGATAAAGTGTTCATTCGAATATATCCATGAAAATTATTCATGAGATATTAGGAAAAGGGAAATCTATATTCTAGGAATATTGGCCCCTTGGAGATCAAATTGGATTTATGTTCTATATAAAAGCACTCCCACTAACCCTCTCTCATGTACAATATGTATTCCACAAATCTATGTTAAGGATGTAAATACTAGATCTATTATATGTTCTAAAATCAAATGTATTTTAGATAGAGAATAATATCTCTTTGAGAAGCATACAAAAAAGATATTGGATCATATATATGAACTTAAACATAATAATACATATCACATAGTAAATTTTCAATAGGGAAAACAAAAATATGAGGAGCCAAGTGGAAAACTGGAGGAATCCATGAAGAAGAATTACCCTCATCAATTTTCACATTAGTATGTAATATAATTTTTGTTGGAATGTTTTTTGATGGGGATGAATGTAACACTCTAATATTTTATAATAACACTATGTTTAATTCCTTATACAACATACAACACTGAGCCTAAATGAACCACAAAATATTATTATTTAAATATTATCATTATATCATAATTGATAAATTATCTTATTTGAATAGGATTAACAAATTTATGAAATAAATATAAAGATCATACTCAATGTAAATTTGGTTTTATTTAATTATTAAATAATCAATCAAATTTATGAAATGTCATTTTATTCTAAAAATATATGTTTTCCCCAAAAAATGGTTTTTAATAATTCTTGTGAGAAAGTATTCTTTTTATTTTCAGGAATGTTTTAATATTTTATTTGAATATTTTGATATATTTTTTGAAATCCTAATATCAAAATTATCTTAAAGTGATATTTTGATATTTTCATAAAAGATTATATTTTTAATTAATATTTAAAAAACTATTTTTTACTAAAAAAATATATTTTAATTTAAATAATATAAAAATCAAAACAAAATTTTACCTTGGTTTTATAATATAATTATTCTATTTTTATTAAACATAATACAACTATTTTATTTGGAAATAATTTTATTCCTGAATTTGGTATAAATACATTTTTATACATAAAAGACATATCTTAAAAAACATATTTTCATTTTGTTTTGTGTTTTAGTCTAAAAATAATTTATTACCATTATATATATTTAATAATTAGAAATGGATTATATATTTTTAAAACAGGAGATCTGAATTTGGGAAACATAAAATTTTTATTTTATTCACTATGAATAGTAATCATAATTAAAAATTATCACCATGGTAAGGGTATCTTTGGTAATTAAGGTTAAAATTAATATGATAAGGAATAATAAATTTACCACTACACTTTTCTTTAAACTATTCACTGCTTTTATTTTACCATTTCCACCCAATTCTTAAAAATGTTGCAAATTGGGTCCATATAACTTTTATTTTTAATTATATATTATTTAATGTATGTAAAATTAAAAAATTATTTTCTATTTATATTATTAAATCTAAATATTTTACAAAGGGATAAAAAGAGATAATTTCAGTTCAAAAATTATAATTTCAAATAATATAAAATTTATCAATAAAATTTATTTATATTTTTTGATGATTAAATAATTACATTAAATTCTTATGAAACACCATTAGAATATTTATTTAGCTAGTAGAAATATAAAATAAAATATTTTAAAAATTTTAAAAATAATATAATTTGAATGAATTACTATGTTCAAAACATTTTGTTGATAAAAATAAAGTATATGATTGGTATTAATGTATTATATTCCGTTTTAATTTTATTCTTGTTATTTTCAAAGTCATATTAAATTAATATGTCCAAAAATGAACTAAATTTTATTTTATAATAAATAATATTTTAATCAATGATTTAAAAGATCAAAAAATAATATCATCATCAAAGTTTACAATATATATTTTAAATATCAACTACAAAGAATTTCTGGACCAATATTCCTTCTTAAGGTAATATATTGACCTCTAAAGAGTAAAAAATTGGAAATCCTGGTAGTTGTAAAAAATGGATTATGTTTGTTAAAAAAATGGATAATGTTAAAAACATAATCTAAACCTTTCAAATTATTATTGGATTATAATGTTTAGAACAATAATCATCTCATGTTTTAATTACATTACTTTATATACTTTTTCATTAAAATTAGTGTATCTTAATTTAAAATTTTTTGTATTTATAAGAGTTTCCATCCCCTCACATATAAAAGGGGGCCTCTATTCATATATTATTCACGATAAAAAGTAATTTTTGTTCTCCAAATAACTACGAAGATAAATTAATAAAATACATCATATGTTCTGGTGGTCTTATTTAAGGTATAATAAAAACCCTAGAGTATTTATAATGTATTTAAAATTATGTTTTTGGGACAATAGGTATATTCATTAATAGAATGTTTTCAATTTTTTCATTTTTCTAACAAATAAAAATGTTTTTCATATATTATGAAATAAATACACTATTATCTTCCATATAAATAGATTTTATTAATTTAATGGAATCACCAACATCCATATTTTCTTCCATTAAATGGGAAACTAAATTGACATTCATGTATATGGTGGACTGCAGAATCATGAACAATTGTAATTCATCATCCATAACTACCTATAATAGATAGTAACAATGAAGGATATAAAAAATATAACTGTTACTGTGATGGACCAAACCTCTCCGGTCAATTCCTCTATGAAAATATAGTGTTTGGGTGTTTTGGTGATTGAGGTGGATTGTACCCAACACTTTTCCAATTTTTTCATTTCAACAAATAGTTCCATCAGTGAGACTATTGTGAATAGTTCCATCAGTGAAACCAATGTGAACAGTTCCATCTGTGAGACCGATGTGAATAGTTCCATCCCTGAGACCTATGTGAATAGTTTCATCGGTGACACTGATGTGATAATTTCCATCGATGAGACCGATCTAAAAAGTACCATCAGATCAGTCTGTCATTTTGTGAACAATACCATCAGATCGGTCTGTCGTTCTGTGAACAGTACCATCAGATTAGTCGGTCCTTCTGTGAACAGTACAATCAGATCGGTCTATTTTTTTGTGAACAGTACCCGGATCAGTGAGTCTATGATCGTTGAGTCATTCTGTGAACAGTACCAGGATCAGTGAGTCCATGATCAGGGAGTCCAAGATCTATGAGTCATTCTGTGAATAATACCAGGATCGGTGAGTCCAAGATCGGTGAGTCATTCTGTGAACAGTACCCAGATCGGTGAGTCTAGGATCAGTGATCCATTCTATGAACAGTACTAGGATCGGTAAGTCCATAATTAGTGACTCTACGACTGGTGCATCATTCTATGAACAATACCAGAATTGGTGAGTATAGGATCAGTGATTCATTATGTGAATAGTACCGAGATTGGTGAGTCCAAGATGGGCGAGTCATTCTATGAATAGTACGAGGATCAGTGAGTCCAGGATCGATCAGTCATTCTGTGAACAGTACCAGGATCGGTGAGCCTAGGATTAGTGAGTTCCAAATTGGTGAGTCATTTTGTGAAAAGTGTTTTCAATATTGGTCATTCCAGGATCAATGAGTCTACAATGTTTTCAGAATCATGTACAAAGTTTCTAGGATAGGTATGTGTACAATGTTTCCATGATCGTGAAAAATGTTCTCAGCTTCCTACAGTTTAGTCCCATTGACGTTTTCTTTGATGTAAAACACATTCAATGCATCTTTTAAGGGATTTAGTGCCAAATAAAATCCCATAACTCCTATATTATATTTCCTAAGGCCCAATATGTATTTACTTGGTCAAACCGTGCAGTTTAATGTGATCCTCTTTTAAAGGGAAATCAAATATATCTTAAATATTTTTCTCTGTTAAATCATCTAAAGGGATGAGATAACTTCCTCTCTTGTTCTTACTCATTGTTCTACCTTGTGAAAGATTCTAGAACCTTTATTTATTCCCATATGAGTGGTGTGATCTAACCTTAATCCTTTCATCGTTTCCCCTTGATGTTTCTTCCTACTACATGTGCACCCCCTGCTTTTGTGAAAACAACAAGGTCCAATCCTTCATCGATATATGTTTTGTTTTATCATGGTTACTTTGGGTTCATCTATTCATGTATATCGTTTCCATGTTATGGAATGAGATCTCCATGATTCTAATAGAGTTTTCTTGGGTTTATGTTTGTTTGGTTGTGTTGTGACATCCTCATATGGATGCAATTATTACAAGAGTAGGCGATCATGATCCATTGTGTGGATCATTCTCGTAAAAAGAACATCAAGAACCATATGAGTTAAGGGATTTATTTGTTCTATTTCCTTTTAAGTGCAACTATATAGTTAGCATCATTTATTCCACTAGATCAAAGTGGAATTGACATAAAAAATATTTGAGCCAAATAAATAAATTGATATTGATCGTATGTTATTGCCTCTTATTTTGTAAGATAGTGTGATACTTCTTGTTTAGCTCTTTGTTAATGATGGAAATTGGTAATGAACGTAAATACGAAATGAATCAATAATTTTTTTCCTAAAGATAATGAATCATGTAAATGAATTTTGTTCTTCCGGTTGTAATTTGATGTTAATCAAATTTTTGCAGTAAGAATGTTTACTTATTTATGATAGCATACTGGTTAGGTTTCCCAAATTTCGAAGTTATAAATAAAAAATTGGTTAATCCTATATGTATTAAAGAACTGGTTTTTTTATAAAAGATAATGCGTTGTAGGGTTATGAGTTACCCACTTATTGGTTTAAGGGCTATGTTTCCATTTGGTATGATGTTTGTTTTCTTGCTACTTGTGATGTGGTGTGAGCCTAGATGGGTGTTGTGATATGTGGGGGTAGGGAGGCATATTGGTTGTGGTATAAGTTGATGCCTAGAGTGGAAAGATATATCAGTTTATACATGTGTGTGTCAGGGAGGACACCAGGGATGATAGAATGTATTGGAGGTGAATGTTTGGATTCTTGCTGATTATTTGAATGGTTATCTTCTTTACATTCCCCGCTTCTCAAGGCAACTGTTCTTGCTTACCCTTTAGTCGATAGGGGCAAACACACACGGGGTATTCCATTGGCTTTTCGTGACTAGATTCTCAAGGGAGGATGGGTCTACACTCTTCTTATAGGTGGAAAATACTCAACGGGTAGTTCATCTACCAACCATGTTGAGCCCCCTTATGTATAGTAGCATAAAATGTTTTTCTAGAATGCATGGGGATATGGGAAGGTAATTTTTTATTATATAATGGAATAAATGATGTTATCCTAGGGGGTGGAGCGTGCTATAATGAAGTGTTGAGGTTACAATTTTAACAGGACAATGGACTTTGGGTTTGATGCTAATGAAAGATAATGTGAAATTGTTAATGGTTAATTATATTTTAATGAATTAATTAATGTAAAGTGGAACTAATGAAAAGGGAATGAAGTAGTGTAAATAAATCTCTTTAAACAGTTGTGTGCTTATAGGATAGCTAGACTTATATGTGGTTGTCGGGAGTCCGAGAGACGTTAGCGGCAGTTTAGTCTAAGACTAGGTTATGTCCATAGTGTGGTTGTGAGATACAGTATATTCCTTAATTTTTGTGTTTCTATATACTACTCCACCCTGTTAGTTAGGGAAACTGAAACCCTAGTGATTGTAAGCCATGGGGGGTGTTTTTCCCAACATTTCGGTGGGAGGATGGATGGATGACTACCCCTTTGGCCCCACTCACTTATCTTGGTAGTTACATGTGCTCATTGGAATAGTGGTTATTTTTTTCCCATATAAGTGTGTAGAGGTTTATAATGGCTTGTGGTTATTCACTCACATATATTATGGATATAATATCCTATGGACTACAATAGGTGTAACATGTATAGGCTTTGATGGCTTGGGGATCCTTACTCGGTGTATGGGTTGTAATGGATTGAGGTATAATACTCGACATATGATACACATTATACAAGCTGTGGTGGATCCTGGATACTACCTGGTTACTTTTTGGTATAGACGTGGTGGTTTTGTGGCACAAGGTGCATGTTGTGGTGCGTCGACCAGGTGTCAGTGGGCAAGCCTTCTGGGAGTGAGATGCTTAGTACGTGCAACATTGGGTGAAAGAGGAAAACAGTTGCGGAAGTAGTAGTGAGGTACCCTTGATATTATTTATTTTACTATATACTCATGTATGTGTTGCATAGTGAGAGTAGCCATGGTGAGGATGGGAACATAATATACTTGTTTAGGTGATGGGTTAGTTTATCTTGTTGTTCACTAGGCTTAACATGCTTTCTATACTTTTGCACGAGATTCTTCGGGGAGGATCCTACTGAGTATACTATTATACTCATCCTGTGTATATATAAACTATTTTTTAGGTCCCTTAGAGCAGGTTGGAGATCAGGTTGGTTTCTACTAGCTTGGGGTTGCATGAGCTTTTTGGGCTTGTGGTTGCTCCTATTTTTTACTTTCTTTTTGATATATGTAGTATTCCCCTTCCTGTTGTAGTAGTTTTTTATTCCATTAAATATGTACACTTGGGTTTTCTTTTAAATTTTAGTCTGAGATGGAATTGGTTGGTTCCAGTCTTATCTCTCTATTACGCATGTGTTCTCTTAGATGATAATGCCTACTATCTTTGTGTTTATTATACCCTCGGTGCTAGTCGCCAACCCGGGGCCTACTGAAGGTGGGACTCATATGTCATTATCTCCATTCTCATATTTCCATCCTAGAAGGGGTACTATTAGTGTGGAGGCAGTCGTGACAGAGTGCTATCAGAGGTTTGGTTGAGGGATAGGATGGAGTTGGTGTTAGGAACGGGTGAGGTTGCAAGGGTAGTTAGGGTAACAATGTCATTCATGTTTAGAAAGTGATGTAAACATTGAAGACCGGCTGAGACATATGTGTTTAGGTCTCCTTGTTTTCTGATGCACGGAAAATTATGTTAACAATGGCTACTAAATAAGGTGATACTATTTAGAGGGAAGAAACCAAGGAAAGGATCATGTATCATTCTTCTTTGTGCTTGTGTTTGAATGGGTGGAACATGGGATATGTTAAACTAAAATGAATAAAAGAAAACTATTATTTATTTAATGATGAGCCTTCCATATTCCAGGTTTAGGAGCTCTAAATATTGTTATTTTATAGGTATGACTCCAGGTCGACGTCCTCGTCTGGATCGCATAGAATTTGTTCAGCTGGTTGTTTTAGCATATCGCTACAAGGTAGAGGTTAACGACGATGACACTTGGAGGAGGACACTTCTAGTGTATCATCACCAGAGTATATAGAAGTATGAGGGATCCATTTCAGGTGTCTTCATGAAATACTAATTAGAGGACGTTGAGATAGGCTTCAGTTTGATCTGTGCTTGATAAGGGCACTAGGTGTCCTTGGTTGTGATGATTCTGCATGGATCAGTGAGGCAGTGGTTGTTCTTGTTCCTCTGGGATTGCAAGAAGTCAGTGATCTTGTGCGAGGTGGTTCAAGACATGTTTAGAGTGGAGTTTATTTCCTAGAACGTGAAAGTGTCTAGTCACCAAGATCTTCGTACCCTTGGACATGGGATCTCCAATGTTAGAGAGTTTGGAATCCATTTTCGGAACCATTTATTATATTCTTTAGACATATTTCTAGATGATGAGGCCAGGGTGAGGCATTTTGTGAAGGCATTGCGTCTAGAGATCCAGCGGCAAGTCACCCCATTTATGATAAATACATTTCTTGAGGTACTGGTAGGGGCAGATGTTATCGAGAGGGATTTGGCTTGAACCAGATCATTACAAGAGGGGAGTCGTCATGATTCTTCACAAAGCAGAACTGTGGTCCGAGGTTCTCGGTTTTCAGGGCAAAAGAGTTTCCATTATGCAGGGGTAGGTCCCAGCCCTCCACATCTGGTTTCTTCAGAGGCAGTAGCTCTCATGCCTATGTTAAGGGATCAGGAACTTTGTTTTCTTTTTTTGGTCAAGGTCATAAGCAGCGAGAGTGCCTGACCTTTCAGAGAAGTCATCGTGCACCGGGTTTTCCACTCCAGGTTCTTCCATTGAGGTTGTTCCTACTGAGGAAGCAATAGTAGGTTACACCATCTTTAGATCAGCAAAGCATAGATGGGGAAGGTAGAGGACAATCTCATGATGCTCCTCATCCTCAGATAGTAGAGTGCAGCCATGGTGGAGGTCATCATCAGGGTCATATAGGTCATGGAGGAGGTCGTGGATAGCTTCATGCTTTAGCGTTGCCATCACCAGGTGAGCCAAATGTCATTCAAGGTAAAATTTTCTTGTTTCTCCGCTTGTTGTATGCCTTTTTTTATTCAAGATCGACACAGTTCTTCATATCACAGACCCTTGTCCATTCATTGGGACTTGTTGTAGAGAGGCTTCATGTGCCCTTGGCGTTGACTACGCCAGTTGGAGGTCGAGCTGACTTGTTTGAAGTATGTAGAGACTATGACCTGGTGATGGGGTAGCACCTCTCTTGGGGTGATTTCCTATGTTTACGAATACAACCATATGATGTCATCCTCAACATGTATTCGTTGTATTCGGTGCAATATATCATGGATTGCTTCAAGAGGCAGGTTCTGTTCTTCAATGCGGTTGGAGAGCCATGGTGTTCGTTGGTGATTGAGACCCTCGGATGGGTCAGAGGTGTGTTTAGTCTTTATCTTCCAAGATGGATGAGCCAATGCTATGTACTACAGAGGTTCAACAGTTTTTGTTTCCTAGGGTCATAGAAGAGTACCTTGATGTCTTTCTATAAGATGTTGTAGCGTTACCCCCTCGATGAGAGATCGAGATTTGGATCGAGCTACATCTAGGTGCATCTCCTATCTTTATGCCTCCATATAGGATGGCCCCTTCTGTATTACGGGAGTTTCATATAAATCATGATGGTCTATTATAGTGTGGTTTTGTTCGGTCGGGTATGTCACCATGGGGTGCACCAATTATGATCATGAACAAGGTTAATAGCAGTTTGCGGTTTTGTGTCGATTATCATTTATTGAACAATGTGAAAACAATGAATCGCTATCCCCTTCCATGAATTGATGATTTATTTGATCAACTGAAGGGTGCAAGTTGGTTCTCAATGATCAAATTGTGGTCAGGATATCATCAGATTCCTGTGAAAGATGAGGATATCCCAAAGACTGCATTCCACTCTAATCATGGGCAGTATGATTTCATTGTAATGTAGTTCGACGTGAAAAATGCTCCAGCTGTGTTCATGGGATTGATGCAAACTGTGTTCCATGAGTTTTTGGACAAGTTCATGGTGGTTTTTCTCAATGAAATTCTTGTGTACTCCACTTCTAAAGAGGAGCATGCAGAGAATCTACACGCCGTTTTAGAAGTTCTTCATCAACATCAACTATTTGGGTAGTTGTCGAAGTGTGAGGTTTGGGATCAAGAAGTCCGTTTCATGGGGAACGTTGTGTCCTAGTAGTTAGTAGATGTGGATCCATCAAAGATAGAAGCAGTTTTGTCTTGGGAAGCCCCCAATATAGTGTTAGAGGTGCGAAGTTTCCTTGGTATCACAGGCTACTATAAGAGGTTCATAGATGATTTCTCTCAAGTTTCAAATCCATTGATAGATTTGAACAGGAAGGATCAGTCCTTCATATGGACTAATCATTGTTAGGAAGCATTCGAGTATCTAAAATAGAAGTTAGTAAGTGCTCCAGTTCTTTGTCTTTCAGCTGAGAGAGTTTAGTTTGATGTTTTTTGCGATGATTCGCATCTGGGGTTAGGTTGTGTTCTAATGAATCAAATATCAGTTGTTTCTTTTTGGACATGGCAGTTATGTCCCCATGGAAGTAACTATACTATCCATGACCTTGAGTTGGTAGTTGTGATTATTTCTCTGAAGTTATAGAGACATTACCTCATTGGTGAGTGCTTTGTGGTTTTCACTGATCATAAGAGCCTAAGGTTTGTTTTCTACAAGTGTGAATTGAATTTACGACAGCATAGGTTGATAGAGTTATTACAAGAATACGACATCGAAATATCATATACCCCTTGAAATGATAATTTTTTAGCTGATGTGTTGAGTCAGAAATCACATAGTGATGTAGTGCATGAATCTGGTGACTCCTGGAGAGTAATGGAAGAACTTTCACCATTTCATCCAGATATGGAAAATGTGGGGGTAGAGGTTTTCTTTTTTAGCTGAAAATGTAGTCATCTATAGTGCCAAATGATGAAGAGTCCCAGTAGGGGGATCTAGAGGTGGAGGTCTAGAGAGATCAAGTTGCTTGGGGAAAGGCTCCTGATGGTCAGTTCGAGGATGAACAACACTAAGGGTTGTATCATGGTAGGATTTTTGTTCTGTTGAAAATGCATGAGATGGTTCTTAGAGATTTCCATAGTTCACCTTTAGTGGTGGATCTTGGAATGAAAAAGATGTACCGAGCCATGAGGATATTGTTTTTGTGGCTTGGGATGAAGCATGTGGTTGAAGAGTTTGTGTCTCGGTGTTTGGACTTCCAGAAGTTGAAGGCCAAACACCGTGTTCCTAGTGGTCTACCCTAGCCAATAGATGATCCTTAGTGGAAGTCATATGACATCTCAATGGACTTTGTTACTAGTTTACCTCGAGCTCAGAGAGGACATGATGCAATTTGGGTGGTAGTGGATCTTTTAACAAAATCATCCCACTTCATAGCAATCAAGGAGTCCTGATCAGTTGATGTTTTGTCGAGGAAGTATCTGGAGGAGGTGGTGAGACTTCATGGAGTCCCAAGGATGATCATTTCTGATCGAGATTATTATTTTACCTAAAGGGTGTGGAGAGGTCTCCAGAATGCTTCTGGTTCACTACTATACCTTAGCACTGCTTTTCATCTTCAAACGGACGGTCAGATAGATATTACCATCCATAATCTTGAAGACATGTTACGCTCTTGTGTCCTGGATTATGGAGGTTCGTGGAAGAGGCAGTTACCCATGGTGGAGTTTTCTTAAAATAATAGATTTCACCCCACCATCGGTATGGTTCCATTTCAAGCCTTATATGGTCGACCGTGTCATTATCTGTTTTGTGGGTCTGGGGTCAAAGAGTTAGAAATTCTCATAACAGAACTTGTGCATAATAAAAAATAGATGGTTTAGGTAATCCGTGAGAGGATGAAGACTGTGCAAGAACGTCATAAATAATATGCCGATCAAGGGAGGAGACCCTTACAGTTTGATGTTGGGATCATGTGTTTCTGACGGTGACTCCCCATTTTGGACAATGAAGGTTTGGTTGTGGGAGTAATCATTCAATGCGGTTTGTGGGGCATTTCTAAGTTTTTGATCATGTTGGAGCTATAGCATATTGAGTTGCAATTCCCCCACAGATGATCCAGATGCATGATATTTTCCATGTATCATAGCTCCGTCATTATCTTCATGATGACTCGCACGTCATCGATTGGGGAGAGATTGATGACTATGTTGATTTGAGCTTTGAGGAGTGACCTGTAGATATATAAGACTGCAAAGAAAAGGTGTTTCATTGGTGTTTTATTCCCTTGGTTCATATCTTGTGGAAACATTGTGGCATTGAGGATAGTACCTGGGAACATGAGTCATAAATATGTGGTCAATACCCATAGTTGTTTAATGTTTAACTCTTTCCAAGTAATAATGTTCATTTTGTGGTTATTGACCTTTCGTAGTAATGAGATGGATTTGTTTGGTTGCATCTTATGGCTTTCTCCCTTTTGAGATATATCTCAATGGGTGGTTTTTTAGACTTTTTTTTATTCCTTCTAGGAGGGTTTTAAATTCCCTAGGATGAGAATGTTTTGAGGGGTATCTTATGTGATGGCCTGAACCTCTCCAGTAAAATCCTCTGTTAAAATCTATTGCTTGGGGTGTTCTGGTGGTCAAGGTGTCTTATCCCACACACTTTTCCAATTTTTCCATTTCTGCAAATAGTTCCATCATTGAGACCGATGTGAACAGTTCCATTGGTGAGACCGATTGAACTGGTCCATCAGTGAGACCGATATGAACAGGTACATTGGTGACACCGATGTGAACCACTTCATTAATGATACTACTGTGAACAGTTCCATCGATGAGACCAATGTGAATAGTTCCATTGGTGAGATTGAAGTGAACAGTTCCATCGGTGAGACTGATGTGAACAGTTCCATCAGTGAGACCGATGTGAGGAGTTCCATCAGTGAGACTGATCCAAACAGTACCATCATATCGGTCTATCATTTTGTGAATAGTACCATTGGATCGGTCAGTCTTTCTTGGAAAAATACCATCGGATCGGGCTATCATTCTGTGAACAGTACCATCAAATCTCTATGTCATTCTATGAACAGTACCAAATTAGTGAGTCCATGATCGGTGACTCATTTTGTGAAAAGTTTCAAGATCGGTGAGTCTTGGATCGGTGATTCATTCTGTGAATAGTACCGAGATCGGTGAGCCATTCTATAAATAGTACCAGGATCGGTGAATCTAGGATCGTTGATTCTAGCATCTGTGAGTCTAGGATCAGTCTTTCATTTTATGAAAAATACCAGGATCGGTGAGTCATTCTATGAACAATACCATGATCGATGAGTACAAGATTGGTGAGTCATTCGTTGAATAGTACCATGATCGGTGAGTTTAGGATTAGTGATTCTAAGATCGGTGAGTCATTATTTGAACAGTACCACGATCGATGGGTCTAGGATCGGTGAGTAATTCCATGAACTATACCAGGATCGATGAGTTTAGGATTGGTGAGTCATTCTATGAATAGTACCATGATCGGTGAGTCTAGGATCAGTGAGTCAAAGATCAGTGATTCATTTTGTGAATAGTATTTCCAGGATTAGTGAGTCCAGGATCAATGAGTGTACAATGTTTCTAGAATCGTGTACAGCATTTCCAGGATCGGTAGGGGTACAATGTTTCCTGGATCATGAACAGTGCTTCCAGGTTCCAACAGTTTCACCCCTTTGAAGTTTCCTTTAACATAAAATGCATTCAAGGACATGTTTTAAAGAATTTAAGGCCGAATAAAACCCCATAACTCCTATATTAACTTTACTAAGGCCTGATATGTCTTTACTTGGTCAAATTGTGTTGTTTAATGTGATCCACTTTTAATTGAAAATCCAATGTATCTTAAATTTTTTCTCCGTTATATTGTCTAAAGGGACGAGATATCTTCATGTTCTTTTCTTCCTCCATGTTCTACCTTGTGCAAGACGCTCGAAAATTTATTTATTTTCATAAGAGCGGTATGATTGAACCTTAATCCTTGGATCGTTTCCCCTTGAGGTTTCTTCCTACTACATGTGCACCCCCTTCCTCGGTGCAAACAGCAAGGGTCTATCCTTCCTTGATATAAGATGTGTTTTATCGTGGTTCTTTTGGGTTCATCTTCTACTATTCCTTGTTTCCATGTCCTGGAATGAGATCTCTATGCTTCTAATGGAGTTTTATTGGTTTCAGTTTGTTAATTCATGCCATGATATCCTCAGGTAGATGCAGTTATCGCGAGAGGGGGCCATCATGATCTATTGTGTGGTTCGTTCTCGTATATGGAATGTCATGAAACAGTTGAGGTAGGGGATTCATTGATTTTCTTTCCTTTAACAAGAAACTGTATAGTTAGCATGTTTTATCCCACTAGATAACAATGGAACTGGAATAATTAATATTTTAACCTGATAAATAAATTGTTATCGATCGGATGTTATTACCTCTTGATTTTCTAGATAGTGTGATATCTATGCTTTCTGGTTTAGCTTTCCATTCTTGATGGAAATTGGTAAAGAACATATATCCGGAATTAATCAGTAATTGATTGGATAAAGATAAAGAATCATGTAAATAAATCTGGTTCTTTTGGTTGTAATTTTTTGTTAATCAAATTGGTGCAGCAAGCATGTTTTGTAATTTATGATAGATTGCTGGTTCGGCTTTCCAAATTTGGAACCTATGAATAATAAATCGGTTAATCCAAGATGAATTAATGAACTGCTTGTTTGATAAAAGATAATTCCTTATAGGGTTCTGAGTTACCATATTCTTTGTTTAATGTCTAAGCGCACATTTGGTATGATATTTGTTTTTCTACTGCATGTGTTGTGGTGTGATCATATATGGTTGTAGTGATATGTGGGGGTAGAGAGGCCTTTTGGTTGTGGTATCAGTTCACGCCTAGAGTGGATAGATGCATCGGTTTATGCATGTCGGTGCCGAGGAGGACACCATGGATGATGGAACGGGTTGGATGTGAATGTTTGGATACATGTAGATTCTATGATTGGTTATCTCCTTTACTTTTTCCACTTATCAAGGAAGTTGGTCTTTCTTACACTTCATCCAATAGGGGTAAAAATGCATGGGGTATTCCACCAGCTTTCCATGTCTACTTTCTCAAGGGAGGATGGGTCTACACTCTTACTATAGGTCGAAATTACTCGACAGGTAGTTCATATTCTCACTGTGTTGATCCCCCTTGTGTTTAGTAGTATAGAATGTTTTTCTAGAATGCCTAGGAATATGGGAAGGTAATTATATAATAAATAATTGAATAAATGATGTTAGCCCATGGGTGTAGAGCTTTCTTGGACGAAATATTGATGTTATAATTTTAAATGAATAGTGAACAATGGGTGTGATGCCAATGAAATATAATGTGAAATTGTTAATGGTTAATTAATGTTTAAAAAATTATTTAAAATAAAGTGGAACTGAATAAAAGGGAATGAATTAATGTAATTAAGATCTTGAAATGGTTGTGTTCTTATTGGGTTCCTAGTCTTAAAAGTTGCAGCTAGGAGTCTGAGAGACATTAACTGTTGTTGAGCATAATACTAGGTTATGCCGAAAGTGTGGTTGTGAGATATAATATATTCTATAATTTTGGTGTTTATATACGATAATACACCCCTTCAGTTAGGGAAACTAACACCCATATGATTATGATCCATTGGGGGTGTTTTCCCCAACATTCTGGTGGGGGATGGATGGCTGACTACCCCATTTGGCCCTGCTCTTTTCACTTGGTAGTTACTTTTGCTGGTAGGCACAGTGGTTTGTTTTTTCCCATATATGTGTGTAGAGGGTTGTAATGTATTGTTGTTGTTCACACACATATATTCGAGATATAGTATTCTATGGACTTTTATAGGTGTAATGGGTATATCCTGTGATGACTTGAAGATCCTTACTCGGTGTATGGGATGTAATGGCTTGAAGTATAATACCCGACGTATGATACACATTATATGAGTTGTGGTGGCTCTCGGAAAGTACAGGGTTACTTTCTTGTGTGGACGTGGTGGTTTTGTTGCACGAGGTGCATGTTGTGTTGCTTCTCCCAGGTGCCTGTGGGTAAGAGTTTTTAGACAGAGATGCTTATGACGTGCGATGTTGGGGAAAAGTCGTAAACTAGTGGGGAAGTAGTATCGGGGTTTCATTGATATTATTTATTAAATTATATACTCTTGTTTGAGTTACATGTTGAGAGTGGCCATGGTGATGTTGGGAACTTAGTATAATAGTTTAGGTGATGAGTTAGTTTCACTTGTGGTTCATTGTGCTTTATCATTCTTTCTTTACTTTTTCATGAGAAGCTCTAGAATGGATCCTTCTAGGTATACTTTTATACACACCCAATGTATATTTAAACTAATTTTCAGGTCCCTCAGAGTAGGTTGGACATCATTTTTGTTTCTACTAGCTTGGGGTTATAGGAGTAGTTCGGGCTTGTGGTCACTGCTGTTTTTTCTTTCTTTTGGGTACTTGCAGATTTCCCCTTCAAGTTGATGTAGTTTTTCATGACATCACATATTTGCACCTTTGTTTTCTTTTATATTTCAGTCTAAGATGGAATTTTTTTGTGTCCTCATTATATCTCACTTTATCATGTGTTCTTTTAGTGGATAATTCCTCACATCTATGAGTTTATTATACCCTCGGTGCTAGTCACCAACCCGGGGCCTAATGGAGGCGAGACTCGGGGGTCATTATCTCGCTTCTCACATAGTGATCCCAAGAGGGGTACAATTGGTGGGGAGGATTTCATGAAATTTATTTAATTTATTATTAATATTTTGGATAGGATACATAATATTTACATTTTTTGAGTATATACCTCAATAATAGAAGCATCATTCATTCATATGTTCCACCTACCGTCTCCCTAAATAGTGAAATTCCTTTTTTTAATCTATACTTTTTATAGATGAATCTTAATATTTATAATTAATATATATTATATTAATAAAATGGTTTATTATTCTGGATATTATGGAACTATGATCAATATATAAATAATAAAACAACCAACCAAAAACATGCATAAAAAATGTAATAGTTATCAAACGAGACTGTGATTTTAATAAATAATTGCTAATAAACTGGTGGAAAATGACATAATAAAATCAAATATGGTATGATAAATATTATTATATATTTATAATATATTTATAATAAAAATATATTTGATAAAAATTCACTTTTAATTATTATGAATAATGATAGTACATAATGTAAGGGGTCTCACTAAATAAGCCTTTTTCTTCAGGTTGTAATGATTTTCATTCTATCTCACCTTATATATTCATTTTATGTTATTTATTTATTAAAAATTATATAAATATAAATATTAAATATATATTCACCGCATTATCACTTTATTTTATGGCTTAATACATTCTATAAATTCCCTTTTGAAATACCTTTTTTGAAATCAAACCTACTAAAGGAGGGACATTTCTATTTCTTAATTATATAATTAAATAAAAATTTAATTTTTTTAAAAAAATTAATTTTTTTAAGACCTATAATTATATAAATAGATATTAAGATCCACTATATTTTATTCCTAATTAGATTTTAATATTTATATAATTTTTTTGATTTCAATACATGGAATGATTATGAACACATTTTCATTACAATATAAATTGTTTTGATTGTGTCTTATGATTGATTAACATTTTCACACCCATAATCATGAAAATGATATATTGGATGCCCCAGATAAAACACCAATTAAATGGGTGAATTTTTCTTTAATGGGATGTTATATATGGGATTAGGGAGTAAACCTAATCCATGATGGTACTATGTCTACCAAGTGAATTAATATTTGCAGTAAACATTCACTTATGCCACTATCATTTTTTGTTTTCCTTCCAAAGTTTCTATGTTGAAATTAAATTTTGAAACAATTTTATTCATGTTATACTTTAAAATTATTAAAAATTATCCTTATATTTATGACATCATGTTATTTCTTCTCTCACATGTTATAATTCAATATCTTATTCATTACTTACTATTCCTTTTAGCTCGCCCATTTTCTCTATTTATTCCTCCAGATATATAATATAGTATAAGGATTAAAAAGGGATATACAACCCCACAATGGATTTTAAAATATATATATATAATTTTCTTGTGGTTGAATTTTGTAGCAAGTATTCCAACAAAACATGTAATTTTGACCTTTGTATTTTATTTAATGTATAATTATGTTATTAAAAACATGTAATAATATTTTTAAAGGTATCGGGTCTCTATATTATTGTGCTATGAATATCATTGTTTTATTGCAATTTTTATCATGTAATGATGTTGTCCGAAAACTAGTTTTAAGTGTTTTGATAATTCTTCTTATTGGGTGAATCAAATTGTTCTTTAAGCCACTACATAATGTCCCTAGAATGCATAAAGACTTGTATGATTTCCCATATTTTTCAACTAAAATAAATTGGAGTGGAGGGAGCTGTAGATGAACATGTTCTGTAAAATTTAATTTTAAAATAAGACATTTTCATTAAATGAAGAAGCGTGGTGGTTATAACCGTGTGATTTTCACGAGGAAGGTGATGATTAAACCATATCAGGTTATGAATAAAAATAAAATTCAATTCATCAAATGAAGACAAATAATGTGGAGGTTAATAATATAATTATGTATTATGAACAAGCAGTTCAAAATTGGAGACATATGAGATTAAAAACAAATACATAATTGTCTTCTTATGTAAAAAATAAAAATTCTGTAGGAATCATTAAAGCACACACGAGGATTGGATGAAATTATTAAATTTTTGTACTATTTAAAAAATATTAACAATTTTTATTTGGAAAATATACAAACTACCATGATTTGTATTGAAAAAATGATATATTTTTGGAACAATTTCAATGAAAAGGGTCAAGTGAGGGGAAATAATGCATGACTCATTTAAAAAGAATATTCTTAAGTTAGAGGGCTTAAAATTAAAGGGTAATTTTCTATGGCTGTAAGATTTAGAGGATAAGTATTTTTTCTTATAATGATTCTGATATGAAATATGAAATCTTTTAAATGGATGTCAAGCCGACCTTCTTCAATGGAAAACCTAAAGTGGATGTGTAATGCCCAGATATGTTAAAATAATAAAATTAATTTTGATAGCATATATGAAATTAAATACATATATTTTTATATAATTTAACACCTTAAAACATTATGGTATATTTAATATTAGATAAAGACATCCTCTTAGATAACTTATAGAACACACAAAACTAATCCCAAATGTAAAATTAAATATAATTTTAAAAATAAGGTCATTATAACCACGCCATTAAATTTTTAGAAATGAATAGGATTAATTAATTTATGAAATTTATATAATGTTCCTTGTAAATAATTTTTTTTGTAAACCTTTATTTAATAATAACTCAATTCTAAGAGAAGTCATTTTAAACATTAAAAATGTGTTTTCTTCATAGATAATTAAATAAAATTAATTACCTTTAAATCATCTTTACATAATATTTTAGTATAGACCAATATTTAAAACACTATTTTGTTGAAAACTGTTTTAAAGTGCCTAATATTAATCCATATTAAATATAAAAAATAACACCTAATGAAGAATAATTTAAATAAAATTTAAACAATATATATTAATAAATATATGTTTAAATTCATATCATTATTATTTCAATTCATATATTTAATATGGTATCATATTTTTCTTATAAAAAAACACTTCTTGAAAAACTATTTTTAAACATCTATGTATTAATTTTAAAATAAAATTTTGAAAACTATATTTATTTAATTTTGAAAAATATCTTTCATATTATTAATAAACACAAGTTATATTATCTGATAATTCCAACTTATTTTTTGACTATAATTAAAAGTGAAAACTATAAAAATTAATTACACCAGTTAAGGTAAAAGCAGGTTTACTAGGGGTTAAATAAATAATATAATGGATTAAAATGACCCAAAACTTGTCTAATTCTTATTATATGGTCTTATTAATACAATATATTTTCAAAGGTCTAGCGATGGTAAATTTATAAGCCTCTGGGAAAAAAATGTGCATCGAATTATTTCATTTCAAAAATTCCAATTGTGTCCCCTCAACCATATATAATTGGTCACCTCCTATCCTCTTCTTTAGACATATAAAAAACCAATGGTTTGGTAAATACACAGTAATATAATATCCCTACTTCCCTCTCCTCATCATAAAATCATTATATTGGTTACAAATCCATCCAAAGATGGTTTTTTGGGTGAAGCAAAAGATGTTGTATGATGGAGAGGTAATGTCATTAAAAGATCATTTTATTTTATTTCTTCATCCAACTCCTTAAAAGATTATTAAATAATGATGATATAATAGTATCATTCACTTAAATATATTGAGATGCAATTTTTTTAGAGAATGACCTATATCCATATCATCCTCCCACTTGTATAAAATTTTATTTTCACATTGTTTCTTATTACTTTTTTTACATGATTTTTTAACTGAGGGTTATAAATGTGAAATTATAAACCATGGAAACTGGATTTAGAAAACAATGTTTAGGGAAGATAACACTAAGATAGACTTTGAGGATAATAATAGAATAACATCTATGAATTTTGTTAACATAGAAATTATGTGGTACATCCTAGAAATACAATTATATCTAGATAATACAAGTGTACATGGTTCAGGACATATGTATCTTGGAGTAACAACATCGACAAGGTGTTCTGGACCGGACTCAAGGTAACCTGGTACAAGACAATGGTTCTTATTTCGCACCTGGTTTGACCCTCCTAGTGGATATGCTTTGGAAAATTCACATTTTAATTACAACCCATTATGAATGATTCAAAGTTAAATAGAAACCATGTTTATGATTATTTAACAACAGTCTAGATATGGTTGGAAATTAAATTTTGTCGTATAAAATTTAGAGTCATGATCTTTAGTTTTCATTGTGTTTCTTAGTTTTGAAGCTGTAAGCTCTGAATTTTTTTAGTCTGAAAAATGAATTCGAATGATGTAATTATTGTTGAGGGTTAAATAGCATAACACCCCAATAATTTGTTTTATAATTTTATATACATTATGTTATTAAAAATAATAATTCAAAATTACGTGTTTTAATTCATAATAATACATAAAAATAATTATATTTCAAATTTATAGCTTTTGAGTTATTTTTAAATTAATTTTATACACAAAATTACTATTTTACAGTATAATTTTTTTTATGATAATATTTTAATTTGAATATATATTTGACTATTTTTGTTAAGGAATTAATTTTTATTAAAATATTATTTAATTAAAAATTTTAAGAAGAATATATTTTTATTGAAAATTATAATTGTATTGATAAATAATAAACTAAGTTATGAATATATTCACTATTAATATGACATCCCAATATTTTATTGTATGTATCCTCATAAGTAATTTCAATTAATTAGATTGCTTATATGCACACAAAACAATGTTTTGTAAAACAACACTTTGTTACTATAATTACTTAAGTAACATAGTTATAACCAAGCCATTAAACATAATTTTCCAAATTTTATTTTTTTATTTTGAAAATTGGACATACACAGTTATAATAAATAAGATATTTAGAGTCTAATCGGATCAACCAGATTTTTTAGTAAATAGTAACCTACCCTTATGAATAGTAACTTACCATTATTAATAGAAATGTACACTTATGAATATTAATATGACCCTTATGAATATTAGACTCACTCATTTAAGTATAAATAAAATTTAGCAACCTTATAAATGTTTGAATATTTTAAATATTAAAAATTAATATTTTGTGTTTTTATGAGTAATAAATATTTAATTAAAATTTTAAATTAATAAATTAATAAAATTAATTTTCATAAAATTTCTTCCAAAATAAATAATTTTTATCCTATAATTTTAGGATATTTTTATGATTCCGCGATTAATTATTGAAAGATTCAGAAAATCATTTTTAGATTTAAAATTAATATTATTCACGTAAATAATGATTTTATATTAAAAAAAATTTCACTTATTTATAAAATTATTTTTATAAAGGGAAATTAATTTCTTAATTATACAGGTCAAAAAATTGTAAGAGTGAATATTTGGGACTTTTATGAATAAGTAGAATTTTTTGTGAATAGTAAAATTTGATTATTTACGAAATATACTAAATAAAAGATTTTATTCCTCATTCTTGAGTCATGGATGATGTAAATGGGCATTTTTCTGAACTCACAATAATTTATATTTTTTAGTCACAATAATCAAGTCAACACATTGTCTTGATCCAAAATAATAAAATAATGATTAAAATAATGGAAAAACTCTCCTCTCATCCACAATAAAAACCCACCACTCATTCCCTCTTCTCCTTACTCTTGTAAGGATTGAATAATCTCAAATATATACCAAAATAAAGTTCCAAATTCTATCTTAATTTCCATGATCTCATGGTGTTTCTAAACTACCAAAACCCATTCCCTTAAGGAGGTTCTCAATGATGATATTTCAAGTGGTATACCCTCTTCCATTTTTTACATTCATTTTCAATGTTGTTTATGTTCTTATATTCCTCTTACATCAATTGAAAAATGATCATTATAAATCTATTATCATATTTATATGAAAATTATATCATTTCAATGGAATTTTAATCATCGTTCTTTTTACTCTCACTCTTTTATATTAAAAACGAAATCATCATCTGGGAGGTGCTGATTTACAACCTTCATGGTCAATGAAACTTTTTTCTTCAATTTATCCACAAATTTTGGTTTTGAAAACATTTTAATGGATTAAAAAACTATAATAAATGTATAATATCCTATTTTATGTTCTAGAACCTAAATATATACATAATATTAATTTATACAACAAAACTAGTTTGTAATAATCAAAATCCATCCAAAATAATCTAAATGGTTAACATTAATGTTTTGTCTAATAATTCATCATCAAACCATGTATCCAAATGATATATTTAAAAATTTTAAACTTCATTACATTATTTAATAATATATAAATTAAATTTCGGATAATTATTTCTATTCTACATGAACTTCCATACTCATTTAAAAAAATTTCGATCGTGAAACCAAGGAAATGAACACTCCTAAGATAATCATTTGTTTCATATAACTCATCTAAAATGTCATAAATGAACTCAATTAAATTATAATAAATAAAATAAATTTAACAAACGTTATTAATTAATTAATTAATGGATTTAATCTGAGTATATAAGACAATAACATCAAAGGCAGAACACATTCAGACATAACATAAGGGGTTTCTCATCTCACTTTTATTTCCATGAAATTTCTATTATTTTACACTAACTTATTTTATGTATTGTTTATAAATTAAAATTTTATATATAATATATTGAATATATTTATCTTAATTTTATTTAATGGTTTATTTTTTGAGTGTTCATTTTTTGACATAGGATTCAACTGATAACAACGTAGTAAGGGTTTTCTCAACTCGCTTTCACTTCCATGAGACATTCCTTAAACACAACTATTTCTTGTGTGTGGTGTATGTATACATCCCATTTATATATAATATCTTGAATCTATTTGTTTTCATGGAATTTATTTTTTAATTTTATAATTATTAATTTTGGTCATATGATTCGATTGATTACAATGTTTTGAGGGTTTTCTACGCATACCTCCATTTTATTTGGGTTACAATAATTCTCTACATACCACAATGAAATTATTATTAATTATTATTTACCCCTCATGAATTTTGTTTTAATGTTATATATATGTGTACCAAAAAGAATCTATCTTTATGTTATTGTTAGATACATGTTTTAAAATTACCTTTTAAAAAAACCTATCGATAAACAAACCAATTTTGAATGAACTTCTTGAACTGTAGCCTATTTTGAAATTCACTCAATGATATATTTTATGAAACCACTATTTTTCTAAAATAATTAATTCTATTTTGAAAATACTACCTTTCTTCACATCAGGTTTTATACTATTAATTTTCCAAAATAATGCATATTTTCCAAGTAGATGAGTATTTTTATCAATAATTACATAGTTAATTTATATGTATATTTTCATTTAATAAATCACTCTTTTTTATTCCTATGTTCAATTTCAATAAATATTTTATGACATAATTTAATTCTTTATGATTATTTTGACTATGTATGTTTTATTTTTAAACCATTTACCATATTACTTCTAATGGTTATTTTTATGTTTAAGGATTGGAAAAAATGATTTACATTTCATATGATAGTTTCAAAATTAATGTATTTGTTGTTTATTTTCACCCCTTTAATATGATTAATTCATTGGACATAATAAGTGTTGGGTGGGTTCCACTATATCCCCTAGATGGATAGGTAGGTCTCATGAGAAAAACTAGATATGGTTTCGATCGTGGCCTTAAACATTTAATAGATTCTTCGTATGAAGCCTTGAAAATAAAATATTCTTTTCATGTAGCCAAGACTATAATAGGTTTAGAAAAGAAGACTTTATAGATTCATGGCATGAAGACATGAAGTTATGTTTTATATTTCAATAGTTATGTATTTCTCTAAATATGATACTAGTAATTGATAGTTCATGTGATTATTCGACTAATATAAAATCCATGGTTATGATTTATTATGGAATTATTCATTCATCTTTTATTCCTTCTAAATTATAGTAAAGTACAAGTTTAGGGTCATGTGTTTTTAGTTTCTCAACATTCCTAGTGTTTGTGATTATGATTAATTCCTCTTTAATACTTACCCTAACTGAGAATCTAATCTCACTTCTTTCTTATTTTTTATTTCCCACAATTTGTGAAGATGAATTATATGAATGACTTGTAGGGATAATCTAGGAGATATGGATGTTTCCAATGGAACTTTTATATTGTTTTGTTCTTCCAGGTTGTAATATTGAATGTATATATGTATCTGGTCTTCCAAAACTAATAAACTATATTTTCTATCGTAATTTGATTCCATGTAATTGTACCAATGTAATAAAATAATGCAGAGGCTTCAAGCTTCTTGGTTCATGGAATTATAGTTATTATCTGAGGAAGTTTATTATAAACCATAGAAACTAGAATTAGAAAACATAGTTTAGGTAACATAACCCTAATATAGTATTTGTTGACTACCATATAATAACATCCAATAATTTGGGTAAGGTAGAGATAATGTGGGTATTCGTTGAAATACAGCCATGTCTAGATACTACAAGTGGAAATGGTTCTGTGATAGATATACCTAGGAGTAACAATAATGAAAAGGTTTTCTGGTCCTTACTCGGGGTAACATGCTACATGATAACGGGCCTTACCACGAACCTAGTTTGACACTCCTGGGTGATATGGTTAAAATTATTCACATTTTCCTTACAAATCATTATGAAGGGTTAAAATTTAAATAAAAACCATGCTTATGATTATGGATCAATGATCTAGATATATTTGTAGATTATATTATTTAATCTAAATTGCAGAGTCTAGAAGTTTAATGGTCATTGTGTTTCATAATTCTTATGACAAAAAAATTATAATTCTTTTTGGTTTGATAAAGAAATTGCATGGAAGAAATTTTGTTGAAGGGGGAATAATATAACACCCCATTAATTTGTTTTATAATTTTAAATCCATTATGTTATGAAAAATAAAAATTAAAAATTAAATTTTATAAATCATAATGATACTTATAAATAAGTATATTTCAAATTTATAGCTTTCAAATTAATTTTAATTTAATTATATAAAACAACATACTATTTAACAGTATATATATTGGTAAATGAAAATTTTATTATTAATATATGTATTTGATTATTTTTATTACAATATTCATTTTTATCAAAATATTATTAAATTAAATATTTTAAAAACAATATATATTTATAATAAAAATTAAATTATTTTTATAACTAAGAAATTATGTTACGAATATAATCACACATAAATTGACACCCATAGATTTTATGGTATATTTCTTTATAAAATTTTTAATGAATTAGATAGAATATATACACACGTTATAATGAAATGGACCTCTATAGTCCATCCCTTTGTAGAAATATGGTATTGGAGGTGTTCTAGGAGGTCAAGGTGACTTATCCTGAACACATTTTCAAATTTCGAATTCTATGAATAGTGTTTTCAATTTGGTGAACAGTGTCATCAATGAGTCATTTATGTGGTTGGTGTGAGTGAGTCATTAGTAATATCAACAGTAGTGAGTCATTTTTACTATTGGTGTCAGTGATTCATTTATATTATTAGCGTTAGTGACTCATTTTTATTGTCAGCGTCAGGGAGTCATTTTTACTATCATTATTGGTGAGTCATTTGTGTTATCGATGTCAGTGAGTCATTTTTAAGGTTTGATATGGTGATTTATTTGAAAATTTATTATCGGTGGGTCATTTATACTATCTACGTTAGTGAGTCATTTGTATTGTTGGAGTCGTTTAGTCATTTGTATTATCAACGTCGAGGAGTTATTTGTGTTGTCAGTGTCAATGAGTCATTTTTATTATCAAAGTATGTGATTCATTTGTACTATCGGCATCGGTGAGTCATTTGTATTGTCAGAGTCAGTAAGTTATTTTTACTGTCAGGGTTGGTTAATCATTTGTACTTTCAACATCAGTGAGTCAGTTGTGTCAGTTTTTCTAGAACTATTTCATTTCCTTTGTCAAATTTCCTGATTTTTTTCCATATTTCCTTATTTCACCCATTTAAAATATTATTTGAAAAAACACGCATTAAAAGCCTTTTTTATTTTATTTATGGCTGATTCTGTGCCGATAACTTCTATATTAATTTTCTTAGGGCTCAAGATTCGTTTATTTGGTCAAACCTCGTGGTTTAATACGACCAGCTTCAAATGGAAGGTACAACATGTCTTAAACTGACTCTCTTAAACATAAAAATGGAAGAGATATCTTCTTTCCATGGAGTACCTTCTTGTTACCTTGTGTGATATTCTCTAACCATTCCTTCCTCCCATAAGAGTGTTTTGATCGAACCTTATTCCTTCGATCATTTCTCATTAAAGTTTCTTCCTACTGCATGCACACCCCCTGTTATGGTTCAAGAAGAGAGTATTGATCTGTCTTCTATAGAAGGTATGATCTAGCTCAATTCTTGTTTTTTCTTATATCATTCATCTTTATTTTCTCCTTTCCATGTTATGGAATTTTATCTCCATGTTTCTAATGGAGTTGTCTTGGGTGTCTATTGGTGCGGTTGTGCCATAGCATCCTTGGTTGGATGCAGTTGGCATGGGGTGATGTGATCATGATCCATTGAATAGATCATTCTCATGTAAATAAAATAAAGACCCTTTGAGGTCAGATATTTATTTATTCTTTATTCTCTTATGTGTAGTTCTAGAGTTAGTAATATTTAGCCACTATATCACAATGTAATTGACATAATAAATTTTTGAACCAGATAATTAAATTCGTATCGATCATATGTTATTTTATCTTGTTTTAATAGATAGTGTGAGGTCTATTCTGGATTTTTTAACTTTTCATTCTCGATGGAAATTGGTTAATAATGAAAAATCAAGGATTAGTAATTACTTAATTCGATAATGGTAAAGATGCATGTTTTAAATCAAGTTGTTTCTGTGGTAAACTTTTGATAATTGAATGGATACTTTTATTCATATTTAAATGAATCAGCTAATTCAAGATGGATTAAATAATCGGTTTTTTTTAAAAAGATAATGCCTTTAAGGGTAATGAGTTACCATTTTTCTTGTTGATTCCAAGATCCTTACACCGTGTTCTATGAGTTCCTGGATAAGTTTGTGATTTTAACAGTAGATATCAGCTAAGACATTGGTGTTTAGGCCCCCCCTGTGATATGATGTACGAACGTTTATTCTAACAGTGACTATTAAAGAAGGTGATACTAGTTTCAAGGTAAAGGCCTTGGAAGGGATCATGCATCATTTGTTTTTGTGCCAATGTTTGAATGGGTAGACATTAGGATAGTTTAACCTAAAATGAATAGAAGTAAATAATTAATTTATTACTAATGATTCTTACATATCCTACGGTTAATAGATCTAACTATTTTTTATTTTTTTGATATGGCTTCAGGTCGATGAACCCATTAGGTTCGTGAAGAAAATGTACAGCAAGCAGCGCCAGGAGATCACTGTAGGGTGGAGGTTGACGACGACGACCCTTGGAAGAGGAAACATCGAGAGTTTCATTGTCATAGTCTATATAAGTACGAGGGATCTATTTCAGATGCAGTCATGAAAGGATAGTTGGAGGAGGATGAGAAAGACTTCAGTTAGATTAGTGCTCAGAACGAGCATTGGTTGTCTTTAGTTGTGATGATGTCATCTGGGGCAGTAAGGCAGTGGTGGTTCATGTTTCTTGGGAATCATGAGGAGTCAGATCTCTCATGGGAGGATTTATGAGACTAGTTCATAGATGAGTTTCATTCATTGAAAAAGAAGTTATCCAGTTGAAAGGAGTTACTTACCCTTCAACACAAGATATCATGTGTACGGCTGTTTGAATTTGTTTTAGGAACCTTTTACGATATACTTCAGACATTTTTTAAATGAGGAGGCTAACACGAGGCATTTTCAGGAGGTTTTGTATCCATAGATCCAGCACCAGGTCACCCCATATAGGCTAAAGGCATATTTTGAGGTGTTGTAAAAGGGAATATGTCATTGAGACGATGCTACATAGAACCAAATCATCACAAGAGGGGATTCGTAAGGATTCCTCATGAAGCCTAGCTATGGTCCGGTGTTCATAATTTTTAGGGTAGAAGAGTTTCCATTCGGCCAGGGGTATGTCCCATCACTCAACATCTCATTTCTCTGTGGGCCGCAGCACTCAGGCCTATGCCATAATATCATGCACTTCTTTTTCTCATGGAGGCCTAGGTTATTAGTAGTGAGAGTGCCCGGCCGTTTAGAGTGGTCAACATGCACCATGTGTTCTTCTCAAGGTTCCTCCCATGAAGAAGTTCTAGTCAAGGCATCCTCATTAGGTTCCACCATTATTGGATCAATAGAGAAAATATACATTAGGAAGAGGACAACCATGTGATGCTCCCTGTCCTCAAAGATCAGATCATGTCAATGTTGGTGGTCGTCATTAGGGTCAGAGAGGTAGTAGAGCATGTCATGGATAGCTTTATTCTTTAGTGTTGTCAACTACAGGAGATCCAGAAGACATTTGACGTACCCTTTTCTTATTTTCTACATGGGTGTTTGCATTATTTTCTTTAGGAGTGAGACACTCTTTTATATCACCTTCCCTTGTCCATTCTTTAGGACATGACGTAGAGAGTCTTCCAGTGAGCTTAGTGTTGACTATGCCTGTTGGAGGTCGATCTGACCCGTTAAAAGTATGTAGAGACACTAATCAAGTTCTAAGGAAGCACCAAAATTAGGGAGATTTTCTATTTATAATGATACAACCATATTATTTCATCCTCTTCATGGATTGGTTGTTTTCTGTATAGGATACTATGGATTTATTTAGGAGGCAAGTTGTGTTCTTTGCTGTTGATAAAGATTTAGCGGTGTATGCTGGTGAAACAGCCCCTTTTATTAGTCAGAGGTATGTCTTGTCTTTGTCGTCCTTGATGGCTGAGAAGATGATATGTTCTTTTGTAGTTATGAAATTGGATTTTCCCAGGATCATAGAATAGTACATTGTTGTCTTTCTAGAAGTGTTTGTATCATTACCCCCTCGATGAGAGATTGAGTTTGGGATAGAGCTATAGCGAAGAGAATCTCCTATCTCTATGTATCATTATTGGATGGTCCCTTCTGATTTACATGAGATTCATATATATCTAAATATTCTGTTATAATGATGTTTTCATCACATGAGTTTGTCACCATGGGGTACAGAAGTTGTGTTCGTGAAGACGGCTGATAGAATTCAGTGGTTGTGTATCAATGTTTTCTCTTAAACAATGTGATAGTGAAGAATCTCTATCCTTTTTCATGGATTTATGATTTATTCATTCAAATCAAGTTAAAAATTTTGTTCTCGATGATCGAATTGAGTTCAATATATCATTAGATATGTGTCAAGGATGAGGATAACCTGATGACTACTTTCTATTGTCATCATATGCATTATGAGTAAATTTTCATGTCGTTCAGTGTGAATAATTACCCAGTTGATTATATGGTATTGATGAATTTTGTGTTCCATGAGTTCCTAGATAAGTTCGTGGTGGGTTTCATCGATGACATCATTGTGTAGACCACGTCTGAGGATGATCATACATAGCATCTTCCTGCCGTTTTGGGAGATCTTCATCAACAATAGCTATTTGGGAAGTTTTCAATGTTTGGGTTTTGGGCTTCAGAAGTATGTTTCTTGGGGCATGTTGTATGCTAGTAGGTAGTAGTTGTGGTTCCATAGAACATAGAAGAAGTTATGTCTTGGGAAGTCCCCAATACAGAGGTATATGAGCAAAGTTTACTTGGTCTCACAGTCTATTACATGAGGCTCATAGCTGATTTCTCTCAATTTGTGACTACTCCAACAACATTTACCAAGAAGGATAAAGAAATCATGTGGATTGATCGGTGTAAGGTAGCTTTTGTGTATCTGATGGTGAAGATGGTAAGTGCTCCATTTCTTTTTCTTCTAGCAGTGGGTGTTCAGTTTGATGTTTTCTATGATGCTTCATATCTGGTGTTAGGTTACGTTATAATACAGTATATATTTTTTGTTTCATAATGGTCACGATAGTTGCATACCCATGAACGTAACTATTATACCCTTGTTCTTGAATAATTGGTAGTTGTTTTTTCTCTAAATTTGTGGACACATTACCTCGTTGTCATTCACTTTGTGGTTTTTACCAATCATGAGATCCCAAGGTATGTTTTTTCCAAATATTAATTGAATTTTCTGTAATGTCAGTGGATGGAATTCTTACATGAATATGACTTTGAAATCTCGTATACACCAAAAAATTTGAATGTTTTAGCTGATGCACTAAGATGGAAGTCACGTAGTGATTCAATATGGTAATCTGGTGATTCTTAAAGAGTTATGGAAGAAATTTCAGGACTATATCTCTATATGGGGGAATTTGGGGGAGATGTTGTCTTTTCGCGATGATTGTGCAGTAATACATACTTCAGTAGGTGGAAGAATCCCAGTTGGGTTATCAAGAGGTGGAGGTCTAGAGAGACTGAGTCATTTGTGGCAAGGCCCCTAATGGTTGGTCTGTGGATGAACAACATAGAGTTTTGTAATAGGGAAGGATTATTTTTCCTTCAGAGATTCATGAGATAGTTCTCAGATCATTCCATAGATCACCTTTAGTAGTGATTTATAGAATTAAAAAGATGTATCGATCCTTGAGGATTCATTTTTTTATTTCTTGGGATGAATCGTGCAGTTGTAGAGTTTGCACCTCGATGGTTGGTCTTCCATATGGTGAAGACCAAGCATCGTGATCCTAATTCTTTTCCCCAGTCGTTTGATGTTACTCAATGGAAGTGAGAGGGCATCTAGATGGAATTTATTATTGGTTTACCTCGAGCTGAGGGAGTCTGTGATGCTATTTGGGTTGTAGTAGATCGCTTAACAAAAGAAGACCACTTCATAGTAATCAAGGAGTTGGTCTTAGTGGATGTTTGGTCGAGGAATTATCTGGACGAGGTGGTGAGACTCCATGGAGTCCAAAGAAAATCCTTTATGATCGAGATTAGTGATTAACCTCTATGGTGTGGGGAGGTCTCCAGCATGCTTGTGGTTCTCAGATATTCATTAGCACTGCTTTTCGTCTATTGATGGGTAGTCAGACAGAGTGGTGCCTTTGAAATCCTTGTATGGTCAACCTTGTTGTTCACCATTGCGCTAGACTGGTGTTGGAGTTTTAGTAATAATCAGACCATAACTGGTACATGACACGATTGAGATGGTTTAAATGACTCATGAGAGGATGAAGGAAGAACTGGATCATTAGAAATCATATTTTGATCAAATGAGGATAAATTTGGAGTTTTATGTTGGGTATCACGTGTTTCTGAAGGTGAATCCCGGTCGTAGGAAGCGAATTATTTGTCCTGGGAGTAAGCTATCTCCTTGGTTTGTTGGGCCTTTCTAGGTGTTGGATCATGTTGAAGTTGTGGCATATCTGGTAGAACATCCCCCAATGTTGAGCAGGGTACATAATTTTTTTCATTTTTCACAGCTCCATCGTTATCTTCATGACATCTCTCACTTCATTGATTGGGGAAAGATCGCTGTTGACGATGATGTCACCTTCGAGTAGCGGTTAGTGGAGATCCAGGACCACAAAGAGATTTTTTTGCATAGTAATTCTATCCACTGGGTTCATTTCATGTGGTGACATGGTGGCATGGAGGAGATTACATGGGAAAATGAGTCGTAGATACGTGCTAAGTACCCTGAGTTTTTTGATGTTTAACTAATTTCATGTAATGATGTTCATTTGTGATTAGAGAGATTTCAGGCTTATGAGATGGATTTCTCATGATTCATTTTGGGGCCTGCACTCTTTTGAGAGATATCTCTCCTGGGAGAGTCTTTTGTAGACGGTTATGGTTTCCATGAGATTTCACGTGTTCACTTTTTGATTTGATTGAACTCTTTTGGTGGTGAGACCCTTGAGAGGTATCTCGAAGTGTGGTGGATCAGACACCATTAATGTCTCCAATATGGGTTAGTTTTGAATTCTTGAGGACGATAATTTTTAAGAATAATCTAATATAATGACCTAGACCTCTCTGGTATATCCATTTTCTGAAAGATGGTGTCTGCGCTATTCTAGGAGGTCAAGGTGACTTATCCCCAACACTTCCAAATTTCCAGTTCTGTGAATAGTTTTTCATGTTCTGTGAATAGTGTAATTGGAGAGTCATTTGTACTATCGGTGTCGGTGATTAATTGGTATTTTCAGTGTCGGTGATTCATTTATACTCTCGGCATTTGTGATCCATTATTATAATCAGCGTCAGTCAGCCATTTGTACTGTCAGTGTCGGTGTTTCCTTTGGAAATGGGGATGACCTCGTTGGTTTAAGGTTCAAACATTCCGAGCGGGTTCTAACGGGTTTGTTTGTAGAACCGGAAACATACAATGATTCCATATCCATTTGGACCTACTTTTTATAGGTAGGTGCTCACTAGTTATGAACTGATGATGCTTAAGAATTTTCATTAGTCGAGAGGATGGGAGGTAGGACTCATCACAACCTTTTGGGGGGAATTATTCTCTACTCCAGGACTCTCTTTATAGATTTAAGTTATGTTTGTGAATCCTTATTACATTAGCAAGAATAAATTGGTCTTTCCTTTAGATCTGACAATCAATGATTGATATGTTGGAAATTTAGAGAATCTTTTTATATTTATTCAAGGTTCTTCATCGATAGATAATCATCTATATTTGTTATAGATTCTTAGTCAATTGTATCCTTTAATACATTATATAAAAGTCTCTTGGTCATTATAATGACCATACTATTTTTAAAGCCACTCAGTGGGGCACATGAAGATTATTATCATTCAGAAGGATATGGATTATTTAAGAGTTGGGATCGTACCCACAGATGGGCTACCTATGTATCCTTTATTTAGAAAAGGAATCAGAACCCACTTAGTTTGATTAAGGGAGTATGATGTTTATGCATGATTTATGGCTCAAAGAAAGATGTCATGATTACTTTTACACTCTAAGATCACGTGAGTCATGCTCGGTGTGAGAAACAAGAGGTATTGGTGAAACCAGACAATTGTTCCACGAAAGATGCAATCATAAGAAATGATGTGGGGATTATGTATGGATGACTGCCCAAAATAAATGAATATTAGCTTTCACTTCAGGGAAGAAACCCAGAAATAAGGTCCATAAATGTATATATACTCTATATAGATTTTGATACTCTATGTAGAGACCCAAATCTTAACGTACATATACAATACATTACTTTTGAGGAATTCTTAGTACATAACAAAAATACACACACAAGGACCGTAATAGTTTAGTGTCTTTGGAAACTCGGAATATAATCTTCTAATCGTGGTGAAAGATCTTCAAAATCTCCCATGAAGATCTTCCTTTTTTTACCTAAAACCTTTCTTTTTATCCTGGGGAAAAGAAAACATAAAAGGGTGAGCTCAAATGCTCAGTAAGGGTAAACAAAAGAAATATCAATCACATCATATTCATAAGAACATAACATTTTGGAAATCTTAACCTACAAAAGAGAGCATAATTTCATAACATGGGATAAATCATAGTAGTGAAATGAAATCCCAATAATCATAACTTAAAACATGAAACTTTGTGGCATATACACATAATCATAGAGAATCATTTCTTGTTAGTCCAG
Organism: Viscum album; assembly: GCA_963277665.1. NCBI lineage: Eukaryota > Viridiplantae > Streptophyta > Magnoliopsida > Santalales > Viscaceae > Viscum > Viscum album. Next base: position 288,868,176 of record OY728138.1, read on the forward strand.
ACTCATTGCCAAGACTATCTTAGTGGACAAAGTCCCTTTCTGAACCGAGTCACCCTCGTTTCAGTCCTGTTTCACTGAACCGGTATAACCTATTGTTCTAGCCATGTCTATCTCATGAGATATAAAATATTTTCCCAATGAATTGGAGAGAGATATAGGTCCCACCCATCTCATAATTATACCATTATTATGTGTGCCACAAATTCATAAATCATACATCATTACATAACCCATGTAATAAAAATGGGAATCTTAAACATCGTGACATCATCAAACAATTCATATAAGATAAAGGAATTCATAAAAATAATTCCATCACAACATAACCAAATCAATGTAATAATATGGATAGAAATAGAGACCTATGTTATCTTAGATGGAAAATAATTTTGATAAAACACTTGAAATGAATACTTGAGGAGAATATCCTTTCTTCTTCAAAATCAATTTCTTCTCACAAAACGCCATGCAATTTTAAAAGAAAGTGATTTTATTGAAAATATTCATGAAATAATTTGGAGAAAGCTTCATGAAAATAAGGCTTTATAAACCTTAAAAATCCATTCGGGCCGTATAAGTTTAAAAAAACATTCTTCGTACATTTGTCGAAAAAGTCACAAAGTACCTCGTATGAAAAACGACAAAAGATTCCTTTCATATCTTTTACTAAAAACTCACCAAAGGGTAAAATTGGATTTAAAAAATTTTAGGTGGATGGAAATAACATTACATATTGAGTAAACATAGATGTGGATGATAAAATACACCCTAGTAAATACCAACGTATAAAAAATCTCGGATAAAAATGAGATTGTTATATTTCCCTTACCTTAGGTCTGATTTGCTTTGTAAGTGTCTGATCCTCCTGTATAATGATTTAAATAATGTCATCGACTTATTCCAGAATCATACTCATTATTATGATATCATATATGGTTTACTTAGGACTTTATATTAACTGTTCTTTTGTAAATTCCATGTTAAAGAGTGTTTTGGGTAAAATCGTTTCATTTTTTGTCCGTGTTTTGACTTGTAATTATTCATATGATTACTTAGATCATGATTACTTAATTCCAGAATATAAAACATGATTTATATATAATATATATTCAGAATATACATATATATAATTGATCAGTAAATGGAAAGAAATACACCGTTCATGGAGACGGTAGGCCGTACGTACGCATGAACGCTGTTTTCGTTTCCTTATTGAGTTGAACGGAATTAAGTAGATGACATTCATATATATACACATAAATCCAGTAACATTATTATGTCATATATTTCATTATTACTTATTATATATACTTTATAATCATTCATGAATGGTTTAAAGTGGAGAATGAATCTCATCGCTTCGTGGAGACGGTAGTCCGTACGTACGCACGAGCGATGATATCGTTCTCATGATCGTGGGAATGTATTGGAGTGCATGTATACTATTTCAGAATCAATATCACTTTAAAATAATAATATATAGTTATTATTTACACCATTATACCCATCCAAGTAAGGTGGTGGTGGAAAATAGATTACACCACGGCGTAGAGACGGTATTCCGTACGTACGCACGCGCGGTGATTTCCTTTTTCTGTAGGATGGATAGAAGGTTAATTAGAGTTGTTTAATATTTATAATAACATATCAGTATATAATTAATACTTATGTTATTACTTTATCATGAAACAACTAAAGAAGAAGAAGTTGAAGTAGAATGAAATTGAAAAATATCGGTAATGGATATTACCTCGTTTTGGCACTCCTTTTCTTAACCTCCACTTAAAGAACTAAGTATGGTCTTTTAAGAAGACCAGGACATCTAGGATGATACTAGGGAAGTGGAGAAGAGATTTTGGTAGGTGTTGGCTGAGGTTGAATTCTCAAATTGGTGTGAGGAGGAGAGGGAGGAGGTGCCCTTTTATAAGGGAGGAGAGGGGCTCCTTTGGAAAAACTAAAAATATTATTTTATTATAAAGTCAAGTTCGGTTTTAAATAGATCAAAATTGATTTATTTCGATGCTAATATGGGTATGGGTCTAAATCCTCTAATCCAATAGAATTTAGACAAGTTTAGGTTCCTATTTTAACCTTATCATTTAGATTTAACATTAAGTTAAATAATTTTACTTTTACCGTGTCTTCTTCTGTTCTTACACTATAAGGTTAATAAACATACTATAAGAAGCCAAACGAACCCCAAATTGTTTATTATTAATATATATAACCTTATATAAGTCATTTGGCCGAACCTTAGATTTTTAGGAATAAAATAACTATTAATAATATAATATTTGTTTTAAAAACTATTTTATGTCAATTTTGACACTATTTAGTAATTGATTTTTTGTGAAAATCATAACAGAATGATAAGTTCGAAAAATGTTAATTAAATCAATACTAACATGTCATATTAACCTATAAAATTAGTGGAATTCATAGAAAGACTTAAATTATATTTATTTGGGTATTTATAACATCAATTATGTCAATATTTCATTAATAAGATAATTACTGCATCATCGTTGTGTCGTAAATAAATTAAATTATTTAATGTTTAAAAATTACAAATAAATTAAAATTATGTAGGAAATATTTTTATCTTTCTAATTAATATTTATAGTCGAATTTATCTTATGTATAACCCCATATTAAAAATGTTTTAGTAATCAAACATTGATTTTAACTCTTTTAACCCTTCTTTAAATAAATTAATAATAAATGTCCTAATCTAATCCAAGCGGGCTTAAATGGTCATATTTTATTCCTAAGTTTGTTTTTGGTCGAATTACACTTATCCAATAGAATTAGGATATGTGTTTGGATAATAATAATATCATTTCTACCCTTAATTACCCTATTTACTTTTAACCGTGGTAAAAAAAAGTAAAAACTTACTATTCACCAAAAAATTATTTTCATCTCATTGAACCACATTTTACTTACTGACATCAACCGTGTCTCTCGGATTTTTGAAATTACACTCACAGAAGCGGTAAAATTAAGTTTTATGAACAATTCAGTTTTTTAACTACCACTTAGTGGTTTCACTATTCATCAAAAATTGAAAGTTTTCAGAAAAATACAAAAAATTAGGCCTAAGCTATATTTTATATTATGAACTCAAAAATGATGTCTATTTTACCAAATTCAAAACATATCAGTTGCATTAACTAATTTAAAAATTAATTCTCGTCGTCAAAACAAATAGCGTGTTTTTAAGAGATAATATCTATCGAAAGATTGAAACTTGTTTATAAGTGGTTTAAATGTGAAATTACATCCAAATGACCATCATTGTATTAAATTGTAAAAATATATTCTAAATATACTTTAAAACCACTAAAATTAATAATTTATCACTAATAATTATTTTGATTGAAAAATTTGTTTTTAATTAAAATTTAGTAATTTCCACTATTCATCAAAATATGAAAGTTATCCGAAAATTACCAAAATTTCACCCTAAGATAATTTCGATATTCTGAATCCAAAAATGAAGTCCATTTTGAAAAATAAAATTTACAAAATTTCAAAAAGTGGTTATTACTATTCATAACGGCTAGTTTTAATAATATTTTAATAGCATATCGTTGTTTAGTGAAACTCGGTATTGCGTACTACACACGCTATCGAGGAAGGTCGCGATTGCGTGTAATGAAAGGCAAGTCAAGGATGCGTGTTGTTCAAGCTCCTTTTGGTGTAGCGTACGACACAAGACATTAATGAAATTAAAAAGAATATTTTTCATAAAATCTCGGGGTGTTAAATTCTACCCCCCTTAAAATGAATTTCGCCCTCGAAATTCGTCAGGGTTATGAATTGTTTACTATTCGAAAGTTTCTTTAATCGAAACCCACATTGTAAAAAGGAATACCAAAACCAATCTTTAAAAACAAAAGTATGAAACGTAACGGTTACCCAAATAAACTAATCACTGGGTTTCCACATAGGTGAAAATATGGATATGGAAGAGAAATCTAACCATCATGTTCTGATGGAGAGTGGTAGAGAACATGGCTATGGAAAATCCAACAATCACAAATCCATAAATTTGTGATGATCTAAGGCACCATCTGATTAATCAGATATAAGAGCACTAGGACAACATTTTTGGTTTTTAAGATCGTTTCCCTAAAGTTGAAGAATTTGAATTAGAATAAATACTTACTTTATTTTGGTACAATCTCACTGTTGTTCATGCCTTGAATAATTTCCACTTAATCTATTAAATAAATGAAGTTGAATTTGTTATTCGTGAAGTGTTAGCAGATCATGTGATAGAATGACGGGTCATTCCATCTGTCTCAAACAAAATTTTAGCAAAGGTTATTAAATATAACTCATTATATAGTGAGATTATTCATATATAGTTCCTAAAATGGACTTATACTTCATATATCATACTACTTAATATAATAAAACTAGTTTCTACTAAACAGGGACTTCCTGTAGGCCAGTGGTAGGCGATAAAGACCAGTCGCACTTCGGTTGTGGGTTCGATTCCCACAGCCTTGTCCGACGCGATGGGTTGTCGCCCATCCTGCAGGTTGTCCTGTTTCTAAAGCTATATTACTATAACATCCCATCAATAATATCGAAAAACATTTTATCCTAACTTATTTCCAACATAATCCATTCTAATCTCTAGGCTTATCTAAAATACTTCGGTCCAAGCTCATAGTATAAAGAAAATGATTACTAGAAATGTCACAAAACAATCATGTGAATTCCATCATTTATCCCCCATATATCATAAGATTTATCTCGTTTGTCAAATTACAAACATGTGAATACCTTAATCATGTATTCTCTTGAAGAATGAATACCCATTGAACCTTAGTGAAAACATGAATGCAGTTAAAAGTTAACACTTTCCACATACCAAAATCCTCAAAATTCTATATACTCAAACCATGATATCACTTAGTCCTTATATCAATCATGAGCTCATGAATGCTGTTAAACATTTCATTTTCTCGTTTTCCCTTCATTATGTGCATATCATCTTATTTCCAAAAATATCTCAATCACTTTGAATACCACATTAGGCCAATACATAAGTATTCCAATACTCCATGATATAACACTATTTTTGAATCCCATTACATAAACACTTAATCATTCCACCACATCATTGTCATATTCAACATTGCCAATAGTGATCGCATTTGACTTCCCTTTTTTCCTTTTCCTTAAGCGGTTGCTCATGTCGATCATCAATAACCCTTGGATTACAAAATTTATTAGCATAATGCCCCATTTCCTTGCACTTGAATCATTGAAGTGTTGGTGGTGCGTTCTCTGCAGTGTTTGCTTTATTCACATCATTAGAAACCCTTTTTCCATTACTTTGACACTCAACTGCTCGATGACCTTCTTTTCCACACTTAAAACATTTTCTAGTCCCTTTAAGACAATCTCCACCATGATTCTTTCCACACTTTGTGCATAAGGAATCATTCATCTTCTTTTCACCATTATTCTGAGATTTCTCCTTGAACTCCATCTTTCGTTTCTTGTCAAAACCATGAGATTGATATGTAACACCAACTTCCATTTCAACCTTGATAGAACAACACACAATTTCTTCATAGCTACTGAAGTCTCTTATAGCTAATGCCCTTCGAAGACTTGGTTTTAAGCCACTGAAAAATCGATCAACTTTACTTTCAGGTTGCATGATAATGTCAGATGCATACCTTGCATGTCTTGTAAAATTCGCTTCGTATATACCAACAGATTCATCATCCTTCTGCTTCAGCTCAAGAAACTCCTTTTCCATCTTTGTTCGAAGAATACGAGGGAAGTACTTACTGAAAAACAAGTTCTTTAACTCATCCCATTCCATGGACTCAATTTCATCTCTTGGCCTCATATTCTTGATAAGATTCCACCATTTATCAGCTTCACCTTCCAAACGATATACTTCTAAGATGACTTTATCATGTTCAGAACATTGAAGAACTGAAAATATCTTTTCAGTGGTACTGATCCCTTGTTCAGCAACAAGTGGATCGGAAGTCCCACTGAAATAAGGTGGACGTTGCCTCATGAAGGACTCAATAGAATATTGTTCCCTTCTCTGCTCATTTGGAAGTCCAGAATGATTCATAGCTTGTGTATGTATATAAATATTATTTTGCACTCCATCTCCCATAACATTTGTTTGTTCAGGAGGACAATCATTGCACTGTCCATTGCATTGATCAACACGGTTCCTTTGGGTTCCAACCATCTTCTAAAACCCAAAAAGAATAGTGTGAGAGGCAAAAATCATGCTAGGGAAAACAACATTATAAAGGGGGAGTATCCTCAATATCTAACTTCTTAGGTTAAATTCTATGATCTTTACCGTAGTTCTAGGACTGTATCTTATACGTATACTTATCCTTAGGGACATCCCTATACCTTAGAAATATCTCTAGGGATCTCACTAACGCTTTTGCATCCTAGTTTCCAAAGGTTGACTAAACCTTTCCTCTGATACCAACTGTAGAGACCCGAAGCTTAACGTACATATACATTAAATTACTTTTTCAGAATACTTAGTACATAACAAAAATACACACACAAGGACCGTAATAGTTTAGTGTCTTTGGAAACTCGGAATATAATCTTCTAATCGTGGTGAAAGATCTTCAAAATCTCCCATAAAGATCTTCCTTTTTTTTACCTAAAACCTTTCTTTATATCCTAGGGAAAATAAAACATAAAAGGGTGAGCTCAAATGTTCAGTAAGGGTAAAAAAAAAAGAAATATCAATCACATCATATTCATAAGAACATAACATTTTGGAAATTTTAACCTGCAAAAGAGAGCATAATTTCATAACATGGGATAAATCATATTAGTGAAATGAAATCCCAATAATCATAACATAAAACATTAAACATTGTGGCATACACACATAATCATAGATAATCATTTCTTGTTAGTCCAGACTCATTGCCAAGACTATCATAGTGGACGAAGTCCCTTTCTGAACCGAGTCAACCTCATTTCAGTCCTGTTTCACTGAACCGGTATAACCTACCATTCCAGCCATGTCTATCTCATGAGATATAAAATCTTTACCCAATGAATTGGAGGGAGATATAGTTCCCCCCCCCCCATCTCATAATGATACCATTCTTATGTGTGCCACAAAATCATAAATCATACATCATTGCATAACCCATGTATAAAAATGGGAATCCTAAACATCGTGACATCATCAAACAATTCATATAAGATAAAATAATTCATAAAAATAATTCCATCACAACATAACCAAATCATTGTAATAATAGGGATAGAAATAGAACCCTATGTTATCTTATATGGAAAATAATTTTGATAAAACACTTGAAATGAATTCTTGAGGAAAATATCATTTCTTCTTCAAAATCAATTTATTTTCACAAAACGTCATGCAATTTTAAAAGAAAGAGATTTTATTGAAAATAGTCATCAAATATTTTGGAGGAAGCGTCATGAAAATAAGGCTTTATAAAACCGTAAAAATCTATTCGTTCCGTATAAGATAAAAAACATTCTTCGTACTTTTGTCGAAAAAGTAAAAAAGTACCTCGTACGAAAAACGACAAAAGATTCCTTTCATATCTTTTACTAAAAACTCAAAAAAGGGTAAAATTGGATTTACACAATTGTAGGTGGATGTAAATAACATTACATATTGAGGAAACATAGATTTGGATGATATAATACACCCCAGTAAATAACAACGTATAAACAATCTCGGATAAAAATGAGATTGTGATATTTCCCTTACTTTAGGTCTGATTTGCTTTGTAAGTGTCCGAACCTCCTGTATAATGATTTAAATAATGTCATTGACTTATTCGAGAATCATACTCATTATTATGATATCATATATGGTTCACTTATGACTTTATATTAACCGTTCTTTTGTAAAATCCATGTTAAAGAGTGTTTTAGGTAAAATCGTTTCATTTTTCGTTCGTGTTTTGACTTGAAATTATTCATATGATTACTTAGATCATGATTACATAATTCCAGAATATAAAACATGATTTATATATAATATATATAGATAATATACATATATATAATAGATCAGTAAATGGAATGAAATACACCGTTCATGGAGACGGTAGGCCGTACGTACGCATGAACGCTGTGTTCGTTTCCTTATTGAGTGGAACAGAATTAATTAGATGACATTCATATATATACACATAAATACAGTATCATTTTTATGTCATATATTTCATGATTACTTATTATATATACTTTATAATCATTCTTGAATGGTTTAAAGTGGAGAATGAATCTCATCGCGTCGTGGAGACGGTAGTCCGTACGTACGCACGAGCGATGATATCGTTCTCATGATCGTGGGACTGTATTGGAGTGTATGTATACTATTTCAGAATCAATAAAACTTTAAAATAATAATATATAGTTATTATTTACACCATTATACCCATCCAAGTATGGTGGTGGTGGAAAATAGATTACACCATGGCGTGGAGACGGTATTCCGTACGTACGCACGCGCGGTGATTTCCTTTTTCCGTAGGATGGATAGAAGGTTAATTAGAGTTGTTTCATATTTATAATAACATGTCAGTATATAAGAAATACTTATGTTATTACTTTATCATGAAACAACTAAAGAAGAAGAAGTTGAAGAAGAAAGAAATTGAAAAAGATCGGTAATGGATATTACCTCTTTTTGACACGCCTTTTCTTAACCTCCACTTAAAGAACTAAGGATGGTCTTTGAAGAAGACCAATACCTCTATAATGATACCAGGGAAGTGGAGAAGATATTTTTTCATGGTTTGGATGAGGTTTAATGCTCAAATTGGTGTGAGGAGGAGAGGGAGGAGGTGCCCTTTTATAAGGGAGGAGAGGGGCTCCTTTGGAAAAACTAAAAATATTATTTTATTATAAAGTCATGTTCGGTTTAAAATAGCTCCAAATTGATTTATTTCGAGGATAAGGTGGGTATGGGTCTAAATACTCTCATCAAATAGAATTTAGACAAGTTTAGGTTCCTATTTTAACCTTGTCATTTAGATTTAACATTAAGTTAAATAATTTTACTTTTACCGTGTCTTCTTGTGTTCTTACACTATAAGGTTAATAAACATACTATAAGAAGCCAAACGAACCCCGAATTGTTTATTATTAATATATATGACCTTATCTAAGTCATTTGGCCGAACCTTAGATTTTTAGGAATAAAATAACAATTAATAATATTATATTTGTTTTAATAACTATTTTATGTCAATTTTGACACTATTTAGTAATTGATTTTTTGTGAAAATCATAACAGAATGATAAGTTCGAAAAAAGTTAATTAAATCAATAATACCATGTCATATTAACCAATAAAATTTGTGTAATTCATAAAAAGTTTTAAATTATATTTATTTGGGTATTTATAACATCAATTATGACAATATTTCATTAATAATATAATTACTACATCATCGTTGTGTCATAAATAAATTAAATTATTTAATGTATAAAAATTACAAATAAAATACAATTATGTATTAAATCTTTTTATCTTTCTATTGATTATTTATAGTCGAATTTATTTTATGTATAACCCCATATTAAAATGTTTTAGTAAATAAGCTTTGATTTTAACTCTTTTAACCCTTCTTTAAATAAATTAATAATA